>CM061142.1:501003211-502387505 GCA_030789695.1 Scilla litardierei | reverse complement strand
AATGCAAGAATCTGCGAATGGATGAACACACAGACGCTTATCAGATTGTAGCTTCACAGCTTCAGTCTGAACAGACCTCTTCACGTCTCGCCTTCCGTACTTGGGAAGCGGGGCATGACTTGTTTTTGTGATGGCCCATGCAGGTCGTTGCACCTGCGAAATATCGAAACAACGATAATAATAAAACATCCATTGAAACGTTCGAAACATTTGAGTCGTAAAATTTGAGTCTAATGTGAACGTTTTCCTTGTCTTAGATGGTGGGAAGACTTAGATAGATGTCCAGGTTTGATAGTCAGGCCCCTTCTTTAAGATTTAGTCGTACTCATCTTAGGATACCTTAGTAGCCTCTCACCCAGCCCTGACCATATTAGATTTCTAGAGTTTTCCTTTAGTCATTCGCTTGGGTCCATTTCCGTGAGATCTCTATTACAGTCTAGTTCATTAGAAAGTCTTAGTGCTAAGTTTCTCCTAATCTTTAGTTGGCCCGGTAATTAAAACCCCTGATTTCCATCATTTTCCTAATCATTACACTTTTAAGCTAATGACCATAGAATCCCATCGTAGCAGATTCACTAAGTTATTTCCCAGTCGTATTTACGTTTTGAATATTTGATTCACTTCCTTGCTTTCGATTCACGTGATTTCTTCATGTCGTTCATCATCAATCGTTGAATCTTCCCAATTACCATCCTGATCATTCGAAAAGTATTTTCAATATTATTTTTTTACTCATCTCCCAGTTTAAAGTCTTTGAAAACATTTAGCATGAGCTTAGACTTCCTACCCTTCAGTTGACTTAAATTCATTCTTTGAATTTCGAAACCTTTTTCGTCGAAATCTTTAAATTACCGCCTTATAATATTTCCTAACTTATATCTTTCATACTCATGTGAATATCTTACATTCTTCATATAATGACTTTTCGATAATCCAATATACTATTTCTTCTCTTACTATATATATACTACTCAACTTATTTCAAACAACTCATTGTACCGACCTTTAAATATTTTTCTATGTGAAAGAGAACTCCAACTTTTCAAGTATGTCCGTTTTTATACTCTTCGTTTTTTCCTACTCCAAAGTTCTTAGTACAAATCTAGTTCCAATTGCAGAACAGTCACTTCATCTCTATACTAATTATTCTTTCGTATAATCCATACTTCATAGTTTAACTTATACCATCTACACACTATTCTCCTGTATTCTATAAGGATATTATTAGATCTTTCTTTCCCTTACTTAAATATTCATAATTCTATCTCTGTTTCACCTAACCAAGCTATCCCCTTATCCACACCTTATCTGAACCAGTTCATCCCGATCTTGTTTCGTTACGCTATTTGATTTTGGTTCCCCTTACTATTGCTTAGTCATCATACTAGAGCTTGCCATTGCCTATGTCAACCTTAGTATAGTATGTGGGCCCATTAGTACTATTGTGATGTCGTCGTGATGCATGTATATAGGTAGAGAGTGTGTGGACCTGTGTGTGTGAACCCTTGCGTACCACTCATGTATGAGTGTGCTACCCTTAGTAAATTAATGATTGTCTCTTGTGTTATATATGCATACTCAGTATTATTCATGATATATATGAAGTTATATGAATGATAGTATTTATAAATATATGTGTGGATAGCTATAACACTTTAGGGATGTCTGTGTATATTAGAATTAGTGTTGGAATATCTACCAGTGGTGTATGTAGTTTGAAGGTACTTGTAAATGCTTGAAATAGTATACTAGTAAAGTCATGTGCATGTTAAGTGTAATGATAATAGGTGTACTTATAGTTAAGTGTGCAGGCCTATTATATCATCTATATGTTAGTACGTATGTGCATGTGCTCGTACGTAGATATGCATGTGTGTAGTCATAGGTAGATATGTACTATATGAATATGTGTGATATACGTATGGTAATAGGGTTATAATTTTATAGTACTGCTTACCTTTACGGGATGTTGTGTGTGTACGTGTATACCATAAGGTATACACGATTATTGTATGTCGTAACTATGTATGGATATGTATATGTAGTAGTATACTAATTATATGTAAATTGCTATGGTGTGAATATATTATATGTATATCTATGTTTTATGTAGATATGTGGTAAGCATATAAGAACGTAGGTATGGTATGAATGCAATGAGTATGCGTGTAGTAATATGTATGTGACTAAACGATGTATGCATGTATAGGATAGTATATTATGATTGTATACGTATACTGATATTTGTAATATTATTATTTTATGTAAAATAATTGCATTATGAGGTGTTACTTGACTAAATATAAAGTGTGATTGATATTATTGTGTGTATATGGTAGCATGTGTTCTTACCTGTATAGTGTGACGAGTAATATGATTATGTTGGTGTGTGTGTGTATATATATATAAGAGTGGTATGTTGGTATAGGTATAAATATCATGTTATGGATATAAAGTATCCTGGTTCTTGTATGAGTCTTTGAGTCTCACTCATGCTTGAATGGGTATACTCTAAATATATGGTTTATTTGTGTGTGGTTTGTGTATAGTGCTATAAACATAGTAATGGATGATGTGTGTATATTGATAAGTTTGGTTGTGCCTGGTTATGTTACGCACATGGTTGTGGGTGGCTATACCATTATATAGATATAGGTATTGGTTTTGTAGTATAGTTCTTTACGAAGGTTTTACATGTTTGAATGCATATGTGCTAGCTAAACTAGGTGTGTAGAATGTGCTAAGTATATGGTGGTATGAGTGGCATGTATGAATAGTATATTAGCGTGTGTGGGCGTGCATCATGCACGTGTAAGTATTTGCTTAGCTATAGGTATTTGCGACTACGGTATGTGTGTTGTGTCTTGCATATATTTATAGGATTGTATGTGATGTGTATATATGATGAAGTATCTGCGTGTATTTAATAACTATATATTTGTGTAGTTATAGTAGGGGTGAATGTATATTAGATATAGCAAACGTGATTTAATATTGTATGGTATGATTACATGTGTTGATATGTTGATGTTGAATGTACACTAGGAGACATAAGGGAGTAGTATATCCATGTTCGTTTTGTTCATAGGTAGTTATCTATATGTGAAGTAATACAATTGTATTTACTGGTGTGGAACTATTTTTTCTGTACCATGGTTATGTAATAAGTGAGTGATAGCTATATAAGAGATGTACGTGACTATATGAATGATTGAAGAACGTGTATGAATTTGACTGTCTACGATAAGTATAAGTATAGAATGTGCATATATATACATGTTTGTAGTACCAATGTTTGACTACCTAGTGCATATATAAGCACTTATAGTAACTATACATGGTTTGAATTATAGTGTGATATGATTAGGGGTAGCTACTAGAATGGCTAGATATATTTTTAGTTAGAAAGTCTGGGGACGGACTTTGCTCTAAGGTGGGTAGGATGTAACGGTCCCTGTTCGATCATGTGTTTTTCAGCGCGTACTTTCTTTTTCGTACGCGTATTTATTGTGACCTCCTCTTGTATCCGAAACACGTGAAGCTATATATCGTTGTGACCCTCGGAGAGAGTAGTTATTTGGGGAATTTTTTATGAACATCATTTCATGGCTCATTCTTCCACAAATCAGCTTTGAATGAAGAGGTGTCCTAGCTTTTGGACTTCGATGTTTGACCTTTTATTTTTAGTACCGTTTTTCGTTAACCTAGCACGTGACCGATCATCGTAGTCTCGATTCTCTCGTCGACACGGTCGCCCCGATATTTTTCTTGTATTTATCGGGTACCGTTAGCCTGATCCTTCACCCTAATCACTTTCAACATATAACTAGCCCTAGTTAATTCGAATTAAAACCTAATTAAATTAAATCAAATCTAATCACTTTTGATCCTACGTATCACATGAGATCTTCCTAGTCTATTTTCACCCTAAGTCTACACTCTCACCCTCTTACACTCTCTCTCCGATCTCCCTTAATTCTACCCCTTTTCAATCCCTATTTAGGGACCCTTCTCCTATTATAACATAATCATTCCCTAGGGTTTCTATCTCACGTAAACAACCCATTATCCACCGCCTTGCACCCGAGCCATTGCACCATCCCCTTGTCCCCTTGTCGCGGGCCACCTCCGGCCTAGCCGCTGCCGGCCACCACGCAAAAACCTCCGCGTGCCCCCCTAAAACTACCGAACCCATTGACATCTGCACCGCTTGCCTTTGATGTCGGCTATCCCCAGGCCGCGCGCCCCCGCGTCGCCTTTTACCGCACCCCCGCGTCGCGCCAAGCCTCCCTCCGGACTCCCCCAGGCCATGTAGACTCCCCCAGGCCGCAGCACAGCCACACGCAGCAGGCGCAGGCTGCACGCTGATCGCCCAGGCCGCGTACTGATCGCCCAGGCCATGCCTTCCCACATCAGGCCGTGCCTCCCCACGCCAGCCCCTTGCCACACCACATGCCGCCCTTGGACTACCGTTCGCACTGTCTCGCTGCCCTATAGTTGTCGTCGTACTTTGCTCGCTACCGGAATCCAACCCCTGACGTCGCTACCCGACATCAGTGTAGCTTTCGCATCGTGTTGAGGTAAACCCTGATCCGTATGAACCCAAACATCCACCTGTTTAACAAGATAAAAATCGTAAATTTCATTGCTTTGGTTAAATAACTAATTGAAGATAAATTAATATGGGACTGTAGATTGGTGATTGATTTGAGCTCATAGGAAGATCTGGACCCCGTGATATGAGATTTGCGCACGATTATTTCAGGGAAGTGAAACTTGCACAGTTAAATATTAAGCCATGTTTAGGCTATTTTGAGATTTTGTGTAAAAGAGACTAGGCGATGAAATGATAGTCGCCTAGACACCATGCTTGATCTAGCTTGACAACGAAGCTAGATCCGACACCCATACTTGATTTAGCTTGACAACGAAGCTAGATCAGACACCCTTGTCATGCCATGTTTATGCATATCATGCCACGTTTACTTTATGATAAACTGTACGCTTTCAATAACTGCTTTTATACTATCAATGTTGCATATCGCATGTCATTTCATGTATTTGAATGTCTTATCATGAATGTATAGCACACGCTACAAATGAAATGTAAGCTGCGACGAGTAGGATTCTGAATCCTATAGCATGAATGAGGCTAGGTCAACCCTATGCCAAATAACACTTTCTGGCTCGTGATCCAGAAGCTGAGTGCCAGTTCAGACACACGTGGAGGGGTAGGGTTAAGCGATCACTCAGTGTAGAAGTGTGCATGTATAGCAACTTCAGCTGAAGGCGTAAACTCTGTGCACGTCATGAATGCATGTTTTTTGTGAAATCGTGATACTGTGAAATATTGTTTAGTAGATTTTTGCTACACCGTGACATGCAATGATAACTATCATGTTTATTTTAGTTGCTGCATTCATTAAATATTATGTCATGTCATCATATCTTAAACTGCTCATTGCATTCATTACTTTTATGTTTCATTACACAAAAGTCTCTCCCTTTTACCTTTTGGAGACTTTTGCTGACATGCGCCCTTTTCTCTTTGGGTGTCACATGTTAGGTTTTGAGTCTGAGGTTGTTGCTGAGGACAACCAGTTTGCTAACGTCGACTTGAGGATTCTGCTGACGTTCAGTTCGAGGATACCGAGATCTATCTTAGTCTCAGCTAGAGACTTTCTTTTAGTTGCTGTTTGTTTCCTAGTAGCTGCTGTTAGGTTGTTCGGTGCTTAGCACCTTATCTATGTTTTAGTTTCGGCCATGCTTGGGGCCTTTCTTTTCAGACTCTTGTATTTATTTTATGACTATATCTATGAATGCTTCAAATAATGAATGGATGTTGTTTTTGAATGTTGGTTATTATTGCCTGCTTTCATTATTATTATTGTTGTTGTTTCATTGCAATGCAAGAATATGCGAATGGATGAACACACAGACGCTTATCAGAATATAGCTTCATAGCTTTAGTCTGAGTGGACCTCTTCGTGTCTCGCCTTCTGTACTTGGGAAGAGGGGCGTGACAATATGATACTCCTTAAGTTCATCAAGGCCACAGACCGTGGACATGATCTTAGTACAAGATATCTTACAAACTTGGCTTAGATCAACCAAAACACTTCTCTTTTTGAACCAACGCAACCTAAAAATCCCAACTTTGCATCTAAATCCTAAGATTCTAAGGCTAATCCATTAATTGGGGAGTTCATCATGGCATGCAAAAGCATTAAATAAAGGATAAAAAGTTTAGAAATCGTTACCAACACGTCGTAGAGAGATCGCAAACACAAGAGAATTAAGAATATCAAGCTTCCACGCAATAAAGATCAATAAAAATCAATAAAAATCCAAGCTTTAGTCTTCACAAAATAGCCACGTCACTAAACTCTCTAGATCTAAAAAAACTAATTAAAACGAAAGGAAATATAAAAGTATAGTCTCTCTAGAAATAGGATAAAAATCGTGCTTAAATACAAGGGGTAGGAATCCCCCAAAATCTGGGAAAATCTGGGCACTTGGGCCCACAATCTTGGCTGGTCGCATCGCACTACTCGATTGAGCAGCGACGCCTGCTCGGTCGAGTTGACATTGGCTCCGCTTTGTTTCTTCTGGTGCTCTGGCTGATATGGGCTACTCGGTTGATAGAAGATCTGCTCGGTCGAGTAGCTTTGCTGCTCGGTCGAGTTAGGGCGCTCGGGGAGAAGTCAAACATAGGCGCTCTGTTTGAATATAGCTTGGTCGAGCTGGATGTTTTGCTCGGTCGAGTAGGTGTGTCTGTTTCCTCTGCATCATTGGCGTGTCAGCTCGGTCGAGTAGCATCAGCACTCGACCGAGTAGCCTGGGAAACTAAACATGGGTGGAGCTAGGATCTTCATCTCTCGCTGTCTTCTCACCCTGTCATTCAATCTTCCTCCTTGCCTCGGCGAACTCTCATGGAACCTCGCTAATGACGTCCCGGATGTATCGAATGTGTCCATGTCCCTAAATAGCTCCAATTCGCTCCAAAGCTCTTGAAAATCCACAGAGCTATACAAAACTCGAATATGGTGTTAGAAGCGCTATAATATATGAAAATGTGGGTTTTGGAGGCCAATATGATATGGAATAATGCAATACAAATTTGTAAAATATGCTCACATCAATGCTCCTCTTTAAAATCTGTCTCAGAACTTGACGCATATTTCACAAGATAAACAACATGGAAATATACATCAGCGAGGGTCGCTCTGCAAGATTTAAAACGTTAGAAACAAATGGACCCTCAACAAGATAGTAATATAGTTTGCAAAGCTTTTAAAGGAGAGGAAACAAACATGAGCACAGTTAAGAAAAGTGTAACAACATCAGAAAACGTATGAGCATAGCAGGATTTAGTGTACAAAGCAGTGAGCATGGCAAGTGTAGTGTACAAAGCAGTGAGCATGGCAATTGTGGTGTACAGAGTAATGAACATAGCAAGTGTGGTGCATAGAGTAGTGAGCATGTCAAGTGTGGTGGGGGGGGGAAGAAAAGTAACATGTAGTAAGCATGGTAAGACAATTTAGTAGGTTACACATTTATAATAGCAACAACAAGAGTACAATAGTGCTTCATTAAATCTCCTAATCTAGTGACAAGCCCATTGTCTTAGGGCGGAAAAAACTACAATTACACCCAAACCAACGGGAGCTACCTGTGGCTCTGTAATCATCGACCCCATCCGGGCGACGGTCGAATTTACCAGTGGGGTGAAATCCAGCATTCTGCACTCTACTACAATGGACTACCCCACCCAAAAGTGTCATTGTGTGTTCTGTACGGTTCAATGTATGCCGTAAGGCCCAAAACTCCGTAAACGCTCCAAGGGCCTAATAGTCCGTATATGCCCCGAGGGCCCAATAGGCATAATTTAATAGGGTGAACCAACCAGAGACAAGATGACACAAGTAATAAGCAACATGCAATACGAGCATTCTATGTATGTGTTTAAAATGGACAAAGCATTTGATAATTCTCATTATACTGCAAACATTGTAGCTAACAATATTAATGGTGAAAGCGAATCAAACATTTAATTGAAGCACACCACAAAGTATTGAATCGTTTCACTTGTTATTTTGTCAACATGATCATGGTTATAAGAGGTTGTCAGTAACAAACTTGGTAGTTACAGTATCTTTAACAGTTATAGGTGATAAATACTTGCCTGAAGCGATGCGATTCTGAGTGTCCAGGCGATCACGATGAGAGACGTGATTTTATCTGCGTCACATGTTTAACATCAAGCTAAAGAATTAAAACTAACATGTATAAACACTAACATATATATAAACTCACTTATATTATAATCTAACTTACATAGCATATAACTGTATGTAATATCAACTAACTGTATATTAACATAAAAACTAACAGTTATATACTGTTACATAAACAAACATACTATAATGTATATAATAATATTTATGTATATTAATAACCTGTAAACTGTTCATGTATATAATAACACAACACAACTCACTTCTTAGGGTTTTTACGCTGCTGCTTTTTGCATTGCTTGTTGCAGCAGGGTCACGGCCCGGACGACAGTGGAAAGGGAACGACTGGAGGCAGGGCTTGGCACTGGAGGTGACTGCTGCGGCAGCGGTCCAAGTGGTGCAAGGTGGCACGGGTTCGGGGAGAAGCTGGGGACGAGGTTTGCAGCGTCTGAAGGTCACCGGAGAGTTGCGTTGGCGACAACGAAGGGAAGGAGCTCGTCAGAGAGTTGGGGTGTTGCTAGAGTTAGTGTCGGGGGTTGAAGGGGAGGCGGAGCAATGTGTCGGCAGTGATCCTAAGGCATGCAGGCAGTGGGGTGTTGAGGTGAGATGGTGGTGAAGTGTCGAGGGGATGTTGCCGTTGTGTCAGAGAGTTGGAGGGGATCTTCGGAACTTCGAAGGAGGACGCCGTCGGTGGAAGGATCTGAAGGGGTCACCAGACGTACTGCTAGGGGGAAGGGAGGCTGAGGTGAGCGGTGGATGGCGGGGGATTCGAAGCAGAAAAAAGAGCTGCTGAGGTCCGTCGAAGATGGGGAGAGGTGATGCTGAGGGCTTGGGTTCGGGAGAGGAGATCGGAGGGAGAGGAGGGTGACGTATGGCTGTAGGGAGGTGGCAAGTGGGTTCAATGGTGGTGGGGCCTGTTTTGAGGTCGCTGGTGGGTTCCGTGGCTGGTGGCAAGTGATGTTTTAAGAGAGAAGGGGTTGGGGTTCGCAGGGGAGAAGGAAGGAGGGAGGAGCATGACGCGGGCTGACTTCGGGGGTGTTGGTGCGGCAGTGCCGATAGGGTGGGGTTGGTTGTGGGTTTACTGGGAGTAGGGGGATCATCGGAGAATGTGATGTTGATGGCAGTGGGTTCTTCAGGTGAAGGGAGGAAGGAGGTCGGAGGGTTTGTAGTTGAGGGTGAGGTCGGGTTGTGTTGAGGGTGTTGCAGGAGTTCGAAGGGGAAGGTGGTCACCGGAGAGATAGGGAGATGCCATGGTGGTAAGGGGTGGGTAAATGGGTTTGGTGTTTGTTGGAAAGAGGAGGGTTGAGTTTGGAGCAGATGAGCCACGAGTTGATGTGGAAAGTTGTTGCTGCGAGTTGAATGGAGTGGTTGGCTTTGATCCCTTCGTTTTTGATTTATAAGGGAATGAAGAACTCGAAGGTGAGGGGCAGAGCTGTTATGATTAATGCGCACGAGATCGCGCTAAGAATCCGTATGATTTGGTGCCTGGGTTGTTGAGTCTGGGATTTGTGAGCGTGAGTGTTGCAGAAATGTGGGATACTGGGGGTGTGTTAGGATATTATTAAGATTTAATTAAGATTAAATCTAATTTAGAAAATCTAACCAATTAAGATTTTTAGATTTTTAGGATTAAGATTAAATTAGGATTATATAGTTTATTCGGTGGAGATATTTTGATTTGAGGGATCGATTGGCTAAGATTTGATTTGGTTAGAGGAATATATTTGTGAGGATGATTGGTCCAGATATATGTAGGAAGAATCAATATAGTTAATTTACTTATATATTTACGGTTAAGAGTCGATTAGGAGATCACTTCGGTTAAGACATATGATTATTAGGATAATGTTTTGACTCATTGAGATTCATTAAAATAAGGTCCGATTCAGTATTATCAATGTAGTTAAGATTTGATTCGAAAATTAATACAGTTAAGATATTTAAAGATATTAGGATTTAGATCCAATTTACCTAATCAACTTAGTTAAGATTAGATTAGGAGGATCGACTTGGTAAGGATATTTTGATTAGGAAGATCGATTCAATTATGATTTTTGATTAGTAACTCAATCTCAAGATTTAGTGGGTCGAGATTTGATTTGGATAATATGATCAGTTAAGATGTTTAAATCAGGATCAGATTGGATTTAGGGAATAAATTTAATTAAGATATTTAGGATTAGGTTAATTCATATAATTAAGATAATCGGATTATTATGATCTCCTCCCTGCAATCAACGTTAACCAAAAATTAAAGAAGACATTAACGCGATCGTTAAGTCGCGCGTTCGAGCTAAAAAAATTTACTAAATAAAATTATGAAGCAGATATTTAAATAAATCAACATATTAATAATAATATGGACGAAATACGTACAATAGAAACATGCCGTTACATCCTACCCACCTTATTAGAATTCCGTCGTCGGAATTTCTTAAGTTAGATAATGATTGAGGAATTGCCTGGTAGATGAAATAGCAATAGTAAAATCAAGAGATACACCTAAGAGGTGACAAAGCAAAGATAAACGCATTTATGATATGAATCATTAAATGCAATGATAGAACATGGTTCAGACGTCATCGTTCGTCACGAGCTTATCGTCCCTAACTTCCTCGGTGACCATAGAGTAAGTTTGGTGTCGATTGCGTTGGGGCTAGGCCTGTTGGGGAACTTGACGCCGAGGAGCCAGAGTTGGTCCATGTTGGTTGATCCTGACGCTACCATAGTCTGGGTCACTGGATTGTTAGTGCGACGAGGGTAGTTCCTTACAATATAGGCAGGTGTCTCGCACACTAAATACTGGTTTAACAACACGCGACAATCCTTCTTGACATGCCCCGCTCAGTTACAATGGTGACACACCATTGTAGATCTGGAGTTGACCGGGGTTGCAGGCCTCTTGAAGTTAGTGGTCTTAGTTGGTTGGAGCTCATTCCTGGTTGGTTCCATAGGTCACTTGCTTCCACCAGTTTGAAGTGCCTTCTTCTGCTTCATAATAAGCCCACGCTTCCTGTAACGACCACTTTTCGTTGTGTGTTGTTCGTGCACGTGCTTTTGGCCGTGCACGTGTTTGTTTTAGACTTTGTTTGTTTGTGAACACTTTAGTGTGATATGCCGTTGTGAACGTCTCTAAGAATATTAAATAGTGGCACTAATTTGGAACGACGTTTCTCGAGTCGTTTTCCCACAATTTAATCTTATTCGATGAGACGTTGCGATTCTCACTTTTGACGGGAGACGTTTCTATTTTTAGTTTCGTCGTCCGATGTCGAAATTGAGATCCGTCTTCTTAGTTAGCTCACTTTCGTCATCACGATCACCCCGATATTTATTTTATAATTTTTGGAGTTTATTTGACCACTTTTATATTTTCAACAAGGTTTATAATATTTTTAATAATTAATTTTTATATTAATTTCGGCCAAATAAACTTTATTTGAGTTTCAAACGTTTTAAATAATTTTTGAGCCAATTTCCAGCTCATTTGGGCCCCACCTAAGCCTTGGGTGAGTTGGAGTTGGTGAGATTTGAATTTTAAATTATTTTAAACATCTAATCTCATTAGGATTAGCCTTAGACCTAGTCAACCCATCTACACTATATAAACAACCTTTAGGAAGACCTATTTTCGCAAGAAAATAACCCTAGCCGCTTCCAAAACCCCAAAAACCCACTTGCGACGATTCGTCGCAACGTTGCAGCCGTCACCTGTGCACGATCGAAGAATTCCGCCCCGTTCTCTCGGTCTGACCGAGGCCACCGCCCGCACCAAGCTTGGCCCGAACTCCGCTGCTGCAGCCACTCCGTTCTCCCGCTCCGACCGAGAGGAGCCCTCGGTCTGACCGAGAGCTTGGCCGCTCCGCACAACCCGCTCCGTACCGCACAACCCCGCTTCGCTGTCTCGCACCGTCGCCTCGCATCTCACCGTGCCCGACCGAAGCCCCGCCCGCACCCGCAACGTTGCAGCGCCCGCTCCCCGCATCCGCAGCGCCCGACTGGTGTTGTCTCCCGCACCGACCAATGGTTTTCTCTGCACCAAGCTTCCGCCGCACCAATGCAACCCCAAACGCTGCAACTTTCGCACCCCTAGTGCCCGACCAATGGAATCCCCCGCACCGAGGCTGTACGACCGAGAGCCAAACGTCGCAACCCCGCACCCGTCGCACCACTTGCCACCGTGGGCCCCCCAAGTTCTCCAGAGGTATTGTGGGTCCCCCATAGGTCCCTAGGACTACTGTGGGCCCCACCTATATGCTTTCTCTCCGACGATTTAACGCGTACGACGTTGCGACACGTCGTAGCCCGTCGTCGCACGTGCTAGCTTTGGAATCTGGAAACATTGCTCCGGTTGATGCTCTGAACTTTCCAGCGAGGAAACTAATTTGGAATCAGGACTTGGAGCGTGTTCTCTTATTCCAACCCCTGGCGTCGCTACCCGACGCCAGTGTAGCTTTCGCGTCGTGTTGAGGTAACGCTTTGCACCCCTAGGACCCCCCAACCCAATTGCATGCTAATCAAGACTAAAATCAGTATTTTTAAAATGTTTTAAATGTTTTAAATTCACTAATCAAGATTAATAATATGGACTTTAGGCCGGTGGACTTGTGCACGTAGGATAATTGTGATCTTGGACTCTCTTGGACGGTGTTTCTCAGACGTTGTACTTGCAGGCAAGTGAAACTTGCCAACTCTTGTGTAAGGCCATGTTTTTAGGCCACTTCCTTGTTTTTAGTGTAAAAGAGACTAGTCAGTGAAATGATAGCTGGCTAGACGCCTACTTGATCTAGTTTGACAACGAAACTAGATCCGTCACCTAATTGATCTAGCTTGACAACGAAGCTAGGATCCAACCCTTTAAACTTGTTGTTCATGCATACTAAACTGTCACGTTTACTTTCCTTATCTGTACGCACTTTTAACTGCCATGCATTGCATCTTACATGTCATCCAAATTGATTGTTGCATCGTATCACACGCTACAAAATACTTGTACAATCCGTGTTTCCGTGTTTTCGGCTAGGTGCACCCCTAGGCCATCATGTTAAAACACTTCCTGGCTCGTGATACAGAAGCGGGCCTCATGTGTTGGTTGAAAAACAATGCCCGATACACGTGGAGGGGTAGGGATAAACGGTCACCTGAGCTTAGGAGTGGCCCGATCAGCCACTCTAACCAGAAGGCGGAATCTCTGTGCACAAGGTGCTTACTTTACTTGTCTTGTACTAGTGAGTGTTACTTGTAAAACCTGTCATCCATGCCATGTTTAAATGCCATGCTCGTACCTTACTTTACTTTACTAGTTGCACTCATACTTTAACTGCCATGTCATTGCATTCATGCTAGAACTGCTAGGTTGCTTTACTTGTACCTACTTTCAGTTTCCTTGCACAAGTCTCTTGTAGACTTGCTGACATGTGCCCCTTGCTCTTTTGGGTGTCACATGTTAGACCCTGAGCCAGAGACCGTTGCTGTGTACGTGATGTTTTGCTGGCACTGAGACTGAGTCCATGATTGACCACGAGGAGTTTTGTGGACACCGGAGGCCTTTCTTGGTGACTTTGCCGAGTTCCTTTTGTTTGAGGCTTTGTTGTTAGTTGTCGGTGCGTGGCACCTTTGTTTTGTACGCTGTACTTTTGTTGGCCATGTTTGGGCCTTTAGACTCTCTTTTATTTCAGCCTGGTGGCTTTTCTGTGATGTTGAAACTTATTTTATGGATATTTTGAGATATCTCTTTTGTCTCATTTCATTATTATTATCTTTGTTTCGTTCGCGTTGCTAGGACCTGTAGTTTTAAATTTGATTGACTCTTATCGGACTTAAAGCTTTGCAGCTTCAAGTCCGAGCGGACCTTCTCACGCTTCGCCTCCATATTTTTGGGAAGCGGTGCGTGACAGGTTTTGTTGGTGGCCCATGCAGGTGCAGTCTTGCAATTGCGAATTAACGAAACAACGATAATAACGGAATGTCCATTAAATAAATTGCAACATCCGAGTCAGAAGCCCTGAGTCAAGTTGTTTTCTTAGGACACTAGGTGATAAGAAGACTTAGTTAGACGTCTGTGCTTGCTAGTTAGAGGCCTCTGATTGTTAGTTAGACTTCCTGTCAGCAATTGATTTAATCGTCGTAGGAGTTACCTTAGTGGTTCTTGTCTAACTCTGACCATATTAGACTTCTAGAATTTCCTTCAGTCGTTCGTTTGGGTTCATCGATTTCGGACCAAGCTGAACGCATTTCATTACCGTCTAACTCCTTAGAAGGTCTTAGCGCTTCGTTCCTTAATCTTTAGTTGTTCGACCGTAGGAGTTTTCCCCGTAGACTCTCCTGATTCATATCCGAGGCGTATGTATGTTTTGATCATCCGACCAATTTCCTTGCCTCGATCCACGAGATCGCCTCATGACGATCGTCGTCAATTTTCGAACCTCTCCATTTCAAACCTTGAATCTTCTGAAAGTATTTTTCGATTTCCTCTTTCCCTAAGTTTAAATTTGCTCAATTCCTAATATATATATCTTATGTATTCATACTCCTTCGTTGACTTGAGTTCTTAAAACTTTTGTCGAAATTTCGAATACTGTCTTAAGGTATTTTCCCAGCCTATATTTTTTGTACTTATATAAATGTGTCGTCCCTTCTTATACTAATTTTATTCTGAACCGTACTTTTATCCAATTCGACTTATAATTTACTTTTCTTATTTATGCCATTCAAATGACACATCGCGCTTACTTTTAAATTACTTTTCAAGTCACGTGGAAATTCAGCTTTCAGCAAGTCGATTTTATGCTCGTCGTTTTTCTCTACTTAAGATTTTTGCAAAATAACTATTTCATAACCACTTCCTGATTTAGACCCTCTATGATTTGATTTTAAAGCTTTGCTATCAATTTTGATAATTCTACTACCAAGTTATTATTATTATCTTTCCGCTCACCCTACGTGCTTTTAGAAAAATTTCTAGACTAAAATGAATTTCAATTATTTTTATCCGTACCAGGTTCGTTGTGCTCGTATGCTAAGAGTTTTGTGTAAACCAGTTTTAATTTTTGCACATCCTGGTTCCTCTAAAAGTAGTTCCACTATTGATCATTTTAAATTTTCTTTCCCTGGCTTAAAGACTTTGAAAGCGTTTAAAACACGAGCTTAAATTTTTCAGTTACTTTATTTCATTCTTGAATTTCCAAAATTCTTGCCAAAATTATATTAAATTACTGCAGTATAATATTTTCTATAAACTACGTCCTTAATGTTCGTGTGAATGATTTACTTCCTCTTCTTAATGATTTTCGATAAGCCAATAAAACGTTTTCTCTTATTATGAATATTTGACTCAAACTTATTTTGAACAACCCGCTTTATCGATCTTCAAATATTTTATACAGATGAGGATTCCAATTTTTGAGGTACAACAGTTTTCAGATTTTGCGTATTTTAGCTTGTGCTATTTACCCTATTTTCCTTCCTCTATCCTATATAAGTATCACTACATCTCCCTTTCCCCTACCTAAACATTCACCAGTGAATCACAGTTTTCCCTAACCAAGCTGTCCCCTTGTATTCGTCCTATCTGAACTCGTGCTTATCGATCTTTCCCTCGTCACGCTTTCGACCTCGACCCCCCTTGTTGCTTAGACTTTAGTGCCCGTCAATGTCTGTGTCAACTCTAAGTTGTTAGTAGGACCTTGGATCTCGTGAGGTAGTCGTAGTGCATGTACTTAAGTTATGTACGTGAGCTTGAATGAGTATAAACCCATAGTATATTAATGTTTGCCTATTGTGTGATATATACATACTCGGAGTTATTCGTGATATTATGAAGTTGGTTGTGTGTTAGTATTCATAGATTTGTGTGTGGTTAGCTATACCATACTAGGGATGCCTGTGTATATAAGAGTTAGCGTTGGAATATCTAATGGAGTGTATGTAGTTAGAGATACTTGTAATGGTTGAAATAAAATGATTGGTAAAGCTATGTGTATGTTAGGTGTGATAATAATAAGTGTATGTATGGTTAAGGGAGTAGGCCTACTATATGACCTGTATGTTAGTACGTGTGAGTATGTGCTCGTACGTGGATATGAAATGTGCTTATATGTAAGTAGTTATGTTTCGTTGCATGAGTATATAGGTGATATACATATGGTAGTAGGATTATAATTTTGATTGGTATTGATTGCTTCTACGGGATGTTGCATGCGTGCATACCGTGAGGTATACACGACTATTGCACATCTTAACTATGTATGTATAGGAGTTGGTATACTAATTATAGGTAGTAGGCTATGGTGTGAATATATATGTTACATGGGTGTGACTATACGATGAATGCGTATGCATGTATTAGGAAGTGTATTATAATTATACGTGTGCTGATGTCTGTATTATTATGGTATATAGAGTGATTGAACTATGTGAGTATTACCTGACTAAATATTAGGTGTGATTGACTTATGGTATGTATATGGTTGTATTGGTAGACATATATATATATATATATATATATATATTGGAGTGGTATCGGTATAGGTATAAATGCCGTGTTACGTATATAGAATATTCTGATATGTGTATTGAGTCTCACTCAAGCTTGAGTGGGCATACTCTAAGTATATTGATATGTATGTCTGAAGTTTGAATGTAGCGATGTTTGATGTATGTATAGTGATAGGAGTGTTTGTGCCTGGTTGTGTTACGCACATGATTGTGGGTCGCTATACCAGTATATAGTTATAGGTGTTGGTCTTGTGGTATAGTTATTTACTAAGGACTTGCCTGTGTGAACGTATGTGTGCTAGCTAAACTAGGTGTGTAGATGTACTAGTAATATAATGGTATGATTGGTATGCGTAAATGAAATGTTAGCGTGCGTGGGTGTGCACCATGCACGGGTAAGTATGTGCTTAGCTATAGTTATTGGTGACTATGATATATGAGGCGTGTCGTAAATACAGTTATAGGACCGTATGTGATGAAAATATATGGTGAACTATTTGCATGCATTTGAATGACTATATATTATGAAACTATAGTAGTGGTGAATGTATATTAAATATAGTGAAGCTTGATTTAAAATGGTATGGTGTGACTACATGTGTTGAGATGTTTGGTATTGGATGAATATTAGAGGGTAGAATACCCTTGATGTTTGTGCATAGGTAGCTATCTATACATAGATCAATGATTGTATTTGCTAGTATGAGATCATACTTAGATGAGTATCTGAACTATTGTTTTGTGAGTAGTAGTTATATAAGGGATGTACGTGTGTGTGTGTGTGTATATATATATATATATATATATATATATATATATATATATATAATTGAAATACATGAATGAATTTGACTGACTATAATAGGTATAAGTGTATAACGTACGTTAATATATATATACATGTTGGTAGTGTTAATGTTTGAATACTTAGTGCATATATAAGCACTTGTAATGACTATACCTGGTTTGAATTATAATGTGACTTGATTGGGGTAGTTACTAGAGCGACTAGCTATATTAGAAAGTCCGAGGACGGACTTTATTCTAAGGTGGGGAGGATGTAACGACCACTTTTCGCTGTGTGTTGTTCGTGCACGTGCTTTTGGCCGTGCACGTGTTTGTTTTAGACTTTGTTTGTTTGTGAACACTTTAGTGTGATATGCCGTTGTGAACGTCTCTGAGAATATTAAATAGTGGCACTAATTTGGAACGACGTTTCTCGAGTCGTTTTCCCACAATTTAATCTTATTCGATGAGACGTTGCGATTCTCACTTTTGACGGGAGACGTTTCTATTTTTAGTTTTGTCGTCCGATGTCGAAATTAAGATCCGTCTTCTTAGTTAGCTCACTTTCATCATCACGATCACCCCGATATTTATTTTATAATTTTTGGAGTTTATTTGACCACTTTTATATTTTCAACAAGGTTTATAATATTTTTAATAATTAATTTTTATATTAATTTCGGCCAAATAAACTTTATTTGAGTTTCAAACGTTTTAAATAATTTTTGAGCCAATTTCCAGCTCATTTGGGCCTCACCTAAGCCTTGGATGAGTTGGAGTTGGTGAGATTTGAATTTTAAATTATTTTAAACTTCTAATCTCATTAAGATTAGCCCTAGACCTAGTCAACCCATCTACACTATATAAACAACCTTTAGGAAGACCTATTTTCGCAAGAAAATAACCCTAGCCGCTTCCAAAACCCCAAAAACCCACTTGCGACGATTCATCGCAACGTTGCAGCCGTCGCCTGTGCACGCACTACTAAAAAAACGCTTGCATAGCGCTTTTTTTTACACTTGGATAGCGCTTTTAAGCGCTATCCAAGCTACCGCTATGGTAGCTTGGATAGCGCTTTTATAAGCGCTATCCAAGTGGTTTACTAAGATAGCGCTTATAAAAGCGCTATCCAAGCAACCGCTATGGTAGCTTGGATAGCGCTTTTATAAGCGCTATCCAAGTGGTTTACTAAGATAGCGCTTATAAAAGCGCTATCCAAGCTACCGCTATGGTAGCTTGGATAGCGCTTTTTTAAGTGCTATCTAAGTGGACTGTCCGTGGCCAATACACAGTAGCCACGGACTGGCCGTGGCCAATACGCATTAGCCACAGACAGTCTGTGGCTAATGCGTATTGGCCACGGACTGGCCGTGGCTAATGCGTATTAGCCACGGAATATCCGTGACTAATGTTTAATTTTTTTTAAAAAAAAAGAAAATCAAACAAATTTCATTGTTTTGCACGATTTCGTCGTGCAGAATTAAAATTCCCAAACACAGATTCAGAACGGTGCAAAATCCTGGTTTTATCTTTTAATGCCTAAAGACTTTCGAGCAGAGATTTTTTTTAACATGGCAGGTAACAGGAATACATGCCAAAATGTAACAAAACTAACTCTTATCCATGTTCTTAAGAGAGGAAAAGGGAGAGCAAATCCTACACCAAGGGAGTTGACTGTTTGGTACAAAAAAAGGCGAAACCTAGTGAAAAATAACAATTTCCAACACAAAATCTACTTGTTCTATCTATCTACTGGTTCTATCTATCTACTTATTATTAATCCCAGCCTGTGGCTTGAGGCGGAGCACCTTCCCAGCCAGCGGGAGCAACAGATTCCACCAGAGGCGCAGCTGCTGGATCCCATCCACCAATGTTGTCTTGAAACCCACTTAAATCTCCATGTAGTCTTGAAACCTACATACAAATGAAGGAGTGGCTAACTGTTGAAGTATGAGAGGGTAAACCAAAACAAAAATGAAGTTAAAAAATCAAAACGTTCTTCCTTCACCTCATCTTTGGTCACAACAGTAGTTTTTAGGACTGAATGAAACCCGTTATGCTTTTTCAGGAAACAATACATGTCATCAATATGTTTCAGTTGCTCTCCTGTTGCAATATGTTTGTTTAGCATAATTTCCTTGTTAAAATGGATATGGCAACTCAAATAAGACAAGAGAATTTCACCATTGGATTGCATAACCTCTGAGGCTCTTGTCAAGGGATTTTTGTACCTGATCGATTATGTCGTGGATCCTGCACCAACGTCGTGCAGAGATGTCCTTGCCGAGGGATGGTCGTTACATGGCAGGATCGAACGCAGGGTGCTGTTCCGAGGATCTTACCGGAATTCGTCAAGAGCTGCACATGTGTCACCAGCAAATCTGGATGAAAAAAAAATTCGATGTAAGTAACTATGAAATAAATAAACAAAGAATAGCATACTGCCCGGGGGGGGGGGGGGGGGGGGGGGGGGGGGGGGGGGGGGAATAGCTTACTTGTAAATAAACAAACAAAGAATAGCATAATGATAGCTATTGGTTTTGTATCAGTAGACATGAAGCATCTAAAAGACAATGTAAATTATGATTAGAAAGAAGTAGAACTGGCTTATATGTGTGAGTGTAAAAATGTATCATGCAAAAGGAAAAATTTATATTCTAAGCATGACAATCCAAGACACTATATAAATTTGTAGAAGAATTGCTTCAAGTGCCTTTTTCTATTCTTTCTTAATGGGTGTATCACATCAGATGTAATGTTCACATTCTATTTACCCTCTCAATAATAGACCATGAATAATTTCACTAGTAAGTGAAGTTGCAGTTTGCTTGATATCACTTAAACTATCATTTTGACTAGGAAATTTCTTAATATTTAAATAAATATGAAAAAAGTTTCATGCACTGTAAGGGACTGACTAGTTTAGAATTAAGTCTAATGCAAGTTACTTTCATGCTACTGATAATAGCTCAAGAATAATCTAAAAAGTTGCATGGAAAGTCAAGTATGTGGTAGGTGATTTGCATGCACACAGAGGTGCAGATCCAAAAAAATTGCCTTTTTTTTGTTTTGGGGGGGGGTGTGTGTGTGTGTGTGGTGTTGCAAATAACTTCCAAATATAAGTTATAAGACGCCTTAGATCCTAGATTTATAGTAAATGATGATAAATCAAATTCAAATTTTATAGCTAGCAATTATAAAGTATAGCCTTTAAAATGAAATAGATTATAAATTTTGTTATTTAGTAGTAATGGGATAACATGATTCTTTTTCCAGATTCGCCTATCTTGTAAATTAGACATGGTTTTTTTAATTTTGAATCATATGTAAAAGAAGAAAAGACCTGAGTTTTTCCCTTTATTCAGAGCTTATATTTAAAATTAAAAGCAAATATATGTGACGAATATTTAATGTAAATAAATTTCAAAGTTATGCTACTTATATACTTTCAATTTAGATCTTTTTACGTATATGGAAATATTTGCAATTCGACATGAAAAGTATTCTGCAATTAAATTATTTTAATTTTAATAAATTATAATTTTTAACGAGCTAAACTATTTTAACACTTGTTTTAGAGTATATAGAACAACACATAGCTAACTTAATTATATAAATTATGAAGTTCTTTCCATAAGTGTGTTTGAAAACATATTTGGTTTGAATGTCATGGAATAAGGAACCTGATGCAACCAAACTGACATTTGGTTTGAATGTCATGGAATAGCACTGAGAGTGAAATTGAAATTATCGGAACAGAATGGTACCTGACAAGGAAGCCTAATTTGAGCTTAGAGGCGAAGGTGAGCATGGCAAGCTGCTGCTGTGCCGAGAAAACCTCCATTCCCTGGCCGTAATCCCTTCCGAAAACAGCACGAGAGATCACATTTGCGGTTAGGTTCTGGAACTGCTTGGTGACATCCACTGATTTGGGATGCCCGGCAGCTAGATGCCAGCTCTCTAGCATGGCCAGAGCGCATTCGGCTATTTGTTTTGTCAATAGCTGTGACGTTACAAGCATTTACATTCAGTACCTATATTTCAAATGCAATCTAGAAGAGTGTGAAAGGAAAAGAGGAAGCGGACCTTGAGCTTGAAATAACCTGGTTTGACATGTCACAATATTATTAGCAGCTGACAAGTAATAACCTGGTTTGACACATCAGAATGATCACGACGGGTCATGCCCTCACCAATAGCACTCTGAAGGGGGGAAAAACTCTGTTAAATAATACCTTAGATACAGTAATAATTCGATAGATAATAGATTGCATTCCAACAAATTTTACAGTATAGTAATAATTAGATAGATAGCTTGCTAATACCAATATTCAATTGGATACTGAGATCTAACGCTTTGTCTTCATGCCTGCAAACGTACTTAAAGGAGAAAGGTCACTATTAGCATAATCCTTCATCTATCCCTCAACAAACCCTACATTCTCTACCCAACAAAAAATAATTTCAAGAAAGCAACACTTACTTTAGAGCTATAGCTGTCCGTCTTCAGTTCATGAATCAGGTGATCAGTACTAGTAGCTTTGTATATTCAACCAATGTTAAACAATTTCAGGACTAAACAAACAATGAATCCATCGACGACACGTAATGAGTTAGTTTAATCGAACCGTAGTATAAAAGGGATTTTTGTTTTTTAAATTTAGGATCACTCTAGAATTCAGGCTAAAGTTCATGCCCTTTGCATATTATAAGTACTGTATGGTGAGTAACAAAGAAAAGGTGCAGGTCTTTGCAATGCACCTATTACTGGTATAAATCAGAAATTGGTTACAAAAAAAACTCGCCTTCATCAATCGCGAAAGGAATGTAAGAACATTAATTGGTGGATGTATCTGTGTACCTCATAAAGAGGTCACCTTTAGACACGATATCAATAGAACATATACAAAAGAGAAAAAATAGAATTCCAGACACCAGCATAAAAACATGATTAGCGGTCATTGATCTAAAGCTACAATATGACATGGCAACTGGATAGATTGCAGAGATAATTTTAACATAGCCAAGTTTTAGAGTCATCATATTGCAGGTAATATAATCCATCTCCTGCTATAATGCACAAAAAGAAACACTACATGTCAATTGTGGAGTTGCCTATCAATGTATATTTGGCCCTCTGTGATGTATCCCGTAAGATACGGAGTTGGATGTGTAATATCTGTTTAGGAATAAGAATTTGGTAAATGACAGTGAACATTGGGTATTATAGTTTTTTTATTCATCTGAATTAAACATTGTGTATTATAGTTTGAGTTCATTAAACTTAATTGACATAAGAAACAGAGTGACAAAAGACTCCAAATTGGTTCCAACAAGGATAACATAACAAGCCCACATTATTTGAATACCATATATGAAGTTTTCGTATGTAGATAATCCATGTACATGGAACAAAATCATCACTATAACATACCATCATTAGGCATGGTGAGCATTGGTATTTGAGTGATAGAGCCTTTTCTTCTATACGTCCAGCACGTTCATATATTGTTGCCAAATCAGTATACATGTACCCAGGATAACCACGTCTACCTGGCACCTCCTCTCGAGCAGCGGATACCTGAAACTAAATGATAATTAGCACTACGCAAGGTCCATATAAGAATATTGGTTTGTTTTTTTCTGGCAGAAGAAGTGTCAAGTTTAATCAAAATGTATCCACAATTATCAATACCAAACTAAATAAGGAATGGATGCTTTTCGAAACCTAACTGACCATTTTAGTCAGGGATGTAATTTTGAGATCCACCAGTACACAACTGAAGACGTTATCAGTAGAGCCAAGAGCAGATGCAACCGTACATGATTTCTGATTATATCTATGGCTTACATTACAATGCTAAACTTAACCCAGTATCCAGTAAAAATGGCATGCAATCCACCCAATATATCTTTGGGAGATATTTTAATTTCTAGAGTGAGTCTTGGTATTAACAGCCTACGTAAAACTATGATGAAGCTCTATTTTGAACCAGCGACTAGTTGGCATAAAGACATTTAAGAGAAAAACAATTTGTTTCATGTTTCTTATAACATCTATTAAATAAGGAGCTGGAAGGTGGATTACCTCCCGTAGTGCATCGGCACACGAGCTCATGTCCGTCAGAATGACTAGCACATGCTTCCCACACTCATAAGCTAAATATTCTACGGTGGTAAGAGCAATTCGAGGGGTGATAATGCGTTCAATAGAGGGGTGATAACTCGTCGAATAATTTTAGCAAAATGTTGTTCCTTGGGCTCTACTCTTTTTAAGCATCTTTACATAACTCTCACAACCACTTATTATTAATATCAGATGAACACTAATACTTCACACCTACCTGCCGGTGATATCCGTGGAATTGGCATTCAAGTTGAGGAAGGGCGTGGCCTCGTACCTCACCCAGCAGCTAGTCGCCAGGTACCTCCACCCCTTCCACTGCGTGCATTCAATGCAGGAGCCTGAAGAAAAAGGATGACCAAAATATAATAATTATGTGTGAAAGAATATTTTAGCCCCATATTTTATGATTCAAAGTTTAGGACTACAGATCTGTTCGAGTATGAGCTAGATTAGATGTCCCTCTAGGATTCAAGATCACGTAATTGTTCAAACCCCCCATCAGAAGACAATTCAGAATATGGCCTAAATTATTTATATTTGTAAGTCAATGATCAGCAGATACTATCTCCTCTCTCCTCCAATCTCAACCCCTTCTGTAATCAACTAAAAATTAATCGATTGTATAAAAATCTGCAATAATAATAATACTACTACTAAGATATATAAGAACAACACATGTAAATCATCAACTAAGTTGCGTTAGTCGGTAAAAATGGGAATATTTATTTTTTGGGTCCTCACATTGAGTCTTGCAGCAGAGAGATAAGCGGTACTCGATTCCCCAAGAAAGAACCCCTTATCTCCTCCCACCGTCTTCGCGCACGCCAGCCCCACCGCCTCCGCTACCGCCGCCACCACTCCACCGTGCAAAGTATTGTACGGATTCTGCGAAATTTTCCAAATTTCTCCCCGCAGTTAACAAAACTGGAAGTGATCAAGAGTCAAGATAAGTGATAGTTTACAGTGATCGCCGCTTTAACGGTGAAAGAGCAGACGACGCGACCGCGCTCGATGCGATCGACCTTGAGGAGGCCGCGGATCATAAAGTATGGCGATTCGAAGCAGAAGGCCACTGAACAAGGGATCGGCTTGGATATGAATCCAAGACGAAGAAGAGGAGGCAACCAAGAAAGATCTGACCAAGATCCGATCCCATCAGCTGCTCTCGCCCGACCCCATCAGCTTGCAGCGAAGGAAGGGGAGTCGGTGAGAGGAGAAGCTAGAAATCCTGAGCCGGGGGGGAGTCTGTAAGAGGAGAAGCCAGAGATTTCGAGAGAGAAGAAGGTTAGGGCCTGAAATAAAATGGGGGGAAACGAAAAAAATTGCGGAAAACATTTGGCAAGTCCGTGCCAGCCCAATTTTAAGCACTATCTAAGTATAATATATATCTATATTTTTTAAATAAAAGTGCTTACATAACGATTAGTACCATAGCGCTCACAAAAAGCGTTATGTAAGATATTATTTGGATAGCGCTTTAACAAAAAGCGCTATCTAAGTGATTTTTACCTTAATTTTGATTTATTTTTATTTTCTATAAGTACAGAAGCGCTATACAAGGGCTCACTTAGATAGCGCTTTTTAAAAGCGCTATCTAAGTGGCGTTACCCAAGCCTAAATCTGTAGTAGTGACGACCGAAGAATTCCGCCCCGTTCCCTCGGTTTGACCGAGGCCACCGCCCGCACCAAGCTTGGCCTGCACCCCGCAGCTGCAGCCACTCCGTTCTCCCGCTCCGACCGAGAGGAGCCCTCGGTCTGACCGAGAGCTTGGCCGCTCCGTACAACCTGCTCCGCACCGCACAACCCCGCTTCGCTGTCTCGCACCGTCGCCCCGCATCTCACCGTGCCCGACCGAAGCCCCGCCCGCACCAGCAATGTTGCAACGCTTGCAACGTTGCAGCGCCCGCTCCCCGCATCCGCAGCGCCCGACCGGCATTGTCTCCCGCACCGACCGATGGTTTTCTCTGCACCAAGCTTCTGCCGCACCACTGCAACCCCAAACGCTGCAACCCTCGCACCCCTAGTGCCCGACCGATGGAATCCCCCGCACCGAGTCTGTACGACCGAGAGCCAAACGTTGCAACCCCGCACTCGTCACACCACTTGCCACCGTGGGCCCCCCAAGTTCTCCAGAGGTATTGTGGGTCCCCCATAGGTCCTTAAGACTACTGTGGGCCCCACCTAGATGCTTTCTCTCCGACGATTTGTCGCGTACGACGTCGTCGCACGTGCTAGCCCGTCGTCGCACGTGCTAGCTTTGGAATCTGGAAACATTGCTCTGGTTGATGCTCTGAACTTTCCAGCGAGGAAACTAATTTGGAATCAGGACTTGGAGCACGTTCTCTTATTCCAACCCCTGGCGTCGCTACCCGACGCCAGTGTAGCTTTCGTGTCGTGTTGAGGTAACGCTTTGCACCCCTAGGACCCCCCAACCCAATTGCATGCTAATCAAGACTAAAATCGGTATTTTTAAAATGTTTTAAATGTTTTAAATTCACTAATCAAGATTAATAATATGGACTTTAGGCCGGTGGACTTGTGCACGTAGGATAATTGTGATCTTGGACTCTCTTGGACGGTGTTTCTCAGACGTTGTACTTGCAGGCAAGTGAAACTTGCCAAATCTTGTGTAGGGCCATGTTTTTAGGCCACTTCCTTGTTTTTAGCGTAAAAGAGACTAGTCAGTGAAATGATAGCTGGCTAGACGCCTACTTGATCTAGTTTGACAACGAAACTAGATCTGTCACCTAATTGATCTAGCTTGACAACGAAGCTAGGATCCAACCCTTTAAACTTGTTGTTCATGCATACTAAACTGTCACGTTTACTTTCCTTATCTGTACGCACTTTTAACTGCCATGTGTTGCATCTTACATGTCATCCAAATTGATTATTGCATCGTAGCACACGCTACAAAATACTTGTACAATCCGTGTTTCTGTGTTTCCGGCTAGGTGCACCCCTAGGCCATCATGTTAAAACACTTCCTGGCTCGTGATCCAGAAGCGGGCCTCATGTGTTGGTTGAAAACCAATGCCCGATACATGTGGAGGGGTAGGGATAAATGGTCACCTGAGCTTAGGAGTGGCCCGATCAGCCACTCTAGCCAGAAGGCGGAATCTCTGTGCATGAGGTGCTTACTTTACTTGTCTTGTACTAGTGAGTGTTACTTGTAAAACCTGTCATCCATGCCATGTTTAAATGCCATACTCGTACCTTACTTTACTTCACTAGTTGCACTCATACTTTAACTGCCATTTCATTGCATTCATGCTAGAACTGCTAGGTTGCTTTACTTGTACCTACTTTCAGTTTCCTTGCACAAGTCTCTTGTAGACTTGCTGACATGTGCCCCTTGCTCTTTTGGGTGTCACATGTTAGACCCTGAGCCAGAGACCGTTGCTGTGTACATGATGTTTTGCTGGCACTGAGACTGAGTCCATGATTGACCAGGAGGAGTTTTGTGGACACCGGAGGTATTTCTTGGTGACTTTGCTGAGTTCCTTTTGTTTGAGGCTTTGTTGTTAGTTGTCGGTGCGTGGCACCTTTGTTTTGTACGCTGTACTTTTGTTGGCCATGTTTGGGCCTTTAGACTCTCTTTTATTTCAGCCTGGTGGCTTTTCTGTGATGTTGCAACTTATTTTATGGATATTCTGAGATATCTCTTTTGTCTCATTTCATTATTATTATCTTTGTTTCGTTCGCGTTGCAAGGACCTGCAGTTTTAAATTTGATTGACACTTATCGGACTTAAAGCTTTGCAGCTTCAAGTCCGAGCGGACCTTCTCACGCTTCGCCTCCATATTTTTGTGAAGCGGGGCGTGACACTTCCTGACAGCATCCAATACGTCCTGGTGTGTAGTCAGATTCGTCGAAGACATCGAAGCCTGAAAGTCCAGGTCCAAACACTGGAGAAACTGATATGCACGGTCTTCAGGATCTTCCACCAAATGAGGGGCGAAATGACTAAGTATAGAAAACCCTGCTTCATATTAGTCAACAGTCCGATTGCATTGCTCTAGGTTGACGAAACATTGCTGGAACTCTCTCTTTGCAGATCTGGGGAAGTACTAAGCATCGAAGAGCTCTCAGAAGATGGTCCAGTTAATAGGCTTAACCAGACGTGCTTCCTCAGTATCCCACCAGTTCCGGGCATTACCAGTTAGCTGTTTCTTGGTAACTTCTACCCAGCCTGCCTGCTCGATTCGGGAAGGAATCAAGTCGCCTTCTGTGCTTCGTGCCCATTCTTTAGCTTCCAATGGGCCTTCCTTTCCAGAGAAACTCTTCGGGTTCAGCCCCCAAAATTGCTTGGCTCTAGGTTCGGCTCGAGGAGGAGGCGGTGTAGGTGATGCAGGCTGTTGTCCTTGCTGCATCAGTTGACGTTGGATGTCCTACATCCCTCTCATGACACCCATGGGTTCATGTGCATCGGGATCGCCACTTTCGTTGGCTCCATTTTCGTTGTGAGTGTTCGGTTTTCCTGCCATGCTGAAAATGAAAAAAAAAATAAACATTTACGTACAAGATTTATCTAAACAGTCTAGTTAATAATGACATTCATGTTGTTCCGAGTATTTTACAGAATGCAGACCTGCATGGGCCACCACTAAAACCTGTCACGTCCCGCTTCCCATTATACTTGGGAGCGAGGACGCGAGCAGGTCTGCATGTGCTTAAAGCAAAGAAGAAGTACTTTTTTCTTTCTTGTTTGACTTAAGCACCATAAGAGTCTGTGTATTAAGCTTGGCAGGTTATTGCTTGCAAATATCAGAACAACACAATATCATTATAACAACTTCAAAGTCCAGATTACAAGCACACAATTAAGGCCGAGCATGGCCATTACTACAGTTACACAAAAGGAAATACCCTAAATAAAATACACCACAAATATTAATTTATTGCGGCGCTACGAAAGCATGTCATTTTCCAGCAGTGGATCTCTACGTCCTAGTACTCTTGGTTAACTAGCTCAGCCTCAGGGGATACTCCTATGCAATATCTATCTCAGAACCTGATGTAGATTTTGTTGGAAGCAACGATCTAGGATCTCTAGTTTGATGATAACAAACGTGAACGAACTATTTAACGTGTGTGCTAAGTATGTTTCAGGAATGGCAAAGTAGTAAATCTACATTTGATGGCTTAGTCAACGCGGTGTAGAAATTGCTATTCATATAGTAAATAGGAAGATGGGAAAATGGCTATTCATATAGCAACTTTGACTTGGTCAAAGAGATGATGACTATAGCTACAAATATTGGACCAAGTCAAATTGGAGATGATCTTATTCAAATCAATTTAAGATTGATTCAAATCCCCATTGCCATTCTAATCCTATTCCAATATGGAGAGATATGGAGTATCTTTTTCAAATCTCCTTTGATTGATTCAAATCAATTAACGATACTATCAAATCTCCTATCCTATTTGAATCCAAAATACTAATCCAATTAGTATTGCACTGAGATCTAATTCAAATCCTATAGCTACACAAATTGAATTCCATAGCCATTCTTATTCAAATGCCATATCCAAAAAGATCCATTCAAATCCTAATCAAATTAGGATTCCTTCCAATCTCCATCAAATATGAGATTCTAATTGATTCTATCATATCCCATCCTCTCATATATAAACCCATATTCAAAGAGAGAGATTTTGAGAGAGAGAAAACAAAAGAAATTTGGCCATAACCCTAGAGGAAAGCTTCATGGGCGCAACTTTGCAAGGAGCTCGACGGACGACGCTAAAACGTGCATAACTTTCTCCATAGAGCTCGGATCAACAAACCGTTTGTGCCAGGACGATCACAACTCAGTGCTCTACAATATGGTGATATTTTTTTGATTTTATTATCCATTTTAAATCAGTGGTATTTATTTTAGTATGAGTTGTATTCTGAATAGCTTCATATATTTCATCATCTCCTAGGCCAAAGTTTTTCATCTCCTCCAAGCCCTTGGCCGCAAGCTACATCTCCAAGTTACTCTCCACATCTCCTTGCCCAACTCCATAGTCCAAGCACACAAGGCTAGGCTGCAAGCTACTCCTCACAGCCAAAAGATTCACCTTGCGCAAGACATCAATAAGCTTCATTATCGCAACATCAAGCTTGGATCCCTCATTGCCTTACATCAACAAGCCATAAGATTCAAGCTTCATCATCCTCCTCTCCAAGAGCCAAGTAGCATCTTCAAGCAAGCTATCATCAAGGGAAGGCCGCAACTTTTTACTCTTCTATTGCCTTCATAATTTTGTGATTAAGCTAATTATCTCTCTCTTGTTTTTGTTTGCAAGGATCAATTGAAGAGGAGAGACCATAACCGCAAGTTGCAGCACCCAAACACCAAGAGGAGGTTGCTAAAACATCAAGGAAGGGTCTACACGTAGACCGCTGGAGCAAACAAGGGGCTGTCCACACACTACAGGGGACTGCACACACACTGCAAGGTTCTGTCCATGCACTGCAGATTCTGTCCACGCACTGCAGCATTCTATCCATGCACTGCAGGCTTTAGTCCACGCACTACTGCTGGACCATCAAGATAAGGCCGTAATAATCAAAGAGGAGTCAAGCGAGAGCCGCAACTTGAGTTACAGACGAGACGAGACATCTACATCTTGCCACATGAGAGCTGGCCCGTGCTGATTGACGAAGACGACCACTGCCACACAAACTGAGCTTTCTAAAACTCTTGTTTATTATTTTGTGTAGTAGTTAGTTGGATCTTCGTAGGAGAAACTTTACCACTTTTGTGTTCTTTTGGGACTTGTTTAGTCTGTGACTAGATAAGAGGGTCTTGACAAGTGGGACTTGTCAAGATAGAGCATTTACTAGGTTGATAGTGTTCTGCACTCAGGGAGTGTGGTACGTTCTAGGTGGGTGCAGGGAGCTTAGGACCTATTGTAGTTGTACAAAAGGAATATATTAATGCTAGTATCTGCTTGGTGGCTGGAGTAGGTCGTGGGCCGACCGAACGGGGTATATCTGTGCATACTCTATGATTGCATACTTTTTACACTGCCAGTGATTATAAACTACGTGTGATTTCTCGTGGGTTGCGCAAGAATTTTTTATAAGCCTATTCACCCCCCTCTAGGATTAGATCCAGATCCAACATATTTCACAAGATAAACAACAGGAAAATATACGTCAGCGAGGGTCGCTTGGCAAGATAGTAATATAGTTTGCAAAGCTTTTAAAGGCGAGGAAACATAACATGAGACAGTTAAGAAAAGTATAACAGTGGCAGAAAACATACAAGCATAGCAGGATGTGGTGTACACAGTAGTGAGCACGGCAAGTGTAGTGTGCAAAGTAGTGCACATGTCAAGTGTGGTGTACAGATTAGTGAACATAGCAAGTGTGGTGCACAGAGTAGTGAACATGACAAGTGTGGTGTGTGTGGTAAGCAAAGTAACGCGTAGTACGCATGGTAAGACAAGTTAGCAGGTTACACATTTATAATTGCAACATCAGGAGTAAAATAGTGCTTCATTCAATCTCCTAATCTAGTGACAAGCCTATTGTCCGAGGGCGGAAGAAACTACAATTACACCCAAACCAACAGTAGCTACCCGTGGCTCTGTACTCACCGACCCCAGCCGGGTGACTATCGAATTTACCAGTGGGGTGAAATCCAGCATTCTGCACTCTACTACAATGGACTATCCCACCCAAAAGTGTCATTGTGTGTTCTGTACGGTTCAATGTATGCCGTAAGGCCAATATTCTGTAAACGCCCAAAGGGTCCAATAGCCCGTATATGCCCCAAGGGCCCAATAGGTACAATTTAATAGGGTGAACCAACCAGGGACAAGATGACACAAGTAATAAGCAACATGCAATACGAGGATTCTATGTATGTGTTTAAAATGGACAAAACATTTGATAATTCTAATTATACTGCAAACATTGTAGCTAACAATATTAATGGTGAAAGCGAATCGAACATTTAATTGAAGCACATCACAAAGTATTGAATCGTTTCACTTGTTATTTTGTCAACATGATCATGGTTATAAGATGTTGTCAGTAACAAACTTGGTAGTTTCAGTATCTTTAAAAGTTATAGGTGATAAATACTTGCCTGAAGCGATGCGATTCTGAGTGTCCAGGCGATCACGGTGAGAGACATGATTTTATCTGCGTCACTGGTTTAACATCAAGCTAAAGAATTAAAACTAACATGTATAAACACTAACATATATATAAACCCACCTATATTATAATCTAACTCACATAGCATATAATTGTATTTAATATCAATTAACCGTATATTAATATAAAACTAACAGTTATATACTTTTACATAAACAAACATACTATAATTTATATAATAATATTTACGTATATAAATAACCTATAAACTGTTCACGTATATAATAACACAACACAACTCACTTCTTAGGGTTTTTACGCTGCTGCCTTATTGGTGATAGCTCAGCCCACTTATCAAGAGCTCCCTTACAGCTACGAAGGAGTCGGTCCTACTGGCTGAGAGTTTGGCTGTAGTTGATGACATCTCAGTTGGGCCCTAGGGAAGTTCGGCCAAAGCTGTCGAAAGTCTGTAGAAAAGAAAGAAGTGCTCGTCGGCACGCTCTGAGGTTCCTAAGAGGAGGAGGAAGGAGGGCGAGGTTGAATGTATGATCATGGCTCTGACAGGGAATGGCGAGGCTTCGGTTGACACTTTGGGGTCGACCAATTCCTAGCCATGGGGGGTCTTGTTTCCCCCTAAGCTAATTGGGCTGGCTCCTTTCGAGCGGGATCAAGCTTAGATACTACCAGCGTATAAATCCACCCTCACCGACTTGGAATGTCCTGAAGGCAGACTCATCAGTCCTATTTATAAAGTAGGGTTCATGAGTCAGTCATTGTTGATTGCAGGGTGACAGCTCGGTTGGCCAAAAACTCTGTCCTCCCAAGGAATCGTTCTTTCATGCAAAAGATCAACTCTAAAAGCCTGACCAGCTACACGGTCTAGCAGAGCCAACATGTTGATTTTCCCCTCTCTTGTCCTTCCACATCCAAGTATCTCCTTGACTTCCTTCTTACACAACTGTCTTCGACGGCCACTGAGTTGCGACGTCGTTCGGTAATGATGGCCAACGTCGAAGCAAACCTTGACCAGGAGCACCAAAAAGTAATGACTGCCAGGAGGGTTAATGAGGGGGGCGAGGGCTGAGCTTAAGTCGTCTTTGCTTTAGGTCACCAAACATGCCTCCAAAGTTCCAACCTCTCATCAAAGGTGGGAAATTTGGACAGGGCATTGACCACGGAGAGGGGAGCATGGTCTGCTACCGACATAGCTCGGTCGGTCACCAAAGGAAATGTCAAAGTCCTATCTTCTATGAAGAAGACAACTGAAAAGGAACTTGCCACCGGGAGGGAGAGGTGGAAAAAGGAGAGGGCCGAACTCTTAGCCTAGATCGGGAAGTTGAAGGAGGCTGACCCCAAGAAGATCGTTGCTGAGGTCGTGAAGATCTATGATGAAGCCATCACCCCACGAATCACGAATTCATTTCATGATGGCTTTTTAGGTGTCAAGAGCAAATCATGCAAAAATTCTCTGACTTTGAGATTGATTTCAGTTTGCTCGAGATGGTGCTGGGGGTGAGGATGAAGTCGTACAATCTGAAGAAGTGACCCTTGAAGCCCCAGCCCCAGTAGCTCCTCCCTCATAGACTGTATTCTATTTCAATCTTGGTTGTATACGCTTTTGCTTCTAATAAATTTTCTTTAGATAAAATAATGTCGTTGCCTCAAAGTCTCCACATAGAACCCAAGGGGGCTCCGAGCCTTAGCGATTTTGTAGGGCCTTTAGATAGGGGACCCCAGAAGATTCTGAACTTTAGGCCAAGCTTGGGTGGAAGATCCCATAATGGGCCTCGGGGTGGACCTTTTCGATGTGTACCTTGAAATGTCTCAAAATGGGCTCTGGTGTCACTATGGGTCCCCTCCACAGCTCGGACTTGCCTTGGAAAGTAGGAAGCACGAGGTGTGAAAAATTGCATTTGTAATGTTAGTACCCTCAGTAAATCTTCGATCAGCTGTGTGGGGAGTGGCCCTTTGACTAATTGAAAGTATATTGGCCTGCTGGAGGAGCGGCCCCTAGGCTTACAACAGACTCGGTCCGCTAAGGGCCAATAGCTCAGCTCACTAGGGAAGTGGCCCCCAACCTTACGACAGACTATTGGTCGGCCCCAGGAGTACACCCGGAGAACGATTGTAGTCTTACCGCAAGCGCACTGTGACGTGGCGAGCGTGTATCGAACATGAGGAGGTGGTGTTGGCTCCAATCTATCTTAGGTTGGCTCGAATACGAATGTATTATTGGTGGAGATGGTTATGGAATGATATAATGGAAATGGTGGTGGATGTCGGTGTCGGTGATAAAGAAGTCGGTCAAATATCGATTCAAATACAATATAATAAAAGTGTCTGGGGCTAGGGAATCCCCACTACGGATCATCATACATCATTGTAAATAGTGAATCTCAATATTACTAGGCTTGTGTTGAGGTGAACTAGTCGTAACTGAATAGAGAACCAAGCTCACGCTCTCGCTCTATTGCCGGTCTATAGCAACCTAGGATAGGGCACAATCTCTTGCAAACCCTAGCCTAAGCCACTAGCATTAGGATCGACATTATCGTTCAATCGCCCCTCGAGCCCACTCTCGTGTAAACTCGAGTTGCGATCTAGGTTGTGATAGTTCGTATTCGTCCAATCTCTTGCAAACGAATATGGGTATAGATTTATAATAAAAATCCTAGCTTTGGTCCAATCTCTTGCAAACCAAGTCTAGAGAATCTCGATTATAACCCTAAATCGAATATCTAGGTCTTCCCTTCGATTAGAATCCAATCTCTTGCAAACCCCAATCGATGGAAATCCCTAGCTATCCGTAATAAATCGATCACAACCTAACCTCCTAGCAATTCTAGAAATTTAGAAATTCATTCATCACAAATCTGAAATTAGATCCATAGGGTTCATCCACATGCCCTAGAACAACAAATCTACTCAAGCATAGCAATAACGATATGAGGATCAATAAAAATCATTGCTTGCACACAAAAAGATAGAAAAACAAAGATTCAAATGACAAGAACAAAATACTTAGCTTTGATGAAGATCTTCAATCCAAATACAAGATTTTAGATCCAAGAGGGGGCCTAGGGCATGGCTTAACCTCTAAAATAGAGTCTAAGAAAACATATTAGGAACTCTCACTAATGGTGGTTACAAACCCCTTATATAGTCTCCCAAAACCCTAGCAAATAACCCTAGAAAACCCCTCAAAATCGTGCCCAAAAACAGCCCAAACCGCAACTTAAAATCTGGGCCCGCCGCCGACTCGGCCGAGTGGAACATGTGACTCGGCCGAGTGGAAATTCCAGCACTGCAGCATCAACTTGCAGAAATTCCCCAGATTTCATCTGACCTCCGATTGACGCGTTCTTGGTGGCGTTGGAATCGTCATGAAGTCTACTATCCATAAAAAATATAAAACAAATACTTTGATTGCTGGAATGATAGCAGATTTCAAAAGAGTGAACAAATATCTGAAAATATGGGCGCTGCGTGTCCTCGGCGTCACTCGGCCGAGTGGACTTCCCTACTCAGCCGAGTGGGCTTCTCTACTCAGCCGAGTGATAGAACCTATAAAATTCCAGTAAGTCGGGGGGTCTTGGGGGGTCTGTCTTCGGAGGTGACTCGGCCGAGTGGCTTTACTCACTCGGCCGAGGGGCATTTGGTACTCGGCCGAGTCGAAACCCTCAATCGCCTGATGGATTCCAGTAAGTCGGCTACTTCGATGGGTGGATTTTCCCGTGCCACTCGGGCGAGGGGATCTCCATACGCGGCCGAGTGGACTATCGTCACTCGGCCGAGTGCACGCTGATTTCCTTCTGCGGTGCGTGTCCGGTCTGGCCGGCCGAGTGGTCTTCTTGCTCGGTCGAGTGAGTGCTTCACTCGGCCGAGTGACATGCTGTAGATGCCCAATCTTCATCATTTCGCCTCCTCGTCGCTCATACAAAATTACTTCTTCTTCCACCCATCTTCCATCGCCGTTAGCTCCTCGACAGAGCCATGGGCGAGGCTCCGGTACATGTGCAAGTCCTTTAAGCTCATTTTTGTTCCCGATTGCTCTATATTTCTTGAAATCCGACAAAAACAAGAAATAGTGAAAAGTAACGTAATATTGTCGAATACTCGTGAAAATCGCAATATGAGCAATCGATATGGCGTGAAAACATGCAGAAAAAAGGTGTAAAATATGGACCGATCAACTATGTCTTTGGTCAGCCTACTGTGGGAGTGGCCTCCAGCCTTATGGCAGATGGATAGGTCGGTCCACTGGGGAAGTGGCCCCAATCTTTACGTCGGACTGGTAGGTTAGCATGTTGGGAATGCGGCCCGAAGCCTTATGTTAGACCGGTAGGTCAGCCTGCTGGGGGAGTGGCCTGAAGCCTTATGTCAGACTGGTATGTCAGCCTGATGATATGTCCATATTTTCCTTACTTTTATCGCATCATTTCATATCATTTTTGCCATCCAAAGTTCACATTTACATATATTATCATGTGTTTAACGATATATTCGAGTTTCGTATAGAATTATGGATTTTCAGGAACTTTGGAGTGAATTGGAGAAATTATAGGACATGGACACATCCGTGCCACCCGGAGCATCATTGGCAAGGTTCAATAAGTGTTCGGCCAGGTGAAGAAGAAGATTGGAGGAGAGAAGGAGAAGAAAAGAAGAAAAGAAGCTCCCATGAAGAGTGGTCTGTTTTTCCCAAGCAGCTCGGTCGAGCTGCTCAGCACTCGACAGAGCTGACACTTAGAAGACTACAGCTGAATCGAATATGCCCCACTCGACCGAGCAAGGCGCTTGCTCGACTGTACTCAGTGTAAGCAGAACGATGATTTTGAACACTTCTTCAGCCAATGTAGATGACCAAGTAAGTAAGGCTACTCGACCGAGCAGAGCAATAATTTAACCGGTCTCGGTCCAAACAGAACAATGTTTTTGAGAGAATTTCCAGCCCACTACAGCTTGACCGAGCAGAGCGACTACTCAACCGAGTAGCGTGTATCAGTCCAGATCTAAGGAAGATATCAAGAAGAGCCACGTATCTTGCTCGACCGAGTGGCACCGCTACTCGACCAAATCGGGCGTCACAACCTGACTTAAAGAGGGCCCTCTGCCCAATTTTTCAGATTTTTTGTGGGGTCCACCCCTTCGTATATAAGCAAAATTTTTATCCTAGATCAAGAGAGAAGTTTATTTTCCTTAGTTTTAATTTTAGTTTTAGTTTTCTTGGAGAATTTTTAGAGCTGTTGTTATTGTTGAAGACAAAGTTTGGATTTTTATTAATTGCTTTTGTTTGGAATCTTGTGATCTTAATTCTCTGCACTTGATTATCGATCTTCGATGTTTTGGTAATGATCTCTCATCTTTCTATACTTGTTTTGATGTTTTCTATTGCGATCATGAATTCTTTCGCTATTATCAAATTTTCCATTGAACTTTCTATAAATTGTGAGTAGTCTTATCTAGAGCTAATGGATTAGCCCTAGGATCTTAGGATTTAGTTGTAAAGTTAGGATTTTTATGTTGTTTTGGTATAAAAGGGATGTGTTTTGGTTGATCTAGCCAAGTTTGTAGGAAATTCCATATAGGCTTTGTGACCACGACAGTGACGCACATCTTGGACGGATATCATAAGGACTTAATTAGGCACGTTAGTGAATTCAATTGGAGTTCATGACCACGACAGTGGCATGCACTTTGATGGTTTTCACCGACGTCCTATATTACTGATTGATGACTACGACAATAACGTCAATGAGAGCCACCAAATCACAGATCAAACCTCTATCCACGACAGTGGTATGAGTAGCGATTGAGAATAGTTCTCGATCATAATGTACGGATCACATATGAGACTATCCATGACAGTGGGGCTAAACACATGATATGTTAGACGAATGGCACAACGACAGTTGGTCATGAGTTTTACATCTTAGATGCGACAATCTCTCCCTAATAAAGCCAATTCAACATAGGAATTCTAACTTTGTATTGACATCCGACGATCCTAGTGGTGACTCCTATTGCCATAGTCTTATATTGCCGATAATTTTATTTGATAGATAAACATGACAACCTTTCTGAGTACACAAACTGACACTTTTTTGAGATTCAGAACAAAACCCAAGACTATATAAGCACTGTAACGACCGGTTTTTATCATTACTATTATCCGTATTTCTTCCGTATATTTTTTCGTATCCGTTGTTAGATGTCTTGTCCCCGTACCCGTCACCACTTATATTTTGTCTCATACTTATTATTATTATCACCATCATTTCCAAAATTATTTTTAATATCTTTTCTTGTAGTTATGTTTTAAATCTTCGATTCAAAATTCGAATTCAAATTCGAATTCAAATCTTTTTTAAACTTTTTAAAATTCAAATTAAGATTTCCATTTTAGACCCTTTTAAACCTAATTAAATAGCTCTAAAATCCCTTATAAATAATTATTTTAAATAATTCAATTTTTCTTTAGCATTCAAAATTCGAAATTAAAACTTTTGGATGTTTGAAAAGACTTCCTTTTATAAATCCTTTTAAACCTAATTAAAATAGCTTTTATTCCCTTGTTTAAACCTATTAAATCCTATAATTCAAATCTTTCCCTATTTTAGCTAGCCCATTATTTCTCCCATAATTATTACTTCCATTTTCAAAAACCTTCCTTACTAAATCCTATTAAATTTAATGATTACTTTTATTCTCCTTTATTTAAACCTAGGCTCTACCTCCTAATAAAACAAATCCTAAGCCTCCTTTTGGTTTTGCCTCAACAATTCTCAGCCTACCCCCGTTTCTCTTCTCCACGCATCAAATCATAATCCCCAGGCCGCAACTCACGCACCCCTCTCTTCTTCTCTACTAAACCCCGCGGCATCCTCCTTCTTCCTCCGCCTTCCCCAGCTCCGGCGACCCGAAGCTCCCCTCTCCTTCTTCATCAACACCCCCCCGCAAATCGCCCTGTCCCCGATCAACCCCCGCCTTTGCCATCATGCCCACGACCATCGGCATCACCCCACCGCCGAGCTCCGACAAACGCAAGCCCAACGCCTCGCAGCTCGTAGCGCCCACGAGCCCACGGCCTCCTCTACCCACGGTGACCCCGATTCTGTCCCTTCTCCGTCGGCGGCGAGCTTAGATCCAACGCCCCGATTTCCCCTGTCTCCGCTCCCCTCCTCTGTTCGGAACAGAGGAGCCTGCAACCCTCGCCGCCAACCCCCTTTCGACCAGCGCCGCGAGGCATCCGGTAATGCCCTACAAGCTACTGCACAAGTACTAGAGGGGGGGGGGGGTGAATAGTACTTTAAAAATAACGAGTATAATTCCTAATTATAATGCAAACAACTACCAAATCAATTTGCGGAAGCTTAAATTGAAGACAACAACAAAATTAACAATGCTAACAAGAGATATTACTGGGTTCGGATCCACCCAAGTCTCCTCGACTTGTTCCCGGTGATCCTACGTCCCAACCACCCGGATCCCCTCCAGATACTTGAGTTAGAAACCCTAACTCAAGATTTCCACTATGAAATACTTGTGAAAAACCTCCACAAGTCAAATAATACAAAATGTAATTTGTGACTCCCACAACCCGGGATCACAACCACACTCTCACAACCGAGAGTGAAACTTACAATTCAAATATGAAATGAAATAAGAAAACTTCTTACCGACAAAATACCTATGCCTTGAGTATTGCTTACGAATTAGGGCAAGGATGATTTTGAGGAAGAAGTGGCACCAAACCCTAGCTCCAAGATGTAGATCAGCGATGGAGAGCTTTGGGGATGTTGGTGACCTAGAATCAAGCACTTGGCCTGGAAGGCTTCACACTCAATGAATCTCTCTTTGGAAGTAAGAGTTAGAAGAGATTATTGAATGGAAAGAATGAGCTTTGAATGAGCTTGGAATGATTTCTCTTGATATCTAAACTTGCAATAATATCAGCCTTTGGCAGCAATGAATGCAGCCCATCAAGTATATATAGGTTAGAGGAGAGAGAGAAAGAAATTCGAGTCATTAAATGCTCCAACGGCTCTTTTCTGAACCCAACTAGTCGGTCAAAGAACAACCACCAACCGACTAGTTCATCAACTAGTCGGTCGGTCAATTAACGCAAACCGACTAAAGAGTGAACAGAGAAAAGATCAAAGCACAGACATAAGGAACTAGTCGGTCCAAGAAGAGTAGCTGACCGACTAGTTTCACAACTAGTCGGTCGGTTATCAACGTAGACCGACTAACAGATAAAACTGAAGTCTGAGCTAAAATAGACTTAGTCGGTCCAAGAACAAATGTTGACTGACTAATTCACCAACTAGTCGGTCACCAAATGAACATAGACCGACTAACAATAAACAGTAAGTATGGTGAAAATTTGGTTTGTACAGTAAACTAAACTAGTCGGTCTAAGAAGGAAAGTTGACCGACTAGTTCATCCACTAGTCGGTCGATCAATGAACACAGACCGACTAAAGATAAACAGTAGCATAGGCTCAAATGTGCATGTACAGGGAAAGCTCAACTAGTCGGTCACAAAAGCATCACTGACCGACTAGTTCACAAACTAGTCGGTCGGTGAGTCAACTTAGACCGACTAACTGTAAACAGTAAAGAGCTATGAATTAACTGAGAAGAACTAGTCGGTCCAAGAAGCTTTGCCGACCGACTAGATCACCATCTAGTCGGTCAGTTTTTCTTCTTGAACCAACTAACATGCATAAGAAGTCCCGAATCGAAGCGCGAAGCTTCGGGAAGGATTGTATGGACTTCTACTAAGATCCTAGAGCTAAGATATGAGCGTTATGAAGAATTAAACCGTAAGACCTACTCAAGGCTTAACATTCTACGAAAGAAGCTTAAATACTATAAATAAAACTTGACGATACCGTCTTCAATAGCTTCAATCGAATCTTCATGACTTCTAAATTGGTCCATAAGCTTCTGTTGAATATTGGACTCCCCGGATTTGGTTTTGGATGATGAGCAAATATAAATAATTCATGAACTAACAATTTGTGAGCGCAGTATTGGAGATCGTCGCCAAATTCACGAGAACAATCAAAGCGACATCTCAAGACTTCTCAAAGCTCGTATTCATTGCCTAATGCTTCGTTGAAGCTCTTGGACCGTTTTGGAAGTCATGAAGAATTGATCGAAGCTCTCGAAGACCGTTCATTAAGGTTTTATTTATAGTCTTTTAGCTTCGATCAATAGAATGTTAAGCCTTGAGTATATCTTACGATTCTATCTTCATAACGCTCATATCGTAGCTCTAGGATCTTAGTACAAGTCCACTCTAACTTCCTCGAAGCATCGCGCTTCGATTCGGACTTGTTTGTGCATGTTCGTTGGTACAAGAAGAAGTACTGACCGACTAGATGGTGATCTAGTCGGTCAGAAAAGCTTCTTGGACCGACTAGTGTGAGTTAATCTTTTCTTGTTCAGTACTGTTTACAGTTAGTCGGTCTACGTTGACTCACCGACCGACTAGTTTGTGAACTAGTCGGTCAGTGATGCTTCTTTGATCGACTAGTTGTGATTTACTGTACATGCCAAATTTCTCCTAAGCTACTGTTTATCGTTAGTCGGTCTAAGAACGTTTGGTGACCGACTAGTTGATAATCTAGTCGGTCAACTTTTGTTCTTGGACCGACTAAGTCATTTTGTATTCAGCCTATTTGTTTTTGCCTCTTAGTCGGTCTACGTTCACTGACTGACCGACTAGTTGTGAAACTAGTCGGTCAGAAAGTCTTCTTGGACCGACTAGATTTCTAGGTCTGAATTTCTATCTCTTCTCAGTTCTTCACTTAGTCGGTCCATGTTGTTTGACTGACCGACTAGTTGATGAACTAGTCGGTCAGTGGTTGTTCTTTGACCGACTAGTTGCCTCAGATTTCTATCCGTTGGGACTTGACTTAACTTGTTTTTATGGGACCCTATAAATACGAACCTAGGTCATTTCTCTCTAGGTTAGAGCTGCCATTAAGAGATTCATTGAGATTGAAAGAGATAGCTATTCTCACTCATTTCCAAAGCTCTCTTCCTCACAAGAAATCCATTCTCTCACTTTCTAGATCTAGAATCCATCTTGAGAGAAGTTTGTTCTTGGTGAGCCCTTCAAGCTCTAGCTTGATTCAAGTCTCCAAATCACTCCTAGGCACCCTTTGCTGGTCATTTCTTTGGTGCTAGGTCTTGGTGACTTCATCTTCCTCAAATCCCTCCTTGCACCTATTTGGTAAGAAAACTCAAGGTATAGGATTTTGTGGTAAGATTGTTTATTTCATTATAAACTTGTTTATATTGGTTATTGATTCTCTCGGTTGTGAGAGAAGGTTGTGATCCCGGGTTGTGGGATTCACTATTGCCATTGCATGTATGATTTGATCTTGTGAAGGTTTTTCACAAGATATTCATAGTGGAAATCTTGGGTTAGGGTTTCTAACCTAAGTATCCGGAGGGGATCCGGGTGGTTGGGACGTAGGATCACCGGGAACAAGTCGGAGAGACTTGGGTGGATCCGAACCCAGTAACATCTTTTGTTAGCATTGTTAATTTTGTTGTTGTCATTCAATTTAAGATTCCGCAAATTGATTTGGTAGTTGTTTGCACTATAATTAGGAATTATACTCCTTGTTATTTTTAAAGTACTATTCACCCCCCCTCTAGTACTTGTGCAGTAGCTTGTAGGGCATTACATTTGGTATCAGAGCCAGATACTTAGCTATGTCTACCAACGACAACAAGACCGTGCGTCCACCTTCCGACTATGGCACCTTCAAGAACCGTGAAGGAGCGTCTTCGGTGATGGAAGGACATTCCTCTACGAGGCCTCCATTCTTCAACGGTACCAACTACAGGTACTGGAAATGCTGGATGGAAACCTTCCTCCGGAGTGCATCTCTATGGAGGACCACAATGAAGGAATACATCGAGCCCGAAGAAGAAGACTTTGAGAAATGGACAACCGCGGAGATCGCCGCGGAGGTAAGCAATGCCAAGGCAATGAACGCCTTGCAATGCGCTTTGGAGCCTGATGACTTCAATAAGATATGCACATGTAAGAGTGCATATCAAATTTGGAACTCCCTCCTCATTCTACATGAAGGGACGAGTAGGGTAAGAGACTCTAAACTCGTAGTTGTAAACAAAGATTACGAAATGTTTCATATGCAACAGGGCGAGAAGATGAAGGAATATTACGCTCGCTTCGTTGACATAATAAACGAGTTAGAGGCTCTCGGCAAATCCTACACCCAAAAGGAGAAGTGCTCGAAGGTTATCGAAGGACTTCCTTCTTCTTGGGAGAGACGTACCTTCGCCATCGAGGAAGGTAATGACATGAATAAGTATACCGTAGTTCAATTGATGGGTACTTTGATGTCATACGAGGTATGCAAAGATAGCAAGGTGAAGTTACAAGAAAATATGAAGTCCTATTTGAACCAAGACGTGCCTAAGAAAAAGGCAATTGCATTCAAGGCGGCTTCATCCACCTCTACCGATGATGAGGACTCGGAAGAAGAAATGGACATGGAATCCATTGCACTCATGGCAAAGAAGTTCAATCGCTTCTTCTGAAAGGGTAACTTCAAACAAAAATCTAAATTTACTTCTACTAACACCTCTCCACCTTTGTGCTTTAAATGAAATAAGCCAGGACACATCAAAGAGGATTGTCCTCAAAACAAGCAAAAGGAGAAGTGGAAGGCGCCGAAGTTCGACAAGTCCAAGAAGTACAAAAAGGGACTTGTCGGAGCAACATTCGCCGACTCCGAGGATTCCTCAAGCGGAGAGTCGGACGATGAGAAAGTGGAGCAAGCGCACATGTGCTTCATGGCAAGAGAGGAGCATGATCAAGGATCTTCCTCCTCCGATGATAGCAACGACGAAGGCGATGAGGTAACTATGGATGATCTTAGGGATGCTAACTCTCATTTATGGTCTAAATACACTAAATTAGTAAATAGATATACTAAAGTAAAAGATGACCTAGCTAGCATTCAAACCTCGCCTAAGACTATCATCACCAACAACGACACCGTTGTTGAAGAGTTAAGAAATGAGATTGTTAATCTCAAATCTAAACTTGAACATGTTAGCATTGATAATCCGGAAGAACATAGGATAGCGGATTTAACTTCTCAAAACTCGACTTTGAGTATTGAGAACGAGAATCTTAAATCTCGTGTTTATGTGCTCACATCGCAAGTATCCAACTTGGATACTTCTATGCGTTCTCTCAAAGAGAAATATGAGAACACATTAGGCCGAATTAATAAATTCAATAAGGGTAAGGACCATTTGGATAAAATCCTAAGTGACTTACTTCCGGCCAATCACCACATTGGTTTGGGGTATACGATGGGATGTCCATCCAAATCGGCCACTACTTTTGTTAGGCCAACTTCCGGTGACTCTACGAGTGGTAGCAAACACTCTATTGGTAGTTCATCTACCAATGGTGCTTCCACCTCGTCCACACCCTCTTTCGGAAAGAAACCCACTTTGGGTGGACCTCCAAAGAAGGGGCATGCTTATATGTACACCAATACCATGCCACGTAGGAACACACGTCCTACTCCACCGTCTCACACATATGATGATTTTTATGCAACACATTCTTGGGCACGTGCACACCGTGTGAGACACCCTCACGCACGTGTTCCCACACATGCATATGTTCACCCACCTCATCATATGAATAATTCTCGTCATGCACCATTCCATCATGTTCCTTATGCCTATCCACGACATGCATCACGTAGAAACCAACAACGCATGCATGCACCCAATAGGATGAGGGCTCCTAAGATTTTCACTATTTGGAGCCCAAAGGACACAAGCATGGATGAAAAACAAGTGTATATGAATGCTTATTTTTCGAATGTTGTGCATAGTAGAAATTATGTGGGGAAGTCTAAGTCCAATTGGACTTGGCTTCCAAAGGTCTAACCTTTGAGGACCCAATGACCTTGGGTACCATGATATGAAATTTTCTATCTTTAGGTACTCAAGGAAAAGAAAAAGAAAAGGAGCAACAAATTTAAATTTAGCTCCAAAGGAAATTGGATACTCGATAGCGGGTGTTCAAAACACATGGCGGGTGACGCTCAATTGCTCTCCGGAGTAGTTCCCATTGCAAATGGAAACCACGTCGTATTTGGAGGCAACGAGAGCGGAACCATCATCGGTGTTGGTAAAGTGGGTAACCGTCTAAACCCTTAATTAGTGATGTTTATCTAGTTAATGGTTTAAATCATAATCTTATTTCAATAAGCCAACTTTGTGACAAAGGTTACAAAGTTAGCTTTGCGAAAGGATTGTGTCATATTTTAAGAAAAGATAATAATAAATTATTATTTTCCGGCACACGTCATAAAGATATTTATATTTTGGATCTTCCTAAGTCTTATGAACAATGTCTCGTTGCCAACACAAGTGAACAACACTTATGGCATCGACGCTTTGGACATGTGAACTTTGGAACACTTTATAAGCTTTCAAAATTAAATTCCATTAAAGGTTTTCCGAAGCTCGTTTTTGAAAAGAAAAGTTTTTGTGATTGTTGTCAACGTGGCAAGCTTCCTAAATCTTCATTTAAACCTAAGAAAAGCATTTCTACTAAACAGCCACTAGAGCTATTACATCTAGACTTATTTGGGCCAACTAGAGTTGCTTCCTTAGGAAATGCAAGATATGGATTTGTCATCGTCGATGATTATTCTAGATTTACATGGGTATTTTTCTTATGTAATAAAAATGAAGCTTTTGAAAACTTCACAATATTTGTGAAGAAAGTACAAAATCTCATCGGAACCACCATAGTCACTATTCGTAGTGATCATGGGGGTGAATTTGAGAATGAGTCTTTCTCAAATTTTTGTGATGATCTTGGAATTACTCACACGTTTTCTTTCCCTCGCGCACCTCCTCAAAATGGTGTTGTTGAGAGGAAGAATAGAACGCTTGTGGAGTGTGCTCGCACTATGCTCGAAGATAGTCAACTTGGTTATCAATTTTGGGCGGAAAAGGTACACACCGCTTGTTATGTGTTTAATAGAATACTTTTGAGGCCCGGCACCAAACAAACTTGCTATGAATTGTTGTTTGGTAGATTGCCTCAAGTTAAACATTTTCGTGTTTTTGGCGCAAAATGTTTTATTAAAAACACATATGATAATTTGGACAAGTTTGATCCGAGATCAGATGAGGGGATATTTTTTGGGTATTCCTCACGTAGCAAAGCCTACCGGATATACAACAAAAGATCCTCTACGATCGAGGAATCACTTCATGTCTCTTTTAATGAGAATTTTATTACTTCTAGAATTTCAAATGATGATGATTCTATGGATGTTTTATGTGATTCGTTTGAAAATTCTAAGTCTATTGATTCAATTGATTCTATTGATACTAACCCGACTAATGAAGTTGTTGAGAATGTGCCTAGTGATCAAGGTATTCCCAAGCGGCTTCATACCGTTCGCGATCATCCCCATGAGCAAGTCATTGGCAATATTCATGATAGTGTCAAGACGAGATCGCAAGTCCATCACTTCGCCAATTGTGCCTTTGCCTCATCGATAGAGCCAAAGAATTTAGTTGAAGCGTGCGAAGATAGTGCTTGGATCCTTGCCATGGAGGAGGAACTCATTCAATTCGAGAGGAATGAGGTATGTGAGCTTGTTCCGTTGCCATCGAAGAACCACACCGTCATAGGGACAAAGTGGATCTTCAAGAACAAAACCGACGAAAACCAAGTCGTCGTCCGGAACAAAGCTCGGTTAGTTGCTCAAGGCTATCGCCAAGAGGAAGGTATCGACTTCGAAGAATCCTTCGCTCCGGTAGCTAGATTAGAATCAATTAGACTATTATTGTCTTTTGCATGCCATAAAAATTTTAAATTATTTCAAATGGATGTTAAAAGTGCATTTTTAAACGGAGATGTTGTTGAGGAAATTTACGTTTCTCAACCTCCGGGCTTCATAAATGAAAAATTTCCAAATCATGTTTTTAAACTAAAGAAAGCTCTTTATGGTTTGAGACAAGCTCCTCGAGCTTGGTATGATCGCCTAAAGAATTTTCTTTTGGATTTGAATTTTAAAATGGGCGAAGCCGATTCTACACTTTTTGTTAAGCATGCGAATAATGATATTTTATTAGTTCAAATTTATGTTGATGATATCATTTTCGGTGCTACTAACTTCACTCTTTGCGAAGAGTTTTCTAATGTTATGAAGGAACAATTTGAGATGAGCCACATGGACGAACTCAAATATTTCTTAGGTCTCCAAATTCGCCAATTGAACGATGCAATCTTCATCCACCAAACGAAGTACACGGTGGAGTTGCTAAAGTGATTTGGAATGGAGAATGCCTCCGGGAAAAAGACGCCTATGAGCACTACAACGCATCTTGATAAAGATACGGGCGGAAAAGATGTAGACATTCGTCTATATAGAGGAATGATAGGTAGTTTACTTTATCTTACCGCAAGTAGGCCCGATATTATGTTTGCCGTTTGTATTTGTGCTCGTTATCAGTCTCAACCTAAGGATTCTCACTTAGTAGCGGTTAAACGTATTTTTCGCTATCTAAGTTACAATTTAGATTTTGGATTACTTTATCCGAAATCTAGCACATTTGAGTTAGTCTCATATAGTGACGCTGATTATGCGGGATGCAAATCCGACAGGAAGAGTACTAGTGGCACTTGCCATTTTCTAGGAAATTCTCTTGTCTCTTGGTTTTCCAAGAAGCAAAATTCAGTATCACTTTCAACCACCGAGGCGGAATACATTACCGCCGGTGCCGCGTGTGCCCAGGTTCTTTGGATGAGACACACACTGAAGGATTTTGGTATTTATTGTGATACTAGCCCTATCATGGTGGATAACCAAAGTGCTATTTGTCTTTCAAAGAATCCGGTGCACCATTCCCGATCTAAACACATAGATGTCCGACACCATTTTTTAGATGATCATGTTGCTAAAAAGGACATCATATTAGTGTACGTTGAAACCCAAAAGCAAATCGCCGATATTTTCACGAAACCCCTAAAGGATGACTCCTTTGTGCGGTTGCGTCGAGAATTGGGGATTATGGGTGAATCCGAGATATAGGATTCATGTCTCATTCAATTATCTTGCATGCTATTATATTTCGCGATATTTCGTTCATGCTAGATTTATTGAATTTTTGGGGATTTTATGTGATATGTTTGAATTTTTGCTCGAATTCTTATTTGAATGTCGTATTTAAGATTTCGATGTTTTATGGGATAGTTTAGATGACTTATGAGAGGGTTAAGATGTTTCATCCAAGTGGTTTATGAAGAGAACTCATTTATCAACTTTTGGACTCTTCTAGTCGGTTTCAGTTCATCAGCCAACCGACTAGATGATCATCTAGTCGGTCAGCTAGTGAACTCAGACCGACTAGTTCAAGCTTTAACTTTCTTTTGTCATTAACTTCGTTTAGTCGGTCACAGTTCTCTTACCGACCGACTAGATTGAAAACTAGTCGGTCAGTGATTATACTGCGACCGACTAACTCTAGCCCTAGAATTTTCGTTTTGTCTCTGTTTCGACTTAGTCGGTTTAAGCTCATTGACCGACCGACTAGATCGTAATCTAGTCGGTCAGTGCTTGAACTGTGACCGACTAAGTGCTCTAGGGCAATCGCGTCTTTTCGCATTCCCGACCGACTTATATCAAATCTATCCGATCGTTTTGCTTTTTAGTCGGTCTATTTCTTATCTCCAGCTCGAAAACCCCTCTCTCCCTGCTCGAGACCCTTCGTCTTCCGTCGTTTTCCGGCCATTTTTCCGGCCATCTCCGCCGCCAGTCGCCGTCGACCACTCCCATAGGTATCTCCCCCCTTCCTAGATCTTGTTTTTCATCCCTAGGGTTTGCTCTAGACTTTGTTTTCACCTCAGGGTTCTAGGGTTTCGGATTTTCTCTATTAGGGCTTGTTGTGTGATTCTAGGGTTTGAGCTTAGGATTGCTTGATCTTATCTTACGTCGCTTGTTTGTACTCGTTGTACCGTGATCATGGCAAGAACGAGACTCCCGATTACATCTTCTGGGGCATCCCCCATGACCGTAGATGCTCCGACCGCTTCGACCCCTCCTAAGCGTAGGACCAAGACCACCCGTCCCCCCTCTTCGTCTTCGACACCGTTGAAGAGGAAGAGGACGTCCAAGCCTAAACATACCGGCCAATCGTCCAAGCCTAAACCTAAACCTAAAAAGTTCCGTGCACCCACACCTCCCGGTGAGCGTTCAGATAGTGATTCCGAGGATGATTCCGATGAGGAATACACTCCTGAACATCCCGAGAAGGCACCTACTCCACCCCCTCCTCCACCTCCTCCTAAGCCCCGTAAGGCTAAGGGTAAAGGTCCAATGCCAGTCAGCGGTGTAGATATATCGTTGTGCCGCGACGACGCTCAGTGTCTTGCAGCGTACAATCGTATAGAGCACTGCCCACTGCTGTTGGAGCATTACGTTCAGTTTTCTGATTTTCTTGGCCTTGCGGATCTTCTCTCCTATAGTGGCCTATTGGACTACCTTAGATATGACCCTAAGGCGAACCCCCGACCCTATCCTCGCCTGGTCAAACTATTCTATGCCAATCGTGTCCGGGGCCAGTACGGTGAGTCTCACTCCATCAAGACTTCTGTTTTGGGGACTCCTATAGTCCTCACGGCAGAAATCTTGGGGGAGTTGATAGGTTGCTCGTTGTGTGGCCTCCTCCCGTCTGACATCTCTGTTGATGATATCTCCTCCCTCGATCAGCGGACCCTAGGCAAAATCTTCCAGGTTATCCCCCCTGCATTCATAGGAGTTCCTTCGAAATCATTCAAGCCGAATGCTTGGGTGATTAACCTGATCTTGAAATCCTGCCTTCTTCCCAAGTATGTATCTTCTTCTCTTCCATCTCAGCCGTTTCTGAAATTGATTTACGCTCTATTTATGGGTAGCGAGATTAATTGGGCTCGCATTATACTCGATAAGATGGACTCTTTCGAGTGTATTCGCAAGACCACTAAATCTGCGCATATCCCATATCCCTGTCTCCTGACCTTGGTTTTCCGTCGATTCGGTGTTCCCTTGCCTCCTGATGATGAGCGTCCCCTTGGTCCTCCTCTGAACGCGACGGCCGTCAAGAAATCTCTTGCGGCACTCCGTCACATGCAGCGGCCGACACCTTCTGCATCTCAGGCCACTCCCTCAGCTTCTTCAGCCCCTCCTCCTACCACCACTCTTGATGATGTCGTTCGGTTACTTCGTCGGCACGAGTCACGTTTGGCTCGTACCGAGGAGGTCGTCTGCCGTATGGCTAGTTTGATGGGCGTTCAGCTTCCTCCTCCTGTGTCTGAGGATGAGGAGATGGACGATGAGGATATTGATGAGCTTGTCACCTCCTTGGCTCATGGCGATGAGGCCACTACTGCTGCTGCTGCTACCACATCTGCTCCTGATGCTGGCACCTCTTCCGGTGCTCCTGAGACTTCTGCACCAGTGGATCAGACTTCTGATGCTGCTGCTGCTCCTGCTGACGACCCTGCTCCTGTTTTGCCTGCTGATGTTCCTGTTGAGACCCCAGCCGTTGAGCCTGTCGTCGATGTCTCCACCCCTGCCCCGACGATCCCTTCTGTTCACACGCCTCTCCTCCCTGCAGAGCCTGAGTCCACTCCCTCGACTGGACCCCCGGAGACTGCAGATCCTGCCATTTCCTTGTGATCGTCTGTTTCGAGGCCTCTCCTATGATCTTTGGATGATGTATATTCTTGAGAGTATTTTGGGTTAGGATGGAGTGTTGGGGTTGTTTTGTTGTATTTTGATGTACTCTGGATGTTGATGATGATGTATGATGTATTTTTTTGATGTGTATGTTGCACTTCTTATGATGTACTCGATGTCTTTTTGTATGTACTCATGGTATTCATATATATATATACATCGATGTTCTCTCTGTTTTACTTCATCGTGCACATTTTATATTCATTCAATGCCATTGACATGTGAATTCGTCGCTCGTCGCTTAAAAACTTGGTTAAATAGATTATATTTCTATGATTGTATAGAATTGTTTTCCATGCACAAATTTAACCAAGGATATTGAATATTTGAGAGTATGTTTCTTTATTCAATAAATGAACAAATATTTGGTATTTTTGATGATTTTAATTATCGCTTTTTGATAATGGACATTTTGGCACACCTTGATTTGATTTCATCACTTTTGCCTTGGTGTCAATTAGGTCCATTGTCAATATCTATTACTCCCGATGTTGGATTTTCCGTTTCCTAGTTGTTGTCGTTGTATGCCCCCCATTTTTGGGATAATGCCAAAGGGGGAGAGATAATGATAATAAATAGGACAAATGAAAATTTAACTCATTTTCCAAGAATCTAATTTGATGTGTTAGATTCAGGGGGAGTTAAGATAAATATAAGGATTTTCAAAATCCGATATTTCAAAAATCGATTCTCGTTATATATCTTACTCGTCTGATTGATGCAATTTATATATATTCATTTTGGAATTAACGTGTCATCAATGCAGGGGGAGTAAGTATTTTACATTTGAATCATTATTTTTGATTATTATTTATGTTGGTTTGTCATCACCAAAAAGGGGGAGAATGTTGAATATTGGACTCCCCGGATTTGGTTTTGGATGATGAGCAAACATAAATAATTCATGAACTAACAATTTGTGAGCGCAGTATTGGAGATCGTCGCCAAATTCACGAGAACAATCAAAGCGACATCTCAAGACTTCTCAAAGCTCGTTTTCATTGCCTAACGCTTCGTTGAAGCTCTTGGACCGTTTTGGAAGTCATGAAGAATTGATCGAAGCTCTCGAAGACCGTTCATTAAGGTTTTATTTATAGTCTTTTAGCTTCGATCAATAGAATGTTAAGCCTTGAGTATATCTTACGATTCTATCTTCATAACGCTCATATCGTAGCTCTAGGATCTTAGTACAAGTCCACTCTAACTTCCTCGAAGCATCGCGCTTCGATTCGGACTTGTTTGTGCATGTTCGTTGGTACAAGAAGAAGTACTGACCGACTAGATGGTGATCTAGTCGGTCAGAAAAGCTTCTTGGACCGACTAGTGTGAGTTAATCTTTTCTTGTTCAGTACTGTTTACAGTTAGTCGGTCTACGTTGACTCACCGACCGACTAGTTTGTGAACTAGTCGGTCAGTGATGCTTCTTTGATCGACTAGTTGTGATTTACTGTACATGCCAAATTTCTCCTAAGCTACTGTTTATCGTTAGTCGGTCTAAGAACGTTTGGTGACCGACTAGTTGATAATCTAGTCGGTCAACTTTTGTTCTTGGACCGACTAAGTCATTTTGTATTCAGCCTATTTGTTTTTGCCTCTTAGTCGGTCTACGTTCACTGACTGACCGACTAGTTGTGAAACTAGTCGGTCAGAAAGTCTTCTTGGACCGACTAGATTTCTAGGTCTGAATTTCTATCTCTTCTCAGTTCTTCACTTAGTCGGTCCATGTTGTTTGACTGACCGACTAGTTGATGAACTAGTCGGTCAGTGGTTGTTCTTTGACCGACTAGTTGCCTCAGATTTCTATCCGTTGGGACTTGACCTAACTTGTTTTTATGGGACCCTATAAATACGAACCTAGGTCATTTCTCTCTAGGTTAGAGCTGCCATTAAGAGATTCATTGAGATTGAAAGAGATAGCTATTCTCACTCATTTCCAAAGCTCTCTTCCTCACAAGAAATCCATTCTCTCACTTTCTAGATCTAGAATCCATCTTGAGAGAAGTTTGTTCTTGGTGAGCCCTTCAAGCTCTAGCTTGATTCAAGTCTCCAAATCACTCCTAGGCACCCTTTGCTGGTCATTTCTTTGGTGCTAGGTCTTGGTGACTTCATCTTCCTCAAATCCCTCCTTGCACCTATTTGGTAAGAAAACTCAAGGTATAGGATTTTGTGGTAAGATTGTTTATTTCATTATAAACTTGTTTATATTGGTTATTGATTCTCTCGGTTGTGAGAGAAGGTTGTGATCCCGGGTTGTGGGATTCACTATTGCCATTGCATGTATGATTTGATCTTGTGAAGGTTTTTCACAAGAAATTCATAGTGGAAATTTTGGGTTAGGGTTTCTAACCTAAGTATCCGGAGGGGATCAGGGTGGTTGGGACGTAGGATCACCGGGAACAAGTCGGAGAGACTTGGGTGGATCCGAACCCAGTAACATCTTTTGTTAGCATTGTTAATTTTGTTGTTGTCATTCAATTTAAGCTTCCGCAAATTGATTTGGTAGTTGTTTACACTATAATTAGGAATTATACTCCTTGTTATTTTTAAAGTACTATTCACCCCCCCTCTAGTACTTGTGCAGTAGCTTGTAGGGCATTACAGCTTCAACGAAGCTTTAGGCATACGATCACGTGCTTTGAGAAGTCTTGAGACGTCGTAATTGATATTCATGTGAATTTGGCGACGATCTCCATAACTGCGCTCACAAAGTGTTAGTTCACGATATATTTATGTTTGTTCATCATCCAAAACCAAATCCGGGGAGTCCAATATCCAACATTCTCCCCCTTTTTGGTGATGACAACCCAACATAAATAATAATCAAAAATAATAATTCAAATGAAATTTACTTACTCCCCCTGCATTGATGACACGTTAATTCCAAATTAAACAATAATAATACGCATCAAGCTGACGAGTGAAGTATATAAAATGAGAATCAATTATTGAATTATCGAATACCAAATGAAGGTTATTGAAATATCGGATTTGAAAATCCATTTATATATCTTAACTCCCCCTGAATCTAACATATCAAATTAGATTCTTGGAATAGTGCTCTAAATTTTCATTTAGCACATCGTTATTATTATATCTCTCCCCCTTTGGCATAAGCAAAAAGAGCGGGAGGATAACAACGACAACAACAATGGCCTCAAATTAAAAGCACGGGAGTCGTAGAATACGACGACGGTTCAAGTGACACCAAATAAATACGAATAAAATCAAGGCGTGTCAATGAAACCATAGTCGAAAAATCGTAAAACGAAAGCATCAAAACTCAAATCAAAATTACGGACTGAGTTATGGAATATACTTTCCAATATCAACATTGTTGGTTAATTTAGTGCATGGAAAACAATTCTATGTTTCCATAGAAGAAATTTCTATTAAACCAAGTTAATATCGTCGAGCGACGAAATCAAACATCAGAGACAAAAAAAATATAAATTTTGCACAATAGAATGAAATGTCAACTGCGATGTATATATATATAAAATATGAACCAGAGTACATCACGGACATAGTAAACATCGATCCACCAATCGGTGCACAAAAATATATCATCATATCACAGATATCGGAGTGTCAAAAAAAATATACACCATCATCAAAAGTATCAAAATGATCCAAAATACATCATCAACAAGATCATAATCGGCATCACTATATGAGATTAACTCATATGTGCTAGATTTCGGATAAAGTAATCCAAAATCTAAAGTGTAACTTAGATAGCGAAAAATACGTTTTACCGCTACTAAGTGAGACTCCTTAGGTTGAGACTGATAACGAGCACATACGCATACGGCAAACATAATATCGGGCCTACTTGCGGTAAGATAAAGTAAACTTCCTATCATACCTCGATATAGACGAATGTCTACATCCTTACCGCCCGTATCCTTGTCAAGATGCGTAGTCGTGCTCATTGGAGTCTTTTTCCCAGAGGCACTCTCCATTCCAAATCGCTTAAGCAACTCCACCATATACTTCGTTTGGTGGATGAAGATTGCATCGTCCATTTGGCGAATTTGGAGACCTAAGAAATATTTGAGCTCACCCATGTGGCTCATCTCAAATTGTTCCTTCATAACATTAGAAAACTCTTCGCAAAGTGTAGAACCGAAAATGATATCATCAACATATATTTGAACTAAAATTATATCATTATTCGAATGCTTAACAAAAAGTGTAGAATCGGCTTCTCCCATTTTAAAATTCAAATCCAAAAGAAAATTCTTTAGGCGATCATACCAAGCTCGAGAAGCTTGTCTCAAACCGTAAAGCGCTTTCTTTAGTTTAAAAACATGATTTGGAAATTTTTCATTTATGAAACCCGGAGGTTGAGAAACGTAAACTTCCTCAACAACATCTCCATTTAAAAATGCACTTTTAACATCCATTTGAAATAATTTAAAATCCTTATGGCATGCAAAAGACAATAATAATCTAATTGATTCTAATCTAGCTACAGGAGCAAATGATTCTTCGAAATCAATACCTTCCTCTTGTCGATAGCCTTGAGCAACTAACCGAGCTTTGTTTCGGACGACGATTTGGTTTTCGTCGGTTTTGTTCTTGAAGATCCACTTTGTCCCTATGACGGTGTGGTTCTTCGATGGCAATGGAACAAGCTCCCAAACTTCATTCCTCTCGAATTGAATGAGTTCCTCCTCCATGGCTAAGATCCAAGCGCTATCTTCGCATGCTTCATTAACATTCTTTGGCTCTATCGAGGAGGCAAAGGCACAATGAGCGAAGTAGTTCACTTGCGATCTCGTCTTGACACTATAATAGATATTGCCAATGACTTGCTCATGAGGATGGTCACGAACGGTATGAAGCCGTTTGGGAATACCTTGGTCACTAGGAACATTCTCAACAACTTCATTAGATGGGTTAGTCTCAATAGAATCAATAGAATCATTAGACTTAGAATTATCAAACGAATCACATAAAACATCCATAGAATCATTATCATTTGAAATTCTAGTTGGAACAAATCCTTCATTAAATGAGACATGAAGCGACTCCTCGATCGCTGAGGTTCGTTTGTTGAATATCCGGTAGGCTTTGCTACGCGAAGAATATCCAACAAAAATCCCCTCATCGGATCTTGGATCGAATTTGTCCAAACTACCATACGTGTTTTTAATAAAACATTTCGAACCAAAAACACGAAAATGTTTAACTTGAGGCAACCTACCAAACAACAATTCATAACAAGTTTGTTTAGTGCCGGGCCTCAAAAGTATTCTATTAAACACATAGCAAGCGGTGTGTACCGCTTCCGCCCAAAATTGATGGCCAAGTTGGCTTCATCAAGCATAGTACGAGCACACTCCACTAGCGTCCTATTCTTTCTCTCAACTACACCATTTTGAGGAGGTGCACGAGGGAAAGAGAAGTGTGTGTAATACCAATTTCATCACAAAATGTCTCAAAAGAATCATTCTCAAATTCACCTCCATGATCACTACAAATAGTGACAATGGTGGTTCCTAAGAGATTTTGTACTTTCTTAACAAAAATTGTGAAGTTGTCAAAAGCTTCATTTTTATTACATAATGAAAACACCCATGTAAATATCGAATAATCATCTACGATGACAAGTCCATATCTTGCATTTCCTAAGGAAGCAACTCTAGTTGGCCCAAATAAGTCTAGATGTAATAGCTCTAGTGGCCGTTTAGTAGAAATGCTTTTCTTAGGTTTAAATGAAGATTTAGGAAGCTTGCCACGTTGACAACAATCACAAAAACTTTTCTTTTCAAAAACGAGCTTCGGAAAACCTTTAATGGAATTTAATTTTGAAAGCTTATAAAGTGTTCCAAAGTTCACATGTCCAAAGCGTCGATGCCATAAGTGTTGTTCACTTGTGTTGGCAACGAGACATTGTTCATAAGACTTAGGAAGATCCAAAATATAAATATCTTTATGACGTGTGCCGGAAAATAATAATTTATTATTATCTTTTCTTAAAATATGGCACAATCCTTTCGCAAAGCTAACTTTGTAACCTTTGTCACAAAGTTGGCTTATTGAAATAAGATTATGATTTAAACCATTAACTAGATAAACATCACTAATTAAGGGTTTAGAAGGGTTACCCACTTTACCAACACCGACAATGGTTCTGCTCTCGTTGCCTCCAAAGACTACCCGGTTCCCATTAGCAATGTGCACCACTTCGGAAAGAAATTGAGCATCGCCCGTCATGTGTTTTGAACACCCGCTATCGAGTATCCAATTCCCTTTGGAGCTAAATTTAAATTTGTTGCTCCTTTTCTTTTTCTTTTCCTTGAGTACCTAAAGATAGAGAATTTCATATCATGGTACCCAAGGTCATTGGGTCCAAAAGATTAGACCTTTGGAAGCCAAGTCCAATTGGACTTAGACTTCCCCACATAATTTCTACTATGCACAACATCCGAAAAATAAGCATTCATATACACTTGTTTTTCATCCATGCTTGTGTCCTTTGGGCTCCAAATAGTGAAAATCTTGGGAGCCCTCATCCTATTCGGTGCATGCATGCGTTGTTGGTTTCTACGTGATGCATGTCGTGGATAGGCATAAGGAACATGATGGAATGGTGCATGCGGATAATTATTCATATGATGTTGTGGGTGAACATATGCATGAGAGGGAACACGTGCATGTGGGTGTCTCACATGGTGTGCACGTGCCCGAGAATGTGTTGCATAAAAATCATCATATGTGTGAGCTGGTGGAGTAGGACGTGTGTTCCTACGTGGCATGGTATTGGTGTACATATAAGCATGCCCCTTCTTTGGAGGTCCACCCAAAGTGGGTTTCTTTCCGAAAGAGGGTGTGGACGAGGTGGAAGCACCATTGGTAGAAGAACTACCAATAGAGTGTTTGCTACCACTCGTAGAGTCACCGGAAGTTGGCCTAAAAAAGTAGTGGCCGATTTGGATGGACATCCCATCGTATACCCCAAGCCAATGTGGTGATTGGCCGGAAGTAAGTCACTTAGGATTTTATCCAAATGGTCCTTACCCTTATTGAATTTATTAATTCGGCCTAATGTGTTCTCATATTTCTCTTTGAGAGAACGCATAGAAGTATCCAAGTTGGATACTTGCGATGTGAGCACATAAACACGAGATTTAAGATTCTCATTCTCAATACTCAAAGTCGAGTTTTGAGAAGTTAAATCCGCTATCTTATGTTCTTCCAGATCTTCAATGCAAACATGTTCAAGTTTAGATTTGAGATTAACAATCTCATTTCTTAACTCTTCAACAACGGTGTCGTTGTTGGTGATGATAGTCTTAGGCGAGGTTTGAATGCTAGCTAGGTCATCTTTTACTTTAGTATATCTATTTACTAATTTAGTGTATTTGGACCATAATTGAGAGTTAGCATTCCTAAGATCATCCATAGTTACCTCATCACCTTCGTCATCACTATCATCGGAAGAGGAGGATCCTTGATCGTGCTCCTCTCTTGCCATAAAGCACATGTGCGCTTGCTCCACTTGCTCATCGTCCGACTCTCCGCTTGAGGAATCCTCGGAGTCGGTGAATGTTGCTCCGACAAGTCCCTTTTTGTTTCCTTTCTTGTACTTCTTGGACTTATCGAATTTCGGTGCCTTCCACTTCTCCTTTTGCTTGTTGAGAGGACACTCCGCTTTCATGTGTCCTGGCTTATTGCACTTGAAACACAAAGGAGAGGAAGAGGCGTTAGAAGAACCAAATTTAGCTTTGTTCTTATAGTTACCTTTTCGGAAGAAACGGTTAAACTTCTTGGCCATGAGTGCCATGGACTCCAAGTCCAACTCGTTTTCCGAGTCTTCATCATCGGTTGATGTGGATGTGGATGAAGCGGCCTTAAAAGCAATAGCCTTCTTCTTTGGCTCGTCTTGCTTTAGGTAGGACTTCATCTTTTCCTGTAATTTTAGCTTGCTATCCTTGCGTACCTCGTATGACATTAAAGTACCCATTAGTTGAACTACGGTGTACTTATTCATATCATTACCTTCCTCGATGGCGAAGGTACGCTTTTCCCAAGAAGAAGGAAGTCCTTCGATAAGCTTCGAACACTTCTCCTTTTGGGTGTAGGATTTGCCGAGAGCCTCTAACTCGTTTATGATGTCGACGAAGCGAGCATAATACTCCTTCATCTTCTCGCCCTGTTGCATATGAAACATTTCGTAATCTTTGTTAACAACTACGAGTTTAGAGTCTCTTACCCTACTCGTCCCTTCATGTAGAATGAGGAGGGAGTTCCAAATTTGATATGCACTCTTACATGTGCATATATTATTGAAGTCCTCGGGCTCCAATGCGCATTGCAAGGCGTTCATTACCTTGGCATTGCTTACCTCCGCGGTGACCTCCGCGGTTGTCCATTTCTCAAAGTCTTCTTCTTCGGGCTCGACGTATTCCTTCATCGTGGTCCTCCATAGAGATGCACTCCGGAGGAAGGTTTCCATCCGACATTTCCAGTACCCGTAGTTGGTACCGTTGAAGAATGGAGGCCTCGTTGAGGAATGTCCTTCCATCACCGAAGATGCTCCTTCACGGTTCCTGAAGGTGCCATAGTCGGAAGGTGGACGCACGGTCTTGTTGTCGTTGGCAGACATAGCTAAGTATCTGGCTCTGATACCAAATGTAATGCCCTACAAGCTACTGTACAAGTACTAGAGGGGGGGGGAATAGTACTTTAAAAATAACAAGGAGTATAATTCCTAATTATAATGCAAACAACTACCAAATCAATTTGCGAAAGCTTAAATTGAAGACAACAACAAAATTAACAATGCTAACAAGAGATATTATTGGGTTCGGATCCACCCAAGTCTCCCCGACTTGTTCCCGGTGATCCTACGTCCTAACCACCCGGATCCCCTCCGGATACTTGAGTTAGAAACCCTAACTCAAGATTTCCACTATGAAATACTTGTGAAAAACATCCACAAGTCAAATCATACAAAATGTAATTTGTGACTCCCACAACCCGGGATCACAACCACACTCTCACAACCGAGAGTGAAACTTACAATTATGAAATGAAATAAGAAAACTTCTTACCGACAAAATACCTATGCCTTGAGTATTGCTTACGAATTAGGGCAAGGATGATTTTGAGGAAGAAGTGGCACCAAACCCTAGCTCCAAGATGTAGATCAGCGATGGAGAGCTTTGGGGATGTTGGTGACCTAGAATCAAGCACTTGGCTTGGAAGGCTTCACACTCAATGAATCTCTCTTTGGAAGTAAGAGTTAGGAGAGATTATTGAATGGAAAGAATGAGCTTTGAATGAGCTTGGAATGATTTCTCTTGATCTCTAAACTTGTAATAATATCAGCCTTTGGCAGCAATGAATGCAGCCCATCAAGTATATATAGGTTAGAGGAGAGAGAGAAAGAAATTCGAGTCATTAAATGCTCCAACGGCTCTTTTCTGAACCCAACTAGTCGGTCAAAGAACAACCACCGACCGACTAGTTCATCAACTAGTCGGTCGGTCAATTAACGCAAACCGACTAAAGAGTGAACAGAGAAAAGATCAAAGCACAGACATAAGGAACTAGTCGGTCCAAGAAGAGTAGCTGACCGACTAGTTTCACAACTAGTCGGTCGGTTACTCAACGTAGACCGACTAACAGATAAAACTGAAGTCTGAGCTAAAATAGACTTAGTCGGTCCAAGAACAAATGTTGACCGACTAATTCACCAACTAGTCTGTCACCAAATGAACATAGACCGACTAACAATAAACAGTAAGTATGGTGAAAATTTGGTATGTACAGTAAACTAAACTAGTCGGTCTAAGAAGGAAAGTTGACCGACTAGTTCATCAACTAGTCGGTCGATCAATGAACACAGACCGACTAAAGATAAACAGTAGCATAGGCTCAAATGTGCATGTACAGGGAAAGCTCAACTAGTCGGTCACAGAAGCATCACTGACCGACTAGTTCACAAACTAGTCGGTCGGTGAGTCAACTTAGACCGACTAACTGTAAACAGTAAAGAGCTATGAATTAACTGAGAAGAACTAGTCGGTCCAAGAAGCTTTGCCGACCGACTAGATCACCATCTAGTCGGTCAGTTCTTCTTCTTGAACCAACTAACATGCACAAGAAGTCCTGAATCGAAGCGCGAAGCTTCGGGAAGGATTGTATGGACTTCTACTAAGATCCTAGAGCTAAGATATGAGCGTTATGAAGAATTAAACTGTAAGACCTACTCAAGGCTTAACATTCTACGAAAGAAGCTTAAAGACTATAAATAAAACTTGACGATACTGTCTTCAATAGCTTCAATCGAATCTTCATGACTTCTAAATTGGTCCATAAGCTTCAACGAAGCTTTAGGCATACGATCATGTGCTTTGAGAAGTCTTGAGACGTCGTAATTGATATTCATGTGAATTTGGCGACGATCTCCATAACTGCGCTCACAAAGTGTTAGTTAACGATATATTTATGTTTGTTCATCATCCAAAAACCAAATCCGGGGAGTCCAATATCCAACACATCCGCCCCATTCGAAGCCCAACCGAACGCCGCCATGACTCGCAGCGTCGCCCACGCAAGCCACCGACGCCAGACCTCCGATCCCGCCACCGGATCTCCGCCCCAAACCCCGCCTCCGGCTCCTCTCCGTCCAACCCCAAGCCCGCAAGCAACCACGCCGGTGACTCCTCCTCACGCCGGCACCGACTGCAAGATCCCCCTTCCCGACAAGGCGCCACCCCGCATCCAAGGCTGCCGGTGCTCTCCGACTCGAGTTCCTCCCAGCTGCGAGCTCAACAACGGGCAAGGGAGAGTGATTACAGGTTAATCTTATTCCATAGGTATGTTAAGATTCTGATTGGTGAGTCTACTACTGAGAGGAAGAGATTTTGATGTGAGATTGATTTTGTTTCCGCCAGAGCCAATACATTCTTGAGGTAGGAACGGTGATTGCTGAAAAGGGGGAGGCTTGCTCTGTTGCATTTGGTTTGATGCCCTGGGCGTGGGGAGATCATACGAGGGATCTTATTGGTAAATTATTATATGAATAACAGTTGCATTGGGATAGCCAGGGGAAGTGCAAGTCACTTATTTAAATGATGTGAACGCACTAGTGTTTTTTTTACGGTATCTATTGTAGAAATGATTGATTTGGCTGCAATGCAGACAGTACCGTATAATGATAATAAATTGTTATTATTAGAAATTAGTTTGTTATGTGCTTAGTTTCTTATGCCTGCTGTTACACTTGAGTTAAGCCTATAACTTGAAATAATTAGTTTATATAAACTTGCACATACTGTCGATTTATGTTTGGTTGTTTACATACTAGTCAGTTCTCATAAAATAAACAGTAGGACATGTTATTTAACCAGTAATAAGGTGTGGGTGTCAAGTTAGAAATTCTGTTTATTTCTTGAAAGCTTGATATCGTGTATCCTTTGGCACAGATTTAACACGCCCCTCGTACGTCCGCTCGGATACCCAACTCACATCACTTCAGGCAAGTATATACAACCTGCAAGTATATGGGTTTTCCTACAACTTTTGATGGCGCAAGTATATTATTTCAAACCTCCTAAAATAACGTACGTTACGAAATTGTCAAGTAAACAACTTTTTTATTCGATATGGTTTTTAATGAATCCTGTTAATGTGTTGTTTGATTTAGCCACTTAAATGATACCTTTCTTGTTGCGTGATGTGCATTCTCTTGCATTGTGAAAACTTAGCCCTCGTGGCAATCACAGATATTTGGGTCTTCGGACAATTTTCGGACCTTTGTGCCTTAGGGCAAATCACAGACTATTGGGCCTTCGGGCAATACGGATATGGGCCCGCGGGGCATTTACAGAATGTTTTGCCACTCGGTTAACATTAACTACGGATTTGGCTTATGGACACTTTGGGTGGGGTAGTCTAGTGTAGTAGAGGCTGGAAAGCTGGATTACACTCTAGTGGTGAACTTGACCGACACCTGGCCGGGTCGGTGAGTATAGAGTCACGGGTAGCTCCCGTTGACTTGGGTGTGATGCTGGTCACCTCCCCCTCAGACACTGGGCTTGTCACTAGATAGGAGATTGATTGACTGATTGATGCACCCCTTTTTACCTCTGCTGATGCTATAGAGTAACCTGCTAAAAGTATTGTCACGATCGACTATTGCTGTGCACACCACACTTGTTATACATATGGCTGTATACACTACACCGTCACGACTATTGCTATGCACACCACACTTGTTATACATATTACTGTACACACTACACCGTCACGACTATTGCTGTGCACACCACACTTGCTATACATATTGCTGTACACACTACACCGTCACGACTATTGCTGTATACACTACATTTGCCATGCCAGTTTACTTTACACACTACACCTTGTTGCGTTGCTACTTTGCACACTATGCCACTCATGCCCCCTGCTCTACACACTACAGATGTTATGCTCACATGTTTCCATATGCTGCTATGTACCATTTGTTTTGTAAACCATATTATAATCTTGCCGAGGGGCTTTTTCCTACTAATGTTTTTAAATCTTGCTGAGCGACCCTCGCTGACGTATATTTCTTTGTCTGTGAAATATACGTTAGGTTTTGAGCAGAGTTCACAGTGAAGTTCACTTGGAGATTGAAGAAGGTGACCAAGAGAGCCAAGAGCACGAGATCCACTACTGAAGACGACGGACAATGCGCAGCTTGCTGAAATTTTTAATAATTGTCGTTGTAATTTCTTTGTAACTATTGTAATGGCCATGCTAGGCCTTTTAATTCCTTGTGTACATGTAATCTGGAAAAGTTAAAGTATAATGATGACACCATATTTGTGTTGTTCCGATTGTTCGCAAGCAAGAACCTGTATTTTCAAATGGTGTATCACTACAGACGCTTATTGGGTTGGGGCTTCACCGCTCCAGCCCAAGCGGGCCCGCTCGCGTCCTCGCTCCTAAGTATAATGGGAAGCAGGGCGTGACAAGCACATACCTCCCTGTTGGGTTGACATTTTACTATATTACAAAGCATTGACACCGTGCACTTGTGGTAGTTTTCAGGTTAAAATCCGAAGCAGACCAAGCTTTTGGCGCCATTGCCTGGGAGGCAATGGTTTATACTTGGGTTATTTTCTTTATTAAAGAAATTGTTAGTTATGTTGTAAAATCTAGCGGCTACGGAACCCCGTAGCCCTGTATTTATAGAAGTAGGGTTACATAATGGGTGGATACCCAATATACAAGTGGGCCTACAAAAGCCCGTTTATAACACTTTCCCTTATCCATCCATTGTTGTAAGCCGTATATGGCGCTTCAGGATTCATAGAGCTTATCTGACTATGGGGGTATGGATACTTCTGGATCCTAAGTTAAGAGTTCTTGCCTCGTTAAGACCTTTGCCATGGAAAACCTAGTGGGAAAAACCAGTGATTAAGGGAAAAGAGTACAAGTCTCTATAACTTCCCCTGATCGATGGATATCATCAGAGGTGGATACTTCTAGATCCTAATTTAGGGGTAACTGCCTCGTTAAAACCTTTAGCTATGGAAAACCCAGTGGGAAAAACCAATAGCCAAGGAAAAAGAGTACATTTTTGATTAGTGGAAGTATTTAGGGGGTGGATACTTTTGGATCCAGAGTCAATAAGGTTGCCTCGTTAAAACCTTTAGCTATGAAAAATCCAGTGGGAAAAACCAATAGCCAAGGGAAAAGAGTACAACACTACATTTGACTCCCCCTGATCTGTACAAGATGCAGGCTTACAGATCTCCTAGGCAACTATACATCAATCTCTTACAGTGTTTCGATAATAAGTACAAAGTACAAGGCATCGCTCATCTATACAAGACATCGCTCATCTATAACAGCTACTGAATCTGAGGGAGCTCTTCTGAAGAGGAGTGGTCTGTAGACTCGGTAGGTAGCACCATGTCTTTGACCCAGTCGTCACTGTGTCTGTGAGGTACTGCAGGACCTGGCTGTGCGTACTTATGATTTGCTTCTTGGATCGATGAGCCTCTCGGGATGGTGGGATTGATGTTACCTTGGAAGCATGCTTTGCTGGTCTCCAGGAGTTGGTCGTTCCTTTGTTGTAGTCATCGCGATGATCTGTAACCTACACTGCAAATACATTTAACATGTTGGATGATCCTTGACCCTTGGAGGTAGGGCAGAAGCTACATATCTTTGGTCCAGTGGTGCGCTGCAGGCGCTGCACTGTATCTGGTTAAAGGGTTTACTCCCAATGCTTTCTAGAGTCGCGTGCAGTTAACCAGATAAAGGAGTGTACAAAAGACACTTGAGTAAGGTACTTCAGGACCTAGGATATCCTTCTCCTCTTCCAGCGAACGGAAGGGGTCTTAATATGCATCCATACAACCAGTAGGTGTATTAGTGGATTGCGATTATCTATGTTTCTTCATCAACCGGATGATAATTTCATCTGATGGATGATTATTCATCTGCTGGATGATTATTCATCTTTTGGATGAAGGTTTCATCTTCAGGATGAAAATTCATCTTCAGGATGATTATTCATCTTCAAGATGATGGTTTCATCTTCAGGATGATAGTTTCATCTTCAGGATGATTATTCATCTTCAGGATGATAGTTTCATCTTCAGTATGATAATTCATCTTCAGGATGGTAATCCGTAAGGGTATGTTGTCACATCATCCATAGCAACATAGCCTAAAATTTTCTTTGCCAATCGCATGTTTTTTGCAACCATGACCAGGGAGCCTGATGCATCAGTTTAAATAATTTTGTAAGTGAGTTAAGCTCATCTTACATGGTTACTTCCTGGTTTCTGTGAAATAAACCTCTAAGCTATAGCTTTTTGCTTATAGCATACGATTTTATTTATTTATACAATACTCGGTAACCCACATGTTTGATATCTTTTGATATCAGGACTTCAGGTCCAAACACTTCATATTTCATAAGTGAGTCCAGCTCAACTTATTATTGCCTCGTTCCACATAATCTGGCCAAGTCTTTGCGTTTGCTTCAGGAAACGGAGATTGGGAACGATATCTATGGCAAAATGAAATGTGAGTAATTGTCGACAAGTGTGTTTTATCCAAATACCTCTCCATGTACGTACATTATTCAATTTGTTCCAGATTCATCTCTTCTGGAGGTTCTGGAAAGGAAGAGGATATGGAGATGAGCTCACTTTCCTGTGGTGGTATTGTTTTAGGGTCTCCAGGAGTTATTTCTTGCTTTGGAGCGTCATGGTATGTCCTCTCATCCATTGAGGATATCCACTTCTGCTACTGGTGGATTGCATCCATTATATTTGGTATGTCAATCCTAGCTGGATTTTTAGTAGCAGGGATGTGTGAATTTGACAATATTTATATTGTCAGTAGCTATGTCTGATAATTGTTTAATAGTTTCATAAGTGTGGATCTTCAGGATCTCATCACTATTTATGATAATCAGATCATAGGTATTAATGTTTTAAATGGTCAAATTGAGCTTCAGGCTCATGGATGATTATAGTATTTTTGTTGAACCTCATGCTGGGGAATTAAAGTTATGAAGGATCTTCAGGATCTCATCAAGTCTTTAAAAGAGGGCACATCATTGCACGTCTTAGGAGAAGTGATTTTAAATGCTTCCCCTGTTCAGAGTGCTCAGAATCTATTTATCTGGGGTAATTAATTCCGATAAATAGTTATGTATTTTGATGGTCTATAGTGGTGATATGGGGGATGTATACTCATCATGGCACAATCGATAAGATGTGCTCTAAACGCTTCCCCCGTTAGAGGTTCTCGAAAACTGTTTATATGAGGTGATCAGGCTCATATAAATAGGTTCTAAAGAGGTGTTTTGATTGTTTGCATTATAATTGCATGTTCCCGCATGGTCACCTACAATTGGATTTTTAATGGATAAGTAATCCTTTTAAATCATTTTAATGATTTACATATTACCCATTTCTGGGTGTGAACACAAAACTTTAGGGTGTTCAATTTTCCTCCAATTGTTAAATATAATTGATTTCCCAGTGTTATCCAAAAAATCCGCAATAAGCTCGACTTCAACGAAGTTGAGTATAGAACTGGGGATATGAACCCGTCAAGGCACGATCTATAAGATGTGCAGTAATGCCTCCACCGTTTAGGGATCTCAGAATATATTCATCCAGGATGGTTAATCCCGATGAATAAGTTCCACTGTGGCATTTTTGAGGCTGGTATGAGGGTAAGTAAAAGCCCAACCAATATCTCAGTAAGTTAATAATCTGGACTGTGGTTGAATAACAAGGTTTTGATTATGACCATTTTAAGTGGATATATGGATGAGTACTCTAAGGTACATCATCAGCCATATGTAGGGAGTGTGTGAGTCCACTTTTATCCCTCAAATACTCTCAAGAGGCCTAAAGGTCTCTTTCTTCTAATGATAGTATGTCATCTTAAATTCGTTTGAGGAAGTGAGGAGAGTCAATGTCCATGTGAATGGAGATGATCTCATAATCATATTTCCCTTTTGAATGGGATAATGAAAGTTTCACCCCGTTTTGAAGAATCTTCGGGTTCGTCTGGTTAATGATGTCTTTCATCATCTATCCAGGGTGACATCGATCCAAAGTTGGTCGATTCTGGACACTTCTGGTGTTCCAAATTAACTCCTCTGTTCGAATTTATGTGCGACTTTTGAAAGTCCATTAAAATGCTCAAGTTAATTTTGTCCGGTAATAGGTGAACTGTGTTCAAACTGTGAAGGATTACATCTTCACATTGACTATTGTGCGGATCAAAGTTGGATAAAGCTTCAGGCTTTATTGGTATCTTGAGTCATTAAGGATTTCGTTTTGACGAATATCCTTTGAAACTTTATAAGTTTTAGAGAGTACATGACATCCTCATTTTAGGAGTATTCAGGATAACAAATCATTCACAGTAAAATAAAATGCGTAAAAAGCACAAATATACTGCAAGAGAATACTACTGATAATTATATTACGACAACAAGTTTCATAGTATGATGTGTGCTCTAGAAAACATACGTCTACAGTTATGCTCAGTTAGACTTATGTTATGACAACAGATCAAATTTGTTTTCAAAGTTTATTTATCCTCGGGGAGTAGCTAAATATACATACGTTCAATTTGACTTTCGTTGTTTAGACTAGATATGTATATATTTTTATATGGCATAGGTTAATGCCCATTCATATTGCAAAAAGCATTATGGGTCTTGTCAGAACTTCTGGTCTGATATTGGGTTGTCATTGCATAATTCATGTCGAGGTATATCATAACTTCCCTTTCTCATTTTATTCAAGACTTCCCCTGTTTCCAGTCTTCCTTATTGTCGTTTATAAGGAAGAATGAATATTGGTCTTACGAAGTAGACATATACAAGGGAAATGAGTTGGTTTCTATATTTTCACTTTTCTAATTTATGCGAGACTTTTAAAAGTCTATTTGAAAGCTCAAGTATGGTCTTCAGGCCTTTTTTATTGAGTCATTCAAGTATTATGTGGATAAAGAATCATGCTCAAGGAAAAACAAATACGTGGCTACAAAATTTATAATTTCTCATTTATCTATTAAGACACGACTTCTAGCGTACGCTTAAAATTAAGGCTAGATTAAAGAATCATACCTTGTAAAGTGAGATTACTCTAAAAGAGTTTATCAGTGTTATGACAACTGCTGGTGTCAATATTGGTTTATATAAACCATAGATCTGAGAGATCTTTTTACAGCAAAATGCGTATCTCTAAAAGAAATCGCATAAATGTTTTTCGCATAATCCATCGTATTTGTTAATTTTTATTAGGGTGAAAGGGTGTTGACTTTTGATTTGATTTTGAACTTCAGGTTCATTTTGTCAAAGTAGATATGATGTTAAACTTGTTGAAATCATGATTGGTTTGTTGTCATAAAATATCGTCATATCATGAGCATAAGTATGAGCAAGGGATAATCATATAATAGTGCAAAATGCAACAATTAATGATTTATCATACACATAATATGAAGCTTGTAAGCTAAAAGTTATGCTTAATAAAATAGTTGAAAGAAACTAAATTATCATTGCAAATAAGTCAAGCATGGGAGCTTAAGAATGTATGCTCAACTAACATGAATTGAAACATATACACATGTTATTTATATCCTGCAGGTATATAAATAATTTTATCTCAGACATATATTTATGCTACATGCATTAAAAATATATCATAGAGATTTTAGCATGCTAAATAAAATGTTCATCACAGAACATTAAATATGCGGTAGGCATATAATTTTCTACACATTCATTTATAGTGTTTAAGCGTAAATTCATGCTAGAGGCAATAAAAATATACAACATCCCATCGCAGAGAAATGCAACATGCATTTAATTTCATCGCAGATAATTAATCATTACATGCAATTAATCATCATAGGCAATTTTTAATGGAAATGAAAATTTTTCGTTTAATAATTATTAGACCACTGGGCAACGCCATACACCGTTAGGTTAGTTAACTAACGGCAGAGCGGTCGCATGATCTTCCTAATTATTAAACGTGTAATAATCAAATAATCCATAAAAAATGCGATGATTTATAAAGCATGTAATTAATCATATTTTAACGAAGAGAAACTTAATTAAATCTGAAAAAGAACTCGCAAAAACGAAGTTTTTGGCGAAAAACCCTAGTTAGGGGGTTTGGAGGCGATCGTTTGTGCGGGCCAGTGCGGGCGAATTTGCGCCGTAGGGACCGTCGCTTCGGGCGGCTAGTGTTTAATCTCTGGCGTCGTCACTTCGGGTGGCTAGGGTTTCGCTGCACGTGTCACCGCTATGGGCAGCTAGGTTTTGCGTCTCGCACGCGCAGGGAGGGGGAGTTTTGCCGCTGTCGCTTCGGGCGACAGCGGCGGCTGTCACGTCGGGCGGCAGTGCATGCTGCCATCAGGGGCGGCAGCAGCATCTGCCGCTTCGGGCAGTAGCCCTGCCACCGGAGGTGGCAGTCACATGCCGCCACTTCAGGCGGCAGGTAGATCGTGTGGGGGAGGGGGTTCGCATGAACGGCTGCTGGCCACGATGTGACGAAAGATACCCTCTAGGGTTTGAAAAATTTTTGGGGAAGAAGACTGTAAAAACATGATTTTTATTGGAAAAAAAATCTATTTTTAGTCTTCAAAACAGTGTTTTTCATTGTAAAAAATTGATTTTTAGAGATAAAAACGTCGATTTATCATTTAAAAAGGTTGATTTATCATGTAGATCTGAGATTAAAATTTGATCTTATACCAACCAAATAATGATCCAATCGTATGCGCACAAAAAGTTTAGATCTAGGGATTTAAAAATTACCTCTAGATCCTACCTGCCGGATCTAGTGACGTTCGGTGAAGGAAGCCCGTTAGCATCGCGATTCGTCCGTCGGCAGGAGTTCGGCTTAGCTTCGAGCGTGCTGATAACGTGTTGTAAACTCTAGCGGCTACGGAACCTCGTAGCCCTGTATTTGTAGAAGTAGGGTTACATAATGGGTGGATACCCAATATACAAGTGGGCCTACAAAAGCTCGTTTATAACAAGTTACTCTTATCATCTTCTCATCTTTCCATTTTTATTCTTTTTTCCTTTGCTACTGACATTTTCTCTGAGTTGTTGCTTGTGCATGAACACTCGCCTTGGGGGGGTCAGACGATCTAATTTTGACCCCGAGATTGAAAGAACAGCAAGGCGGCTCAGAGCAGAAAAGAGGAGCCATATTTTTCAGGAATCAATGGTAGAAGGTTCTAATAATCCTCCGCGTACCTGCGTCATTCGGGATCATATGAAGCCTAATTTATACAGTATATCTTCTATCTTGAGACTGCAACCAGCGGCTAAATTTTTTGAATTAAAGACTGGGTTGATAAATCTGATGCAGCAGGATCCTTTCCACGGGCATACACATGAGAATCCCAACCATCATATAGATTTCTTCTAGGCACAGTGCGACACTTTCCAAGTTGACGACACAATAAAGCTACGTCTATTTCCATTTACTCTGAGGGACAAAGCAGCTTATTGGTTGAGGGCGAACCCAATGAATACTTTCAAAACTTGGGAACAGTTGGCCTTAGCCTTCATCAACAAGTTCTATCCACCGTCCAAAACAGAGAAGATAAGGGGGGTGATCACAAACTTTAAGTTGCTTCCACATGAGTCACTCTACGAAGCATGGGAACGCTTTAAAGACTTGCAACATCAGTGCCTACACCATGGCGTTCCGGATTGGGATCTCATCCAAAGCTTTTATAAGGGTCTCAAGCCCGACACCAAAATGATTATTTATGCCTCTGCACAAGGCGCACTATTGTCTAAGCTACCAGAGGAGGCCACATCACTACTAGAAAAAATGGCCTCCAACAACCAATAATGGAGCGACGATCGCTCAATATTTAGAGGCACAGGTTCTGAGGTAAAGGTAGCCACACAGCTTGAGGGGCAACTTGAGACTCTTTGCAAGTAGGTTGCATGAATTGAGCAGATGTTGGATGCCATTCCTACTACTTCCAAATCTCCAGTATATGCTACTTATGAAGATTACGCTGAGCAAGGGTACGCTCTAATAGAAGGGTAATGTGAAGAAACGGGCGTACCGGCGGAGCAAGTCAATTATATAGCGGGGGAGGGGAGCAATCCTAGATCTCAGTGGTCAAATCCAGCGTGGAAATCACATCCTGTGTCTCGCCACGCTCCTCAGAATACCCAGGAATTAAAAAAAACTTTTCCAGGACGCTGAAGAGTGAGGGTGAAGAGAGTAGAAGAGGTGGGGGGGAGAGAGAGCGAGTACAGAGAAATAACAGTTCCACTGCATATGTGCTGGGATAGTACAAATGCTGCTCTGATCGCTCCGGGACGTACACCCAAAGAACGGTTGTAGTTTTACCGCAAGCGCACGGTATGGTGGCGAGCGGGTATCGAACACGAGGAGGTGGTGTTGGTTCCAATCTATCCTGGGTTGGTTTGACTACGAGCGTTTTATTGGTGGAGATGGCTATGGTATGATATAATGGAAATGGTGGTGGATGTCGGTGTCGATGATAAAGAAATCGGTCAAATATCGATTCAAATACAATATAATAAAAGAGGGAATTTGCCTTGCGGCGATCCTGTCACAATCGTCGGGCAAAGTATGTGGATGTAAAATCAAATAAAGACGTCTAGGGCTAGGGAATCCCCACTACGGACCGTCATGCATCATTGTGAATAGTGAATCTCAATATTACTAGACTTACGTTGAGGTGAACTAGTCGCAACTTAATGTAGAACCAAGCTCACGCTCTCGCGCTATTGCCGGTCTATAGCAAACCTAGGTTATGGCCCAATCTCTTGCAAACCCTAACCTAAGCCACTAGCATGAGGATCGACATCATCGTTCAATCGCCCCTCGAGCCCACTCTCGTGCAAACTCGAGTTACGATCTAGGTTGTGATAGTTCGTATTCGTCCAATCTCTTGCAAACGAATATGTGTATAGATTTACAATTAAAAATCCTAGCTTTGGTCCAATCTCTTGCAAACCAAATCTAGAGAAACCCAATTGTAAACCTAAATCGAATATCTAGGCCTTCCCATCGATTAGAATCCAATCTCTTGCAAATCCCAAATCGATGGAAATCCCTAGCTATCCGTAATAAATCAATCACAACCTAACCTCCTAGAAATTCTAGTAATTTAGAGTTCATTCTTCACAAATATGAAATTAGATCCATAGGGTTCATCCCCGAACCCTAGAACATCAAATCTACTCAAGCATAGCAATAAGGATATAAGAATCAATAAAAACCATTGCTTGCATATAAAAAGATAGAAAATCAAAGATTCAAATAATAAGAATAGAAATACTTAGCTTAGATGAAGAATTCCAATCCAAATACAAGCTTTTTGATCCAAGAGGGGGCCTAGGGCATGGCCTAACCTCTAAAATAATCCTCCTAAAACATCTTTGGGAACCCCCTCTAATGGTGGCTACAAACCCCTTAAATACTCCCCCAAAAACCTAGCAAGAAACCCTAGAAAACCCCTCAAATTCGTGCCCCAAAACAGCCTAAACCGTAACTTAAAATCTGGGCCCAGGCCGCACTCGGCCGAGTGGAATATGTGACCCGGCCGAGTGACACTGACATGCAAATTCCAGCACTGCAGCATCAACTTGCAGAAATTCCCCAGATTACATCCGACCTCCGATTTGCGCGTTCTTGGCAGCGTTGGAACCGTCATGAAGTCTACTATCCATAAAAAATATGAGAAAAATACTTTGATTGCTGGAATGATAGCAGATTTCAAAAGAGTGAGAGGCTGTCTGAAAATCTGGGCGCTGCATGTCCTCGGCATCACTCGGCCGAGTTGACTTCTATACTCGGTCGAGTGGGCTTCTCTACTCGGCCGAGTGATAGACCCTGTAAAATTCCAGTAAGTTAGGGGTCTTGGGGGGTCTGTCTTCAGAGGTGACTCGGCCGAGTGGCTTTACTCACTCGGCCGCGGGGCATTCGGTACTCGGCCGAGTCGGAACCCTCAATCGCCTGACGGATTCCAGTAAGTCTGAGATTTTTGCTTGCCGTCGTCGTGATGCCACTCGGGCAAGTGGCGTCTCCGTGCTCGGCCGAATGGGCTGGCGATGCTCGGCCGAGTGCACGCTGATACTCAATCTGCTGCGTGTCCGATCTGGCCGGCCGAGCGGGCTTCCTTGCTCGGCCGAGTGACTCCTTCACTCGGCCGAGTGGCATGCTAAAATGCCCAATCTTCTCCGTTTCTCCTCCTCGTCGCTCCTACGGAGTTCCTTCTTCTTCCACCCGTCTCACATCGCCGAATAGCCCTCAAAAAAGCCTTGGGTGACGCTCCGGAGTGGGTGCAAGTCTCTTAAGCTCCTTTTTGCTCCCGATCGCTCCATATTTCCTGAAATCCGACAAAAACAAGAAATAGTGAAAAGTAACGCAATATCGTCGAATAATCGTGAAAATCGCAATATGAGCAACCGAAGTGGCATGCAAATATGCAGAAAAAAGGTGTAAAATATGGACCGATCAAAATCCCCCAAGCTTACCTCTTACTCGTCCTCGAGGAAGATAAGTAAAAAGACGAACTCGGGAGATGAAAAATAAGGGAAATGAAATAAAAGAATACCAAGTGGAAGGGGTCGCTAGATTCTTCTCTCAGATCTCAAGCCATAAGCTACACATCACGATAACTTGGAAAATACAAATCACATGCTATAAGGATTTCATATCTTACATAAACGTGGTACTTGCAAGCTTTGAAGAACAACAAGAGGGACTCTCTAAATTCATACAATCAATTCATATCCACATCACGCATTTCATAGAATTTAATATACAAATGTTGGCGATGCACTTTTCAATCAAAAGTTATAAATGAAGCATATAAGATACACACCAAGCATGCAAAAGAGAATAGAATAAAAGTGATGGCATTCACATATTTATTTCAAATCATGAAAAATCTCCATATCTAATATATTTCGCAAAGTTTCAGCATTATCAAACTTCCCCATTCGTGCACCTCTCCACTCTAATGTCGCACTCACTCATATGGTCAAATGAGTTCACCCCCCCAAGCTTAGCTTGAGGCATCACATCTAAAGGAATATGATAGTGGAAAATGGGATTTTTGCCTTGGTTTTCCCAAGTATTTTGTGGCTCCAATAATGAGATAGAGAAATGTATTTTTCTTTTGGACTTTGTTTCTCATTTTTCTTCTTGGATTTTTGTAGGAGCAATTTGATTTGTATTTTTTTGGATTTTGGCTCCTTTTTGGCTTTTTGGACTTTTTGGAGCTAACTTTTTTCTTTTGTGGGGATTTTTGGGAAATAGAAGCGATATAAGTAGCTTTAGGAGGTGAACTCAAGTGACATGTAGAGAATAAAAAGATATATGTGGAGAAAGAAATAATGTAACACTCGGTTCACTCTAAGATGTGCACGAACGGTTCAATAAGATAATACTTCAACTAAAACTCATATGTAAGCATGGATATTCTCAATCATCTCAATAAAAAGCGAAGTCAAGCGGTAACGAGTACTTTCATATCAAGCATGCAATAGAAGGTGAATAAGACAATAAGGCAGATGCTTCCGTTATACAATTGATGCGTGAATCTTGGTGCACTTCCAACAAAAGCATACTAAACACTAATCCATACATTTAGCTTCAACTAATATCATGCATTCGTGTAGAGAAATCATCAAAAGAAATATATTTGCAAGCACATGTGAATAGCAAGACTATGGAATACTCTAAGTAGCATGACAAGGAATAATAAACATCGTGATGGGTGCTAAAGCAATAAGAGATATCATCATAAGGAATGCATCTAGCAAAAGAAGAGAAAGGAAAATAAAGAAATAAGAAAAAATAAAAGAGAGGAAAGAAAATAAAAACAAGCACACAACATGATGCATGAACACACATAAAAGGAAAATAAGATGGAAAAAATCAAAAAGATGATGCAAAAATTTGAAATTTTTTGAAAAATTCTAAAAAAACCTAAAAATAAAGTAAAAGTGCAACTAGATGGCATGGAAATGCACTCCCCCAAGCTTAAACTTCACATTGTCCTCAATGTGATCATAAAAGGAAAAATATGAGCAACAACGATAAATATGAGGGAGGTGAATGAAAAATGATGACATGAATGACATGAGATCCTAATGCAACTACATGCACATACAATGATGCGTGAGAGCGCCTTCCCCCAAGCTTATACCAAACAATCCTATTCAAGTGACTCAATCAAAAATGTCATGGCTTTGCAAAGCGTGATCAAGTCAAATGAATAAGAAAGTGAGTATTCACTTGAAAGAAAAGCTCGATGGTGGTGAGCAAAAGGATGTGGCGTATCAAAATATGGAGAGAGGAATTAATATATATAATGGGTTTGGGGTGTAAAAGATTTTTGTTGCCATCATATGAGGTGATATTTATTCAAGCAAATCTATACGGTCCTCTCGCTGTCGAGAGAATTCGGGTTTATTGAAAGCATAAAAATTTCTACACTACTGGATTGATATCACCTATAGCAAAAGGCGGATCCAGTATCTTTGTTGGTGCAGGCAACTGCTCCAACTGCTCTTTCCGTGGCTCCGCCAGGCGCGAATGTCCACGGACTCCAACGAACTCCAGCAATGCATCCTCCAGCATTCCCACAAGGACTCCACCTGTACCCTGCAGAGAATAGGATGCATCAGTTCGCTGCAAAAAATTCACCCTCATAATAAAAGTATCCCAAAGAGGATCGTCTATAGAAATGTATGGAATAAATAATGGTGGACGATACTTCCCTGGAAATAATCCAATATCCTCACGTGCCGTGATAGCTGTCTCCACGGTGTCTTCTCTATGCTGCTCAGGTAAATCTAGATCATAGGTGTGGACCTCATCGAGATGCTCCTCATCATCGTCAGACTCATCCCAGTGCACCTCTTGATCATATTCATATGCGTCCATGGGTGCTAACTCCTTGCTCTCCTCCTCATATACGTCCCATCGTACCTCTTGATCGTATGTACATGAGTCCTGCAAAAGGCACGATGAATCATAAAAAACATCATACACGGGAGGGAAATCAAAGATAAAGGGCGAGGGAGTAAAGAGATCTCCCTGAAGGGGAGCCATAAGCTCTGTGGGGTAGTCCTCTGCGTCAGTGGGAGGATGAGGTGGCTGCGGAAGCTCTGATGGAGGAGGATAGTGCTCGGGATCCTCACGAATGGCTATGTCCTCGTCCCGATGCATGACCTCCTCGGTGATAAGCTCTGGCTCTGTGTGTAAGGCCTCCTCAAAAGCATGCTCTGGCTCGATAGTGTGCTCATTTGCCTTCTCATCAACTATCAATGTAGGCTCTCCCTGGGATGGTGATGCTGGCTGCTCATGTGTGTCAGCTTGTGGGGATGTATCATGTGGAGGGGAATGCCCATAAGAAATCCGAAAATATAGTCTATCCCCCTCAAGTCTGACATGGATGTCCTCCTCAATTGTTCATGCAGCTGAAACACGGTTCATAACAAAATCTGCAAATCGTAGCTCAAATGCATCACCTGCCGTAATGCTCTCTGAACCGGTGAACCTCACTGACTCCAAGAGACCCTCCAATAATCTCTGAAATGCGTCCTCCTCTGGCTGCGCATATGACTCAGTTTCTGCTTCCTTCACTGCCTCTTCGTCCATCCACTCTTCATATGCAATAGATGTATCGTAGGAAGTGGGATCGACGACGGCACATTCTGGCTCTTGTAGTAAGTCTGGCGATGCTTCTTGCCCATAAAATGAGGAAGCAGAACTGATATCTTTGGAAATCCCTTCAGCCTTAAGCATGAGCATATTCATTTCAAGTTGCCTCTTCACCCGTTCCAATAGAAGGTTACCCTTTTCAAGCCCGGCTTGCACTTCAACCTGGTGTGCATGCATCTCATCAAAAAAGATCCTTTGTCTCTCATCAAGCTCGGGCCAGTGCACCTCCTCAAAAAGGTATTCGCCCATCTGAGCACTCTGATCAAAATAGTATTCTCCCATCTGAGCACTCTGATCATAATAGTATTCTCCCATCTGAGCACTCTGATCATAATAGTAATCTCCCGTCTGAGCATTCTGATCAAAATCTGTGGTCCACGTAGTATAATCCATAGCACCTGATCAACAAAGATAAATATCTGGAGAAAAGATATCAGTGGCACAAAAGAATATAGAAATGATAATAATGGTGGCAGGGGTGAAAATTTCCTTTTTATTTATTTATTTTTTTTTCGTAGTCTAATCAACCTAATTGTGACAAATTGGCACCAACGGAAACACCTCCCCGGCAACGGCGCCAAAAACTTGATCGCTCCGGGACGTACACCCAAAGAACGGTTGTAGTTTTACCGCAAGCGCACGGTATGGCGGTGAGCGGGTATCGAACACGAGGAGGTGGTGTTGGTTCCAATCTATCCTGGGTTGGTTTGACTACGAGCGTTTTATTGGTGGAGATGGCTATGGTATGATATAATGGAAATGGTGGTGGATGTCGGTGTCGATGATAAAGAAATCGGTCAAATATCGATTCAAATACAATATAATAAAAGAGGGAATTTGCCTTGCGGCGATCCTGTCACAATCGTCGGGCAAAGTATGTGGATGTAAAATCAAATAAAGACGTCTAGGGCTAGGGAATCCCCACTACGGACCGTCATGCATCATTGTGAATAGTGAATCTCAATATTACTAGACTTACGTTGAGGTGAACTAGTCGCAACTTAATGTAGAACCAAGCTCACGCTCTCGCGCTATTGCCGGTCTATAGCAAACCTAGGTTATGGCCCAATCTCTTGCAAACCCTAACCTAAGCCACTAGCATGAGGATCGACATCATCGTTCAATCGCCCCTCGAGCCCACTCTCGTGCAAACTCGAGTTACGATCTAGGTTGTGATAGTTCGTATTTGTCCAATCTCTTGCAAACGAATATGTGTATAGATTTACAATTAAAAATCCTAGCTTTGGTCCAATCTCTTGCAAACCAAATCTAGAGAAACCCAATTGTAAACCTAAATCGAATATCTAGGCCTTCCCATCGATTAGAATCCAATCTCTTGCAAATCCCAAATCGATGGAAATCCCTAGCTATCCGTAATAAATCAATCACAACCTAACCTCCTAGAAATTCTAGTAATTTAGAGTTCATTCTTCACAAATATGAAATTAGATCCATAGGGTTCATCCCCGAACCCTAGAACATCAAATCTACTCAAGCATAGCAATAAGGATATAAGAATCAATAAAAACCATTGCTTGCATATAAAAAGATAGAAAATCAAAGATTCAAATAATAAGAATAGAAATACTTAGCTTAGATGAAGAATTCCAATCCAAATACAAGCTTTTTGATCCAAGAGGGGGCCTAGGGCATGGCCTAACCTCTAAAATAATCCTCCTAAAACATCTTTGGGAACCCCCTCTAATGGTGGCTACAAACCCCTTAAATACTCCCCCAAAACCCTAGCAAGAAACCCTAGAAAACCCCTCAAATTCGTGCCCCAAAACAGCCTAAACCGTAACTTAAAATCTGGGCCCAGGCCGCACTCGGCCGAGTGGAATATGTGACCCGGCCGAGTGACACTGACATGCAAATTCCAGCACTGCAGCATCAACTTGCAGAAATTCCCCAGATTACATCCGACCTCCGATTTGCGCGTTCTTGGCGGCGTTGGAACCGTCATGAAGTCTACTATCCATAAAAAATATGAGAAAAATACTTTGATTGCTGGAATGATAGCAGATTTCAAAAGAGTGAGAGGCTGTCTGAAAATCTGGGCGCTGCATGTCCTCGGCATCACTCGGCCGAGTTGACTTCTATACTCGGTCGAGTGGGCTTCTCTACTCGGCCGAGTGATAGACCCTGTAAAATTCCAGTAAGTTAGGGGTCTTGGGGGGTCTGTCTTCAGAGGTGACTCGGCCGAGTGGCTTTACTCACTCGGCCGCGGGGCATTCGGTACTCGGCCGAGTCGGAACCCTCAATCGCCTGACGGATTCCAGTAAGTCTGAGATTTTTGCTTGCCGTCGTCGTGATGCCACTCGGGCAAGTGGCGTCTCCGTGCTCGGCCGAATGGGCTGGCGATGCTCGGCCGAGTGCACGCTGATACTCAATCTGCTGCGTGTCCGATCTGGCCGGCCGAGCGGGCTTCCTTGCTCGGCCGAGTGACTCCTTCACTCGGCCGAGTGACTCCTTCACTCGGCCGAGTGGCATGCTAAAATGCCCAATCTTCTCCGTTTCTCCTCCTCGTCGCTCCTACGGAGTTCCTTCTTCTTCCACCCGTCTCACATCGCCGAATAGCCCTCAAAAAAGCCTTGGGTGACGCTCCGGAGTGGGTGCAAGTCTCTTAAGCTCCTTTTTGCTCCCGATCGCTCCATATTTCCTGAAATCCGACAAAAACAAGAAATAGTGAAAAGTAACGCAATATCGTCGAATAATCGTGAAAATCGCAATATGAGCAACCGAAGTGGCATGCAAATATGCAGAAAAAAGGTGTAAAATATGGACCGATCATGCTCCACTATGATATCATAAACCACCTCATAAATAACAAAGAACATCAACATTATATATATATATATATATATCGACATTCATTCATATACAGAGTCAAGCTACATCACTATATATACATTACCACTCTCCACCTCCCAAGACAACCATATCATAATACGAAGCTACATCTCACTCCAAGTGTTACCCCCCGAAACCCAACTCCAAATCACCAGCATCAAGGTGCCCCTGCTACTTAAAAAATGGGAAGGAGCACGTCAATGCTTGCCCCAGTAGGAAATCCCAACACTAATGGCATATCATGTTTTATACAAGCTAGTTATTTACGATAAGTTTCATAACTACAAGACATGGCATAAAAGTAAAGCATACAACTACCGGACATAAGGGCAATTAAAGAATAAACTAAAGGAACGTACCTGCTGTTAGGTGGCGAGCTGCTGCAAAATAGAGTTAGTACTACAAGTAATACGAGAAGTAAATGAAAGAAAGGTAGCCCAGCATGGCATAAAGCTACGAGGTACTAAGTGTTAAGGTGTAAATGCTACAGTCAATATAAGTACCACAAGCAGACAAGAGGAACAAACAACATTTGAACCTTATTTGTTAACTTAATTAGTTGGAAATCTGGGTAAGCCATACGATACGAGGTCCTGGACCTCACCCCCAAGGTGGGGGTGGCACTCAAACTACCTTGCTAGTGGTACACGAGCACTGATGAATTTTAACGGGCCTCTCGAACTCCCCCGTCACTCTAGTGGGAGTGAGATAGAATCAACACACATCATCACTCGGTACATTGCCCTGTGGACATCACTATCTCATCAAATCCCACCAGTGGAGCACTAACACTGGGCTATACCTCCCAAGTCCAGGCCTCATACCTATAGTTTACTCAGATTTTCCCACAAACCCACGTATAGTAGTTCACCCTCCTTAGAGAGGACTGAGATATTCCAAATCATCAATTTAACATCTTAATTCATCTTATAAGAGTCATGATGGCATGGCTTCTCCGTGTCAATAACTTTTCAAATATAGCTGTCTTCCATAAGAAATAGGGTCATGCACTCACGTGTCATGCCCTCCATCACATCACATCTCACATCCACAAATATTAGTGTACCCATGCCATTCATGCCTCCCACTTCACCAATTCACAACTTGGCCCAAGGCCTACACATATACATGCACACATCTTGGGTTTCACAATTTTGCCTTCATTTGGGTATATTCACAGACACATGGTGGCCATCATACACAAGGTCATTGTAACATTAGCAAATTAAATAGTCATTAGCATAACTAAGCTACCTTTCAAGTAACAACAATAATTAGAGATAATGGGATCAAGATTAACATCCATACATACTTCAAAACACTACATAAACAACTCAGATTGCTAGAGACATGCTGACAGCCATAAACACAGGAATTTATCATATACTTCTTTTCGGAATTTGACAAAAAATTGTAAATGAAAGTTGTATATATGGCAGTTCTGGATTTACATATAAAATTTCATGCAGAAATATGAACTGGGTGATTTATGGTGAATTTTTTGGTAAGACCTATCAAAACTGTTTTTCAGACAGATCCTAAGAGATGTAACAATTTCTAATTTAAGTCATGTTGCAGTTAGAATCTCGAAACATGGCCTAGGTGAAAGTTGTAGAACAGGTTGTTATCTTTACAACGAGACCAAGAACACCAATTTACATGGAGTATGCAGGGAATGAGCTCGGTTTCACCAAACTGTGTTCAGACTGGATGAAAATCAGCCACGTTGTCAAGATATAATTTTTACCCCAAATTACTGAACTGAACATATATCAAATTTTATATGATTCTGGGGTAGAATTTCAAGAGCTATACGTTTATAATTTTTTCGGGAATTTATTCAAGTCTAAATTAAGAGATATAACCAAATGAACAAGCAACAGAATCTGTCTACAAAATCAGCCATGGTGTTTGCATGAAACTAAATTGATTTGACGTAGCTAGCATAATAAGCTATTAGAAAAGGGATTCCTACCTCAAGATGATGAACTTCCAATCCCTCGTGCTTTCTCCCAAGCTTCCTACCTCCTCCTAGCTCTTAGCCTCAAGGAAACTCCATCTTGCTACAACCCCATCTCTTCGTTCTCTTCCCCTTTATTATTATTCTTCTTCTTTTCTATTTCTTCTCTTCTCTTTTTTTCTTGATAAAGGAATTTCGACCAGCCATGGGCAGAAGAGGGTAGGTAAGCCAAGTGGGAGGGAGAGAGAGAGGATAACGAAAAGAAATGAGAAAGAAAACATAAGAAGAGAAGAGTTTAGAAGAGATTAGAAATTTCTAAAGAAATATCTCCTTAGGCTTATCCCATAAGCCATGTCATTCATGAAATGACCATGATGCCCTCACCAACATGTCCCTCCATTTTTGGATATTTACATGATTGCCATTACTTTATGCACACACTCCTTTACTATACACACACCCCCTCATTTAGTCCAAATGACCATTTTGCCCCTACCTATCTAAATATTTACGGTTATACCATTAACCACTAACCCCTTCTCACACTTGCCCCATACACACCCCACACATGCTCTCACATACCCCCACTTGCACATGTGCACCACACATGCACAATGCACACACATCGCCAAAACGTATGCCTTACGACCCTTGTATCGTATAATGCACGTATCGCTGAAAACGAGGCATGACATCCTGGGTTCTCCTACAGTAAACCCAACGGAGCATTACAACCACCATCCCAACCGAGGCCACCACAACCTCCACAACAATAAGGCCAATCTCCACAGCAGCAACAGTATGGATTCATGCCATCTGGGCCTTATAGGTCATCGGGTTATTATAATCGTCAGCTGTACCAGCAACCACAGCAGCAGTACCAACCGGAGGCGCAAAAATCTGAAGTGGAGGTGACTTTTGAGGCCTTTATTAGCTCATAAACAAAGATCAATTCAAAATTTTCAGCCAATCAAAAGCAACTGCAAGCCTTCGTTGATGGCTTTGCGGCCCAAATGACTCAATTTATGAAGGTTCAAGGGAGATTGCCATCTCAACTGGAGCGAAATCCAAGGGGCCAAGTCAACACAGTGGTAACAGTCATGAGGAGAGGAGGAAAGAGTATCGACACTGTGATGGTGCCGGTCTCTAAGATAGTGGATCAACAAGCATCGACGCATATTCAAGTGGAAGATACCACCATCTCCGAGCCTATAGTTGCAGAGGAAGAGGAGAGAATTATTGATGAACCGCCTGCCATTGCAGAGAAGGAGGCTTCACCTACCACATCGCCTATTCCCTTCACTACGGCACCAAGGATGTTCCTATTTCTGAAAACACTATGCCAAAGGATGCCAACAAGGACAAGGAAATTCATCCTCCCCCTCCATACCTGCAGAGATTAGCCATGGCAAATCTTGAAAAGAAGTATGCTAAGTTTATTGAGCTTTTAAGGGGTGTTAACTTGAACATCCCTTTTATGGACGTGCTTACCGAGATCCCCACATATGCTAAATTTTTGAAGGGCTTGATAGAGGGGAGGCAAAAACAAGATGCATTAAAGTTGGCATATAGCTGCACTTTGGTCCTCAAGAATACCTTACCGAAGAAACTACCCGATCCCGAAAGCTTTACGGTGCCGTGCTCCATTGATAGAGTGCTCATTTTGGGGGCAAGCATTAGCTTGATGCCGCTATCCATCTTTAAGAGATTAAATACGGGAACAGAGCTTGAGCCCACCGGCATGAGTATGCAACTAGCAGACCAATCCATCACTTACTCGGTTGGCATCACACGCGATGCATTTTACAAATACTGGGTGGGATTTGCATGCCGGTGGACTTTGTCATTATGGACATGTTCGAGAAGGAGAGTTCTCAAATTATCTTGGAACGTCCATTCATGTCCACGGATGGAGTCTTGATCGACGTCCGTAAAGGGACGTTGTCTAAGAACATTGGAAACATTGAGATCGAGTGCCACCTCCAAAAGCCAATGAAGGAGCTCTTGCCACGCAGGATGGAAGCTACCTTGAGCTCCTAGAGGACGAAGCTACCGATGAATATGCTATGGAGGAAATTGCTAGAGATCCTATGAGGAAGGGCTTAGATGATGACGGTGATGTCATACATGACAAGATGTTGGCCGCTTACTTGAAGGTCTTAGACGAGGAGCCCCCGGCACACCACTTCATCATCAAACGTCGGAGGCCGCGATCTTTGAAATCTCCGAAGGCCGACGAGGAGAGGCGAGCCAACTCCCGCCACTTGATCTCATAGGAAAGCATGATGGGCGTATCTCATATGCGCCCAATGTCAAGGACCACCATTGAAAATCATAAGGGAGTCGAGCTTACGACTTTAAACAAGCGTATATTGATATGTCCATATTTTACATATATTTATTGCATCATTGCATGTCCTATCGACCTCCAAAATCCACATTTTCATACATTATCGCGCTTTTAACTCCATATTCGAGTTTTGTATAGCTTTATGGATTTTCAAGAGTTTTAGATCGAATTGGAGCTATTTTGAGACATGGACACATTTGGTACGTCCGAGACGTCATTGTCAAGGCTCCAAGAGAGTTTGATAAGGCAAGGAAGAAGATTGGAGGAGAGGAGGAGAAGAGAGAGAAAGATGGACACTTCAGAATCTGTTTCCCAGGCGACTCGACCGAGTAGCAACAACTACTCGACCAAGCTGGCATGCATAATTCGCAAGGAAACAGCCATGCCCCCACTTGACCGAGCAGACAGTCAGATCGACCCGAGCTGTATCAAACAGAGCGATTATTTTGGGCCATTCTCCAAGGCATTGTAACTTGACCGAGCAGTTTACCTACTCGACCCGAGTCGTTACTAGACAGAGCAGCATTTTAGAGAAGCTTCAGACCTACTGTAGCTCGACTGAGTGGATGGGCTACTCGACCGAGTAGCCCGTATCATCCAGAGCAGAAGCAGCAACAAGTGACAACATTATATCAGCTCGGCCGAGCAGGCGCCGCTACCCGACCCAGTAGGGCGATGCGACCAGTCAAGTTGGTGGGCCCAAGTGCCCAGATTTTCTGAGATTTTGTGGGGTCCATACCCCTTGTATATAAGTACAATTTTTGAGGGAGACTAGACTTTTAGTATTTTCCTGAGTTTTAATTAGAGTTTTGAGATCTAGAGAATTTGTGTGCCGTCGCTAATTTGTAGAGACTAAAGCGTGGATTTTTATTGATCTTATTGCATGGAATCTTTATATTCTTAATTCTCTTTGGTTTGCTATTACTCTACTATGCGTTGGTATGATTCTCTAAACTTTCTATTGTTTTTGATGTTTTCTATTGCCGAGATGAATTCTTTTGTATCCATTGAATCTTTTATTGCTTTTGCTATGATGCTTGAGTAGTTCTATCTAGGGCTAATGGATTAGCCCTAGGATCTTAGGATTTAGATATAAAGTTAGGATTTTTAGGTTGTGTTGGTATAAAAGGGACGTGTTTTGGTCGATCTAGCCAAATTTATAGGAGATCTCGTACTGAGATCGTGACCACGGTCGGTGGAAGCCATTAGCTTAAGGAGTATCCTATGGATTTAATTAGGGAGTTAGTGAGTTCAATTAGGGCATGTGCCACCTATCGCGAGAGCGGGGCGATCACACTTGCCTTGACGGGATCCACCGACGTCCTATATTACTAATTGACTGCTACCGTAATTGCGTCAATAAGAGCCACCAAAACACATCGAATCTCTAATCCATGAGAGTGGCGTGAGTTGAGATTATTCTATCCACAAGAGTGGCATGAACATTGTCGATTCTTAATGCACGGATCGTGTGTGCCTATCGCGAAAGAGGGGTATAGTATGTGATACGTTAGATTCATGGCGCTTAAAGTCATGAGTTCTACATCTTAGATGCAACAATCCCTAATAAAGCCAATGCAATGTAAGAGTCCTAGCCTAGCATCGACATCCGACAATCCTAGTGGTGAGTCTTAATGCCCTAGTCTTGTATTATCTAATACAATCTTTCAACAAACAATCTTCTGAAACCGACTGATAGCTTTATTCTAAGATCTAGAAATCACCCAAGACAATAATGTCACTTACCTCCCTGTAGGATCGATATCTTTTATACTATTACTTGACACAGTACGCTTGCGTTAGGTATCGGGAATTTGCAGTTGGGATACATCTAGCCCTCGGCATTTGTGCCTTTGCTAGGTGGGGTTTAAGTGTTGGTTTTGGGAGCTTCATATATCGGGAGATAACTCGAATTTTTTATCTTTTTAGTTCTATTCCTTTAGTTTTTCTTCATTTTACTCAAAAAACAAAATAAAAATGTTTTTTCATTAGAAAATATAAATTATAAAAATTATAAAAATTTCTGACGTGTTCTACCTTTTACAGGCGAACAATGGAGAGAGAGCGCGTAAAACGATGAAAATTTGGAGAAGGAACTGAGAAGAAACGAGGAGGAGAGCTACACTTAGCTTGGAGGACAATAGAAGGCCACTCGAACAAGTAGCTACCCTGCTCGATCGAGCTACAGTCAGCTGAAGGAGATATCAAAAGGGGCAGTCTGTAATCAATCCACTCGACCAAGTAGCCATCCTTCTTGGTCGAGCTACCGTCGCAATCAGAATGAGCTCAAAACATCGCCCTGTAATTAATTCACTTGACCGAGCTGAGTGAGTAGCTCGGTTGAGTAGCTGGGCACAATTTGGATGATCAAAATTTTAAATATCATATCTTTTATACTCAATCGAGCAGTCTGTGCTGCTCGATCGAGCATCGAATAATGTGAGGGGCCCACAATTTTAAACTTAAACAACTCGACCCCACCCCTTGTTTAAGCTGAGCCCACCCATAGCTAAACCCCCAAATTAGAACCCTCATCCCGATCTTGAGGCAAAAACTGCCCTAACCCTCGTTCAATCGGCACCCCTTCACCGGAGCTCCGTCACGCGCCGCCCGAGCACCGTCGTAGACTAGCTCGGTCTGCACCTCCCCCTCACCCCACTCCACCTCTCTCTCTCCCCCCTCTCTCCCCCACATCTACCTCTCTCCATTAATCCTCATTTCAACCCCAAAATCCAATTTTTTTATAATTTTGAACCCAAAACCAAAATTAATTTATTAATCCCCTACTAATACTCTCTCAATTATCTATTGCAGGTACATTTGGATCGTTTGGAGGAGACGCTAGGTTTGGGAGCAGCTTGAGGGAAGTCTTGCTTCGTGGCTTCGCACGTTTACTAGCTTTTAGCGATCGCTTCGCTTCGCGACATTGTGTATACTCTTTTCTTGTATTCTATTACTTATCCCCATATCATGTTTGCACATGTTTGCCCTACACACATAACGATGCCACATACACTTATGGCTAGGAAGCCCTCGACCAAGAAGAGGAAGGCCGATGACCCCGGTCCCTCCTCTTCTCACCGTACCCACCGCCGACGTCCATCAGCCTCACCCGCTGAGCACTTGGACATCACCACACCCTTACCCTCACCCTCACGCTCTCCACCCCCCATGCCTCTAGCACTAGAGGTCCCACACACCATCGCCACTCCCATTCCCACATCCGCTCCTCTACCACCATCGCATCCACCCACCGATACCCTGAGGATATATGGCATTACCTTCAGGGATGCTGCACATCATGCTCGATTCGAGATCGTATCCTGTTGCTCCATCGTCCCACCCGCTTCACATTCATCAACGCACTCACGAGCTTGGGCATCCTACAGGGTGTCCAGAGGCTCTACCAGACTATAGGTTGGGACCACTTCCGAACCATGCACGCACACACTTTCACTTGCCCCACCTACGAGGCGATGAGTTCCATTTTCAGGGAGGGGAACGACATTTGCTTCAGGCTGCTGGATCATAACGTTGTTGTCATATACAAAATGATCTACGCCTACTTCCATTTCCCACCTATCCCAGATCCAGACCGGGCCTACGCACCTAACGTTGAGCTTGCCTCATTTGATGCCGAGAGTTTCTGTCGGTGCATCTCAGGCCTTTGCGACTTCAGCCCTAGTAGGGCGAAGTCTTCATTCATCATCCACCCATGCCTTAGATATGCCCAGTGCCACATCGCCACCACCATCTTTTCTAGGCCTGAGGTCGGGACCCTCTCACTCCCAGAGCTTGTACACCTCAATAGGATGCCCCGACCGATCAGACGGTCAGCAGACGGCACACTCTACCCATTCCTATTATCTGACACAACCCATTGGCTGTGCCACTGCTTGCTTCTTATTTCCTCCGCTGCCAGGAGATTTGTTGCGGTGGATTCTTTACCATTTTTGCTATCATGCTTGGCCTTGATCTTCCTGCCAATCTAGTGGTTCCCACCGGGCCTACCAGACTGACCACGGTGAGCGGTGCTCGCATGAACATCATCAGATCCCACGGTGAGCGTCACTAGATCTACCTTTTAGGCACCCAACGAGAGCATCACATGTACCTCCCTCTCCTCGAGCTTACACAGATTGAGCCAGTCATGCTGGACTGGCTCCTTCCTGGCATTCACCCTATCCCACCCATCCATGTCTTAGAGCCTACAGGAAACCAGCCTGCCGCTGAGGAGGGCGACGAGGATTGGGAGCTTAGTTCTGAGGAGGAGCCTGTAAGCGCTACCATTCCTGCCACTATACCTGCACCACGAGTGAGCACCTCTGTCCACACTTCTGCCAGTGCCACTCCCACCACCACCACCACCATCACTACCACAACACCAGAGTCCTTCGGGGCTATCACCACTTCTACCAACGCAGTTTCTGTATCATCATCTCTGCCTACTTCTGTGGGCACTTCTGTTTCCGTCGCTCCTTAACCTACTGATTCTACCATTTTGGAGCCCACACCCACCACTTTCTGTCCCTACCATTACACTTCCTACACCTGTAGACCCCCTTCCTATCGATCTTATCATTCCTATCATTTCAGAGTCCACAACTTCACTACTTGGCACCACCATTGTCCCCATATCTGCTGTCTTCACAGAGAGTTTCATGGTCTCTATCACCACTTCTGTCGTCACGACGACTCTCCCCCACTGATTTTACTATCCAGACCTTTGCACCCGATCTCGGATCCATTCCTTTTCCATCTTCTACCAAGATCCACACTAGACCACCCTCTCCTGATCTCTCATACAGACCTCGTGTAGCACATGCATGAGCCCATAGAGAGAGAGTTGTCTCTAGTAGTGCACGTCCGCCACTTGACTCTTACCTCACTGATGCACGATTGACAACGGTTGAGGCTGAGGTTGTCGGGTTGAGGCGTAACTTTGCCACCCTCTCCCGATCGGTCGCCACCCACCACGAGGCAGTGCAGCGGGACAAGATATCCTTAGTATACGGCGTGCCACCTGTCATTCTTGCACCTGTGCCTCTTGTTAGACCTGCACCGCTCACCATTCTGATTGTTCAGGTTTCTGCAGAGCCTACCCTACTTCCTGTTGAGCCGGTTGCACCAGTCGTTGACACACTTGTTGACACACTTATTGACCTACCTATTGTTCCATCATCTGGTCCTCAGCATCGGAACCCATCATCACCCATAGAGGGTGATGCCCCTGCTTGATTTATATTTTTGCTCATGCTCTCCCCTCCCACCATTTAGTGCCCATCTGTCCATTCGGGACCTTGCACCTGCTTAGCTTGGGGGAGAACCCACCATCACCCATTTGCGTATACCCATCATTGCATCATCTGCATGCTTGTACATATTCTAGGCATTAGGACATGCATTGCATCTTTTGCTTTTCTTTCATTGTATAGGTTTTTATTTCTTTTCCCAATTTTTTTATTAGCCACCCACCCCACCCTAGCATCATTTCCCGCCTTGCACGCGCTTCTTAACAGTGAGAAAACTGTTGTGTTTAGCTTGGGGGATGAGCGCTATCGCTTTTTATTTTCATTTTTATCTGTATTCTTTCACTTTACCTCATTTTATATTATTTTCCACCCATTTTTCCGCCATTTTATTTTTTTTCTTTTTAGCATAACGTTTTCCATCTTTTAGTATGCTTGTATGCATGTTTTATTTTGTTATTCCACTTTTCTTTTCCCTTTTTATGCTAGATACATTCTCTATGATGAAATCTCTTATTGCTTTAGCAGCCATCACGATGCTTATTATTCCTTGCCATGCTACTTAGAGTATTTCATAGTCTTACTATTCATATATGCTTGCAAATTATATTTCTTTTGATGACTCCTCTAAGTAAATACATGATACTCGTTGAAATTGAATGTATGTAGTAGTGTCTAGTATGATTCCATTAGAAATGCACCAAGATTCACGTATCATTGTCATATCTGAAGCATTGCTTTCATATCTTATTTACCTTCTTGTTGCATGCCTGATTTGATTGTAAACTTTATTGCTTGGCTTTACTATTTGTTGAGATGATTAAGAATATCCGTGCTTACATATGAGTTTAGTTGTTGTATTATCTTATTGAACCATTTGTGCACATCTTAGAGTGAGAGAGTGTTATTTTATTTCCTTCTCTACATATATCTTTTATTTTTTACTTGTCAATTGAGTTCACCACTTATAGCTACTTATACCGTATCCATTCCCAAAAATCCCATACAAAAGAAAAAGCTAGCTCCAAAATGTATAAAAGGCCAAAAAGGAGCCAAAAACCAAAAGACATTACATATTCTATAGCTCCTACAAAAATCCAAAAAAAAGAGAAAAAAATCAAGTCAAAAACAAAAGAATTTTTTTCTTTATTTCATTGCTCGGAGCTACATATATACTTGGGAAAACCAAGGCAAGAATCTCATTTTCCATATTATTTTCTTCGGATGCGATGCCTCATGCTAAGCTTGGGGGGAACTCTTTTAATCAAAATGAGTGAGTATGACATTAGAGTGGAGAGGTGCACAAATGGAAAATTTTGATAATGCTGATACTTAGAAAAATAATTTAGCTATGGAGATTTCTTATGATTTGATATGAATATGTGAATGCCATAACTCTTTTTCTATTCCCTATTGCATTCTTGGTGTGTATCTTCTACGCTTCAGTTACAATTTTGATTGAAAAAAGCATCACCAATATTTTGCATATTAAACACTATGAAATGCATGAAGTAGTATGAGTTGATTGTATGAACCTTAGAGAGTCCCTTTTGTTGACCTTAAAAGTTTGCAAGATTTATATTTATGAAAGATATGAAATCTCTTATTAGTATGACACCCATTTTATGAGTTATCGTGATGTGTAGCTTATAGCTTAAGATTTGAGCAAATAATCTTGTGACTCTCTCATATTTGCACTCTTTTTTCCTTTTTCTTATTTTTATCGCCTGGTGAGCTTCGTATTCGTCTTCCTTGTGGACGAGTAAGAGATAAGCTTGGGAGATTTTGATATGTCCATATTTTCCTTAGTTTTATCGCATCATTTCATATCATTTTCGCTATCCAAAGTTCACATTTATATATATTATCGCGTGTTTAACGATATTATTCGAGTTTCGTATAGACTTGTGGATTTTCAGGAACTTTGGAGCGAATTGGAGCAATTATACGACATGGACACATCCGTGCCACCCGGAGCATCATTAGCAAGGTTCAATAGGTGTTCGGCGAGGTGAAGAAGAAGAGTGGAGGAGAAAAGGAGAAGAAAAGGAGAAAAGAAGCTCCCATGAAGAGTGGTCTGTTTTTCCCAAGCAGCTCGGTCGAGCTACTCAGCACTCGACCGAGCTGACACTTAGAAGACTACAGCTGAATTGAATATGCCCCACTCGACCGAGCAAGGCGCTTGCTCGACCGTACTCAGCGTAAGCAGAACGATGATTTTGAACACTTCTTCAGCCACTGTAGCTCGACCAAGTACGGAAGGCTACTCGACCGAGCAGAGCAACAATTCGACCGAACTCGGTCCATACAGAACAGTGTTTTTGAGAGAATTTCCAGACCACTGCAGCTCGACCGAGCATAGCGACTACTCGACCGAGTAGCGTGTATCAGCCCAGAGCTAAGGAAGAGAACAAGCGGAGCCGCATATCTTGCTCGACCGAGCGGCTCCGCTACTCGACCGAGTAGGGCACCGCAGCCTGACTTAAAGAGGGCCCCTTTGCGCAATTTTCCAGAATTTTTGGGGTCCACCCCTTTGTATATAAGCACAATTTTTACCCTAGATCAAGGGAGAAGTTTATTTTCCCTAGTTTTAATTTTAGTTTGAGTTTTCTTGGAGAATTTTGAGAGCCGTCGTTATTGTTGAAGACAAAGTTTGGATTTTTATTAATTACTTTTGCTTGGAATCTTGTGATCTTAATTCTTTGCAATTGATTATCGATCTTCAAAGATTTGGTAATGATCTCTCATCTTTCTATGCTTGTTTTGATGTTTTTTATTGTGATCATGAATTCTATCGCTATTATCGAATTTTCCATTGAACTTTCTATGAATTGTGAGTAGTCTTATCTAGGGCTAATGGATTAGCCCTAGGATCTTAGGATTTAGATGTAAAGTTAGGATTTTTATATTGTTTTGGCATAAAAGGGATGTGTTTTGGTTGATCCAACCAAGTTTGTAGGAGATTCCATATAGGATTTGTGACCACGACAGTGGCGCACATCTTGGACAGATATCCTAAGGACTTAACTATGAACGTTCGTGACTTCAATTGGAGTTCGTGACCACGACACTGGCATGCACTTTAATGGTTTCCACCAGCATCCTATATTACTGATTGATGACTACGAAAGTAGTGTTAATGAGAGCCACCAAATCACAGATCAAAGCTCTATCCACGACGGTGGCATGAATAGAGATTGAGAATAGTTGTCGATCGTAATGCACGGTGCTTATGAGGCTATCCGCGATGGTGGGGCTAAACACGTGATACATTAGATGAGTGGCACATCGACAGTTGGTCATGTGCTTTATATCTTAGGTGCGACAATTTCTCACTAATAAAGCCAATTCAACATAGAAATTCTAACTTAGCATTGACATCCGACGATCCTAGTGGTGACGCCTATTACCCTAGTCTTTTATATTGTCGATAATCCTATGTGAGAGATAAATGTGACAACCTTTCTGAGTACACCAACTGACACTTTTCTGAGATTCAGAACAAAACCCAAGACTATATAAACACTTGCATCCCTGTGGGTTCGACATTTTACTATATTACAAAGCAATGACACAGTGCACTTGAAGTAGTTTTCGGGTTAAAATCCGGAGCGGACCTCCTGATGGGGGAGTGGCCCCCAGCCTTACAACAGACCGGTATGTCGACCCACTGGGGGAGTGGCCCCCAGCTTTACGGCAGACTAAGTCTTTGGCGGGTCGGCTGGTGGAGTGAGCCCTAGCCATACGATGTACCGATAGGTCGGCCCACTAGGGGAGAGGCCCCCAGCCTTACGGTGGATGGATAAGCCAGCCTGCTAGGGGATTTGTCCCTAGCCATACAGTGGAAAGGTACATTGGCCCACTGGGGTAGTGGCCCACAGCCTTACGACAGACATGTAGGTCGGCCCACTTGGAGAGTGGCCCCAGCCTTACGACAGACTACACATTTGTTCAGCTTGCTTGGGGAGTGGCATCCCAGTCTTATAGCAGATCGGTAGGTTGGCCTACTGGGGGAGTGGACCCCAGCCTTACGGTGGATGGGTAGGTTGGCTCGCTGGGGGAATGGCCCCATCCTTGCTGCAGATGCAAGCCTTTGGTCGACCCGCTCGACGAGTAGGTCAGCCTGCTGGGGGAGTGGCCCCTAGCCTTATGGCAGACTGATAGGTCAGCATGTTGGCAGAGTGGCCCCCAGCCTTACGGTGGACCAGTAGCTTGGCCCACTGAAGTGACCCCCAGCCTTACGGTGGATGTGTAGGTTGGCATGTTGAGTGAGTGTCCCCCAGCCTTACGGTAGATGGGTTGGTCGGCCCATTGAGTCAGTGACCCCCAGCCTTATGGTGGATGGGTAGGTCAGCCCACTAAGGGAGTGGCCCCCAGCTTTACTGCAAACGGATAGGTTGGCCTATTAGGGGAGTGGCCCCCCAACCTTACAGCGGATGACCCTAGAACCACAGTTGGACAAAGTCACAGTACCCATGCATTTCAAGAAGGACAAAATTGTGTAAAGGGTTGATCAAATGTAAACACACTCATCGACATTTTATTAGTTCAACTGAATACAACTTCTGCTAATAAGAAAAAGATGAATTGAAATAAGAGGAATATGCAAGTTTTACTTGCACGATGGGAAAAAAGTAGTGTGGTTGTCCTTCGTTCTAGGTCGAATTTATGCTCATTTGATGATCCTAGTGATGGGTTGTATAATGGTCATTCTTTTTCTTTGCTCTATAGCACTTGACGTGCCTTCTGCTTCATCTGATTTCGAGACATTGACAAATTTCTTTGGATATCCCCGTTGGATCGACTACCCAATGTACTTCCTTAGATGCCAGCAATCCTCAGTGTCATGTCCGTAATCCTGATGGTACATACAGAACTTTTGTATGTAAGTATTTAACTAGTATAGTGATTTATTAGAGTAATTGCCATATGATTTTATTTAGTAGTAGTAGTATTATTATTATCATAGCTTGAGCTAGCGATTTAATGATCACGATATTATCTTCTTTAACTTGTGGTTGACATTGGTTGCAGGGACGAAATCGTATTAATCAAATCATCTAATCCTATCTTAATCAAATCTTAATAAGTTTTATCTTAATAATCCTAAATATCTAAAACTGATTAACTTTCTACCTTAACTAAATTGACTACTCTGAATCATAATCCAAGCTAAACCCAAATCATACCCTAACTACCCAATCAATTTCCAAATCAAGTCTAAACGTAACTAGCTTTTATCTAAATCAACCATAACAGGATTATCCTAACTAAACTAATTTTCCTAATCAAATCGGAATCACAAATATTAAAAATCTTAACTATATTATCTCTCGATCAGATCTAAATATGCATGACATCTTTGATTCTTCTAATCAAATACTAACTAAACAAATCTCCCAGATCTAATAGTATCTGATTATCTTAATTACTTTTAATAAATAAACTCGTATTCATATTTAACTCAACATTATTCATTTTCTTATTTAATGGATTATCTTAATTACCTGATTAACTTAATTAAACCATTTCCAACTCTAACAGCCTCCCACGTCCTCATCTTCCCATGCGGATCTCACGCCAGCATCCAATAAACTCATCGCAATAGCCCCACGACCCAAAAGGATCTCAACCACCCCACGTTCCCCTCTTTGTCACTTTCTGTCTCTTCCCTCCTCTTTACAAAACCCCCAGGTGCAGCTGCCCATTATTTTTACAAAACGAAGCCCCCTACATCTACTTCTTCTCATTCTTAAAGCCTTGGTCGATACCAACCACCACTGCCCAGAAACTGCATCCCCTCTTCTCCTTCTCCCATCAAGCCCATGCGTCGAAGACTCCCTCCTCTGTCCGAACTCGCCGCAGACCATCTCCCAGCACATCTCTTTCTCTGACTGTCCGCCAAGCCCGCACCGCACTTAACATCGCCTTCCCCGCTCACGCCCGATGCCATCGAACAGGGTAGCAACCCCCTTGTCGTCGACCCACCACCCGCCACCTATGCCCTCCAAACTGCCCAGCCTCGCTAGCCCTTCTCAAGCTTCTGCACCCTCCAGCCCGCAAGACCGATGTCGCCTTCAGCCCTACCATCTCTGACGACCCACGACCCCAGCGCCATCATCATCCGCCTCCGAACCACACCCTCCTCTACCGCTCCACCAACTCAACACCACATCCGAACACCCCAACAACCTCCTCACCTCCAAGGCCGCCCCGTTCCCTCGACCTCCAGCCCACAAGATCAGCCCCCCTCCTCTTCACCTTGACAGCCCGACGCCAAACCCAACGGCAGCTGCTGCCCTCCTCTTCCCCGGAGACCCACGTCTCTAATCCCCCGTCCTCCTCTGTTCGAAACCAAGGCCCTCAACCCCGCCACAAACTTCGACACCGCCCATCCTTTCTGTCGCCTCGCTCTCCCCTCCACTGACCGTAGTGCCCAAGAATGCAGCCGCCCTTTGACAACAGCTTGTCGCCTCTCACCTCCTTCTCCCCGTCCGAACACCCGCACTTCCGCCGCACACCCACCTTCAGCCACCGTGACCGCCGTAGCTCTCCATTACACAGCCCGACACCATACCGCCCTCTTCCACAAGCATCCGCCTCTGCAACCCGTCGTCCAGCCCTCACTCTTTGCGACACGAACTCCACTGCAAACCCCAGCTTCGGCGAGCTCGGCATTCCTCCTCCCTAAAGCAACCTCGCCGCATCTCCTCTGCTATAGCCCACAACCCCAGTCCGCCAAGCCTCCACTTGGCCGGGTCGGTAAGTAGAGAGCCATGGGTAGCTCCTGTTGGCTTGGGTGCAATTATAGTTCTTCTCCCTCAGACATTGGGCTTGTCACTAGGCACACTTGATTGAATGACACATCATTTTACTGTTGTTGTTGCTATTGAGGATTGTGTAACTTGCTAGTTTCTCCTACGATTGCCATGCTTATTACTTTACACATTACATCTGTCATGCTTACTGCTTTGCACACCACACATGCCATGCTTGTTACTTTGCACACTACACTTGCCATGCTACTGCTTTGCACACTGCACTCGCCATGCTTATTAATTTGCACACTACACTCGCCATGACACTACTTTGCACACTACACTCGCCATGCCACATCCTTGTGCACTACACTTGACATGCTCATACGTTTCATAGCTGCCGTGTTTTAATTATTGAAATCATTTTATGTCACTCACCTTGCGATGTTAATGATTTTCAAAACCTTGCCGAGGGTCAACTTTCTTAACTTTCTAAATTGCCGAGCGACCCTGGCTGACGTATATTTCCTTGTTTCTATCTTGTGAAATATACGTCAGGTGTTAGACAGATTTGCAGAGGAGTATGCCTTGAGGCAGAGCTAGTTTACCAGGAGCAACTAGACGCTGAGATTCACTGCTGAGTTGTATTTCTTTTAAATTGTGTTGTATGGGCCTTAAGACCCCCTTTTCTTTCCTTTATTGTTGTAACCATTCTGAGACTTTGAGATTGTAATAAAATAAATATCTGTGTTGTTTGAGTTGCATGAAAGAATATACAAGGTTGTTATCATAGATGCTTATTGTGCTTAAACCAAGGAGGAAGAAAAGAAAAAGTACATCCTTCTTGTTTTAATCACATGCAGACCCGCTCGTGTTCTCGCTCCCAAGTATAATGGGAAGCAGGGCGTGACACCTTTCTTTAAAGCAACGATGGTCACCACGTCATTGCAGCTTTCAACATTTAACCTCTTAGAGTTGAAATGCTTCCAAAAACTCTTCAATGTTTCCCCTGGCATCTGCACCAGATTGAATAGGTGGTCTGACTCTTTTTTCTCCTTTTTCCTGCCATGAATTGTTAGCAGAAAGCTTGGTGAAGCTTTTGAAGCTTCCAATGGATCGGGGAGGAAGCCAGTTGTACCACACCTTCACTAATTTCTAAAGAGTGGTGTGGAAGGCTTGGTAGAGCAGCACATCGTCAGCCTCTTGTATTTCCATGACCCCCATGTAGTTTTGGACATGTTCTCGGGGGTCACCTGGGCTGGCGTACTTCTCCTTATCAGGCATCTTAAACTTGGATAGTAATCGTGAGGAGGTGATCTTCTTCTTCAGTAGGTTATGTTCATCTTTCAAGCTCACCAAGGGAGATAGATGTCGTCAGATGTCCTCTTGGTTCTTGAGATGCCTGATAGGCTTATATTATACACTTTATTTCTGCATTTTTCCATCCCATAACGATTTCTCATTTCGCAATTTTAACGCTTACACGACGTTTTTACGATATATTTCACTATTCCTTTGTTTCGTCTGATTTCAGGAAATATGGAGTAATCGAGAGCAATTTGGAGCCATGAGCACTTACACGCATGGTGGAGCATTATTGATGATGACATCGAAAAGCTAACGACGATGAAGGATGAATAGAAGAAGGAGGGTGAAAGAAATGACGACGAAGCAAAAATAAGGAGAAAAGAATACTGAAACAGGCTACTCGGCCGAGTGATGTAGCTCACTCGACTGAGTGAAGCAGCACACTCGACCGAGTGAAGCTGACACGACCAATCCAGCATAAAGAAGAGCCGTAATGTACTCGACCGAGTGGGAATTTACACTCGACCGAGTGAGAATCCCACTCGACCGAGTAGAGATAAAAAATGTGAAGAAATTCTTTGACACTTCTCTGTTTTTAGAGAGGATCTGCAGTCGGTCCCACTCGACCAAGTGAGCAGACTACTCGGCCGAGTGGTCTGAACTTCAAGAACGTTGAAAATCCTTATTTCCTATAGATTTCTCACTCGATCGAGTGGGTAGTTCACTCGGCCGAGTGCGCCGTCGGCCAGCTTAAAAAAACTAGGGTTTGCAGCTGTTCAGGGGCAGATTTGTCAGGATTTTTTGGGCATGTATAAATACCCAGTTTTATTTCCAGCCCAAAGAGAGTCTCCTTAGAATAATTTTCTTAGTTTTAATTTTAGTTCTAGTTTTCTTTTGGCTAAAGGATTGGAAAGAAGGATCAAAATTTTGTTATTCTTGAAGCTTGTACTCAAATTGGTTTGTCTAAAACTCTTGCAAGTTGATATTTTTATGCTATATTTCTTTCTAGATCTGAGTTTTGTGATGAATTCTATTGCACATCTTGTTTCTATTGTGATTTTATGATGAATTGTGAATAGTCTCTCTGCTCTAGGGCAAAGGGATGAACCCTATAGATCTAAAGTATGATTTGCGAGATCTATTGAATTGCTATGTCGCTAAGCTTGTTAAGGGTTAGGTTGTGATTGATTTACTATGGATAGTTAGGGATTTTTATTGGATCTTGAGAGCTCGAGAGAGGATATTGATCTAAGGGAAGCCCGAGATATTCAATTTAGATCTATAATCGAGATTCTCTAGAATTGGTACGTAAAAGCGACCAAAGCTATCATATTTATTATATTTCTATAATTATATTTGTTTGTACGACGGTAAAATAGATATGAACTATCACGATCTAGATTCGAACTTAAGTTGCGGGAGAGAGAGAGAGAGCTTGAGTTGAAATTGGATATTATTGTCGATCTTAATGCTAGTAGTTTGACTAGGCTTGCTCGAGAGCGAATCTCTAGTTTAGATTACTACAAATTGCATAGCACGAAAGTGTGCGTTGGTTTCCTATTTAGTATCGACAAGTTCACCCTAAATCAAGAGTAGTAATATAAAGATTCGTGTTTCCCATTGATTGCTTGAAATATATAGTGGGGATTCCCAAGCCCTAGACATTCTTATAAATTGAATTTACAACCAACACTTTGAACGATTGTGACAACAACATTTCTTCGCCACCATTTCACAAAAGCTTAGTAATCCATAAAGATACCAATAGTTCCTCCTCGTGATTCGATACTCGCTCACCACTTTACCGTGCGCTTGTGGTAAAACTACATTGCTTTCGAAGTTATTATCCGAGATGACGAAGTTTTTGGCACAGTTACCGGGGAGGCGACGATATTCTATATTTTTACTTAGTTATTCTTTTCTATTCCTTTTTCTTTTTATTCCTCTATCGTGCTAACACTTCTTTGCAGATTCTCTTTTTCTGTGCATGAACACACGTTTGAGGGCTACCGAGGAAGCTATATTATTTGATCCCGAGATCGAGCGCCTCACAAGGAAGTTAAGAGCAGAAAAGAGACACATTTCAGAGGAAGAACAAATGGCGGAGGAAAATATTCCACCACGACGAACTGCCAGGATTATTTCCATCAGGGATAGGCTTACTCCAAACAACTCGGCTATTTCATCCATACTTATGCCAGAGTTGTCGCCAGAGAAGAATTTTGATCTAAAAACGGGACTTTTTGTGCTGATGCAACAAGATCCCTTCCATGGGAATGCACATGAAAATCCGTATTACCATATCCAGATGTTCTTGGCAAAGTGCGTCACCTTTCAGATCCCCAGTGTACCAGAGGATGCCACTGCCTGCAGCTTTTTCCCTTCACTCTTCGATATAAATCTCAATATTTGTTAAGGATGCAAGCACATGGCACATTTATTACTTGGGACAAGCTAGCAAGCGCTTTCGTCAATAAGTTCTATTCACCTTTAAAGACCGTAAAGATATGGAACTCTTTGATGTCTTTCCGGCAGGGCCTCCAGGAATCATTATATGAGGCATGGAAGCGCTTCAAAGATATACAACATCAATGACCCTACCACCCTACCACATCATCAATGATTGGGAGCTCGTGCATAGCTTCTATAATGGCTTGAAAGCGGATATGAAGATGATTATTGATGCCACCGCTAATGGGGCGATAGTATCAAAGACACCGGAAGATGCTACGACGTTACTAGAGGAGATGTCCTCTAACAATCAGCAGTGGGCTAATGAGAGGGGCCAAACATCATCATCTGTGAAGCCAATGAGCATATATAAAGCCAAGGCAGTGGCAGAATTGGTGACAAAGTTTGACTCTCTATCTAGAGTGGTGGAGAGACTTGAGAAGAAGCTGATTGAGCCATATGTTGTGCCTGATACATCGACATCAAATGGGTAGACAAATGATTGGCAAGGCCAAGCCATGTACGTTGGCAGCGAGGCACATGAGGAACCTGTTGAGCAGGTTCAGTATGTTTCTGATTACAAGCCAGGTGGAGCAAATAATGGGTCTTGGGTGAATCCGGCTTGGAAGACTCACCCATGATTTTCATATGCAAACAATAATGGAGCCTTAGCCTATCATCAACAATAACCACAGCAACAAGAAGCCCGGTCGCCACCTCAGCAGCAACCCCACCAACAAAGGCTGCCACAACAACAACAATTCCAGCAAAGGCAACAAGCGGGGCCTTATAGGCCCCCCGGACTTAATCAAGGATGGAGGCCATAAAACCCACCGACGGCGTCGTAAAGATCCGAGCATAAGACTAGAGTTGAGGAGTTTATGGGCGAGCAGAAGAAGATCAATGCTAAACTATCGACGGGCTAAGATAGCCTCACTATCATCGTGGCGCAATTAGCAGAGCAAATCACATTGATCAACAAGGCCCAAAATCAATTGCTGGCTCAACCGGAGCCAAACCCAAGGAGCAACATCGGTCACATCAATGTGGTAGTGGCGGTGACTACTAGAGGCAGGAATGATACTACTCCATCCATGGTTCAAACTAGAAGCCTAAGGGATGAAGTTTCAGTTGAGAAAGAGGGAAGAAATGAAGAGGAGAGCCCCACGGTGGCAACAAACAATGAGGAAAAATCTGAAGTTGATTAGCCCCATAAGGAGAGGATATATGTGCCACCAGTACCGTTCCCACAACGGTTGGCAAATGCCAAATTGGAGAAAAAGTTTGCTCGATTTCTGGAGTACTTGAGAGGTATAAACTTGAACATCCCGTTCCTAGATGCAATTATTGAAATCCTGACGTATGCAAAGTTTCTCAAGGATTTGATCATGGGAAGGAAACGAACTGAAAAGATCATGCTTACCGAACAAGAGACATGGTTCGTTAACGAAGACAAGTTGTCGAAGAAATTAAAGGATCCTAGAAGCTTTAGAAATCCATGCATACTTGGCAGAGTCCCCCTACAAAAGGCTTTGGTAGATTTGGGTGCGAGCATGAGCCTCATGCCTCTCACCATGTTCAAGAATCTCAATACGGGGACCGAACTTAAGGCCACCGACATGAAGATTCAACTCACCAATGGGCATATCACTAGGCCGATGGGAATCGTTGAAAATGTGCCGCTTCAAATACCGGGAGGACTTTGAGTTCCATATGAATTCTTCATGATGGACGTAAAAGAAGAGGGAGACACATCTCTTATACTTGGGCGCCCCTTCTTAGCTACCGCTGGAGTCATCGTGGACGCGAGAGAGTGAACATTGTCACTCAACATTGGAAATATCGAAGTCGAGTTCCATCTCTCGTGTGCCATGAAGAATATATCCTCGCTGGAGGTGAGCGACTATGTGGACCTACTTGATGAGGTCATCGATGAAGCCATGCAGTATGCCATTGGAACTTTGCACGTGGATAGTCTTGACGGAGTGCCAATTTCTGAAAATGTTGCTCCAAATGGAGATACCCAGGATCCTCTCACCGAGGAAGAGAAGAACGATGCTAATGTTGTGGGGATTAGATAGCTCTACATGCTCTCTTTGATGAAGCAAGGAAAGAACGAGCCACTGGAGAGTACTTCACCATCGCAGAAAGAACAAAGGAGCCAAGAACCAAAGCTTGGGGAGTCACCCCTCACCGTTATTAGAGAGGAAGCACGCATAAAGGAGGCCAAACAAGAAGACGTGCAACATTTGAATCCTACCGGACTCCTCACAAAGTTTGACGTGCACATCTCCTATCGAACATCACCCGTGCAACATAAAATCATAAGGGGTCGAGCGCAAGACCTTAAATGGCTCTTGTTGGGAAGCAACTCGATGTTCCAATCTTAGTTTTTAGTTGAATTTTAGGTTTTCTTTTCTTTTTAGATTTTTATTTGTTTAGTGAGTCAAGAGTCTAGGAAAATCTGACAATGGGCAACATTTTTATCGCAGGAATAAGATACGAGGAATCCATTCAATGGAGGGTAGCCATGGCGATGGAGAGCAGCCCAAGGGACATGCTCAAACAATAAAGGAAGGAAGAAACTGATGGGATAAGGAGAAATAGAAGACGAAGAAAAACAGAGAGTAGAGAGCTGAAACAGACAGCCTACTCGGCATAGTGAGATTCTCACTCGGCTGAGTGAAGAAGTCACTCGACCGAGTGATACACTATACATGGTAGTCTCAAAAAACACACTCTGTAAATTTTATGCCACTCGGCTGAGTGATTTGTCACTCGATCGAGTGAACCCTGTAGCAGAAAGCTCTAATATCATGCTCTGTAAGGCCTATCTACTTGGCCGAGTCATTAGTTCACTCAACCGAGTGACTAATTCTACTCGACCGAGTAGGAGATTGCAATAGAATCATCAAAATAACCCACTCTATTTTTATTTCTCACTCGACCGACTGGAACTTGTCACTCGCCCGAGTGACTTGAACCACTCAGCCGAGTCACTTGAGTCAGCCGAAGCGCCAAAATTCCAAATTTTCTTCAGTCGGGCTACTCGATCGAGTGACGATCGTCACTCGGCTGAGTGACTTAAGTCGGGCCACCCCTATATAATCCCCAAATCACTTGCCCGAACCGCTGCGCCCCCAATTTGAGCGATCTCCTCCCAAATTCCCCAACTCGCCCGCACCCTTCCTCCACTCGCCCGAGGCCGCGACCTACTCACCTGAGCATGCTGCCCAGCTGACGATGGCGCCACCTCTGGCCGCTCCTCGGGCATTGCTCGACCGGCGATCAACCCCCAATTTCACCCTATTTCGCCCCATATCTTCCCCTATTCATTTTGTAAGCCCAAATCCAACCACCAACCCTATTCAACCCTATTTTTCGTCGACAACTCTTGATTAACCCCAAATTATATGAGTTTTAACGCTATTTAATCTTTTTTGTGAAACAGAAAGCTTGGGGGAGATCTACCGCTGATTTGTAGCTTAGGGGAGCTGCCTCACGCTCATTCGCTTGCTTGGAGTCGCATCGTGCTCAGTCACTCGTTCCATATTTTATTTTGAGAATTTTGATTAGCACTTGATTCGTGTGCATCTCACGACATTCATCGATGCCCCCATGCCGCACTAGATCTAGCGCTCGGGAGCCTGCTTCCAAGCGGAAGAAGATTGGTGACCCCGGTCCTTCTTCCTCTAGGACGAAGCCCTTGCCACGTAGCGACCCCATAGCTGCACTCTCAACATCCTCTACACCACCTATACCACCACCAGTACAGCCTTTCCCTTCGATCGAGACGTACAAGATCTCTTGCAGAGATGACGTACATCGCGTAAAATTTGAGAGATCTTGCGACGCCAGGTCATACCCACTAGGTTTGTGCACATAGATACACTTGAGCACCTATGGATATTTCAGGGCCTGCACCAGTCATATGACAATGTTGGGTGGGATGACTTTTTGTCGGTGTCGGCGGACACCTTCGTGTAGGAGAATATGTGCCCATAAGGCAATTTATCCTAGATATACGTCTTGTTCATACTGTATATGGTACGTATTGTTCTAAGTATAAAATCGTTCGTATTAATATACTTAGATAATATACATAGACTTATAGTTAGGTCCTTACGTATCTAGATGAGATCTCGATTATGAGTAAGTAAGCGACCGAATATAAAACATAAGTCTTAAACGGTTCATGGTCATAGATATGTCGAGAACTGGATATCGACACATCGGATAGGCCATTGTGTCTCAGTCTTACCTTAGGGTAATGATGATATCATAGTCATTCGACTTGGTGAAGTCGGAGACGAGACACAGGTGCTCATTGGAGAATGAGTTTACTGAACGACCTATTAAGAGTTATTAAATGGTTAACTTTAACTGAACTGTCTTTAATAACTCTAGGGTGATGATAGGATAGCTGGTCCTTAAGACCTGAAGTCGTTTATACAAACCTGTGAGTGAACAGTATGGCTTAGACCTATGATCTAGCTTCGAGGCTAGGCCTGCTGAAAGATCTTAGGTTGAGCTGCACCCGAAGCTCTCGAGTCGAGTAGATGACTAAGATGGGATTCGTCACTTCCGTTAAAGGGAAGTTAGTGTTACAGGCTCAGTACGGTCTTTATGTTAATCCTCGGCCAGGGTGCGTTGTAAGAAGTACAACACGTATACAATAAAGACCGCCGTATACTGACCAATGTTGTCTAATAGGGTTGACAGTAAACCATACCCTAGGCCAACAAGAACACAGTCTTGACGAAGGGACTACGACTAATGAAGTTCATCACTGACACAGCCAATGTAAACCCAATGATACTTTTGTCAAAGGGTCGATCACGTTATGATGATTCTGAAACAGGGACGACAGCTACTGCTCGTAGTGACCGTCGTCTAGGGGTTCCGAGCCCCAACCTGTAGTAAGGTCAGGCTGTAGGGTCTCACACCGAGTAGTGTTCGTGTCTTAGTAATAGAAAGATTAAATTGAGAGAAAATCATTTGATGATATTCACAAGTCAAGTTGTGAAAGTTAGTCACAATAGCAATATGGACAAATGTTGCATTTGATGCAAACTATGATTAAACGTGTCGTAAATTGATTACGACAAATTTAGTAGGAACAAACATATTGGAAAGGGTTACCTGGATGACGGAATCGTCCCGGTCTAAACACAGGTTCAAACCGTGTCCAAATCGGAGCTCAAATGAGCCCGAAAACGCAAAAACGGTCCAAGGAGAAGTGGGTGAGACCCACTGGGCTAAAAAGCCCATAGGCAAGGCAAACGGGCGCAGCCCGCTGGCTGCAGCGGGTGCACGCCCACTGCACAGCAGGCACAGCCTGCTGCAGAAGTGGGCGCAGCCCGCTACAACAGCTTGCAGGCACCCGCTGGCTGCAGCGAGCGTGCACCCGCTGCACAGCGGGCCAGCGCCCGCTGCATGCGGGCGCTGCCCACTGCAGCAGCGGGCACATGCTCGCTGCATAGCGGGCGTGCCCCCGCCTTAGCCTCATTGGTCGGGCGCGCCCGCTAAGCTTAGCGGGCGTGCCCACAACTTAAGTCATTTAGGGTTTTTTTAGAAACCCCAAATGACGGCTACGGATTTTGACAAATTGCTAAACTTTGAGCAATTGTTTGAGGGGTCAAACGAAGTCGAAATTCGTCGCCGTCGGTTCCTACGCGTTCACCATTCGAAGCTTTTCGAATTGATAGCTTGTTTGGTGTCTGAAGTTTAATGTGCAAAGAGAATTAATTAATCAAAGTTAGCCTTTATGAAAAGCTCACTTTAACTTGAAATTAATCCAAATTGGCTTAATTGATTTTTTCTCCCTCTTGCAGAATGTCCCACATTGCTCGCAACGAGGGAGTGAGTGCCGACTCCCTATATAAATCGGGGTGCACTCTCCTCGTTGAAAAATACACCAAGCCATCGATCGAGTAGCTCCAGATTTTTAGAGCAAGCTCGATCGTCGACTAAATTCTCTCTCTCTCTTCCTGTTCTCCAGAGTAGTCCTAGAAAGACTACGAAGGGGGTTTGGATTCTTGATCCGGACGTCTAAGACGCGGGTTCTTCTCAAGTGAAACTTTCTACCGCATGTGATCGGCTCGGAGGCAAAAGTCAGCTCGGGCGGATCGATGCGAGGGTGCGAGGCGGCTCAGGCGGTTCGAGTCAAGGCGGCTCGGCTACGAGGAGCTTCTGAAGACGGTATGGTACATCTTGCCTGCTCCAGGGCCAAGATTCCGGGTATGTGCTTAAGTAATTTGTAGTGTAGATTTAATTAGCCGTTTTAGAGTAGATCCCTCTTGGGGTGGTCAGATCCACCCCAAGTTGGCATAGATCGGGCTAGGTTCTGGCTCCCCAGAGCCTAGCTAAATAGTTTATCTAGTCTGGAAATTTTGAATTTCCGTTTTCCGCTGCGCATTCGTGCATCTGTGGTCCGTCCGACTTAGGACAGACACAGATCCTAGCTCTGGGGGTCTGCCATAACCCCAACACTTCGTCCGCCCGACACTAGAGTTCTTGAGTTCTATTCGAAGGACTCCTAGGTCTACTCTTTCAGGCTCATGGACAAGGAGTGCGAGATCTCGCATGACATGGCCCGAGCATACTTTCATTGGCCCCCTGTCTCAGACCCCGACCGAGATTATGGTCCCATACACCTCACCCAATCTGTCTTTTCAGCAGATGCTTTCTCGGACACGATCACCGGCAAGCACCACTTTGACCCTAGCAGGGTGAAGGCCTCTTCTATAGTCCACCCTGCCTGCGGCTTGCACAGCGCCTTTTGGCAACCACCATACTAGACAGGCCATAGGTTGGGACCATGTCCACGTCAGAGCTGTTCATGCTCTATGCGATGACTAGGGAGAGATCCTTCGAGGGCAGCGGGGACGTCTTAGTCCCCGCTATTTCTATTGATATAGTTAGATGGTATTTTGACCGCATCTTTTCTTCGGTCGCCTCCACCAAGGCGATATATTGTGGCGGTCTGATCACCCTCCTAACACCTATTTTCGACATCCAGCTTTCCACTGGCCTGGATCGTGAAAGAATCGCCTTACCCTTGCAATACTAACAACAACACACTAGAGGGGGGTGAATAGTGTAATGGCAATAAATTGTGCAATTAAAATTAAACTTGCAAATGCGGAATAATAAATGCAAGAGGAATTAATCAAACAATCAATCCAAACGCAAACACAAGATATTACCCTTGTTCCCCAAACTTGGGTACGTCCAGCCACACCAATATTCACTATATTCCCACAAAGAGAAGTGAACACAAATCCCACAAAGAGATACCTCACCAAGAGGATTTTGCCCTACACAAGGACCCAACCAAACCTACACAAAGGTTAAACTCCCACCTAGAGAATTACTAACTACCGTTCAGAGAATTAGGGTTAGCCCTACACTAGGACATCAAACTCCCACAAAGAGAGTTACTCCCACAAAGAGAGTTATTCCCACTCAGAGAATATACTATTCCCACTAAGAGAAATTACTCCCACAAAGAGAGTGTCTAATTCCCATAAAGAGAATTAGAGTTTCAAAGAAACACAAAGTAAAACAAATATGCTTACCTATGCCTTGAGATTCTTACTCATAGATGAATGCAAGGCATGGAAGAGGATATCCAAGTGTTGAGATTTACTTGAAAGCACTTGGATGATTTCCCTTAAGCTTGACTTCAATGCATGAAGAAGAATACTAGCTCTAGGAGGGAAATGAGAGAGTTTGAGAATGGCTTAATTAATCTCAAAAAAATTTCAATAGCATCAAGAAGTTCTAATGAACTCAGCCCTCTCATATATATAGGAACCATATAGGAACTCTCAAAACCCAAGAAAACAGCCAAAACAAAAAGCTGCAACGGCTAGATTTTGGACTGAAACGTCATAGACAGTCGACTGATGAACAAATGACAGTCGACTGTTCAACGGCTAGAAAAATTTCAAATACTATAATATGAGCCTAGACAGTCGACTGATGAAGATGATATAGTCGACTGTAAACAGGACAGTCGCCTGTTAAACCTTCAGCAGGCGACTACTGCATGGGATGGAATAAAACAGAGAGTTGCACTCTTTCTTCCAAAATGCATATAGGCGATTGAAGAAAAAATGACAGTCGACAGTAAAATAGACAAGCGATTATTAATCCCCTTCATCAGTCGACTGTTGCAGAAGATGGAGAAAAACTAAGAGATGCAATATTCGCACTTACGCCTTTCAAACGACTATTCCCCATTTCACAGGCGACTGTAAATTGAGCATCAGTCGACTGATGCGAAAAACTCAAGTAGAGTCAATAGAAATGTTGATTTAAGCAGTGCATCACAGTCGACTGTAGAAGGCTCGACAGGTGAATGGAATCACCCAGTCGACTGTAAATCCTTCAGCAGGCGACTGTTGGAAAGCCATAGACTCCAAATGAGTCTTTGGTCAAGATGGACCTATTAGGTTGGATTATATGATAATCCTAAGGCTCACTAAGATGGTTAAAATGCATATGCATGAATGAGTAGACCATCTATCAAGGCATTACACTAAACCTGGACTCAAACGAGAGAGAAAGCAATAAAGAAAATATTACATGGATTACAAAGCTTTCTGAAGAGTCTATGGCTACAATCTTAATGCCTTGATGCTCCCCATCATTTTCAAGCTTTGGCACCCCTTGAGTCCAAGCTTTGGCCCTTCTTCACTTGATGTCCATCCTTGCACCAAGTGTTTAGTCTCCAAAAAAGATATTCTTGAAATGTAACTAAGAGACCAAAACAAAAGAGTCATTAGCAACAACATAATGTTGGGATCATCATCAAAATAACATTGGTATGAAACACCAATACTCAACAATCTCCCCCTTTTGCTGATGACACACATTATGTAAAACATAAGAAATAAAGCACAATGCTAATGAGCTCCCCCTACTTATATGCACCAATTGTAAAATAGGATACACAATAGTAAATACTCATTATACAAAATGAAATAATGAGAAAACATGGTGACATATAATAGGCATGGATTACATAAACCAATTGCAATAGAAAATAATCATGCACACATGAATGGTTTATATAATCCCACATATATCTCCCCATAGCTATTTGTCTCTCCCCAAATGCATATATATATAATACAAGATTTACATAATGCATATATCTCTCCCCCTTGACATTGTCAAAAAGGTGGACATCAAAAATATCGCCCTTGTCATCTTAATCAAAGATGTGAAAATATGCAAGCAATAAGGAGATGTATGATACAAAGTGTAAAAATTTAGTGGGTATCAATCACTATCCCATGCTCCCCCTAGATCATAGAAATGGTCAAAATTTTTGACTTTTAGAATCTAATAGCAATTTGTAAAGTAGGAGATAATCAATCTCTAACAATTAAGAAAATACTAATTGCAGAAAAAGAATCTTGGAAGATAATCCTCTTTACACATTGTTAAACATACATTGGAGCCCTGGGCCATAAAGTGTAACAAAGCAATAGATATGGAAAAATCAAGCTTCAATGATAACAATGATATTGCCAAACAAAATATAACATGAAATATGTTGGCAATATCCAAGGGATTGAGTTTGAAACCAAACTAATCAATTGAGACACCAATTGTGAAACAATGATCTCAAAGACACCCCAAAATAAGAGTCAAAATATGTTTTAAAAATATTTTAAACATACAACATGTTAACTCCCCCATTGTCATACATATGGATCAATGAATGCATGCATGACAATGTATTCCCTAAGGTCCCCATTTTCATGAAAAATAAATTTGAAAACATTTTCAAAATCATGAAACGCACACAAACAATGGGTATGCTAAAATAACCATTTAAGCACAATACCCATGCAATATGCATATGTGTGAGGAACCTAAACATTAGGGAACCAAACCCAAGAGGAGTTTGATTTCCTAATATAATCACATGAGGTGATCACATCCCTAACTAGAGAGTTGATGTGACTATCCCTCTCGTGCACACTAACCTTAGTGGGAATCCATAAACTCAAGGATTTCCTAGGCAAGGGTTTTGCCTTTGCAAGAGGGGTGGATGTGGCATGCTTAGGAGTAGAAAATATTTTCTTCGCATGCATAAAGTGTGGATTTTGCTTCTTAGCAAAAAATGAAGAGTTTTCATTATTCCTCACCACCTTGTGATCTACATGCTTCTTGTTGATCTTATTGTTATACAAGAAGGCATAGTGATTCTTCTAAGGTGCTTTAGCAATATTTCTTGTATTTGCACCAAAAGAGGAATTAGAGGTGGGTTTTGGTACCACATTTTGAATATACCCCAAACATCCTCTATGGTTTACCGGATGTTGTTTTTCAAGCAAACCGTGGAGTGAACCCTTGGAATAGATAAAGTTTTTGAGCTTACATGATTCCTTTTCACATTTCAACGTAAGTTGTTGAATGCGAATTTCTAAGCTAAGGTTTTGAGTTACTAAATTATCATTAGACATACTCAATTCCTTAACTTGAGAGAGAAGTGTGTCTCTCACACTAGTGTCACAAATATGCATATCATCATTGTTTACACTAGCAAATTCTAGTTCATGCAATCTACTCTTAGCAATCTTATATTTTGCTTTTAATTTATTGTAAGAGTTGATGCACTTACTAGCTTCTTTGGAGACCATATCGAAACGATATTCAAGCTCCTCGTATGAATCTTCTCTTCAATCTCAACATCGTCTTCTTCCTCGCTAGAGCTTGACGATGACTCCTCCCTGATTACCATGAGGCACGATTCCTCATAGGAGTTGAGCCATGCTTCCAACTCTTCTTCATTCGAGCTAGAGGAGATAGGTGAAGGACATCAATTGGTGCAAAGCATGCGTGAGCTTTCTCATTGTCATCCTCTTCTTCTTCACTTGATGTATCTTCACTCGAATCATCAAATGGTCCAACAAGTCCTTTCTTGTGGTTCTTGGACTTGGACTTCCCTTTCCAATGCTTCTTCCCTTTACCCTTGTAAGTCTCTTTGTTGGGTTTGGAAGGGCATTCGGTGGATAGGTGATCTTTTCCACTGCAAGTGTAACAAGTAGGAACCTTGTTAGAATTGAAGGCAAACTTTGACAAAGATTTACCTTGCTTGCACTTGAGGAATGCCTTGAATTGCTCGGTAAGATCCTCAATTTCTTCTCCACTAGCCTCTTCTTGCTCATCTTCTTCACTAAGAGCTTCTCGATGGAATTTCTTCCTCCACTTGATTGGCTCCTCCTTGGCATGGAATGCAACCCCCTTTTGCTTCTCTGGCTTCTCGGGTTTGGATGGTTGAATCTCCTTCTTGTGTTGAAGCTTCACTTCATACGCCATGAGACTTCCGATGCACTCCCAAACGATGTATTTGGACATGTCATAAGACTCCAAAATTCCGTTGGCCTTTGACTCCCAATGAGATGTGAGAGAGTCAAGGATCTTCTCTACACGATCCTCTTGGAAAATCATCTTCCCAAGTCCCTCCAAAGCGTTCACAATATCTGTGAACCTTGTGAACATCTCTGAAATGCTTTCTTCTTCCTGCATCTTAAACATTTCATATTTAGTTCTAAACATAGTTTGTTAAGAATTTTTTACCTTTGAAGTCCCTTTATGGCATATCTCCAAAGTAAAACAAATTTCGTTGGCCGTTTTGCATATGGAGATGCGGTTGAACTCATTTGAAGAGAGGGCGCAATGGAATGCATTCATAGCCCTCGCATTGAATTTGATTGAGTCCTTCTTCGCCTTTGTCCTTGAAGCTACAGGTGTAGTAGGCTTCTCAAATGGCACCTCCGTGATGTCCCATAGGTATTGACCCTCCATGTAGATCATCATCCTGATCTTCCAACTTGGGTAGTTGGTTCCGTTGAAGAGCATGGGTCGAACGGTTGAATGACCTTCATGAGATGTAGATGTAGCGTTGAATGCCATCGTTGCAGTATGCTATAACCTCGCTCTGATACCAATTGTAAGGATCACCTTACCCTTGCAATACTAACAACAACACACTAGAGGGGGTGAATAGTGTAATGGCAATAAATTGTGCAATTAAAATTAAACTTGCAAATGCGGAATAATAAATGCAAGAGGAATTAATCAACACAATCAATCCAAATGCAAACACAAGATATTACCCTTGTTCCCCAAACTTGGGTACGTCCAGCCACACCAATATTCACTATATTCCCACAAAGAGAAGTGAATACAAATCCCACAAAGTATACCTCACCAAGAGGATTTTGCCCTACACAAGGACCCAACCAACCCTACACAAGGGTCAAACTCCCACCTAAAGAGTTACTAACTCCCACTCAGAGAATTAGGGTTAGCCATACACTAGGACACCAAACTCCCACAAAGAGATTTACTCCCACAAAGAGAGTTATTTCCACTCAGAGAATATCATATTCCTACTAAGAGAAATTACTCCCACAAAGAGAGTGTCTAATTCCCATAAAGAGAATTAGAGTTTCAAAGAAACACAAAGTAAAAAAAATATTCTTACATATGCCTTGAGATGCTTACTCATAGATGAATGCAAGGCATGTAAGAGGATCTCCAAGTGTTGAGATTTGCTTGAAAGCACTTGGATGATTTTCCTTAAGCTTGACTTCAATGCATGAAGAAGAATACTAGCTCTAGGAGGGAAATGAGAGAGTTTGAGAGTGGATTAATTACTCTCAAAAGATTTCAATAGCATCAAGAAGTTTTAATGAACTCAGCCCTCTCATATATATAGGAACCCTATAGGAACTCCCATAACCCAAGAAAACAGCCAAAAACAAAAAGCTGCAACGACTAGATTTTGGGCTGAAACGTCACAGACAGTCGACTGATGAACAAATGATAGTCGACTGTTCAACTGCTAGAAAAATTTCAACGGCTATAATCTGAGCCTAGACAGTCGACTGATGAAGTCGATACAGTCGACTGTAAACAAGACATGCACCTGTTAAACCTTCAGCAGGCAACTGCTTCATGGGATGGAATAAAACAGAGAGTTGCACTCTTTCTCCCAAAATGCATATAGGCGACTGAAGAACAAATGACAGTCGACTGTAAAATAGACAGACGACTGTTAATCCCCTTCATCAGTCGACTAATGCAGAAGATGGAGAAAAACTGAGAGATGCAATATTCGCACTTACGCCTTTCAAACGACTGTTCCCCATTTCACAGGCCACTGTAAATATACAGACGACGGTAAATTGAGCATCAGTCGACTGATGCGAAAAGATCAAGTAGAGTCAATAGAAATATTGATTTGAGCAGTGCATCACAGTCGACTGTAGAAGGCTCGACAGGCGACTGGAATCACCCAGTCGACTGTAAATCCTTCAGCAGGCGACTGTTGGAAAGCCAAAGACTCCAAATGAGTCTTTGGTCAAGATGAACCTATTAGGTTGGATTCTATGATAATCCTAAGGCTCACTAAGATGGTTAAAATGCATATGCATGAATGAGTAGACCATCTTTCAAGGCATTACATTAAACCTAGACTCAAACGAGAGAGAAAGCAATAAAGGAAACATTACATGGATTACAAAGCTTTCCGAATAGTCTATGGCTACAATCTTGATGCCTTGATGCTCCCCATCATCTCCAAGCTTTGGCACCCCTTGAGTCCAAGCTTTGGCCCTTCTCCACTTGATGTCCATCCTTGCACCAAGTGTTTAGTCTCCAAAAAAAGATATTCTTGAAATGTAACTAAGAGACTAAACAAGAAAGTCATTAGCAAAAACATAATGTTGCGATCATCATCAAAATAATATTGGTATGAAATACCAATACTCAACACATCGTGCTACGGGCCCCACCTCCTTATCTGTAGATGTTCTGGCCCGTATGCACACGATCTGTCCTTACGGACAGCGTCATTGGGTATGGTTACATGGTCCCTTCTCAGCTGATTATATAGTGCTTCCAAGCCCTGTTCGGACCCATATTGGACCGACAGGTGCGGAGTGAAGGTTCCAGATGGACCTCATCATCCCACATGTATATGTACTAGAGCCTGACGACGAGCAGCATGAGCACTATACCGAGCCCCTCGCCTCTCGCCCCTGAGATCCCGATTTCCCAGCCTGCCTCTGATCCGATCCCTGAGCCCGACACATCTGCCTTCACTTCTGCTCGTGCCGAGAGCTCTACTTTTACCGCTGTGTCTGATTCCACCACCATCGCACCGCTGAGAGTTGATCCGATTTCATATATGAGTTTTGAGAGTGCTGTCCCTACAACTTTTGAGAGAGGCGACCCTTCTTCCTCCACGACCGCAGAGATCCTCGACACACTGGACTTCTCGAATCCTGGGATGGCATTATCTCCTCATTTTATGACCACCCTATCAGTCGAAGTTTCAGTCTCTGCCGCTGTCGTATATACCAAGTGTTGTGGTGTCTGTCACCACAGCTGTTGCCACAACCTCTCAGCCTGCATCGTCCTCTGTTGATATTTCGACCTCCTCCTCTGTTGCACATATTTCTAAGAGCAGTCCTGCATCTCAGCCTCCCCTGGAGGCTGAGCATCTTGTTGTGAGCTTCGCTCCTCCCACACACCCGATAGTGGACCCACTAGTTTTTGGAGGTCGTGTGAGACCCCCTGCTCGTACACCTCCACGTCCCTCTACCTTCGCTCCTGACGACATAGAGCAGCACCTCTGCGCTATCAAGTCGATAATGACTGGACTTAGAGTTAACTTTAGGGCTCTCACAATAGCCGTCACTGCTCAGCTGGCCTATATTGCCATGATTTCTGGTATTCAGCTCATGCTGAACTAGATTCTTCACCGCCTGCAGCAGCAGTAGCCATCCCCTCAGCAGCTAGCATCTCAGCCACCACCGTCCCCACAATAGGGAGGTGATGGTGATGCACCAGAGTAGTCACGTCTTCTTGATGCATGTCATATTATTTCTTTACATCACCCCCATTATTTTGTATGCACATCTGTCTTCACCTTTTTGCAGGGCACTGTATATTTCAGCTTGGGGGAGAGTATGTATTTTTGGTCCACCATCTTGCATCCATCCATATATCATTTTGCATGCTTGCTTTGCATAAATCCTTTGCATATACTGTCATATCATATTTTATTTTCCTTATTTTTCTTTATTCGCATCATATTGCATCCACACCCACCCACCCCTATCTTATGTCTTAGTGCCATACTTCACACATTGAGGACAATGTAATGTTTAGCTTGGGGGAGTGAGTGTGCTCACACATGTTTTTATTTTCCTTATTTTTATCTTTTTTCCACTTTTCTTCATTTTCCGCTTCTTTTCACGCACTTTTCATTTTTTAATCATACATCATGTTTTCTTCATTTTTGGAGTTCTTGCATGTGTATATTTAAATTTTATTTTATCCTTACTTCTTTTACTTTCTTTGCTAAAGATGAATTCCCTATGATGAAAATAGCTTGGATTTCGCTTTACTCTTATGCACGTTTTTCTTGCCATGCTATTGTTTTTATTTCTGAGATATATTTGCCATGCACTTGAGAAAAAGAACTTCCAACGTGTTTATTATTTTTCTATGGATGAATTTTAGCGTTGACTCGTCTGAGAATTACATTATTGTATATTTTATATAGAAAACACACCAAGATTCACGCATTGACTGCCTATTACTTGGAGTACTTCTTTGTATCTTAATTTCACTTCTTATTACATGAAATGTGTATTAAACTTCCAGGTTGAATGAATTGATTGTCTTTTGATATGAATAGATTAGTTTACTTTTAGAAATCAAACTGAGTAGATGACATTACCTTGCTGAAGTTGTTGTGCACATACAAAAATAGTGAACCAAGCGTTATCATATATTCTTTCTCCATATATCTTGAAAAATATTTCTATACAATAAACATTGGTGAATATCCCTATAAGTGAATCTGATTATTGCATCTTCCCATGGTAAAAAGAAATAAGCTCCATTATCCCGAAAACTCAAAAGAAAAGAAAAGTTTATATCTTTGCATCTTTCTTTGGGATTGTGCTTGTCGTATACAAGAAAAAAAGAAAAAAAAGAAGAGAAAAAGAAAAAAAAAGAAAAGTTTCATTGTATATACACAATCCCATTTTTTACTTCTTTCTTATTTTTCTTTTTAATATATGGAGCTACAAAAAAATTTGGGAAAAAGCTCATGTTTTCTATTTGATGCCACCACGCTTATAGATAAGCTTTGGGGAGGAGATCCAATGATGTGTGAGAGAGTGACTACTTATATGTGCATGACAACCTAAGCTAGGTAATTTCTGATACTCAGGGAGATGACTTAAAGTATAACGACATATATGAACTGAAAAATTGGCATGAAATTCATAAAAACCATCTCTTTCTATTCTTATCGATTTGAATTGCGTGATATCTCTTATACTCCAAATATAAGCAGTCAATTGAAAAGTGTGTTGTTTATAATTATATGTATCGTTTTCTATGCCTTAGATGATGATTGATTCTAAAATGATTTTATATTTTATACGATTCACGTTGTCCTTAGTTTTTCTATCAAGTGTACCCATATGAAATGATATTGAAATAAAAGCTTTAGTAATGTTTCTTATTAATTGCTCATGCTACTTGAGTAAGCAAACCCGATAATGATCTAGCACTTTCCTTCTTCATCTTCTCTTTTATCTATTTGATTTTTATTTATTTTATTCACCAAGTTCACTTTTTACTTATCTTCCTGAGGACGAGTAAGAGGTAAACTTGGAGAATTTTGATAGACTCATATTTTACACTTTATTTCTGCATTTTTCCATCCCATAACGATTGCTCATATCACGATTTTAATGCTTAAACGATGTTTTTATGATATATTTCACTACTCCTTTGTTTCGTCTGATTTCAGGAAATATGGAGAAATCGGGAGCAATTTGGAGCCATGAGCACTTACACGCGTGTCGGAGCGTCATTGACGATGACATCAGAGAGCTAACGTTGCTGGAGGATGAATATAAGAAGAAGAAAGGCGAAAGAAACGACGAGGAAGCAAAAAGAAGGAGAAAAGAGTACTGAAACAGGCTACTCGGCCAAATGACGTAGCTCACTCGACCGAGTGAAGCAGCGCACTCGACTGAGTGAAGCTTACATGCCCAATCCAGCCTAACGAAGAGCCGTAATGTACTCGGTCGAGTGGGAATTTCCACTCGACCGAGTGAGAATCCCACTTGACTGAGTGGAGATAAAAATTTGAAGAAATTCTTTGACACTTCTCTGTTTTTAGAGAGGATCTGCAGTTGGTCCCACTCGACTGAGTGAGCAGACTACTCGACCGAGTGGTCTGAACTTCCAGAACGATGAAAATCCTTATTTCCTGTAGATTTCTCACTCGACCAAGTGAGCAGTTCACTCGACCGAGTGCGCAGTCGGCCAGCTTTTAAAAACTAGGGTTTGCAGGTGTTCAGGGCAGATTTGTCAGGATTTTTTTGTGCATGTATACATACCCAGTTTTATTTCCAGCCCAAAGAGAGTCTCCTTAGAATAATTTTCTTAGTTTTACTTTTATTTCTAATTTTCTTTTGGCGAAAGGATTGGAGAGAAGGATCTAATTTTTCTTATTCTTGAAGCTTGTACTCAAATTGGTTTGTCTAAAAATCTTGCAAGTTGATATTTTTATGCTATATTTCTTTCTAGATTTGAGTTTTGTGATGAATTCTATTGCACATCTTGTTTCTATTGTGATTTTTATGATGAATTGTGAGTAGTCTCTTTGCTCTAGGGTAAAGGGATGAACCCTATGGATCTAAAGTATGATTTGTGAGATCTATTGAATTGCTATGTCGCTAAGCTTGTTAAGGATTAGGTTGTGGTTGATTTACTACGGATAGCTAGGGATTTCTATTGGATCTTGAGAGCTCGAGAGAGGATATTGATCTTAGGGAAGCCCTAGATATTCGATTTAGATCTATAATCGAGATTCCCTAGAATTGGTGCGTGAGAGCGACCAAAGCTAGCATCTTTATTATATTTCTATAATTATATTCGTTTGTATGACGGTAAAATGGATACGAACTATCACGATCTAGATTCTAACTTAAGTTGCTCGAGAGCGAGCTTGAGTTGGAATTTGATATTATTGTCGATCTTACTGCTAGTAGTTTGAACTAGGCTTGTGCGAGAGAGAAGCTCTAGTTTAGATTATTATAGACTTGCGTAGCGCGAGAGCGTACATTGGTTCCCAATTTAGTGGCGACAAGTTCACCCTAAATAAAGAGTAGTAATATAGAGATTCATGTTTCACATTGATTGCTTGAAATCTATAGTGGAGACTTCCAGGCCCTAGATATTCTTATAAATTGAATTTACAACCAACACTTTGAATGATTGTGACAACAACATTTCTTCGCCACCATTTCACAATAGCTTAGTAATCCATATAGATAGCAATAGTTCTTCCCCGTGATTCGATACCTACTCACCACTTAACCGTGTACTTGCGATAAAACTACATTGCTTTTGGAGTTATTATCTGGGACGACCAATGCCTCAGTAGATTGTTGGAAGTGCTTGAAGAATCATGTTGGTAACCACCCAAGTCAACAAACGGGTTCAGACGTCGGGTGAAGTCCTTTCGGATTTCCACTTGTGGCACACTCACAGCCTCTGATGAGGGTTCTTGCTTCATTCTCATCAGCTCTCTTGGTGTCGATCATCATCCATAATGATGAGGTAGTCCTCTGCCCATTTGGGAAGAGGTCGTGGACCTTTAATGTCGACTGTGGATAAGTTAAAGCCGACCTTCTTGCCTCCTTGTTCTCCAATGTTTAGAGGAGAGAAATGGGTTTGTGGCCCATGTAGAGAAGAGGGTGACATGCCGAACCAATCTTCTAGGTTTGCCACTATGGTAGACTTCACTATTGGACGTTGTTGATGGAAAACTGGGTTGATCGACGGACCACCCACTAACCGGGGCAGTGGTCCAGTGAGCCGTTCTACGACGGCAGACAATGTTTGTATGTTGGTGTTCACCTTCTGTGTGAACAAATGGAACTGCTCTAGAGTCCACAATTGCGACTCGAGTAGCCCTCGAGCAGAGGAGCAAGGATCTAGGGTGGGCGGCTCATCGTGTGACATCCCCATAATGAGTGGCCATTTGGGCTCCTCGTTAGTGGGTTGTGCCATAGCTAGTGTGGATGAAGTCATGATTACTGACTTGATTTCCATAGATGGTGCCATATGTTTCAAGGTGATTTATCACCACGGATGTCGCAGATTGGAGGCCTGAAGGACGCCGTTGACGTGGAGGATGTGGTTGACCTTCGAAATACTGGCCAAGATAACTTCGAAGAAGAGAGGTCTCCAGACCGAGCTATGGGGGCTAGGCCGAGCTATCTCTATAGTGATCTACAATACAAGAAGCTTGTTAGAGGGTCGGATCTGGGTTTCAACCAAATCCCATCTGATGTTTAAGTCAGTACGTTACTAAGGGATGCTTGGTGAAACTGAGTCTGACCTATTGGAGGGTCGTTCACTAGTTCTCAGGCCAAGCTATATGAAGGAAAATGTTAGTTTGGTGATGCAGATTGTGTGTATATGAGTAACTGAATATTTGATCTCAGAGATCCGTCCCCTATTCCTCACCTTTCTTGGACTAATTGTAGGCGATGGTTTTGTCAATGCCCCCTGATGCTTGCACATTCATTGCATTTTATTGCATTTGGCATGTACTTTTCGTATTGATGACGGGTTAATGGTCAATCATTGATCACATGGTTTAAAGAGTGGACACTGTAATCGCGGGAGCACGACGGTCAATCATAAATAGAGAGAGGGTGATCCGCATGTGAGAGCTTCTGGGCTGGAGTAATGGGTCGTACTGGGCTAACTCGTGGAGGTAGTGAACCGGGCAGCCTTTGGACCGACTAAAGGTCGTATCAGAAACAATTGGTAAGACATAAATGTTTCAAACTGTAGTTGTTGCATTTTTAAATAAAAATGCAACTTATGATAATGGGGATCAATAGAAAATTTATAGATAAATGAAAGCTTATGCCTATTAAGAGAGCCGTCACTAAATTGTAATATGCCATTTGAAAAAGAGAAAGAGAAACATGTGACATAAGGTAACACAAATATTGGTAATTGATAACATCAATATTAGAAACCCTGTGGTGAAAAAATGAAAATCCGGCAGTTTGAGCTTCAAGTTCTTATATGACCCAGATAGGAAACTAACCCAAAAATTATAGAGCTATGCAAGGCTATGGTAACAATAACATTGTTCCTATTGGATTAATAATGGGTCAGACTCAAGCTCGCGGGCCGACCTACCCGCTAGGCAATAATGCCAAAGTGGGATTGCTGCATACTTTACATCAGCAATTTTTCTAATCTAATAGTAAGACTAGCCACCCAAGATAATTGAGTAGCTAAGGTAAGGATTAGTGTTTTGTTTTTTCCACATATGTAGACTGTACGATCTTGATCAAATGATCATGATCAATTTCTTACTAGGGAAGAAAATATTTGCTTTGGGAGCCTACATAAAAAAGAGCTTTCGACTCTCTCCCTACATCAAAAATCTCATCTAACTTTCTTGATCTTACTGCTTCTACATTGTGAATCTATATCCAACATTGTGAGACTGGGAAAAACCCTTAAGATTATGCAGTGACGATATCAATAAGGCGAGTGTTAACAAAAACTAACTGAAGATTTGATCAATAAAGATACACATTTAATATTTGTTTTTATTTGTGATCCATGCTAGGAAATATCTACTGTGATATATGTGCATGTTAGATTTGTCTTATATAGATGAATTTGTTGATCCATACTTAACAACTACTACAATTGGTATTAGAGCACATAGTTGCATGCTTGTATATGATTGAACTCGTATCAAATAAAATAAAAATTGAAAATTTATGTTTTTAATCCATAGATTGGCTACAATCATGCAATAAAAATTAGATTTTTAATATGCTTGTAAGATAAAAACCATTTCTTTTTCTTGTCTCATCTTTTAGAGTAGATCTTATTATAATTGTATCTTATCTACCATTTTTCTATTTAATGGGTCAATTTTATTTGAGGAGAGATCTAAATTTGGGCTGAAATTTTTTTACATCTGTCTTAACTTTGATCTTAATTACTCTCTTAAAATTTTACTCTCAATGGGGTTTTCATCTATTTATCTTTTTCTATATAAAGATATTCCCCCTAGATATTCACTGGACAAGCTGCATGATGGGGAAGAGAAGGAATGAGATTGAGGACAAACATTTGAAAATTTTGACCCAAAAATAAACTCGTAATCGACAAGTGTGTAGATTGCATGACCCAATAGTCACATCTTTGACACATGTGAGACTACTCTGTGCTACCTTATGTGGGTTATGAGACCCACATCTAAACAATCAGTGCATAAGGGCATGCGCACATTCAATTTGAGTTACATGGATGTTTTTTGGACTTATTATTGATATTATTGATCTTTTGACACCAAAATGAATTTGAAACAATATTTTTGAAAGCGGCTGAACTTTACCTAGCTATGGTAGTTCTCAAGGAGACCTCATAGTTGAGTAGGGAGGCCATTAGATGCTCGAAATTTAGTTGTTATAATGTAGTTGATCCAACAAGAGAAATTGATTATTGGCAACGAAGCCAAGTTTTAAAGCAAGCTAGCACTTGTATCGTTCTCCACTTACACGGTTCGTACCCCCTTCTTGCTTGATAGATCATTGCATTGAATCGTACTTAGGAAAAGATCGATCGTTTGATAACTAGGAAAGTTAAAGCGAGTCAAATCATGGAAGAAAACTTCCTCTAACCTCCATTTACCTAGGATAATAAGTAATGGCCAGCATAGGAAAATCAATTCAAGGGAGACATCCCAAATTGACCTTGCATGAATTTAAAAGATAAGGGGGTGCTTCAAAAGGAGTGAAGCATCATTATTTGAATCTAAAGACCTTGAGTAATGGAGATAAAAACACACCTCAACAACATATTGATCATCATTAAAGGTGTATGCAATCGCAATCGCTCTATTAGTTTATGTATTCTCTATATGACAAACATAGATTTTATGGTAAAACATGTTGTGATGAATATTTCAAAGTTTGATGCGGTCTTAAATCAGTGCAAATTAATTTACTAAGAATCTTCGGGTCAATTGTGTGCTCCTAAAAGGCACTTTCACATAAATTTAATTAGTTAATTTGGTCTCTTTTGTCTAGCTTTAGGTTGGCATCAACCAAATTAGTGTAGCCAATGTCCTCAAATAAATGATTCTTGACGATGTCAACTATGATAGTTGGTAGCAAAAAACCAAATATCTATTGAATGCTGATGACTATGTTGAGTGGATCAGTAAGGAGTTCCTAGCATTGATGGATAATGCAACATCCAATGAAGCTTGGGGACATGCTAAAGCTAAGAAGAAGATCCAAAATCCCCAAATTTCTCATGCTAGCATGCATGCACATTGATATTATTCATGAGTTCGAAGGCTATGAGTGGCTTAAAAAGTGGTGTGGCCTCAGCCAGATGAATTTGTGCTCTATAAAATCAAGTGAATATGACACAAAACATGTAGGATATGTCAGTACTATCCACGGACTTGGAATGAACAAAGCATTCTTCATTCTAAACTAACAAGATCGCATTCGTTCTTTACTCTCTACCAAACGTGCATCATCAAACCTACTGAAATTTCAAGGTTTCTTTACATAGAGATGTGGACATTGCGTTTAAAAAGGATTTATAAAAGGATGCTAAGCCACCTGTTAATGGAGCCTTCAATATCGAAGCTAAACCAATGCAAACTAATTAAGGAGTTAAATGCAAGGTTCCAAGCCAGGATAAATGTGCTCCTAAGCTAAGAGCAAGGGAGTCAAGAGGAAGACCCGGTAAGGCAAGAGAGGCCATACAAAAGGTAATGTCAAGGTTGTTTGCTGCAACTATGTAACGGAAGGCCACTTCATGCGAACGTGTTCTCAACTGAAGAAGCTATAGTTACATGACTCTTTTTTCAAAGTATTTGTTTGTATGCAATTACTTAGTGTTGATATTAATGAACAGTCTGTCCTAAGTTGCTGACTTAGGATCAATTGGCCAGATACCATGATATCATAAAGAGTTCATTGAGTACTATTGAGATCCTAAAGGGCACACGATATACACGTAGGGAATAATACACACGTATGGTCGCAAGTATTGATGCAATTAAACTATGTCTATGAGTTGAGGCTGTTGGGATTCGAAATAGTCCCACACCGGCTAAACGGGGGATCTGGGGGGTTTAAATAGTGGCTTGGGAATTCCATTGGTAAGAGGCCTTTTGGGGAAAAACCCCGTGTTTAATTAAAACAGTGCGGGTGTCGGTGCGGGCCCAGAGCGGACAATATCTTACCAAAGTGGAGCACAAGCCCAAGGTGTTTTAAGCCCGGAAAGTAACATGGTATCAGAGGCGGATCCCAAATCTGCCGAAGTGTTCGATCCTTTGGTGCTGACACGTGTGTCGGCGTGTTTCTGAGCGGTGATGAGCTCGGCTTTTTTGAACAAAAAAGGATGGAGCGCTCCAAATTGCGAACAGAGTGATGCCCACGGTGGCGAGCCCGAGTCGGATCCATAGGGGGATGCCGGCATATTGGAGTCTGCAATGCTCATGGTGGAGCGGGGTCATGTGCCGAGCTGAAGGAGAGCTGGTGCACGGCTTGTCGAGGCTGATCGGAGGAGAGATCCCACCTCGGAGGCGGGGCTCTGATACCATATTATTTTTCTTAAGTATGGCCCACTAGATCTCCACATTGGTAAGATATTGTCCGCTCTAAGCACGCACCGGTACCCGCACGGTTTTAAACACAGGGCTTTTCCCCTAAAAGCCTCTTACTAATGGAATTCCCAAGCTACTATTTAAACCCCATGGATCCCCCTGTGTTAGCCGATATGGGACTATTTCGAATCCAAACAATCCTCCACTCGAACCAGGACCACATCATGAGCCTCCCCATGAACGATCATCCATCCCCCGCCCTAATTGAGCTACGACCAAGCGTACTTCATTTTGGATGTTTCTCCTATGACTAGGAAGGTCCATCTCCTTGATGTCGTTGAGCCACTTTTGCTTGCGTCGAGCTCTGCCTCTGAGGTATACTCACGAGGGAGGGGTGGCCTCCGAGCTGAGAGCTCTCCTCCATTAGCCTCGACAGGCCGTGCCCGAGCTCTCCTTCAACTCGGCACACGAGTCCGCTCCACCCTGAGCATTGCAAACTCCCATACGTCGGTATCCCCCTGTGGATCCGACTCGGACTCGCCACAGTGGGCATCACTCTGTTCGCCATTTGGAGCGCTCCGTCCTTCTGTTTGGAAAAGCCGAGCTCATCACCGCTCGAAAACACACCGACTCCTATATGCCAACACCAGAGGATCAAACACTTCGACTGATCTGGGGTCCAGCTCTGATACCACTTGTTAGCGTTTAAATAAGAGCGCAACGATTCAATCTCTACATTGGTATAATATTGTTCGCTTTGGGCCCTTCACAAGGAACCCCGACGGCTTTGCTCTTGGGCTCTCCCCAAAAGGCCTCATACCAATGGAGATCCAATTCCATGTTTATATTCCCCTACTTCCCATTATCTCGCCTATATGAGACTATGTTTGAGGTAGAGATTGTGAGATATCAAACATAGTCCCACATTGGCCAGACAAGGGAAAGTTGGGGAGTATAACATGGAATTGGATCTCCTTGGTATGAGGCCTTTTGGGGAGAGCACAAGAGCAAAGCCATGAGGATTCATTGTATAGGGTCTAAAGCGGACAATATCATACCAATGTGGAGATTGAATTGCCACTCTCTTATTTAAACCCTAACAGAGGCAACAATACTCTTAAAAGATGTTTTGTATCACATAAATTTACAGTGATACCGATACGAATTTAGTGTCACTTTTTATATATGAAAAAGTCTTAGTTTGTGGACAAAATGTATGCCTTAAATGCATGGTATTTATCTAATGGGTTATATTTGTTGAATTCTAGCTCTGTTGTTTCTCGTTTAAATTCTACAAATATTTATGATTTGGCAAATGTTTTTGGTGAAATAGCATAGAAGAGTTGGACACATATGTAAGGAAAGTGTAGATAGGTTAGTGAAGAATGGACTAGTCTTTCCAATTACAATAGCTTTCTTACCACCTTATGTGCAATGCCTTGTCAGTAAAGTTATAAGAAACCTTGTGGTAAACGTGAAACATACATATACTTCGTTAGACTTGGTTCACTCAAATATTTATGAAAGGCAAGAAATAGTAGTTTGTATTTCATCACCTACATTGATGATCACATGAGGTATGGTTACGTTTACCAAATTCATAATATAATGAAATTGATTATTTTAGAAAATAGTTAGGTATAGCTGAGAATATGTTCAATTGATGTATAAAGACACTTAGAACAGATAAATGGTGTCAGTACCTATCTGATCAATTTAAAAAACTTCGTGATGAAAAAAAATATGATATTTTAGTAATTGACCATGTCCTACAATGAATATGATAATGCTTGATATAGTTAGGTCTATGATGGTACACACATCATTGATAATCTCTTTTTAGTATGATGTTTTGTTGTCTGTTATATATATATACTCAACTGGGTGCCTTCCTACTAAGCTAGTTCAACCTCTTACAAGCTATGGATCAATGATGCTTTAGGCATAAAGAATTTACGACCATGTAACTTAAAAGTCTATGTGAACAACTTTGCCCATTCATGAAGGAAATGGGGTCCTCGAGTACTCATGGAGTCTATCTAGCACGCATTCATTGAAGAGCATGAAGATGGAACAACACTAAGCTCGAATCACATGCTGCACGATTTCTCAAGGAGAATGTTCCCAGTAGAAGGGAGCTTAGTAGAAATAAAGGATTCTATAAGTTATAAGATGATGGTTTACTTCCTAAATAGTTACAATGCTTTTCAAAAGTAGGAGTATAGAAACTGGTATGCTCCCAACACATGAATATTAAGAACTCCGTTGAAGACAACATGGCATAATCCATTGTATGTGTTTGAATATTTGAGGGAAAAGTGTGCATGGTGGCATCACAATTAGATGATACGAGCCCAAATTTCTTACACAAAGCTCTTTCCAGAACCAATTCTAGTATATGGCGTGATGTTATGTCTAACAAAATAGAATCAATGTGATCAAATTAAGTCTGAGATTTGGTTAACCTTCTAGCTGGATGCAGGATGATAGGGAACAAATAGGACTTAGAAGTCAAGTTAAAAGTTGATGGATCTATAAAGTTGTTTAAGGCATGCCTCTCAGTAAAAGTGACATACCCAGTCAGAGGGAATATATTACGATCATACATTTACCTTAATGGTAAGTTGAGTCGATTCGCATGATATTGGCATCAATAGCAACTTCAATATGAAACTTATCCAAATAGATATTAAGTTAGCATTTCTCTATAAAGAACTAGAATTCTAAGTCTACATAGAGTCTAACTACCGATTCATCACTCTACTATGAAGGAGTAGATTTTTAACTTCAAGGATTCACTGATTCGGATTAGTAAGATACCTCCTTCAATACAAGTTGACTTCAACATATATGTTATTGCTAGTAGTGGGGCCACCTCTTAGTATAACTAGAAAAAAATAATGACATCCTTGTCAACTATGGAATCAAAATCAAGGGCTACTGCAATGGTAGCCTAGCAGGCTATTTGGATCAAGAGGTACCTAATTGATCTTGAAGTAGCTAGTACCGAATATTTATAGTCTAGTTACCTTATAATGCGATAACATTATGGCAATATACTACTCAGAGAATTAAAAGTTCCATGGATAAACCAAACATATAAAGATAAAATATATTGCTTCATTATAACCCAAGATATCTACCTCTTACTTCATACCATATATGAAGCAAAGCAAGAGACTCTAAATACCAAGCGTTCATCAGTGTTTTGGCTTGGTGCTCTGAATGCATGCAAACCACCATTTCATCAGTCGACATCAGACTCATTGAAGACCTACTAGCCACAAGTTGATAGACGGGGCTAATTCTTGAACCAATTGAGTGAGTAGATCATTTGAAGAGATGGACTTCTTTCTCATGGTTGATTAAGAACTTAGAAGCTCAACAAGGATAAACATCATTAGTGATGATGAATGAGAAGGGACCAGAGTATAAGGAATCATGGTATTCATCAGAGATTATGAGGTTATTACCTTCATCATGGAAAATAGCTTAAGGGGTGTGAGCAACCGCTGGCGGGTTATGTATTATAGGTGTTGTGCAGTTGAGTGGCTAAATTGGTACTTAAGAAAAAGATCTAAATGTTCTTGAGTGGAAGACTATGATGGAGATGCCATCACTAAAGAGTGGACATGAACAAGGGGTAAAGAAAACACTAGAATTTACGCAAAAATTATGAAATGCATCGATTATGATGTGACAAGAAATGAAAAGATATATTGAATGCATCCTAATAATCACATCAAACATTTTCAAATTTCAGCAAGCTTCCAATACTTGTACTTGTCAAACTACTTAGGGTATATGTTGATGCCAAACATTAGCCTAATAGAAGTCAGATTGCCAAGTTTCCACAGACTTGCACAGACTTGCCAGTAAGCTTCCACAGACTTGCCAAACTACTTGTACTTGTTCAATTTGGTTTGTTTTGCTTTCCTTTACTTTCTTACTTTCACCGAGGATTTTACGCTTTATGGATCAATATCTTGATCGCCACATGTCGTCGTTGTAACACTCAGTATTCAAAGAAATCAAAGAGTAGGTTCCATTGATGCCAGTATATCGAGAGTCCCTTATTTTTGTTAGGTTTGGAGGTGATTTTCTTCTTGATTTGGTAAGCTTAAGTTAATTTCCTTTATTTCATCCATATTCTTATTGCAACACATAACTATAAGCTCATTCACATGATTTTGATTGTAATTACATTAAAAGTCAGATTGCCAAGTGATTGGAATGGAACTTAATTGGAAGCAAAAAGATTATAATGGGAGAAATAAAGGAAAGAATTACTGAGGGATTTGACAAGACTTTAAGCTTCACACCTTGAAGATATGATGATAACTGACACAAACAACTAAGCCTACTCTTTGCATTGCTTATGCTCAAAATTTCAAGTACAAACAACGCTTACACAATTCAAACTTTTATTCAGTATTCCCTGACATTAAAAGTTAAAATATAAAGCCACACACACACAAAAATATAAAAAATAATTTGACTCATACTCAAACTCAAATATAAACTCAAATAAAGACTTATAAATAAAAATAAAAGAGTTTCTTAGAGGAAAAAATTCAAAAAAAACTCAAATTACGTAGAAATAAATACTCTAAGACTCTTAAATAAACTAACAAGGTTCTTTAGAACTAGAAACACAAAAATAACTCAAATTCCTTAGAAACGAAAAAAATCTAAAAAGACTTAAATAACAAATTCTAAAAGAACTAAAATAGCTCAAATAATAAAATAAAAAAAAGACTCAAATACTAAATTACTAATTTGAATCTCAGTTATATTCCCATTCTAACCGGCTTTAAAAATATCACCACTTGATGAATGGTGATGAAGATACACAATCCAACAAACGGCAATAAGCTCTTGTAGTTGAAGAATACTTGCTTTTGAATTTTAAAATGAAGTAAAATATAGACTTCTAGATGAAATGTATTCAAGTCATGAAAGAAAATAACACATGTAAACTCTACTTGTAGGTAAGCTGTGGATGATTTGGGATGATACACTCGATGTGCTCAACTTTCTTAAGCTCAATAAGTGTCTTAGATGGTGATATTCATATAGAATCCAATTGAGATGTTAATTCAGAATTTGTCTCAGACTTGACTAATAATTATAGCTTTACCATAATCTCAAGATTATGATCTGATTCAGGATCAATTATAAACTCAGGGTTGGGCTTAATTGTGGACTCAAGCTCAAGCTCTTACTAAGATCTGGTTTCGACTTTATAATGAATTTAGTCCTAAACTCTTGTTCAGGCTTCAGAGGCATTCACATGCTTGTTCCCATGGAGTTCAACACATTCTTTTGAACAATGACTTGACCTTTAGGTTTTGAGGGGATCAATATAAATTTTTTCCCATTAAACATGAATGCGTGTATGTTTGACTTTCCAGAACTACTCACATCTAGGTCGTATAACCAATGCCTACTTAGCAAAATATACGCATCATATATGGGTATAACATCACACCAAATATAATCGTGATAGCTCACAAGTTGGATATGTACTAAATATTATTGGCTAATAGACTGAGCAGTATTATCAAACCAAAATAATATTGTATATTTATGGGTGTGATTCAACTGTTAGACCAATCCTATCTAAAGCTGACTATGTGATAATATTAATACATCCATCTTCATTAATCGTCTATTTATAAGACTTATCATCTACCTTGATATAGTTATCAAAAATAGTAATTATACACCAATCTTCCTTACAACTAAGTGTTGTAAGCAAATATGTACCTAATGATATTGAGATGGGTGCTTGACTCACTTAGGCCATCATCTACATCAGTAGCACCCTTAGGTATATAGATTTTTTGGTATTCCCTTAAGATGTAGCGGTTCAAGTTGGCTTGTAACTGGCTTAAACAGATCTAAAATCAGACTTAAACTATTTCAAAATCACCAAAATAGTGGACATTAGGCATAAATCACCTAAAATTCCATGAATATCTGTAGAAAATTGGAAAAGTTACTATATCTAATGGAAAATCCTAAACAATCATGCATTGCATTGTAGATAAGCACTGTAGCATAATGATAAAATAGCACCCATGATAATGTAGCAAAATTTATTTGTTTCAGAATTGTTGTTTGAAATTTTCTGACTTGTTATGAATCATCAATCTAGGGAGGAGACCCCAGCTCTTTATTTATAGTGGATGGAGGAGCATACAAGGATAGTGTATAATAGATACGGTCTTATCCTATGGATAAGATGTAATCCCAAATATAAATACATTATCAACATCGGTTCACAACACTCCCCGTTATTCAGCCATAGGTGTGGACTCTGCTCATGAATACTTCAGGATTCTGAGTGTTATAGGAGTCTCACATGGAGTGGATACTTCATGATCCTGAGTTGATGATGTTTTCCTCGTTAAAACCATTGGCTATGAAAAACCCTGTGGAAAAACCATAGTTAAGGAAAAGAGTACACATGTTCTCTAACTCCTCCCGATCTGTGCAACCACTTAGGCTTACAGATCTCTTAGGCACCTCATACCAATTTTCTGTACAAACTTCCTAAAAGTAGCAGTAGGAAGAGATTTAGTGAACAAGTCTGCCAAGTTGTCACATGATTGTACTTGTCTGATGTTGATCTCACTATCTCTTTGTAGCTCATGCATCCAGAAGAATTCAGGGGAAATATGCTTCGTTCTATCGCCTTTGATGTAGCCACCTCGTAACTGAGCGATGCAAGTAGCATTGTCCTCGAACATAGTAGTAGGTTCAAGGTCCCCAGTCTTCAATCTGGTCGTCACCAGGATGTGATTTACAACTGACTGTATCCAGACACATTCTCTGATTGCTTCATGGATTTCGATGATTTCTGAGTGATTGGATGAGGTTGCAGTCATGGTTTTCTTGACGGATCTCTAAGAAATGGATGTCCCACTATAGGTAAACACATACTCTGTCTGTGATTTTGCATTGTAGGGATCAGACCTATAACTTTCATCAGCATAACCAACAAGTGTGGAGGATAATCCATTTTTTAAAAGAGTCCCAAATCTGTTGACCCTTGGCGGTAGCGCAGAAGGTGCTTAACCCCGATCCAGTGGCGCTGTGTAGGCACTGCACTGTATCTGATTAGTAAATTTACTGCGAATGCTATATCGGGACGCGTGCAGTTGGCCAAATATAGAAATGTTCCAATAGCACTCAAATAAGGGACTTCTAGACCAAGTATATCCTCCCCCTTTCCAGCGGCTAGAAGGGGTCTTTATGTGCATCCAGAGATCGTACTACCATTGGTGTACTAAGTGGATGACATTGGTCCATACAAAATCTTTGCAACATTTTCTTTGTATATGTGGTTTGACGTAAAATGACTCTGTATTTTAAATGTTCAATCTGTAAGCCAAAGGCAGAATTTTGTTTTGCTTATGTCTTTCATTTCGAATACTTTTGTTAGACTTACAGATATCTCAGTGATCTCTTCAGGAGGTCTAATGAGGTTCAAGTCGTCTACGTAGACTGCTATTATGACGAATCCTTTTCCCTTTGCTCTGATAAAAATGTAAGAGCAGACTTCATTATTGTTGAATCATTGTTGTATAAGGAATTCACTCAGTCTGTTATACCACATTCTTTCCGATTGCTTAAGATCGTACAATGATCTTTGAATATTAATAGAGTAAACTTCCCGAGGTCCATCTTTTAATTAGCAGGCATTGAAAAGCAATCAGGAAGTTTCATATATATCTCCTTATAATCAAGATTACCATATAGATATGCAGTCACAACATCCATTAGCTGCATATCTAAGCCTTCCTTTGCTGTTAAGCTTATCAGAAATCGAAAAGTGATCGCATCCATGATCGGGGAGTATGTTTCCTCATAGTCAATACCCGGTCTTTGGGAAAATCCTTATGCTATAAGCCTTACTTTGTTGCGTGCGATCTCATTATTTTCATTTCTTTTTTCTGACGAATACACATTTGTTTCCCACAGGTTTGACACCAATAGGTGTCTGAACTATTTGCCCAATGACTTTGCGTTTCTTAAGCGAGTATAGCTCAGCTTCTATTGCTTGATTCTACTTTGACCAATCATTTCTTCGTTTACATTCAACAACGGAATGTCGATCATGATCATCGTCGCTTTCAGCGACGTGAATGGCAATATGAAATGCAAAGTCATCGTCTACGACTGTACTCTTTTTGTCCAACACCTTCCCTGTACGTACATAATTTAATTATATTTCAGTTTCTCCAGGCAGTTTCTCTGCAGTAGATTCCAGGAGGGATGAGGGTATGGACATGAGCTCATTTTTCTGTAGGGGTATCTTCCTAAGGTCTCCAGGTATTTTTCTTTTTCTTGGATTTTTGTCCTTGGAGCCTGGTGGTCTGCCTCTTTTCTGTTGAAGAGCAGCCACTTCTGCTGCTAGTGGATTGCATCCATTCTCGGGGATGTCAATCCAAACTCGAGTGTTTGCAGCAGGGATGTGTGATCTGACAATCTTCTGGTTGTTAGTGAATGAGTCCGGTGACTGGTGAACAGTGTTCTGTATGTGGAGGATCTTCAGGATCTCATCTTCACATTGTTTTGTTACCAGATCTTAGTGGTCAAGCTTTTTGTATCCCACGTATAATTTGTTTCGCGCTAGATTTTGGGGAAACTTGTCTCATCAAATTCACAGTCTTCAAGACGTCCCTTAAATGCATCCCCGGTTTGGAGTTCTATGTATCTTATAATTGAGGGTGAGTCAAACCATACATAGATACATAGGCGACGTTGAGAACCTATTTTTGTCCTTTGTGGTGGTGCAATGGGGATGTAAACTACGCAACCAAAGATTCTCAAGTGAGAAATGTTCGGTGGCATTCCATATGCAAGTTGTATTGGAGAGAGACTCTGACCTCCAGAGGGTCTTATTTTTATTAACGATGCAGCATGCAAGATTGCATGTCCCAATGCATCCACCGGCAACTAGGATTTCATTAACAATGGATGTGCAATCCATTGGAGTCTTTTTATCAGTGACACTGCCAAGCTGTTTTCGGTATGAACATGTGGCACTGGATGTTCAATCAATTCCCGTTGCGTGGCAGTACTCTTGAAATGACCTCGAGGTAAATTTCCCGGCATTATCCAGACGCATTTTCTTTATTTGCTTGTTTGGAAAATGCGCCCGTAACTTTATTATTTGTGTAAATAGCTTTGAAAAAGCTAAGTTGCGGGTCGATAGTAGATACAAATACAAATATTTCGAGGATGCATCTATCAATACCATAAAGTACCGAAATGGCCCACTTATGGGTGGATATGTCCACATATATCTCCTTGTATTCTTTCGAGGAAGCTTGGAGATTCAATATCCACTTTTAGTGGTGATGTCCTTGTTATTAATTTTCCTTTGAAACATGGGATGCAAGGGAATTCTCCGTTCTGAAGAATCTTCTGGTTCTTCAAGTCATGCCTATGAGATTGAGATAAGATGCGGTGCATCATTACTGATCCAGGGTGGCCAAGTCTATCATGCCAAAGTAAAAACTTGGCTGATATCGGGCACTTCAGGTGCTCCGTTAGATTAGCGTCATCTCTCCGAATATTTGTGTGGCAAATGCCTGATAAAAGGCTCTCAAAACGTTCTAGTATGAATTTTACTCCTTTTTCTTGAGACGTTACATACAGAAGTTCTGTTCTTTTACATTTGCTGTTTCCAAATGGAATCCGTTTAAATGGATGTCCTTGAAACTTAGTAAATTTCGGTTGGAATTCGGGGAGAATAGTGCATCCTTTATTTTTATTTCTGTTCCATTTGGGAGCAACAAAGTTGCATTCCCAGAACCTTCAATAATATTCGATGGCCCTGAAATTGAATTTACAGGGCTTTTATATGGTATAATGTTATGAAAATAGCATTTATACTAAAGGATCGTATGTGTTGAAGCACTATCTACTAAGCAGTCATGAGAGCGATCCATCTATAAAAGATGAATAAAAACATTTATTTTTCAGGAACATAATCAAATTTTATTCAAAATAAATTCAAAAATTCAACTAGCTCTCATAACATAAATGCATAAATAAATGGCTAATCTAGCAGATCATCTCTCTCGAAGTCGTCAGCTGAGAACTTGATTGGAGCAATTGTGGTCACCAAATTTATTTCAGCTTTCTTTTTCATGTTCTCTTTATACAATTCCTGGAGATGCCGCAGAGTTCGACACACTCTGGACCAGTGGCCTTTCATGCCACAGTTGTGGCACTAGTCTTCCCATTCCCTTTTGGGTACAGGTGCATCATTTATTTTGTTATCATTTCTACGCCAGGTGAACTTCTGTCTCCCTTCATTTCTTCGATGTTGGACTTGGCCTATGGCCCTTTTGTTCTGTCCCCCTTTCTGTGGTCTTTATTTCCATTTATTATCTTTCTTCTTTCTAGAAGAAGATGCAATGTAAGCTTCTAGGAGGGGGGTAATGCCAGGAGCGCATGTTGTGAGTGGCGAGGAGAAGCTCTCTGTTTTGTTCAGCCATGAGTAAACATGACAGCAGCTCAGAATATTTGGTCAACTTTCGTTCAAAGTATTGTTACATCTGTATCGCATCCTTCTCGTGGAAAGACGTGTACATCTTTTCTAGCATGCGATCTTCTGAGACCTTTTCACCACACAACTTTAGGCGTGCGGTGATGCTAAAAAGAGCTGAGTTGTACTCAGCTATGGACTTAAAGTCCTGCAGTCCTAGGTTCTCCCACTCATATCGTGCCCTTGGAAGTTTAACATCTTTCTGATGTTTATATCTTTCCTCAAGAGCAGTCCACAGCTCAGGTGGATCTTCGATCGTAAGGTACTCAGCTTTTAGGGTCTTGTCCACATCACGACGAATATAAATAATGACTCGCGTCTTTTCAATGTCAGTCGCCTTTCCATCTTTTGTCACAACATATATGAGGGACTTAGCCTGCATGTGGAATTTAACATCAAGCTGTCAGCTCAAATAATTCCTGCCTGATGCATTCAGCGCTTCGAAGTCGACGCTTGCGATTTTTGCCATTTTATCTAGCAGAGCACAAATTTGCATGAATTAATAATGCATCAAACATTTTTATGCGGAGGCAATTTTTAAATGAAAAACTAATTGTGTGGATCGGCCAATCCCATATAAATAAAAGAGTCCAAAGTCCATATTACAGTCCATATTACATAAATGACAGTGAAAAAGGAAATTACAACTTTGGAAACCCCGTGGGTCCCATTTATAAAATCTTCAGCTTCAAGAGTGGGCTCCGTCTCCATGGAAAGTAGTCATCGGTCTTGTATATTACATAATTTTCTCACTACAAATTTCTCTCAAAAGGAAAAGTAAAATGCAGGAAAAGTAAAATGTGGGACTTAAACAGTCGATCCAAAACCACAATTAGACATCCTTGCAAAAATTTGTGCTCATCAAACATTTTCATCAGACATTTTCATCACAGGCCTCACATGCATCACAGATTCACAGAAGAATAAACATAACCATTTAAATACTTAATAATTATTAGACCACTAGGCAACGTCATACACCGTTAGGTTAGGTGACTAGCGGCAGAGCGGTCGCGTGATCTTCTTAATTGTTAAGTTAATGTCGCACTAACAGGCATAAGTTTATCCACAAAAGGAGCCTTAAACAGTGATGCAATGCATATAAGTATGATCCTAGAATGGTATCATAGAATGCAAAAATTTGTGCTAAATGGGCTTATTCAAAAGGATTTGAAAAATGCCCAAAATTACATGTACTTCATAAAAAAGGAAAGACTTTTCCTTTTTATTTACCCCCAATAAACCCCCACAAGTACCCAAATGACCCCATAAGGTCCCATTTCAGTCCCACATTTATATTAAATTTTCTGCACTTTTAGGCCCCAGATAGCCTATTTATTCATATTTATAAGCCCCTCCCCAATACAATTTCAATTTTCTTTTGTTTCTGTTTTTTTCAACCTTCAGGCCTGAAGCCCGCAGTATGGCTGCGAGCTTTAGGCCTGCATCTTTTTCTTTCTTTTTTTAATAAAAAATTTTGGTATGCGGGCCTGAGGCCCGCAAAGCTTTTCTCATTTGTTTCTCTTGTGTGGGCCTGCGGCCCACATGTACAATGGGAGAAGGAAGGGGGGCGGCGACTTGGGCTTGTCGTCGCTGCCGCATTCAGTGCTGCCGGGGGAACAGTAGAGGGGTGGCTGGCCCACCGTGGTGGGGTTAGGGAGAAGCCCCCACATCAAGGTGGGGGGGTTCTGCAACAGCCCCTCATCGAGGCGGGGGGGGGGGGGGGGGGCGTGGTGGTTCCATCGACTGGCGGAGCATAGCGGTGAGCCGTCGTAAGGCGGCATATCGAGGGGGGGGGGGAACCCCGTCGAGAGGCACGGGTTAGGGGGACTGCTGTTAAGGCGAGGGGGGTTGCCGATCCTGCCGAGGCAGGGGTCATCGCCTGCAGGGCGGGGCATGGGATGACCCACGATGGCTGGCGGCAAGGCCGCCGACGGAGCCGTGGGTGGTTTCGTTTTCATTTTCTATTGAAAAGTTTTAAACAATTTCAGGTAAATTAACCCTAAAAATAGGGGTTCTAACATTGTGAAAATGATAATCAACGATTAAAAATCGTCGTTCTATATTATTAGCCCAAAGAATCCACTCCAATCTAGCGAGATCGATGGAAAAACCAATCATGCACATGATTAAAAATTGAATATTTAGGGATAATACCTCTAGATCTGTCCTCCAGATCTAGCGACGGTTGACGAAGCCTACGCATGGATGACAACGCCCGTTTGAAGTAGACTAAGCCACACACGTGGATCTCCTGCCTTTCTTTCGCTTTTGCAATGATCGTTTTTTGTGTGGAAAATTATTTAGAGGCTCGTGCTGATAACATGTTATAAATTATCAATCTGGTGAGGAGACCCCAGCTCTTTATTTACAGTGGATGGAGGAGCGTACAAGGTTAGGGTACAATAGATACGGTCTTATCCTATGGATAAGACGTAATCCCAAATACAAATACATTATCAACATCCGTTCACAACATGACTCTATTTTGAATTGTTTTCTTTTGATTACCACATAATATTTTGCCATAAAAAGTAAATATAAATGATGATGAAGGTGAAAGATATGAAATTTTCTCCGATATAAATTAATATAGAACAAAAGAAGAAAGTTATAGTGGGAGAAATTGGGGAAAGAGTTAGAAATTAGGGAAAGAATTACCCAATGAATTGATAAAGTTTTGAGCTTTGCACTCCAAAGATTTGACGATTAATGACTCCAACACTTCACATATAAAGACTTTTCAAACTTCATGGCGAGACAATCAAGCCCACTTTTCACTTCCCATGCTTAAGATTTCAAGCGGTAAATAAAGTTTACACAACTTTAACTTGTATTCATTATTCCCTTATATTAAAGTTAAAAATATAAGGTCATATATATTGGCAAAATAAAAACTAATTTGTCTTAAATAAAGACTCTTAAATAAAACAAAGAAACTCAAAAAAGATTTAAATGATTTAGACAAATATACTCTAAGACTCCTAAATAAAATAGAATGGTTACTTAGAACAGGAAAATAAAAAATACTTAATTTTTTTTGAAAATGAAACTCTAAAAACTCAAGGAACAAATTTTCAAAGGACTTAAATAAAATCGAATAATAAAATATAAAAAAGCTTAAATACAAAAATATTAATTTGAATCCTAGTTTGATTCCCATTACCATGGATACACTTCATAATATTGAACCCCTTGATACAACCAGTGTCCGTTTGTGGTGGCACGGTCAAGTTAATTTGATAAAATAGTGTATATTTAAACTATTTATCTTATCTTATTGCCCTTTAAGAGTTCTATTTTATTTAGGAGTTATCTTTCGGGGGTTCTTTTTGTTTGGGAGTTCTTTTTTATTCTTTTTTCTAGCTATTATACGTAGACATGTTTCTTATGTGTTTTTATTATGCAATTAATAGAAACTCTAGCATTCCTTGCTTCTTTCTGTTTGATTATTAGTTTTTACATGGTACTAGAGTCAAGATTTGCACCATAAGTGGACCCCTTTATACTTGAGCCATTTTAGAAGTTCCTTACAATTGGGCCTCTGCCTCTAATATAAGTTTGTTATCCTCTAGTCCATTAGGTATATCATCTTCTTTATAGATCTTAGACTCTGGTGCTTCTTATCATATGTCACCTAATTTTTCATAATTTATTTCTTATCTCCTAAGTCTTCTGTGTCAGTTATAACTATTGGGATATGTATGCCCTTACGTCAATTATTATAACTGATACATCTTGTTCAAAATAATAGTAAGCTATTTGGTTCAACATTATTTGATTTCTTGATACAAATGAGTTTATGTGAATATTAATATATGATTGCATGGATAAAATCCCTGGATTATGTGAGGACATTAGGATCATGATGAGATCGTGATAATGAAGCCTAATGAATCCGTTTAAGCACAAATCCAAAGTGTTTTTGGTCGTAGGAATATCAAGATGAGACATTGATATTCTTGATAGATCAGTACATAGTTATCTTTACCATTACGATGGTAGTGTCTGGTCTCATAGCCACTCGATATGGAGACATAGTGAGACAGTGTATATGTGCTTATTTGAAAACAAGTTCACTGAACGTCTCATCAAGAAGCTTTGTGTGGTAAACATACTCTGACTGTCAATAGAAGCTTGCAGTTGATAGTTGGTGTGGCTTAGTCTCTTTGACCTAAGACGTACTAAAGAACCTTGCACGTTAAAGGGTTATGATGTGGCTTTTACCAACCAATGATGAATGTGACTATTGCTAAGTACTCGTTGGGCATAGTCCAAATTATACAAAAGGAGGTAGACATCAAAAAAGGATTTGTCTACTCTCGTATGGGAGGTTAGTATCAGAGTGAGTCGATATGGATCCATAATAAGACCTCAACCAGGGAAAAATGGACAAATTTATGAGAGTCATAGTTTGATCCATTTGTAGACTATGGTATTGCATACATGACTCATGAAATTAATTTGTTAATGGGGTTTGACATACTTCCATACCGTAGACACCTTAGCGATATAGTTATCACGAAGAGATGATGGTGCATCCTAGTTGTCACTAACAAGCTTCATTTTGGTTCGGAGGAGAATTTCGTCTCACTCCAGCTTGACAATGATGATTCCAAAATAGGTGGTCTTCATATGTAGCTAGCATCTTATCATATCTTTAACATAATTGTAGAATATGATCGAGTTGCTTCCTAAGTATGAAGCAGGCTTTTAAAGTCTCACATTGATGATGGCTTGTCACAAAAATCAAAGGAAATAACTTTACATATATAACATATAATCAATAGAGTACAAGGAATTGTGATCAACTTGGTTGAGAGAGAAGCACGTTGTAAAGAGTTGCAAACGTGAGTGGAAAATGTTCGTAAGGAGTTATGGATGTTTTAGCCAAAAGTAAAGATGTAACTCCAATAACATCATGCCCTAATCAACATCGAAAATGAAGCATCATCGCTTGCAATATGGCCAGACCACCGCTTGCCGACGGCTGGCTGGCTAAACACAAGCTAGACTGATAGCCAGTAGGGCTGGCTATGGTTGCTAGCTACTAACAACAGGTGTGGGCCCCCACCTAGTGGTGCGTGATGGCCCAGTAAAGGTACTAGGTTTGGGTTAGGTTTGGGTTTGGATAATCCAAATTGTTGTGTCAATAACCAACCTAGAAGATAGATTCTGACTCAAATAAGAAATATCAAAAGTTGTAGGATTTCAAGGAGCTTGTTCTTTTAATTCCACCTAGTTTTTTTGATAGAGTTTGACTCAAATCTAGAATCCAAAATTGATTAAAAGATTTCATGAAAAGGCTTCCATTTAACCTACACGTTTAGAGATATGGTTAGACTTTAATTTGAATTTGTAATCACATTTAAATTTCAAGAATATCAAAAACTATATAAAGGGGTCGTCTTATCCTCACCAAATTATCCAAGCAACCAGAAAATTTTAGAGATATAAGATCTTAGCATCTTAAGATCTCAAAGAGGAACAATTCAATCTTGAAGCTTTAGCAAAAGAAGGAATTTTCTCTCTCTTAAATTAAAAGTTCTTCCTTCTATTTTTTTCAAACACTAGCAGCGTGAGGGACCAAGTTCGAGCTCTTGGATGGTTCAAGAATCATGAAGGGCTACATCATCATTGTGAATCTTCTATCATGTCCAGTTGGTGAACGGATCGGAGGGCTTAATCGAAAGAGATTCCGATTTACAGATATCACAAAAGAATATCAGTATAAAGGGTTTGTTTTAATTTATAGCATTTAATTCATGACTTTATAGTACATCTTTGCTTTTTGTTAAGTTTTGATTTTTTTTTCCATGATTTACCCTTTTAAATTGGATTGGAAACACTAGCATTATTTTCTTACACTGATTAATGATGGTACTATTATACCATTAGTCGGTGTTGGCTTAATTGTTACATCTTCTTTGTCTCTCCATGATTCGACTATAGTCCTAATCTTACTTTGAATCTTGTTTCAGCTAGTCAATTATCTGAATTAGGATAATTAATCTTATTTATTCTTCCATTTGTTATGTGCAAGACCCGTAATCCCAGAAGCTGATTGAGACAAGCCATAAGTAAGGGGGACTCTATATTTTGGAGAAGCTAAAAGTGCCAGAAGTCGTAGCCTCTAGTATTAACTTGTCATCATTTCTTTGAATCGTTCATCTTTTATTTTTTATTTTTGCATTCACATCTTATATGTATTTCTGCATCCTTTTATAGTTTTTAACTTCTATAGGAGCATTAGGAAATTTAAAACATGGTATTTGATACGACTATTTTGGAGAAGCCCAAGAAACAGAGACCCGAGACCCAGCCATAAACGAGAAGCCCACTAGTGAGATTGGGCCCTGCCAGACGAGGCCCACGAATAAAACCATATGTCGGGCCGGACTAGCCCAGGGGACGCACGATCAGCTCGTGCTCCCCTGAGACAGCCGTTCCCATGAATCTGCGGCTCCTTAATGACCATTAAGGGGTCCGGTAATCAACGCTCCCCACGACGCACGCATACGCCTTGAAGGATGCGGATCGCGGGGGCGTGAGTGGAGGCGGACGAAGGACGTGGATCGGGGGCAATCGTGGCACAGACTCTATAAGAGGGTGGCGGGAGCAACCGGGAAGGGGGATCGAATACCAGGTATATAGATCTGAGGTATTCCATCAATGACTTTGATCTTTGCCATTTCTCTCCCTCCCCATGCTCGTCCCGAGGGTCAGAGTATCGATCTCCTTTCGAGTTATACCTACCCCGCCGAGTACTCTTTAGACCTTGATCTAACTTAGGCATCGGAGGGGATTCAGCCAGAACCAAGGTCTGCCCCCCCCAACGAGTTTCTCGTCTATTCAGGAAGAAGCTGACCGAGGCGCCGAGGCTACCCCTTAGCGCTAGATGATCACCCCCGCTGCTAGCAAGCGTGGCTACCGACTGAAGACCGAGCAATGAACGAGGTGCCAAGGCTACCCCTTGACGCACGTCCTACCAAGGCTGAGCCCATCTTACAGAGACGAGGCTTCCCCTCTGCCTGGCTTCAGCCGAGGACCGATACTCTGCCTGAATCTCACGCTCGACCTCGACTCCATCTCTGACCCACGATGAGCGCACGTGTGCTTGGCGTGCCCAAGGGATCCCAACCGACCCCTTGACCACGTTGATTGTACAGTCCTCGGTCAATGATTCAGTGGTGAGAAAACACCCGTAAACATCTAGCGCCGTCGGTGGGAACCTGAAGTAAGCCCACATCGAACCACCGGAATGGAACCAGTCTGCAATGGAGCAGGGCGCATGCCTCCCATCCAAGAGGAGGGAGATTACATTCCCCCCGACAACCAGCATAGCTACACCACTGAGGGGATGGGCGAATCCCGATCAGTCACCGAGGAACAGCTCCGCATCTTCACCCAGGAGACCAGCGCTAACATCCAGACGTTGGTCGCAACAATTCAACAACTCTTCGGCAACACGTCCATCCAGGGAGATGGGGCGAGTGAAGCCCACCGTCGGGGAGGGGATCACCACCCTATGCGGTCTGCCGTAGTCACCGACCATGGGAACGGAGTGCCCAACCTGGAGCGGCGATTTACCATGCCAGGCTTTGACCCGACGCGGTCCCCCACCCCCACCTCGTTTCGCGAGGAAAACAGGAGGGGCTTCGAGCAAGCAGAGGATGAGTTGGTGACCACCTCATCCAGATGACCAGGCTCGTCCAAGCACCGATGGGACGATCACCAGGCATCGGGGGATCGGTCCCAGCGGAGCGGAAGTACCCGCCGAGTGAAGCGGGACACGCGAGAATACCGAAGCGAGAAAGGGGACATGCACCGATCGAGCCCCGCCCCCAGTTTGGCGAGGACACGAGGGACAGCCGGGCATGAACCTGCCCCCCATTTGCGATCGGATGATCACGAGGTAAGCAAAGGAGGGCAGTAGGGGGTGTTAATGGCGACCGATGTCCCTTAACTTGGAGGATAACCAAGGCGCAGGTGCCCTCAAGTTTCAAGGTGCCGACGTTGGAGAAGTATGACGGTACGGGCGATCCCGCGGACCACGTGATGGATTAGGAAGGGGTCATGGCGTTCCAGGGGCCGACGACACCCTGCTCTGCAGGGGATTCTATTCCACTCTCCGGAAAGCGAGGACTTTGTACCATAGCTTGACCAACAGCTCCATTGATGGATTCGAAGAGCTCACCCAGTTGTTCTACAAGCAGTTCATGGCCAGGCGACAGGTCAAGCCGGACTCAGAACTCCTATTCAATGTGGTGCAGGGTCCTGAGGAATCCCTGAGGCACTTCATGCACCGCTTCAACATGAAGCGACTGAACGTGGAGAGCTGTCCCAAGCTGGTCGTGAAGATGGCCCTGAAGAAAGGACTACGGCACATCGGTCTGAAGAAATCATTGCACAACGATCCTCCGGAGGACCTCACCGGGGTCATGGCGCGGGCCGAGCGCTTCATGCTGACAGAAGAAGCCTTGGCCGTCGACGACGGAAGGACCAAGCGAGGATCCAAGTGCGACGAGTGTGAATGTCGTGGCCCGGAGGAGCATCGGAAGATAAGAAGGCCAGAGGAAAGCTGCAGAGGGAAGACCCGTGACACACCCAGCTGAACGTTACCCCAGACGTTGTCCTTGCACATGCCCAGAAGGAGGGGCGCATGAACCGGCCTCCTCCGAGGATGAAAAGAGGCGGGAGAGACGAAGAGAAATATTGCAAATATTACAAGGACAACGGCCACGACACCGACGACTGCTGGTATTTGAAGAAAGACATAGAGAAGCTGGTGAGTCGGGGCACTTGAAGAACTTCGTCGACGATCCCGCTCATGGGGAGGGGACATCCAGGCAGCCGGACAAGGGGAAGAAGGTAAATGTGGTCCAGACGACCATGCACGTCATCGAGTGAGCGGACGGGACAAACAGCCGCGGTCAGGGCTATCCTGTCCTGACCTCCTCCGTTTTTTGTTTTGTCCTCCAAATGTAATGGTCCACGGAAAGAAAGAAGGACCTTATTAGTACAAATGCAACCTCTTTTTTCCACATCTAACTGAATGGCCATTTCACGACGCAGAAGAGAACCCAATCTCCTCCCCCGGAGGACGGCCTTCACTCAACAGGTCGGAGGTGGGAAGTTATTCCCCAAGTGGGGAGATCATCAAACCCGTCTATAAGCCTGGGGGCAACTCCCCTAGCAGATATGTTCTGCGGTCGGCCCTAAGCCAGAGAGCAACCCTCTGCAGGCCCACCGAATCGATCGGCCGTAAGGCTGGGGGCAACTCCCCCAGCAGGCCGATCCTTAAATCCGTCCTTGAGTCTGGGGGTAACTCCCCTAGCAGACGGGTTCAACGGTTGGCCCTAAGCCGGAGAGCAACCCTCTGCAGGCCCACCAAACTGATCGACCGTAAGGCTGGGGGCAACTCCCCTAGCAGGCCGATCCTTAACCCGTCCATGAGCCTGGGGGTATCTCCCCTAGTAGACGGGTTCTGCGGTCGGCCCTAAGCCGGAGAGCAACCCTCCGCAGGCACACTGAACCGATCTGCCGTAAGGCTGGGGGAAACTCCCCCAGCAGGCCGATCCTCAAACCTGTCCGTGATTCTGGGGGCAACTCCCCTAGTAGACGGGTTCAACGGTTGGCCCTAAGCTAGAGAGCAACCCTCTGCAGGCCCACCAAACCGATCGACCGTAAAGCTGGGGGCAACTCCCCCAGCAGGCCGATCCTTAAACCCGTCCGTGAGCCTGGGGGCAACTACCCTAGCAGGCGGGTTCTGCAGTCGGCCCTAAGCCGGAGAGCAACCCTTCGCAGGCCCACCGAACCGATCGACCGTAAGACTGGGGGAAAATCCCCCAGCAGGCCGATCCTCAAACTGGTCCGTGAGTCTGGGGGAAACTCCCCTAGCAGACTGGTTCAACGGTTGGCCCTTAGCAGGAGAGCAACCCTGTGCTGGCCCACCGAACAGATCGGCCGTAAGGCTAGGGACATCTCCCCCAGTAGGCCGATCTCTAAACTGTTTTGTGAGTCTGGGGGCAACTCCCCTAGCATACGGGTTCAAATGTTGCCCCTAAGCAGGAGAGCAACCCTCCGCAGGCATACCGAACCGAACGATCGTAAGGCTGGGGGTAACTCCCCCGCAGGCCGATCCTTAAACCCATCCATAAGTCTGGGGGTAACTCCCCTAGCAGACGGGTTCATCGGGTGGTTATAAGCCGAGGGATAGCTCCCATCGTCGATCATCCGATCCGACCGACCATAAGGCAGGGGGAACTCCCCCAGCGGATCGGTCGTCGAGCCCGTTCATAAGGATGGGGGCAACTCACCCAGCAGACGGGGACATCGGTCGGTTATAAGCCGAGGGATAGCTCACCTCGTCGACTGAACGATCTGCCCGCTCATAAGGCTGGGGGCAACTCCCCCAGCAGACGGGGGCATCGGCTGGTTATAAGCCGAGGGGCAGCCCCCCTCGTCGATCAACCGATCCGACTGACTGCAAGACTGGGATCAACCCAACCTCATACAAGGCAATTACCTAAGCAAATCGAGTATCGCGAATGGGGGAAGAGCTATGACAGGTCGGACGATGGCACCTGAAAGGTCCCCATCCAGGGTGCCAACGGGTCCAGAGTTCTGAAGACCCTTCGCCCTCACCACGGACGATAAAGGGACGCCGACGAAATGTGGAATTCACAACCAGTTCAAAACGCAATAAAAATCGAAGAGACCGAGGGTCCCAGCAAGACAGAAAAACCCCGACAACAAGGAAAACAACTACACATATATGGGCCGACAAAGAAACTGTATGCATAAATTGTTTAAAGTTACAGGCCAAAATGGGGGAAAACAAAATGGAGTGGCTTAAGGCCTCGGGGCATGGGAGGAAGCGTCCTCTGGCACCTCACCATGCTCGGAGCGTGGGGGATCTGCGGGTGGAAGAGGCTGTCAGGCATGCTCCGCAAACTGTCGGAAGGAGTTTCGGATGACGTCAATGATCCGAGGAACAAGAAGGTCCTCATAAGAGCTCAAGGCCTCCCTAAGGACCTCTGTGATCCTTGCCCCTAGGACCCCGTCGACGCTCCTCTCCACCTCGTCGACGAACCGGGTCATCTGACGCGCATCCGCCAGCTCGCTCTGGAGATCGCCCCTCTCCTGGCAGAATGCCTCTTCCGCCTCTCGGGCCGACCTCTGAGCATCAGCCAGTCCCCCTGGAGATCCATCACTTGGGCAGCAAGCTCGTCTACCTGGCGTCGGAGTTGTCAAGCTTCCATGCGTGCCTCTTGGACGGCCACCTCGGCTGCCCCGGCCCTTGACGCTCCCTGGCAGTGGACTCCTCGAGGTCCCTCTCCCGGGCCGCCCGACGCTGTGCCTCGACGGCCATCACAGTGGACTGTAAAAAGGAAGGAGTTATGCAAAGAAAGATCAGAAGACAGGTCTGAGAGTAGCAAGGTGGCTAAACCTATTGAAGCTGCCAGACTAAGGAGTTCGACAGTGTGTCGGTGGGAGCTCTCTCTAGGAGAGATCGGTCCCACGGGAGGACAGAGCCGTGCGCCAACTGGTTGGCCATGGTCCTGTCGACGAATACCGATTCCTCGGGGGTAACCTCGGGGCCCGCCAGGACATTCGCCAACACACCGCTGTCTCCCACCAGGGAAGGCTCGGTCGAGACAGCGGGAGTGACCATCAGGGTCAGCGGGAGAGTTTCGCCGGAGACCGTCGGCACCTCTGGGGGCCACCGGAGTGCGGATCTCCCCACCCTCCTTCCTCCTTTTCCTCTCGCTAGGGCCGATGGAGGTCGGGGGGAATGCTTACGCCCCGTACCACGACTGCCCACGGGCACGCGAGGGGCCGGCTCAGCTCCCGCGTCGCCTCCCTCGGCTTGGGCAGAGCGAGGGAGTTTGGCCCCCGGGGCCTCACTTTCGGGGAGGTTCTCTGTGGCCAAGGGGGAGGCATCACCACGACCGAGGGCTCCACTCTCCCCACAACAGGCTCGGCCTGACGCACCTCTTCGTCAACGGTGCGACGGGGCGCCTGGCCCGATGGGTTCCCTCGGCTTCGGCTGCAACCCCTCCGGATGAGTTCGTAGATATTGCGGGTAAATTCGCGCTCAGCCATCTCTGTAGAAGGAAAGACGATCAGGGTAAGTGAGAGGGAAAACAGAAAGAAAGGAAGAGCCTACCGGGAGACCACAGAACGGTCTTGAGAAGCGGGTCATCCAGCAGAGGCCAGATCGACCTCTCCTCTAGGGAAAGAGATGACAGCAGCCGGACAGCTGCCTGGTCAGCCTCGGAGAGGGTCAATGTCAAGTTGTAGTGACATAACCCTCCCCAACCTATCAAGATCTCTGTGTCCTTAGGAGAGACAACAAAGACATAGCTCGAGCTCCAGTCCCCCACCCAACAGGGTAGATCGAGCAAACACTCCCTCCCCACACGGACCCGGAGGTGCTGCCACGACCCTTGGCCGACCGTCTGAACCCGATAGTAATGAAAAAGAAGAGGAAGAGACGGCTCCAAGCCATGGGCACGGCAGAGCATGATGAATCCGGTCAGCACCGCGACGGAGTACGGGGTCAACTGGCACAAGGACACCATCAGGAATTCCATGACCTGGATGATAAAGGGATGAAGGGGGAAACGGAGGCCCAAGCGAAACATCTCGATGTAGACGCTGACCTCATTACTCCGTGGGAAGCAAATTCGCTCATCGTTAAAGGGAACCCAGACGTAGTCGAATGATATAAATACTTCTCCCGGATCTCTGTAACCGCCAGGAAAGGGGCCTTAGACGGTGACCCAAGGACCACCGGGGGAACGTCGAACCTCTCGACGGCCCGAGCCACGTCATCTCCGACGAGGTCAGTGAAAAGCTTTCCCTTCCCCTTGTCTTGGATAGGACGTGGACCTGAGGGGGCGCCGGGTCCCAAGGGCCGGATATTGCCAGACTCGGGCGCTGGGGGGTCCCTTGATCCCGACACCGAATCGCCTATCCTAAGCGTAGCCATGGGGGAAAAGACCAAGAAAAGAGGTTACCTTGAAAAGGAACTGAAGGAAGAAATACGACAGAGAGAAGGAACTTGAGAATCCAGGATCAGGAGGAGGGGCACGAAAGAATTGAAACTTGGAAGGCCGACGTCTTTATATGGAAGGCAATCAAGGAATCCAAATCGTTCGGAAGGGAACACGTGGTGGTATATGAAGATCGGCGACATTTCGAAACCCACACCAAGAGAAGCTCAACTGGGCCGCGTCATAATGACCCCCATTTAATGGGCTGGCCTCGACTGACGTGCCTGTAAGATCCCCAACAGTCACATCGCCCGAACCGAACCGGCTAAACCCGAACTGCTCGGATGATGGGGGCAATTGATACGACTATTTTGGATAAGCCCAAGAAATAGAGACCCGAGACCCAGCCATGAGCGAGAAGCCCACTAGTGAGATTGGGCCCTACCAGATGAGGCCCACGAATAAAACCCTATGTCAGGCCGAACTAGCCCATGGGACGCACGATCAGGTCGTGCTCCCCCGAGACAGTCGTTCCCCTGAATTCGCGAATCCTTAATGACCATTAAGGGGTCTGGTAATCAACGCTCTCCATGACGCACGCAGGCACCTTGAAGGAGGCGGATCGCGGGGGCGTGAGTGGAGGCGGATGAAGGACGTGGATCGGGGGCAATCGTGGCACAGACCCTATAAGAGGGTGGCGGGAGCAACCAGGATGGGGGATCGAATCACAGGTATCCAGATCTGAGGTATTCCATCAACGACTTTGGTCTTTGCCATTTCTCTCCCCCCCTGCTCGTCCTGAGGGTTAGCGTATCGATCTCCTCTCGAGTCATACCTACCCCGCCGAGTACTCTTCAGACCTTGATCTGACTTAGGCATCAGAGGGGATTCGGCCGGTACCAAGGTCCAGCCCCCCCTGACGAGTTTCTCGTCTATTCAGGAAGAAGCTGATCGAGGCACCGAGGCTACCCCTCAGCGCCAGATGATCACCCCCGCTACTAGCAAGCGTGGCTACCGACTGAAGACCGAGCAGCGAACGAGGCATCGAGGCTACCCCTCGATGCACGTCCTATCGAGGCCGAGCCCCTCTCATAGAGCCAAGGATTCCCCTCTGCCCTGCTTCAGCCGAGGACCGACACTCTACCCGAATCTCACGCTCGACCTCGACTCCATCTCTGACCCACACTGAGTGCACGTGTGCTTGGCGTGCACAAGGGATCTCAACCGACCCCTTGACCACGTTGACCGTACAGTCCTCGGTCAACGATTCAGTAGTGAGAAAACACCTGTAAACAGTACTATTTCAAATTGTAGTGGCGGCAAATTAGAAAAATTTTCTACCTTACCATTTTCTAGAAGCATTTCTCTTTCTATTGCACAATTTGATCTTATTCATTCTGATGTATGTAGACCCTCACTTGTAACCACTATGTGGAGTTCATGATATTATGTTTCATTTGTCGATGACTGTACTCATTATTCATGGGTTTACCTTATGAAACGTCATTCTAACTTCTTTAGTTTTTAAAACACTTTTAGAGCTTGTTAAATACATGGGCACAAGCCCATTAAGCAAGTAGATAAATTCTACCGGTTGGACGAAGACGGTATGTGGCCCATAGCATTTGGGTTGAATGAGTCAACCCAACCTCCCTCATAACCCATTACTCTTGGGTTGAATAAGTCAAATTCCCTCATGATGAGCATAATGATAAAAAAACCTCATGATGGCCCACTTCCATATCCTTAATTGGAGCAGTTAATGGCCAGAATAATGGAGGGAGTTACACCCTTTGATGACTAATTCAAAGCCCACTAGTTGAATACAGTGGCCATCCTTTATGAATGGAGGTTACAAGGCAAAGGAGGGGGGATAAATATCCACAGGAAAAAGAAGAGGATGGGCCCAGATCTCCATCAAGGCTACATACCAAAGACCAATAGGCTTTCATCTCCTTTCTATAATATTTTCTTCCTTTCAATCTACCTCCATATGTTTTCATCAATTGGAAACTAACTTGAGCGTCGGAGGGGGATCGGTCATGCCCCAAACCAGACCCCTCTAACGATCTTCCTATGATGTAGGATATTGGAAGACACCACGAAGCTAGATCAACGTCTATCGGTGGGTCCGATCGTAGCTTACCTCTACCCGTAGACTATAGTTCACGGGTCCCACCTCAACATCTGACGAGAGTCCATCTTGAAGAAGGAACTGTCTTCATCCTAAATTATTGTTAAGCCAAAAATGGATTTAACAGTTGACACCGTCTGTAGAAAAAGGAATCGACATCCCCGGCTCTACAAAATAAGAAGACTATGCCGACTCACCCCCTTATTTATTTTTAAAATGATAATTTTTTAGGGTGATGAGATACTGAACGATGACGTTATCATCATCAACCCCATCTATAACACCTCTTTGATCTGATTTGATCTCAAACGTTTGACCATTGAATCTCATTTGATTAATCATAAATAGCCGTTAAACTGATTCAGTTCTCTGATCTACTTTCTCTGAAGCAGATGGAGTGATTAAAATTCATTCAATCTCATGCAACCGGGATCATGCAAACGATGGCAAGCTGGAGCCGATGTGGTGAGGCACGATGTTTTCGAATACATCCTCGGCAAAGCTAACGCCATTGGCGACTCCCACGAACCCAACGAGCTCAACGGAAATGAATTATCATGCGGATTCAAGCCATGCGCCAGGGGCCATTCATCATTGGCTTTATATTTTTGAAAAATATATATTGCATTGACAGTTTATGGCCAAACTGAATATAATTTATGCCAATATGATTTGTGCCTCAGGTCAGTGACTGATTAAAGAAGCTCCTAGCATTCGAAGGCCCCAAAAGCCATCGTGGAGGACCCAAAGCCATCGAAGCTCAGTTCGACTCATCGAAACTCGGTCGATGTCTCCTCCCCAGGATCGATTGAGATCACGAGGATCATCGAAACTTGGTCGCTGAATGGTTATTCTGACGAGCATGGGACCTTGATCTCATCGAGCTTACATGAGGAGTCAGAAAGACAGTGGGCTCAGAGTTGTTCCAATGGCTGTGAGATGGCACCCGTCTAATTCGAGGAGCCATCCGATGCTAAGGGTGCCGAGCATAGCCCAAGTATACAAAGTACAGTCCAAGCTCTGAGTTTTCCTTAGGTCGAAGCACATCTGACCAAACTCGGTGCTGATTGGAGCTTCGTCAACCCTTATCACTGACCGATTCCCCTTGGAGGTTTCCAAAGCTTATTCGTGCTCCAAGCAAAACCTTGTTGGATCCGGAGCAATCACATGCATTTATTGTAATGCCTTGCGTAGCTACTGCACAAGTACTAGAGGGGGTGAATAGTACTTTAAACTAATCAAGAGTGTTATTCCTAATTATTGTGCAAACACACAAACAACAAAGCGGAATAACTACAAACAGCAAGAATTAAACAACGCAAACAATACGATATAACGGGTTCGGATCCACCCAAGTCTCCCTGACTTGTTCCCGGTGATCCTACGTCTCAACCACCCAGATCCCCTCTGGATACTTGAGTTAGAAACCACTAACCCAAGATTTCCTTTAGCCCACTTGCGGAAACCCCACAAGTGCAATCGACCTACAATCGATGTCCGTGTATCCCACAACCCGGGAACACGCAAAACCTTAATCCCACTACTTGGGACTAAGCAAACTCTCACAAACCGAGAGTAACAACTTGCAAAAGCAAAGTAAATGAAATAATGAAACACTTACCACAAAATCCTATGCCTTGAGTAAACTTACCAATATTAGGGCAAGAAGGATTTTGAGTAAGAAGAAGACACCAAACCCTAGCTCCACCAAGATAATCAGCAATAGGTGGCTAGGGAGAGATTGGTGACTTGGATTCAAAGCCCTTGGCTTGAATGGCTCACAATCAATGAATCTCTCTTGAGGAATAAGAGTGAGGGGGAGATTCTAGTGAGAAGAGATAGCTTTAGAATGTAGTTGATTTCCTTCTCTTTGATTTCTCTAAAACCCAAAATAGGCAGCCTTAAATACTAGGAAAGAACACCTCCAAGTATATATAGGATAGAGGAAAGAGAGAGAAAAAATCATGGCATTTAATGCTCCAACGGCTCTATTCTGAAGCAGACTAGTCAGTCAAAGAAGGATCACTGACCGACTAGTTTCTAAACTAGTCGGTCGGTGATTCAACATGAACCGACTAACAGGTGAACAGCCAAAAGAGAAAGTTTAGACTTAAAGAACTAGTCGATCTAAGAAGACTTGCCAACCGACTAGTTTCACAACTAGTCGGTCGGTGAGTGTTCTTTGACCGACTAAGAGTCGAAATAGTATAGGCTGAATTCAAGTTGAACTAGTCGGTCTGAGAACAAATTCCAACCGACTAGTTTCTCAACTAGTCGGTCGACAGTTGGTCTTAGACCGAATAATGATAAACAGTAGCTCAGGCTGTAATGCCCCGCTCTCCGGGATACCCAATAAGTACGAATCCGTATCAGGTATTCCCAAAGAGACGGGTGTTACGAAGGAAATACAAAGACAACACACAAAGCAGGTCCACTGCGCACTGCTGGGATAGTACTTGTAGCATTCCAGATATCACAGAAACACAAAAGAACCAACAAACAAAACCCTGATATATATATATATATACACACACAACCTGTTTATACAACATCTCTATTAACAAATCTCATATACAACGTATAACTCACACCCAAAATTCTCACACTCTCTCAAAATCCTCAACTCCAACCAACTTCATCCATCTGGACTAGTGAGCCTCCAACTCCACGAGCCAACACCTGAAAAATATCAACGGGGACACGTCACAGCGTGACCCAGTAGGAATACCAAACCCAACTCACATGGTGCAAAGGAATGTCATACTCTATACAATAGTCTGTAGTCTTAATTCATAACATATCATGGAAGGGACAACGTAAATGACAAACTAACGGGTCACGTACCTGCCGCAAAGGAGAACCTGCAAAACAAAGTGAGTGCTACAGACAGAGAAATGAACGGTAATAGGAAGCTGGACCTAGCATTATAACATCTTCCCAATTACCACAACTAGCAACTACCAAAAGAAACCCAAGTCACATCATTTCTTTTATACTAAGTTCTTTGAACGGGTTTTCATTTAAACATGGAAGTTAAAGAGAGGTAGCAAGTGTCACTTTTGTGTAGTGCTGACCTAGGTTTCTAATTCTTAGGATGATATGGAATGTTTTCGAAATGCTCACAAAACTTTCGGCAGAGTTTCTCTTGTATTTATCAATTTTCCCAATTACAACATAAGTAGTATTTTAAGAGAAACCTGTTTAACCATAAACCAACATATCCTTAATCAAGGAATCATAAGAGAAAGTGCCATAAGAAACTAATCCACATATGCACCTCAAGGCATGGCCACTATCGCATGTTTCCATTTGAACAATTCTAACAAATTGCATACCTTGGAAATTTTACACATTAATGTGATACATACATGGATTTGTCCTGGAATCATAGGTTTAGCATTTGGAAGCATCTACTAAAGCACCTATTTAATTCCCATAACAATTAAGAAAACAAAAATAGGTAACATGATTGGCCTACGAGCATATAATTGTGGGCTAGCAAAAGACTACATGAAACTAACATATGAAAAATTAACGCAAACGGGCATGTAGCATAATGAGAAACGTGTTCTACCATAAACCAAATAACATAGCACACCAACTTCACCAATAGCAAAGATAATAATGCCAACATCAATAGCATTAACAGTACCACTAACAATAACAACAACACCACCACCCAAGTTCAACTACTAGCAACCGCCAACCCCACTTTCAAGCATACAACCATTCCAAGCACCTACGCATTCATGGCAACATTCATGCCCAAAAGGTAACAATCACACATATATAACCACCAATCACGCGTGATGCTCAATGATGCCAAGATGCATATGAAACATAAACAATGCGACGCCATGCAATGCAATGCAATGGGGATTCCATGAATGTGCCGGCGTGCACGTGCAAGCGATTCTACTCCGTTATCAACGTGGAGTCACCTAATGGATCAAGAGGTGGCCAACGACGTATTTACCCGCCTCCTACCGCGGCACTTTGTCCATGCCCGTGCACTCCACCTCGTGTCCTAATCGCATCATATCGCAACCCATGTGTATGGATGCATATTACATTCTTTGCATTTTGCTTTCTTTCAACTTTCTCCTTCTATCCAACACCATCATATTTTCATTACCACATCAAAATATTACAAGAGGCCCAAGGCCGAAATATCAAGAAAAGAGTTTGCCACAACATGTGAGGATTTCCACTTCAACACAATAAAGAGAGACAATCACGGCTTACATATTTCATAATAATGGGAACACATGCATGGACTTGGAATAAATATCATTCCATGCATGAAAAGAGAGTATCTTGCCAATATTGTGATAAACATCACACGTTTGAAACAAAGATATCAACTTTATTTAGGCACGAGCAATTTAGCAACCTAAGTAAGCTAACACATTCAAGGGAAGCAACATGAGGTTATTAGAAAGATAGCATCGTGTTAGTGAATTTGTTAATTTTATGGCATAAACAAGTGTGCATCCTGCTAATTAAAGTTAACTTCTTAAATAACCTTCTACTAGTAGCAACAAACTACTAAAAGCACATAAATAAGCACTTTTCTCCTTTAGATCAACATGACATATAAATTCAATCTTAATTAGAACTTTCAACATAAAGTTTAACTTAATTACTTTGAAGTTTCCTACTTGATTTAAATGCCCATGTCAATGCCTAAGGTCCACATAACTTACTTAAGTCGTCCAATTCATGCAAAGGGGATTGGAAATAGATTTAAGTTTCCAACACTGTTAATGGAGGCAATTTGCATATTTATTGAAACAAGACGTTAAAGGCATCATCTTGCTCCATTTCTAACTCCCTCTACCCCATAGCTAGATTAAAGCACGCAATTCCATTTAATCAATGCAATGAAATAAAAACCAATTCCTTTAATCAAATGACTCCATATGTCAAAATGAGGGCAGACTCACCCAAAATGAGAGTAATATCACCAACAAGCCCATACAAAAGAAATTTAATGATAAGTTCCATGTTACATGAGAAATTTAAGAGAAATTCAAGCAACACTTCTTTCCCATTCCATAACCTTTCTACACCAAAATAAAATTGAAGCAACACATTATTCAATAGTTCACTTCTCAACTCAAATGGAAATTAAAGCAACTTCGCATCTCAATGAAAAATGAGCACTTTTCATGCAAGCGGAAAGTGGGGAATAAAGCTTCCAATACTCAACTTGAGGGCAACTTCAACTAATCAATGAAAATTGAACTTAAGAACATTTCTACTTAATTCAACTAAACCATAGCATCATTAATTTCAATACATCCTACAATTCAACACAACTAAAATTTAGGTATAAAGTAAACATTAACCCAACACATCACACAATTTCAATTTCGCAAAATGAATGACACAAGCATCCAAGATCAACATGAAATCTACTCATGGCATCAATTAATCCAACCCATCCTATTAATTCAATCTTACATGCACCATGTCAAAGAAATTCACAAAAAACCCCCAAGGATGCAAACTTTATTCTCAACATGCAATAAAATGAACCATATGAATTGACGATGGAATCCTACCTCATAGAAGACTCAAGCCCTCATCCAATTAGTTGGAATCCCCCATGAATCCATCTCTAAGCTCCTAAAAATCCCAAGCCCTAGCTTTCGAAATCCCCCCAATTCCTCCATGAATCACCCTCTTCAAGCCACAAACCCTAACTACTCTTAATCCCAAGCTCCCACAACTACAAGCTAATCACTAGGGTTCTAAAGGAGAGTGAGAGATGGGGTTTGAGATTGGAAAATCATGATAACAAGCCCAGAAATTTCGGCCAGCTTTGAGTTGGGTTTTTGGGGGAAAGTTTGGCCATGGAGTTGAAAGAAATTGAAGAAGATGAATGGTAGAAGGAGGGGTTGGGCTAGGGCTTTGATTCCTCTCTTCCTCCTCTTCTTTTCTTCTTCTTCTTCTCCTCTCTTTCCCCTACAATCGACAGCAAGAGCTCTGAAATTTTCGGCCTGTGCATGGGGATTCGGCTGGGAGCTTAGGGAAGAAGGAAATGAGGGAGAAGATGTGTATTAACAAGTTTGCCATTCATTTCTGGAATTTGCAGGACAGTCCCAAACAGGGGCAACTAACTCAATTTTTTTGAACTACACTTAAGATTTACTCCTCTTATGAGTTGTAGATATAGGTGTTATGCATTCACATAGTATTCATGATGTTTCACAAAGTATTCAATTTAATACAGAATTTACGGCGAAGGGTATACGTGCTGAAACTGTGCTGGAAAGTAAAACAGAAACTGTTCTGTCTTGAGGACCAGATTGCTCCTAAATGCGGACAGATTCAGGAAAAATGGAAAGCTACAAAGTTGTAGGGCTTGAAGTTAACTTTCCAACTAGACCAAGAACACACCATTTCGTTAAGAATTGAGGGACTGATCGCCATTCTCGTAAAATGTGTCAAAGCTGAGGAAAAACAGACATGCTGATTTCACAATTAATCAAGTCAACATGTTGATACTTGAGTCAAAATAAATCTAAAACATAGCATCAATTAAATTCAACACTTCCTATAAATTCATTCGTATAATTCCCATTTCCATATACAAGAAACTGAATGAATGATAGCTTCCAACATACGAAAAGAGAGCAATTTCACAAAATAGATGAAACCAACAATCAAGACAATGAGATGAAACCAACATTTAAACCCTCTTCTCTCATCTAATAGTCTAGCCCACCTATGGAAGCCCAATCAACAGTAACTAACAATAATCCAAACCCAACTATAGCTACCAAATTAACTAAGGCCTTAACAATAGTAATAATAATATCAATCAACATCATCAATAATAAAAATACCAATACTCAAAAATAATAACAACTTCACCAAAAATAACAACCAAACATCAATAATACCAATGTCATTCATTAATAACTATCACAACATCACCAATAATCATGAACATACCGCTTTACTACACATACTCACCAGCTAAAATCGCCAAGCACGCTAATGAACACTAATATGACACTAACAATAATATCAATTTACTATCCAACCACACACATTCTTCCATATATCCAAAGCATATCATAGTCACCTTAGAGCCATACATGTAGGAAATCACTATACACACAACAAAATTACTATACGCACACACGCAGACAGTATTTTACACTTACGGGCATTACACAGGCTGTGAAAATGAAGACATAACTAGTCTGTCTAAGAAGGATTCCTAACCGACTAGTTTGACAACTAGTCGATCGGTGAACCTTCTTGGACCGACTAACTGTAAACAGTAAGTGAGCTGAAATTGAGAAGGCATTCTAGTCGGTTCAAGAAGGATTGCCGACCGACTAGATTGCCATCTAGTCGGTTGGTTCTTCTTCTTGAACCAACTAAGATGCACAAGAAGCCGCGATAAGAAGCGTAAGGCTTCAGGAAAGATTCTATGGGCTTCTATGATAATCCTAGCTCTAATAATGTAAGACCTACTCAAGGCTTAACATTCTACGGAAAGAAACTAGAAGATAATAAAATAAATTTGACGAACCGTCTTCAAAGCTTCAATCCGAATCTCTTGACTTCAATAATGGTCCTTGAGCTTCAACGAAGCTTCAGGCACACGATCACGCGCTTTAAGAAGTCTTGAGACGTCGCTTTTGATATACGTAGACTTTTGGCGATGATCTCCATAACTGCGCTTCCACAGTGTTAGTTCACGATATTTATGTTTGCTCATCATCAAAACCAAATCCGGGGAATCAATACTCAACATTCTCCCCCTTTTTGGTGATGACAAACCAACATAAATAATAATCAATAATGATAATTCAAATGAATTTTACTTACTCCCCCTGCATTGATGACACGTTAGTTCCACATTCAATAATGATCATACGTATCAAGCAGACGAGGAAAGTATAAAATGTGAACTCAAATATCGAAATTTAGGATCTAAATCCATTTTTATATCTTGACTCCCCCTGAATCTAACATATCAAATTAGATTCACGGTAAAAATGCTTTGAATTATCATTAGCACATCGTCATTATTAATTCTCTCCCCCTTTGGCATTAGCAAAAAGAGCGGGAGGAGATCAACTACAACAATAATGGCTAAAATTAAAAGCACGAGAGTCTAAGAATATGACCATGGTCCAAATGACACCAACGGAAAATACCAAATGTAAAATACCGAAGAAAATCAAGGCGTGCCAACGAGACCATAGTCGAAAATCGAAAAATGAAATCATCAAAACTCAAAATCAAATTCATGTATTGAGTTATGGAAAATACTCTCCAATATCAACATTCTTATTGAATTTAGTGCATGGAAAACAATTCTATGCTATCATAGAAACAATTCTATTAAATCCATATAAGCGTCGAGCGACGAAGTCAATATCGGAGACATAAATATAATGTGCACACGAAACGAATGGCAACATGATGTACACATCATACAACACCAACTGTCACACAATCGATCGAAAAGGATCACAAATCTAAGTGAAGTGTGCGATGTGAGGTGACAAGGTGATTTAAAAACAAAATGCAATCAATAACATGCAATAGTGTTATGCCAAAAAAATAGAAACTTCATAAAATTTACGGCACACCCAAATCTATTACTAGCATGCAATCCAAAAGAGATACTCACTAATTGAGTCAATATAAAGCATGGAATGCAATGAGCATGAGAAAGATAAGCACATAATCATAAGCTCAAAACTAGCATCAAGATATGCATGAGATAGTCTAAAAACATAAAGATCCATCTACATGCATTCAACATACATGGATACCAAAAGTAAGAATATACTTACAACATTAAGCTCCCCCTACTTTGGTGCATCACTAAAGCACCATCAACTCCATTAGGATGAAAATCCTTGCAAATCAAGGAGTTGGTAGGGTTGGTATCCCACGGTGGATTGAACCTAGAAAACACAATTCTTGGAGCTAAATATAGATATGTTTCTCCTTCTCTTATTCTTGAGTACCTGAAGATAAAAATATCCTTCCATAGTACCCAAGATCATCTGGTCCTAAGAGATTAGACCTTTGGAAGCCAAGTCCAATTGGACTTAGACTTCCCAACAAAATCATCATTATGCATGACATTCATGAAATACGAATTCATGTAAGCTTCTTTTTCATGCATGCTTATGTCCTTCGGGCCCCAAATAGTGAATGTCTTGGGAGCCCTGCTCCTATTGGGAGCATGCATACATTGCTGATTTCTACGTGATGCATGTCGTGGATAGACATATGCATGACGTGGATAAGCATATGGCACATGATAAAATGGTGCATGATGAAAATTGTTCATATGATAGTGTGGATGAACATATGCATGTGGAGGAACACGTGCATGAGTGTGTCTCACATGGTGTGCACGTGCTCGTGGATGTGGAGCATAAAAATCATCATACGTGCGAACATGTGGAGTAGGAGGTGTGTTCCTACGTGGCATGGTATAGATGAAAGCATGACCCTTCTTTGGAGGTCCACCCAAAGTGGGTTTCTTTCCAAATGGGGGTGTGTACCTAGCGGAAGCATCATTGGTAGAAGAACTACCCATGAAGTGTTTACTCCCACTAGTAGAGGCATCGGAAGTTGGCCTAACAAAGGTGGCGGACGATTTGGACGAATCTCCTATCTTATACCCCAAGCCAATGTGATGATTAGCCGGAAGTAAGTCATTTAGGATATTATCTAAATGGCCCTTACCTTTATTGAATTCATGAATTCGGCCTAATGTGCACTCATACTTCTCGGTGAGAGAATGCATAGAAGCATCCAAGGTGGACACTTGCGATGTGAGTGCACAAACACGTGACTTGAGATTCTTATTCTCAATACTCAAAGTTGAGTTTTGAGACGTCAAATCCGCTATCACATGTTCATTCGAATCCTCAACATGAACCTGCTCAAGTTGAGATTTGAGATTTACAATCTCATTTCTCAATCCTTCAACAACGGTGTCGTTGATGATGATGATAGGCTTAGGTGAGGTTTGGAGACTAGTTAGCTCATCTTTAATCTTACTATATCTACTAGCCAATTTAGAAAACTTAGACCAAAGTTGTTCGTTAGCTAATCTAAGTTCGTCCATAGTTACCTCATCGCCTTCATCCTCGCTTTCATCCTTGCTTTCATCCTCGCTTTCATTGGAGGAGGTCTCTTGATCATGATCCTCTCTAGCCATGAAGCACATGTTTGCTTTCTCCACTTGTTCATCATTCGGCTCTCCACTTGAGGAGTCCTCTTCAGAGTCTGTGAATGAGTCGACAAGCCCTTTCTTGTACCCCTTCTTGTACTTTCTCGACTTGTCGTACTTGAGTGCCTTCCACTTCTCCTTGTGTTTGTTTAGAGGACAATCCGGCTTGATGTGTCCTGGCTTATTGCATTTATAACACACAGGAGCGGAGGCATTAGTCGAACTAAATTTAGAATTATTCTTGAACTTACCTTTCCGGAAGAATCGGTCGAACTTCTTTGCCAAATCGGCCAAAGCTTCTATGTCCAACTCGTCTTCCGATTCTTCATCATCGGTAGATGTAGATGGAGCAGCCTTGAACGCAATTGTTTTTTTCTTTGGCTCGTCTAGGTTCAAGTACGAATTCATCTTGTCTTGCATCATTATATTACTATCCTTGCATACCTCATAAGACATCAAGGTACCCATTAGTTGAACGACGGTATATTTATTCATATCATTACCTTCCTCGATGGTGAAGGTACGCTTTTCCCAACAAGAAGGAATTCTGTCAATTATCTTTGAGACTTTCTCCTTTTGGGTGTAGGTCTTTCCAAGAGCCTCCAATTCATTGTTAATGTCGACGAAGCGAGCATAGTACTCCTTCATCTTCTCACCCTGTTGCATATGAAATAATTCGAACTCTTTGTTAACAACAACGAGTTTAGAGTCTTTTACCGTACTCGTTCCTTCGTGCAAGATGAGGAGTTGGTTCCATATTTGATATGCACTCTTACATGTGCATATCTTGTTGAAGTCTTCGGGCTCCAAAGCACATTGCAAGGCATTCATGGCCTTGGCATTGTTTACCTCCCCGGCGACCTACGCGGTAGTCCACTTCATGAAATCTTGTTCGGTGGGCTCGACATACTCCGTCATCGTGGCTCTCCATAGTGAAGTGCTCCGGAGGAATGTTTCCATCCGGCATTTCCAGTACCCGTAATTGGTACCATTGAAGAAATGATGCCTAGTTGAGGAGTGTCCTTCCATCACCGAAGAAGCTCCTTCACGATTCTTGAAGACGCTGTAGTCGTTGTTTGTCATAACTATGAACTTGGCTCTGATACCAATTGTAATGCCTTGCGTAGCTACTGCACAAGTACTAGAGTGGGGGTGAATAGTACTTTAAAATAATCAAGAGTGTTATTCCTAATTATTGTGCAAACACACAAACAACAAAGCGGAATAACTACAAACAACAAGAATTAAACAACACAAACAATACGATATAACGGGTTCGGATCCACCCAAGTCTCCCCGACTTGTTCCCGGTGATCCTACGTCCCAACCACCCGGATCCCCTCCGGATACTTGAGTTAGAAACCATTAACCCAAGATTTCCTTTAGCCCACTTGCGGAAACCCCACAAGTGCAATCGACCTACAATCGATGTCCGTGTATACCACAACCCGGGAACACGCAAAACCGTAATCCCACAACCTGGGACTAAGCAAACTCTCACAAACCGAGAGTAACAACTTGCAAAAGCAAAGTAAATGAAATAATGAAACACTTACCACAAAATCCTATGCCTTGAGTAAACTTACCAATATTAGGGCAAGAAGGATTTTGAGGAAGAAGAAGACACCAAACCCTAGCTCCACCAAGATAATCAGCAATAGGTGGCTAGGAAGAGATTGGTGACTTGGATTCAAAGCCATTGGCTTGAATGACTCACAATCAATGAATCTCTCTTGAGTAATAAGAGCGAGGGAGAGATTCTAGTGAGAAGAGATAGCTTTAGAATGGAGTTGATTTGCTTCTCTTTTATTTCTCTAAAAACCAAAATAGGCAGCCTTGAATACTAGGAAAGAACCCCCCAAGTATATATAGGATAGACGAAAGAGAGAGGAAAAATCGTGGCATTTAATGCTCCAACGGCTCTATTCTGAAGCAGACTAGTCGGTCAAAGAAGGATCACTGACCGACTAGTTTCTCAACTAGTCGGTCGATGATTCAACATGAACCGACTAACAGGTGAACAGCCAAAAGAGAAAGTTCAGACTTAAAGAACTTGTAACGACCTGCGTTTGTAAATATTTTATATGAATAATATTGAATTTCCCTTCCTTGTATGTTTTCCTCTGTTGAATCCTCACGTTTTAGCTTAATAACGCCGTAATTCTAGAGTTAGAACGATCCTAGAAGCTATAGAATCTTTCCCAAAGCTTCGTGCTTCGTTTCGGCACTTCTGGTGCATCTTAGTTGGTTCACGAAGGAGAACCAACCGACTAGAATGAGATCTAGTCGGTCGGCAATCCTTCATGGACCGACTAGTTCAACGTATTAAAAATAGCTGAGTTACTGTTTGTCGTTAGTCGGTCTAAGTTCAACCTTCGACCGACTAGTTCTTAAACTAGTCGGTCAAGCATTGTACTCAGACCGACTAATTCTGAGTTTCACTGTACAGTAAATGTTACTGTTTGTCGTTAGTCGGTCTAAGAACGATTTCCGACTGACTAGGTTGCAAACTAGTCGGTCAGCTATTGTTCTTCAACCGACTAATTCTTGTATAATCTTTTTTAGTCGGTTAAGAGTTGTTCTTCAACCGACTAGTTCTAATTCTCTTCTTGTATCTTTTGGTTGCATTTTAGTCGGTCAACGTTGGTCGACCGACCGACTAGTTCTTAATCTAGTCGGTCACCAGTTGTGCTTTGACCGACTAATTTAGTTGACCTGTACCAAAACCTATTCTCGGTTTGCCATTTAGTCGGTCCACGTTAGACGACCGACCGACTAGTTCTTAAACTAGTCGGTCAACCACTCTTCTTTGATCGACTAGTTGACCCCGAAACCCTAGATCTATTTTTCAGCCGTCATTTTATTTCTATTTAATCCGTCGATTCTATCATTCTTCATTCATTCTTTCTGAGCCAAGATCATTCACAAATCATCCCTAAACTTCCCCAAATCATTTCTTTCATCCTTGGAGGTTCTTGCTCGCCGTATCTCGCGCCGATTACCGATCTAGGTCGCCGAGATCCCGTTTTCGGCCATAGTTTCCCGGGATCGTTCTTCGTCACCAAATCAAGATCCGTTTTGGTGTCTTCCATCTGCTACTCTACGGTTAGTAATCCTAATCTCGTAACCTCTATTAACCCACACCGTAAATTAGAAACCCTAAATTAAAAATGGATTATTAGACATAGGATTTCAATGCAAAACGATTTAGAACTTCCGTCTAATCTTTATTTTGCCATAAACAGCGAATTCACCTACCGTAGGACATCGTTCTCGTTACTCATGTCGATCAACAATTCGGTACCAGGCAAGTGAAACTTGCCAACACTTCTTTAGGCCATGTTTTTAGGCCAATTCTTTGTACTAGCGTGAAAGAGACTAGATCGTGAAATGATAGCGATCTAGGCGCAACTTTGTGATCTAGCTTGACAACGAAGCTAGATCCGACACCTTGCCATATCATTTATGCATTGATATCTGTCATGTTTAAATTCCTTAACTGTACGCATTTGAATTGATAACTGCCATGCATTGCATCGTACATGTCATCCTAGTTAAACTTGCATCGTAGCACACGCTACACTACTTGTACAATCCATGTTTCCGTGTTACCGGCTAGGCACCCGTTACGCGGGCATAACCCTACGCCATCCGTGTTAAAAACACTTCCTGGCTCGTGATCCAGAAGCGATCATTCCGTGTTCGGGGGTAATGCCCTGGCTCGACACACGTGGAGGGGTAGAGATAAACGATCACTTGAGCGTAAGAGTTGGCCCATACAGTCACTCTAGCCAAAGGGCGGAATCTCTGTGCATGACATGATTACAATTCCAGTACTTGTCTTTTACTTGTTTACTTGCCTTGCCATGTCATTTGCCATGCTATATCATGCCATACTTTACTTTAGAACTGCTAGGCTGCTTTACTTTCTTAGTTGTCATACTTTACTTTAGAACTGCTAGGTTGTTTCCTTTTATAGTTTCCTTGCACAAGTCTTTTAGACTTGCTGACATGTGCCCCTTCTCTTTGGGTGACGCATGTTAGTTGCTGAGCCAGAGACAGTTGCGGAGGGTGACGAGTTCGTGGAGTTCGTGCCCGAACCTGTTGGTGACGTGGAGTACGAGGACACCGGTGATCAATCTTAGAGATCTTCCGTACTCTTATTTTGTTAGCTGTGGTTGTCAGTGAGTAGCACCGTTTTATTAGATTCTGTTGGCCATGCTAGGCCTTTTGCTTTTGACTCTTTTGTTACCTGGTGGCATTTCTGGTTGTTGGACTTTTGTTGGACTATGCGTTGAAATAATGTTATATTATTGTCTCTTTTTTTTCCTATTATTGTTATTGTTGTTCTGAGTCACATTACAGAGACCTGCTACTTCGTTTTATTTGACGCTTATCGGACTTGCAGCTTTGCAGCTTCAAGTCCATGCGGACCTTCTCACGTTTCGCCTCCATGTTTTTGGGAAGCGGGGCGTGACAGGTTTCTTTGGTGGCCCATGCAGGTCCATTTTTCTGTAACTGTGACTTAATCGAAATGACAATAAGAATTATAGCAAGTCCAATAAACAAAATTCAACACCGTGTCATAAGCAAAGAGTCTGATTTGTTTCGTTTCCTGTGTCAATAGATGGCTGGGAGACGGAATACCCGTGCGGGTGGTGGTGTGCCCCCTCGTGACCAGGAGCCAGACCGAGAGCCCACCACTGGGGAGATGATGAGGATGATGCATCAGATGATGCAGGTGCAGCAAGGAATTCTGCAGACTGTTCGGAATGTTCCGCCTGCTCGTGCAGCGCCGGCTGTCCAGGCTGCCCCTCGCTTCGAGCCCGGAGCGAAGCAATTTCGGGAGCTGGGTCCCGCTTACTTCGATGGGACCGAGGGACCCCTGGCTGCAGATGAATGGACCATGAACATGGAAGATAATCTGAAGATGTCGAAGGTCGACCCGACTGGATGGGTTGATCTCGTAAAGCGACAGCTGAAGGACAACGCGAGGAACTGGTGGGATGCCAAGGAGGAGTTGCTGGAGGAGCTGATTTCTTGGGCTACCTTCAAGTCCAGGTTTGATGAGGAATATTTTCCTAAGGCCGCCAGGAGGGAAATGGCTCAGCGCTTCATTGACTTGAAGCAGGGGAATTTGACGGTGGATCAGTACCACCAAGAATTTACGAGGCTGAGTCGTTTTGCACCGAAGATGGTGCAGGATGCTGAGGAGAGAGCCCAGAGGTTTCTGCAGGGGCTTTCGTTTGATCTGCAGAGCTATGTCACTTCTTCTGATGCGGAGAATTACCAGATGGTTCTGATTACGGCGAAGAGGCAGGAGAGGATTATGAACCAGAAGAGGGGACAGTTTTCTGGCACTGGGAAGAGGCCTATGGAGCAGGCCAGAGCAGTGGTGAGACCGGGGCACGCGCCCAACCAGCCTGTGCAGTTCAAGAGGCCCGGAGGACCTCCTACTTTGAAGACTTGCAATTTCTGTGGCAAGACTGGGCATGTCAAGGAGCAGTGCCGGAAGATGCTGGGGCAGTGTCTGGTTTGTGGAGATCCTGCGCATACCATGAAGGACTGTCCGAGGTCGAAGCAGCCGTGGAGGGAACCTGTTGCAGCTCAGCCGTTGCAGCAGAGGGCACCTGTTCCTGCTGGTCGTGGAGCGCCTCTCGTTCCACAGAGGCAGGCGTTTCAGCAGGCTATCCAGCCGAAACGACAGGCGTTTCTAATGACTGCTGCTGAGACCGAGACGCTAGATGAGGTTATCGCAGGTAACTTTCTATCTAGCTGTTCCTTTCTTAGTTAGTTGGTTGTTAGATATGTTAGTTGTTTGCATATGTTTGATTGCTAGAATAGAATTTGATTGTTAGACTGTCTGTTAGGTGTGATTTTGGTCTGCGCTTTTCCTGCACGAGTTCTCTTTGACTCTGGTGCATCCATGTGCATCATTTCTCGGAGCTTCGTGGAGAGGCATTCCTTGTCGACTTCCTCTCTTACCCAGAGTTGGAACATCGTCACAGGGAATGGTGTGATTTCGGTGCATCGTGGGTGTAATTCTTGCCCGTTGGTGGTCTGTGGACACGAGCTGTATGCTGACTTTATTGTCCACGACATCATCAACTACGATGCAGTGCTTGGGATGGATTGGCTTGCGAGCTTCTATGCTACGATCGACTGTCAGAGGAAGAAGGTGGTGTTCGAGATTCCCGGACATCCAGTGTTTGAGTTCAACCGTGGTAGCAGTTCGCTTGGTCCGGTCAGGTTTCGGGCCAAGCCGGTGGAGGCTGTGGCTATGCTGATGGAGCAGGGTAGGCCTGCTGTGGTGCGTAAATTCGATGACGTCTTCCTCAAGGAGATGTCTGGTCTGCCACCCGATCGAGCTCTAGAGTTTTTGATTGACCTGATTCTGGGAGCGCAGCCCATTTCGAAGGCACCTTATCGTATGGCTCCGGCGGAATTGGAGGATTGCGGAAGCAGCTGGATGAGCTCTGGCAGAAGGGTTACATTAATTCTGAGTGTGTCTCCGTGGGGAGCACCGGTCCTGCTGGTGAAGAAGAAGGACGGTTCGCGTCGCATGTGCGTGGATTATCGAGGGCTGAATGCGGTGACTGTGAAGAATAAGTACCCATTGCCGCGGATTGATGATATTTTTGATCAGCTGGGAGGATCGAGAGTATTTTCCAAATTGGACCTGAGGAGTGGATATCACTAGCTGAAGGTGAGGAAAGATGATATTCCGAAGACAGCTTTCAGGACGAAGTATGGTCACTACGAGTTCGTGGTTATGCCTTTTGGTGTGACCAACGCGCCCGTAGTATTTATGAACCTGATGAAATTGATCTTCTATGACTATCTAGATAAGTTTGTCGTTATCTTCATTGACGACATTCTGATCTATTCTAAGTCAGAGGAGGAGCATGTGTCGCACTTGAGGACGGTATTGGAGATTCTGAGGAGGCATCGGTTGTATGCCAAGTATTCGAAGTGTAAGTTCTGGCTGGATAGAGTGGCTTTTCTTGGGCATGTGGTGACTGGTGATGGGATTTCGGTGGATCCTGAGAAGATTCGGGCTATCAGAGAATGGCCTGTTCCGCAGTCAGCGTCTGAGATCCGGAGTTTCCTTGGACTTGCAGGTTACTACCGGCGATTCATCAAGGATTTCTCCCGTATTGCCAAGCCGATGACTAGGTTGACGCGGAAGGATGTATCTTTTGATTGGTCCGTTGGATGTGAGGAAGCTTTTGGTGTTCTGAAGGAGCGGTTGACGTCTGCCCCTGTTCTTGTTGTGCCCGACCGGAGTGGAGGATTCGAGATCTTTTGCGATGCTTCTGGCAAAGGTCTTGGATGTGTGTTGCATCAGCATGGGCACATGGTTGCGTATGCTTCTCGTCAGCTTAAGGCTCATGAGAAGAATTACCCGACGCACGATTTGGAGTTGGCTGCTGTCGTGTTTGCGCTGAAGATTTGGAGGCACTTCTTGCTGAGTGAGAAAGTGAAGATTTTCACCGATCACAAAATCTTGAAGTATATTTTCACGCAGAAGGAGCTCAACATGCGACAGCGTCGGTGGTTGGAGCTCATGGCAGATTATGAGATCGAGTTGCAGTATCACCCGGGTAAAGTGAATGTGGTTCCTGATGCGTTGAGTAGGCTTCCAACAGTGATGTTGCTGACTTCGCAGTGGAGATTGCAGCAGGATTTTTGCGAGTCTGGGGTTGAGGTGGTTCTGCCTGGAGAGACTTCTTCGTTGATGTGTATGCAGATACAGTCGACGATCGTGGATCGGATCAAGGCTGGGCAGAGTGGTTATCCGAAGTTGGTAAAGATTCGAGAGATGGTGAAAGCGGGTCTGCAGACTGATTTCGTGATTCACGAGGATGGCTCACTGAGGTTTAGAACCAGGTTGTGTGTGCCTGCGGGAGATATCAGAGAGGAGCTGTTGGTAGAGGCACACAGTTCGCCGTATTCTGTGCATCTTGGTGGGACCAAGATGTACAAGGATCTTCGTTTGAATTTCTGGTGGCATGGGATGAAGAGGAGCGTGGCTCAGAGCGTGGCCAAGTGTTTGGTTTGCCAGCAGGTGAAAGCGGAGCATCAGCGTACGGCGGGGTTGCTACAACCGCTTCCGATTCCGGAGTGGAAGTGGCAACACATCACTATGGACTTCGTGACTGGACTACCTCGGAGTCTGAAGCAGAATGACGTGATTTGGGTGATCGTAGACCGATTGACCAAATCCACGCACTTTATCCCGTTCCGAGCAGGACAGTCCACTGAGGCGCTGGCGAGGAGATATATGGAGGTAAATCCTTTTACTTTCCATTTTTATTTCCTTCCCTAGAACAGTTAGTGATGTAACGTGTTCGTGCAGGAGATCGTTCGACTGCACGGAGTCCCTGTGAGTATCGTGTCGAACAGAGACACGAGATTCACGTCTCAGTTCTGGCAGAGTTTGCAGAAGAGTTTGGATACGAGTCTGAGTTTCAGCACGGCGTACCATCCGCAGACGGATGGCCAGTCCGAGAGGACGATTCAGATCTTGGAGGACATGCTGAGGGCGTGTATGTTGGATTTTAAGGGTTTGTGGGAGGACCATCTACACCTGGTGGAGTTCTCTTATAATAACAGCTTCCAGGTGAGTATTGGCATGGCAACATTCGCTGCGCTATACGGAAGGAAATGTCGATCGCCACTGAGTTGGGATGACGTTGGAGATCGGGAGCTGTTGGGACCTGAGATGATCGTGGAGGCTGTGGATGTTGTCAGAAACATACGGGAGCGGCTGAGGATTGCTCAGGACCGTTTTAAGCATTGGGCTGATGCCAAGCGGCGTCCGTTGGAGTTTCAGCCTGGTGACCACGTGTTTATGAAGATTTCCCCGAATCGAGGAGTGATTCGCTTTGGGAAGCGTGGGAAGCTGAGCCCGAGATACATTGGACTGTTTGACGTTCTGGAGAGGGTTGGCGAGGTAGCCTACCGCTTAGCCTTGCTGCCATCTTTGGTTGGAGTTCACGACGTCTTCCATGTGTCGCAGCTTCGTCGTTATGTTAGCGATCCGTCTCACGCTGTAGATTTCTCGGAGATCACCGTTCGCCCTGATCTGACGTATGACCAACTACCAGTTCAGATTTTGGACATGCGTCAGAAATCACTTCGGAACAAGACCGTAAATCTTGTGAGGGTGATGTGGTGACACGGCTCGCCAGGAGAGTCTACTTGGGAGAGGGAAGATGAGATACGTGAGCGCTACCCACTTTTGTTCCCTGACACGTAAGTGTTAGGAAATTCCGAGGGCGGAATTTTTCTTAAGGTGGGGAGGATGTAACGACCGGTGTTTGTAAATATTTTATATGAATAATATTGAATTTCCCTTCCTTGTATGTTTTCCTCGGTTGAATCCATATGTTTTAGCTTAATAACGCCGTAATTCTAGAGTTAGAACGATCCTAGAAGCTATAGAATATTTCCTGAAGCTTCGCGCTTCGTTTCGGCACTTCTGGTGCATCTTAGTTGGTTCACGAAGGAGAACCAACCGACTAGAATGAGATCTAGTCGGTCAGCAATCCTTCATGGACCGACTAGTTCAACGTATTAAAAATAGCTGAGTTACTGTTTGTCGTTAGTCGGTCTAAGTTCAACCTTCGACCGACTAGTTCTTAAACTAGTCGGTCAAGCATTGTACTCAGACCGACTAATTCTGAGTTTCACTGTACAGTAAATGTTACTGTTTGTCGTTAGTCGGTCTAAGAACGATTTCCGACTGACTAGGTTGCAAACTAGTCGGTCAGCTATTGTTCTTCAACCGACTAATTCTTGTATAATCTTTTTTAGTCGGTTAAGAGTTGTTCTTCAACCGACTAGTTCTAATTCTCTTCTTGTATCTTTTGGTTGCATTTTAGTCGGTCAACGTTGGTCGACTGACCGACTAGTTCTTAATCTAGTTGGTCACCAGTTGTGCTTTGACCGACTAATTTAGTTGACATGTACCAAAACCTATTCTCGGTTTGCCATTTAGTCGGTCCACGTTAGACGACCGACCGACTACTTCTTAAACTAGTCGGTCAACCACTCTTCTTTGACCGACTAGTTGACCCCGAAACCTAGATCTATTTTTCAGCCGTCATTTTATTTCTATTTAATCCGTCAATTCTATCATTCTTCATTCATTCTTTCTGAGCCAAGATCATTCACAAATCATCCCTAAACTTCCCCAAATCATTTCTTTCATCCTTGGAAGTTCTTGCTCGCCGTATCTCGCGCCGATTACCGATCTAGGTCGCCGAGATCCCGTTTTCGGCCATAGTTTCCCAGGATCGTTCTTCGTCACCAAATCAAGATCCGTTTTGGTGTCTTCCATCTGCTACTTTACGGTTAGTAATCCTAATCTCGTAACCTCTATTAACCCACACCGTAAATTAGAAACCCTAAATTAAAAATGGATTATTAGACATAGGATTTCAATGCAAAACGATTTAGAACTTCCGTCTAATCTTTATTTTGCCATAAACAGCGAATTCACCTACCGTAGGACATCGTTCTCGTTACTCACGTCGATCAACAATTCGGTACCAGGCAAGTGAAACTTGCCAACACTTCTTTAGGCCATGTTTTTAGGCCAATTCTTTGTACTAGCGTGAAAGAGACTAGATCGTGAAATGATAGCGATCTAGGCGCAACTTTGTGATCTAGCTTGACAACGAAGCTAGATCTGACACCTTGCCATATCATTTATGCATTGATATCTGTCTTGACAACGATTCTATGGGCTTCTATGATAATCCTAGCTCAAATAATGTAAGACCTACTCAATGCTTAACATTCTACATAAAGAAACTAGAAGACAATAAAATAAACTTGACGAACCGTCTTCAAAGCTTCAATCCGAATCTCTTGACTTCAATAATGGTCCTTGAGCTTCAACGAAGCTTCAGGCACACGATCACGTGCTTTGAGAAGTCTTGAGATGTCTCTTTTGATATACGTAGACTTTTGGCGACGATCTCCATAATTGCTCTCACACAGTGTTAGTTCACGATATTTATGTTTGATCATCATCAAAACTAAATTCGGGGAATCAATACTCAACAGTTATAACAGATTCAGAGTAAATAAAAGCAATCACAGATGCACATCAGATTTACCATGGTTCGGTCGATCACCACGACCTACATCCGGCCTCCGAAAGCAAATATTATATTAATAGTGTACATGCACCACCGTAATAGCTAGAGAACCAACGTCTCTACACTCACCAGGCTCAGTACTCCACTCACCGTGTTCAACACTATCAATCCTAATATATGCTCACTTGACGACACCCGTCAAGTTCCTCTTGTCTAGACCACCACTAGACAAGACCCCAAAATGTCACAAGTGAATGGTAAAGTTTTCCTTATAGAGATCAAACAATACTACACAAAAATAAAAATAAGAGTTTAGAAACCTCAGTTTTGTGTAGCCGTCGTCGTATCCATCAATCAGCACGCCCAGCTCTCGTCTGGCAAGATGTAGATGTCTCGTCACGTCTGCAACTCAAGTTGCTACTCTAACTTGGCTTATCTTTGAATATTGCGCCTTGTGCACAAGCTTGGATGAATGGCACTCGCTAGTAGTTGTGGCCTGCAACAAGGCGTGGCCTCTTCTTGTGGGTACAGCAGCAGTGCACAGCAAGGGATTTTGGTGCTCGAGCAGTGCACGGCCAAGGGAGTTGGGTGCTCGAGTAGTGTGCATCCAGGGTCCTCCAGTGCAGCAGCAGTGCACGTGCAGGCTTGGTGTTGGCAGCTGCAGTGCATGCGCAACCTGCTCTCTCTCCTTGTTGCGGCCTCCTATTGATTATGCTTGCTTGGTGATGCTATGTTGCGGCAGTTGGATGCATGTGTAAGCTTGATGATGAGGCAAGGAGAGTAGGGAGCTCTTTTGCAACTTGCGGCACCTTGGTTTGTTCTTGCAACTTGCGGCACCTTGTAGGGTTCTTGCAACTTGCGACAACTTGTAGGGTGGACGCTCTTTGGAGATGTTGCGGCTACTCTCTTGTTGCATGACTTGCAACAAGGATGATCCTCTCCTTCTCTTGCAATGGTGTAAGGTGATGAAGGCTTGAGCTTTGCGCACGGGTGAAGAGGGCTTCTTTAGTGTCTTGCGCAAGGTGAAGGATATGGCTATGGTAGCAACTTGTGCAAGAAGGGCTTAGAGCAAGGGTTGCGGCTATGGGTCTTTGCACAAGATACAATGGAGATCTTTGGAGATGTAGAGGGCTATGGCAACTTGCGCAAGGATACTAAGAGATGAAGCTTCGAGGATGGCTTGCGCAAGGGAGGAGGATGGCTATGGCAAGATTACGGCTTAGGGGTTTCTTCTAGTGTTGGCCGCAATACTAGGTTTAAGGGTTTAGGATGATGGCCTTGCTTCCCCTCTCTCTTGATATGTGTAACGACTGGTTTTTCTATGTTAGTGTTATCGATAATATATATATATATATATATATGTTTGGTGGATTTTCTCCATATGCGTGATTTCCCATCTCCGTCGCTTTCGTTTTCGATCGTTTCGTTGTGATTTTCTAGTCTCCTCCTCATATCGTTGATCTTGGAGTAAGTCACTCATGACGAGCTTCTTATCGCTCATATCTTAGAGTATAAATCGATCCTAGAAGCCGTAGAAATCTTCCCGGGGCTTCGCGCTCCGATTCGACACTTTTTCGTGCACGTTAGTTGGTTCAAGAAGGAGAACCAACCGACTAGATTGAGATCTAGTCGGTCGGCAATCCTTCATGGACCGACTAGTGGGCTTTGATTATAATTCAGAAGTTATTGTTTATCGTTAGTCGGTCTAAGAACAACCACAGACCGACTAGATGTGAAACTAGTCGGTCAGAACTTGTTCTTTAACCGACTAGTTCCTTTGATTAATTTCCCCTAAGTTACTGTTTATCTTTAGTCGGTCTGAGAACATCTTTCGACCGACTAGATTGTAATCTAGTCGGTCAGCCATTGTTCTTCAACCGACTAGTTCATTGATCATCTTTCCAGCCGAGTTACTGTTTACTCTTAGTCGGTCTATGAACACTCACCGACCGACTAGTTCTCAAACTAGTCGGTTGACAAGCCTTCACAAACCGACTAATTCAAAGCTCCTTTTTCCTTCAGGAGTTATTGTTTGCTCTTAGTCGGTCACAGTTATTCGACCGACCGACTAGTTTCCAAACTAGTCGGTCAGCCACCCTTCTTTGACCGACTAATTCACCCAGAAACCCTAGTTTTGCCCTAGCCGCCACACGATTTTCTATATAAACCCCCAATCGTTTTCTTCTCTTCCCTCTCTTCTCCTGAACCTCCTCCTTCCCCAAATCATCCTCCTTCATCCCCAAACCCTTCCTCCTTCATCCCAAGCCATTCCTTCCTCCCTTGGAGCTTCCCTCTCGCCATTTTGGCCGGCCACCACCTCTAGGTCGCCGGAAAACCCCCAAAAATCCCCAAAACCCCATTTCTCCAAATTTCTCCATCCATTTCCAGATCTGGACCGTAGGTTCCCCGGATCGTTTCTTCTGTCGTCGTGCTTGCTCGGCGTCGTTCTTCCACTACGCTATCGGGTAGTATTCTTCCTTCAATATTCTCATAACCCCCCCATTATGATTTGTGAAACCCTAATAATAATGGATGTTGTTTGATGATTGTTTCTCCATGACAGCGATTCCCTTCCCCGTAGATTAGCGTTCGTGAGACGAACCTTCGTGATCGTCTTCCTCGGTGCTAGGCAAGTGAAACTTGCCACCTAGGGTTTTGGGCCATGTCTTAGGCCATTTGCTTGTTGTACGAAATGATACTCGCCTAGGCACAATTTCAGGATCTAGCTTGACAACGAAGCTAGATCCGTAATTTATCGTGTTGCATAACTACTATGTCATGTTTACTTTCAATTAACGGTACGCGAATTAATTGTCATTCATGCATTGTTATCTGCCATGTTTAATTTCTATTAACGGTACGCGAATATCTGCTCATGTCATTGCATACTTGAATACTCATCGTGATTGTGTAGCATCTCTACAATACTTGTGTTTCCTGGCTCGTGTTCCAGAAGCGGGCCATGTGTTGGTTGATAGCCAACGCCCGATCTACTTGTTTCCGGCTAGGTGCACCCTACGCCAAATACTTATGAATCGTGAACTAGAATGCGAGCTCCTGTGCGGGGCAACCCTGGCTCATTTACTGAGCTCGTGTGTAGGGACCCTGGCTCGTCCACATGTGGGTATTGGGGTAAGAGTTAAGCGGCCAATCAACTGGGAGTCTGCCCGATCAGCAACTGTAGTGGTAAGGCGTAAACTCTGGGCTCTGGGGTAGTGTTAAGCGGCCAATCAGTATGAATGTCAATCCGTTCAACTGTAAGGCGTAAACATCTACAAACAACTTGAAAGCGTGACTAGTGTTAAGCGTCCACTCAGTGTGAACGTCAAACCATTCAACTGTAAGGCGTAAACATCTACAATAACTTGAAAACGTGACTAGAGAAAGGATTGAGAATGTTAGTAGCTTGGCTACTCCTGTCATGCCTTGATAAATTGTTCTCTTGCACTTATTGTTACACCACGTCTTACTTGTGCACTCATACTAAAACTGCCATGTCATGCATGCTTTTAGAACTGCTAGTTGCTTTCCTTTCAGTTTCCTTGCCCAAGTCTTTTTAGACTTGCTGACATGTGCCCCTTTCTCTTTGGGTGTCGCATGTTAGTTGCCGAGCCTGAGTTGTTGTTGAGGGCGACGAGTTCGAGGAGTTCGTGCCCGATTCTGTGGGTTGAAGAGGAGCTTGAGAATACCGGTGATATTTCTTAGGATCTTACAGTTTCCTTTTGTTTTAGGACTCCTGTTAGTTGTCGGTGTGTGGCACCTTTGTTTGTACTTTGTACTTTTGTTGGCCATGTTGGGCCCTTAGATTCTTTTCTCTTTTAGCCTGGTGGCTTTTTCTGTGATGTTGGAATTTAATGTGATGGATATTCTGAGATTGTCTTTTGTCTCATTTCCTTTATTATTATCTTTGTTTTGTATCGCGTTGCAAGGACCTGCAGATTCATTGTTGATTGACGCTTATCGGGCTTGGAGCTTGCAGCTTCAAGTCTGAGCGGACCTTCTCACACTTCGCCTCCATATTTTTAGGAAGCGGGGCGTGACAGGTTTTAGTGGTGGCCCATACAAGTCCGTCTTGCAATTACAAATTATCGGAACAACGATAATAACTATGGAATGTCCATTAAATAAATTGCAACATCCAAGTCTATAGCCTTGAGTCTAGTAGTTTTCCTATGTCTCTAGGTGGTAGGAAGACTTAGTTAGACGTACGTGCTTGCTAATTAGAGGCCCCTGATTGTTAGTTAGACTCCCCGCTAGGAGTTGATTTGGTCGTCGTAGGAGTTACCTTAGTGGTTCCTGTCTAGCTTTGGATAGGATAGACTTCTAGAATTCTTTGGTATCTTGCTTGGGTTCATCGATTTCAGACCAAGCTGAACTCATTTCATCGCAATCTAGCCCTTAGGGAGTCTTAGCGCTTAGTTCCATAATCTTTAGTTGGTTGATCGTAGGAGTTTCCGTAGATTTTCCTAAGTCATAACCTAGGCGTATTTATGTTTTGATCATCCGACCAAATCCCTTGCCTCGATTCCCACGACCACCACGTTTCGATAATCGTTGATCCTTCGAATGTCCCCATTCGCAAGGCTTAATTTATTTTAAAGTTATTTTTCGATTTCCCTTATTAAAGTTTTCGCTAAGTTTAAATTGTGTTTTAAACCCACTATGTATATACTTAAATTTCTCACTTTTCGATTGAGTCGATTCCTTGTAGATTTCGGAGTCTAATGGTTGTAATTATAATTGCTATCTCGTAACCATTTTCTAATCTATAATTTCGCATTTCGGTTTAAAGACTCTATTACTATTTTGAAAAATTCGACATACCATTTCTCTAACTATGAGATCCATTTTAATCGCATAGCATACACATTTTAAAATCTCTTCCAAGATAAATAGAACTTCAATTATTTTCATATATCAGTACTAGATTCATTGTACTCGTACTTTAAGGTCTTGTATAAATCAGTTGTTTGGCAATTCCGGGTCCCTCTAAAAAGTATTTTAAATGTTATTTGATTGGAATTTCTCTTCAGTTTTAAAACTTGGAAGAATTTGGCATGGGCCTAAATTTTCACACTATAGTTGATCGGATTTCATTCTTTAAATTTTGAAATTTTACCGAAAAGTTATATTAAGCTACTGCCGTATAATATTCTCGAACCTCTCCGTTGCAAATCTTGAACTTTCTGAAAGTATCTTCCCGACTTCCTTTTTCCAAAGTTTAAATTTGTTCGGAACTTTAATATTTATATATTTATACCTCATGCTATTTCGTTGACTTAAATTTATTTTTGAATTTCGAAAGTTTTGACGAGATTTGATTACTATTTTATAATGTTTTTTCAGCCTTTACTTTCATACCTATTTAAATACCTCGTCCCTTTTCATATATCAATTTAATTCTGAGCTTTCAAATTTTTCCCAAATTCGATTTATAAAGTTTTCCTTCTTATTTATGCCATTCAAACGATTCATCACGCTCCCTTAATATACCTTCCCAGTCCCACATGATTTTAGCTTTCAGCAAACCAAAGATATGTTCAACATTGTCTCTATTACAATTTTTGGAAAATTACTATTTCGTAACCATTTTCCGACCTGGACCTTCCATAATTTGGTTTTTAAGCTTATTACGAATTTTGATAAACCTACTACTAAGTTTTCCGTTCACCATACATGCTTTTAGAAAAAAATTTCTAGACTAAATCGGATTTTGAATATTTTTATGTATCCATGCTAGGCTCGTTAGCCCGTATGTTAAGAGCTTTGTGTAAAACGATTTCTTTTGGCAAATCCTGGTTACACTAAAAGGTAGTTTCAATGTTGATTATTTAAGCTTTTCCTAGCTTAAGGACTTTGAAAGTATTTAGCACGAGTTTAAAATTCTTTCATTAATTTAATTTCATTTCAAAACTTTTGCCAACATTGTTAAATCACTGCCGTATAATATTTTCTAAACTACGTCCTTAATGTTCGTATGAACGCTTTACTTCCTTTCATAATGATTTCCGTTAAGCCGATAAATCATTTCCTCTGACTATGTATTTTTCAACTCAAACTTATTTCGAACAACTTATCTTATAGATCTTCAAATATCGTTTATACGAAGGAGAACTCCAACTTTTCAAATATGATAGTTTTATACTTTTAGTGTTCTTGACTTTCGCCATTCACGTTCTATTTCTGAAAACTTATGAGAGTAATATTTACATCTTTCTTCCCCGTCTAAACATCCACAATTATATCTCAGTTCCACTTGATCTATTTACCTCCTTGTCCTCGCCCTACCTGAACTCATTTTTACGATCTTGTTTCGTTATGCCATCTAATCTTGGTTTCCTTCCTTCTGCCTCGTCATCCCACTAGTGTTTGCCGTTGTTTACGTAACGCCAGTTTAGTGGTGGGTCCTTAGACTTTTGGTGATGTTGTCGTAGTGCATGTACCTAAATTGAGTATGTAGGCTTGAATGAGTGTATCCCCTATAGTATGACAATGTTTGCCTATTGTGTGATATATATACTTAGAGTTATTCATGATGTTATGAAATTGTAAGTGTGTTAATATTTATAGATATGTACGTGGATAGCTATACCACTCTAGGGGCGTCTATGTATATAAAATTCTGTATTGGAATGTCTAATAGAGTGTATGCAGTAGGGGATACTTATGATGGTTGAAATAATATGATTGGTAAACCTATATGTATGTTAGGTGCGATAATAATAGGTGTACGTATAGTTAAAGTGGGTATGCCTATTATGTGACATATGTGTTATACGCGTGAGTGTGTGCTCGTACGTAGTTACGTATTGTGCGTAGACGCGAGTAGTTATGTGATTACTGCGTGAGTATATAAGTGATATATATGTGGTAGTAGAAATATAATTTTGATTGGTATTGCTTGCTTTTGTGGATGGTGTGTGCGTGCATGCCGTGAGGTATACACGGCTATTGCATATCTTAACTAATGGATGAAGTAAGTGTATTGATGTGCCAATTATAGATGGATGGATATGGTATGAATATATGATAAATGTATGTGACTATACGATGACTGTATTTATTAGGGAGAGTATTGTAATTATAGGTGTGCTGATGTTTGTGATATTATTATGGTATATGAAGTGATTGAAATATGTGATATTACCTGATTAGATATTAAGGGTGCTTGACATTTGGATGATGTATGTATAATGTTTGGATTGTTTGTGTCCGGTTGTGTTATGCACATGATTGTGGGTCACTAACCAGTATATAGCTATAGGTGTTGGTCTTGTGGTATAGATGTTTACTAAGGACTTGCCCCTGTGAATATATGTGTGCTAGCTAAAGCTAAGTGCGTATATGTGCTGAGTATATAGTGGTATATATGAATGTTACATTAGCGTGCGTGGATGTGCACCATGCACGGGTAAGTATGTGATAGTTATAGGAATTGGTGACTATGGTATGTGTGGTGTGTCGTGATTATAGCTATAGGACTATATATGAAGTGATAATATGGTGAAATGTGTGCATGCATTTGAATGACTATAAATTATGAAATTATAATGATGGTGAATGTATATTAGATATAGTGAACTTGTTTTAATAATGGTATGGTGTGATTACACATATTGATTGTTTGGTATTGGATGTGCACTAGGAGATATAGGGAGTAGTGTATCCTTATTATTTGGTTCATAGGTAGTTATCTAAATGTGGCGTGAACTATTTGGTTGTTTGTGAGTATGTGCACCATGGTATGTGATAAGTATTTAATAGTTCTATAAGGATGTTATGACTATATGAATGATTGAAATACGTGTATGAAATTGTCTAGCTATGATAGGTATATAAGTATAATGTGCGTGAATAAATACATGATTGTAGAATAAATGATTGACTACATAGTGCGTATATAAGCACTTGAAATGACTATACATGGTTGAATATTAATGTGATATTGATTGAGGGTAGTTACGAAAGCGACTAGATATGTTAGAAAGTCCGAGGACGGACTTTATTTTAAGTTGGGGAGGATGTAACGACTGGTTTTTCTATGTTAGTGTTATCGATAATATATATATATATATATATATATATATATATATATATATATATATATATATATATATATATATATATATATGTTTGGTGGATTTTCTCCGTATGCGTGATTTCCCATCTCCGTCGCTTTCGTTTTCGATCGTTTCGTTGTGATTTTCTAGTCTCTTCCTTATATCGTTGATCTTGGAGTAAGTCACTCATGACGAGCTTCTTATCGCTCATATCTTAGAGTATAAATCGATCCTAGAAGCCGTAGAAATCTTCCCGGGGCTTCGCGCTCCGATTCGACACTTTTTCGTGCACGTTAGTTGGTTCAAGAAGGAGAACCAACCGACTAGATTGAGATCTAGTCGGTCGGTAATCCTTCATGGACCAACTAGTGGGCTTTGATTATAATTCAGAAGTTACTGTTTATCGTTAGTCGGTCTAAGAACAACCACCGACCGACTAGATGTGAAACTAGTCGGTCAGAACTTGTTCTTTAACCGACTAGTTCCTTTGATTAATTTCCTTTAAGTTACTGTTTATCTTTAGTCGGTCTGAGAACATCTTTCGACCGACTAGATTGTAATCTAGTCGGTCAGCCATTGTTCTTCAACCGACTAGTTCATTGATCATCTTCCCAGCCGAGTTACTATTTACTCTTAGTCGGTCTATGAACACTCACCGACTGACTAGTTCTCAAACTAGTCGGTTGACAAGCCTTCACAGACCGACTAATTCAATGCTCATTTTTCCTTCAGGAGTTACTGTTTGCTCTTAGTCGGTCACAGTTATTCGACCGACCGACTAGTTCCCAAAATAGTCGGTCAGCCACCCTTCTTTGACCGACTAATTCACCCAGAAACCCTAGGTTTGCCCTAGCCGCCACACGATTTTCTATATAAACCCCCAATCGTTTTCTTCTCTTCCCTCTCTTCTCCTGAACCTCCTCCTTCCCCAAATCATCCCCCTTCATCCCCAAACCCTTCCTCCTTCATCCCAAGCCATTCCTTCCTCCCTTGGAGCTTCCCTCTCGCCATTTTGGCCGGCCACCACCTCTAGGTCGCCAGAAAACCCCCAAAAATCCCCAAAACCCCATTTCTCCAAATTTCTCCATCCATTTCCAGATCTGGACCGTAGGTTCCCCGGATCGTTTCTTCCGTCGCCGTACTTGCTCGGCGTCGTTCTTCCACTACGCTATCGGGTAGTATTCTTCCTTTAATATTCTCATAACCCCCCCTCATTATGATTTGTGAAACTTTAATAATAATGGATGTTGTTTGATGATTGTTTCTCCATGACAGGGATTCCCTTCCCCGTAGATTAGCGTTCGTGAGACAAACCTTCGTGATCGTCTTCCTCGGTGCTAGGCAAGTGAAACTTTCCACCTAGGGTTTTGGGCCATGTCTTAGGCCATTTGCTTGTTGTAGGCGTAAAAGAGACTAGGCGATGAAATGATACTCGCCTAGGCAGAATTTCAGGATCTAGCTTGACAACGAAGCTAGATCCGTAATTTATCGTGTTGCATAACTAACATGTCATGTTTTCAATTAACGGTACGCGAATTAATTGTCATTCATGCATTGTTATCTGCCATGTTTAATTTCTATTAACGGTACGTGAATATCTGCTCATGTCATTGCATACTTGAATACTCATCGTGATTGTGTAGCATCGCTACAATACTTGTGTTTCCTGGCTCGTGTTCCAGAAGCGGGCCATGTGTTGGTTGATAGCCAACGCCCGATCTACTTGTTTCCGGCTAGGTGCACCCTACGCCAAATACTTATGAATCGTGAACTAGAATGCGAGCTCCTGTGTGGGGCAACCCTTGCTCATTTATTGAGCTCGTGTGCAGGGACCCTGGCTCGTCCACATGTGGGTATTGGGGTAAGAGTTAAGCGGCCAATCAACTGGGAGGCTGCCCGATCAGCAACTGCAATGGTAAGGCGTAAACTCTGGGTTCTGGGGTAGTGTTAAGCGGCCAATCAGTGTGAATGTCAAACCGTTCAACTGTAAGGCGTAAACATCTACAAACAACTTGAAAGCGTGACTAGTGTTAAGCGTCCACTCAGTGTGAACGTCAAACCGTTCAACTGTAAGGCGTAAACATCTACAATAACTTGAAAACATGACTAGTGAAAGGATTGAGAATGTTAGTAGCTTGGCTACTCCTGTCATGCCTTGATAAATTGTTCTCTTGCACTTATTGTTACACCACGTCTTACTTGTGCACTCATACTAAAACTACCATGTCATGCATGCTTTTAGAACTGCTAGTTGCTTTCCTTTCAGTTTCCTTGCCCAAGTCTTTTTAGACTTGCTGACATGTGCCCATTTCTCTTTGGGTGTCGCATGTTAGTTGCCGAGCCTGAGTTGTTGTTGAGGGCGACGAGTTCGAGGAGTTCGTGCCCGATTCTATTGGTTGAATATGAGCTAGAGAATACCGGTGATATTTCTTAGGATCTTACAGTTTCCTTTTGTTTTAGGACTCCTGTTAGTTGTCGGTGCATGGCACCTTTATTTGTACTTTGTACTTTTGTTGGCCATGTTGGGCCCTTAGATTCTTTTCTCTTTTAGCCTGGTGGCTTTTTCTGTGACGTTGGAATTTAATGCGATGGATATTCTGAGATTGTCTTTTGTCTCATTTCCTTTATTATTATCTTTGTTTCGTATCGCGTTGCAAGGACCTGCAGATTCATTGTTGATTGACGCTTATCGGGTTTGGAGCTTGCAGCTTCAAGTCTCACCGGACCTTCTCACGCTTCGCCTCCACATTTTTGGGAAGCGGGGCGTGACAATATGGTAGCAAGTTTCTTTGTATTGCCCCCAAAAATTTTCTTTGCTTTGGTGCTTGGTATTTATAGGAGAGGTTAGGGTATAGTGCGGCCAAGGGGGGAATCCTAATGGAGGTAGGATTAGAGATATGAATGGAGATTTTATTGAGATTCTATTTGATCTTATTGCAATGCTAATGGGATTTGAATTTGGATTCAAATAGGATATGAGATTTGATAGGGATTTGATTTGCAATGCTAATAGAACTAGTATTTGAATCAATCTCTAATTGATTTGAATCAATCCAAAGGAGATTTGAAGGAGATACTCCATATCCATCCATCTTTGACCAAGTCCAAGTTGCTATATGAATAGCAATTACTCCATCTTCCAATTTGCTATGTAAATAGCAATTCCTCCATCAATTGACTTAGTCATCACTTTGAAGATTTACAAGTGTGCCATTCCTGAAAACACTTCGCACACACATTAGAATGTTCACACATGTTTGTTATCATCAAACACAAAGTTAACGATCGTTGTATCCAACATACGTTGTATCTAACAATTTTCCCTTTTTGATGATGACAAACGATTATAAGATTTGCACTAACGTTCCTCCAAATAATACATCGTGACATGTGTGTGTGAAGTGTGATAATGGGAGGATGTATGCAACAATATAACACTTGATGTACAAGCATAAAAGCATGCAATGAAGCAACGATAATGTGATACAAATAAGCATGGCATGCTCCCCCCTTTTCTTGCTCCCCATTAAACATATATTCACGTGTTCAACAATTCATTAATGCTCTACCTTAAAACAATATTCAGATATGCACATATAAGAATTAATGCACCTATTAAACCAATATTCAGATATGCACCAAATCTTCATTATTTTCTCCCCCATTTGTTATCATCAAAAGCGTAGACACGTCACATGCAAAAATAAAGTATTATAAATTACAACTAGCACTTGCATGTCATTTTCCTTAAAATAAGCACTTCAAATTCAATTAAAAGAGTAACATAGACTTCTACACCATCGTGTATGTAATGATTAAATAATTGATACACAAATGGAGAAACTCTCATAGAAATCAACCAAAACCAATCCACATTTTCCAATAAACATGATCTCATTAGGATTGATTTTTTCCCACTTCATTAAAAATTAGTTCAAAACACCACACCCCAAAAGCATAGCCTATAAGGACTTTTAGATGTGGGGGTGGCATTGCTTGACGAGTACAACACACATATTTTAGATACTCATGTGTAGTATACTTGCCATGAATTGTATCCATTTTACATAAGAAGCAATATTCATTCTTTTTCATTTTTCTTGTTTCATATTCAATTCTTTTGTGCTCAAATTTTATCCATGGCAAATACGCATCATATCCCTTAGATTTATCAGTTATTTTCAACCTACATTCACTTTCCAACATTTCATAAAAGATTCTCCAATTGTATAACAATATTCAATATTAGTGGAAGTCAAGGTATATGTGTAGAAATCAAGTTATTCAATTCATTAACCATGTCATGGCTACTTAGGAATTCTAACATGCGCATGTAGCTATAACAATAAAACAATGATATCTACAAGGATATGAATGACATTCAATAATACTACTTGAATGATACAAAGAGACGATATTCATTAAGTACATTTTTTTAATTTTTGTCTTTTTCATTTTTTCATTTTTATATATAATGAGCTAAGCACACTAGAATCAAGCAAACTAGCACACAAATAAAAAATAGTTCAAGCATGCAAAATCTATGAAGGTATGCATTAATTTCAAAGAGGGAAAAAGATATACCTTCGCATCATCATTTGGCTAAGGTGCAATATAATTAAAATGTTCAATCCAAGACTCATCGTCAAATCTCCATCGTACCTACACTGTAGATGTTATGTGTGACCTTGGAATCCAAAAAGGTCCACTCGTGTTAGTCTGTCACGCCCCGCTTCCCATTGTACTTGGGAGCGAGGACACGACGAAGGTCCGCATGTGCTTAAAGCAAGAAGGAGGTGCTTTTTCTTTTCTCTCCTCCTTGTTTTAAGCACATTACGCGTCTGTGTGATAACATCCTGCAGGTTCTTGCATGCGACTCAAACCACACAGATAAATTTTATTACAATCTTAATGTCTCAAAAATGAATACAACAAAAGCGATATAAAAGAGAGAGGGTCATATAGCCCATACAAGTTTTGGAAGAAACAACAAGTACAAAGATGTTGCAAAGGTACGAAGCTTCTCAGCGGGGAAACTCAGCGGCAAGGCACTCCTGGTCAACATGCTTAGTCTCTAAGCAACTCCTCTGCAAACCTGTCTAATACCTGACGTATATTTCACAAGACAAGAAATATACGTCAGCGAGGGTCGCTCGGCAAGATTTAAAGCATTAAGTATGAAAGACCCTCGACAAGGTTTTCAAAATCATTTCATGATTTCAATAATTTAAACATAACAGCGTAAGAAGCAGTGAGCATGACAAGAGTGGTGTACAAAGTAATGAACATGACAAGTGTAATGTGTACAGTACTGAGCATGGCAGGCGTATGTGTGTACAGCAAGTAGTGCAGTGAGTGTAATGGGTACAACAGTTATCATGGCAATAGTGATGTGTACAGCAGTAACGTGACAAGTGTAGTATGTGCATCAATTAACATGGCAGTTCTAAGCAAGTTGAATTAAAGTAATGACTTGGCAATTCGTAATTTCACATCCGTGGTTTCTATTCACTCCTAGGGTTCACGCCTGTAGGTCATGATGAGAAGGTCGTTCCTCTCACGGGGGCTTACCGTGATGGACGCTAACCCACCGCATGCGGGTGGTGCTCTTGAGGAGAGTACCTTTTATACGCCTAGTGGCCGCTCAACCCTAACCCCACCCAAAAGTTTTCCGGAACATGAGTCGGCCTAGTCGTATTACAAGCACGAAGTTTGTCAACTCACATGACGCTCACGAAAGTCACGATTTTGCCGCTTGGGCGCATGAACTCACAATTTCACGATTTCAAATATTCTATTCCGTCAATAAGTTCTATCCAAATGCATTCCATCCATAACCAATCAATCAAAAGAGTACAAGCATGATGTGTAACGTGACATGAGGCAAAACTAGAAATTCTTGATTCAGCATTTAAATGTAACGATGTTAAAAAAAACTGTAAATGCACACTTGCATATCAGAGTAGCTCAGGTCAAAGCAATTAAAAGCAATGGTTTCAAGATACGTAAAAAAAGTGCACTTTCCTGATTAGTCAATTTCGGGTGTTGTGGGTATCCAAGCGATCGTAACGGGTGTCGCGTTTCATCTCCTGTCACTTCTACCCCCTTCCCTTCTTCGTTCGTTGCAGGGAGCTCAAATGGAAAGCGGATCGGTAGGCGGCAAGGGCAACGGCAGGGTGTTCAAGGCGACGGCGGCGGACTGCAGTGGAGGGGCGACGGCGGACTGCAGTGGAGGGGCGACGGCGCGACTCTCGGCCGGTCTGCGGGACACGGTGGCAAGTCGGCGCCAGGGGATCAAGCGAGCTATTCGATCGTAGACAGCCGGGAGCAGAAGAGGGCGGGGGAAAGCGGTCTGGATGATCGGAAGGGGCGGTGAAGTTGTCGGAGAAGGGAGGAGCCCAGATCGGAGTTTTGAAAGGGCGGAGGTTGAGGTCGGGGAGATCCGGCATGAGGGTGGCTCGGGGAGGGGTCACTGTTGTGGGGCTGATAGGGGGTGCTGGCGGAGATCTGGGAGGTGGCGAGAGGACGACGATGGAAGAGGGGGAAGGCGAGAAGGCGAGCTCTGAAGGAGGTTGGAGGAGGCCGGCGGGATCTGCTTGGTTCAGATGGTTGCTGTCGTTCCACTGTCCTGAACAGGGGAAGGGGATTCGGACAGGGGAGCAGGATCGGCGGCAGACTGGGGCTGTCGAGGTCGCTGCGAGGTTGGGTGAGGCTTGGGATGCGGCGGTGTTGAGAGGAGGGGAGGTGGTCTGGGATATGGGCGTGCAGTGGTTAGGTTTCTGGGTGTTCAGTGGCGAGAACTGGGCATGGCGAGAGGAGGACTGGGTTCGTGAGGCCGGGGGCACTCGACGACTGGGTTTGCGGCGATGTAGGTCGGACGATGGAAGGAGGTGGCAGTGAAGAGGCTTGCGGGGAGGGGTCTGTCGGGGATGTGGCCGGAGAAGAAGGCCGTGCTATTGGTTGCGGGGGGTTTGTGAGGCAGGGTTGCTCTGTTCTGAACGGAACGAAGGAGAGAGATTGCGGGCTGTCGAGGCTTCGGGGTGTGGCGGACGGAGTAGGGAAGACGGCGGTTGTGGGAGATGGCGGTGGACGCAAGAGTTGTGCGAGGAGGCAAGGTGGTCGCAGGCTGTCGGATTGAGGCAGAGTCGGTGGGCTCCCGAGGGTTTGTAGGCGGGAGGAGAGAACTGCAGGCTCAGGGTGGAGGTGTACAGGCTGAGGGGGAGGCTTGTTTGAGGCAAGAGGAGGAAGGCGAGGAGGGCACGGATTAGAGCTTGGAGGCCATCGACGGACTGGGCGGAGAATGGCAGGGGTTGGGCTGAGGCAAGGTGGAGGTCGTGTGGTTGTAGGAAATGCTGGAGGTGGGGTTGTGAGTGGGGAGAACAGGGGTGGCGGTGTTGATGAAGGAGGTGGCTTGGGTGCTGTCGAAGGGTTGGGCTGAGGAAACGGTGGCGTGACGAAGAGATGAGGTGGCCGCATTTGCGAGGTCTGGGAGTTGATGCGAGGAAGAGGAAGGAGAAGTCGGGGGGTTGCTGCGGCTAAGCTACAGGGGCTGCTGCTAGGAAGATAACCATAGGTTCTCTAGTGTTTTAATAAGAGGAGGTAAAAACTAGGGCTCTGTATTATATTGTAGGGTGAGAACAAGAACCTAGGTTTATTATTATTATTATTATTATTATTATTATTATATATAGAAGTAGTGGGCAGGCAGCACGTGAAAATGTTATAGGCCTTAGGGTCTCTTCTAGGGTATTGAAGTTTCTTAAAATATTTAGCTAGGTGTCTTATAAAATATAAGTGTGTGTTTTATTATGGTGTGTGCGTGAGTAACAGATGGGTGTGTGTGTTTCAATGGGGTTTGGCCAAAGGGGTTTCAAAATGTGGGTGTTATACTAGGAAGGTGATATAGAATTTTAATTAATGTGATTGTAATTACTAGATTTAAATCAAGGGATATAAGGGCCAATCAATAGGTTTAAATGGGTTTATAAAAGGAAGGCCGCATTTGACTTTTAAAAGTTTGAAATTCAAATCTTGAATTCGAAAATTTAAATTAATTTAACAAGAAATACTTTAAAAATATAATAATAATGATAAAAGACTTAACTAAGTGGTTTTCAAAAAAATATATAATGATAGTAATAATTAATATGAAAAGTTGGTACGTGAACGTGTACGGGTACAGGGACAGAAACATCGAACAACGGGTACGGAGAATATACAAGAGAAAAGCAGATGAACATATCTATAAAACCCGGTCGTTACATCCTACCCACCTTAAGAACGATTCCTTCCTCAGAATCGCATCGACTAAGGCACCGGGAACACGTAAGGGTAACGCTCGCATCTCCTCTTCTAATGCACACACACTATAAATAACCATCTGCCATATCCAATTATTATTTCTAACACCAACATCAACCCCAATAGAATTACCACTGATAAGACTAATCAACGTCCATGCTAGTAGTAACAATACACATACACACATTACTAATTACGCATTAACATAACATGTTTAATATAGCATCACCCTACATTTATAATCCAACAAATATTATACTCGGGTGAATAGCAATACTATACTACACCACCACATCAATTTACACACTCACATTATTACCAACACACAATACATTATCATATATCTTATACACTCACTATCTATAATGATATAGTACCTTATGTCACTTACACATACTATTAACACTTAAATACAATTATTCTTAGTCTATTAATACTTCAATCGTACAATCACTTTTACATACCGCATATTACCATATACTCATTATAATACACATCATTACGCGTATATACAAGCATGTAATGCCTTACACTAAACACAGATTTATATACGGCTTACTCATAGTACTAGGGTCATCGTAATCTACCCACCTTAGGATCAAGTCCGTCCTCAGACTTCCTTCAATAGACTGACGTAAGGTGAGCAGACCTAGACGCTAAGGTCATTCTATCCTAGTCATACATACATTATAATGAAACCATATACATCCATATGCTTACACTTACTCATATATCACACACGTCCAAATACCTATTCATACATTCATTTTACATACATATATGTACTTACAATACCACACTCCTATCTTGTATCTATATAGGACACAACACACATAGGTATACCCAACTATGGTAATTTACATAGGGCTAGTATGCTCATACATCCACTATCTATTCACATGCACAATAACAACACCACAATCAATGTTAATGGTCTCACTAGACAACGATAAGCTCCAAGGTGATAACTAAGCAATGGTGTAGGATTCGGAGCTGAATGAGGCAACGAATTAATGTGTGAGGGACGGTCCCGGAGGTGGCCTGTGTTGCGGGGTAGAACTCGCGTACAATGAATTTGTATTGTGGAGAACCAAGGGCACAATGGTTATGTTGAGGAGAGGGTTTAAGTGGGTTGTTTAACAAGTGATTAGTGGGGTGAAGAGGCTGGACTTGCCGCCGGGGGTGGCCACGGGGTCGAATCTCATCGGACACGACGGAGGAAGGTTGGATAGCGGGAGGCTGGAGTTGATGTCGACCAAGGGGCGAGCTTTCCTGCAGCACGAGCAACTCGTCAGAAGGGCGGGGTTGGGGTCCAACCCTTAGCCCCTCCGATGCCTAAGTCAGTAACAGGACTTAAAACGGGGGCTAGGCACGCCGTTCGGCCTAACGGTGTGTCGGCCATACGTGACGAGCCATGAGTGGAAGAACAAAGATATGGACGACCGTTGCTCTTGCCTCTTGTGTGTGAATAAGGAGATTGAGAATGAATTTTCTCCCCTTTTCACCGTAAGAAGTGAGGGGGTATTTATACCTGAAGGGAGGCGGTTCGGTAGGGCTGACGTGGCATGTTGACCCGACGTGTTGAGCTGGCCCTGCTGTCAGTGGAAGCTTCGGACGAGGATGTCAGGAACAGGAGTGCCTGCCACGCTTTTGTCAGACGGTGCAGCGGTCTGGGGTGCTTTTGTCAGGGTGTCATGGCCGAAAGCATTAAGTGTCAGGGTGTCAGGGCCGAAAGCATTAAGTGTCAGGGTGTCAGGGTGTCAGGGCCAAAAGCATTAAGTGTCAGGGGGCACAGCGGCCAGGGGTACTTTGTCAGATGGTCGGGCGGTGATAGTGTCAGTAGCATCCTTGTACTAGATTATTTGTCATGTCCAATGTGCCAAAGATCAGTCACGTAGCTCGTCACCGTAGCTCGGCCCCCTTAGCTCGCCCGTCCCCTTAGCTCGGCCCGTTACCATAGCTCGGCCTGCTTAGCTCGGCCCGTCACCATAGCTCGGCCCCCTTAGCTCGCCCCGTCCCCTTAGCTCGGCCCGTCACCGTAGCTCGGCCCCCTTAGCTCACCAGAGGTCGTCACTGGTTATCAGCGGCCGAGGCAGAGTGCGTCGTTCCCATAGTCGCGTCAGACTCTAGAATCGACAGGCGCCCTGTGGCCCTCTATCGTTCGGGTGTGGAGCGCCCTGACGCTGGGTCGACCATCCTTCCAGAGGGAGGGACGAACCAGCGGGGTATCTAAGCGGTCTGGGATGGAAGGTCGGACCATCACGATCTTTAGGTCGTAACAATTGCCATCGTCATCCGGGCTCGAGTTGGAAGCCCGGCTTGATACGGATGATGTATCACCTTCCCTGCTGGGAATAGCACGTTGGGTCTACCTACCCCGGAGTCTTTACTTGAGGTGGAACGAGCGCGTAGCTCGGCCCGTGCCCTTCTCTGGTTTGGGTGGCAGGGACAGATCCTGCCCCAGAGTCTTCGTAGGGGGGAGGGAGTCGTAGCTCGGCCGTGCCCTTTTTCACCAATTGTTAGGCGAAGCGTTTTAGGCTTGCCTCGGAGGTCTTCAAGATCACGGGTACAGAGCGGCCGAAGTCTCCCACGCATTTTGCCCCTCCAGTTTGGGTGGCGAGCTGACGAGCTGCCCTGGAGGTCTGCAAGATAGCGGGTACAGAGTGGCCAAAGCCTCCCCCGCATTTTGCCCCTCCAGTTTGGGTGGCGAGCTGACGAGCTACCCCGGAGGTCTGCGAGATAGCGGGTACAGAGTGGCCAAAGCCTCCCCCTCATTTTGCCCCTCCAGTTTGGGTGGCGAGCTGACGAGCTGCCCCGGAGGTCTGCGAGTTAGCGGGTACAGAGTGGCCAAAGCCTCCCCCGCATTTTGCCCCTCCAGTTTGGGTGGCGAGCTGACGAGCTACCCTGGAGGTCTGCGAGATAGCGGGTACAGAGTGGCCAAAGCCACCCCTGCATTTTGCCCCTCCAGTTTGGGTGGCGAGCTGACGAGCTGCCCCGGAGGTCTGCAAGATAGCGGGTACAGAGTGGCCAAAGCCTCCCCCGCATTTTGCCCCTCCAGTTTGGGTGGCGAGCTGACGAGCTACCCCGGAGGTCTGCGAGATAGCGGGTACAGAGTGGCCAAAGCCTCCCCCTCATTTTGCCCCTCCAGTTTGGGTGGCGAGCTGACGAGCTGCCCCGGAGGTCTACGAGATAGCGGGTACAGAGTGGCCAAAGCCTCCCCCTCATTTTGCCCCTCCAGTTTGGGTGGCGAGCTGACGAGCTGCCCCGGAGGTCTGCGAGATAGCGGGTACAGAGTGGCCAAAGCCTCCCCCGCATTTTGCCCCTCCAGTTTGGGTGGTGAGCTGATGATCTGCCCCGGAGGTCTACAAGATAGCGGGTACAGAGTGGCCAAAGCCTCCCCCGCATTTTGCCCCTCCAGTTTGGGTGGCGAGCTGACGAGCTACCCTGGAGGTCTTCAAGATCGCGGGTACAGAGTGGCCAAAGCCTCCCCCGCATTTTCCCCCTCCAGTTTCGGTGGCGAGCTGACGAGCTGCCCCGGAGGTCCTCAAGATCGCGGGTACAGATTGGCCAAAGCCTCCCCCGCATTTTCCCCCTCCAGTTTGGGTGGCGAGCCGACGAGCTGCCCCGGAGGTCTGTAAGATAGCGGGTACAGAGTGGCCAAAGCCTCCCCCGCATTTTGCCCCTCCGGTTTGGGTGGCGAGCTGACGAGCTGCCCCGGAGGTCTGCAAGATAGCGGGTACAGAGTGGCCAAAGCCTCCCCCGCATTTCCCCCTCCAGTTTGGGTGGTGAGCAGACGAGCTGCCCCGGAGGTCTGCAAGATAGCGGGTACAGAGTGGCCAAAGCCTCCCCCGCATTTTGTCCCTCCAGTTTGGGTGGCGAGCTGACGAGCTGCCCTGGAGGTCTTCAAGATCGCGGGTACAGAGTGGCCAAAGCCTCCCCCGTATTTTCCCCCTCCAGTTTCGGTGGCGAGCTGACGAGCTGCCTCGGAGGTCCTCAAGATCGCGGGTACAGATTGGCCAAAGCCTCCCCCGCATTTTCCCCCTCCAGTTTGGGTGGCGAGCTGACGATGTAACGACTGGTTTCCTTGTATCTGGATTTAATATATTATAATATATGTTTTGGTGGATTTTCTCCTCATGTGTGGTTTTCGTCTCCGTAACTTTCATTTTCGATCGTTTCGTCGCGTTTCCTCGTTTCTTCCTTAGGATCGTCGATTTCGAAGTATGTCATTCGTGACGGGCTTCATAACGGTCGTATCTTACTATTAGATCAAGCCTAGGAGTCTTAGGAATCTATCCCGAAGCTCCGCGCTCCGTATCGGAACTTTTGGTGCTTATTAGCCGGTGTAAGAAGGGGCACCGACCAACTAGATGACGATCCAGTCGGTCGGCAATCCTTCTTGGACCGACTAGTTGGCTTTCTAAATTATTCAGGAGTTACTGTTTATCGTTAGTCGATCTAAGAACGTTGGTTGACCGACTAGGTTGCAAACTAGTCGGTCAGCAATGCTTCTTTAACAGACTAACTCATCATCTTAATTTTGGTATCAATACTGTTCACTCTTAGTCGGTCTAAGACCGTTCACCGACTGACTAGATGTAAAACTAGTCGGTCAGTAGTTGTTCATCGACCGACTAAATCCAAATCCTATTTTCGTTCAGAAGTTACTTTTTACACTTAGTCGGTCTGCGTTGGTCGACCGACCGACTAGTTGCCAAACTAGTCGGTCAGTGGTTGCTCTTTGACCGACTAATCTGTGTTAAAACCCTAATTTCTGGGCAGCCGCCAGCCCATCCTATTTAAACCCCTCCCAAACGTTTTCTTCTTCCTCCACTCGACCTAAAACCCTAGTTTCTCCCCCATTGAGCCCCCTTCCACCTCCAACCCTTATTCCTTCATTCCAAGCCCTAAATCCATCATCCAAACCATCCATCAACTCATTCTACCTCTCATCTTCCCCAAAAGCTCATCAAATCCCCAAAATCCCCCAAAACCCCTAGTTCTCCAATTTGTCCAATCTTTTCCAGATCTGATCCATAGGTTCTCCGGAGTGTTTCTTCCGCCTCCTCTCGGTAAGAAATCGATCTCTTGATGTTTTCATAACCTATTTGTATTTTTATGAAACCCTAATGAATGAATGTTGTTTTGATGATTGTTTCCCCATAACAGCGATTTCCCCGTAGATTAGCATCCGCGAGACGAACCTTCGTGATCGTCATCCCCGGTGCTAGGCAAGTGAAACTTGCCACTTAGGGTTTAGGCCATGTTTTAGGCCATTTTGCTTGTTGTAGGTGTAAAAGAGGCTAGGCGACGAAATGATACTCGCCTAGGCGCAAATTTAGGAACTAGCTTGACAACGAAGCTAGATCCGACATATATCATGTTGCACAATTACCATGTCATATTTACTTTCCATTAACTGTACGCAAATTAATTGTCATGTCATTGCATTCTTTAAGTGATCCCGTGATTGCGTAGATCGCTACAATACTTGTGTTTCCTGGCTCGTGACCAGAAGCGAGCATAATGAGTTGCTAACCCCAACGCTCGATATTGAATTGTGAACTTGGAAAACAAGCTCCCGTGCGGGGCAACCCTGGCTCACTTGCTGGGCTCATGTGCAGGGACCCTGGCTTGTTTACGTGTGGGATGGGGTAAGAGTTAAGCGGTCATTCAACTGGGAGTCTGCCTGATCAGCAACTGCAGTTGTAAGGCGTAAACTCTGGGGTGGGGTAGTGTTTAGTGCCGATCAGTGTGAATGTTGTACCATTCAGCTGAAGGGCGTAAACATCTACAAACAACAGTGAAACGTGAATAGTGAATTGATTGAGATTGTTAGTAGCTTGGCTACTCTTGTCTTGTCCCGATAATTGTTCTCTTGTACTTACTGTTCACCATGACTTTAATTGTGCACTCATGTTATAACTGCCATGTCATGCATACTAAAACTGCTAGGTTGCTAGTTGTCTTACTTTCAGTTTCCTTGCCCAAGTCTTTTAGACTTGCTGACATGTGCCACTTTACTCTTTTGGGTGACACATGTTAGATCTCGAGCCTGAGTACCTTGTTGAGGACGAGGTGTTTGCTGACGCCGAGCCCGAGCTTGTGTTTGACGGGGAGTACGTGGACACTGGGGACCAGTCCTAGTGTCTTCGTTGTGTTTTCCTTTTGTTTAGACTGATGTTTTGTTGTCGGTGCGTAGCACCCATACTTTGTGGTGTTATTGCTTTTGTTGGCCTTTTTCTGGGCCTTTAGACTCTTTCTTTTAGCCTGGTGGCTTTTCTGGATTGTTGAACTTATTTTCATGTTGGACAATTTATGAGATATGAGAATTTTATTTCTGTCTCTCCTTTATTATTATTGTTGCTCCGTTTGTGGTTACAGGGACCTGCTTATGTTTTATTGACGCTTATCGGGTTTGGGGCTTCATAGCTCCACTCTCGTGCGGACCTTTTCACGTCTCGCCTCCATTTTAGGGAAGCGGGTCGTGACAGGTTTTGTTGGTGGCCCATGCAGGTCCTTCTGTAACTGCGATTATCGGAATAGTGATAATAATATTAGAATGTCCAATAAACTAAGTTCGACGTCCGAGTCATAAGCTATGAGTCTAATCTGATTCGTTTTCTGTGTCATTAGATGGCAGAAGGCGATTCACCCGTGGTGGGGGTAGTGGTGCGCTCCCTCATGATGAGGAGCCTGAGCGGGAACCCACCAACGGGGAGATGATGCGGATGATGCTCCAGATGATGCAAGTGCAGCAGGGCGTGCTCCTGCAAGTCCGGAATGCTCCACTTGCTTGAGCTGCCCGGGCTCTTCCGGATGCCCCTCGCTCTGAGCCGGGAGCGAAGCAATTTCGGGAGCTGGGTCCCGCATATTTTGATGGGTCTGAGGGTCCTCTGGCTACCGATGAGTGGATTCGGAACATCGAGGACAATCTGAAGATGGCCAAGATCACCCCGGCTGGATGGGTTGATTTGGCAAAGAGGCAACTCAAGGATAATGCTCGGAATTGGTGGGATGCGGAAGAGAAGATGTTGGTGGAGCCGATAGCTTGGACTGCCTTTAAGTCCAGGTTTGATGAGGAATTCTTTTCGAAGGCTTCGAAGAAGGAGATGCTGCAGCGTTTCATTGATCTGAAGCAAGGGAGCTTGACGGTGGACCAGTACCACCAAGAGTTCACCAGGCTGAGTCGGTTCGCACCAAAGATGGTGCAGGATGCTGATGAGAGGGCTCAGAGATTCCTGCAGGGACTTGCTTTGGAGCTCCAGAGTTTTGTGTCTTCCTCCGATCTGGACTCTTATCAGAAGGTTCTGGTCGCTGCGAGGAGGCAGGAGCTGAACCTGAGTCAGAGGAGGGGGTCTATTGTTGGTGTTGGGAAGAGGCCTATGGAGCAGGCCAGAGCGGTGGTTAGGCATGGTTTCAAGCCTAATCAGCCGGCTCAGTTTAAGAGGCCAGGAAGGCCTATTCTGAAGACTTGCCACTTCTGTGGCAAGCCTGGCCACATCAAGGATCAGTGTCGGAAGTTTTTGGGCCAGTGTCTGGTTTGTGGTGATGCTTCCCATGTCGCGAAGGATTGTCGGCATGCGGGTCCGCTGCGGAGGGCACCTGTTGCAGCACAGCCATTGCAGCAGCGAGCGTCTGTTCCTGCCGGTCGTGGAGCAGCTCTTGTTCCGCTGAGGCAGGCTTTTCAGCAGGTTGTTCCGCCGAGGAGGCAGGATTTTCTGATGACCGCTGTGGAGAGCGAGGCTGTGGATGAGGTTATCGCAGGTAATCCTCAATCTGGCTGTTACTTTCCTAGCTGGTTTGAATGTTTGATTGTGTTGTTTGCTTGAACATGGTTGTTTGCTAGACTAGGGTTTGATTGTTAATTGCTTGTTAGGTGTGGTTTTGGTGTGCACATTTCCTGCACGAGTCCTCTTTGACTCTGGTGCATCGATGTGCATTATTTCTCGGAGCTTCGTGGAGAGGCATTCCTTGTCGACGTCCCCTCTCCCCAAGAGTTGGAATATCGTTACAGGGAATGGCGTGGTCTCGGTGCATCGTGGATGTAATTCTTGCTCGTTGGTGGTCTGTGGACATGAGCTTTTCGCTGATTTCATTGTCCACGACATCATCAACTATGATGCAGTTCTTGGGATGGACTGGCTTGCGAGCTTCTATGCTACAATCGACTGTCGAAGGAAGAAGGTGGTGTTCGAGATTCCCGGACATCCAGTATTTGAGTTCAGCCGTGGTAGCAGTTCGCATGGTCCTGTCAGATTTCGGGCCAGGCCGGTGGAGGTTGTGGCTATGCAGATGGAGATGGAGTGGCCAGCTGTGGTGCGTGATTTTGGTGACGTCTTCCCCGAGGAGATGTCTGGTTTGCCACCTGATCGAGCTCTAGAATTTTCTATCGATCTTGTTCCGGGTGCGCAGCCGATTTCGAAGGCGCCGTATCGTATGGCACCTGCAGAATTGGAAGAGTTGCGGAAGCAGTTGGATGAACTTTTGCAGAAGGGTTATATCAATCCTAGCGTGTCTCCGTGGGGAACACCGATGCTGCTGGTGAAGAAGAAGGATGGTTCGCGTCGCATGTGCGTGGACTATCGGGAGTTGAATGCGGTGACCATTAAGAATAAATACCCGTTGCCTCGCATCGATGATATTTTTGATCAGCTTGAAGGTTCGAGGGTGTTTTCTAAGTTGGATTTGAGGAGTGGTTACCATCAGTTGAAGGTGAAGAAGGGAGATGTTCCGAAGACAGCGTTCAGGACGAAGTATGGACACTATGAGTTTTTGGTTATGCCTTTCGACGTAACTAACGCGCCCGCAGTTTTCATGAATCTGATGAACCTGATTTTCTACGACTTTTTGGATAAGTTTGTCGTTATCTTTATTGACGACATTCTGATCTATTCGAAGTCGGAGGAAGAGCATGCCTCGCACTTGAGGACGGTGTTGGAGATCTTGAGGAAGCATCGATTGTATGCCAAGTTTTCGAAGTGCGAGTTTTGGCTGGATAGAGTTGCTTTTCTCGGGCATGTGGTGACTGGAGATGGTATTTCTGTGGATCCCGAGAAGATTAGGACCATCAGAGAGTGGCCTATTCCGTCGTCTGCGTCGGAGATTCAGAGTTTCCTTGGGCTTACTGGTTACTATCGGCGTTTCATTAAGGACTTTTCCCGTATTGCTGAGCCGATGACCAGGTTGACGCGGAAGGATGTTGCTTTTGTTTGGTCAGGTGATTGTGAGAATGCTTTTGGTATTCTGAAGGAGAGGTTGACGACTGCCCCTGTTCTTGTTGTGCCAGATCGCAGCGGTGGATTTGAGATCTTTTGCGATGCTTCTGGCAAGGGTCTCGGTTGTGTGTTGCATCAGCATGGGCATGTTGTGGCGTATGCGTCTCGTCAGCTTAAGGTTCATGAGAAGAATTACCCGACGCATGATTTGGAGTTGGCTGCCGTTGTGTTTGTTCTTAAGATTTGGAGGCACTTCCTGCTGAGTGAGAAAGTGAAGATTTTCACCGATCACAAAAGCTTGAAGTATATTTTTACTCAGAAGGAGCTCAACATGCGACAGCGTCGATGGTTGGAGCTTATGGCAGATTATGAGATTGATTTGCAGTTTCACCCTGGCAAGGTGAATGTGGTTCATGATGCGCTGAGTAGGCTTCCAGCGGTGATGATTTTGACCTCGCAGTGGAGATTGCAGCAGGATTTTTGCGAGTCTGGCGTGGAGATTGTTCTTCCTGGGGCGGCTTCTTTGTTGATGTACATGCAGGTACAGTCGACGATTGTGGATCGGATTAAGGCTAGCCAGGCTGAGGATCCGAAGCTGATGAAGATTCGGGAGCAGGTGGAAGCCGGTCTGCGGACTGACTTTTTGATTCATGAGGATGGCTCGCTGAGGTTTGGAGCCAGGTTGTGTGTGCCAGCTGGGGATATTAGAGAGGAGTTGATGGTGGAGGCACACAGTTCGTCGTATTCTGTGCATCCTGGTGGCACCAAGATGTACCAGGATCTTCGTCTGAATTATTGGTGGCACGGTATGAAGAGGAGTGTGGCTCAGAGTGTAGCCAAGTGCTTGGTTTGCCAGCAGGTGAAGGCGGAGCATCAGCGTACGGCCGGGTTGCTACAACCGCTTCCGATTCCGGAGTGGAAGTGGCAACACATCACTATGGATTTCGTGACTGGACTACCTCGGAGTCCAAAGCAGAATGACGCGATTTGGGTGATCGTAGATCGATTGACCAAATCTGCGCACTTTATTCCATTCCGAGTGGGATAGTCCACTGAGGCGCTAGCGAGGAGATATATGGAGGTAAAATTCTTTTACTCTCCGTTTTATTTCCTTTTCCTAGTTTGGATAGTGATGTAACGTGAATTGTGCAGGAGGTCGTGCGACTTCATGGAGTCCCCGTGAGTATCGTGTCAGACAGAGACACGAGGTTCACATCTCAGTTCTGGCAGGGTTTGCAGAAGAGCTTGGGTACGCGTCTAAGTTTCAGCATGGCGTACCATCCGCAGACGGATGGCCAGTCCGAGAGGACGATTCAGATTTTGGAAGACATGCTGAGGGCGTGCATGTTGGATTTCAAGGGTTCGTGGGAAGACCATCTACATTTGGTGGAGTTTTCTTACAACAACAGCTTCCAGGCGAGTATTGGCATGGCGCCTTTCGCCGCTCTTTATGGGAGGAAATGTCGATCGCCATTGAGTTGGGATGACGTTGGTGATCGGGAGCTGTTGGGACCTGAGATGATCGTGGAGGCCGTGGATATCGTCATGAATATTCGGGAGAGGTTGAGGATTGCTCAGGACCGTTTTAAGCATTGGGCGGATGCTAAACGTCGTCCTTTGGAGTTTCAGCTGGGCGACCATGTGTTCTTGAAGATTTCCCCGAATCGAGGTGTGATTCGTTTTGGGAAGCGAGGGAAGTTGAGCCCGCGATACATTGGATCGTTTGACATTTTGGAGAGGGTTGGCGAGGTAGCTTATCGCTTGGCCTTGCCGCCATCTTTGGAAGGAGTTCACAATGTTTTTCATGTGTCGCAGCTTCGTCGATACATTAGCGATCCGTCTCATGTGGTGGATTTTTCGGAGATTACCATTCGCCCCGATATGACGTATGACCAGCATCCAGTGCAGATTCTAGACAGGCGTCAGAAATCTCTTCGGAACAAGATTGTCAATCTTGTGAGGGTGATGTGGCGACACGGCTCACCTGGAGAGTCTACTTGGGAGAATGAGGATGAGATGCGAGAGCGCTTCCCACTTTTGTTTCCGGACACGTGATTGTTTGGAAATTCCGAGGACGGAATTTTACTTAAGTTGGGGAGGATGTAACGACTGGTTTCCTTGTATCTGGATTTAATATATTATAATATATGTTTTGGTGGATTTTCTCCTCATGTGTGGTTTTCGTCTCCGTAACTTTCATTTTCGATCGTTTCGTCGTGTTTTCTCGTTTCTTCCTTAGGATCGTCGATTTCGAAGTATGTCATTCGTGACGGGCTTCATAACGGTCGTATCTTACTATTAGATCAAGCCTAGGAGTCTTAGGAATTGATCCCGGAGCTCCGCGCTCCGTATCGGAACTTTTGGTGCTTATTAGCCGGTGTAAGAAGGGGCACCGACCGACTAGATGACGATCCAGTCGGTCGGCAATCCTTCTTGGACCGACTAGTTGGCTTTCTAAATTATTCAGGAGTTACTGTTTATCGTTAGTCGGTCTAAGAACGTTGGTTGACCGACTAGGTTGCAAACTAGTCGGTCAGCAATGCTTCTTTAACCGACTAACTCATCATCTTAATTTTGGTATCAATACTGTTCACTCTTAGTCGGTCTAAGAACGTTCACCGACCGACTAGATGTAAAACTAGTCGGTCAGTAGTTGTTCATCGACCGACTAAATCCAAATCCTATTTTCGTTCAGAAGTTACTTTTTACACTTAGTCGGTCTGCGTTGGTCGACCGACCGACTAGTTGCCAAACTAGTCGGTCAGTGGTTGCTCTTTGACCGACTAATCTGTGTTAAAACCCTAATTTCTGGGCAGCCGCCAGCCCATCCTATTTAAACCCCTCCCAAACGTTTCTTCTTCCTCCACTCGACCTAAAACCCTAGTTTCTCCCCCATTGAGCCCCCTTCCACCTCCAACCCTTATTCCTTCATTCCAAGCCCTAAATCCATTATCCAAACCATCCATCAACTCATTCTACCTCTCATCTTCCCCAAAAGCTCATCAAATCCCCAAAATCCCCCAAAAACCCTAGTTCTCCAATTTGTCCAATCTTTTCCAGATCTGATCCATAGGTTCTCCGGAGTGTTTCTTCCGCCTCCTCTCGGTAAGAAATCGATCTCTTGATGTTTTCATAACCTATTTGTATTTTTATAAAACCCTAATGAATGAATGTTGTTTTGATGATTGTTTCCCCATAACAGCGATTTCCCCGTAGATTAGCATCCGCGAGATGAACCTTCGTGATCGTCATCCCCGGTGCTAGGCAAGTGAAACTTGCCACTTAGGGTTTAAGCCATGTTTTAGGCCATTTTGCTTGTTGTAGGCGTAAAAGAGGCTAGGCGACGAAATGATACTCGCCTAGGCGCAAATTTAGGAACTAGCTTGACAACGAAGCTAGATCTGACATATATCATGTTGCACAATTACCATGTCATGTTTACTTTCCATTAACTGTACGCAAATTAATTGTCATGTCATTGCATTCTTTAAGTGATCCCGTGATTGTGTAGCATCGCTACAATACTTGTGTTTCCTGGCTCGTGACCAGAAGCGAGCATAATGAGTTGCTAACCCCAACGCTCGATATTGAATTGTGAACTTGGAAAACAAGCTCCCGTGCGGGGCAACCCTGGCTCACTTGCTGGGCTCATGTGCAGGGACCCTGGCTTGTTTACGTGTGGGATGGGGTAAGAGTTAAGTGGTCATTCAACTGGGAGTCTGCCTGATCAGCAACTGCAGTTGTAAGGCGTAAACTCTGGGGTGGGGTAGTGTTTAGTGCCGATCAGTGTGAATGTTGTACCATTCAGCTGAAGGGCATAAACATCTACAAACAACAGTGAAACGTGAATAGTGAATTGATTGAGATTGTTAGTAGCTTGGCTACTCTTGTCTTGTCCCGATAATTGTTCTCTTGTACTTACTGTTCACCATGACTTTAATTGTGCACTTATGTTATAACTGCCATGTCATGCATACTAAAACTGCTAGGTTGCTAGTTGTCTTACTTTCAGTTTCCTTGCCCAAGTCTTTTAGACTTGCTGACATGTGCCCCTTTACTCTTTTGGGTGACACATGTTAGATCCCGAGCCTGAGTACCTTGTTGAGGACGAGGTGTTTGCTAACGCCGAGCCCGAGCTTATGTTTGACGGGGAGTACGTGGACACTGGGGACCAGTCCTAGTGTCTTCGTTGTGTTTTCCTTTTGTTTAGACTGTTGTTTTGTTGTCGGTGCGTAGCACCCATACTTTGTGGTGTTGTTGCTTTTGTTGGCCTTGTTCTGGGCCTTTAGACTCTTTCTTTTAGCCTGGTGGCTTTTCTGGATTGTTGAACTTATTTTCATGTTGGACAATTTATGAGATATGAGAATTTTATTTCTGTCTCTCCTTTATTATTATTGTTGCTCCGTTTGTGGTTATAGGGACCTGCTTATGTTTTATTGACGCTTATCGGGTTTGGGGCTTCACAGCTCCACTCTCGTGCGGACCTTTTCACGTCTCGCCTCCATTTTAGGGAAGCAGGTCGTGACAGACGAGCTACCCCGGAGGTCTGTAAGATAGCGGGTACAGTGTGGCCAAAGCCTCCCCCGCATTTTGCCCCTCCAGTTTGGGTGACGAGCTGACGAGCTGCCCCTGCCCCGGAGGTCTGCAAGATAGCGGGTACAGAGTGGCCAAAGCCTCCCCCGCATTTCCCCCTCCAGTTTGGGTGGGGAGCTGACGAGCTGCCCTGGAGGTCTGTAAGATAGCGGGTACAGAGTGGCCAAAGCCTCCCCCGCATTTTGCCCCTCCAGTTTGGGTGGCGAGCTGACGAGCTGCCCCGGATGTCTGCGAGATAGCGGGTACAGAGTGGCCAAAGCCTCCCCGCATTTTGCCCCTCCAGTTTGGGTGGCGAGCAGACGAGCTGCCCCGGAGGTCTGCAAGATAGCGGGTACAGAGTGGCCAAAGCCTCCCCCGCATTTCCCCCTCCAGTTTGGGTGGTGAGCTGACGAGCTGCCCCGGAGGTCTGCAAGATAGCGGGTACAGAGTGGCCAAAGCCTCCCCCGCATTTTGCCCCTCCAGTTTGGGTGGCGAGCTGACGAGCTGTCCCGGAGGTCTGTGAGATAGCGGGTACAGAGTGGCCAAAGCCTCCCCCGCATTTTGCCCCTCCAGTTTGGGTGGTGAGCTGACGAGCTGCCCCGGAGGTCTGCGAGATAGCGGGTACAGAGTGGCCAAAGCCTCCCCAGCATTTTACCCCTCCAGTTTGGGTGGCGAGCTGACGAGCTGCCCCGGAGGTCTGCAAGAAAGCGGGTACAGAGTGGCCAAAGCCTCCCCCGCATTTTGCCCCTCCAATTTGGGTGGCGAGCTGACGAGCTGCCCTGGAGGTCTTCAAGATCGCGGGTACAGAGTGGCCAAAGCCTCCCCCACATTTTCCCCCTCCAGTTTGGGTGGCGAGCTGACGAGCTGCCCCGGATGTCTGTAAGATAGCGGGTACAGAGTGGCCAAAGCCTCCCCTGCATTTTGCCCCTCCAGTTTGGGTGGCGAGCTGACGAGCTGCCCCAGAGGTCTGCAAGATAGTGGGTACAGAGTGGCCAAAGCCTCCCCCGCATTTTGCCCCTCCAGTTTGGGTGGCGAACTGACGAGCTGCCCCGGAGGTCTTCAAGATCGCGGGTACAAAGTGGCTAAAGCCTCCCCCGCATTTTTCCCCTCCAGTTTGGGTGGCGAGCTGACGAGCTGCCCTGGAGGTCTGCAAGATAGCGGGTACAAAATGGCCAAAGCCTCCCCCGCATTTTACCCCTCCAGTTTGGGTGGCGAGCTGACGAGCTGCCCTGGAGGTCTTCAAGATCGCGGGTACAGAGTGGCCAAAGCCTCCCCCGCATTTTCCCCCTCCAGTTTTGGTGGCGAGCTGACGAGCTGCCCCGGAGGTCCTCAAGATAGCGGGTACAGAGTGGCCAAAGCCTCCCCCGCATTTTGCACCTCCAGTTTGGATGGCGAGCTGACGAGCTGCCCCGGAGGTCTGTAAGATAGCGGGTACAGAGTGGCCAAAGCCTCCCCCGCATTTTGCCCCTCCAGTTTGGGTGACGAGCTGACGAGCTGCCCCGGAGGTCTGCAAGATAGTGGGTACAGAGTGGCCAAAGCCTCCCCCGCATTTTGCCCCTCCAGTTTGGGTGGCGAGCTGACGAGCTGCCCCGGAGGTCTGTGAGATAGCGGGTACAGAGTGGCCAAAGCCTCCCCCGCATTTTGCCCCTCCAGTTTGGGTGGCGAGCTGACGAGCTGCCCCGGAGGTCTGCAAGATAGCGGGTACAGAGTGGCCAAAGCCTCCCCCGCATTTTGCCCCTCCAGATTGGGTGGCGAGCTGACGAGCTGCCCTGGAGGTCTTCAAGATCGCGAGTACAGAGTGGCCAAAGCCTCCCCCGCATTTGCCCCCTCCAGTTTGGGTGGCGAGCTGACGAGCTGCCCCGGATGTCTGTAAGATAGCGGGTACAGAGTGGCCAAAGCCTCCCCCGCATTTTGCCCCTCCAGTTTGGGTGGCGAGCTGACGAGCTGCCCCGGAGGTCTGCAAGATAGCGGGTACAGAGTGGCCAAAGCCTCCCTGGCATTTTGCCCCTCCAGTTTGGGTGGCGAGCTGACGAGCTGCCCCGGAGGTCTTCAAGATTGCAGGTACAAAGTGGCCAAAGCCTCCCCCGCATTTTGCCCCTCCAGTTTGGGTGGCGAGCTGACGAGCTGCCCCGGAGGTCTTCAAGATCCCGGGTACAAAATGGCCAAAGCCTCCCCCGCATTTTGCCCCTCCAGTTTGGGTGGCGAGCTGACGAGCTGCCCTGGAGGTCTTCAAGATCGCGGATACAGAGTGGCCAAAGCCTCCCCCGCATTTTCCCCCTTCAGTTTCGGTGGCGAGCTGACGATCTGCCCCGGAGGTCCTCAAGATAGCGGGTACAGAGTGGCCAAAGCCTCCCCCGCATTTTGCCCCTCCAGTTTGGGTGGCGAGCTGACGAGCTGCCCCGGAGGTCTTCAAGATCGCGGGTACAAAGTGGCCAAAGCCTCCCCCGCATTTCCCCCTCCAGTTTGGGTGGCGAGCTGACGAGCTGCCCCCGTAGGTCTGCAAGATAGCAGGTACAGAGTGGCCAAAGCATCCCCCGCATTTTGCCCCTCCAGTTTGGGTGGCGAGCTGACGAGCTGCCCCGGAGGTCTTCAAGATCGCGGGTACAGAGTGGCCAAAGCCTCCCCCGCATTTTGCCCCTCCAGTTTGGGTGGCGAGCTGACGAGCTGCCCCGGAGGTCTTCAAGATCGCAGGTACAAAATGGCCAAAGCCTCCTCCCATTTCCTCCTCCAGTTTGGGTGGCGAGCTGACCAGCTGCTGTCACGCCCCGCTGCCCGAAATAGGGAGGGTCGATGTGACAAGCCACGGTATTAGAGTACCAAGCGCTAAAGTACACACCAAAGTCACGCGGGCCACTGGAAACGCTGAGGAAACACAGGCAGTAAAGTACAGACTGGACGATTAACAGAACAGTACAGCTCCAACACAGAAGGATTGTCACGCCCCGCTTCCCAAAATGAACGGAGGCGAAGCGTGACAAGGCCCGCTTTGGCTAGAGCTGAGAAGCTCGGACCCAATAAGTGTATGTAGAGGTACCATTTTAAAAGCTTTTCAGGTTCTTGCATTAATATAGTTCGAAACAACAGAAAGTACAGAAAAGATGTTTGCATTCATTAAATTAGAGATATGATATCCAACAAGTACAAAGTCTAAAAAGAAGCCTAAGCGTGGCAACAAACTATCTAAAAGAAAACCGAAGAAGTAACCTCTGAAAGCGACGACTAAAAAGACCTCAAGGTCTGGTCCTTGTCAGGTACGTACTCTGGGTCGACGTCCTCGGCTCCACGTACTCCAGCGAGTCTGCCTCGTCTATGATCTCTGGCTGAACACCTGACGTACAGCACCCAAGAAAAAGGAACTGTATGTCAGGTAAAGTCTACAAGAAGGGTTAGACTTTACTGCAAGTGCACCGAACTTTAAACAACGGTTTACTGGTTGATTAGCATGCTGAGGTTCTTTTACACAACAGTTTACTGGTTGATTAGCATGCTGAGGTTCTTTTACACAACAGTTTACTGGTTGATTAGCATGATGTGGTTATAACAAAGTAACACGACAGGAAGTAACGCAGCTGGAAAGTAAAACGGGACAAGTAGTAGTCGTAGCGTGTGCTACCAACTACGGGACTAGCATATAGGTGTCAAGACAAGACGGGACGTGACGGAAACAAGGCAGGACAAGACAAGTAAGACACGAAAGGGTTCACGCCTTACGGTTCGAGGGGGATCAGACCCTCTTGCCGTGCGCTCGCTCAACCCAACCCCAAACCCCAAGACAAGACAAGACATGACACCAGTACAAGGGATCACTCACTCTAGCTTGGCGAGTGCCCTATTGCCCGCAGGCTGAGAATCAGTACAAGGGATCACTCTCTCTAGCTTGGAGAGTGCCCTATTGCCCTCGGGCTGTGTATCAGTACAAGGGATCACTCTCTCAACTTGGAGAGTGTCCTATTGCCCGCAGGCTGTGAATCAGTACAAGGGATCACTCGGCGAGTGCCCTATTGCCCAGCGGGCTGTGCAAGACGGGACGTGACGTGACACGACAGGAAGGGTTATTCTAGGGTGTCCACACACACGCACACACATGATAGCCCTACAGCATCAAAAGTTGTTGTCAGGCTCAGACTTCGTCATCAAGTCTGAGCCGTCAGGAGTCGTCCCGGACGCTATCATTTCACATCCGGTTCTATTTGTTCACAATTAACAATTCTAACCAACTAAGGCCTAAGCACGGCCAAAAAGTGCAAGTGGATACACTTGCCTGCGGTGGCGAGTGTGTCGTCCTCCCGAAGTGTCTCGTCCAAGCGTCTCGTCCGCGGAAGTCCGTCTGAAATATCACCACGGCGACGATGTCAGGTCTCAAATTCATCAAATCCTATTAGGTTTCGTTTCTAGGTTTTCGGGACTACCCTATTTGTCAAAGTCACAATTTGGATGTTTCAGCCTAATCGACGATCTATCCTATGTGCACAGTCAACAAGGTCTATTCGTCGATTTTCTAGGTTTGTTCAACGTTTTTTCAGGTGCTGGGAAATAAATTTTAGTTCAAGTTGACGATTTTTAGTTTAGGGTTTGATTGATCTATAGTGTGGGTTTGCTACGAGTAAGGGGTACCAACCTTTTGATGTTTGAACGTAGATCGGACGTCGGGTCTGAACGACAATAGACCTGCGTCGTTAGATTAACGATATCAATTAAAAGAATTAAACTAGCTATAGAAGATTATCGCTCGTTAATGTGTTTATAAAATTATTCGACTAACATCTTAATTAGCAAACGGTCAAAACCAAGCAACTTAACAGTATTATAACACTAACAAAAGTAAAGTTATACCCCAAATTAACTAACTGTCATTACGTATTAGGTAGTGATATTATATGGTAACTCATACCAGTGTAGCTCAAGGTTATTATAATAACTAAACTCATTTAATAAAGTTAATAACAAGTCTCAATCGTACTATCCTACATGCAGTTATATTAGCACTAACTTATCTAAACAAATATTGTACCGAACCATTTAAAAGACTGTTATCATTATAAAAGCTAACCTGAGTACTTGTAATTCAACCCTGCAGCGGCATTCCCCGACGGAGGCGACGACCACTGCAGCGCGGTGCCTGAGGTGACGAGGCATTGAAGACTTCGGTGATGGCGGGAGGATTGTGTGGCCGGAGGGCGTCGGAGAGGAAAATGAAAGGGTGAGATCGCCCAGGATCTGAACGTCAGGCTAGAAAGAAAAACAACCTCAGCCTTGGGCGATCGTTGTGTGCGAGTTTGGCAGGTGGGAGAGGGGGTCGTGCGGCATGAACTGGAGGAGGAGGAAGGGCGGAAGGAGAGGGGTTCTCATAGGCAGGGCAGACGGCGGGTCCGGGCGACGAACTGCAGGCAGCACGTAGCAAAAAATGGCGGAGCTGGAGGCCCCAGCGGCGTCAGCTACGGGGTTCACGGTAGACGGCACGGGGTTCAGGCGGGCTCGAAGCCGATCTACTCAGGCGATGTTGTCGTCGTCACCGTAGCTTCGTGGAGGGTCGTCGAGGGGAGATGAGGCTGTCGCGGGGCGAGCTCGTCGGAAGCGCCATGATGAGGTTGATGTTGGCACAGGTCGGGAGGAAGGAGGGTCTGCGGTTGCTTGGAGGAGGCGAACTGTCGCGGGTGATGGAGCCGTGCAGATGAGGGAGGAGGGCGGAGGACGGGGATCTGAATGGCGAGGGGCCTCGTCGACGAAGGTGTAGTAGTTGCGACGGGAGGGTGAACGGAGGGCGAGGAGGTGCGGTTGAGAGGAGGGCGAAGGCGCCAGAGCGGAGGAAGGTCGGAGGTTGCCGGGTGATTTCGTTGCCGTTCGTCGAGGGGGTGTCGAGGGCACTGCGATGGCAGAAGGGAGAGGGCAGCCCGTTGGGTTTTGAAGATGAGAGGGGAGAGACGTACGTGGGCAGTTGCAAGGATCGTGGGATGATAACATCCCATGCATGGGATTCTGCGGACGAAATATCCCCAAGATCGGTGACGTGGGGGCCTAGGGAAGTGGGGGTCAGTTGAGGAACGAAAACAAACAATAGATTGTGCTTCCCCTTTTAATTAAAAAGGACATGTTTCTAAAGAATGGAGATGGTTATGGTTTTTAATGTAATTAGTTAGGATAAGCTCTGTTAAACAAATTATGAAACTACGTTGGATTATTTAAAGATTTAGAATAATCAGTTTAAAAAGTTAAGAAAGAAAATTAACAACTTACAGTTTAAATAATAATATTATTATTTATAATAAGATATACCACTCCGCCTCTCTGTATCCAAAAATTGCAAGGGAACTACCGGAGCGATCGCGCCTCCGAGAGGGTCGTGGATACGGGGTTCGGTCGTGCGTCTGAACTACGAAAAACCGTAATAACAATCGAATGCAAAAATACGCACACGAAACACAGCTACTCGCTAAAAATACGTACGGTCGGAAAGTGACCGTTACATTCTACCCACCTTAGAAATGATTCCGTCCTCGGAATCACCTATAAAATGATAACAATATCTATAAATACTTAAGCCTATAACTTCCATCTTCCACACAAAAATCTCTAATCCTATATTTCAACATCGTTCCTCAAATAATCCATCATAACCGGTCTTTTCACTGGATAATGCCACGACTAAACTCACATCCTAACACCTAACTATAGACTCTTCACTGTTGTTAAATTTCCAACTCCAAATCCTCATAAAAGAATAATAATCATCTTCTCATTCCATACCGTTCCACTAAACATCATCGCTCGATAACATCTTCAAATTTCTCAATCTCTTCCCATAAATTTATCTGCCAAATAATCGAACTATCAGAATCACATCTCATCCTAATCCCAACCAAAATTAAGCCCGACGACCTAACCATTCATTTATCTCAACGCGTCGCATTATTCTCAATGTCTTCTCACGTCAACTCAACAATCAAGGCTTGATGCTTTAAATGCTCTACTCATTCTCATGATCACCCTAACTCATACTATACTCCGCAGTTACTCCTACCTACCACCCGTCTAAGTCTCAAGTCTGATAAGTTATCATCTCCTCGCATATAATTTCATCCGGCCAGAATTTCCCATTGAGTCCGTCTCACATCGGTATTATAAATAAGTCTTGGACAGCCCATTCCTTTCATCCAAAAGATATTCTAATCCATCATCCTTGTGTTCCCAAAATCAATTAATCATTGCCATAATAAAACTCATCTCACTCCAAGCCTACCTGCAAACAAAAATCCTATAACGATAATAGCTAGTCCTAACTAATATAACAACCATAAACACGAAAACTTTCTTTAAGGGAGGAAGAGTTGAGAGAGAAAGAGGGACTTAAGGCCAAAGAAATATTTTATAACATTTGGAAAAACGTGTGGTGTTGCGGTAATGGATGAGGAAGGTTAAGTGATTTGTGATCTTGTGAGCTAGTTTTAAAACTTTAAAGATTTGGTTTAAAGAAAAACAAAGTTTTGATACAGTCACATACAACCAAGATAAACCATTCATTAAGACTAAAACTAAATCTAAGGATCTGCCTGCGATGACGCCATTCTTATAAGCATGAATACCGTCATTCAGACAACTCCCATCATACCATGGTTAACACGGAGCGCTTATTCAAGACACAAGGGCAATCATCAGGATCCTATCAATAACACACGCATACAGGTCTACACACTCTACCTATACTCAGGCACTGCAACGACATCACCTACCAAAGGGCCTACTCCTAAACTGGAGATAGCATGGATAACTACAAGATCTAATGTCTAAATAATAGAAGGAAAAGAAAACTAAATCAAAAGCGAAACGAACTAAGATCAGAAGAACGAGCTCAAATAAGACTGAGTGTAAGGAGATAGTTGGTTGGATGAGACAAAATATTCTTCAAAATAATTAGATTGATGACAGGAGAATTACATGTAGAATATGGTATCATATACTTTTAAGTTTTTTTTTTGGAAAAAGTAAGACGAATGAATGGATGGGTAGGGGGAAAACGATTGTTTTGTAAATGAAAATAAGTTTACACAAAGGTTTTGAAATGTGGTCACGAGGAACATAGAACAGATATAATGATAATAATAAAATAATTGAAGTTCCACCTAGTCCAGAAAATATTTTAAAAGTATGCACTGTAAGCGATTTAGAAATAGAACTGGCAGCCCAGAAAAATATAAATTGAATTATCAAAATGTTAACACGGTTTTAAAAATGAAAATATGAAAGATACCGATTTGAAATAATTACCAGATAGTAGCTTGAAAATTTGACGACCAAGGAGGTTTCAAAATCTCGGAAGGAAACTTTCATCCGAAAAGCAAGAAATTTTAAATATATATATACTAAAGGGTTTTCAAGGGAGTTAAAACGAGCGAAAAATTTAATAATGAGTTTCGAAAACAAGAAATAAAAGAAATAAAAGTAGGATGAGGTAGCGATTGTTTTGCAAATGAAAATGAATTTAAACAAAGGTTCTTGAAGTATGAGCACGATGAACATAGAGATGTTTATATGTAAAGAAATTTAAAATCCCCCCTTTGTTTTAGAAAAATATTCTAAAGTACGTACGTAAATGGTTAAAAATAAATTTCGTAGGTAGAAAAATGATATATTGAATTCCCGAAATGGTAACAAAGTTTTAAAACTAAAATACGATGGATACTGATTCGAAAATAAGTACGAGGTCGTAACTTAAAACTTTTACGACCGAAGGGTTTCAAAATTTGCGAAAGAATTTTAACTCAACCGAAAATAAGAAATTTTAAATAATTAATAAAAGTTTTCAAAGAAGTCAAATTGGGCGGAGAATTTAATAATGAATTTTGAAAATACTTTTAAAGGAAGCAGGTTTTGGGAAAGGGGAAATTTTGAAAATAAATACAAGATAGTAGAAGTATATTGTGTAGTTTATAAAAGTAATATATATATTTTGGAAACAAGGCAAATAATGCGAGATATTGACTTAAAACATTTACGTCCAAGAAAGCTCCAAGTCAATTAAAAGTTTTAACTCGATCCAAAACAGCAAATTTTAAATATATAATATAGGGGTTTTCAAAGAAATCAATCTAGAGCGAAAACTTAATAAGGAAAGTCGAAAATAATTTTAGAGAAGGTAGAATTGGTCAGGGAAGGGATTCGAAGGATCGATGATGATCATTAGGAAACGATCACGAGAATCGAGAGAAAGGAAAAATGATCGCATGAAGATTACGCGTAAGATATGAATCGTGAAGAGCTACGATGGGACTCTATGGTCGATAGCACAAAATTTGCAAGGATCAGAGGGATGCTAGAGGACAAGGGTTCTAATCAACGGGTCGTCTAAAGATTTAGGATAACTCAGCTCTAAGACTTCCTAATGAGCTAGAATATAATCAGGATCTAAAGAGAAGGTTCCTAAGAGAATCGAGGTTACGTTCTGCTGGGCCCGAAGTCGATGGAGCTGGGCGAGCGACTAGACTTAAAGAAGGACTCTAAATATCTAATACGATCAGAATCAAATGGGGATGCTAAAATAGTCTAGGACGAGGACGACTAAATCTTAACCAATGCGTCCGACTATCAACCTGGGACGTCTACCTAAGTCTTCCTACTATCTAAGACTGGGAAACTAATTCAGACTTGTACGTGGATATCAAATGAATGCGGTACTTTACTGTTCCGAACTTTTGCAAGGACCTGCATGGGCCACCACTAAAACCTGTCACGCCCCGCTTCCCAAAATGAACGGAGGCGAAGCGTGACAAGGCCCGCTTAGGCCAGAGCTGAGAAGCTTGGACCCAATAAGCGTCTGTAGAGGTACCATTTTAAAAGCTTTTCAGGTTCTTACATTAATATAGTTCGAAACAACAGAAAGTACAGAAAAGATGTTTGCATTCATTAAATTAGAGATATGATATCCAACAAGTACAAAGTCTAAAAAGAAGCCTAAGCGTGGCAACAAACTATCTAAAAGAAAACTGAAGTAGTAACCTCTGAAAGCGACGACTAAAAAGACCTCAAGGTCTGGTCCTTGTCAGGTACGTACTCTGGGTCGACGTCCTCGGCTCCACTTACTCCAGCGAGTCTGCCTCGTCCACGATCTCTGGCTGAACACCTGACGTACAGCACCCAAGAAAAAGGAACTGTACGTCAGGTAAAGTCTACAAGAAGGGTTAGACTTTACTGCAAGTGCACCGAACTTTAAACAACGGTTTACTGGTTGATTAGCATGCTGAGGTTCTTTTACACAACAGTTTACTGGTTGATTAGCATGCTGAGGTTCTTTTACACAACAGTTTACTGGTTGATTAGCATGCTGTGGTTATAACAGAGTAACACGACAGGAAGTAACGCAGCTGGAAAGTAAAACGGGACAAGTAGTAGTCGTAGCGTGTGCTACCAACTACGGGACTAGCCTACAGGTGTCAAGACAAGACGGGACGTGACGGAAACAAGGCAGGACAAGACAAGTGAGACACAAAAGGGTTCACGCCTTACGGTTCGAGGGGGATCAGACCCTCTTGCCGTGCGCTCGCTCAACCCAACCCCAAACCCCAAGACAAGACATGACATGACACCAGTACAAGGGATCACTCACTCTAGCTTGGCAAGTGCCCTATTGCCCGCAGGCTGAGAATCAGTACAAGGGATCACTCTCTCTAGCTTGGAGAGTGCCCTATTGCCCTCGGGCTGTGTATCAGTACAAGGGATCACTCTCTCAACTTGGAGAGTGCCCTATTGCCCGCAGGCTGTGAATCAGTACAAGGGATCACTCGGCGAGTGCCCTATTGCCCAGCGGGCTGTGCAAGACGGGATGTGACGTGACACGACAGGAAGGGTTATTCTAGGGTGTCCACACACACGCACACACATGATAGCCCTACAGCATCAAAAGTTGTTGTTGTCAGGCTCAGACTTCGTCGTCAAGTCTGAGCCGTCAGGAGTCGTCCCGGACGCTATCATTTCACGTCAGGTTCTATTTGTTCACAATTAACAATTCTAACCAACTAAGGCCTAAGCACGGCCAAAAAGTGCAAGTGGATACACTTGCCTGCGGTGGCGAGTGTGTCGTCCTCCCGAAGTGTCTCATCCAAGCGTCTCATCCGCGGAAGTTCGTCTGAAATATCGCCACGGCAACGATGTCAGGTCTCAAATTCATCAAATCCTATTAGGTTTCGTTTCTAGGTTTTCGGGACTACCCTATTTGTCAAAGTCACAATTTGGATGTTTCAGCCTAATCGACGATCTATCCTATGTGCACAGTCAACAAGGTCTATTCGTCGATTTTCTAGGTTTGTTCAACGTTTTTCAGGTGCTGGGAAATAAATTTTAGTTCAAGTTGACGATTTTTAGTTTAGGGTTTGATTGATCTATAGTGTGGGTTTGCTACGAGTAAGGGGGACCAACCTTTTGATGTTTGAACGTAGATCGGACGTCGGGTCTGAACGACAATAGACCTGCGTCGTTAGATTAACGATATCAATTAAAAGAATTAAACTAGCTATAGAAGATTATCGCTCGTTAATGTGTTTATAAAATTATTAGACTAACATCTTAATTAGCAAACGGTCAAAACCAAGCAACTTAACAGTATTATAACACTAACATAAGTTATACCCCAAATTAACTAACTGTCATTACGTATTAGGTAGTGATATTATATGGTAACTCATACCAGTGTAGCTCAAGGTTATTATAATAACTAAACTCATTTAATAAAGTTAACAACAAGTCTCAATCGTACTATCCTACATGCAGTTATATTAGCACTAACTTATCTAAACAAATATTGTACCGAACCATTTAAAAGACTGTTATCATTATAAAAGCTAACCTGAGTACTTGTAATTCAACCCTGCAGCGGCATTCCCCGACGGAGGCGACGACCACTGCGGCGCGGTGCCTGAGGTGACGAGGCATTGAAGACTTCGGTGATGGCGGGAGGATTGTGTGGCCGGAGGGCGTCGGAGAGGAAAATGAAAGGGTGAGATCGCCCGGGATCTAAACGTCAGGCTAGAAAGAAAAAAAACCTCAGCCTTGGGCGATCGTTGTGCGCGACTTTGGCAGGTGGGAGAGGGGGTCGTGCGGCATGAACTGGAGGAGGAGGAAGGGCGGAAGGAGAGGGGTTCTCACAGGCAGGGCAGACGGCGGGTCCGGGCGACGAACTGCAGGCAGCACGTAGCAAAAAATGGCGGAGCTGGAGACCCCAGCGGCGTCAGCTGCGGGGTTCACGGTAGACGGCACGGGGTTTAGGCGGGCTCGAAGCCGATCTACTCAGGCGATGTTTTCGTCGTCGCCGTAGCTTCGTGGAGGGTCGTCGAGGGGAGATGAGGCTGTCGTGGGGCGAGCTCGTCGGAAGCGCCAAGATGAGGTTGATGTTGGCACAGGTCGGGAGGAAGGAGGGTCTGCGGATGCTTGGAGGAGGCGAACTGTCGCGGGTGACGGAGCCGTGCAGATGAGGGAGGAGGGCGGAGGACGGGGATCTGAATGGCGAGGGGCCTCGTCGACGAAGGTGTAGTAGCTGCGACGGGAGGGTGAACGGAGGGCGAGGAGGTGCTGTTGAGAGGAGGGCGAAGGCGCCAGAGCGGAGGAAGGTCGGAGGTTACCGGGTGATTTCGTTGCCGTTCGTCGAGGGGGTGTCGAGGGCACTGCGATGGCGGAAGGGAGAGGGCAGCCCGTTGGGTTTTGAAGATGAGAGGGGAGAGACGTACGTGGGCGGTTGCGAGGATCGTGGGATGATAAAATCCCATGCATGGGATTCTGCGGACGAAATATCCCCAAGATAGGTGACGTGGGGGCCTAGGGAAGTGGGGGTCAGTTGAGGAACGAAAACAAACAATAGATTGTGCTTCCCCTTTTAATTAAAAAGGACATGTTTCTAAAGAATGGAGATGGTTATGGTTTTTAATGTAATTAGTTAGGATAAGCTCTGTTAAACAAATTATGAAACTACGTTGGATTATTTAAAGATTTAGAATAATCAGTTTAAAAAGTTAAGAAAGAAAATTAACAACTTACAGTTTAAATAATAATAATATTATTTATAATAAGATATACCACTCCGCCTCTCTGTATCCAAAAATTGCAAGGGAAATACCGGAGCGATCGCGCCTCCGAGAGGGTCTTGGATACGGGGTTCGGTCGCGCGTCTGAACTACGAAAAACCGTAATAACAATCGAATGCGAAAATACGCACACGAAACACAGCTACTCGCTAAAAATACGTACGGTCGGAAAGTGACCGTTACAAGGATAGTACAAGACACTACAACACATGCAGTAAGGTAAAATACGACGAACAGACCATCCAAGAGTCACAGAGCACCGCTACTACATGGCCAGCACTGCACAAGTCCACTGTACAACCCCAACAGCAAAAGCTCCCACAAAAGTACAACTCAACCCTACGGGGTACAAAGGGAACAGGGGTACAACACTGCGTTCATCACACACACACAACCCAAAACTACACCACGCGACCCACACTAACCACAACACTACTGACCCTGCTGAGACGAGCTGCCCTCCGGGGTCTCCACTCCCGGGCCCGCCTCCAGAGAACCAGTGCCTGGACCTGTAGGGGGAGGACACGTCACAGCGTGTCCAGTAGGAACTCCACAACTCTACTACTCTAATCATAGTGCACAACAAGGAATCACAACAAAGGAAAAGGCATCACATTCCAGAGTTACTGTTTTTTTTCTTTATAGGTTAGTATTCATATATGAATTTGAAACCTCAATAACGGGTCAGACATCGGGGACTGGACCTCACCCGGTAAAGTGGGTGGAATGCTACGACTTCCCGAGACAAGCTCTTACGAAAGAAGCCGTTCACCAACACAACCAATCTCAACCACAACCGCACCAACTCCCCGCCGCTGAGGGCTCGTCGGGAGTGGCCCACAACTCAGCAGTCCATCCCCCGCATGCTCACTCGTTACCTTGGTTTCCCCAACCCCTCCTAGGGCACTCACCCACTTCGAGTGGAACGAGAACACCCTAGGTTTTCTTTTAACTAATCATTAAACCTAGAGTATGAAGCATGTAAAATGAGATCCAATGCATTCTTTTCATCGGGATGTTCACAACAACTTGCGAGCTTCATAAGCCATGAACATAAACATACATTTCCAAACTTGCAACATAATGTAGCATACCCATAGACAACACTTAATCACTGATGAATCCACATTAGAGATATGTTCCGAAGTAAACCAAAACAATAATCTAGTCATTAGCAAACAATGCAATTTGCTGAAATTTCGTCAACAGTCACAACATCAATGATTAACATCCATTTTCAGTGTGAATTTAACAAAACTTACTGAATGAAAATTGTAGATATGGTAGTTTTGAGTTCACATATAAAAGTTCATGCAAAACTATGGCGTATGTGATTTATGGTGAATTATTTGGTAAAGGGTGTCAAAACTGTTCTGCAGACAGATTTCTGTGTCTGTGTTCAAAGCCAGGTGTGGGCATATTCTAGCTACAATTTCGTCATAAAAGTCGCGTTGGACTTTGAGAAAAAATTGTTATCTTTCCAACAAGACCAAAATCAACAAACTCCAAGATGTGTACAGGTAGTGGTGCTCGTTTTACTGAAATGTGTACAGCTTGACAGAATTCCTAGCATGTTGCACAATTCGAATTTTTACCCCAACTTCCAGTTCGAATCAGAAAAAGTGATGAATATGAAAGTTTCTCATAACTACGAGATAAATACCATATAAAATTTTCAGAGCATTCCTTATAGCCATTTAATCCCAGCACTTATCTAAAGTTTCAGTAAATTGTCAAGCATGCAACAAGAATCCTAGCTCTACAACATTCTTCCCAAATTTCGAAGAAAACCCAAACATACAAGCTTCTTTCCATCACCTATAACTAGAGGGAGAGGTGAGAAGTTCCTACCTCCTTGGAGCTTCAAGTGATGCCTTGGGTTTGCAAGAAATCTCCTCCAATCTTGGATTTCCTCCTCCTCCTCCTCCTCTTCTTCTTTCTCTCTTCTTTCTTCTCTTCCTTTTTCTTTTCCCTTTTTTTTCCTAGCTAATTTCAGCCATGGGCTGAAAATAATGGAGAGAGGGGGAGAGAAAGGGACCTAGGAGAGGGGAGAGGGGGGGTTATGGTGTAGGGTGAGGGGAGAGATGGGGGGGTTAGGTGTACTTTGGTATGGCAAACTTATTGCCATACCCCCATTTTCTTTTCTTTTCCTTTTTTTTCTTTCTTTTTTTTTCAAAATTAGCCATCCAAATGCTTCATTTTATTACAAGTTTGCCATTGCAAATATCTCATTTCCCTTTTTCACAATAACCCTTCACTTAAAGAAATTTGCCTTAAGCCCAATCTTACATTGATACCCTCAATTGGGTATAAATGAAAAATCGAGGGGCAATTTGCAAATCTCTCCATTCCCCGGGATTGGTGTGCACATGTACGAGAAACTTGGATGAATTTAACGATTACTTAGTATTTGCACACTAGGGTTGTTACACCCTACCCTCCTTAGAAAAATTTCCGTCCTCGGAAATTTAACAAAATCAGGAGAGTAGTCATTTATATACAATACCCAACAACTGCAGAAAATATAAGATACATCAGTCATTTCTCAAACAGGTACGGGTATTTCTCTTGCATCTCATCTACTCGCTCCCAAGTTGACTCTCCCGGAGACTCTTGCTGCCACATGACCCGCACCAAGTCAATGGTCTTCTTCTTCAACGTCTTCTGCCTCCGGTCCAAGATAGCCACTGGTTGCTGCTCATATGTGAGATCCGACCGTACTTCTATCTCTGAAAAATCTACAACATGTTTGGGATCTCCCACATATCTTCTGAGTTGAGACACATGGAAGACATTATGCACACCTTCGAGTGCCGGTGGCAATGTTAGCCGATATGCAACTTCACCGACCTTAGCGGAAATCTCGAACGGACCAATGTACCTAGGACTCAGCTTCCCACGTTTGCCAAATCGGATGGTCCCATGAACCGGTGAAATCCTTAGGAACACGTAATCCCCTGGCTGAAATTCCAAGGGTCTCCGCTTTGTATCAGCCCAGTGCTTATAACGGTCCTACGCGATGCGCAGATTCTCTCTGACTGTCCGCACCACATCTGTTGTTGCCGCCACCAAGTCTGGTTCTAAAAACTCCCTGTCTCCAATGTCATCCCAACTTAAAGGAGACCTACACGGCCTTCCATACAGAGCTGCGAAGGGAGCCATGCCAATACTTGCTTGATAACTGTTATTGTATGCGAACTCGACTAGATGCAGATGGTCCTCCCACGAACCCTTGAAATCAAGCATACACGCTCGCAGCATATCTTCAAGAATCTGAATGGTTCTTTCCGACTGTCCATCGGTCTGAGGATGATATGAAGTATTGAAATTCAAACGCGTCCCCAGACTAGCCTGTAAACTTTTCCAGAAATGTGAGGTGAATCTGCTATCCATATCAGATACTATACTCACTGGAACTCCATGCAGTTTCACGATCTCCTCCATGTACCTCTTAGCCAGATTCTCTGTTGACTGTCCAACTCGGAACGGAATAAAATGTGCCGACTTGGTCAATCGATCTATGATGACCCAAATCACATCATTGCCCCTAGGCGTCCGAGGTAAACCAGTCACAAAATCCATGGTCACATGCTCCCACTTCCATTCTGGAATAGGGAGAGGCTGTAACAATCCTACAGTTCTCTGGTGCTCAGCCTTCACATGATGGCAAACCAAGCAGGACGCCACACTCTTGGCTACACTCTTCTTCATTCCTGACCACCAATAATACTACTTCAAATCTCGGTACATTTTGGTCCCTCCAGGATGGATAGAATATGGGGAACTATGTGTCTCCTTCAATAGTTCTTCCCGAATCTCGCCACTTGGCACACAAACCCGGTTCCCAAATATCAACGACCCATCTTCGTGAATACGAAAATCGGTACGAAGTTCATCTTCCACTTGCTCTCGGATCCTCTTCAACTTGGCATCCCCTGATTAAGCTGCCTTAATCCTGTTCACCAAATCAGACTAGATCTGCAGCCCCATCATAACAGTTTTCTCTACTGGGAGTACAACTTCTATTCTCATCTATTGGATTGCCCACCGAAGTTGTGGTTGAGAGGTTAGCTTCATTACGGCAGGTAATCTACTAAGAGCATCTGGCACCACATTCACCTTCCCAGGATGGTATAGCAGATCAACGTCATACTCAGCCATTAATTCCAACCATCGTCGTTGTCTCATATTAAGGTCCTTCTGAGTGAACACATACTTTAGACTCTTATGGTCAGTGTATATCTTCACGTGTTCACCTAGCAAGAAATGTCTCCATAATTTCAAAGCCAGGATCACTGCTGCCAATTCCAGGTCATGAGTGGGATAGTTCAGTTCATGCTCCTTCAACAATCTGGAAGCATATGCCACCACTCGCCCGTGCTGATGAAGGACACAGCCTAGTCCTCTGCCAGACGCGTCACAGAAAACTTCAAATCCACCCGAACGGTCAGGGATAGCTAAGATAGGAGCAGTGGTCAACCGATGCTTCAGCTCATCGAACGCACGCTGGCATTCCTTCGACCAGACATACGCAACATCCTTCTTCGTCAAATGAGTCAAAGGCGAGGCAATCTTCGAGAAATCCTTAATGAACTTCCGATAGTACACAGCCAACCCCAAAAAGCTTCGAATCTCTGTGATTGTCTGAGGTATAGGCCAACCTTCTACTGCGGCAACCTTCTCAGGATCAACAGACACTCCGTCTCCAGAGACTATGTGTCCAAGAAACGCAACCTTGGTCAACCAAAATTGGCACTTGCTGAACTTAGCGTACAATCGGTGCTGCCTGAGGGTATTCAAAACCATCCGCAGATGCTCAGCATGTTCATCCTCATTCTTCGAGTAAACCAGGATGTCATCGATAAATACCACCACAAACTTATCTAAATACTCGAAGAAGATTTGATTCATCAGCTTCATGAAAGTAGCTGGGGCATTCGTCACTCCAAAAGGCATCACCAGAAACTCATATTGACCGTATCGAGTACGGAATGCGGTTTTCGGAACATCAGATTCCCGCACCTTCACTTGGTGATACCCACTTCGCAAATCTATCTTCGAATACACCCGGGATCCACCAAGCTGATCAAAAATATCATCAATCCGGGGAAGAGGGTACTTATCCCTCACCGTCACCTTATTCAATTCTTGATAATCAATGCACATCCTCCGAGATCCATCCTTCTTGTTCACAAGCAACACTGGCGCTCCCCACGGTGACACACTTTGGCGAATCAATCCCCTATCTGATAAATCGGTCAACTGATTGCGGATCTCAGCTAACTCCGATGGGGCCATACGGTATGGAGCCTTTGCTATCGGTTGAGCGCCTGGAATCAGATCAATAGTAAACTCCAGGGACCTATCTGGGGGTAATCCAAAGATGTCATCTGGAAAGATGTCAGGAAATTCTTCAACAACCCTTGGTAATACGGGCTCTACTTCCATGTCCAAATACTCCACGACCGTAGCTCGAAACTTCAAGGGCTCAAGCTCGCTACTACCATCCCAAAACTCAAACTCTGGATGGTCAAGGATCCGAAAAACTACCCTCCTTAGTCTACAGTCTATGTTAGTATAGAACATCCCCAACCAATCCATTCCAAACACTGCCTCATAGTCGGGTAACTCAATCACCAAAAAGTCTGCATACAACTCTCGTCCCCCGATCTCAACTGGACAGTCCTGTATCCCAGAGACACTACAAATAACCCCATTTTCGGTGTGAACATTCCAACTAGCAGCAAAGGTGTCAACTACTATGGAGTGTTGTGTCACAAACTTCTTCGACAGAAAACAATGTGACGCTCCAGTGTCAAATAAGGACATAGCAGGGTAAGAGGCTACTCTAACAATACCTAAGTATCATAACAATAAAACTCAGCCAACTAGCTAAATAGAATAACTGAGGCTCAAATCTAATAGACTGCATAGGGGCAAGATTCATACCGGTGATCACTCGACTAGCACCCTCCGAAGTCCCTACTGGGGTCATGGTGTATTGCTGCCCCCTCGGTGGAGGAACTGCCCCCTGGTTCCCTCGTCGCTGATGGGGAGGTGGAGGGGGTTCTCTCGGTGTAGACGGTCTCGATCCTGACGGTGCCGGAAGGGCAAGCCGCTGCGGCGGTGGTGGAAGTGGTCTCTGCTGTGTAGGTCGGACAGCTGCTGACGCCGGCGGCACCGGAGCATGACCCGACTGTGGGCAAAATCTGCTGATGTGTCCCGGCTCTCCACATGTATAACTCCTGGCATTCGTAACTCGGCAGTCTCTCTGCACATGCCCTGGCTTCCTGCATCTGTAGCATGAAGGTCCCTTCTGTGCCGGAGGTGGAGCCCCCGGTCGCTTGAATGTCACCCGCTGAACTGGGCCAGGTGCAGTCCTCTGCTGAGCAGCTGGTCTCCCACCACTGGCTGGTGGCCTCCCCACACTCTGTAGGTGGGTCTCATGCTGTCTGGCAGCCCGCAGTACGGCCTCCTGAGTCAATAACTCCTGAGTAGACATGGCCGCCCGAAACTCTACGTCTAGTCCCTTGCGGAATCGCCTGGCTCTGATGGCATCTGTCGCTACAAGCTCTGGCGCGTACTTGCTCCGCAACGAGAACTCTGCATTATACTCATCCACCGTCCTCCCATCCTGAGTCAAATGCTCAAATCTCTGCCTCAACTCGTCCTTCGTCGCCTCCGGAAGGAACTTGGCCTCAAACAAATCCCGAAAGGTCTCCCAAGCAATGTTCCCCTTCAGTCGCCTCTCCTGAGCCTCCCACCAATCTCTAGATTGATGGGTCAACTGTCGCCTCACCAACTCTACCCAACCGTCTCGGGGATACCGACACATCGTCAGATCATCCTCAGTGTGCCGCAGCCACTCATCTACCTCGAGGCTACTCTCCGTGCCCGAGAAGCATCGCGGACGCAGTGTCCTGAACTCCTTGTAGCTCGGTGGCTTTGGCGACACTGCCCTCTCCTCCATCTGACCCATGTGCTCTAAAATGCCCATCAGGACCCTAGCCATCAGGGCTGACTCTGAGGTCCTGTCACCCGAAGACTGCACATCACCAGCTGGGCCAATCCCACCATCAGATGTTCTGGTCCCGCCGGAACTCCCGTTCCCACCTTCCATCTGCAGGCGATAAATAGAACAAATGCATTAGTGTCGTGTACTGAAATTTTTGGAGCCTTACCGGTGTTCCCTTTACGCGTATCACAGTGGGCGCGGACCTGCATGGGTCACCACAAAACCTGTCACGCCCCGCTGCCCGAAATAGGGAGGGTCGACGTGACAAGCCGCGGTATTAGAGTACCAAGCGCTAAAGTACACACCAAAGTCACGCAGGCCACTGGAAACGCTGAGGAAACACAGGCAGTAAAGTACAGACTGGACGATTAACAGAACAGTATAGCTCCAACACAGAAGGTTAGTACAAGACACTACAACACAGGCAGTAAGGTAAAATACGACGAACAGAACATCCAATAGTCACAGAGCACCGCTACTACATGGCCAGTACTGCACAAGTCCACTGTACAACCCCAACAGCAAAAGCTCCCACAAAAGTACAACTCAACCCTATGTGGTACAAAGGGAACAGGGGTACAACACTGCGTTCATCTCACACACACAACCCAAAACTACACCACGCGACCCACACTAACCACAACACTACGGACCCTGCTGAGACGAGCTGCCCTCTGGGGTCTCCACTCCCGGGCCCGCCTCCAGAGAACCAGTGCCTGGACCTGTAGGGGGAGGACACGTCACAGCATGTCCAGTAGGAACTCCACAACTCTACTACTCTAATCATAGTGCACAACAAGGAATCACAACAAAGGAAAAGGCATCACATTCCAGAGTTACTGTTTTTTTTCTTTAGAGGTTAGTTTTCATACATGAATTCGAAACCTCACTAACGGGTCAGACATCGGGGACTGGACCTCACCCGGTAAAGTGGGTGGAATGCTACGACTTCCCGAGACAAGCTCTTACGAAAGAAGCCGTTCACCAACACAACCAATCTCAACCACAACCGCACAAACTCCCCGTCGCTGAGGGCTCGTCGGGAGTGGCCCACAACTCAGCAGTCCATCCCCCGCATGCTCACTCGTTACCTTGGTTTCCCCAACCACTCCTAGGTCACTCACCCACTTCAAGTGGAACGAGAACACCCTAGGTTGTCTTTTAACTAATCATTAAACCTAGAGTATGAAGCATGTAAAATGAGATCCAATGCATTCTTTTCATCGGGATGTTCACAACAACTTGCGAGCTTCATAAGCCATGAACATAAACATACATTTCCAAACTTGCAACATAATGTAGCATACCCATAGACAGCACTTAATCACTGATGAATCCACATTAGCGATATGTTCCGAAGTAAACCAAAACAATAATCTAGTCATTAGCAAACAATGCAATTTGCTAAAATTTCGTCAACAGTCACAACATCAATGATTAACATCCATTTCCAGTGTGAATTTAACAAAACTTACTGAATGAAAATTGTAGATATGGCAGTTTTGAGTTCACATATAAAATTTCATGCAAACCTATGAAGTATTTGATTTATGGTGAATTATTTGGTAAAGGGTGTCAAAACTGTTCTGCAGACAGATTTCTGTGTCTGTGTTCAAATCCAGGTTTGGGCATATTCTAGCTACAATTTCGTCATAAAAGTCGCGATGGACTTTGAGAAAAACTTTTTATCTTTCCAACAAGACTAAAATCAACAAAATCCAAGATGTGTACAGGTAGTGGTGCTCGTTTTACTGAAATGTGTACAGCTTGACAGAATTCCTGGCATGTTGCACAATTCGAATTTTTACCCCAACTTCCAGTTCGAATAAGAAAAAGTGATGAACATGAAAGTTTCTCATAACTACGAGATAAATATCATATAAAATTTTCAGAGCATTCCTAATAGCCATTTAATCCCAGCACTTATCTAACGTTTCAGAAAATTGTCAAGCATGCAACAAGAATCCTAGCTCTACAACATTCTTCCCAAATTTCGAAGAAAACCCAAACATACAAGCTTCTTTCCATCACCTATAACTAGAGGGAGAGGTGAGAAGTTCCTACCTCCTTGGAGCTTCAAGTGATGCCTTGGGTTTGCAAGAAATCTCCTCCAATCTTGGATTTCCTCCTCCTCCTCCTCCTCTTCTTCTTTCTCTCTTCTTTCTTCTCTTCCTTTTTCTTTTCCCTTTTTTTTCCTAGCTAATTTCAGCCATAGGCTGAAAATAATGGAGAGAGGGGGAGAGAAAGGGACCTAGGAGAGGGGAGAGGGGGGGGGGGGGGGGGGGGGTTATGGTGTAGGGTGAGGGGAGAGATGGGGGGTTAGGTATACTTTGGTATGGCAAACTTATTGCCATACCCCCATTTTCTTTTCTTTTCCTTTTTTTTCTTTCTTTTTTTTTCAAAATTAGCCATCCAAATGCTTGATTTTATTACAAGTTTGCCATTTCAAATATCTCATTTCCCTTTTTCACAATAACCCTTCACTTAAAGAAATTTGCCTTAAGCCCAATCTTACATTGATACCCTCAATTGGGTATAAATGAAAAATCGAGGGGCAATTTGCAAATCTCTCCATTCCCCGGGATTGGTGTGCACATGTACGAGAAACTTGGATGAATTTAACGATTACTTAGTATTTGCACACTAGGGTTGTTATAGCTGCCCCGGAGGTCCTCAAGATCGCGGGTACAAAATGGCCAAAGCCTCCCCCGCATTTTGCCGCTCCAGTTTGGGTGGCGAGCTGACGAGCTGCCCTGGAGGTCTTCAAGATCGCGGGTACAGAGTGGCCAAAGCCTCCCCCGCATTTTCCCCCTCCAGTTTCGGTGGAGAACTGACGAGCTGTCCCGGAGGTCCTCAAGATAGCGGGTACAGAGTGGCCAAAGCCTCCCTCGCATTTTGTCCCTCCAGTTTGGGTGGCGAGCTGACGAGCTGCCCTGGAGGTCTTCAAGATCGCGGGTACAAAGTGGCAAAAGCCTCCCCCGCATTTCCCCCTCCAGTTTGGGTGGCGAGCTGACGAGCTGCCCCGGATGTCTGCAAGATAGCAGGTACAGAGTGGCCAAAGCCTCCCCCGCATTTTGCCCCTCCAGTTTGGGTGGCGAGCTGACGAGCTGCCCCAGAGGTCTTCAAGATCGTGGGTACAGAGTGGCCAAAGCCTCCCCCGTATTTTGCCCCTCCAGTTTGGGTGGCAAGCTGACGAGCTGCCCCGGAGGTCTTCAAGATCGCAGGTACAAAATGGCCAAAGCCTCCCCCGCATTTCCTCCTCCAGTTTGGGTGGCGAGCTGACGAGCTGCCCCGGAGGTCCTCAAGATAGCGGGTACAAAATGGTCAAAGCCTCCCCCGCATTTTGCCCCTCCAGTTTGGTTGGCGAGCTAACGAGCTGCCCTGAAGGTCTTCAAGATCGCGGGTACAGAGTGGCCAAAGCCTCCCCCGCATTTTTGGTACAGATCGCGGATAAGAGATTAGTCGGTTGGGTGACATAAAATATTTATGAATAATTAAATAATTAAGAGGAGAAGGATATGATCACCAAAATGTATAGATGACCAAGAAAGATACGGTGGGTCCACTGGTTGTCGACGAAGGGATGTAATGTCGAAGATGATTTCAAGGTCAGTAGAAGCTTATTGAGTCAACTAATAATTTGAAATCCTAAGGCGTACTAGGATTTTCTATTGAACAAGGGTGGGATAGAGAATTCAAGAGAAGGTTTCATGAGAATCCAGATTGTAACCTTATCTATGTTGTTTGAAGTTTTTGCATAAGCACGACCTGCATGGGCCACCACTAAAACCTGTCACGCCCCGCTTCCCATTGTACTTGGGAGCGAGGACACGACGAAGGTCCGCATGTGCTTAAAGCAAGAAGGAGGTGCTTTTTCTTTTCTCTCCTCCTTGTTTTAAGCACATTACGCGTCTGTGTGATAACATCCTACAGGTTCTTGCATGCGACTCAAACCACACAGATAAATTTTATTACAATCCTAATGTCTCAAAAATGAATACAACAAAAGGGATATAAAAGAGAGAGGGTCATATAGCCCATACAAGTTTTGGAAGAAACAACAAGTACAAAGATGTTGCAAAGGTACGAAGCTTCTCAGCAGGGAAACTCAGCGGCAAGGCACTCCTGGTCAACATGCTTAGTCTCTAAGCAACTCCTCTGTAAACCTGTCTAATACCTGACGTATATTTCACAAGACAAGAAATATACGTCAGCGAGGGTCGCTCGGCAAGATTTAAATCATTAAGTATGAAAGACCCTCGGCAAGGTTTTCAAAATCATTTCATGATTTCAATAATTTAAACATAACAGCGTAAGAAGCAGTGAGCATGACAAGAGTGGTGTACAAAGTAATGAACATGACAAGTGTAATGTGTACAGTACTGAGCATGGCAGGCGTATGTGTGTACAGCAAGTAGCGTAGTGAGTGTAATGGGACAACAGTTATCATGGCAATAGTGATGTGTACAACAGTAACGTGACAAGTGTTGTATGTACATCAATTAACATGGCAGTTCTAAGCAAGTTGAATTAAAGTAATGACTTGGCAATTCGTAATTTCACATCCGTGGTTTCTATTCACTCCTAGGGTTCACGCCTGTAGGTCGTGATGAGAAGGTCGTTCCTCTCACGGGGGCTTACCGTGATTGACGCTAACCCACCGCATGCGGGTGTTGAATATTGGACACCCCGGATTTGGTTTTGATGATGAGCAAACATAAATAATTCATGAACTAACAATTTGTGAGCGCAGTATTGGAGATCGTCGCCAAATTCACGAGAACAATCAAAGCGACATCTCAACACTTCTCAAAGCTCGTATTCATTGCCTAAAGCTTCGTTGAAGCTCTTGGACCGTTTTGGAAGTCATGAAGAATTAATCGAAGCTCTCGAAGACCATTCATTAAGGTTTTATTTATAGTCTTTTAGCTTCGATCTATAGAATATTAAGCCTTGAGTATATCTTACGATTCTATCTTCATAACACTCATATCATAGCTCTAGGATCTTAGTTAAAGTCCATTCTAACTTCCTCGAAGCATCGCGCTTCGATTCGGACTTATTCGTGCATGTTGGTTGGTACAAGAAGAAGTACTGACCGACTAGATGGTGATCTAGTCGGTCAGCAAAGCTTCTTGGACCGACTAGTGTGAGTTAATCTTTTCTTGTTCAGTACTGTTTACAGTTAGTCGGTCTACGTTGACTCACCGACCGACTAGTTTGTGAACTAGTCGGTCAGTGATGCTTCTTTGACCGACTAGTTGTGATTTACTGTACATGCCAAATTTCTCCTAAGCTACTGTTTATCTTTAGTCGGTCTAAGAACGTTTGGTGACCGACTAGTTGATAATCTAGTCGGTCAACTTTTGTTCTTGGACCGACTAAGTCAATTTGTATTCAGACTATTTGCTTTTGCCTCTTAGTCGGTCTACGTTCACTGACTGACCGACTAGTTGTGAAACTAGTCGGTCAGAATGTCTTCTTGGACCGACTAGATTTCTAGGTCTGAATTTCTATCTCTTCTCAGTTCTTCACTTAGTCGGTCCATGTTGTTTGACTGACCGACTAGTTGATGAACTAGTCGGTCAGTGGTTGTTCTTTGACCGACTAGTTGCCTCAGATTTCTATTCGTTGTGACTTGACCTAAGTTGTTTTTATGGGACCCTATAAATACGAACCATGGTCATTTCTCTCTAGGTCAGAGCTGCCATTAAGAGATTCATTGAGATTGAAAGAGATAGCCATTCTCACTCATTTCCAAAGCTCTCTTCCTCACAAGAAATCCATTCTCTCACTTTCTAGATCTAGAATCCATCTTGAGAGAAGTTTGTTCTTGGTGAGCCCTTCAAGCTCTAGCTTGATTCAAGTCTCCAAATCACTCCTAGGCACCCATTGCTGGTCATTTCCTTGGTGCTAGGTCTTGGTGACTTCATCTTCCTCAAATCCCTCCTTGCACCTATTTGGTAAGAAAACTCAAGGTATAGGATTTTGTGGTAAGATTGTTTATTTCATTATAAACTTGTTTATATTGCTTGTTGATTCTCTCGGTTGTAAGAGAAGGTTGTGATCCCGGGTTGTGGGATTCACTATTGCCATTGCATGTATGATTTGATCTTGTGAAGGTTTTTCACAAGATATTCATAGTGGAAATCTTGGGTTAGGGTTTCTAACCTAAGTATCCGGAGGGGATCCGGGTGGTTGGGACGTAGGATCACCGGGAACAAGTCGGGGAGACTTGGGTGGATCCGAACCCAGTAACATCTTATGTTAGCTTTGTTAATTTTGTTGTTGTCATTCAATTTAAGCTTCCGCAAATTGATTTGGTAGTTGTTTGCACTATAATTAGGAATTATACTCCTTGTTATTTTTAAAGTACTATTCACCCCCCCTCTAGTAATTGTGCAGTAGCTTGTAGGGCATTACATTTGGTATCAGAGCCAGATACTTAGTTATGTCTACCAACGACAACAAGACCGTGCGTCCACCTTCCGACTATGGCACCTTCAAGAACCGTGAAGGAGCGTCTTCGGTGATGGAAGGACATTCCTCTACGAGGCCTCCATTCTTCAACGGTACCAACTACGGGTACTGGAAATGCCGGATGGAAACATTCCTCCGGAGTGCATCTCTATGGAGGACCACAATGAAGGAATACATCGAGCCCGAAGAAGAAGGCTTTGAGAAATGGACTACCGCGGAGGTCGCCGCAGAGGTAAGCAATGCCAAGGCAATGAACGCCTTTCAATGCGCATTGGAGCCCGAGGACTTCAATAAGATATGCACATGTAAGAGTGCATATCAAATTTGGAACTCCCTCCTCATTTTACATGAAGGGACGAGTAGGGTAAGAGACTCTAAACTCGTAGTTGTAAACAAAGATTACGAAATGTTTCATATGCAACAGGGCGAGAAGATGAAGGAATATTACGCTCGCTTCGTTGACATAATAAACGAGTTAGAGGCTCTCGGCAAATCCTACACCCAAAAGGAGAAGTGCTCGAAGCTCATCGAAGGACTTCCTTCTTCTTGGGAGAAACGCACCTTCGCCATCGAGGAAGGTAATGACATGAATAAGTATACCGTAGTTCAATTGATGGGTACTTTGATGTCATACGAGGTACGCAAAGATAGCAAGGTGAAGTTACAAGAAAAGATGAAGTCCTATTTGAACCAAGACGTGCCTAAGAAAAAGGCAATTGCATTCAAGGCGGCTTCATCCACCTCTACCGATGATGAGGACTCGGAAGAAGAAATGGACATGGAATCCATTGCACTCATGGCAAAGAAGTTCAATCGCTTCTTCCGAAAGGGTAACTTCAAACAAAAATCTAAATTTACTTCTACTAACGCCTCTCCACCTTTGTGCTTTAAATGCAATAAGCCAGGACACATTAAAGCGGATTGTCCTCAAAACAAGCAAAAGGAGAAGTGGAAGGCGCCGAAGTTCGACAAGTCCAAGAAATACAAAAAGGGGTACAAAAGGGACTTGTCGGTGCAACATTCACCGACTCCGAGGATTCCTCAAGCGGAGAGTCGGACGATGAGAAAGTGGAGCAAGCGCACATGTGCTTCATGGTAAGAGAGGAGCATGATCAAGGATCTTCCTCCTCCGATGATAGCGACGACGAAGGCGATGAGGTAACTATGGATGATCTTAGGGATGCTAACTCTCATTTATGGTCTAAATACACTAAATTAGTAAATAGATATACAAAAGTAAAAGATGACCTAGCTAGCATTCAAACCTCGCCTAAGACTATCATCACCAACAACGACACCGTTGTTGAAGAGTTAAGAAATGAGATTGGTAATCTCAAATCTAAACTTGAACATGTTAGTATTGAGGATCCGGAAGAACATAAGATAGAGGATTTAACTTCTCAAAACTTGACTTTGAGTATTGAGAATGAAAGTCTTAAATCTCGTGTTTATGTGCTCACATCGCAAGTATCCACTTTAGATACTTCTTTGCGTTCTCTCACCGAGAAATATGAGAACACATTAGGCCGAATCAATGAATTCAATAAGGGTAAGGGCCATTTGGATAATATCCTAAGTGTCTTACTCCCGGCCAAACACCATGTTGGTTTGGGGTATACTTTGGGAAACTCATCCAAGTCGGTCACTACTTTTGTTAGGCCAACTTCCGATGCCTCAACGAGTGGTAGCAAACACTCTATTGGTAGTTCTTCTACCAATGGTGCTTCCACCTCGTACACACCCTCTTTCGGAAAGAAACCCACTATGGGTGGACCTCCAAAGAAGGGCCATGCTTATATGTACACAAATACCATGCCACGTAGGAACACACGTCCTACTCCACCGGCTCACACATATGATGATTTTTATGCAACACATTCTCGAGCACGTGCACACCATGTGAGACACCCTCACGCACGTGTTCCCACACATGCATATGTTCACCCACCTTATCATATGAATAATTCTCGTCGTGCACCATTCCATCATGTTCCTTATGCCTATCCACAACATGCATCACGTAGAAATCAACGTCGCATGCATGCACCCAATAGGATGAGGGCTCCCAAGATTTTCACTATTTGGAGCCCAAAGGACACAAGCATGGATGAAAAACAAGTGTATATGAATGCTTATTTTTCGAATGTTGTGCATAGTAGGAATTATGTGGGGAAGTCTAAGTCCAATTGGACTTGGCTTCCAAAGGTCTAACCTTTGGGGACCCAATGACCTTGGGTACCATGATATGAAATTTTCCATCTTTAGTTACTCAAGGAAAAGAAAAAGAAAAGGAGCAACAAATTTAAATTTAGCTCCAAAGGGAATTGGATACTCGATAGCGGGTGTTCAAAACACATGACGGGTGACGCTCAATTGCTCTCCAGAGTAGTTCCCATTGCAAATGGAAACCGCGTCGTATTTGGAGGCAACGAGAGCGGAACCATCGTCGGTGTTGGTAAAGTGGGTAACCCGTCTAAACCCTTAATTAGTGATGTTTATCTAGTTGATGGTTTAAATCATAATCTTATTTCAATAAGCCAACTTTGTGACAAAGGTTACAAAGTTAGATTTGCGAAAGGATTATGTCATATTTCAAATGATAATAATAAGTTATTATTTTCCGGCACACGCCATAAAGATATTTATATTTTGGATCTTCCTAAGTCATATGAACAATGTCTCGTTGCCAACACAAGTGAACAACACTTATGGCATCGACGATTTGGACATGTGAACTTTGGAACACTTTATAAGCTTTCAAAATTAAATTCCATTAAAGGTTTTCCGAAGCTCGTTTTTGAAAAGAAAAGTTTTTGTGATTCTTGTCAACGTGGCAAGCTTCCTAAATCTTCATTTAAACCTAAGAAAAACATTTCTACTAAACGGCCACTAGAGCTATTACATCTAGATTTATTTGGGCCAACTAGAGTTGCTTCCTTAGGAAATGCGAGATATGGACTTGTCATCGTCGATGATTATTCTAGATTTACATGGGTATTTTTCTTATGTAATAAAAATGAAGTTTTTTAAACTTCACAATATTTGTGAAGAAAGTACAAAATCTCATCGGAACCACCATTGTCACTATTCGTAGTGATCATGGGGTGAATTTGAGAATGAGTCTTTCTCAAATTTTTGTGATGATCTTGGAATTACTCACACGTTTTCTTTCCCTCGCGCACCTCCTCAAAATGGTGTTGTTGAGAGGAAGAATAGAACGCTTGTGGAGTGTGCTCGCACTATGCTCGAAGATAGTCAACTTGGTTATCAATTTTGGGCGGAAGCGGTACACACCGCTTGCTATGTGTTTAATAGAATACTTTTGAGGCCCGGCACCAAACAAACTTGCTATGAATTGTTGTTTGGTAGATTGCCTCAAGTTAAACATTTTCGTGTTTTCGGCGCAAAATGTTTTATTAAAAACACATATGATAATTTGGACAAGTTTGATCCAAGATCGGATGAGGGGATATTTGTTGGGTATTCCTTACGTAGCAAAGCCTACCGGATATACAACAAAAGATCCTCTACGATCGAGGAATCACTTCATGTCTCTTTTAATGAGAATTTTACTACTTCTAGAATTTCAAATGATGATGATTCTATGGATGTTTTATGTGATTCGTTTGAAAATTCTAAGTCCATTGATTCAATTGATTCTATTGATACTAACCCGACTAATGAAGTTGTTGAGAATGTGCCTAGTGATCAAGGTATTCCCAAGCGGCTTCATACCGTTCGCGACCATCCCCATGAGCAAGTCATTGGCAATATTCATGATAGTGTCAAGACGAGATCGCAAGTCCACCACTTCGCCAATTGTGCCTTTGCCTCATCGATAGAGCCAAAGAATATAGTTGAAGCGTGCGAAGATAGTGCTTGGATCCTTGCCATGGAGGAGGAACTCATTCAATTCGAGAGGAATGAGGTATGGGAGCTTGTTCCTTTGCCATCGAAGAACCACACCGTCATAGGGACAAAGTGGATCTTCAAGAACAAAACCGACGAAAACCAAGTCGTCGTCCGGAACAAAGCTCGATTAGTTGCTCAAGGCTATCGCCAAGAGGAAGGTATCGATTTCGAAGAATCCTTCGCTCCAGTAGCTAGATTAGAATCAATTAGACTATTATTGTCTTTTGCATGCCATAAAAATTTTAAATTATTTCAAATGGATGTTAAAAGTGCATTTCTAAACGGAGATGTCGTTGAGGAAGTTTACGTTTCTCAACCTCCGGGCTTCATAAATGAAAAATTTCCAAATCATGTTTTTAAACTAAAGAAAGCTCTTTATGGTTTGAGACAAGCTCCTCGAGCTTGGTATGATCGCCTAAAGAATTTTCTTTTGGATTTGAATTTTAAAATGGGCGAAGCCGATTCTACACTTTTTGTTAAGCATGCGAATAATGATATTTTATTAGTTCAAATTTATGTTGATGATATCATTTTCGGTGCTACTAACTTCACTCTTTGCGAAGAGTTTTCTAATGTTATGAAGGAACAATTTGAGATGAGCCACATGGGGCGAACTCAAATATTTCTTAGGTCTCCAAATTCGCCAATTGAACGATGCAATCTTCATCCACCAAACGAAGTACGCGGTGGAGTTGCTAAAGCGATTTGGAATGGAGAATGCCTCCGGGAAAAAGACTCCTATGAGCACTACAACGCATCTTGATAAGGATACGGGCGGAAAAGATGTAGACATTCGTCTATATCGAGGTATGATAGGTAGTGTACTTTATCTTACCGCTAGTAGGCCCGATATTATGTTTGCCGTTTGTATTTGTGCTCGTTATCAGTCTCAACCTAAGGATTCTCACTTAGTAGCGGTTAAACGTATTTTTCGCTATCTAAGTTACACTTTAGATTTTGGATTACTTTATCCGAAATCTAGCACATATGAGTTAGTCTCATATAGTGACGCTGATTATGCGGGATGCAAATCCGACAGGAAGAGTACTAGTTGCACTTGCCATTTTTCTAGGAAATTCCCTTGTCTCTTGGTTTTCCAAGAAGCAAAATTCGGTATCACTTTCAACCACCAAGGCGGAATACATTGCCGCCGGTGCCGCTTGTGCCCAGGTTCTTTGGATGAGACACACACTGAAGGATTTTGGTATTCATTGTGATACTAGCCCTATCATGGTGGATAACCAAAGTGCTATTTGTCTTTCAAAGAATCCGGTGCACCATTCCCGATCTAAACACGTAGATGTCCGACACCATTTTTTAGATGATCATGTTGCTAAAAAGGACATCATATTAGTGTACGTTGAAACCCAAAAGCAAATCGCCGATATTTTCACGAAACCCCTAAAGGAGGACTCCTTTGTGCGGTTGCGTCGAGAATTGGGGATTATGGGTGAATCCGAGATATAGGATTCATGTTTCATTCAATTATCTTGCATGCTATTATATTTCGCGATATTTCGTTCATGCTAGATTTATTGAATTTTTGGGGATTTTATGAGATGTGTTTGAATTTTTGCTCGAATTCTTATTTGAATGTCGTATTTAAGATTTCGATGTTTTATGGGGTAGTTTAGATGACTTATGAGAGGGTTAAGATGTTTCATCCAAGTGTTTTTATGAAGATAACTCATTTATCAACTTTTGGACTCTTCTAGTCGGTTTCAGTTCATCAGCCAACCGACTAGATGCTCATCTAGTCGGTCAGCTAGTGAACTCAGACCGACTAGTTCAAGCTTTAACTTTCTCCTGTCATTGACTTCTTTTAGTCGGTCACAGTTCTCTTACCGACCGACTAGATTGAAAACTAGTCGGTCAGTGATTATACTGCGACCGACTAACTCTAGCCCTAGATTTTTCGTTTTGCCTCTGTTTCGACTTAGTCGGTTTAAGCTCATTGACCGACCGACTAGATCGTAATCTAGTCAGTCAGTGCTTGAACTGAGACCGACTAAGTGCTCTAGGGAAATTGCGTCTTTTCGCATTCTAAACCGACTAATACTCAATCTATCCGATTTTTTCTTAGTCTAGTCGGTTGTTTTCGTTTCCCAGCTCGAAAAACTCCCTCTCCCCAATAGAAACCCTTCGTCTTCCATCGATTCTCCGGCCACTTTTCCGGCCAACTCCGCCGCCCGTCGCCGTCGACCACTCCCCTAGGTATCTCCCTCCTTCCTAGATCACATTTTGCATCCCTAGGGTTTGTTCTACATCTTGTTTTCATCCTCTAGGGCTTGTATCCTATTCTAGGGTTTCGGATTCTTTATCTTAGGGCTTGTGTTGTAGGTTCTAGGGTTTAAGCTTAGGGTGTTTGATCCTATCCCGTTGCTTGGTTGTACTCATTGTGCCGCGATCATGGCACGAACGAGAATCCCGATTACATCTTCTGGGGCATCCCCCATGACCGTAGAGGGTGCTACCGCTTCGACCCCTCCTAAGCGTAGGGCCAAGACCACTCGACCCCCCTCTTCGTCTTCAACTCCGTTGAAGAGGAAGAGGACGTCCAAGCCCAAACTTGCCGGCCAATCTTCCAAGCCCAAACCTAAACCTAAAAAGTTCCGTGCACCCACTCCTCCCGGTGAGCGTTCAGATAGTGATTCTGAGGATGATTCCGATGAGAAATACACTCCTGAACATCCCGAGAAAGCTCCTACTCCACCCCCTCCTCCACCTCCTCCTAAGCCCCGTAAGGCTAAGGGTAAAGGTCCGATGCCAGTCGGCGGTGTAGATATATCGTTGTGCCGTGACGACCCTCAGTGTCTCGCAGCGTACAACCGTATAGAGCACTGCCCACTGCTGTTGGAGCATTACGTTCAGTTTTTTGATTTTCTTGGCCTTGCGGATCTTCTCTCCTATAGTGGCCTATTGGACTATCTTAGATATGACTCTAAGGCGAACCCCCGACCATATCCTCGCCTGGTCAAATTATTCTATGCCAACCGTGTCCGGGGCCTGTACGGTGAGTCTCACTCCATCGAGACTTCTGTTTTGGGGACTCCTATAGTCCTCACGGCAGAAATCTTGGGGGAGTTGATAGGTTGCTCGTCGTGTGGACTCCTCCCGTCTGGCATATCTGTCGACGATATCTCCTCCCTCGATCAGCGGACCCTAGGCAAAATCTTCCAGGTTATCCCCCCTGCATTCATAGGAGTTCCTTCGAAATCATTCAAGCCGAATGCTTGGGTGATTAACCTGATCTTGAAATCCTGCCTTCTTCCCAAGTATGGATCTTCTTCTCTTCCATCTCAGCCGTTTCTGAAATTGATTTATGCTCTGTTTATGGGTAGCGAGATTAATTGGGCTTGCATTATACTCGATAAGATGGATTCTTTCGAGTGTATTCGCAAGACCACTAAATCTGCGCATATCCCATATCCATGTCTTCTGACCTTGGCTTTCCGTCGATTCGGTGTGCCCTTGCCTCCTGATGATGAGCGTCCCCTTGGTCCTCCTCTGAACGCGACGGCCGTTAAGAAATCTCTTGCGGCACTCCGTCACGTGCAGCGGTCGACACCTTCTGCATCTCAGGCCACTCCTTCAGCCGCTTCAGTCCCTCCTCCCTCCGCCTCTCTTGATGATGTCGTTCGGTTGCTTCGTCGGCACGAGTCGCGTTTGGCTCGTACCGAGGAGGTAGTTTGCCGTATGGCTCGTTTGATGGGCATTGAGCTTCCTCCTTCCGTTTCTGAGGATGAGGAGATGGACGATGATGATATTGATGATCTTGTCACCTCCTTGGCTCGTGGCGATGAGGCCACTACTGCTGCTGCTACCACATCTGCTCCTGTTGCTGGCACCTCTTTCGATGCTCCTGAGACTTCTGCACCAGTGGATCAGCCTTCTGCTGCTGCTGCTGCTCCTGCTGACGACCCTGCTCCTGATTTGCCTGCTGTTGTTCCTGTTGAGACCCCAGCCGTTGAGCCTGTCGTCGATGTCTCCACTCCTGCCCCGACGATCCCTTCTGTTCACACACCTCTCCTCCCTGCAGAGCCTGAGTCCACTCCCTCGACTGGACCCCCGGAGACTGCAGATCCTGCCACTTCCTCGTGATCGTCTGTTTCGAGGCCTCTCATATGATCTTTGGATGATGCATCTTATTGAGAGTGTTTTTGGGTTAGGATGGAGTGTTGTGTTGTTTTGATGTATTTTGGTTTTCTGGATGTCGGTGTATTTTGATGTTTTTGGGTGTTGATGATGGTGTATCGATGATTGTGTTGTATCTTTTTGATGTTGATATAGATGGTGTGTTGCACTTCTTATGATGTATTCGATGTGATTTTTGGATGTACTCTTCGTATTCATATATATATATATATATATATATATATATATATATATATATATATATATATATATATACATCAATGTTCTCTTTGTTTTACTTCGTCGTGCACATTTAATATTCATTCAATGCCTTTGACATGTGAATTCGTCACTCGTCGCTTAAAAACTTGGTTAAATAGATTATATTTCTATGATTGTATAGAATTGTTTTCCATGCATAAATTTAACCAAGAATATTGAATATTGGAGAGTATGTTTCTTTATTCAATACATGAATAAATTTTTGGTATTTTTGATGATTTTAATTATCGCTTTTTGATAATGGACAATTTGGCACACCTTGATTTGATTTCATCACTTTTCCCTTGGTGTCAATTAGGTCCATCGTCATTGTCTACGACTCCCGATGTTGGATTTTTCATTTCCTAGTTGTTTTCGTTGTATGCCCCCCATTTTTGGGATAATGCCAAAGAGGGAGAGATAATGATAATAAATAGGACAACTGAAAATTTAACTCAATTTCCAAGAATCTAATTTGATGTGTTAGATTCAGGGGGAGTTAAGATATATATAAGGATTTTCAAAATCCGATATTTCAAAAATCGATTCTCGTTATATATCTTACTCGTCTGATTGATGCAATTTATATATATTCATTTTGGAATTAACGTGTCATCAATGCAGGGGGAGTAAGTATTTTACATTTGAATTATTATTTATTATTATTATGTATGTTGGTTTGTCATCACCAAAAAGGGGGAGAATGTTGAATATTGGACTCCCCGGATTTGGTTTTGATGATGAGCAAACATAAATAATTCATGAACTAACAATTTGTGAGCGCAGTATTGGAGATCGTCGCCAAATTCACGAGAACAATCAAAGCGACATCTCAACACTTCTCAAAGCTCGTATTCATTGCCTAAAGCTTCGTTGAAGCTCTTGGACCGTTTTGGAAGTCATGAAGAATTAATCGAAGCTCTCGAAGACCATTCATTAAGGTTTTATTTATAGTCTTTTAGCTTCGATCTATAGAATGTTAAGCCTTGAGTATATCTTACGATTCTATCTTCATAACGCTCATATCGTAGCTCTAGGATCTTAGTTAAAGTCCATTCTAACTTCCTCGAAGCATCGCGCTTCGATTCGGACTTATTCGTGCATGTTAGTTGGTACAAGAAGAAGTACTGACCGACTAGATGGTGATCTAGTCGGTCAACAAAGCTTCTTGGACCGACTAGTGTGAGTTAATCTTTTCTTGTTCATTACTGTTTACAGTTAGTCGGTCTACGTTGACTCACCGACCGACTAGTTTGTGAACTAGTCGGTCAGTGATGCTTCTTTGACCGACTAGTTGTGATTTACTGTACATGCCAAATTTCTCCTAAGCTACTGTTTATCTTTAGTCGGTCTAAGAACGTTTGGTGACCGACTAGTTGATAATCTAGTCGGTCAACTTTTGTTCTTGGACCAACTAAGTCAATTTGTATTCAGACTATTTGCTTTTGCCTCTTAGTCGGTCTACGTTCACTGACTGACCGACTAGTTATGAAACTAGTCGGTCAGAATGTCTTCTTGGACCGACTAGATTTCTAGGTCTGAATTTCTATCTCTTCTCAGTTCTTCACTTAGTCGGTCCATGTTGTTTGACTGACCGACTAGTTGATGAACTAGTCGGTCAGTGGTTGTTCTTTGACCGACTAGTTGCCTCAGATTTCTATCCGTTGTGACTTGACCTAAGTTGTTTTTATGGGACCCTATAAATACGAACCATGGTCATTTCTCTCTAGGTCAGAGCTGCCATTAAGAGATTCATTGAGATTGAAAGAGATAGCCATTCTCACTCATTTCCAAAGCTCTCTTCCTCACAAGAAATCCATTCTCTCAGTTTCTAGATCTAGAATCCATCTTGAGAGAAGTTTGTTCTTGGTGAGCCCTTCAAGCTCTAGCTTGATTCAAGTCTCCAAATCACTCCTAGGCACCCATTGCTGGTCATTTCCTTGGTGCTAGGTCTTGGTGACTTCATCTTCCTCAAATCCCTCCTTGCACCTATTTGGTAAGAAAACTCAAGGTATAGGATTTTGTGGTAAGATTGTTTATTTCATTATAAACTTGTTTATATTGCTTGTTGATTCTCTCGGTTGTGAGAGAAGGTTGTGATCCCGGGTTGTGGGATTCACTATTGCCATTGCATGTATGATTTGATCTTGTGAAGGTTTTTCACAAGATATTCATAGTGGAAATCTTGGGTTAGGGTTTCTAACCTAAGTATCCGGAGGGGATCCGGGTGGTTGGGACGTAGGATCACCGGGAACAAGTCGGGGAGACTTGGGTGGATCCGAACCCAGTAACATCTTATGTTAGCTTTGTTAATTTTGTTGTTGTCATTCAATTTAAGCTTCCGCAAATTGATTTGGTAGTTGTTTGCACTATAATTAGGAATTATACTCCTTGTTATTTTTAAAGTACTATTCACTCCCCTCTAGTACTTGTGCAGTAGCTTGTAGGGAATTACAGCGGGTGGTGCTCTTGAGGAGAGTACCTTTCATACGCCTAGTGGCCGCTCAACCCTAACCCCACCCAAAAGTTTTCCGGAACACGAGCCGGCCTAGTCGTATTACAAGCACGAAGTTTGTCAACTCACATGACGCTCACGAAAGTCACGATTTCGCCGCTTGGGCGCATGAACTCACAATTTCACGATTTCAAATATTCTATTCCGTCAATAAGTTCTATCCAAATGCATTCCATCCATAACCAATCAATCGAAAGAGTACAAGCATGATGCGTAACGTGACATGAGGCAAAACTAGAAATTCTTGATTCAGCATTTAAATGTAACGATGTTAAAAAAAAACTGTAAATGCACACTTGCATATCAGAGTAGCTCAGGTCAAAGCAATTAAAAGCAATGGTTTCAAGATACGTAAAAAAAGTGCACTTGCCTGATTAGTCATTTTCGGGTGTTGTGGGTATCCAAGCGATCGTAACGGGTGTCGCGTTTCATCTCCTGTCACTTCTACCCCCTTCCCTTCTTCGTTCGTTGCAGGGAGCTCAAATGGAAAGCGGATCGGTAGGCGGCAAGGGCAACGGCAGGGTGTTTAAGGCGACGGCGGCGGACTGCAGTGGAGGGGCGACGGCGCGGCTCTCGGCCGATCTGCGGGACACGGTGGCAAGGCGGCGCCAGGGGATCAAGCGAGCTGTTCGATCGTAGACGGCGTGGAGCGGAAGAGGACATGGGAAAGCGGGCTGGATGATCAGAGGGGGCGGTGAAGTTGTCGGAGAAGGGAGGAGCCCAGATCGGAGTTTTGAAAGGGCGGAGGTTGAGGTCGGGGAGATCCGGCATGAGGGTGGCTCGGGGAGGGGTCGCTGTTGTGGGGCTGATAGGGGGTGCTGGCGGAGATCTGGGAGGTGGCGAGAGGACGACGATGGAATAGGGGGAAGGCGAGAAGGCGAGCTCGGAGGGAGGTTGGAGGAAGCCGGCGGGATCTGCTTAGTTCAGATGGTTGCCGTCGTTCCTCTGTCCTGAACAGGGGAAGGGGATTCGGACAGGGGAGCGGGATCGACGGCAGACTGGGGCTGTCGAGGTCGCTGCGAGGTTGGGCGAGGCTTGGGATGCGACGATGTTGAGAGGAGGGGAGGTGGTCTGGGATATGGGCGTGCGTTGGTTAGGTTTCTGGGTGTTCAGCGGCGAGAACCGGGCATGGCGAGAGGAGGACTGGGTTCGTGAGGCCGGGGGCGCTCGACGACTGGGTTTGCGGCGATGTAGGTCGGATGGAAGGAGGTGGCAGTGAAGAGGCTTGCGGGGAGGGGTCTGTCGGGGATGTGGCCGGAGAAGAAGGCCGTGCTATTGGTTGCGGGGGGTTTGTGAGGCAGGGTTGCTCTGTTCCGAACGGAACGAGGGAGAGAGATTGCGGGCTGTCAAGGCTTCGGGGTGTGGCGGACGGAGTAGGGAAGACGGCGGTTGTGGGAGATGGCGGTGGACGCAAGAGTTGTGCAAGGAGGCAAGGTGGTCGGAGGCTGTCGGATTGAGGCGGAGTCGGTGGGCTCCCGAGGGTTTGTAGGCGGGAGGAGAGAACTGCAGGCTCAGGGTGGAGGTCTACAGGCTGAGGGGGAGGCTTGTTTGAGGCAAGAGGAGGAAGGCGAGGAGGGCACGGATTAGAGCTTGGAGGCCATCGACGGACTGGGCGGAGAATGGCAGGGGTTGGGCAGAGGCAAGGTGGAGGTCGTGCGGTTGTAGGAGATGCCGGAGGTGGGGTTGTGAGTGGGGAGAACGGGGGTGGCGGTGTTGATGAAGGAGGTGGCTTTGGTGCTGTCGAAGGGTTGGGCTGAGGAAACGGTGGCGTGACGAAGAGATGAGGTGGCCGCATTTGCGAGGTCTGGGAGTTGATGCGAGGAAGAGGAAGGAGAAGTCGGGGGGTTGCTGCGGCTAAGCTACAGGGGAGGCTGCTAGGAAGATAACCATAGGTTCTCTAGTGTTTTAATAAGAGGAGGTAAAAACTAGGGCTCTGTATTATATTGTAGGGTGAGAACAAGAACCTAGGTTTATTATTATTATTATTATTATTATTATTATTATTATATAGAAGTAGTGGGCAGGCAGCACGTGAAAACGTTATAGGCCTTAGGGTCTCTTCTAGGGTATTGAAGTTTCTTAAAATATTTAGCTAGGTGTCTTATAAAATATAAGTGTGTGTTTTATTATGGTGTGTGCGTGAGTAACAGATGGGTGCGTGTGTTTCAATGGGGTTCGGCCAAAGGGGTTTCAAAATGTGGGTGTTATACTAGGAAGGCGATATAGAATTTTAATTAATGTGATTGTAATTACTAGATTTAAATCAAGGGATATAAGGGCCAATCAATAGGTTTAAATGGGTTTATAAAAGGAAGGCCTCATTTGACTTTTAAAAGTTTGAAATTCAAATCTTGAATTCGAAAATTTAAATTAATTTAACAAGAAATACTTTAAAAATATAATAATAATGATAAAAGAATTAACTAAGTAGTTTTCAAAAAAATATAATGATAGTAATAATTAATATGAAAAGTTGGTACGTGAACGTGTAGGGGTACAGGGACAGAAACATCGAACAACGGGTACAGAGAATATACGAGAGAAAAGCAGATGAACATATCTATAAAACCCGGTCGTTACATAGTCATCAAAGTTTTAGGAACCCATATTTATTTGAACTTCATATTTGTGTTCCTAAACTTGCAATAATATGATGTATGACCAACACTAGCACAAGTAATGCACTTTGCATAAGTATTTTTCACTTTCAATGGCTCATTATGAATTTTCTTATAAATAGGCTTTTTAGCATGTTTCACGTCATATCCAAGACCACGTTTATTATTTCCATAACGTTGATTCTCTAGAATAGTATCCAACGATTGTTTTCTTGTAGAGAATTTCTTTAATGACAATTCTAGATTTGTGATTTTGGATTTTATTAAAGCGTTTTCATTCACAGTCAAAGTGCATTTACTTATAAAAGCTTTCTTGTTTTCCTCTTCCTTCTTTTCAAATTCAACCATTTTTCTTTTAAGCTCGTTATTTAGCTTGCACAATTTATCATTAAGATCTCTAATCACATAATCTTTTTCAGTTTCAAGCTTAATCAAATCTAGCTTAAGCATGCTAATATCATTCAATAAAGAAGGACATGAAAGACAATTAGCTTTTTCGTGCAACCTAGAGTTCTCTTTTTCCAACAAAACAATAGTAGAATCACTTGCAACAATTTTTCCTTTTAGTTCCTTAATTTCTAATATCATGTTGTAAGTGTCTTGTTGCATTTCATCGTTGGAATTTGTATAATATTCTAATGTGGATTCTAGCTCTTCAATTTCCTCTTGCATGCCTTTACAAATAATTAGACGTTCAGCTTTACTACCATATTTTACCTCATCATCTTTTGATATGAGGCAGAGGGAAGTGTGTGCGCAATCCTCATTCTCATTCTCGCTATCCATGTCCCACGTTCGCACCACATGTTTTCCTTTCTTCTCCGCAATATTAGCTGTGTCTTGTGGGCAATCCTTTATAATGTGACCCTGCTTTTTACATTTAAAATATTTAACTTTATTAATAGCAGTCTGTTCAGATGAATTTCTAGAAGGATTATAATGGTTAAAACGATTGAACCTTTGTTAAATGTCAGCTCTTCCTTGAGGAGTCTTGATGTATTTTCTGAAGCCTCTGACCATCAATTCCATCTCCTCCTCTTGAAGAGCTAGTGGCTTTGGAGCTTTTTCCTTCTCCTCTGGTTTCTCTCTAGCCTCGATATTCTGCAGCTCAAGATCGTGAGACATTAAGTTGCCTATCAAGTCCTCCACTCTTATCTGCGATAGATATTTTTCTTCTTGGATGGTAGTGACCTTAGGCCTGAAAGAGCTTGGCAGTGCCCTTAAGATTTTTCTTACCTGTTCAAGGCTAGAATATGGCTTACCGATGGAGCTAGACTTGTAGACGATGTTGGTGAACCTCACAAACATCTCTGATATGGACTCTGATGGTAGCATGTGAAAGCTCTTGTACTCTGTGCTCAGAAGTGCAAGTCTAGACTTCTTCACCTGTGGCGTTCCCTCGTGCATCACCTCTAGTGTATGCCATATTTCATGCGCAGTTTGACAAAGTGAGATACAATTAAATTCAGATTTATTAAGAGGGCATATAAGAGCATTCATAGCTTTTCCATTTAAAGAATATAATCTCCAATCATTATCATCCCAGTTGTCTTCAGGTTTAAGCATATCAGAATTATCAATTTTAATAACAGGTGGCTTATAACCTTTTTCGAGAATGTGCCAAACTTTATAATCAATATATATCAAGTAGATTTTCATCCTATATTTCCAATAAGCAAAATCTACTGCATTAAATTTTGAGGGTCGTGATATGGACTGACCTTCAGAAAAAGCACAATCACTAGAGTTATTCATGGTCAATCTAGCCTAGATCCTTTAGCCTGCTCTGATACCACTTGTTGGATCTGGATCTAAGCCTAGAGGGGGGGTAATAGGTTAATAAAAAATTCTCGTGCAACCCACGAGCATTCACACACAGTTATAGCAGATTTAGAGTAAATAAAAGTAATCACAGATGCACATCATATTTACCCTGGTTCGGTCGATCACCACGACCTACGTCTAGCCCCCGAAAGCAAATATTATATTAATAGTGTATATGCACAACCGTAATAGCTAGAGAACCAACGTCTCTACACTCACCAGGCTCAGTACCCCACTCATCGTGTTCAACACTATTAATCCTAATATGTGCTCTCACTTGACGACACCCGTCAAGTTCCTCTTGTCTAGACCACCACTAGACAAGACCCTAAAATGTCACAAGTAAATGGTAAAGTTTCCCATACGGAGATCAAATAATACTACACAAAAATAAAAATAAGACTTTAGAAAGCTCAGTTTCGTCGTCGTCTCCGTCAATCAGCACGGGCTAGCTCTCGTCTGATAAGATGAAGATGTCTCGTCACATCTGCAACTCAAGTTGCTGCTCTCGCTTGTCTCATCTTTGAATATTGTGGCCTTGTGCACAAGCTTGGATGAATGGCACTAGCTGGAAGTTGCGGCCTGCAACAGTGCATGGCCTCTTCTTGTGGGTGTAGCAGTAGTGCGCAGCCAAGGGAGTTGGGTGCTCGAGCAGTGCACGGCCAAGGGAGTTGGGTGCTCGAGCAGTGCGCGGCCAGGGTCCTCCAGTGCAGTAGCAGTGCGTGCACAGTCTTGGTGTTGGCAGCTGCTGTGCGCGCGCAACCTGCTCTCTCTCCTTGTTGCTGCCTCCCATTTGTCTTCTGGTTGTCTGCCTCTGTGATAGTACTTATTCCTGTATGTGTTGGAGCATTGTACTTACTTTACATTTTCTGTAAATTTTATTGTCTGTATAATCCCAGCTGTTGCAGTTGCCTGCGCGATGAAACGTAACCACAAATATGCTTGGTACTTAGTACCGCGGCCTTGGTATCCCCTATCTCCCTAGTCTTTGAAGAATGGTGCGTGACACTTGAGCAATCTTTGAACAAAACACTTGGTCTATTTTTTCCTATCATACTCATTAAAATTCATTTGACCACAAAACAATATTGTTTGCACATCATCAAAATATGTATTGTAGTATCCAATACTATGCAAATTCTTGGTATTTTCCTTCCGCTGGTCCTTCATTGCTGAATCCTAGTTTATATCGCATTGTTATGGATAGTTTGATTTATCTCACTATCACTCGTCCAGATATTGTTTATATTGTTTGTATAATTAGCCAACTTGTTATTTCACATATTACAATTCATTGGGTTAATATTCTTTGAATCTTGAAGTATCTGTAGAGAACTCAGTTTCGGAGTATTCTATTTTCGTCTACTTTTTCATTAGAATTGTGCAAATAATATGCTGACTGGATTAGCACCTCTGCCCGATCTTAATTCTACCATTGCTTTGTGATTTTCTTATTACTTGAAAAAGCAGGAAGCATGATGTTGTTTCTAGATCTTCCACAGAGATAGAGTATCGTGATATGGCTTCTACTACTTGTAAGATAGGTTGGTTATGTGTATTCTTCAGCACGCAATTCAGTATTTCATGAGGGAACTAAATATAATAAGATTGATTGTCATGTCATGCATCCGTTGTCACAATCAACTTAGCATTATCACATTACCTTTCATCTATTCTAACGTGCAGATTGACGATTTGTTTACAAAGGCATACTCCACCTTACATTTACATTTTAATTTGTTGGACAAACTCTCGTTGTTGCTTTTTGTGGTAGCATCTTGAGTTCGAAGGGAGACGAAAAAATAGTGCACATTTAAACTATTTATCTTGTCTTATTGTCATTTGGTGGTAGTATATTATTTAGATATCTGTTGGGAGTTCTATTTGTTCGGGATTCTATCTTATTCTTTTTTTCTAGCTATTACATTTATAGACATGTCTCTCATGTATTTTTTATTATACAATTAATAAGAAGCTCTAACCTACCTTCCTTTTTTTCTCTTTGATTATTACTTAATAGATAAACAGTGTCATAATGGCAGCTTGCTCTAGCAAAAAAAACCAGATAAAAGTGAGATCATTCATCCAAAACAACAAACCATGATAACATCAAAAAAAAGGGAGGAATAATGTCTTGTTGGCTAACATCATCAGGGCCGCCCATTATGGCAGCCAAACAAGTAGAACCATGCTGGGTCATTACTAGCATATCAGCATAGCATTATTAGGGACATATATGTTGGCAATGCAGCCTAAAAGAGACGAATCTAAAAGTCTGCAGGCAGCGGGGCTTGAAGACTCAGCACGGTGTAGATTGCGATCGGAGTCCGCACCGAATGAGTGCCGTCCCTCCATTCGATGGAGCCCGACAGGACCGCCCTTTGCGAAATCGCCCCGCCCGACACCGTCACCGTAAACGACCGGGTCTCCCCAACGGAGGTGAAGGAGAGCACAGAGGGGGAGACTTCCACTTTGAAGTCGGACGTCTCGTGGATGGTGGGATAGTAAGTCGAGCTCGGCGCTCCCACGTTGGTCACCGTCCGGCTGAACACCCCGCGTATCGGTTGCCCGTCCACCACCGCAAGCGCAAAGGACGGGTAGTTGAGGTTCCGGGCGCTGTCGAAGATGGTCACGTTGGCGCAGGCGCTGTGGTCGCCGGTGATGAGTCTTACTGCGCTAGTGTTGTATCCTTGGGCACATAGGAATCTGACGTAGTCTTGTTCCGATGCGTCGAACACCAGGCCGGGGTTCAGGGCTCGGATTGGGTTGAGATGGCCCGCCCCGTAGGCGAACTCCGCATCCTTGTTCTTCTTCGGGTCCATCACGTTGGCCGTCGTCATGAGTGCGGACTTAATGGCCGCAGGGGACCAGTTGGGATGTGCAGACTTTATGTAGGCAGCCGCCCCGCTAACGTGAGGGCAAGACATCGATGTGCCCGAGATCACGTTGTAGTTGGTTCTCGCCGGATCTGTTTGTGACACGGAAGGCGAGGCCAGCGGCGACCAAGCCGCGAGGATGTCCACGCCCGGCGCAGTCAGGTCCGGCTTGAGGATGTCGAGGTCCAACGTGCTTGGCCCCCTCGACGAGAAGTCGACCACCCTTGGAGCCATGGGACTGTACGTGGTCTCTCCGGGCATGATTGTTGCAATGGGGTTGCTCGTGGACCTGACGTAGTTCAGTACGGCTGCGCCGTCCTCGACGCTTATGATTGTTGCGGGGAGAGGGAAGGCGAAGGCTTCATCGGAATCGATGGTGTCGATCATGACGGCTCCTAGCCCGCTTGCCATGGTGACACCTCTCCCAATGCTAGCTTCGTCGCAAACGACTATCGAGTTCTTGACTATGTTCGAGTTGAGAGAACCGGTAGCGCAATATCTAGCCGCTTCATAGAACGAGCCTGCCGAAACGTTAGCGGCGTCGCCTCCGTATATCAACGGGATCGCGGCACCGAGAAACTTGAATCGATTGACGGAGCTTCCCTGTTATAAGATTGGCAACATCCATGGATTTAGACTACGTACTAAGAGGGGATGAATGATGCAGGAATCGGCAGAACTTACGACTAAGATCTGCCCGTTTCCGAGCACGACTTTGGTCACAAACTTCCTGTCTATAGTGCTGGCGGCCACGGTGACGGTCCACGGAGCCAAGTTAGCGACGCTTCGAGGGTCAGGGCCGCTGTTGCCCGCGGAGTTGACGGTCAAGATTCCGCGCTTCATTGCGTGGAACGATCCGATGGCGATTGGGTCCTCGAAGTAAGGGCCAGGCTCGCCGCCAAGGGAGACCGACAAGATGTCGACGCCGTCGGCGATGGCGTCGTCGAAGGCGGCCAAGATGTCGGCCAATGCGCACCCATCAGACCAGCAGGCTTTGTACACCGCTATCCTCGCGCTCGGAACCGCGCCACGCACCGTGCCGCGCGCAAGGCCGAAGTAGCTCGTGTCGGGGACTTGGACGCCCGCAGCCGTGGAGGCAGTGTGGGAGCCATGGCCCTCGGTGTCTCTTGGTGACATGATATCGTCTGGGCCCGCCCCACCTTCGCTTTTGTAGAACCGGGCTCCGATGACTTTGCTGTTAACAGATGGGGCAAATTGTTCAGCAAATTATTACTAGAAGATGACAATATTTAGTAAGAATGAAGACGAGGAGAAGATTTATCACTTGTTGCAAGTGAAGTTATTTGCGGCCTGACACGTCCCTTTCCATTTTGCTGGCGGCGGGCTCATGCCACTGTCGTCGAAGCTCGCGGATTCAGGCCAGACTCCTGGAAAATTTTGTACATACGTACGTTGAAACAAATGGCTATGGAATCGAAGTAAATGATCCGTCGACGATACGCACCTGTGTCAATTAGTCCAACCACGACATCCGACTCCGGGGCGTAGCGTACCGTATTTTGAGCAGTCATGCCCATGAAGTCCCAAGATCTCGTAGTGTGGAGGTTGTACATGGTGTTCGGAAGAACACTGACAACTCCCTCCATTTCTGGAATCAAATGTAGGTTAGTTGCATGAAGAACAACAAAATTTTGCCTGTTCTTTGTAAACATTCCATCAAGTCTTGCCTCTGATCCTTGCAGCTTCTGCCTTGTTTAGTTTCGCCGCAAACCCGTTGAAGCTTCGGCCGTAGCTATGGACCAGAGATTTTCTGACACTGGACTTGCTGCATCAAGACATAACTCAAAAATTGTCAAAGAAAAAGAGGGTAATTAAACATCACCAGACATGAGAACAAATCACTGCAGAGATTCAAGTAGCTGAAGACCTTTTAAGGACATCTCTAAGCAAGAACTGATGCGTTAACTTGGCTGCAAAGAGCCCACCCTTCGGCCTGTCGCCCATGTACACAACATGAACCTGAACACCAACCTCCGTATTGTTACAAAAAAACTACAGGTACTATCTTCATTTTCCTCAAAGAATGAGAAAACAGGTACCTCTCTTGTTTCTTCATGGCAATGACAAGCGAGAACGAAGGCAGACAGAAACAATGTATAGAAGAGAGCTGGCATGAATATCCTTGCCATTGATGAATTCACTTCAGGAAAGCTGTGGCTTGTACATGTAGATGAAGTTTGGGCTATTTATAAGTAACGATTCGCATTGTTAACTTCCGTTGCGTCCTCTCTCTTTTCGTGGTAAACTACAAAGCGACCTCGAAGTGTAAATTAACTAAATGAAGATGATCGTGTGTAGCTATGCATGTTGAGTGCTTTCTTCTTCCTGTTTTGACCTGATGTCTGTGTTGGGGATGCTTACAGTCATCATCTGAAATTTCGAGGTTAGCCTCGACTGCGGATTGATATATGGGAACTGTTGCTTGGTTGTAAGCTCCGCAAAGCTAGCTTGATGTCAAACAAATACTTGGAGCAAAGTAGGGCTATGAGTTTTTGAGCTCGTTTAAGGGCCAGCCGCTCAGTGCAATATTATTTTCTTGGCTACTTTTTAGAAAACATGTCATGTTTTCCAAAAATAACTTCGAAAATAACAAAAAAGTTACTCCGTGTTATGAACGGGCTTTTGTAGTCTCAAGTGGAGCCCAATAGTGTTTTGGCTATCAACCCATTATGAAATTGTTTTCTATAAATACATGGCTACGGGTTCAGTAGCTGGCACTCTCCTAACACGTTATCAGAAGCTTATCAGCTGAGCCGAACCTCTGCTGACGGACGAATCGCGAAGCGAAAGAGCTTCTTTCACCAAACTTCGCTAGATCCGGCGGGTAGGATCTAGAGATAATCATACATATCGCCTAGATTTAAAATTTTCATGCACATGATGATGGATCTTTGATTTCCTTTATTAGATCTATTTTCTCTATTTGGATCTGTATGAAAAATCACATTTTTAACATAGATCTCTATTTAAAAGAGTTTTTAACTCAGTTTGGATGAAAATTCAATGTTTTTACGCTAACAATCAAATTTTACGGTAAAAACGTTGATTCAAAGATTAAAAATCGTATTTTTACAACAAAAATCTATTTCCCCCTCGAAATATATGAATCTAGAGGGCTTGGCATCCATCCCCGCGCACGCACCACCTGACCTGCAGCCGACGTTGCGCGCGCACGCACCACCTGACCTGCAGCCGACGTTGCGCGCGCACCTCGCCAAGCTGCCAGCCGCCGCTCGCGTGCACGCCTGCCGTGCGCGCATCACAGCCTCGTGCGCGCATCGCAGCCCCGCACGCGCCTGCAGCATGCCCCGCCCGCGTGCCTCACTGACCGGCCAGTCGCGGCCCGAGTGCGCGCCTCCCGTGCGAGCATCGCCGCCTGCCGCCCGTCTGCCGCGCGCACATCGCCGCCTGCCGCGCGTCTTCCATACGCGCATCGCCGCCTAGCGCATGCCTGCCGCGCACACATCATCGCCGAGAGCGCGCACCTGCTACGTACGCATCACCGCCGAGAGCACGCGCGGCACGCGCGCGCCTCCCGCGCGCGCTCGCCACCGAGAGCGCACGCGGCACGCGCGCACCTCCCGCACGCGCATCGCCACCTGCCGCGCGCCGACCGCGCGCCTAGAGCACGCGCCTGCAGTGCGCCTCCCATGAAAAGTTAATCGCGGTAAAGCGTTTCGATATAGGAGATCAAGTACTCCTCTACAACCCCAGACTGCGACTCTTTCCAGGGAAGTTGAAGTCCCGGTGGTACAGCCCATTTAAAATACTCCAGATATTCCCGAGCGGTGCAGTGGAGATTGAGGGAGACAATAACGGACCATTCAAGGTCAACAGACAAAGGTTAAAGCCATATAAGGCCGGCGATCCAATTGGCGAGGGAATCCTCCCTCGCTCTCACCGATTGCTCTTCTGCTTGACTCCATCCTAGGTTGGGGGGCTGTCGCGCCAATCAGGTAATTCCATTCCAATTCTATTTATGTTTTACCTCACCCAACCTTGTAAGTGGTGGTGCTGCCTGATTTATTGGCTTCTCGTTGTCCCAGTGTCTCCCCCTCCTATCATTGTGCACATCTATCTTTTCGGGGCTCAGCTTAGTCCATCTTGGGAGAGTCACATTCTGGCGTCGATTTTTGTTGTTCATAGTGTCCATACTGTACATACTATGCATCATCATCACCTACATCATCACCATCTCCATTTCTGTACATACTTGCATACTATACATATGCGTATGCATCTTTTATACCTTTTTTCCCTTTCATCCCACCCACCTCCTCTTAGCATCATTTCCCGTCTCTACGCCCATGTTATCAGCAGTGAGGACATTGCTGTGTTTAGCTTGGGGGATGAGCGCTATCGCTTTTTACTTATTCTTTTTCCATATTCCCATTTTTAGTTCCACTATCGCCCCATTTTCCCTCTTTTTATCATCATTTTTATTTTTTCTTTTTCTTGTTTGTTCGCATGCATGTTTTTCATTTCTTTCTCTTTTTCTTTTATTTAGACTAAAGATGATTCTCCTATGATTGCACTATAAGCTGCACACACTCAACTTATCTGCTTTATACACTCACGTAGGATTCATCATAGTCTATTGCGCGTCATCACATATTTATATAGAATGGATTATGATTTTTGAACTCTATGCTGCCGTGTGTTTGACATATTCCTTGATTAGGATGCTTTTTAATATGCTTTTCCATGCTTTGAATTCATATTCTCCCCAACGAGTATTCTCGAAACAGTTAAGCTTGAAAATACATGATTGATCGAAAATTGAATGAAAATTGCATGATTGTGTGAAAAGGTCTATTTTCATAATGGATGATAGTTCAATTGGGTTTGGATAACGCAAGACACTTAAGTAGCGTCTACTGGATATTCTGACACCGAGCCATGTCCCAATTCTATGCTTTTTATTTTTTTTGTATATAGCCAATTGCGATCCTTGATCGTAATTTGCATTCCATCGCGTTTACGTGAGTTTGAAAAAATCCCAAAAAATTGAAAAAAGTCTAAAACAAAAAAATATTACATACGAATAATAGGCCCAAGGGGTTCTTCGTAACCCGATGCCCTAAGACCGTCTAGTCTGGAATGCATAGGCGCCTCTTGTATATATTGAGTTATCTCGTGTATATAAGAAAATAAAAGTATGTATATATAAAGAAAATTGTATAGCTAAAAACAATTGCAAAATGAAAAATCCTGCATCTCTATCTCACTTTCTATATAAAATAGGGACATGGCAAGGTCGATGATTTCTAGGGGTTGTGAAAGAGTTTAGTGCGGTGATTTTTGGATTTAATTGAACTTACCATCCTCATTTATGAAAATAATTAAAATCATCTTGCATGCTTGAATTAATTGATCATGATACTATTCGCTGCTTAGAGAATGAGTTGTGGAGATTTGTGCTCAAATCATGGACTCTATATAGTGATTGCATGCTATAATAGGAATCACCCTCTAACCCCATATCATATATTTTAGTTCACGCCATTCATTTGAAAATCCATTCTATATATACTCTTTGCTAGACTTGATGAATCATCATGAGTAGTGCGTTTTTAAATTATAAAGTTGAAGCGTTGTTGCGTGCTATGAGATTAGGAGATGATTTAGTCGCCTTTCCTATCTTTTGGTTTCTTTTGCACGTCTTTGTTTTTACCCTCCGGCGAACTTCTTATTCGTCTTCCTCGAGGACGAGCAAGAGGTAAGCTTGTGGGATTTTGTTGTGTCTATATTTTCCATGTTTTTACCATGCATTCCCATGTCGTTTCGATCACTCAAATCCATATTTTCATATTATATCATGTTTTTCTCGATATTCTTGATCCTTTCGATGTTTTATGTGTTTTCAGGGAATTCAGCGTGATTCAGAGCGATATGGGGTTCTGGGCACAACATCGACGCTAAAGCTCGCTTCACCTTGCCACGACGTACCAAGGAGGCCAAAGAAGCGAGGGAGAGGCGTAGAAGAAGAGAGGAGAAGAGGAGAGGAGAATGGAGAGAGAAGGAGAAACTTGGGGATTCATACCAGATCGCTTGGCCGAGCGTATGATCATGCGTTCGGCCGAGCTGTGACACGCCAAGGAGCAGCCAAGTCCTTCTTCGCCCGAGCTAGCTGTCAGAGGAGCCCAATAAACGCAGGACGGGCTACGGCCTCGACCTAACCCCATCAAAAATCCGGGGCAGGCAATGCGGTGCACCCCCGAAAGGCTCCAAGGGAACAGGACAGGCTACGGCCCCGACCTAACCCCATCAAATATCTAGGGTAGGCTACTCACTGTGCCCCTGAAAGGCTCCAAGGACGCAGGACGGGCTACGACCCCGACCTAACCCCATCAAAGATCCAGGACAGGCTACGCGTTGTATCCCCGAAAGGCTCCAAGGGCACAGGACAAGCTAGGGCCCTGGCCTAACCCCATCAAAGATTCGGGGCAGGCCATGCGCTGTGCCCCCAAAAGATCGCCAAGGGCTTGGACAGGCCTATGCACCTTAACCCTTCCCTATCAAACCTCCGGGGCAGGTCGCGGCATAGCTACGCGATGTGCCCTCGAAAGTTCACCTAAGGGTACGTATCTGTTGCATTAAATTTGAGGATATGTAATGATGCCTATGGGCTGCCCCCTACCTCTCCAGCTCGGTCCGGAGCTGACAAAAGCAACCTAGACAAGGGCACCACCGATCTAACGTCACCATCTTTCTGAAAATCTATCTACTCAACATTCTGCCTTTCCTCGACCCTAAGCTCGTCCATGCCGAAGGTTGGATGCATACACATACAAAGACAGACAAGGCACATGAACAACAAACAAAGAAATTTTTTAAATTTCAATTCATTACATTTACAACTAGCTTTACAAAAGTCAAGACCTGTCCCAAGTTCGGCCCTACATTGGTGCCCCCAAACTACGAAGCCTCCACTCGGTCGTCACTTTCCTGGGCCTGAGCATCCACCTGGTCGCTCGCCTGATCGCCGCTGGACAGAGTCGCCATCTCCTCAGCATCAGCTGGGATGGAAGCATCCCCCTTGTCGTCAAAGACCACCGACAACCGTGAAAATTCAATCTCCAGGTTGAGGTAGAGCATTCCCAACCCCCTCTTGACCCTCCTAAGGCCCGCCTTCAGGCCCTCCTCGATACCCTCGGCCCTTATCTCTGTCAGAGTGGGGACAAACTCCTGGAGCTAATACTGACAGACGACCTCAATCTTGATCGCCTCCAGGTCGATCCTCTCTAGGTCCGCTACTCACCTCTCCATGTCGGTGGCCCTTTTCAAGCTGGCCTCCCTCTCCTGGGCCAGGACGTTCTCAGTAGAGACCCTCTGGGCCTCTTCGTCCCTGGCCTTCTGCTCCACCTCCTCCTTGATTTTCTCCAGCTCGGTGATTGTCACCTTCTGGATCGTATAGTATCTTCGGAGTTTCATCAACTTGTCGTTGACGACCTTTAGCTTCCCTTCATCTTCCTTCTTCACGGCCTCGAGCTCGGCTACCATCCTCCCAAGAGCCGCCTCGGTCTTGTTCGCCACTATCGTGTGACGTTGGAGGGACACCAATGCTGCGATCGTCTACAAAAGGAACCAAAGGCTTAAGCACATTTAAAAGAAGAGTAGACTGGCATTTTTGAATTATGAAAGCGACGAACCTGCATACTGTGCCAGACGGCTGTGTTGCAGAGCTGCTCGGCATCGACGTTCTCCAACGACTCTCGGTCCCTTGGCAGTGTGCTGTTCTCAGCCAGTCGGGCTGCCACCCCGGCCTCATCAAAGACTGATTCCTGGGCACCTACTGGGTAGAGTAGCATGACGATCTTCCCCACCCGGAGGGCAAGGATCTCGGCCTTCTTCGACTTGAAAGTGGCGAGCGTCACCTCGCAGCTTTAATGACCCGGCTTCCCCAGCCCGGACGGTGGACACCCGAAGGGCCAGCGCTCAACAGTTGCAGCCCGGCTGGTCTGGGCCAACCTAGCCGGAGAACTCAAAGCGGTGGCCGAACGGATGTCGATCGCGATGATAACGTCGACCGACAGACCCTGGGACACAGCGACCATCAAGTTGGTCACCAGCTCATCGACTGGGTCGAGGTCAATGGGGTGGACCAGTGCCGCCTCGCTCGATCGAGAGAGGGGAACGGTAGACGTGGGTTCCTTCCTCACCTTCTTGCTCAGCTTCTCCTTCTCGGCCCGAGTGGTGGTCAACCCCTCCTTGCTCCTCTTCTGCCCAACCTTTGTCGGTCCCTTGCCCGCCTGCTCCTTGCCATTGCCCACTTGCTCCTTGGCCACCGCCTCCCTAGCAACCTTCATCATCTCTTCCCTAGGGAGACTCATCACCGCACCTGCAAAAAGACGAGAGATGAGGGTGAGCATATCAGAAGTGGATCACAAAGCTCGGAGTACCATTAAGCCAAAGTGTTTGGCGCTCTGCTCATCCGCGACCAGGCCCTAGAAGCCTCTGCTTTCCTGGGGATTTCCTCCAGGATATTGTCATTCTCCATGTCGTCCCCTAAGGATCACTTCGTTGTTCACTGAGGGATTTAATGTCCCCTAGTTCGACCTTAAAGCTAAGTTCGCTAACGTCAAGACGAAGACGAACCTCTCCTTCCAGTTCCTTATCTTGCCCGACAGATTGAGGACAATAAGCCGACCCCTCCTGCACAGACGTAGTAGTACGCCCCTTCCGCTTCGCCTCGAAGAAATACTGGAACAGCAGCAAGGTCGGACTTATGCCACTACCGGAGCAGAGAACTAGGAAGCTGATCATGGAGCTGATGGAGTTCGACATCAGTTAGAAAAGAGGGAGGGGGTTTGAGGAAGTGTAGGATGAGGAGGAGGAAGGGAAGAAGTGGGAATTGGAGCCCAAGGGTAAAGGTCAGGTAGTAGACCCCGACATCATTATCCTGCGGGGAGCAGACACGCTCGGCATATTCGGGAAGGCGAACAGTGTAGGGCGGCCTGATATACTTGGTGCGAACAAGGGGGATGAAGGATGTCGGTGTTTGGGACATTATGGCCAGAATCTCCGCGGGGACCACCGTAGAAACGTTGTCGCCCCCCGGGACCCTAACAGCCAACCTATACCATTTTCCTTCCTTAGGTTCCCTATTGACCGTCGACGTCGAGGCAACGGAAAGCTCAACGGCTGGGTCTTTCTCCCGCTCATCTGGTCAAGACACCGCTGGCTCCTCCGATTCTACGATGTTGCCACCCTCAAACTTGTCGAACCACCCCTCGATATAGGAATTGGAAGCAGAAGAAGGGGATGGAGCCATGGGATAGATCAAGGGAGTACCTAGAAAGTGAAAGGACGAACGGAGCTCCGACGGCAACGAAGCAACGATGGCCTGACGACGACGGTGAGAGCTCTCAGCACCAACGGAGGGAAGCAAAATTTCAAAAAAGGAGGCAGAAAACTCCCTCGCGAGGCCCCCCATCTCTTTTTATAAAGGAGAGTAGGTTGATCTCAGCTGTTGGAGGTAAACCACGTAGCACGATCCGGGCAAGACTGGCACCTCGACTTCCCCCCATGATCGTGTCAGCCATGCATTATGCTCTGAGCGGTCGGATTGCTCGATTCTCTCCCACCCCGAAATCGTCATAATATCCTAGAAAGATTTGGCGGTCAATTCGAATTATATGATGTCAACTAGCCCTCATCCAATGAAGGTACGATACGTCATCCGAGCTGAGCCAGGCCTGCCATTTCGAACTCGAATGACAGGGGCAATTGTTATGGCCTTGTTACGCCCTAAAGGTCGGCCCATAGGGTTCAGACTCATATATGCAGGGGAGGCCCAAGCAGACACCTCACAAACTCTTCCAACGGGACACTTATCAAGCTGATCGCCTCGTTCCCGAGAAGCTCGCCTCGCCTTGGGCTTGCCTCCAAGGACCACCAGGAAGCTCGCCGCAACAACCTGACAACTCGCCTTGCCTAGGAGCAGCTCGCCCACCCGCAATAAGGAGCATCCTCCAGAGGAACCGAGTCTGCTCGCCGAACTATAGCTCGCCCTTGAGGGCGGCCAAGCAAAAATATCTCTGACAGGGTGACGTGGGCTCACCTACACTCCATTAATGCCAGGGGTTAAGGCGAAGAACTGACGGCCACCCCTCGCGTCTCATTAATGCTCCTGACACCTCCTGACACCATTAATGCAGTAAATATCCCTGTCACAGCTCCAACACTCGAGTGCCAGTACGGATGATTCGATGGCTGACAAGACGGCGAGAACCGCCTCTCAGCCCTATAAATAGCCCCTCCTGCCTCCATAGGGGGGGTTGGTGGGTTGGTTGGAAAAATACTGATGGGTAAATCCTCTAACTCATCTCCACACACAAGGTCGGATATCTTCTATATATATGTGCCTTCCTCATAAGCATGTCGCACTTCGCCGACCTGCCTTTAGGTCACCAAGTGCGCCCGGCGCCTACCTTTTACGTCACCGGTAGACTTAGGCATCGGATAGGCTTAGGGCTCACAACCAGACCTGCCTTGCTGACCTGCTGTTCATCCTTACAGGGAGCTCGTCTCATCTAACAGGAGCATGCGACCTTCGTGTGACCTCCAGACGACCTAGGGCTCTTCACCTTTGAAGCGTGCTCCAAGTACTCCTAGCCTCGCCTTCACCCATAACCTGTAAATTATTGTACCCGTGATTTTCACTACATACAAATATTATTGTGTGCGGACTTGACCCACAACTGTTGACGCCGTCTGTGGGAACGAGGGTTACAACCATGTCGGGATCCACACGCCCTTAGCACAATCCTCTCCACGGCAAGTCACCCGCTTTCATGCCCCCTCTGCTTCTGAGGAGGCCGGGTCGACTTGAGGCCATGATAGAAGACACCCTGAGGCCACCTCTGGCCGAAGGACCTCATTCTCCCAGAAGAGCTTCCTTGGTGAATCAACCCTTTGAGGGGTCGGCCGCGGCCATTCAGGATGCGGCCCTTGGCATCTACAAAAGCTTCCAGGGCTTCACTAAGATAACGGAGGAGTGGACTGCTGCGCGGTAGATGGGACCGTCTTGGGAAGAAGGCCCCTTTGAGCCCCACAGCATGAGGAGAGACCTCCTCCCCCAGCTTGATGAGGAAGCAGCGGCAGCACAGCAGAGGCAGTTCGACGAAGCGGAGGTAGCCGCTCTGCAAAGGGAAATCAACATGGAGGAAGAAGCCACCCAGCTTAGACAGTTACAGGAGGAAGCGTCGCATCGACAGCTTTGCCTCTTTGACGTGGAGAGAGAGATGCTCCAAGAGGGGAGCCGAGGAGTCCCTTTGGCGTCGGCCTCGATGGTGTGGAGGGACGCCCAGCCGGATCATCCTGCTGAAAGCTACCATCGCAGGAGATCACCCAGCCCGAGACGAGGGGGCACGAATTCTGTAGCAGAAGCCCCCTCGGCGAGATCAACGTTCTCCTAGGCGGGGAGACGGAAGGCGGAGTAGCTGCGACCGTAGTCCTAACCCTCGGGAGAGAGGAAGGAACGCCCCTGAGTGTCGAGGTGGCTCATCTGGCAATTCCAACCGGCGGGATGGAGAGCTAGCACCTCCCCCCGGCCCCGGAGAGGCCAATCCGCTATCTCACCGGGTGATCTCAACCCCGATATCATATAGGTTCAAGTTACCTCACGTTGAACTCTATGACGGTTTGGGTGATCCCCTGGAGCACGTGCAGCTATACCAGGATAGGATGGAGGTCAAACGGGCGGGCGACGCCCTCCTTTGTCGAGTTTTCCAAACTACCTTGAAGGAGGCGAGAGGGAGTGGTATAACGGCTTGCCCAGTGATTCTGTTGATTCGTTTGATGACCTCTCGCGAAAGTTCTACAACCAATTCCTGGCAAGGCGAAGGAGGAAGAAGGCATCAGACTATTTGTTCACGGTGGTCCAGAAGGAGGGGGAGACCATGAGTAGCTTCCTACAACGCTTCAACAAAGAGCAACTCGACGTGACGAGCTGCAGTAAAGAGCTCCTCATGGCTGCCTTCAAGAAGGGATTGGCGAACAGGAGTCTCTACAAGTCAAAAACTTGGTGGGACCGAAAAGGTGCTCTCTCTCAAGTGCAAGAGTCCGTACAAGTAGTAAAATCTGGGAGTCCAGATGTCGAATCCACGGGAAGAAATCTGTTGCAAGCACAATTCAGATCAATAGAAATCTATCGGAAAGAAACTAAACACTTCAACAATGGTGACGGTGATGGTGATGTGAACACGTGAACAAAATAAACATAGAAAATCGTGTAAGAAAATATCTATAAAGAGTATGCACTTGGTATGGGTTCGCTAGGATCAACGATTCGTATTAATTTGGTTGATAGGTATAACGCAATGAATTCTCCTTTTGGGAGCAATTCACCGGAAAATACCCAATATAACTCAATGAATTCTCCTTTTGGGAGCAACTCATCGGAAGATGCCCTTTTGGGGGTTCAAGCAAAATATTCAAAAAGATCGTCGCTAAGACTATAATACGATATGAAACTCTCTTTTGGAGAGATCAAAACTACGGTATGAAACTCCCTTTTGGGGAGATCAAATCTCACCCTTTTGGGGCGATCATCAACTTAATTAATTCTTTTGGAATCTAAAAAAGTCGATTTACGAACAAAGATTACAATTTTAGCGACGTTTAACGATTTAGCACAAGAAATTTCAACCAAACTAACACGAATAATATCCCCTAACTACTTCATACCATGCACAAATAAGTTCTAGCTACTCATCGTGCAATAATAAACAAGTTTCATAACAAAATACTTCAAGTTCATAGCAAAATACAATAGAAAACACCAAAATACGGGATAGAAGTTGAAGAAAGTATCACCAATTCTCCTTGAAAAGACTTCAAACTCTCTGGAAATAATAAAACAAGCCTCTGGAATTTTACAGAATTTTTCAGGGGGAGAATACGGCTTCTAGAGCCTCCAATACGCTCAAAATACGTCTCAATCTGCTTGAATACGCCCAAAAAACCCTAAAATACCTTTTATAAAGAGATTGCGGGTTTGGGTTGTGCTAACGGGTCTAAACCCACATCCAAACGCACCCGAATCAATCTTGGCCGCACATCTGGAGCGGATCAAACTTGGGCCGTTGATCCAAGCGGGATCGGACCACATGATGCCACGCGTCCTTTAATTTTCGTGCGCGGATCGCCTTCTTCTCTTCGGCGCCCGCATTCGCATTGAATTCGCATCGGGTTGTTTCCGACCGTTAGATCGTAATCGGGCGGTCGAGAATCAGCCACGTCGCCCCCTATCTTTCGCTGCCGCTTCGTTCGCTTCGTTTCGCCCTGAGCCGTCGGATCGAACGAGCAACGGCTCCGATGCCGCCACGTATACCGCCTCTCGCCGCTGCGTTTGATCTCATCTGCGTTCGAAGCGGGTCGATTAGGAGCCGTCCGATCTTGCATCAATGGTCCATACAATGCCACGTAGCTTTCTCTTTTGCTTCAGGCGGGAAGAACAAGATCCGTTGGATCTAAATCCAACGCTTCCGAACACGCCACGTCGCCCGGAGGGGAGCCGCTCTTAGACTTCAAATCGAAGTCAATCTGGGCCATCGGATCTCGCATCAACGGTTAGAAATAGGCCACGTGGCCCATATGATTCCCGCCTGCTGCGCGATGAAGCGAAACTCCGGCCGTTAGATCGTGATCGAACGGTCGAGAATTAATCTCGATGGTGCCTCGCTGCAGCCGTAGGATGGAGGCGGGAGCGTCGGGGATCGTGCCACGTGGCGGCTTCTGATTGGTTGCCGGCCGTATTTTCGTATTTACTTGCGTATTTCCCCATTAAATTGGTATTCTGCATTTAAAAATTCATAGTAATTAGCACAGATCTCAGAAAAATACAAATAAATATTCGTTGGAATCGTGAGATCGAGACGGTGCTAGGAAAAATATAAAAAGTGCAGAAATGTGTCGTTAATTGCAGTTTTGTGCTCAAATAGTGTGTTTTCTCTAATAAATAAATGTGTAGAAAATACGTATGAATTAGAGATAAATGTAGCATCACATGAGCACAAAATAGGGCTAAATGGGGGGTTAAATATGTAATATTGAACCCGAATCACACCCCCCAACTAGCAATTTGCTAGTCTCTAGCAAAAAGAGCGATAAATACGGATGGTTAATAAAACAATAAGTTCTTTCAAATCGCGCATGGCATGGCTCAATAATACGAATTCCAACATGATCTTGACCATCAATATACACATCCATGAACAAAATCAATCACATGATATTTTCTCTAATTTAGTATGAATAAATAACGTGCAAGCATCGTTTTGCGCAAGCGAAAGTGTAACACGTCGTTTTTCTCTAGTTTTCGTGTTTCCAAGGAATTGGCCTATCAAAAAGAATTATTCAAGACGTGTGTATTGAAGTTGCTTAGTATATTCACTATTTCTTTTCTTTTATTCGTTCCGCGTAACGCGCATCAAGCAACATTCGCAGAAAAATGTATAACTTGGATCGCTCCATCAAATGAGTGAGTTTCCTGTCAATGGCTCCCAAATCAGACGATAATAGGGCATTAGGCCAAGAAGGACCCCTCGGACTGTACTACTCGAGCCAACCAAGTTATTTATTAGTGACATACATATTCATTCATTTTTCATTCTTTTCATTCAAAATTTTTTCTTTTCTTTTCTTTTCTTTTTTTCTTTGTAAGCAACTCAACACCCATATTTTCAAACATAAACATTAACGACCATGGCCAAATTCCTCTTCAACTTGAAAACTATTCTAATGAATCGTGTATACTTAAGCTTTTTCATCACATTAGCATGCATGAAATATATTCAAACTATTTCGAGATATTAATCATGGCAATTGAAAACTTTCATGAATAGTATATTAACGGTAATTCCATGAAGGAAAAATAATCAACTCAAGCCATAAAAATTTTTAGAACTCAATTAATGTATAATCATCTGCATTTGAGGCATATGAAAGAGTTTTAAATGATGAGATTTGGTGATTTATTCTTCTCAAAAAAAAGTCCTAAGGTCTCATACACACCCCCCAACTAAAGATGGACATTGTCCTCAATGTCGGAAGAGGTACGAGTTTATTCAAGCAAGCAACCTAGAAAGCATATAAAAACTACACTACTGGAAAGAACACACCGTGATCAAATGGCGGATCCCGAATCTTTAATTGTGGAGGAAGTTGTTCAATTTGCTCTTTGCGCTCCTCGGCGAGTATTCTTCCTCCAGAAACTAATTTGGACCCCAGCAACACAACTCCAAGCATCTCTATAAGCTGTTTGTCAATGTCCTGCGAGAGACGAGTTATGTCAGTCCAAATTAATTTAGGATTCTTCGCAATAAAAATATTCCAAATATAGTCATCAAAATAAGTGAAAGAAATTAAAGCAAGTTGACGACTACTCCCTGAAAGATTTGCACTACTCTCTGTACGATGCTCGATCAATGGGGAGAGGGGTAAATGATTTTGGAACAAAACTGGAGGAGGGCATGGTTCTGACTCCATGGCGATAATCTCAAAACCCTTTTCCCTAGCTGTCTCCTCCTCTCGTTCATCCAAAATTGCTAGTTCGTCCTCTCTTTTGCACACACTTTCGGCCATGTGTATATTTATATTCGTGTCCGCGCTCGGTATACCTGCAATAGAAGATAAACTCGTATTAGATTCTTTAAATTGAGTTTCAAAAGCATTACCTTCTTCTAAGCAAGCGGCAATCGAATTAAGATCTTCAATAGATTTTTGAATCTGCCGACTCCGAGCAAGGAAATTCTCCTGGAATTGATGGGATGTGGCCTCCTGTGTCTGAATAGTCAGGTAAGCTTCCTCTTTCAAGGATTGCAAAGGTACGTCTACGCTTTGCTCTTCTTGATCGAGGCACGAAGGCTCCGTTGAATCGCTCTCTGAAGTCTCTTCCACGGTTTCTTCGTTTTCTTGCAGAGACTCCATGTATTCCCACGCCACTGTCGGCGTCATGCTTCCCAATAATTCCTGCAGCTGTGGGTGTAGTCCATCTAGGAAGAACGCCATAAGCTCTTCATTTGTGCACCCATGCTGCGGATAGCTCGATATAAGGTCTGTGAACCTCCTCCAGGCCTGAAAGAAAGTTTCACAGTCAGTTTGATTAAAATTAACAATTTTGAGCTTTTCCATTCTATGTTTGTGTGCATTCGCATATCGTGCATCATAAAGATTGTTTGTGCAATAGAAGTTCATATATTCCATTTTTAAAAATTAAAATAAAATAATAAAAAAAAAGTTTATGTACAGTAAAGTGGAAAGATCTCACCGAAGGTCCTCTAAATGAAATAAACCGTAGTCACAAACCATTCCTCCCCAGGCAACGGCGCCAAAAACTTGGTGGGACCGAAAAGGTGCTCTCTCTCAAGTGCAAGAGTCCGTACAAGTAGTAAAATCTGGGAGTCCAGATGTCGAATCCACGGGAAGAAATCTGTTGCAACCACAATTCAAATCAAATAGAAATCTATCGGAAAGAAACTAAACACTTCAACAATGGTGACGGTGATGGTGATGTGAACACGTGAACAAAATAAACATAGAAAATCGTGTAAGAAAATATCTATAAAGAGTTTGCACATGGTATGGGTTCGCTAGGATCAACGATTCGTATTAATTTGGTTGATAGGTATAACGCAATGAATTCTCCTTTTGGGAGCAATTCACCGGAAAATACCCAATATAACTCAATGAATTCTCCTTTTGGGAGCAATTCATCGGAAGATGCCCTTTTGGGGGTTCAAGCAAAATATTCAAAAAGATCGTCGCTAAAGCTATAATACGATATGAAACTCTCTTTTGGAGAGATCAAAACTACGGTATGAAACTCCCTTTTGGGGAGATCAAATCTCACCCTTTTGGGGCGATCATCAACTTAATTAATTCTTTTGGAATCTAAAAAAGTCGATTTACGAACAAAGATTACAATTTTAGCGACGTTTAACGATTTAGCACAAGGAATTTCAACCAAACTAACACGAATAATATCCCCTAACTACTCCATACCATGCACAAATAAGTTCTAGCTACTCATCGTGCAATAATAAACAAGTTTCATAACAAAATACTTCAAGTTCATAGCAAAATACAATAGAAAACACCAAAATACGGGATAGAAGTTGAAGAAAGTATCACCAATTCTCCTTGAAAAGACTTCAAACTCTCTGGAAATAATAAAACAAGCCTCTGGAATTTTACAGAATTTTTCAGGGGGAGAATACGGCTTCTAGAGCCTCCAATACGCTCAAAATACGCCCCAATCTGCTTGAATACGCCCAAAAAACCCTAAAATACCTTTTATAAAGAGATTGCGGGTTTGGGTTGTGCTAACGGGTCTAAACCCGCATCCAAACGCACCCGAATCAATCTTGGCCGCACATCTGGAGCGGATCAAACTTGGGCCGTTGATCCAAGCGGGATCGGACCACATGATGCCACGCGTCCTTTAATTTTCGTGCGCGGATCGCCTTCTTCTCTTCGGCGCCCGCATCCGCATTGAATTCGCATCGGGTTGTTTCCGACCGTTAGATCGTAATCGGGCGGTCGAGAATCAGCCACGTCGCCCCTATCTTTCGCTGCCGCTTCGTTCGCTTCGTTTCGCCCTGAGCCGTCGGATCGAACGAGCAACGGCTCCGATGCCGCCACGTATACCGCCTCTCGCCGCTGCGTTTGATCTCATCTGCGTTTGAAGCGGGTCGATTAGGAGCCGTCCGATCTTGCATCAATGGTCCATACAATGCCACGTAGCTTTCTCTTTTGCTTCAGGCGGGAAGAACAAGATTCGTTGGATCTAAATCCAACGCTTCCGAACACGCCACGTCGCCCGGAGGGGAGCCGCTCTTAGACTTCAAATCGAAGTCGATCTGGGCCATCGGATCTCGCATCAACGGTTAGAAATAGGCCACGTGGCCCATATGATTCCCGCCTGCTGCGCGATGAAGCGAAACTCCGGCCGTTAGATCGTGATCGAACGGTCGAGAATTAATCTCGATGGTGCCTCGCTGCAGCCGTAGGATGGAGGCGGGAGAGTCGGGGATCATGCCACATGGCGGCTTCTGATTGGTTGACGGCCGTATTTTCGTATTTACTTGCGTATTTCCCCATTAAATTGGTATTCTGCATTTAAAAATTCATAGTAATTAGCACAGATCTCAGAAAAATACAAATAAATATTCGTTGGAATCGTGAGATCGAGACGGTGCTAAGAAAAATATAAAAAGTGCAGAAATGTGTCGTTAATTGCAGTTTTGTGCTCAAATAGTATGTTTTCTCTAATAAATAAATGTGTAGAAAATACGTATGAATTAGAGATAAATGTAGCATCACATGAGCACAAAATAGGGCTAAATGGGGGGTTAAATATGTAATATTGAACCCGAATCACATGACGAGCTGCAGTAAAGAGCTCCTCATGGCTGCCTTCAAGAAGGGATTGGCGAACAGGAGTCTCTACAAGTCGTTGCTCGAAGATCCGCCCGCCAGCCTCCCCGACCACTACGTTCAGGAAGAGAAGTTTATGGTGAGCGAGGAGGCCCTGAGACCGGTGCATAGAGCCCTGGCTGGTGCAGCCCCCGTGTTGATGCCAGGCCCATTGGGCGACTGAGGCAGGACGAGCGCCCCCGGGTCCGCGACCAGGACCGGGGCAGGGGTCGTGATCAAGATCGCCCTCGAGGGCATGAGCAGGGGGGCCGGCGAGTGCAAGATCACCACGGACCTTTGAGGGTGTTCTTCGCTCCCAGAAATCCCTCCCCGAGGGGCGTGCCAGAGAGATCGCAGGAGGTGGCACACTACACCCGGCTCAACGCCCCCTGGCCGAAGTGATGGCGGTGGCCCTGACTGGCGGACTCCTTAAAGACCCGTCCCTGGAGGTGAGGGCGAGAGGTGGCGGGAGGAGTATGCAGAAATATCATCGATACCACCGCGACAATGTACATAACACCGATGATTACTTCGCTCTGAAGAGAGACATTGAGCAACTAATCCAAGAAGGACATCTTCGGAGGTTTGTCGACCTAGCAAGACCTGACCAAGGAAGAAGAGCCACTGAGGGGCCTGGTCAACCGACCCATGACGCCGAGCAAGTGTCCCACCACGGGGCCTGAGCCGGTCGTGCATGTGGATGTTATATGCTGTGGGCCACCCAGGGCTGCACATCAATGTCGACGAGGAAGGCTTATGCTCGACATGTCCTGACAATGGGCATTGGCGCGGGGGCGAAGCGGAGGAGAGTGGCTCGGTACCCTATCTCCTTCTCTAATGACGACCTGGAGGGGGTCGAGCTGCCCCATGAGGATGCCATCGTCATTGAAGCGCTCGTCGGCCCAGTGATTGTGAGCAGGCTCCTAGTTGATACAGGCAGTTCGTGTGACATCTTGTTCCTGTCCATGATTCTAAAGATGGGGCTTGACCAGGCGGAGCTGAAGCCGTGCTTAGGCCCGATTGTCGGCTTCACCAGACATTTGGTGCCCATTGTTCGAATGATCACACTGCTGGTCACCTTGGGGGAGAGGCCTAAGGTCGTCACTCGGATGACGCAGTTCGTTGTCATCGACATCACCTCGACGTACAATGGCATCATAGGGCGACCTTACATGACCATCGTCGAAGCTCCCCCTTGCTCCTGCATCAGATGGTGAAGTTTCAGACCCCACACAGTGTTGGACAGGTGCGGGGGTTACAAAAGCTCTCTTGAAGATGCTACGTTGGCTCCACCAAGCACAAGGGGACCGAGCAAGCCTTGACGATCGACCTCCTCGACGATCAAATGGACTTCACTTATCAATGATCTGCTCCTATGGAGAACATAAAGGAGGTACCTGTGGCGGAGGTAGCAGACAAGACGGTGTCGATTGGCACTAGGCTCCCTGAGGGGCTAAGGGCGGACCTAATTTACCTCCTCAGGGCAAATACAGACACTTCGCATGATCTCCCTCGGACATGCCCAGAGTCGACTTAGTTGTGGTCGCCCATGATCTACATGTCGACCCTAAAGCATGCTCCATCCGGCAGAAGAAGAGAGGAGAAGGAGGCGAGAAGAAGCAGGCAGCGGAGGAAGAGGTGAAGCGACTCTTGGAGGCCAAATTCATCATATTAGTGAGCTACCCTCAGTGGCTCGCTAATGTGGTCATGGTGAAGAAGCCCAGCGGCAAGTGGGACTTTACCGGCCTCAACAAGGCATGCCCGAAAGATAGATTCCTGCTTCCCAGGATTGACCATCTGGTAGACGTTGCTGACTTTCATGAATGCCTTCTCCGGCTACAATCAAATCCAGATGGTGCCCCACGAAGAGGAGAAGACGTCGTTCATTACTGACCGGGGGACATTCTGCTACACCAAGATGCCTTTTGGCCTGAAGAATGCCGGGGCGACCTATCAGCAGATGGTGGACAAGATCTTTCACCTCCAGGTCGACAGGAACCTAGAGGTCTATATCAATGATATGCTGGTGAAGTCCAAGAGAGGCGAAGATCATCTTGTCGATCTTGGAGGGACCTTCCAACGAGTGCGGTGCTACAATCTGTGGCTCAATCCGGTGAATGCATCTTTGGCATCAAGTCTGGGAAGTTCCTCTGCTTCATGATCACGAAGCAAGGAATCGAGGCTAACCCCGACAAGATATCTACCCTTGTCAACATGAGCGAGCCAAAGACGATCCGAGACTTACAGAAGCCGAATGGCCGGATCACTGCACTGGAAAAATTCTTGTCAAAGTCCACCGAAAGGTCACTCCCTTTCTTCAAGATCTTAAGGGAGTCCCTCGATGTCAGGAAGGACGACATGAAGGGACTGAGATGGGATGACAGTTGCGCTCTGGACTTCGGCGAGCTTGAAGCCTATCTGCAAAGCCCATCGCTGCTCGCCAAACTGGATGTAGGGGAGCAGCTCGGCCTCTATCTCGCCACCACTAAAGAAGTTGTTATCTCGGTCCTGATCAAAGAAGAAGGGGGATCCAGCGGTCAATCTATTATGTGAGCCGGGTGCTCTGGAAGGCAGATACCTGCTACAGCCCGATCGAGAAGGTTGCATATGACCTAGTACTGACAGTAAGGAAACTCCGCCCGTACTTCCAGGTGCATGTCATCATCCTCTACACCAACTTGTCGCTTGAAAAGAATCTCAGGAGATTGGAGAGATCGGGCAGGATGCTGAACTGGAGTGTCGAGCTCAGCGAGTTCGACATCATTTATAAGCCCAGGGCGACGATCAAAGGCTATGCATTGGTAGACTTCGTGGTGGAGTGCACCATTGAAGAGGATGGTGATGCGGCGCCCGATGCCCGACCAGACGCACCACCATCACAGCTCGTCGACGAGAATCTTCCCTCCACTTTCGCACAGCACGGAGGCGAGTTGTGGATCATCCATGTCGACGGATCAGCCACGACAGTGGGCAGTGGAGCTGGCATAGTAATCGAGACCCCGGAAGGAAGCCTGCTGGAGGCCCTCCGCTTCAAATTCCCAGCAACCAATAATGTCACGGAGTACGAGGCCGTCATCAATGGGCTAAAGCTGTGCAGAGCGCTTGGGGTGACAAATGTGCTGTTGGTCAGTGACTTAAGGCTCGTCGTCTAGCAGATTGAGGGCAGCTTCGAGGCTAAGGAAGATCTAATGAAGCTATACTTGAAGTGCGCTGGTGCCCAGCTACTCAAGTTCGAGAGAGTTATGGTCTGGCACCTCCCGAGATCCAATAATCTTTGCACTGATGCTATCTCAAAACTAGCATCCTCTTCTTCGGCTGAGATTGGGAAGGCCATCTACATCGAGAATCTACTCACACCAAGTCTCGAGGAGGAAGATACGTCGATCGAGAGTTGTCCTAGATTTGCCCGATCGTTGCCTACCTGGAGAGTGGAACCCTGCCAGAAGACAGGTTGGAGGCATAAAAGATTGCGCGATGGGTCTTGATGTTCGTAATCTTCGACGGCATGCTCTACCGAAAGCATCGTGCAAGGTACGATGTCTTGCTGTATCTGAAGTGCCTGGGGCCTAGAAGGGCAGAGGAAGTCATCCGTGAGATCCATGAGGAGCTCTGTGGGAACCACTATGGAGGACATACTCTGGCGCATAATGCGGTCCGACAAGGTTATTATTGGCCGACCATGATGAAGGATGACGTTGACTATGTCAAGCGGTGCGGGGAGTGCCAAAGATTCTTCAAACATACAACGGCCCCGTCGGCTGATCTGATTTCGATCCTCATCCCGGTCCCATTTGCTAAGTGGGGTCTCGACATCCTCAGACTGTTCCACCCGATGGCCACTGAAGGAAGGAAGTACCTGGTTTTCGCCATCGACTATTTCACAAAGTGGATCGAGGCAGATCCGTTAGCGTGCATCACCTGGGTGGACATGAAGAATTTCGTCTGGAAGTCAATTATATGCTGCTTCGGGGTACCTCGCTCCATAGTGATGGACAACGGGAAGCAGTTCGACTCTGTGGACTTCAGAAGCTTCTGCTCGAATTGGGGCATCAACCTCCATTTCGACTCCGTGGCGCATCCCCAGTCCAATGGCCTCATCGAAGTAGCGAACAAGTGCATCCTGGATCTGCTGAAGAAGAAGGTCGACAGTGCCCCCAGGAATTGGCCTGATGAGCTATCTGACATCCTTTGGTCCTACCATACGATGTACAAAGCATCAACTGGCGAGAGCCCCTTCATGATGGCTTATGGGACAGAGGCCGTCATTCCGGTGGAGGTCGGCGAGGAGTCTCTATGCCTCCAGTACTTCAACAAAGAAGCTAACGAAGAGGGCCTCGACGTCATTCTTGTGCTCGTCGATGAGGTAAAGAATCGTCCACTAACATGTTTGATTAAGCACAGCTAGAAGATGGTTAGATACTACTACTCCCGCGTCAGGAAGCGGAGCTTTAGAGTCGGCGACCTTATTCTCTGGGACGCCACCTTTAGGCCCGAGATCGACCGACGAGGCAAGCTCTCTGCAAAGTGGGAAGGCTCCTACACCATAACTGACATCCTGGGGCCGGCAAGATACCTTCTGGCGAACATGGACGGCGAGGAGCTGACCCATCACTGGAATACTGAGCACTTGCTCAAGTTTTTTCAATAAATGCACCTATACATTTAGCTCATATTATGTTTCCAATAAACCACTGTGTTTGTACACTCAGTGCATTATCTGAATCTGCATTTCAGCCCTCTCCTCCCTCAAACTTCAGGGCAGGCTGACGAGCTTCGCCCTTGATAGGATCGTTGGTGGGTTAAGGAAGGAGCTCTGACTCGCATCCTCCCCTCCATCAACTCTGGGGCAAGCCTGACGGCTTCGCCCTCGATAGTGTTCGCTGGGTGGGACAAGGAACGAGCGACGGCTTGCACCCTCCCCTCCCTCAAAATCTGAGGAAGGCTGATGAGCTTCACCCTCGAAAGGATCGTCGGTGGGTTAAGGAGTGAGTGATGGCTCGTACCCTCCCCTCCATCAACTCTGGGGCAAGCCTAACAGCTTTGCCCTCGACAGTGTTCACCGGGACCAACAAGGAACGAGCGACAGCTCGCACCCTCCCGTCCCTCAACTTCGAGGCAGTGCACCATCAACGGAGGCTGCAGGTTCGCCCCCCCCCCCCTCTCGGGCAGCTAGCCGAGCCGGACACTCTACAAACTCCAAGGTAGGCTAACGAGCTTTGCCCTCGAAATGATCGTCGGTGGGTTAAGAAGCGAGTGACGGCTCGTACCCTCCCCTCCATCAACTCCGGGGCAAGTCTGATGGCTTCGACCTCGATAGTGTTCGCCGGGACCAACAAGAAACGAGCGATGGCTCGCACCCTTTCGTCCCTCAACTCCGGGGTAGCGCGCCTTCAACGGAGGCTGCGGGTTTGCCGCCTCCCGGGCAACTAGTCGATACGGACACTCCATAAACTCCGGGGCAGGCTGACGAGCTTCGCCCTCGAAAGGATCACCGGTGGGTTAAGAAGCGAGTGACGGCTCATACCCTCCCCTCCATCAACTCCGGGGCAAGCCTGACAACTTCGCTCTCGATAGTGTTAGCCGAGACCGACAAGTAACGAGCGATGGCTCGTACCCTCCTGTCCCTCAACTCCGGGGTAGTGCACCATCAACAGAGGCCGCAGGGTCGCTCCCCATCCCGGGTAGCTAGCCGAGCCGGACACTCCACAAACTTCGGGGTAGGTTGATGAGTTTCGCCCTCGAAAGGATTTGGTGGATTAAGGAGCGAGTGACGGCTCGTACCCTCCCCTATATCAACTCCGGGGCAAGCCTGATGGCTTCACCCTCGATAGTGTATGCCAGGATCGACAAGGAACGAGTGACAGCTCGCACACTCGCGTCCCTCAACTCCGGGGCAGTGCACCATCAACAGAGGCTAGAGGGTCGCCCCCGGGCAGTTAACCGAGCTGGACACTCCACAAACTCTAGGGCAGGCTGACAAGCTTCGCCCTTGGAAGGATCACCGATGGGCTAATGAGCGAGTGACGGCTCGTACCCTCCCCTCCATCAAGTCTAGGGCAAGCCTGACGGCTTCGCCCTGGATAGTGTTCGTCGGGACCGACAAGGAATGAGTGACGGCTCGTACCCTCCCATCCCTCAACTCCGGGGCAGTGCACCGCCACGGGGTCGCCTCCTCCCGGACAGCTAGCCGAGTTGGACACTCCACAAACTTCGGGACAGGCTGACAAGCTTCGCCCTCGAAAGGATCACCGGTGGGTTAAGGAGCGGGTGACGGCTCGCACCCTCCCCTCCATCAACTCTGGGGCAAGCCTGATGGCTTTGTCCTCGATAGTGTTTTCCAGGTGGGACAAGGAACGAGCGATGGCTTGCACCCTCCCCTCTCTCAACTCTGGGGCAGTACGCCATCAACAGAGGCCACGGGGTCACCCCCTTCCTGGGCAACTAGCCATGTCGGACAAACTCTGGGCCGAGCTGACGAGCTTCTCCCGGAGGCCGCGGGTCCGCCCCACCCCGTGGCAGCCAGCCAGCAAATTCAGATCGGGCGTATGACACCACAACATTCTCCTTCTCCTCAGTCATGTGCTCGTCAGTAGTATAATGTTGGGGGCATACCCATATAAAAGCACAGTCCGCACAAACAGCGACAGTAAGGAAAATTTCAAATTTCATTTATAAACTAACTTTATACAATTCAGGGTCTACCAAAAAACAAAACAAGACTTCAGGCCCAGCCCCAGGGCCGGCCGTAGAACTTTGCCCTTATCTATGGCGCCACAACTCGGCCGCCGCCCTCCGGGGCCCATGCGCCTGCCATGTCGCCTTCGTGGCCGTCGCCCTACAGGGCCTGCATGCCTGCCATACCGCCTTCGTGGCTGTCGCCCCCCCCCCCCCCCCCCCCCCCCCCGGGGCCCGCGCACCCGCCCAGTCGCCTTCCTGATCGCATCCGCCAGGAACCTCTGCCACCTTGGTCTCGGACATGGTCGAAGCCTCCGCCTCGTCATCAGATGCTGCCGACAGCCGGGCGAGGTCAATCTCCATGCCGGGGTAGAGCTTCCCCAACCTCGACATCGCCCTCTTGAAGTCGGCCTCCAGACCTTCATCGAAGCCCTCCGCCCTCATTAACGTCAATGCGGGGACGAACTCGTCTTTCTGATACTTGAGAACGGCCTGGGTCCCGAATTTGCCCAGGTCAATCTTCTCCAGTTCAGCATTCTGTCGCTCCAGCTCGACGATCTTCACCCCAGTCGTCTTTCTCTTTGAGGCTAGCAGCCCCTCGGCGATGACTCGGTGGGTTTCTTCTTGGCAAGCCCTCTCTTGCAGCTCCTTGACAGCCTTCTCCAGCTTGGCGGTCTCACCCCTCTGGGCCTGATAGTCCCCATGGACTTTCGCCAGCTTCTCCATGGCCTCCTTCAGCTTTGCCTCGTCACCCCTGAGGGCGACCACCTTCCTCCGAAGCACCGCCTCGAGCCGATTTACTTTCGAGGAGTGTCGTTGAATACCAGAGCGGCGACAGCCTACAAAGAAGATCAAATAATAAGCAGTGGAGCAGAAAAGAAGTTCGACATCCAGGGCAAAGGGCGACTTACCTGCATATTATGCCAGATTTCTGTGGTGCAGATGAGCTAGGCATCGACATCCTGCAAGGCCTCTCGGTCCCTCGGCAGCAGGTTATTCTCCGCCAGGCGGGCTGCCATGCCGGCCTCATCAAAGACCGACTCCTATGCCCCTACTAGGTAGCGCGACGCGAAGACTGCTGCCGACAGAAGGGTAAGAACCGCCTCCTTCATGGACTTGAAGGTGGCTAGGGCGGCTTCACAACTCGGATGGGCCGTTTTTCGCAGACCGTAATCAGGCATCCGAAGGGCCAGGTCGCCACCATAGGATGGCTGGTGGTGGTTGATGTCGTCGGAGGTCTCAGTGGATCAGCCGAGCTGGTGGGAACAGTAACCACGACGCTGGCCGATAGGTACTGGTGCTCCGTGGTCACGGGGCTGATCGCGGGCTCCTCCGGGTCGAGGTCAACTACGCCGCCAGCTGACACCTCGCTCGGATAGGATGGAGGAACTGCAGTCACAGCCTCTTTCCTCGTCCTCTTGAACTGCTCTCCTTTTTTGGCCTGAGCTGTGACGGATGCCTCCAGACTCTGCTTGGGCCCTTGCCCTTGCTCGGTGGGGCCCTCAATGACGCCTCCCTTGCCTTCCTTATCACTTCCTCCATGGACATGCTTATGGCCGCTTGATGTGTCCATATTTTACACCTTTTTCATAGCATCATGACATCGCATTCCATGCCATTTTCGCATTCAAATCCCGTATTTTCCTACGATATCGCATTTCTAACGCTATATTCGAGTTTCGTAGTGTTTCATGAATTTTCAGAGATTTTGGAGCGATTTGAGACCCGACCTGGGTATGGACACATCTGACACTCCCGTAAGCTCATTGGCGAAGCTCTACAGGAGTTCGCCGAGTTTTGGAAGCCATGGGAGGAATGGAGGAGAGAACAGGAGGAGAGGAGAAGCTTCAGCAGCTTCAGCAAGGAGTTTCCCAGGCGACTCGACCGAGCAGAGCAGCTGCTCAGTCGAGCAGATGCAAATTGAAGAAGCGAGCAGATACGCAGCTTGCTCGGACCGAGCACTCATGGTGATCGGTCGAGCAGCCTTTAATTCGTACGCTTGACTAATCTCGTGCACGGCCCGAGCAACTCCTTCAGTGACCGAGTCAGCTATCTGCTTGACCGAGCAGAGTTGACTCGGCCCGTGCAGACAGAGTGATGATTTTGGAGGAGCTCGATTTACTGTCATGCTCGGTCGAGCAGTACACCTGCTCGGACCGAGCGGCCGACCGAGCAACACACTGCTCGACCGAGTCACCACTCGGTCAACGATGCTGAAGGCCAATTTTGGAAAGAATTTGGAGCGGCTGTTGCGCGTTTTGGGGAAGGGAAGTGAGGGAAGCTTCGACGGCGTTTGGGGGAGATTCATTTCTTAGAGTTTTTGAATAGAACTTTGGAGAGGAGATTAGAAAAAACTTGTTAGATCTAGATTAATTTGTTGAAGCTTATTGGATCGAATTTATTGGAAGTTTATTTTGCTATTCTCGCGTTCTTAGAATCTTGTTTTTCTCTGAGATCTATTACTCGCTGTAAGTTTCTCGATCTATTTTCTATCAATTTACGATGATGTTTTCTTCCCCAAAAATTGTGTTTTTATTCGTTAATATTGTCATGAGTGAGTAGTCTTTTCTAGGGTTGATGGGTTAGCCCTAAGACCCTTAGGGGAGATGTAGATCCTGATCCCTAGGTTGGATTGGGGATAAAATGGGAGTATTTCGGTTGATTCTACCGAATCCCTAGGATAACCCGTACTGAGATCATGCCCATGGTCTGTGGAATTGATGTGCTTACGTGGTATCCTTAGGATTCGAATAGGGAAATCAATGGATCCAACCAAGGCCTATGACCATGCACGGCTCGTGCCTTGAGGGGATCCATCGACGAACTATATCGCTACGTTGACGGCTACCGCTATTGCGTCAACGAGAGCCACCGAAATACCTCGGAATTCTAACCCACGAGAGTGGTACGAATTGGGAGATTAATCCCATAACCCTAATGCAACGTAAGTATTCTATTCCAACGTCGATCCCCGACGGTCTTAACGGTGATCCCTAACGCCCTAGTCCTTTTTATTATCAAATCAACAACGATACCAAAACCACGGGTCTTAGCGGTGATCCCTAACGCCCTAGTCCTTTTTATTATTAAATCAACAACGATACCAAAACCAATTCTCTCAACCCGATAGCTATCTCACTTCGAGATATAAAAGTAAGCTGAGTACGCAATTACACTGTCATCGTCCCTGTGGGATTCGATATCTTTTATACTATAATTTGACACCGTCCGCTTGCGGATAGAGCCCGAAATTGACACCTAGGGGCCATACCACGCCTGGCGATCGGGACACCGTCGGGTGGAATCTAGGTGTTGGTTTCGGGTGGGTCAAGTTTTTGGCGCCGCTGCCGGGGACGGCAATAGTGTTATCTTAGTTTATTTTTAATTTGAGAAGTTTGCAAGCAACTCTAATCATTCCTTATCTCTCCATCATTTTTATTATTTTATTTATTACCATGCTACTAATGGTATTTGTCTAGTTGTTTTGGTGCATGCACACTCGCTTCGGGGCATTTAATCGAGAGTTATTGTTCGATCCCGAGATCGAGAAAACAGCAAGGGCTTTGAGGGCCGCAAGCAAAAATCCATCTCTCTCTGCCCAGATGGCAGACAATAATACTCCTCCTCCTCACACCGGGTCCATCAGGGACCATATGAAGCTGACATTTCGAAACAATTCTTCTATGCTTAGACCGCAACTGGTGGCGATGAGCTTCGAGCTGAAAACAGGGCTCATAAATTTGATGCAGCAGTATCCCTTTCATGGGCATCCTCATGAGAACCATAACCACCACATCGATACTTTCCTTGCAAAGTGTGACACTTTCAAGGCTAAGGATGTGAGTGATGATGCAGTCAAGATGCGGCTTTTTCCATTCATCCTGAGGGATAAAGCCTCGTACTGGCTACGGGCCCATCCTCCCAATCATTTCACCACATGGGAGAAGCTGGTACTCGCCTTCGTGGATAAATTCTATCCACCTTCAAAGACAGTACAGATCCAGGGAGCAATCTCAAATTTCAAACAGCTCCCACAAGAGTCACTTTATAAGGCATGGGAGAGGTTCAAGGACCTCCAACATCAATGCCCTCATCACGGGATCCAGCCTTGGGATTTGGTGCAGAGTTTTTACAACTGGCTGCAGTCCAGCACCAAGATGATAATAGATGCTGCGGCGCAAGGCACCTTACTTGACAAGTCTCCTGAAGAAGCTATAGACTTGCTGGAGCACATGGCAGCCAATAATCAGCAATGGAGTGAAGAAAGAACCATTGTGACCTGGGCTCCCGAAGTCAAAGCTGCCATCCATCTGGACTCTCACATCGAGACCTTATGCAAACAAGTGGCCAGGATTGAACATCGCTTGGACTCCATCCCTGAATCCACCAGCACATCTACTTATCATCCTGCAGAGGATTATGCAGAGCAGGGCTATATTCCTAGTGAGGGACAATATGACGGTGCTGAATTATCAGAGTCTGTGCAGTACGTCCTAGGAGAGGGACGAAATCAATGGAAACACCCAGATGCTTGGAATCATCTGGGATTCTCTTATGGGAACCCAAGTGGAGGGCTGCAACTTCCACAATTTCAGAGACCGCCACCCCCTCCTCAGCAACAACATGGGCAGCCGCAGAGTCAGCAACAGAGCGGGTTTAGGCCAGCTGGGCCTTATCGACCGTCAGGTTATCAATTCAACCGGCCGCCTCAGCAGGGCTATGCGCCAAACCAGCCTCAGTCCAATCAGGAGGCCACATTGGAGACCTTTATAAGTGGTCAAGCCCGGTTCAACCAGGACACTTTCACCCAGTTCAAGAACATAAATACTTCACTAGATGAACTGAGGGGCCAGATGTCCCAGCTTTTGAAGAACCAAGGGAGGTTGCCCTCGCAACCAGAGACAAACCCAAGGGCCCAAGCGAATGCTGTACTTTCTGTCACCACACGTGGAGGACGGGCAACTGACCCCGTCATGATCCCGGTTTTGAACAAGGAGAGAATTATTGCTAAAGAAGCCGTTGTTGACGGCGATAGAGAAGAGGCTACTGAAGAGCCTACAAATAATGAGGAGAAGGCAGATCAACCATCCATCACACCTACTACAACGCCGCCTCCTGTTGATGCTGCAAAGAACAAAGCTAGCCGACCTCCCCCACCATATCCATATAGACTGGCTTTGGCTAAGATGGAGAAGAAATACTCCAAATTCACGGAGTTGCTGAAGAGAATCCAGTTAAATATCCCGTTCATGGACGCTATTACGGAGATCCCCATCTATGCCAAGTTTTTAAAGAATCTGATCATGAGAGAGGAAGCCTGAAGAGATAAAGCTCATAGAGGGCTCTACCTCCTTTATAAAGAATCATCTCCCCCGGAAGCTACCGGATCCGGGGAGCTTCACCGTTCCGTGCTCCATCGGAGGGATGCCCATCAGCCGAGCTTTGATTGATCTAGGGGCTAGCATCAGTTTGATGCCCCTTTCTATATTTGAGAGATTGCAGATCGGAAGCGAACTAGAGCTGACGAATATGTCCATCCAGCTTGCGGACCATTCGATCACTTACCCGGTGGGATAGCGAGGGATATTATTCTCCAGATACCCCCTGGGTTATGTGTTCCCGTTGACTTCGTCATTATGAACATGCCTGAGGGAGGGGGCTCCCAGCTTATACTTGGCCGCCCCTTCATGGCGACGACCGGTGTCTTGATTGATATCCGAGAAGGGACTGTTGGAAGCAACGATCTAGGAACTTGGTTTGATGATGACAAACGTGTCAGTATATCTAATGTGTGTGCTCAGTGTGTTTCAGGCTTGGCGAAATAATGTATTCTCGGTATTTGGTGAAATTGCTATTTGCATAGCACATTGGGAGAGATGGAGCGTGTGTGCACAAAGGAGTTTGACTTGGTCAATGAAGAGCAAAGTTGGACTTGGTCAAATTGGTGGTTGGATCAACTCAAATCTTTTTGAACTACACATCAAATCCCAAATTGGTTGATTCAACCCAATCCCTAGCCAATTACAAATCCTATGTTGATTGGGTCAAAATTCAAATCAATTAGGGAGATTTGTTGCTACTCATTTCCTATTCAAACATCTTATCAAATCCTCCCAAAATCCCAACTACTTTTTAGAAAACCCTAGTCATGTTCTATATAAGCCATCGTCTCCTTGAAGTGCAAGGCGCGGCTATCAAATATTTTGAGAAGGGGGCTACGGCAATTAAAAGAGGGCATCATCATAAAATCGAGAGAAGGGTACAAACTCATCATACGGCCAATACATACTCTTCCCAAGTCTAAAAACCTAAGTTCTGCTATATTTTTTCCTCATGTCGTGAACCCAAATCAGCCGCAAGTATCAAAAGTTACAATGACCATCTTCATCCAAGCCGCAAACTCAAATCTCCTCGCAAACATCATGCAAGCTTCAATTGGCCATCAAGCTCGTGTCGAAAATTGTTGAAGCCTCAAGCAAGCTGCAATTTTTCATCAACAGAGCAACCCAAGCAATTCACGCGAAGCAATTCACGGTGACGTAGCATCAGAGTTAAGGGGAATTGTTCTGCAACTTTTCATCAAAGGAGCTTCTCACACAATGTCACGACCCGCTTCCCTAAAATGGAGGCGAGACGTGAAAAGGTCCGCACGAGAGTGGAGCTGTGAAGCCCCAAACCCGATAAGCGTCCACAATACATAAACAGGTCCCTGTAACCACAACAGAATAGCAATAATAACACAAGGAGAGACTGAAATAAAATTCACATCTCACAAATATTGTCCAACATCACAAATGTGTTCAACATCCAGAAAAGCCACCAGGCTAAAAGAAAGAGTCTAAAGGCCCAGAACAAGGCCAACAAAAGCAACAACATAACAAGGTATGGGTGCCACGCACCAATAACAAACAACTGTCTAACAAAATAAAACGCAACGGAGACACTAGGGCTGGTCCCCAGTGTCCACGTACTCCCCGTCAAACACAAGCTCGGGCTCGGCGTCAGCAAACACCTCGTCCTCAACGAGGTACTCAGGCTCAGGATCTAACATGTGTCACCCAAAAGAGTAAAGGGGCACATGTCAGCAAGTCTAAAAAGACTTGGGCAAGGAAACTGATGGTAAGGCAACTAGCAACCTAGCAGTTTAGTATGATGCATGGCATGGCAGTTAAACATGATGCAACAGTTTAAAAAGAGAAGCAAGCATGCACAATGTAGCAAAAGCTACCAAATCTCTAATCACTTATCATTTAACACTTATCACTTATCACTTATCACTTATCACTTATCACTTATCACTTATCACTTATCACTTATCACTTAGAGCATAGAGAGTCCACCTGCTGGCCAGCTCGTGGCTCAGGCCGCTTATCTCTACCACTATTAATCACTTGTCACTGGTAAACACTTAGTGCATAGAGAGTCCACCTGCTGGCCAGCTCGTGGCTCAGGCCGCTTATCTCTATCACTATTAATCACTTGTGCACTAGAGAGTCCACCTGCTGGCCGGAGTGGCGGATCAGGCCAACTCGGGGCTCAGGCCGCTTATCTCTTACCCCACCCATATGTGTCGAGCGTTGGGGTTTCCAACTCACTAAGCTCGCTTCTGGAACACGAGCCAGGAATATAATATTGTAGCGTGCGCTACGCAATCACGATGAATAATCACTATGCAAAGACATGAACAGATATTTGCGTACCGTTAATTTAAAGTAAACATGACAGGCAAAATGCAATGACATGAACATATTCGCGTACCGTTAATTGAAAGTAAACATGACATGGTAATTGTGCAACATGCTAAAAGTCGGAATTAGCTTCGTTGTCAAGCTAATTCCCCGATTTGCGCCTAGGCGAGTTTCATCTTCGCCTAGCCTCTTTTACGCCTACAACATGCAAATGGCCTAAAACATGGCCTAAACCCTAAGTGGCAAGTTTCACTTGCCTAGCACCGGGGATGACGATCAACCTCGTCACACGGATGCTATCTACGAGGAAATCGCTGTTTAGGGGAAACAAACACCAAACACATGAAATTAATTAGGGTTTCATAAAGATATAGATAAGTTAAGAAAACAACGGTAGATCGATTTCTTACCGAGAGGAGACGGAAGGAACACTCCGGGGAACCCTAGGATCAAATCTGGAAGAGATTGGAGAAGTTTGGGGAAACTAGGGTTTTGGGGGATTTGGGGATTTGATGGGTTTTGGTGAGATTTTGGGGAAGATGAGAGGTAGATAGGGTAGATGGATGGTTTGGATGATGGATTTAGGGCTTGGAATGAAGAAATGGAGCTTGGAGGAAGGTGGGGGATCAATGGGGGCGATTTTAGGGTTTAGGGTCGAGTTGGAGGGGAAGAAAACGTTTGGGTTGGGTATTTATAGGCTAGGCTGGCGGCTAGGGCAAAACTAGGGTTTACAGCACTAGTTAGTCGGTCAAAGAACAACCACTGACCGACTAGTTTGACAACTAGTCGGTCGGTCGACCAACGCAGACCGACTAAGTGTAAACAGTAGCTACAGGTGAAATTAGGATTCTAGAGTTAGTCGGTCCATGAACAAGTACTGACCGACTAGTTTGGCAACTAGTCGGTCGATGAACGTTCTTAGACCGACTAAGAGTAAACAGTAACTGATACAAAAATAATTTGATGAGTTAGTCGGTTCAAGAAGCATTGCTGACCGACTAGTTTGCAACCTAGTCGGTCAACCAACGTTCTTAGACCGACTAACGATAAACAGTAACTCCTGAGAAATTTAGAAAGCTAACTAGTCGGTCCAAGAAGGATTGCCGACCGACTGGATCGTCATCTAGTCGGTCGGTGGCCCTTCTTACACCGGCTAATGAGCACATAAAGTACCGATACGGAGCGCGGGGCCCCGGGATCGATTCCTAAGACTCCTAGGCTTGATCTAATAGTTAGATTCGACCGTTATGAAGTCCGTCACGAGCGACACACTTCGAAATCGACAATCCTAAGGAAGAAGCGAGAAAATACGACGAATCGATCGAAAATGAAAACTACGGAGACGAAAACCACACAAGAGGAGAAAATCCACCAAAACATATATTATAACATATAAAATCCAGATACATGAAAAGCAGTCGTTACATCCTCCCCAACTTAAGAAAAATTCCGTCCTCGGAATTTCCAAAACTCACGAGTCCGGAAACAAAAGTGGAAAACGCTCTCGCATCTCATCCTCATTCTCCCAAGTAGACTCTCCAGGTGAACCGTGTCGCCACATCACCCTCACAAGATTAACAATCTTGTTCCGAAGCGATTTCTGACGCCTGTCCAGAATCTGCACTGGATGCTGGTCATACGTCATATCGGGGCGAACGGTAATCTCCGAAAAATCCACCGCATGAGACGGATCGCTAATGTATCGACGAAGCTGCGACACATGGAAAACATTGTGAACTCCTTCCAAAGACGGCGGCAAGGCCAAGCGATAAGCTACCTCGCCAACCCTCTCCAAAACGTCAAACGGCCCAATGTATCGCGGGCTCAACTTCCCACGCTTCCCAAAACGAATCACACCACGATTCGGGGAAATCTTCAAGAACACATGGTCACCCGGCTGAAACTCCAAAGGACGACGTTTAGCATCCGCCCAATGCTTAAAACGGTCCTGAGCAATTCTCAACCTCTCCCGAATATTCCTGACGATATCCACGGCCTCCACGATCATCTCAGGTCCCAACAACTCCCGATCACCAACGTCATCCCAACTCAATGGCGATCGACATTTCCTCCCATAAAGAGCGGCGAAAGGCGCCATGCCAATACTCGCCTGGAAGCTGTTGTTGTAAGAGAACTCCACCAAGTGTAGATGGTCCTCCCACGAACCCTTGAAATCCAACATGCACGCCCTCAGCATGTCTTCCAAAATCTGAATCGTCCTCTCGGACTGGCCATCCGTCTGCGGATGGTACGCCGTGCTGAAACTCAGACGCGTACCCAAGCTCTTCTGCAAACTCTGCCAGAACTGAGATGTGAACCTCGTGTCTCTGTCAGACACGATACTCACGGGGACTCCATGAAGTCGCACAACTTCCTGCACGATTCACGTTACATCACTATCCAAACTAGGAAAAGGAATTAAAGACGGAGAGTAAAAGAATTTTACCTCCATATATCTCCTTGCTAGCGCCTCAGTGGACTGTCCCACTCGGAATGGAATAAAGTGCGCAGATTTGGTCAATCGATCCACGATCACCCAAATCGCGTCATTCTGCTTCGGACCCCGAGGTAGTCCAGTCACGAAATCCATAGTGATGTGTTGCCACTTCCACTCCGGAATCGGAAGCGGTTGTAGCAACCCGGCCGAACGCTGATGCTCCGCCTTCACTTGCTGGCAAACCAAGCACTTGGCTACACTCCGAGCCACGCTCCTCTTCATACCATGCCACCAATAATTCAGACGAAGATCCTGGTACATCTTGGTGCCACCAGGATGCACAGAATACGGCGAACTGTGTGCCTCCACCATCAGCTCCTCTCTGATATCCCCAGCAGGCACACACAACCTGGCTCCAAACCTCAGCGAGCCATCCTCATGAATCAAGAAGTCAGTCCGCAGACCGGCTTCCACCATCTCCCGAATCCTCACCAGCTTCGGATCCTCGGCCTGGCCAGCCTTAATCCGATCCACGATCGTCGACTGTACCTGCATGTACATCAACGAAGAAGCCTCCCCAGGAAGGACAATTTCCACTCCAGACTCGCAAAAATCCTGCTGCAATCTCCACTGCGAGGTCAAAAACATCACCGCTGGCAGCCTACTCAAAGCATCTGGAACCACATTCACCTTGCCAGGGTGATACTGCAAATCAATATCATAATCCGCCATAAGCTCCAACCATCGACGCTGTCGCATGTTGAGCTACTTCTGAGTGAAAATATACTTCAAGCTTTTGTGATCGGTGAAAATCTTCACTTTCTCACTCAGCAAGAAGTGCCTCCAAATCTTAAGAGCAAACACAACGGCAGCCAACTCCAAATCATGCGTCGGATAATTCTTCTCATGAACCTTAAGCTGACGAGACGCATACGCCACAACATGCCCATGCTGATGCAACACACAACCGAGACCCTTGCCGGAAGCATCGCAAAAGATCTCAAATCCACCGCTGCGATCAGGCACAACCAAAATAGGGGCAGTCGTCAACCTCTCCTTCAGAACACCAAAAGCACTCTCACAATCACCCGACCAAACATAAGCAACATCCTTCCGCGTCAACCTGGTCATCGGCTCAGCAATACGAGAAAAGTCCTTAATGAATCGCCGATAATAACCAGCAAGTCCGAGAAAACTCCGAATCTCAGACGCAGACGACGGAACAGGCCACTCCCTGATGGCCCTAATCTTCTCGGGATCCACAGAAATACCACCTCCAGACACCACATGCCCCAGAAAAGCAACTCGATCCAGCCAAAACTCGCACTTCGAAAACTTAGCATACAACCGATGCTTCCTCAAAATCTCCAACACCGTCCTCAAGTGCGAGGCATGCTCTTCCTCCGACTTCGAATAGATCAGAATGTCGTCAATAAAGATAACGACAAACTTATCCAAAAAGTCGTAGAAAATCAGGTTCATAAGATTCATGAAAACTGCGGGCGCGTTAGTTACGCCAAATGGCATAACCACGAACTCATAGTGTCCATACTTCGTCCTGAACGCTGTCTTCGGAACATCTCCCTTCTTCACCTTCAACTGATGGTAACCACTCCTCAAATCCAACTTAGAAAACACCCTCGAACCTCCAAGCTAATCAAAGATATCATCGATGCGAGGCAACGGGTATTTATTCTTAATGGTCACCGCATTCAACTCCCGATAGTCCACGCACATGCGACGCGAACCATCCTTCTTCTTAACCAACAACACCAGTGCTCCCCACGGAGACACACTAGGATTAATATAACCCTTCTGCAAAAGCTCATCCAACTGCTTCCGCAACTCTTCCAACTCTGCAGGTGCCATACGATACGGCGCCTTCGAAATCGGCTGCGCACCTGGAACAAGATCGATAGAAAATTCCAAAGCTCGATCAGGCAGCAAACCAGACATCTCCTCGGGGAAGACGTCGTCAAAATCACGCACCACAGCTGGCCACTCCAGCTCCATCTGCATAGCCACAGCCTCCACCGGCCTGGCCCGAAATCTGACAGGACCAAGCGAACTGCTACCACGACTGAACTCAAATACTGGATGTCCGGGAATCTCGAACACCACCTTCTTCCTCCGACAGTCGATCGTAGCATAGAAGCTCGCAAGCCAGTCCATCCCAAGAACTGCATCATAGTTGATGATGTCGTGGACAATGAAATCAGCAAAAAGCTCATGTCCACAGACCACCAACGAGCAAGAATTGCAACCACGATGCACCGAGACCACACCATTCCCTGTAACGATATTCCAACTCTTGGGGAGAGGGGACGTCGACAAGGAATGCCTCTCCACGAAGCTCCGAGAAATAATGCACATCGATGCACCAGAGTCAAAGAGGACTCGTGCAGGAAATGTGCACACCAAAATCACACCTAATCAATCAATTAACAATCAAACCCTAGTCTAGCAAACAAGCAATTTCAATCAAACAACATAATCTAGCAATCAAGACCAAATAGGAAAGTAATAGCTAGAATGAGGATTACCTGCGATAACCTCATCCACGGCTTCGCTCTCCGCAGCGGTCATCAGAAAAGCCTGCCTCCTCGGCGGAGCAGCCTGCTGAAAAGCCTGCCTCTGCGGAACAAGAGCTGCTCCACGTCCAGCAGGAACAGACGCTCGCTGCTGCAACGGCTGGGTAGCAATAGGTGCCTTCCAAGGCTGCTTCAACCTCGGGCACTCCCTGAGAGCATGGGCAGGATCTCCGCAGGCGATACATTGCCCCAAGAACCTCCTACACGATTCCTTGACATGGCCCTCCTTGCCACAAAAATGGCAAGTCCTCCGAGCAGGCCCTACTGGCCTCTTAAAATGAACAGGCTGGTTCGGCCTGAATCCAGGCCTAACCACAGCTCTCGCCTGTTCCACAGGCCTCTTCCCAGCACCAACCACAGATCCTCTCCTCTGGTTCACGAGCAGCTCCTGCCTCTTGGCAGCTACTAGAACCTTCTGATAAGATTCCCGGTCAGAGGAGGTCACAAAGCTCTGGAGCTCCGAAGCAAGCCCCTGCAGGAACCTCTGAGCTCTCTCCTCAGCGTCCTGCACCATCTTCGGCGCAAACCGACTAAGCCTCATGAATCCTGGTGGTACATGTCCACCGACGAGTTCCCCTGCTTCAGATCGATAAAACGCTGCAGCATCTCCTCCTTGGCAGCCTTCGGGAAGAACTCACCCTCAAATCTGGCTTTGAAGGTAGCCCAAGCTATCGGCTCCACCAACAACTTCTCTTCAGCATCCCACCAATTCCTGGCGTTATCCTTCAGCTGCCTCTTCGCCAAATCAACCCATCCAGCCGGGGTGATCTTGGCCATCTTCAGATTGTCCTCGACGTTCCGAATCCACTCATCGGCCGCCAGAGGACCCTCAGAACCATCAAAATACGCGGGACCCAGCTCCCGAAATTGCTTCGCTCCTGGCTCAGAGCGAGGGGCATCCGGAAGAACCCGGGCAGCTCGAGCAGGTGGAGCATTCTGGACTTGCAAAAGCACGCCCTGCTGCACTTGCATCATCTGGATCATCATCCGCATCATCTCACCGCTGGTGGGTTCCCGCTCAGGCTCCTCATCATGAGGGAGCGCACCACTGCCCCCACCACGGGTGAAACGTCTTCCTGCCATCTAGTGACACGGAAAACAAATCAGATTAGACTCATAGCTTATGACTCGAACGTCGAACTTAGTTTATTGGACATTCTAATGTTATTATCGCTATTCCAAAAATCGCAGTTACAGAAGAGGACCTGCATGGGCCACCACTAAAACCTGTCACGACCCGCTTCCCTAAAATGGAGGCGAGACGTGAAAAGGTCCGCACGAGAGTGGAGCTGTGAAGCCCCAAACCCGATAAGCGTCCACAATACATAAACAGGTCCCTGTAACCACAACAGAATAGCAATAATAACACAAGGAGAGACTGAAATAAAATTCACATCTCACAAATATTGTCCAACATCACAAATGTGTTCAACATCCAGAAAAGCCACCAGGCTAAAAGAAAGAGTCTAAAGGCCCAGAACAAGGCCAACAAAAGCAACAACATAACAAGGTATGGGTGCCACGCACCAATAACAAACAACTGTCTAACAAAATAAAACGCAACGGAGACACTAGGGCTGGTCCCCAGTGTCCACGTACTCCCCGTCAAACACAAGCTCGGGCTCGGCGTCAGCAAACACCTCGTCCTCAACGAGGTACTCAGGCTCAGGATCTAACATGTGTCACCCAAAAGAGTAAAGGGGCACATGTCAGCAAGTCTAAAAAGACTTGGGCAAGGAAACTGATGGTAAGGCAACTAGCAACCTAGCAGTTTAGTATGATGCATGGCATGGCAGTTAAACATGATGCAACAGTTTAAAAAGAGAAGCAAGCATGCACAATGTAGCAAAAGCTACCAAATCTCTAATCACTTATCATTTAACACTTATCACTTATCACTTATCACTTATCACTTATCACTTATCACTTATCACTTATCACTTATCACTTAGAGCATAGAGAGTCCACCTGCTGGCCAGCTCGTGGCTCAGGCCGCTTATCTCTACCACTATTAATCACTTGTCACTGGTAAACACTTAGTGCATAGAGAGTCCACCTGCTGGCCAGCTCGTGGCTCAGGCCGCTTATCTCTATCACTATTAATCACTTGTGCACTAGAGAGTCCACCTGCTGGCCGGAGTGGCGGATCAGGCCAACTCGGGGCTCAGGCCGCTTATCTCTTACCCCACCCATATGTGTCGAGCGTTGGGGTTTCCAACTCACTAAGCTCGCTTCTGGAACACGAGCCAGGAATATAATATTGTAGCGTGCGCTACGCAATCACGATGAATAATCACTATGCAAAGACATGAACAGATATTTGCGTACCGTTAATTTAAAGTAAACATGACAGGCAAAATGCAATGACATGAACATATTCGCGTACCGTTAATTGAAAGTAAACATGACATGGTAATTGTGCAACATGCTAAAAGTCGGAATTAGCTTCGTTGTCAAGCTAATTCCCCGATTTGCGCCTAGGCGAGTTTCATCTTCGCCTAGCCTCTTTTACGCCTACAACATGCAAATGGCCTAAAACATGGCCTAAACCCTAAGTGGCAAGTTTCACTTGCCTAGCACCGGGGATGACGATCAACCTCGTCACACGGATGCTATCTACGAGGAAATCGCTGTTTAGGGGAAACAAACACCAAACACATGAAATTAATTAGGGTTTCATAAAGATATAGATAAGTTAAGAAAACAACGGTAGATCGATTTCTTACCGAGAGGAGACGGAAGGAACACTCCGGGGAACCCTAGGATCAAATCTGGAAGAGATTGGAGAAGTTTGGGGAAACTAGGGTTTTGGGGGATTTGGGGATTTGATGGGTTTTGGTGAGATTTTGGGGAAGATGAGAGGTAGATAGGGTAGATGGATGGTTTGGATGATGGATTTAGGGCTTGGAATGAAGAAATGGAGCTTGGAGGAAGGTGGGGGATCAATGGGGGCGATTTTAGGGTTTAGGGTCGAGTTGGAGGGGAAGAAAACGTTTGGGTTGGGTATTTATAGGCTAGGCTGGCGGCTAGGGCAAAACTAGGGTTTACAGCACTAGTTAGTCGGTCAAAGAACAACCACTGACCGACTAGTTTGACAACTAGTCGGTCGGTCGACCAACGCAGACCGACTAAGTGTAAACAGTAGCTACAGGTGAAATTAGGATTCTAGAGTTAGTCGGTCCATGAACAAGTACTGATCGACTAGTTTGGCAACTAGTCGGTCGATGAACGTTCTTAGACCGACTAAGAGTAAACAGTAACTGATACAAAAATAATTTGATGAGTTAGTCGGTTCAAGAAGCATTGCTGACCGACTAGTTTGCAACCTAGTCGGTCAACCAACGTTCTTAGACCGACTAACGATAAACAGTAACTCCTGAGAAATTTAGAAAGCTAACTAGTCGGTCCAAGAAGGATTGCCGACCGACTGGATCGTCATCTAGTCGGTCGGTGGCCCTTCTTACACCGGCTAATGAGCACAGAAAGTACCGATACGGAGCGCGTGGCCCCGGGATCGATTCCTAAGACTCCTAGGCTTGATCTAATAGTTAGATTCGACCGTTATGAAGTCCGTCACGAGCGACACACTTCGAAATCGACAATCCTAAGGAAGAAGCGAGAAAATACGACGAATCGATCGAAAATGAAAACTACGGAGACGAAAACCACACAAGAGGAGAAAATCCACCAAAACATATATTATAACATATAAAATCCAGATACATGAAAAGCAGTCGTTACACACAACGTAACCAACACCAACGTCTTCGCCATCTTCCTTGCAACCAAGCTTCACGAAGCCGTCTCCTAGTTGCTGCATGCCAAACGTCGGAGAAGAACGCAAAGGAGAGTTGCTGTCTGAGGAACACCGCGCCGCCGCTGCCGAAGCTCTCGCCATCACGCTGCTCCTACCTACGCCATCAGCAAGCATCCACATCGTCGGAGAACACATCACGACGACGCTCGACGACTGCAGCTTGCCATCGAAGTCGTAACTGCCGAAGTCTGCAACCAAGTGCAAACGAAGAGATTTCCTTCGGAGCAATCGAGTGAGGCAAGGAAGCCCCGAGGAGATCTCGCCGTCGCTGTCTTCTAAAGATCCCGCCGTCGCCGTCCAAATCTCGCCGCCGAAGTAGCAGAGGATCTTCGGTCAGGCATTTGATCGAACACTCTGAGTGCACGAATAAAACGACGTATCTCCATTGACCGAAGCTCCTATCGCCAAGCGCTCGCTGTTGAAGACGATCGGAGAAGAACAAGAAGAAGACGCCGCAATTGGAGGAGAGCTTGCCTCGCGAAGAAGCTACCGTCGGTGTGGAGCGCCATTGCCGTCGAAGTCGAAGAATCGCTCCATCCCACAGAGCCCGCCATTGCTGTAGACTTGTAGCCACCATTGCCGTTGAGAGTACGTTGCCGAAGAGTCGCTGATCACCGCTCGGAGTCACCGCCAGAGGAGCCGTTGGCAGCTGTCGAAGACGAAGAGAAGACGAGGCAACGGCTTGCGAATTGATTTGAAACAAATTCAGCTAACGTGGCGGTGATTAGATTAAAGGGACTGCTGTGCGAACCGACCCTCTCATTTTAAGTTTTGAACTGCACTACTCTGCACACAGACCGCTTGATTAAAGAGAGTTACCGAGCGTACAGACTGCTGGAAAATAAGGGATTGAACTGAATTGCTTTGTGCACAGACCAGTGCACAACTTGACATACAGGAGTCGGATTGAGACACCGTTTACGTCAGATTGGAGCTGACGACGTGCTGATTGACAGAGACGCCTACACAGACACAAACTGAGCATTTCTAAACTCTTAACTCCTTTATTTGTGTCTTAGTGTAACGTTCTCTGTAGGGGAAACTTTTACCATCTTTGGGGACTATTTTGGGACTTGTCTAGTTGGGACTAGACAAGTGGGACCCAGCTAGTTTGGGACTAGCTGGTAGAAAGCTTTGCTAGGATTGATAGTGAGAGGAAACACTGTGTGTGGGGTACTGAGAGTCCGGCGAGTGTAGAGACGTAGAGGGTGCTCTGAGCGTGCTCTAACTTGTGACTTTGTACCTATTGCACTATTCAATCTAGTATTAGCTTTGGGGGCTGGAGTAGGTCGTTGGGACGACCGAACCAGGGTAAATCTGCTGTGTACTCTGTGTCTACTTTTCATTACTCTGGTTGTGATTTTAACTGCGTGTGATTTCTCGTGGGTTGCACGAGAATTTTTTATTAGCCTATTCATCCCCCTCCCTCTAGGCTAGGATCCAGATCCAACAGGGACTCTCTCACTGAACGTGGGGAACATCGAAGCTGAATTCAGGCTGCAGAAGCCAATGAGAAAGCGTGTTCATAAAGAAGGAGCTAACTACTTAGAGCTCCTGGAAGATGAAGCTGTAGAAGATTTCACTTTTGAGGGGGTCATGAAGGACCCAATGAGAGCAGGTGTTGACGATGACGGTGACCCAACCTACCACAAAGCGGTCGCCACCTACATCCGAGTGTTGGATGAAGAGCTTTTGAATCGTTCTCTGCATCATGAAGAAACGGAGGCCATAGGCTACTCGAGGGAGAAGCTTGAAGCAGGCGGATACCAAATACCATCAGATTGCATCATCGAAAAGAACGACGCGAGAATTCCACGCGCACCAAACGACGATTGATAAATCAAAGGGAGTCGAGCTCATGACTAAAACCGAGCGCTTATTGGGAGGCAACCCAATCTCTTGTATCCTTAGACTATCTTTTTCAATCTTTTTGTTTTTATTCTACCTATTTTAGAAAACCAAACAACGTTGTTTATTTATCGTAAAACTACAAAACCATAAAAATTTGACGAGTTCTTCCTCTGTACAGGTTGAATGTGAGGGGGCATGTAGATCGACATCTTAAACGAAAGGAAGCTAGAGAAGAGCAACAGATTTGAAGAGAAAACGAAAGAAAAAGGACACATGCGACTCGACCGAGCAGCTACACTGCTCGGTCGAGCAGCGTAGGAACGAGGAGAAAGAGCAAAATCATCACTCTGTCTACACTGCCCTAGCAGCATTGGCTCGGTCCGAGCAGACGGCGACTCGACCGAGCATCCTACTGCTTGGTCGAGTATGACAGGATCTTGAAGATGTGGAGAAAACGACGTTCTGTCCGAGCGGCCTGAGCAGTCCCTGCTCGGCCTGAGTAGCAATCCGATCAACCGAGCATAACCTGCTCAGCCCGAGCATATGATGGAGTATTAATATGTTTACCTTTTTTCGTGTTTGACTCGATCTAGCAGTTTTGCTGCTCGATCGAGTCAATCTACCCTATTTACATGGGCCCCACTTCAAAACAAGTTGGGTTTTTAACCAACTCATTTCAATTTTTAACTTAAACTCTAAAAAATTTACATAAGCCTATCCTAATTCACTGCCGAGCTCTCCCTACCCCCTACTCGATCCCCCCGAAATCGTCGTCGTCCTCCTCCCACGCCGTCGCCTACGCCGCTCGTCCGGCCGCCCCACCTCCGGTCAGTCACCCATCCACGCACACACACTCTCTCACTCTCTCTCTCTCTCTCTCTCTCTCTCTCTCTCTCTCTCTCTCTCTCTCTCTCTCTCTCTCTCCGCCTCTCTCTCCTTCCCCCCTTTTCCTCTTTTCTAGTCGACATCGGCCATCGACGGCGCCACTGCCACCGACGGCGCCGCCCATCTGCCCACCCCAAAGCCCCCCCGACACCCCCCAATCCTCCTCCGCCATTACCCCCCCTCTCATCGCACCGCGTAAAACCCCCGCTGCCTTAACTTCCCTGCTGCTCGCACAAGCACCTATGGTGCTCGACCTAGTAGCTAATCTTTTCTACTACAGTGAACGGTCGATCTGACCGAGCAGCAGATCTGCTCGTTCAGAAATCTCGAACAAGCAGCACTGCTTGGACCAAGCAGTATAGCTGTGCGGTCGAGCAACCCCAATTCATCATTTCCGTATTTTTAAATCTCTTCTTCTTACGTTTTTCTTGTCTCTATTTCATGTACGATTTGCCTGCATCAGAAGACACGTCCGAGATTAGCTTGGGGGACACTCCCGACCAGCAGCAGGCACATGACCTCTCGCAACGCCGTCTCCTTCTTGTCGGTACTCTCTTCCCCCTATACACTTTACGCACCACCGCACGCTTATATTACGCCAGCATAATGCCTCCACGCCGTGCTAGACCCACCAACACCGGCACAACTAACCCTAGGCCTACTCGGCGTACCCGTCATACACGCTCGCCCACTCAAAACCACACTGTTGGCGAATCACCCACCACCCCACTCCCCCCTGACCCTCTACAGATCGGTGACACATTTTATGACGTAACATTCTATGACGCTGACCAGGGAGATCAGTTCATCGCTATGCTCATACTCATGGGTCAAGGAGGCGGCATTACTTTTTTATTGTATCCATCTGTCTGTTTGGGGCCTTGATCTTAGATAGCTTGTGGGAGGATCCACGCATGCATCATTTTTCTTCACCATTGCATCATGTCATGTTTTTACTTCCTTTTGCACAGTTTTTATTTTATATCCCCCACCCACCAACCCACCCTATTTAGCTTCATCTCCCGCCAACCAGTGTTTTCTCAGCAGTGAGGACACTGCTGTGTTTAGCTTGGGGGATGATCGCTACCGCTTTTTTCTTTTACATTTTCCTCCCCTTTTCAGCTTTTTATTTTTACTTTTCCACCACTTTGTCACTTCTTTTTCTTTTTTTCTCATTTTGCATCATGTTTTCTGTTTCCTCAACCTAGTTAGGCATTGGCGAACTGACCCACCTACTGAATTCCAACCAGATCCTCCCACATTACCTGGTCCACAGCAGAGGGACCCATCACCATCCCCAAAGGGTGGTGCCTCTGCTTGATGTTGTCCCTACCCGGTTTTGCCCCCCTCATTTTTTATTGTGCCCATCTGTCTGTTCAGGGCCTTGATCTTAGATAGCTTGGGGGAGGACCCATGCATGCATCATTTTTCTTCACCATTGCATCATGTCATGTTTTTACTTCCTTTTGCACAATTTTTATTTTATATCCCCCACCCACCCACCCACCCTATTAGCTTCATCTCCCGCCTACCAGTATTTTCTCAGCAGTGAGGACACTGCTGGGTTTAGCTTGGGGGATGAGCACTACTGCTTTATTTTTCTTTTACATTTTCCTCCCCTTTTCAACTTTTTATTTTTTACTTTTCCACCACTTTGTCACTTCTTTTTCTTTTTTCTCATTTTGCATCATGTTTTCTATTTTTGCCATGCATGCATCCCTCTTTTCATTTTGCCATTTTCTCCACCCTTTTTCTTTTTATGCTATGGATGTTCTGCATAACGATACTTCTCGTAGCCCTAGTAGTTACTCACGATGCTTACTATCTGATGACATGCTATTAGGATAGTTTCATTTTTACTATCTATATGCGTATATATTCTTTTGCTGATCTATTTGATTTAATGCCTGAAATGAATTGAAAATCAAATGCATGAATTATTATCTAGTATGCGCTATGTTGGGTAATGCACCTGGGTTCATGCATCACTAGAACACTTGGAGCATCTGCTTTATATCTTGTTCACTTCTGTCTGCATGCTTGATATCATTGTGCCTATTACTGCATGCTTTTTCAGTGTTCATCTAGATGAGTGAAAATATCCATGCTAGTTATGAGTTTAGTCAGAGTATTATCGTATTAAACTGTTGTGCACCTCTTATGAGTGAACCGAGAGATCTATTATTTTCCTTCTCCACATATCTCTATATTTCTCTACATATCAGTTGGTTCCACCCCTACAGCTACCCTTACTGCATCTCACTTCCCAAAAATCTCAAATGGAAAAAGTATAGCTTCTAAATGAAATGGAAAAAAATGTGTATAAATATATGTGAAAAAGAAAAGAAAAAAGGGAAGAAAATAACGGAATAAAATCGTTTTTATACTTTCATTAGAAGCTATCACATATACTGGGAAAAAGAAGAAAAATTCCATATCCTATTCCTAGATGCTACGCCTCAAGCTAAGCTTTGGGGGTGAACCAACTGATCACATGAGTGAGTGTGACATTAGAATGGAGACAGTGCATAACGAGGAGATTTGATAATACTTAAACTTCACGAAACGCTTTAGTTTTTGGAGATTTTTCATGACTCGAAATGAATAATTGAATAGCATGATCCTTTCTATTCTCTATTGCATGCTGTGTGATTTCTATATGCTCCATGTGTATCTGTGATTGAAAAGTGCATTGCCAACTCCTTTTATAATAGACTCTATGGCTGCATGAGATTGATATGAGTTGATAGCATTATTTCAGTAGATCCCTATCTTTCGTCTGTATTGCATGCTGGACATATGATCTGTAAAGCTTGAAATTACCATTATCATGTATTTTTACTATTCAGAGCATCGTGATATACTGCTTAGGCCTGAGATCTGACCGAACAACCTTAGCACCCTCCATCCATTTCTATTCCCTTTTATTCTTATTTTTATTTGTTATTTCTTTTTGTTTTTGTTTTTCTCCTGGTGTACTTAGTATTTGTCTTCCTCGAGGACGAGTAAGAGGTAAGCTTGGGGGATTTTGATATGTCCATATTTTACACCTTTTTTATAGCATCATGACATCGCATTCCATGCCATTTTCGCATTCAAATCCCGTATTTTCCTACGATATCACATTTCTAACGCTATATTCGAGTTTCGTAGTGTTTCATGAATTTTCAGGGATTTTGGAGCGATTTGGGACCCGACCTGGGTATGGACACATCTAATACGCCCGTGAGCTCGTTGGCAAAGCTCTACAGGAGTTCGCCGAGTTTTGAGAGCCATGTGAGGAATGGAGGAGAGAACATGAGGAGAGGAGAAGCTTTAGCAGATTCAGCAAGGAGTTTCCCAGGCCACTGTAGGAGGATATATGCCCATAAGGCGATTTATCCTAAAGTATACGTCTTGTTCATACTGTATATGGTACCTATTATTCTAAGTATAAAATCGTTCGTATTAATATACTTCGATAATATCCATAGACTTATAGTTAGGTCCTTACGTATCTAGATAAGATCTCGATTATGAGTAAGTAAGCAACCGAATAGAAACGTAAGTCTTAAACGGTTCGTGGTCATAGATGTGTCGAGAACTGGATATCGACACATCGGATAGACCATTTTGTCTTAGTCTTACCTTAGGGTAATGATGATCTCATATTCATTCGACTTGGTGAAGTCGGAGACGAGACACAGGTGCTCATTGGAGAATGAGTTCACTGAACAACCAAATTAGAGTTATTAAATGGTTAACTTTAACTAAACTGTCTTTAATAACTCTAGGGTGATGATAGGTAAGCTGGTCCTTATGACCTGAAGTCATTTGTACGAACCTGTGAGTGAACCGTGTAGCTTAGACCTATGATCTAGCTTCGAGGCTAGGCCTGCTGAAAGATCTTAGGTTGAGTTGCACCCGAAGCTCTCGAGGCGAGTAGATGACTAAGATGGGATTCGTCACTTCCGTTAAAGGGAAGTTAGTGTTGCAGGCTCAGTACGGTCTTTATGTTAATCCTCGGTCGGGGTACGTTGTAAGAAGTACAACATGTATACAACAAAGACCGCCGTATACTGACCAATGTTGTCTAATAGGGTTGACAGTAAACCATACCCTAGGCCAACAGGAACACAGTCTTGACAAAGGGACTATAGCCAACGGAGTTCATCACTGACACAGCCAATGTAAATCCAATGATGCTTTTGTCAAAGGGTCGATCACGTTATGATGATTCTGAAACAGGGACGACAGCTACTGCTCGTGGTGATCGTCGTCTAGGGGTTTCGAGCCCCAACCTGTAGGAAGGTCAGGCCGTAGGGTCTCACACCGAGTAGCGTTCGTGTCTTAGTAATAGGAAGATTAATTAAGAGAGATTCATTTGATGATATTGAATAGTTAATATTCACAAAGCTTGTTGTGAAAATTAGTCGTAATAGCAATAGGGACAAATGTTGCATCTGATGCAAACAATGATTAAACGTGTCGTAAATTGGTTACGACAAATTTAGTAGGAACAAATATATTGGAAATGGTTACCTGGATGACGGGATCGTCCCTATCTAAACACAGGTTCAAACCGCGTCCAAATCGGAGCACAAACGAGCCCAGAAACACGAAAACAGTTCAAGGCAAGGTGGGTTAGACCCACTGGGCTAACAAGCCCATAACCAGAGGCAAAACGGGCGCGGCCCGCTGGCCGCAGCGGGCGCACGATCGCTGGCCAGCGAGCGGGCGTCCCGCTTCCCATGCCTTGGGCGGGCGCGCCCGCTAAGCTTAGCGGGCGCGCCCGCAACTTAAGTTGTTTTAGGGTTTTTGAACCCCAAAAAGACGGCTACGAAAGTTGATTTTTTTCCCAACTTTGGGCAATTGTTTGAGGGGTCAAACAAAGTCGAAATTCGTCACCGTTGGTTTCGACGCGTTCACCATTCGAAGCCCTTCGGATTGATAGCTTGTTTGGTGTCTAAAGTTTAATGAGCGAAGAGAATTAATTAGTTAAAGTTTGCTTTTATGAAAAGCTCACTTAAACTACAAATTAAGCTAAATTGGCTTAATTGAATTTTCCTCTCATTTGCAAAAGTCCCACATTACTCACAACGAAAGAGTGAGTGCCGACTCCCTATATAAATAGGGGTCTTCGTTGAAAAATGCACCAAGTCCTCGATCGAGTAGCTCCAGACTTTTAGAGCAAGCTCGATCGGCGACTAAACTATTCTCTCTCTCTCTCTCTCTCTCTCTCTCTCTCTCTCTCTCTCTCTCTCTCTCTCTCTTCCTATTCTCCGGAGTAGTCCTAGCAAGACTATAAGGGGGTTTGGATTTGGATCCAGACGTCTAAGACACGTGTTCTACTCAAGTGAAACTTTCTACCGCGTGTGATCGGCTTGGAGGCGAAAGTCAGCTCGGGCGGATCGGTTCGAGGGTGTGAGGCGGCTCAGGCGGATCGAGTCAAGGCGGCTCGGCTACGAGGAGCATCAGAAGACGGTGCGATACATCTTGCCTGCTCCAGGGCCAAGATTCCAGGTATGTGGTTAAGTAATTTTTAGTGTAGATTTAATTTGTCGCTTTAGAATTGATCCCTCTTGGGGTGGTCAGATCCACCCCAAGTTGGCATAGATCGGGCTAGGTTCTGGCTCCCTCAGAGCCTAGCTAAATTATTTAGCTAGCTCAGAAATTTTGTTTTTGATTTTCCGCTGCGTTTTAAGCCCCTGTGATCTGTCCGACTTAAGACGGACACAGATCCGAGCTCTGAGGGTCCGCCAAACCCCCAACAGTGGTATCAGAGCCACAGTTATGCTTTAGATCTTTTTTAGCGATCCTTTTAAATCTTTAAAATTGCTTAATTTTAAACATACGAACTATTTTAGCTTTATGTTAAAAATAGTTTAAAATTTTTTTGTGTTTTAAAAATTGTTTTTGCAACACGAAATTTTTTTTGGGAAAATTTAATTTTATGCGACAAATTTTAAATGGGTCTCTAACGTTTAAATGCTTTATTAAAGTTTTTTATGAGATATAATAATTTTTCGAGCATTTAAATGTTTATGTAACTTTAAAGAAATATTTTATTTTGGAAAGTTAATTTTCTTAAGTTACATAAAGGCTAGAAATTTTAAAAACTTTATTTGAAAGCTTTTAAAAACAATTCTAATGATTTTAAAAAAAATTTAAAATTGCTTCAATAATATGTATATTAAAGAAATATTTTATTTTTCATAAGATGATGGGATAAACTAGTTTCTTTTAAAATTACATATAGGTTTCTAGATTATTTATGCGATATTTTAATCCTAGAAATGATTGATTAAAATTTTAAAGCCTAGGTTTTAAAATTATTTGATAATTTTATGATACCTAGTTTTATGTGATAAAATGTTTTGAAGCTTTAAATTTTGATCTTTAAATTTAATTGTTAAATTTTTGATTTGTGTGTTATTTATTATGTAGATAATTTTAAACTTGCAAATACTCATTATATGTCACTAAATGAAACTTTTATTTATGCGGATAAATTAGTTGTTTCATTTTCTTTTAATGGACATGTTGAATAATGTATTCATGGACCCTTTTAGGTTAGCCATTAAATGATTAAAAGTTTATAAGATGAAATTTTAATAAACTAGTGACATGTTATGTTTTATAAACAAAAACAACATCAAAACCTAATACCAGATTAGGGTAGTCCCTTTGATTGTCAATCATTTCATTAAATCGTTTAATTGATGATTTTCATAAAAGACTAATGTTGAAACATGTTGTAATTGTTTTATAAAATCCTAATTAGATTGGGGTAGCACGTTGAACGAATGAACCTTAAAGTTGATAAGGACTTAATAAAAATTGTTCAACCAATCCATAAAATTTCGAATTTTAGGATCCACTAGTTGATAAGAATTAACTAGTTTTCTTAATTAAAAGCCATTTAGTTGTTTGGACGAACATAAAATTGATGAAAACTCCTTCAATGGATCATGATGTCGGTCAATGTGCTTGGCTAAGTTTGCTGGACCAACCTAGCTAGACTAGGTACTAAGTGGTCCTGGCTTAATCAATTCCCTGGCCGCGTCCGCTGGACCGCAAGGAGTCGATTCATGACTGTGTAAGTCCATCGACTATACCTAAGTCAAATACGATAATAATCTTGTTCAAGATAAATCGTAGCCCTCCTTGTTTTAGGAGTTGGCAACTGTAAGAAATCGGTTACGGTTGTTGAGCTACACTCAAGCCGTGACATGTCAATCTTATAGGAACCGATTTCTTGATTGACATCTTGACCTGACTAAAACCGTTGTCTCATCCTCCGAGCATCGGCATAAGTCTAACCAAGAATGTAGTCTAAGTCCTGACCCAAACCGATGTGTCGTGCATACACCGAGCGACGGGGCAAGTCTGGCTAGACACGAAAACAAGGGTCCGAATAGGCTAGCCATTGTGATCTGGATGAGCACCCTCATGATCACAAATGACTAGGGGTAAAAATCGATAGGGAATCATATTTAATATGATTAACAACGAGTTCGTCTATCGACTGCAGAGTCGGACAACTTGTTGAGACACACTCAAGGTTGTCAGACTCAGGGTGGTCGGATCCCTCTCTCACAAATATTATTATATAATAAATTGTTTATTATTATGGCTTTAATAAATTTAGTGGGAGAATATAGTTTTATTAAAACCATTAAAACTATACAACGAACATATACTGACTAAAGTATCTATAAAAATGCAGAATGGATTCGGGTCTTAGATATATGGTAGAGAAGAACGTGCTCGATGGAACGAACTACAAAGACTGGCTTAGGAACATTAAGTTGGTCCTTTCCCTAGTCGGGATTGGATACGTACTATTCGAGGATGCTCCGGAGAAGCCCGATGACGATTCGACCTTCGAGGAAAAGGAAGCCTATAAGCTATACCAGAGGGATGCAGAGAAGGCAAGGTGCCTTACTCTGGCATCAATGAGTAACGAACTGCAGAGGAAGCATGACCATATGGATGTTCAAAGTATGCTTCTGAATGCACACGAGTTATATGGCAAGCGATCTAGAGCTGCCAAGTTCGAAGCCACCAGCAATCTCTGGGGCACAAAGATGGAGGCAGGGCCCGTACAAGATCATGTTATCAAGATGATCGGGTACGTAGAGGACGCCGCCCAGTTAGGATTTGTCCTGGATAATGAGATGTCCATGGACATTATCCTGAAGTCTTTAACTCCTGAGTTTAAGCCTTTCATCATTGGTTTTATAATGAACAGTCTTGAAACGGATCTTACTGGTTTCCTCAATATGCTCAGGCAGTTTGAGGAGATTGAGAAGAAGCCGACTGCATTGGTTGTTGGCTTTGCTTCTTCCGACCAGCCGAAAGGCAAGGGTAAGAAGAGGTAGGTCCCGCAACCTGCGAAGGCGAAGAAAGGGAAGAAAAAGACCAAAGGGGCCCCGTCAAAATCTGAGTGCTTCCATTGCCATAAGATTGGCCACTGGAAGAGGAACTATAAGATCTATCTTGCAGAGAAGAAGAAAGGGCATACTGATGCCTCTACCTCAGGTACAGCAAATTAAATTCAATAAAACGTAATTATTTCCAATCACATAGTATGAGATACTGAGACATCTGTGTAATGTATACATGTGGCTGAAATGAAGTGAAGATTGGGAGAAGTGCGGAGAACGGTCGGCAATCTGAGCAATCGTTGCTGCTGGGGCCGTTTGAAGACTTCGAGAGACATGCAAAAGGAGCTGATACTCATTTTCTTAGTTGAATAAAATGTATCATTCCTTAAAGTTGAAAACAATGATGGAGTGTTCTACACTCAAAGTTTATTGGATAAACATATTTCGGTTCATCTTTATGAATCCGTTGTTTTAATGAATGTCTCAGAAATTGCGTTTTCTGTTGAAATTAAAATTTGATTAAGATTGGCTTAAATTTTCTGTGATTGTGGCTTTCTGAGATGGTTGCGAAAATTCTCAAATTATGATGAGAAGCTTCGGAAAATGTTGTTTTGGAGCTAACTTAATGTTAGAGTAAATCGGTAGTCAAGTATAGGTTCCAGGGGCGTAAAAATTGTGTGCGATCACAATTATACGCATATTAAGATTAATTCTTAATAAACTGCATTTAGTTATTAAAGAGTTAATATTAAATGTGGTTAAGGGAAAAGTACAGTATATGACGTTTGATTGAGCGAGTCAATGTCAAGATTCCTTAAACCGATCTTGACTTGACTCATTCGTCAAACCAAACCTGACACTAGTACATTCCATCTAAAGCACTTACCAAATGGTTATATCTTTATATATAAATCTAAATATGATTTAGATATGATATTGAAGCACTTAACCAGCTAATTCTTAAAGTCAGTGGGAGCCAGCTCGTATACTTAGTTCCGGTTTCTTGGACTAAGTAAAAGGTATTTCTAACTTATATAAATCATCTATATAAAACATTGAATCAAAATCGTTTTGATTTAATCGTATATAGAGACTAAGGGTGTCGTATATGTACTCGACATATTGACACAAGAAAAGTGGAATGAGCTGAGACTGACTTATAGAAATGTTAGACCCTACATCTAGATTGTATAAGCTAATTGTTAGCTATACAAAGATAGGAAAAATTGATCCAGATCATTCTTCCAAAGGATCAACCTTGTGTGATCAAAAGATGTATTAATTAATCCATTTAAATTCGTTGTAGATACTCGTTAGTAAAACCACTCTTAGGTTTGTCAAATAAATGTCAAAGTGGCAAATATGCTATAACGGTATGAGATACCTAGATAAATAGCCTAAGTCCAAGTGGGAGATGTAGGAGGATATATGCCCATAAAGAGATTTATCCTAAAGTATACGTCTTGTTCATACTGTATATGGTACCTATTATCCTAAATATAAAACCGTTCGTATTAATATACTTAGATAATATCCATAGACTTATAGTTAGGTCCTTACGTATCTAGATAAGATCTCGATTATGAGTAAGTAAGCGACCGAATAGAAATGTAAGTCTTAAACGGTTCGTGGTCATAGATGTGTCGAGAACTGGATATCGACACATCGGATAGACCACTGTGTCTTAGTCTTACCTTAGGGTAATGATGATCTCATAGTCATTCGACTTGGTGAAGTCAGAGACAAGACACAGGTGCTCATTGGAGAATGAGTTCACTGAACAACCAAATTAGAGTTATTAAATGGTTAACTTTAACTAAACTATCTTTAATAACTCTAGTGTGATGATAGGTAAGCTGGTCCTTATGACCTGAAGTCATTTGTACGAACCTGTGAGTGAACCGTGTACCTTAGACCTATGATCTAGCTTCGAGGCTAGGCCTGCTGAAAGATCTTAGGTTGAGTTGCACCCGAAGCTCTCGAGACGAGTAGATGACTAAGATGGGATTCGTCACTTCCGTTAAAGGGAAGTTAGTGTTACAGGCTCAGTACGGTCTTTATGTTAATCCTCGGCCGGGGTACGTTGTAAGAAGTACAACATGTATACAACAAAGACCGCCGTATACTGACCAATGTTGTCTAATAGGGTTGATAGTAAACCATACCCTAGGCCAACAGGAACATAGTCTTGACGAAGGGACTATAGCCAACGAAGTTCATCACTGACACAGCCAATGTAAATCCAATGATGCTTTTGTCAAAGGGTCGATCACGTTATGATGATTCTGAAACAGGGACGACAGCTACTGTTCGTGGTGATCGTCGTCTAGGGGTTTCGAGCCCCAACCTGTAGTAAGTTCAGGCCGTAGGGTCTCACACCGAGTAGCGTTCGTGTCTTAGTAATAGGAAGATTAATTAAGAGAGATTCATTTGATGATATTGAATAGTTAATATTCACAAAGCTTGTTGTGAAAATTAGTCGTAATAGCAATAGGGACAAATTTTGCATCTGACGCAAACAATGATTAAACGTGTCGTAAATTGGTTACGACAAATTTAGTAGGAACAAATATGTTGGAAAGGGTTACCTGGATGATGGGATCATCCCGGTCTAAACACAGGTTCAAACCGCGTCCAAATCGGAGCTCAAACGAGCCCAGAAACGTGAAAACAGTTCAAGGCAAGGTGGGTTAGACCCACTGGGCTAACAAGCCCATAAGCAGAGGCAAAACAGGCTCGGCCCGCTGGCCGCAGCAGGCTAACACCCACTGCACAGCGGGCGGCGTAGCCCGCTGCATGCAGCGGGCGGGCTGCCTGCCTCACATGCCTTGGGCAGGCGCGTCCGCTAAGCTTAGCGGGCGCGCCCGCAACTTAAGTTGTTTTAGGGTTTTTGAAACCCCAAAAAGACGGCTACGAAAGTTGATTTTTTGCCCAACTTTGGGCAATTGTTTGAGGGGTCAAACGAAGTCGAAATTCGTCGCTGTTGGTTCCTACGCGTTCACCATTCGAAGCCCTTTGGATTGATAGCTTGTTTGGTGTCTAAAGTTTAATGAGCGAAGAGACTTAATTAGTTAAAGTTTGCTTTTATGAAAAGCTCACTTAAACTACAAATTAAGCTAAATTGGCTTAATTGAATTTTCCTTTCATTTGCAAAAGTCCCACATTGCTCACAACGAAAGAGTGAGTGCCGACTCCCTATATAAATAGGGGTACACTCTCTTCGTTGAAAAATGCACCAAGTCCTCGATCGAGTAGCTCCAGACTTTTAGAGCAAGCTCGATCGTCGACTAAACTATTCTCTCTCTCTCTCTCTTCCTATTCTCCGGAGTAGTCCTAGCAAGACTACAAAGGGGGGTTGGATTTGGATCCAGACGTCTAAGACGCGGGTTCTACTCAAGTGAAACTTTCTACCGCGTGTGATCGGCTTGGAGGTGAAAGTCGGCTCGGACGGATCGGTTCGAGGGTGCGTGGCAGCTCAGGCGGATCGCGTCAAGGCGGCTCGGCTACGAGGAGCATCAGAAGACGGTGTGATACATCTTGCCTGCTCCAGGGTCAAGATTCCAGGTATGTGGTTAAGTAATTTTTAGTGTAGATTTAATTTGTCGCTTTAGAATAGATCCCTCTTGGGGTGGTCAGATCCACCCCAAGTTGGCATAGATCAGGCTAGGTTCTGGCTCCCTCAGAGCCTAGCTAAATTGTTTAGGTAGCTCAGAAATTTTGTTTTCGATTTTTCGCTGCGTTTTAAGCCCATGTGGTCCGTCCGACTTAGGACGGACAAAGATCCGAGCTCTGAGGGTCCGCCAAAACCCCAACAGTGACTCGATCGAGCATAGCAACTGCTCAGTCGAGCAGATGCAAGTTGAAGAAACTAGCAGATACGCAGCTTGCTCGGACCGAGCACTCATGGTGCTCGGTCGAGCAGCCTTTAATTCGTACGCCTGACTAATCTTGTGCACGGCCGGAGCAACTCCTTCAGCAACCGAGTCAGCTATCTGCTCGAGCGAACAGAGCTGACTCGGCCCGTACTGACAGAGTGATGATTTTGGAGGAGCTCGATTTACTGTCATGCTCGGTCGAGCAGTACACCTGCTCGGACCGAGTGACCGACCGAGTAACACACTGCTCGACCGAGTCACCACTCGGTCGACGATGCTGAAGGCCATTTTTGGAAAGAATTTGGAGCGGCTGTTGCACGTTTTGGGGAAGGGAAGTGAGGGAAGCTGCGACGGCGTTTGGGGGCGATTCATTTCTTATAGTTTTTTGAATAGAATTTTGGAGATGAGATTAGGAAAAACTTGTTGGATCTAGATTACTTTGTTGAAGATTATTGGATCGAAATTATTGGAAGTTTATTTTGCTATTCTAGCGTTCTTGGAATCTTGTTTTTCTCTGAGATCTATTACTCGCTGTAAGTTTCTCGATCTATAATCTATCAATTTGCGATGATGTTTTCTTCCCCAAAAATTGTGTTTTTATTTGTTAATATTGTCATGAGTGAGTAGTATTTTCTAGGGTTGATGGGTTAGCCCTAAGACCCTAGGGGGGAGATGTAGATCCGGATCCCTAGGTTGGATTGGGAATAAAATGGGAGTGCTTCGGTTGATCCTACCGAATCCCTAGGATAACCCGTACTGAGATCATGCCCACGGTCTGTGGAATTGATGTGCTTAAGGGGTATCCTTAGGATTCGAATAGGAAAATCGGTGGATCCAACCAAGGCTCGTGACCATGCCCGGCTCGTGCCTCGAGGGGATCCATCGACGAACTATATCGCTACGTTGACGGCTACCGCTATTGTGTCAACGAGAGCCACCGAAATACCTCGCAATTCTAATCCACGAGAGTGGTACGAATTGGGAGATTAATCCCCTAACTCTAATGCAACGTAAGTATTCTATTCCAACATCGATCCCCGACAGTCTTAGCGGTGATCCCGAACGCCCTAGTCCTTTTTATTATTAAATCAACAACGATACCAAAACCAATTCTCTCAACCCGATAGCTATCTCACTTCGAGATATAAAGTAAGCTGAGAATTCAATTACACTGTCACCTTCATTGTGGTATTCGATATCTTTTATACTATAATTTGACACCGGCCGCTTGCGGATAGAGCCCAGAATTGACACCTAGTGGCCATACCATGCCTGGCGATCGTGACACCACCGGGTGGAATCTAAGTGTAGGTTTCGGGTGCATCACCGCTTATGCAAAAAGATAACAGATCAGGGTGAGCTTCTCAGATGTTATTCGTAACACACAGAGTACCTTCGAACCAGATGTGCTGGGCGACCATCTCGTCTACGACCAGGTCTTTGAAGACCATGTTCTCCCTCGGGATCACCTCTAGGATCCCAGTGTTCTCCAGATCGCTCCCCTCCGGAGCAACTTCGGCATTTACTGCGGGATTCAATGTCCCCCAGTTCGACCTCAGTGCCAGATCTGCCGGAGTCAAGACGAAGACAAATTTCTCCTTCTAGTCACTGACCTTGCCCAGCAGCCTAAGGATAAGCATCCTTACTGTCCTCGCGCTGAGGTAGTAGTAGTCCTCCGTCCTCTTCGCCCTAAAGAAGTACGGGAAGAGCGGTAGCGTTGGGCTTATTCTGTGGGTAGAGCAGAGCACAAGGAAGCCGACCATCGTGCTGATGGAGTTTGGTGTCAATTGGAAGAAGGGAAGCTCGAGGAAGTGGAGAATGAGAAGAAGATAGGGATGGAGCGGAAAGCGAAGACCCAGGGTGAAGGTCGGGAAGTACACGCCGACCTCGTAGTCCCGTGGGGTGCAAACCCGCTCGTGAGGCTCGGGAAGGCGGACTGGTAGGGGGGCCGGATGTATTAGGCACTAATCTTTGGGATCTTGGAGGGTAGCAGCAGCGACATTTGGGCCAGGATTCCCGCGGAAACCGCGGCCGGGTTTCCACCGCTGCCGGCGACCCTGGCGGCTTTGGCGGCCTTAGCGGTTGACTCAGGTGCTTTCCCTTTCTTGGGGTCCCTCGTCATCACCGATGATGAAGTGTCGGCTTGATTTACTGCAGTGTCTCTTCCGGTTCCGACATCAACGGCATCTCCGAAACCATCGACGTCGACTCAGTGGCATCACCCCTGCTGACCTCCCCGACGTGCTGTTCGATGAGGGCATTCTAAGAAGAAGAAGCCACGGGAGAAGCGAATGAGGACATCCTTGAATCGGGAGTGTACATGAAGTAGAAGATCGGACAAAGGAAGCTCTGGTAAACGACGACAGTCGACGGTAGCTGCTCTCGACGGTGCGAGGGGGAAGAATTTGAAGTTTCAAAATTTTTGGCAAAAGTCTCTCATGCTCCCTTTCCGGCTCCATTTATGAGAAGAGGCAGGTGATCACCAACGTGGGCCACGTGGCGAGATCCTAGCAGGCCTAAGCTGGCGCCTCGAGTTCTCCTCCAATCACCTCAGCCACGCGTCATCTGTCTAGCGGATGGGCGCCTCGAACTCTCCCCATCGCCAGATCGCCATCATGATTTCTGAGATTCGACAGTTGATTAAACCAGAAAATGCGCAAAGGCACGCCTTCCACTTCCAAGCGTAGGAGCGTCAATGCAATAAAAAATAACCGGTGAGTACCGGGTCAGATCACAGGGACAAGTCATTCTACATTTGCAAGTTTGATCGATAAAGAAAAATAAAGCATGAGACAACCGCCTCGCTAATGGTGGAAGTGGAAAAATGTTGTATTGAATCTGTAATTCCAACCTAGGTGGGTAGGGTTAGAGAACCATATGGGGATTTAGGATAGCTAGGAGAGAAAGCATGGGTTGTGGGTTCACTAAGATTGGTGTTAATCAAGCTCTAATTACCCGCATATAACTCAATTGATCATCCGGCTAAAGACACTCAATCGGAAAATTTAGCTTTCATGAACACGGTAATTAGTAATAGGGATGGATGCATCATCATGGCACTAGTCAAATAGGATCATGGACTTTTCTCAAAGTGCGTCCACTTGGGTCTTAACCAATAAAATTAGCCCTAATGATTCATCCAACATTAACATTGAAAATCGGCAAGAGGAAATTAAAGTTATAATTAACATCCAACATACATGAATTACAACCCAAACAATTCAACACTACTTAATCATCATGAAAAAGAAGAGAAATTTCATACAAAATTAACATCACTAGTTCATTACAAATGAGAGATATCAAAATTACAAACGGGGGAGGAAGGATTTCACCCAAGAACTCTCCCAAATGAACACTTGCTTCCACCCATTTGCTCATCCTCCAAGCTTTCCACATCCCCCCATGGCCTCCATGCCCTAAAAAATCAAAGAGAGAAGAAGAAGTGGCTGAAAAACAGCCCCAAAACCCCCTAAAAACGAGTTCCAGCCATTTTGGGTCTGCTGGAGCGAACTGGGTCGAAAAAACGCACCCAAACCCGTAAAAAATACGCACAAAAGCCCCCTTACAAAGCTCGCGGGTTAGGCTCTCCAATGCTCGCAAACTGGGCTGCGGGCACGCGCGCTGCGCGTGCCCGCCCCCAGCGGGCTGCCTTATTGCCGTTTTTTTATTAATTAAGTAGCGGCACGCTCAAAGAGCGGGCCGACCCACCAGCTTTTTTTCGCATTTATATTTTTTTATTTTCTTTTCTTTCAAAATCCAGAATAGCCTCCCTTGTTTGATAAAATCCCAAAAAATATCTCCAAGCTCCGAAAAATTCTGGAAAAATTTCAGAAATTTCAGAAAAATCCCAGGAGTACCTGAAAAATAAGGGGAGCAAAAATTAGTTCATAAAAACCACATTTTATGTATAAAATAGGAATATGCTTTAATAATTCACGATATCACAAATACGCCCGTATAACATGATATACACATAAAATGCCCAGAAATGGGGGGAAAATATGCAATTTATATCCCGAATCAGCAGTCAGGATCCATTGAATACAGCCAAACCGTCCTTGAATGACGGGGTAATTGTTACGCCCTAAAGGCCGGCCCATGGAGTTCAGGCCCATTTATGCAAGGAAGGCCTAAGCAGACACCTCACCGACTCTCCCGACGGGACACTTATCGAGCTGATCGGCTCGTTCCTGAGAAGCTCGCCTCGTCTCGCCTCACCTCCCTCACCTCGAGCTCACCTCCAAGGACCACCAGGAAGCTCGCCGCAGCAACCTGACAGCTCGCCCACCCACAACAAGGAGCATCCTCCGGAGGAACCGAGTCTACTCGCCGACCTATAGCTCACCCTTAAGGACGACCAAGCACAAATATCTCTAATTCACCTACACTCCATTAATGCCAGGGGTTAAGGGCAAGAACTGACGGTTGCCCCTCACGTCTCATTAATGCTCCTGACACCTCCTGACACCATTAATGCGGTAAATATCCCTGCCACAGCCCCAACACTCGAGTGTCAACAGGGATGATTCGACGACTGACAAGACGGCGAGCAACCGCCTCTCAGCCCTATAAATACCCACCTCCTACCTCTATTGAGGGGGTTGGTGGGTTGGTTGGAAAAATACTGATGGCTAAATCCTCTAACTCGTCTCCACACACTAGGTCAGATATCTTACATATATATGTGCCTTTCTCATAAGCCCGCCGCACTTCGCCGACCTGCCTTTAGGTCGCCAAGTGTGCCCGGCGTCTACCTCTTACGTCACCAGCTGACTTAGGCATCAGAGAGGCTTAGGGCTGATAGCCAGCCCTGTCTTTCTGATATGATGTTCATCCTCGCAGGAAGCTCGTCTCAGCTACCGGGAGCAGGCGACCTTCGTGTGACCTCCAGGTGACCTAGGGCTATTCACCTTTGAAGCGTGCTCTGAGTACTCCTAGCCTCGCCTTCACTCATAACCTGTAAATCATTGTACCGTGATTCCCACTACATACAAATATTATTGTGTGCGGACTTCACCCGCAACAGGCCTTAAGGCCGACACAGAGAATAAAGGACCAAATAGTTGAAGCCCAAGCGAACAGCTCTCCGACCATCCAGAATAAGAACAAGACTGAACGGGAAGCTCATCCCGGCACGGGGAATCTCGCCTTACTGAGCGGCAAGCTCGCCGACAGAGTCAAGGGAAGAGCTCGTTAGCTGATCGAGTGGAAGGCTCGCCAGCCTAGCGAAGAAGAAGCTCGCCTACTCTCCACACTAGAAGCACGGCCAGAGAAAGACTTGGGATGCCAAGCTCGGATGCTGAGCTTCGCTCACTCTGGGGGCAACCTAACATGCAAAAATATCTGTGACATGGTGACGTAGGGCCACCTACGCTTCCAATTATTGCCAGAGGTTAAGAACAAGAACTGATGGTCGCCCGTCGCATCTCCAATTAATACACAAATATCTCTGACACACTCTGACACCCATTTAATGCTAGGTTGAGGCGGTTCAATAAATATCTTTGACACCCTTGCTGACCAATCGCGTCCCCACAAATGCCCCAGATAAGCAGAAGCGACAGTTGATTAGATGACGATCAACTAACTCTCGACACTATAAATACCCCCCTTTAGCCACCAAAGAGGGGGTTGGTTAGTTGAAATCGTAAACTTACATTCAATACAACAAAAGTCGGATATCATCCATATATCTGTGTCTTCCACTTAAGCTCGCCACGTATAGCCGATCTACTTTAAGATCGGCCAGCGTGTTCGACCTACTCCCAAAAGATTCTTTCAATAACTTAACCATCGGATAGGATACGGGTTGACAGCCAACCCAGCCTTTTTAACGAGATGTTCTTCCTGCAGAAAGCTTGGCCCAGCTACCAGGCGATCGGCGACCATTCTGTGACCAATCGACGACCTCGGATCCTTCGCATACAAAGCACCTCCTAAGGCGCATTAGCCTCTTCTACGTCCCAACCACTTGCAACCGTTGTACCCTTGATTTCCCTATACAAATTCTATTGTTGGACAGACTTGACCTGCCATAATAATCATTTTGGTACTTGCAGAATTTGAGGTCATCCCTTTCATATTTGCCCTTCTTGGCGGATTCCTGGACCAGTTCTTCTCACTGGGCATAAGCTAGGACCTCCACCTTAGGTGTGTTTGTTCTTGCATAAGCTGGGCACTCCTTGCTTCCAGGGCTCCTCTCCATCTGTCTCTTATCCCGAGATTCCTGGTGAGGGGTTTCCTGGGATGACTTTTCTCTCTTGGTGTCTCTACGGCGGGCATGATTGCCTTTCTCAGTAGTTTCAGTTGGTTCCTCTGCTTCTTTAAAGAAGGTGAACCACTCTGTTATATTGAACAGCTCTACGAGGTTGTTAGGTGGAAACTGGTGGAGGGCCCTCCGCAAGTGTTTGTCCTGCACTGCTTGAGTGAAAGCCGCGATGACAGTCACATCCGATGTATCCTCTACCTCGAGCCTTTCGTCGTTAAACCGCTGGACGAGGGCTCGGATTGCCTCTTTATCCTTCTGTTTGAACGTGAAGAGGTGGGAGGACTTTCTCTTGGGATGCCGACCTGCGACAAATTGCCTACAAAACAAATCGGCCAATTCATCGAATGACCCGACACAGTCGTCGGGTAATCCGTTGTACCAGCCCTCCACCGTCTTAATTAGGGTAGTATGGAAAGCTCGGCAAAGGTATCATCGTCGACCCCATGAAGCAGCATCATGTTTAAGTATTTGCAGATGTGTGCCCACGGGTCGCCTTTGCCATCATACGTCGGCATGGCGGGGAGTTTGAATTTTGAGAGAAAAGGAGCAGACGTGATGTTCTCCTTCAACAGGGTCTGCCGAAGTGAGGAATGGATAAGTAGGGATCGCCCATCCCAGCCTTGCAGTTAAGTAGCTCCTGAGGATCGGTTGGGAATTTCCTCCGCCTCTCTCCTCTCGTTTCCACCTGCAAAATCGAGAGGGTTGTAGCCTGGAGAGATCCCATTTATTACCTGATCCAGGATGCTGCGAGTCGTGCGCCTATAGTTGGAGGGACTGGGTCCTCCCTGGAAACCAAAGGTATGGTTATCATTCCCCATTTTTCCATATTAGTGAGATGTAGGAGTTGTATTAAGTGTGGCAATCTCTTGTCGATCCACACTCGGATCTCTTGGATCCCTAAGCATGGCAGCATCCCTCGTCGGTGTCAGAGTTGGGTTTAAAGGCGGTAGTTGCTCATTTGCAAGTGGTGGACCTCACATGCTTTGATGCACTAGAGTCGCCAATACGCTTAGACTCTTGTCGAACCGCTCTGCAAATCGGTCGAGTTGCTCCTGTGACACCTTAGATACCTTGGTGGTCCTTCTGGGTCCTTTTGATGAGGATGTAGAATCTGAGGCATCCTCCATTTGGACGTTGTTCGCATTCTAATTCTCGTTCGGATCTGGGTTCGGTCCGACGTTGTTGGGTCCAACCGACATAGCTTGTTGATTGCTCTGGGATGTCGAACTGATAAACATTTCCCACAAACTGTGCCAAACTGTGAAGGCCAAAAATGACCGAAACAATTGAGATGCTGACGTGGATCCTTTCTTACTGAATTGGAGACTCGTTAGTCGGTTAAGTGGGACCATAGGTTAGAATAACCAGGGTCGTTGGTAGATGGTTTTCGACTTGCGGTGCTTGTTCGCCCCTCGAACGATTGAGCCTCGGTCGATCGTTGTTGAGAAGCTTGGGCACGACCTTCTCGCAAGATCGAGGATCGATGATCTGCACCACAAGATAGTGTCAGGGGGATCAAATCTGGGTCCCGACCCAAATCCCCTTCGATGCTTGAGTTAGAATAGGATTTAAATGAAGGGGGAGCTTGGAGCAGCTAAGATCGACCCACGGAGGCTCGTCTCAGGTCTGGCGTCGCAAGCTCTTTTGTGGAAGAAATATAAGAGAAAGTATGTAATATCAGAGTATCAGATCTCGTACATCCTCTATTCTGTCCGTCTTCCTTGTATTTATAGACTTCCGGGGTCTTTTCAGTGTCGTTGGGAGGATAATGGTTACCAATTATGGTGCCACGATCTTCTCCTTTAATAGGGGTAACTGTCGCACGTCAGTGCTATGTACGAGCTCACCTTCAATCCCACGTTCAATTGGCGGGGGTGCAACGTGTGATTGATAAGTGGGCTTTGACTGAGTTAGCTTCTGGCCTCTTTTGTGGGCTCCATGGGCCTCAGTCGCTCGTCGAACGAGGCCCCTCGAGTGTCGGCCTGATGACTTAACAAGAGCCTTACTGCAAATCAAGTTTTAAGCTGATTTAAAACTTTAAAGAGTGTTGTTAGATGCACTACATATCTTTATAATTTCACCGCATCACTAAATTAACCGCACCAAACTCTTTTCATTTAGTAAGTCACCGCTATTTGTTTCATTTTTATCCTTTATATAAACTTGACCTCACTTCTCTCACCCCTTCATTTTCTGTTAATACAGTTCATCACTTTGCCTCATATCCAAAGCTGGTCCAGTCTTTGCCTCAGGTAATGGGAGATCTGTAAAGCTGAACTCGTCGGTAAGCCCGCATGATTGCTGCAAACAGCTCATACTTGATTATATCATGATCACTGACGCTCTATCTAACATGCCTTAAGGACTCTTCAAAATATTTCGCCTTTATTTCACTTGCACCCTCTTCTTCATACACATTAGCTTCCCTCCTCAAATCCTGCCAAGTATGACAAAATTCAATGACCAGGTTCGGTTGTACATTGTTCACAAAGTAATCCAGAAAGAGAAAAGGACGGTTACCTTCTCGTTACCTTCTCTAATACAATATCTGCATGCTCTCTGGCAAATCTCAGTAATGTTCGCACCACTAAAACCCTCGGTGCAACGAGCCAAGCCCCGCAAGTTGACATGAAGGGAGACAGTTGACTTCCTCAAGCACGACCTGGATATTTCAAGGCGCGAGGGTTCATCAGGCAGTTGTATGTAAACTAGCTGATCAAAACCTTCTCTTGCTGTTCATCCCATCCATCTCCGTCAGCAGCTTGTTCAGAATTCGGTCGGTGGCACCACCATCATCTCCTACCGAATTCCCGCGTTGAGCTCCGCTGCCAAGAGCACCAAAATTCTATGCAGCCATCGCCGAGCGATCACGTCACAGTTCATCGATCATTCAATCGTCTCCATCGATCAAAGTCACTGCGGGTTGGCAAAGTTTTTAATTAATTAACAAATTTAAGAGTAATAATTAAAATCTAATTAAAATTAAATTTGCAATTTCGAAAAAATTAACAATTACGACGAATTTATAAGAATATACGGTGCAACTAGCAAAACTCAACTTTAAATTGCCTTACCTAGCTCACAAAGTTCCATTTATCACCTTGTCAATAGGGATGACAAGCTGATTTAAAACTTTAAATTGCCTTGCCTAGCAAACTGAGATCCTACAAGGAGACCCTACAAGTATGAACTTTTGCAACACATTTCAATCACTAAGTATGAAATACTATCTTTGGAATTCTTTGTCAAGAAGTCTAATTTCCAATTATTTTAATTTTAGCTCGCCTAAACTTCCAAGTAGAGATAGATCCAAATATAGCACGGACTATAGAGAAAATTAATGTAGGTTTTTCCCCTCGAAATTTTCTATAATAAGAATGTATATAAATTTACCTTGATATGAAACAAAACGAGGGGGCGAAGAACCAAAGGGGATATGATTCTAAACTTTTCATGTTTGCGAATGATGATTTGAATAAGAACCCAGATCCAAATCCTACAAAATGATAGTCATGTTTTAAAATCAAAATCAAAATCAAAATCCAAAACCAATAATGTCAAAATTTGGAATTTGAAGTACAAATAGGGATGGAAAAATTAGTCAGGCTCATGCTGGCCTAGAACTATGAATTCATATACTGGATCAATGGTTACTTGCCATTGTGGCTCACATGTAGTATCGTGCCAACCCATTCGTGCCCCTACATGCTAGCCTATTAGTGCTTGCATCGTGCCATTAATTCATGTTAAAGAAGTACATGCTAATTTTAAATCATTACGAGGATATTAAATCAACTTTGTGAATGGGCTAATGACAATATCAACTACTTGTGATTGATTGCTACGCACATCTTTAAGCTAAGAGGTGTAATAAGTCATTGACATGTGGATAGATGGAGGATATGTTTTGTGGATAGCCTTTGGTAATTTTTTTGGTTTTCTCTTTAGAGTAATAGAGACTTGGACTAATCTTGTGTGACTTTCGACAATTAACAACTTAATCTGAAAGAGAGACATGCTAAGATCTTATGATCGCATTTGAGTCGTGTTTTGATTGTTTTTTTTTTGGAAGAAATAAACCAGAAATAGAGAGAAATTAAGATAATGTTGTAAACTTGGCGGCTACGGAACCCCGTAGCCCTGTATTTATAGAAGTAGAGTTACATAATGGGTGAATACCCAATAACGGGCTGGGCCTCCAAAAGCCCGTTTATAACACTTCCCCTTATCCATCCATTGTTGTAAGTCGTAATGAACGCTTCAGGGTTCATAGAGCTTATCTGATCATGGGTCTATAGATACTTCTGTATCCTAAGTTTAAGAATTCTTGTCTCGTTAAAACCTTTGCCATGGAAAAGCCAGTGGGAAAAACCAGTGGCCAAGGGAAAAGAGTACAAGTCTATATAACTTCCCCCGATCGATGGATATCACTAGAAGTGGATGCTTCTGGATCCTATGTTAGGGATAACTGCCTCGTTAAAACCTTTAGCTATGGAAAACCCAGTGGGAAAAACCAATAGCCAAGGAAAAAGAGTACAGTTTTCCATAACTTCCCCTGATTAGTGGAAGTATTTAGGGGGTGGATACTTCTGGATCCAGAGTCAATGAGGTTTCCTCGTTAAAACCTTTAGCTATGAAAAACCCAGTGGGAAAAACCAATAGTCAAGGGAAAAGAGTATAACACTACATTTGACTCCCCCTGATCTGTACAAGCTGCAGGCTTGCAGATCTCCTAGGCAACTATACATCAATCTATTACAGTGTTCCGATAATAAGTACAAAGTACAAGGCATCGCTCACCTATACAAGACATCTCTCATCTATACAAGTATCGATCATCTATGGCAGCTACTGAATCAGATGGAGCTCTTCTAAAGAGGAGTGGTCTGCAGACTCGGTAGGTAGCAGCACGTCTCTGACCCAGTCGTCACTGTGTCTGCGAGGTACTGCAGGACCTGGCTGTGCGTACTTATGATTTGCTTCTTGGATTGATGAGCCTCTCGGGATGGTGGGATTGATGTTGCCTTGGAAGCATGCTTTGCTGGTCTCCAGGAGGTGGTCGCTTCTTTGTTGCAGTCATCGCGATGATCTGTAACCTGTATCTGCAAATACATTTAACATGTTGGATGATCCTTGACCCTTGGAGGTAGCGCAGAAGCTACATATCTCTGGTCCAGTGGTGCGCTGCAGGCACTGCACTGTATCTGGTTAAAGGGTTTACTGCCAGATAAAGGAGTGTACAAAAGACATTTGAGTAAGGCACTTCAGGACCTAGGATATCCTTCCCCTCTTCCAGCGAACAGAAGGGGTCTTAATGTGCATCCATACAATTAGTTGGTGTATTATTGGATTGCAATTATCCATGTTTCTTCATCAACTGGATGATTATTCATCTGCTGGATGATTATTCATCTTCTGGATGATGGTTTCATCTTCAGGATAATGGTTCATCTTCAGGATGATGGTTTATTCTTCGGGATGATAATTCATCTTCAGGATGATGGTTTCATCTTCAGGATGATAATTCATCTTCAGGATGATGGTTTCATCTTCGGGATGATAATTCATATTCAGGATGATAATTCATCTTCAGGATGATGGTTTCATCTTCGGGATGATGGTTTCATCTTCGGGATGATAATTCATCTTCAGGATGATGGTTTCATCTTCAGGATGATAATTCATCTTCAAGATGATTATTCATAAGGGTATGTTGTCACATCATCCATAGCAACATAGCCTAAAATTATATTTGCCAATCGCATGGGTTTCGCAATCATGACCAGGGAGCCTGATGCATCAGTTTAATTAATTTTGTAAGTGAGTTAAGCTCATCTTACATGGTTACTTCGTGGTTTCTGCGAAATAAACCTCTAAGATATAGCGTTTTGCTTATAGCATACGATTTTATTTATTTATACAATACTCGGTAACCCACAGTTTGATATCTTTTGATATCAAGACTTCAGGTCCAAACACTTCACATTTCATAAGTGAGTCCAGCTCAACTTATTATTGTGTCGTTCCACATAATCTGGCCAAATTTCTGCGTTTGTTTCAGGAAATGGAGATTGGGAACGATATCAATGGTAAAATGGAAAGTGAGGAATCGTCGACAAGTGTGTTTTATCCAAATACCTCTCCGTGTACGTACATTATTCAATTTATTCCAGATTTATCTCTTCTGGAGGTTCTGGAAAGGGAGAGGATATGGAGATGAGCTCACTTTCCTGTGGTGGTATTGTTTTAGGGTCTCGTGGTATGTCCCCCCCATCCATTGAGGATATCCACTTCTGCTACCGGTAGATTGCATCCATTATAGTTGGTATGTCAATCCTAGCTGGATTTTTAGTAGCAGGGATGTGTGAATTTGACAATATTTATATTGTTAGTAGCTATGATTGCTTTAGCCTTTGGGCAAACAGCTCATACTTGATTATATCATGATCGCTGACGCTCTGTCTGACATGCATCAATGAATCTTCAAAGTATTTCGCCTTTACTTTGCTGGCACCCTCTTCTTTATACACATTAGCTTCCCTCCTCAAATCCTGCCAAGTATGACAAAATTCAATGACAAGGTTCGGGTGTACATTGTTCACAAAGTAATTCAGAAAGAGAAAAGGATTGTTACCTTCTCGATACCTTCTCTGATACATTATCTGCATGCTCTCTGGCAAATCTCAGTAATGTTCGCACCACTAAAACCCTCAGTGCAATGAGCCAAGCCCCGCAAGTTGACATGAAGGGAGACAGGTGACTTCCTTAAGCACGACCTGAATATTTCAAGGCGCGAGGGTTCATCAGGCAGTGGTATGTAAACTAGCTGATCCAGACCATCTTCTTGCTGTTCATCCCATCCATCTCCGTCAGTAGCTTGTTCAGAATTCGGTCGGTGGCACCACCATCACCTCCTACTGAATTCCCGCGCTGAGATCCGCTGCCAAGAGCACCAAAATTCTATGTCGCCATCGCCGAGCGATCACGTCACAGTTCATCGATCATTCAGTCGGCTCCATCGATCAAAGTCACTGCGGGTTGGCAAAGTTTTTAATTAATTAACAAATTTAAGAGTAATAATTAAAATCTAATTAAGGTTAAATTTGCAATTTCGAAAAAATTAACAATTACGACGAATTTATAAGAATATACGGTGCAACTTGCAAAACTCAACTTTAAATTGCCTTACCTAGCTCACAAAGTTCCATTTATCACCTTGTCAATAGGGATGACAAGCTGATTTAAAACTTTAAATTGCCTTGCCTAGCAAACGGAGATCCTACAAGGAGACCCTACAAGTATGAACTTTTGCAACACATTTCAATCACTAAGTATGAAATACTATCTTTGGAATTCTTTGTCAAGAAGTCTAATTTCCAATTATTTTAATTTTAGCTCATCTAAACTTCCAAGTAGAGATAGATCCAAATATAGCACGGACTACATAGAAAATTAATGTGGGTTTTCCCCCTCGAAGTTTTCTATAATCAGAATGTATATAAATTTACCTTGATATGAAACAAAACGAGGGGGCGAAGAACCAAAGGGGATATGATTCTAAACTTTTCGTGTTTGCGAATGATGATTTGAATAAGAACCCAGATCCAAACCCTACAAAATGATAGTCAAGTTTTAAAATCAAAATCAAAATCAAAATCCAAAACCAATAATGTCAAAATTTGGAATCGAAGTACAAATAGGGATGGAAAAATTAGTCAGGCTCATGCTGGCCTAGAACTATGAATTCATATACTGGATCAATGGTTACTTGCCATTGTGGCTCACATGTAGTATCGTGCCAACCCATTCGTGCTGCTACATGCTAGCCTATTAGTGCTTGCATCGTGCCATTAATTCATGTTAAAGAAGTACATGCTAATTTTAAATCATTACGAGGATATTAAATCAACTTTGTGAAGGGGCTAATGACAATATCAACTATTTGTGATTGATTGCTACGCACATCTTTAAGCTAAGAGGTGTAATAAGTCATTGACATGTGGATAGATGGAGGATATGTTTTGCGGATAGCCTTTGGTAATTTTTTTGGTTTTCTCTTTAGAGTAATAGAGACTTGGACTAATCTTGTGTGACTTTCGACAATTAACAACTTAATCTGAAAGAGAGACATGCTAAGATCTTATGATCGCATTTGAGTCGTGTTTTGATTGTTTTTTTTTGGAAGAAATAAACCAGAAATAGGGAAAAATTAAGATAATGTTGTAAACTTGGCGGCTACGGAACCCCGTAGCCCTGTATTTATAGAAGTAGAGTTACATAATGGGTGAATACCCAATAACGGGCTGGGCCTCCAAAAGCCCGTTTATAACACTTCCCCTTATCTATCCATTGTTGTAAGTCGTAATGAACGCTTCAGGGTTCATAGAGCTTATCTAATCATGGGTCTATAGATACTTCTGTATCCTAAGTTTAAGAGTTCTTGTCTCGTTAAAACCTTTGCCATGGAAAAGCCAGTGGGAAAAACCAGTGGCCAAGGGAAAAGAGTACAAGTCTATATAACTTCCCCCGATCGATGGATATCACTAGAAGTGGATGCTTCTGGATCCTATGTTAGGGATAACTGCCTCGTTAAAACCTTTAGCTATGGAAAACCCAGTGGGAAAAACCAATAGCCAAGGAAAAAGAGTACAGTTTTCCATAACTTCCCCTGATTAGTGGAAGTATTTAGGGGGTGGATACTTCTGGATCCAGAGTCAATGAGGTTTCCTCGTTAAAACCTTTAGCTATGAAAAACCCAGTGGGAAAAACCAATAGTCAAGGGAAAAGAGTATAACACTACATTTGACTCCCCCTGATCTGTACAAGCTGCAGGCTTGCAGATCTCCTAGGCAACTATACATCAATCTATTACAGTGTTCCGATAATAAGTACAAAGTACAAGGCATCGCTCACCTATACAAGACATCTCTCATCTATACAAGTATCGCTCATCTATGGCAGCTACTGAATCAGATGGAGCTCTTCTAAAGAGGAGTGGTCTGCAGACTCGGTAGGTAGCAGCACGTCTCTGACCCAGTCGTCACTGTGTCTGCGAGGTACTGCAGGACCTGGCTGTGCGTACTTATGATTTGCTTCTTGGATTGATGAGCCTCTCGGGATGGTGGGATTGATGTTGCCTTGGAAGCATGCTTTGCTGGTCTCCAGGAGGTGGTCGCTTCTTTGTTGCAGTCATCGCGATGATCTGTAACCTGTATCTGCAAATACATTTAACATGTTGGATGATCCTTGACCCTTGGAGGTAGCGCAGAAGCTACATATCTCTGGTCCAGTGGTGCGCTGCAGGCACTGCACTGTATCTGGTTAAAGGGTTTACTGCCAGATAAAGGAGTGTACAAAAGACATTTGAGTAAGGCACTTCAGGACCTAGGATATCCTTCCCCTCTTCCAGCGAACAGAAGGGGTCTTAATGTGCATCCATACAATTAGTTGGTGTATTATTGGATTGCAATTATCCATGTTTCTTCATCAACTGGATGATTATTCATCTGCTGGATGATTATTCATCTTCTGGATGATGGTTTCATCTTCAGGATAATGGTTCATCTTCAGGATGATGGTTTATTCTTCGGGATGATAATTCATCTTCAGGATGATGGTTTCATCTTCAGGATGAGGGATAATTCATCTTCAGGATGATGGTTTCATCTTCGGGATGATAATTCATATTCAGGATGATAATTCATCTTCAGGATGATGGTTTCATCTTCGGGATGATGGTTTCATCTTCGGGATGATAATTCATCTTCAGGATGATGGTTTCATCTTCAGGATGATAATTCATCTTCAAGATGATTATTCATAAGGGTATGTTGTCACATCATCCATAGCAACATAGCCTAAAATTATATTTGCCAATCGCATGGGTTTCGCAATCATGACCAGGGAGCCTGATGCATCAGTTTAATTAATTTTGTAAGTGAGTTAAGCTCATCTTACATGGTTACTTCGTGGTTTCTGCGAAATAAACCTCTAAGATATAGCGTTTTGCTTATAGCATACGATTTTATTTATTTATACAATACTCGGTAACCCACAGTTTGATATCTTTTGATATCAAGACTTCAGGTCCAAACACTTCACATTTCATAAGTGAGTCCAGCTCAACTTATTATTGTGTCGTTCCACATAATCTGGCCAAATTTCTGCGTTTGTTTCAGGAAATGGAGATTGGGAACGATATCAATGGTAAAATGGAAAGTGAGGAATCGTCGACAAGTGTGTTTTATCCAAATACCTCTCCGTGTACATACATTATTCAATTTATTCCAGATTTATCTCTTCTGGAGGTTCTGGAAAGGGAGAGGATATGGAGATGAGCTCACTTTCCTGTGGTGGTATTGTTTTAGGGTCTCGTGGTATGTCCCCCCATCCATTGAGGATATCCACTTTTGCTACCGGTAGATTGCATCCATTATAGTTGGTATGTCAATCCTAGCTGGATTTTTAGTAGCAGGGATGTGTGAATTTGACAATATTTATATTGTTAGTAGCTATGTCTGATAACTGTTTAACAGTTTCATAAGTGTGGATCTTCAGGATCTCATCACTATTCATGATAATCAGATCATAGGTATTAATGCTTTAAATGGTCAAATTGAGCTTCAGGCTCATGGATGATTATAGTATTTTTGTTAAACCTAATACTGGGGAATTAAGGTTATGAAGGATCTTCAGGATCACATCAAGTCTTTAAAAGAGGGCCCATCAATGCACGTCTTAGGAGAAGTGATTTAAATGCGTCTCATGTTCAGAGTGCTCAAAATCAATTTATCTGGGGTAATTACATCCAATAAATAGTTTTATATTCTGATGGTCCATAGTGGTGATATGTGGATGTATACTCATCATGGCTTCATCGATAAGATGTGCACTAAACGCTTCCCCCGTTAGGGGTTCTCGGAAACTGTTTATATGATGTGATCAAGATCATATAAATATGTTCTAAGGAGGCGTTCTGATGGTTTGCATGTTCCCTCATGGTCACCTACAACTGGATTTCTAATGGACAGGTAATCCGTTTAAATCATTTTAATGATTTACATATAACCCATTTCTGGGTATGAACACAAAGCTTCAGGGTGTTCAATTTTCTTCCAGTTGTTAAATATATTTGATTTCACAGTGTTATCCAAAAATCCGCAATAAGCTCGACTTCAATGAAGTTGAGCATAGAACTAGGGATATGAACCCGTCAAGGCTCCATCTATAAGATGTGCAGTAATGCCTCCCTGTTTGGGGATCTCGGAATATATTCATCTAGGATGGTTAATCCCGATGAATAAATTCCAATGCGGCATTTTGAGGGTGGTATGAGGGTAAGTAAAAGCTCAGCCAATATCCCAGTAAGGTAATATGTCCGTTGTGATTAATAATAATCTGGACTGCGGTTGGATAACAAGGTTTTGATTATGACTATTTTAAGAGGATAAATAGATGAGTACTTTAAGGTACATCATCAGCCATATGTAGGGAGTGAAGAGAGTCAATGGCATCCTCATTTTAGGAGTATTCAGGATGACAAATCATTTACAGTAAAATAAAATGCGTAAAAAGCGCATATATACTGCAAGAGAATACTACTAATAATTATGTTACAGAAACAAGTTTCATAGTATGATGTGTGCTCCAGAAAATATACGTCCATAATTGTGCTCATTTTAGACTCATATTAAGACAACAGATTAAATTTATTTTCAAAGTTTTATTTGTCCTCGGGGAGTAGCGAAATATACATATAGTCAATTTGACTTTCGTCGTTTAGACTAGATATGTATATAATTTTATATGGCGTAGGTTAATGCCCATTCATATTGCAAAAAGCATTATGGGTCTTGTCAGAACTTCTGGTCTGATATTGGGTTGCCATTGCATACTCCATGTCGAGGTATATCATATCTTCCCTTTCTCATTTAATACAAGACTTCCCCTGTTTTCAGTCTTCCTCATTGACATTCATAAGGAAGAATGAATATTGGACTTACGAAGTAGACATATACAAGGGAAATGAGTTGGTCTCTATATTTCCACTTTCTAATTTATGAGAGACTTTTTAAAAGTCTATTTGAATGCTTAAGTATGGTCTACAGGCCATATTTATTGAGTCATTCAAGTATTGTGTGGATTTAGAATCATGCTCAAGGCGAAACAAATACGTGGCCACGAAATTTATAATTTTTCACTTATCTTTTAAGCCACGACTTCGGGCGTACGCTTAATGTTAAGGCTCGATTCAAGAATCATACCTTGTAGAGTGAGATTACTCTAAAAGTGTTTATCGGTGTTATGACAACTGCTGGTGTCAATATTGGTTTATATAAACCATAGATCTGAGAGATCTATTTACCGCAAAATGCGCATCTCTAAAAGAAATCGCAAAAATGTTTTTCGCATAATCCATCGTACTTGTTAATTTTTATTAGGGTGAAAGGGTGTTGACTTTTGATTTGATTTTGAACTTCAAGTTCATTTTGATTTTGAACTCCAGGTTCATTTTGTCAAATAGGATATGATGTTAAACTTTTTGAAATCATTATTGGTTTGTTGTCATAAAATATCGTCATATCATGAGCACATCATACATATAATATAAAGCTTGTAAACGAAAAAAAAGTTGTGCTCAATCAACCTGAGTTGAAACAAGTATGATGTATACACATGCTATTTATATGCTTCAGGTATTTAAATAATCTCATCGCAGACATATATTTATGCTACAGGCATTAAAAAAAATATCATAGAGATTTTAGCATGCTAAATAAAAATGTACATCACAGAAGCATTAAATATGCGGGAGGTATATAATTTTCTACACATGCATTTAATCATCACAGACATTTTATAATGGAAATGAAAATTTTTCGTTTAATAATAATTGGACCACTGTGCAACGTCATACACCGTTAGGTTAGTTAACTAACGGCAGAGCAGTCGCAGGATTTTCCTAATTATTAAACGTGTAATAATCAGATAATCCGAATAAAGTGTGACTATAAGAAGCATGTAATTTGTCCAGATTTTAACGAAAAAGGAAATCGTAATTTAAATCTGAAAAATAATTTTGAATTTAGAAAAGTTTTTGGGGTCAAACCCTAGTTAGGGTTTTTGGTCGCGTGGGCTGCCGCTTCTGGCGGCTAGGGTTTCTGGATACGCCCGCGCATGGGGGGCCCGCCGTTGCCCGCTGGGGGCTACTGCAGGCGGCGGGCGGGGGTGGGCCCGCCGCTGCAGGTGGCGGTTTCTGCCCGCCGCTGCCGGCGGCGTGGGAGCCCGCCGCTGCCGGCGGCGTGGGAGCCCGCCGCTACCGGCGGCAGGGACAGCCCGCCGTTCAGCTGCGAGGTCACCCGCCGCTGCCGGCGGCAGGGACGTGCCCGCCGCTACCGGCGGCTGGGACGACCCGCCGCTGCCGGCGGCGGGATCTGCCTGCCGCGTCCGGCGGTGGGGTCACCTGGACGTGCCCGATGCTTCAGCGGCGGGATCTGCTCGTCGTTCATCGGCGGGGTCACCCGCCGCTGCCGGCCGCGGCGGGCACGTCCCCGCCGCTACCGACGGCGGGGACGGCCCGCCGCGTCCAGCGGCGGGGACGCCCGCCGCTGCCGGCGGCGGGATTGGAGGGGGGCTCATGACGGCTTCCGGCCGCACGGCGGAGAGAAATCCCCCCTAGGGTTTAATGGTTTTGGGGAAAAAAGATGATAAAAATCCAATTTTTGATGGAAAAAATCCATTTTTAATCTCCAAAAAAGCGTTTTTATTGTAAAAAGTTGATTTTTAATCAATAAAAACGTTGATTTTCATTAAACAATCGATCCAAGAATTTTGGATCTAGACATATGCGCATACGAATTTAAATCTAGGGAAATAAATTACCTCTAGATCCTACCGGCCGGATCTAGCGACATTCGGTGAAGGAAGCCCGTTCGCGTCGCGTTTGTCCGTCGGCAGAAGTTCGGCTCTGTTTCGAGCGTGCTGATAACGTGTTGTAAACTTGGCGGTTACGGAACCCCGTAGCCCTGTATTTATAGAAGTATGGTTACATAATTGGTGGATACCCAATAACGGGTTGGGCCTCCAAAAGCCCGTTTATAACAGATGATATTTTTTGGAAATTGAACAGCTGGGTTCTGATGTGAGAGAGAGAGAGGCGTTAAAATTATATGTGGTAATTTTTGATTTCATATGGGTTTCGCCGGATGATTTGATGGGCTTTAAAATTACATGTTTTAAAAAATTTTAAGGATCGAAACAAGGACAGTGCCGAGACAAGGACTGGGCCTAATGTCGGCCCCGACCTGGGCCTGAAGAAATCCGGGGCATTAATGAAAGCCGAAACCGCGGTATTATTTTTGCAAGGGTCAATGCCAGGGTTGGTCTTTTTCAGTGCCGGGTCGAGAGGCCCTCTATTTTCATCGCATAACACACTGCACATAATAAATGATTCATAGCCCTTTTATTTGCCGGCCCATCGGGAGTGGCCCGGCCAACCACCAGCCCAAGGTACAAATCAGAATGCAAGCTTAAAAGACTTCGTTTCTATGCTTACGTGGGGGTCAATGTAATTCTTTCTCCAACATTAACCGCTTGAATTTCTATGAATAAATGCAATCCATGAATATTTCCATTGCCCCATACATATATTTTATTGTATTCTTTTCTTCTTTTAGCAAACCAGCGTCATAATAGAAAGTTATAGAAGAAGCAGCCTATCATCCGCGGGATTAGGGATTAGGGAAGCGTATTAGGTGAGGGGAGGATGGCAAGCATCCACGTCATCAGCGGAATTCAATGGGACACCTTGCCTCCACGTTTAAGATCCGGTCCCCACCAATAATACCTACCCCACCCAACAGCACCTCCAGCTGTCACGTAACAGATTTAAGCCCATGGTACTCTCTTTCTTGTCAGGGCCGGCCGATGTCTCGTGCCGCCGTCGATAGGGACCACACGTGACTCGCCCACCACGAGGCCCACTTCCCCACTTCCCCCCTCCACTCTCTCTCTTTCTCTCTTGGCCCCCGGCCCCCACTCCCCTCTCTCTTTCTATCCCCTCCTCTTCTTTCTCCTCACGCTTTTCTTTTCTTGCGCCTCCTGGGCCCCACCTCCTCCTCCAACAAGAGAAATTTCCAAAACTTACTCACACAGAGCAGACAGATGCGCGATATCGAGGGAAAAAAAAAGCTACTAAAACTGAGCTAAAACAACTACAGCGTAAGTTAATTTTCATCATGATAACAAAAGATAAAAAGGATTAGATGGCCATACGTGATCTTCAATCGTCAATTAGGCAAAAAGAAAATAAGAAATTAAAATTACAAATCCCTAATTTTCATGACTAGTATCAGACGACCTCCCCTCCTCTTCTCCTTCCTCCTCCTCTTCCCGCTCCTCCGCCCTCTCCGCCGCGTCCCCCATCAGCTTCAGCTCCTCCTCTCCACGCGCTGCCTCCTCCGGCGGCCCCGCCGCTTCCACCTCGCCGTGAAAAACCGGCCTCATGGCCCCAAGGTTCACCATATGCGGCCCCGGCGGGAACGTCCATATCACCTCCTGGCTCCCCGCCGCTGGCGGCGGAATCATCCACACCGCCGGCGGCCACATCGGCACTATCCCTTGCCCCATCGCAATCGGGGCCAGCCCCGTCGACATCGTCACCGACTGGCCACCGCTCACCGCCCTCGTAGGCTGCAGCTTCCTTCGCTTCCGAATCCCCTCGTCCACCGACGATGCCGGCGGAGCGGAACTCGACGCCGACGACGGAGCTTGCGTCGGAATCTTTAGGGTCCCGTCGACGGTCGTAGCGATGGCCGGGATCGTTCCGGTCCCCGTCGCGGCTATGATCGCGGGCTCCGCGTGCTGGAGAAGCCACCGGATGGTCTCGCCGTCGGATTTGTGTCCGAGCTCCCGCGTGAGTTGGAAGATCCGAGCGGCACAAGCAGCGGGCATGCGGATCCGCCGGCCGCGGCCCTCGACTTTCGTGTGGCGATCTTTGGTCCTCGCCGCCGGTCTCTGGATTATTGGGAGTCCTGTCATCAGGTCCAACGGCTCCGGCTTCGGGACTATGAGACGGTGGTGGGGGTGGGGGTGGATCGGCAACGCTACCGCCGCCGGCGCTATCGTCATCGCTCCGGCGGCGGCCGTAACGGCGGCGGCCGTGAATTCATCAGACATGCGTAGGTCAGTCCTCCGTATCTCTTCGTCTTCTTGGTCTTTAGAATCCATCACTGCATCGTTTCGACTTCAGCGGCAAACAGACGGCTAGAAACAGAGGGGAGGGTGATTGAATGGAATTGGGATGAAATGAATAAAACCCTAGAAACACAAAGTGGATGAGGGGTCCATCGGGTTTTATCCTTGATGGACCCCACTTGCGTTGCATAATACAGCGGTGGGGCCAATGGGGGTTTAGTTGGAACCGACCCCACAGCAGGCGACGTGGGCCGTTGGATCTCGTATGGGCTTTCAAAGGGTCATGGATTTATATTTCGGTACCTAACCTTCTTACTTTTTACACATTTTACCATAATACCCTCTGGTTTTTCCAAATACCGACCTCTCCTACTATTTAAAAACTGATGTAGTCTGATTTTCTAATTGAAATAACTATTTTGTCTTTCATCCTTAATATTTAAAAAATTCATGTGTGGTCAGTTATTGTTTTGCTTAGTTATCGATCATGCCATTTATCTATTCAGTCTTGAATATGTCGCTTTTTTATTCCTTATATCGCAATTTAATTTGATACGACCCTCCAAGGATGGGTCCAGATCGAACGGTCCAAGCCCATGTAGCAAACCCACAGGCCTGAGGAGAACGAGGCCTCCGCGAAGACTCGGAGTCAGGCCGACCTCGGACCGAAGCAGACGCAACCGCTGACCCACGCCAGCAGCTAGGGGAGAGCACGGTCTCAAACCGGCGGTTTGGGACCTAAACCGAACCAACCCGTATAAGTAGCGGTTTCTTACATGTCAGACCAATCCAGACCGTCAGACCGATGGTTTCCGAGCCGACGAAAACCGCTTGGAGCGGTTTGGTTCGGTTTGGAACCGCGGTTCAGACATATGATGACGGAAGATCCCCTCGTATATCCAATTTTGCTAAATATACTTTGTCATTAATATAATTGCATGACATGGCTTTATTTTTGTGATCCTTATCAAACTAGGGAATGCATTGCATGATCACGCCCCCTGTTTCATGTGGAAATCATGGCTAATAAATATTTCTGACATGACCTATATGCATCTTTTTGACAAACTACAATAAAAATACCAACTTGTTCAAAAATAAAAACCCCAACCAGCAGATCTGAGATCCGAATCAGCAGCTTAAACGACTCATTACCTTAGTTTCTCGTTCCCCCAGCGAACCCACTGCGACCACCGATTCCCGAAGACGGGTTGCGCGACTGCGTCGGACAGCTTCTCAATGCGACGTCGGACTGCTTCTCAACTAAAAGAGAAGAATAAATAAGAAGATGAATACGAAGAAAAACAAGAAGAAGAAAGAATAAGAACGAGGAGGAGGGGTTTACATGGTCCGGGTGTTGGCGATGGCCGATGGGCTGACCGCTAATGGAGAATTAGCGATGCTCAAACGAAAAAAAACGAATGCAGTCTGAACTCTGAAGAGTGAAGACTGGAGATTGAAGAAGGCAGATAGCCAAATAGGGCCGGCACGGCGCCGCTCAGTTTAAAGGCCTTAGGCTAGGGTTCCTATGGACTAGGGTTAAAATCCCAACAGATTTCCAGCACAATATATAATATATGTTAGGAGTCGGTTCGGTTCGGTTTAAGCGGTTTCGACAGGGTGAAACCAAACCAGACCATATAAGTGGCGGTTTCCAACGATTGAGACCAAACTAGACCGATGGAGAGCGGTTCGGTTCGGTTTTTGGCTTGGTCCGGTTCGGTCCGGTTCGGTTCGGGCGGTTTGAGCAAACCGTGCTCACCCCTACCAGCAACAGTTAACCACTCCTCTTAAAACACGCCCCCCTTAATCACCATTAAGGAACCCTATTACGCCCACATTCATGACCCATGATGGCGCCATCAAGGTGGTAGATCATCGGGACGAAATGGAGGGACGTCGAGGGGACTCGCCGGGGAGGACTCCTATAAAGCGACTCGAAGAACAACTTAGAAAGGGACCACTGGCTGGATACGTAAAACCCTGAGGTATTCTTCTTGAACGACCTTATCTCCACCACATAATTCTCCTCGACTACTCGGCCCGAGGACTTGCGTATCAGCCTCCCCGTGAGCCATACCGATCCCACCGAGCATTCTTCAGATCCGTTCTGACTTAGGCAACGGAGTGGACTTAGTCGGAACCAAGGTCCGACCCCCTGACGAGCTTTTTCGTCTGTTCAGGTCAAGGAGATCCAGCTGCGCCGAGGCTACCCTTCGGCGTCCAATCAGCCCAGAGTCGAGCGGGCTCACCCCCGAGCCCGTTCATCTCCACCCCTACGGAGGCTGTCGCCTTGCCGATGACTCCCTTCGGCACGCCGACGCTCGAACCAGCACGCTTTTCGTCAAGCCGAACGAGCTGCATCCCGCTCCTGGAGGCCACACATGTCCCGTGTGACCGCATTGACCTCCAGCCCTCTAGTCAACCAACTTGCGGTGAGAAAACACCCTGAAACATCTGGCGTCGTCTGTGGGAACTGAAGAAGCACCCACGTCAAACAACCACATCCGAGATGACGTCGACATGCACCTCTAGGCACATGAGCGCAGCGGCGGCAACGTCAACGCCGGGGCCGACCAACGGTCACCTGGGCAAAGCCGCGACTACCTGGCGCCAGTCCCGAGCCGAGGGGCCAGGCGCACCGCGGGTAGAACCAATGGAGGTAGATCATGAAGGAGCCGAGGGCCACCCCCAGCCCATCTATTTCTCCGAAGAGGACCTGAAGGAGGCAAAGCCGTCACACGACGAAGCACTAGTCGTCTCGACTGTCATTGACACCGCATCGGTCTGACGACTGCTCGTCGACACAGGAAGCTCATGCGACATCATGTTCATGTCAACTCTGGAGAGGATGGGGCTGCGAGTCGAAGACCTGGAGCCTTGCTCCGGGCCCGTGATAGGCTTCACGAGCCACTCCACACCCATCGTAGGGATAGTCCGCTTCCCTGTCATGCTCGGGGAACCGCCCAACTCAACCACCATAACGATAGAGTTTGTGGCGTTTAGGATCGGGTCAGCATACAACAGAATCATCGGTCGATCGCCCCTCAATGCGGCCAGGGCCGTGGTCTCAACCCTCTACCAAATGCTCAAGTTCCGGACCCCAACAGGAATCGGAAAAATTAGAGGCGACCCGACGAAGCATAAGATCTGCTACCAGCTGACCAGCGCGAACCACGATGTGAAGCACTGCACCCCGATGGACCATCTTGACCCGAGATACGGCTCGGGCGACGTAAGACTCGCACCCCGTGGAAGAGCCGAAACTCATCCCCGTCACGGACATAAGCGGTAGATTCATCTCCATCGGGTCAGAACTCGACCCGATCCTGAGGGACGAGTTGATCGGTTGCTTGGAAGCCAACCTGGACATCTTCGCCTAATCACCTGCCGACATGCCAGGCGTGGACCCCCAAGTAATCACCCACCAGCTACACACCAATCCCAATTTTACGCCGGTCAGGCAAAAAAAGAGAGACTTAGGCGACGAGAAGATGAGGGCCGCATCCGAGGAAGTGGAGTGCCTGCTCGATGCAGACTTCATCCCAGAAATCTGGTACCTAAAATGGCTAGCCAACTTCGTGATAGTGAAATAGTCCAGCGGCAAGGGGAGAATGTGCGTGGACTTCACCGATCTCAACAAGGCATGTCCCAAAGATAGCTACCCGCTGCCTCGCATCGACCACCTCATGGACAACGCCTCGGGCTACGAGATGCTCAACTTCAAGGACGCTTATTTCGGGTACAACCAAGTCCAAATGGACCCGGTGATTAGGGTTCAATATTGTATATTTTACCCCTCATTAGATGGCATTTTGTGCATAATTTGTGTTCATTTTGGCTCCGATACGCGCATTTCGATGATAACACTTAATATTGGAGCTTACCATTTTTATATGCTTAAAATATAATTTTTACAGCTTATTAGCATCTTCATCTTGGTCTTCTATTATTTTTTTGTCGAATTTCGTGAAGTCCCGATTCCAACGCATATTTTTTCAGAATTTTTGGAGGTCGGAGCAATTTACTGCATTTTTTGGAAGACAATGTGACGGTGCTGAAAATTTCTGGGCTAGAAAGTCTGCTTTTCCCCCTCTTGTGCAGAATTCTGCTATCATTACAGTATATATTCTGACATAATGATATTTTTATGGTATTCTACACTTTGTTACGGTTCCATCGCCGCCTAGAACACGTCATTCCGAGGTCGGATGATTTTTCTAGAATTTTCGCAAGACAGTGTGGCGGTGCTGAAAATTTCTGCAGATTTGCCCCTCTTGTGAAGAAATCTGCTATCATTCCAGTGTATTTTTCGGCCTAATGATATTTTTCTGTTAGAGTACACTTTGTTACGGTTCCATCGCCGCCTGGAACACGTCAATCCGAGGTCGGATGATTTTTCTAGAATTTTCGCAAGACATGGTGACGGTGCAGATTTGGGCATTAGTTACGGGGTTGGGCGCGGATCCGACCCGTTTGGGCTGTTTTCAGACCCGAAATTCCGAGTTAATTCTTGGGCTTTCCTCCCATCTATTCCCCTCATTCCTTCTTCCTCATTCTTCATCTCAGGGTTAGGGTTTTGGTGGAGCAACAAAGAAGCAAGGAGGAGCAATTGGGTTTTGGTTGGGGTTTCCTTGGAGATCTTGGTGAACTCTTTCCCTCTCCATTTGTATTTTGATTTAGTGATTTGTAATGATAATGGATGATGTTTTTAGAAGTAAAAATCCATCTTTTCTTGTTGTAATGAGCTAGATCTTTTTCTTGTGTGGTTGTGTTGATTTGTGTTTGTGGAGCTATGGTTATTCAATCTTGCATGTTTAAATGTTTATGTGGTAGGATTGATGAGATATACTTTGAGTTATGGATCCTAGTGGGTATTCCTAGAGTGGAGTTTGCCTAGTGGTACCACTCATGTATGCTTATTTGTTTATTATCTCAATTTTCCATACCATACTTTCATTGCACACCAAGTGTTTGATAAAATGCCACATCCACCGATTGCTCATTCCTTAGCCGGAAAGACAATTGAGTTATCCCCGGATTGAATCCATATGCTTAACAACCACACTCTCACACATCACACAAGCTTTCTTGCCTATTTGTCTTCACGATTCCTCTACCCGAGGATGTTGATTTGGTAGTTGGTCTCAAACACCCACATTTTCACACACACACTTCCACCCCGTTAGCATAGTTGGTTGTTAACCACAGTTACCCTTCCTACATCAATTGAATTTGCGATTGCAAAACGACTTGTTCCCGTGATCCGACCCGGTCTCACCGGAAATAAATTTATTACTTGACGTCCTCCTACACTTGGGAGTAGCGCTCAAGCATCACATACTTGAGACGCGTTCAAGCAATTGGCGCCGTTGCCAGGGACAACAGTTTTTGCATTTACATTTTCGATTGATTTTGAAAATTTTGGCGAGATACTTCCCACTATTAGTGTGAGTCTTTTCTGATTCTTTATTTTCACTTTTTGATTTGAGATTTTTTTTATTTTTTACTTTTTGAGTCATTTGCTATCTTTATTTTCATTTTCTTTTATAAAAATTCGAAAAAAAGTTATGGACTTTAACGACATAAATTCTTTGTATGATGCACTTTCATTTTCTTTGCACAGGACCACTTCTTTGAAGCTCAAAATTGCCGGCTTTGCTCAAATTAATGGTGAATCCTTCTATCAAGCTTGGTGGAGGTTCATGGATTTATTAAGCGGCTGTCCACATCATGGATTCACGATGGACCATCTTTTCCAGTTTTTCTACAAGGGGTTGCAGGAGGAGATGCAAGACTACATGGCGATGTTGGACGATGGAGCTCTATTTGACATGTCACCTGAGGATGCTTGGAAGTACTTGGAGTCCATGGAGGATATGGCACGACCATTGGATGGGACTTCAGGGAGTGATCTATTAGTGCCATATCACGATACCATTGGAGTATCCCTTGACCAAGGAGAGCAAATCGTGGACGCACCCTTGCAACCCTTGGGTGAGGAACTTCAATTGCTTATTCAGACACAGGAGGCTCAATCCCGATATTTTCTACGGAGCATGGAGACTCGAAGCCAGTATATTCATGATATCATTTCCAGTCTCGCATTGCTTGCCTCTTGCTTGGGAGAAGGTAATCAAACCATTCAAAAACTTTTATTATCTGATTTGGATTCATCTTCTCTTGTAGGAGATTTGTGTGATGATGGAGAGGACGAGCGTTAAATTTTGGATGAAGTGGAGGATGAGACTAGTAGGGCCACGAGCTCATAGATCATTTTGGTGGAGTCCGAACCATGCTCTCCCCCAATCTTATCCCAAAATCCGTCATTCCTCTCCCCCGCGTGCATGCATCATATGGAGATGGACGCAATCACTTTAGGGAGTTTTCGTCAACTTGATTTAAATTCTTTATCTTATGTTGACGACTATATTTGGATCACTTTTGTTGAAAGGCAACGGTGTCGGCTTTGGATTGACACAACCTCTCTCTCGCAGGGCACGATTGGAAATTTTATGGAGGGAGCACTTGTTGGTGTGTTGCTAGGGTCCAAAGTGATTTGTGGAGGGAAGACGCTCGCGGAGGAGCCTAAAGACCTAATTGAGCAACTTTCATCACTGTTATACATCCAAGATCCTCCTTTTGACCCCGGTGATCTCCTTCTAGTAGTATAGAAATTTTAATTTAATGCACTTTCTATGCTTTTTTAGGATAGTTTTATTTCAATAAACCTCTACTTTTTCAACATTGAGGACAATGTTTTCTTTAGTTGGGGAGAGAGTAGTAGGTGGTTTTAGGATGTTTAGTTAGTTGTTTTCGTTTTAATTTTTTTTGTTGTTGGCGACATCCATTTTGATATCACCAACATCTTGCGAGCATATAATTGACCCTCCTTGCTCATTTTCTAGCTTTGCGCTTAGTCCCTTATATGCTTCATATTCATGCATACATTTGGATTCAAATCTTATGTTCAAACTCCTAAATAGTGATTGTCATGCATTTTATTGCTTTTTCTTCATGGGATCAACTTTAATATGCCATTCATAAAAATAGTGCATAATTCGATGAATTTTGTCTTTGATGTGGTTTGGATTAGTTTTGTGCAAACTTTGTGATGCACGAGTTGGATTAAGTCATTAGTGTAATTTGGTGTTCAATTTGATGGAATTTGGCCTTGGATATACGCTTGGTTTATGCTTGAGGAGTGGTTGATTGGTGTGTTGGATAAAAAAAAGAAAAAAAGAGAAAGAAAAGAAAAGAAAAAGAAAAAGAAAAAGAAAAAAATAATAAGTGCATCGTTCTTCTAGTTTTGTCAAGTAGCCGGGTCCTCATGAAACATTGGAGATTCGTGTCGAAAGATAGGATTTAGGGGAGTGCACGAGAGAAAAATAAGTGAATCTTAGGTGATTCGAGTTACTAGGTCCGCGGGGTCCTTTTTGGCCCAATGCCCCAAAATCTTCTGATTTGGGAGTCATTGACCGAACCCTCGTTACATGGGTCATTCTAAGTTTCATATTAAAAAACATGAATAAACATGATCCACATATCAAACTTCCATGAATTAAGAAAGCTAAGTGTTATCTTTGGCCAAGTTCTTGAAGATTGTGATACTATGACATGCTTATGTTTTAATCTCAATGACTGCAAACTTTGCTTGTACTTTGTTGGTTTGAGCCATATTGAAGTTTTGGTCTTGGATTTGCTCTCTTTTATGAGTTGGTATATTGGAATTGAGTTTATATTGAAAAAATTTCATGTGCCATGAATATTGTGGAGTTTGATGTGTGCTATATTGTGAATCCGAATATACCGCTTGTTTTGCTAGGGACTAGCAAAAAGCTAGTTGGAGGGTGTGATTAGGGTTCAATATTGTATATTTTACCCATCATTAGATGGCATTTTGTGCATAATTTGTGTTCATTTTGGCTCCGATACGCGCATTTCGATGATAACACTTAATATTGGAGCTTACCGTTTTTATATGCTTAAAACATAATTTTTACAGCTTATTAGCATCTTCATCTTGGTCTTCTATTATTTTTCAGTCGAATTTCGTGAAGTCCCGATTCCAACGCATATTTTTTCAGAATTTTTGGAGGTCGGAGCAATTTACTGCATTTTTTGGAAGACAATGTGACGGTGCTGAAAATTTCTGGGCTAGAAAGTCTGCTTTTCCCCTCTTGTGCAGAATTCTGCTATCATTGCAGTATATATTCCGACATAATGATATTTTTATGGTATTCTACACTTTGTTACGGTTCCATCGCTGCCTGGAACACGTCATTCCGAGGTCGGATGATTTTTCTAGAATTTTCGTAAGACAGGGTGGCGGTGCTGAAAATTTCTACAGATTTGCCCCTCTTGTGAAGAAATCTGCTATCATTCCAGTGTATTTTTCGGCCTAATGATATTTTTCTATTAGAGTACACTTTGTTACGGTTCCATCGCCTCCTGGAACACGTCAATCCGAGGTCGGATGATTTTTCTAGAATTTTCGCAAGACAGGGTGGCGGTGCTGAAAATTTCTGCAGATTTGGGCATTAGTTACGGGGTTGGGCGCGGATCCGACCCGTTTGGGCTGTTTTCAGACCCGAAATTCTGAGTTAATTCTTGGGCTTTCCTCCCCTCTACTCCTCTCATTCCTTCTTCCTCATTCTTCATCTTAGGGTTAGGGTTTTGGTGGAGCAACAAAGAAGCAAGGAGGAGCAATTGGGTTTTGGTTGGGGTTTCCTTGGAGATCTTGGTGAACTCTTTCCCTCTCCATTTGTATTTTGATTTAGTGATTTGTAATGATAATGGATGATGTTTTTAGAAGTAAAAATCCATCTTTTCTTGTTGTAATGAGCTAGATCTTTTTCTTGTGTGGTTGTGTTGATTTGTGTTTGTGGAGCTATGGTTATTCAATCTTGCATGTTTAAATGTTTATGTGGTAGGATTGATGAGATATACTTTGAGTTAGGAATCCTAGTGGGTATTTCTAGAGTGGAGTTTGCCTAGTGGTACCACTCATGTATGCTTAGTTGTTTATTATCTCACTTTTCCATACCATACTTTCATTGCACACCAAGTGTTTGATAAAATGCCACATCCACCGATTGCTCATTCCTTAGCCGAAAAGACAATTGAGTTATCCCCGGATTGAATCCATATGCTTAACAACCACACTCTCACACATCACACAAGCTTTCTTGCCTATTTGTCTTCACGATTCCTCTACTCGAGGATGTTGATTTGGTAGTTGGTCTCAAACACCCACATTTTCACACACACACTTCCACCCCGTTAGCATAGTTGGTTGTTAACCACAGTTACCCTTCCTACATCAATTGAATTTGTGATTGCAAAACGACTTGTCCCCGTGATCCGACCCGGTCTCACCAGAAATAAATTAATTACTTGACGTCCTCCTACACTTGGGAGTAGCGCTCAAGCATCACATACTTGAGACGCGTTCAAGCACCCAGAGGACGAAGAGAAGACGTCATTCATCACCGACCAAGGGACCTTCTGCTACAAGAAGATGCCTGTCGGCCTGAAGAATGCGGGGGCGACTTACCAAATGATGGTCAATAAGGTTTTCGACTCCCATATAGGAAGGAACCTCGAGGTCTACGTGGACGACATGCTGGCCAAGTCCAGGGACCCCGCCGACCATATTGCAGACCTTTAAGAGACTTTTGAGCAGCTACGAAGGCACAACATCAGACTCAATCCCACTAAATGCACGTTCGGGGTGAGGTTCGGAAAATTCCTGTGCTTCATGATCACCAACCGTGGTATTGAAGCCAACCCCGACAAGATCGAGGCTCTGATCAATATGAGAGAGCCAACGACGATCAAGGAGCTACAGAGGTTGAATGGGCGGATCGTTGCCCTAGGGTGCTTCCTGTCCAAATCCGCGGAGAGATCTCTCCCCTTCTTCAGGACCCTGAGAAAGTCACTCGTCAACCCATCGAAAAGAGGAAGGCCGTAGAATGGGACGAGAGCTGCATCTGAGCGTTCGCTAAGTTGAAGTAATACATCTGCACTCCCCCACTCCTCTCCAAACCCAGGAAAGGGGAACCGTTGAGCTTTTACTTAGCCAGCACCGGAGAAGCGGTGAGCTCGGTTTTGATCAGAGAAGACGATGGGTGCAAAGACCGTACTATACTAGCCGAATCTTGAAGGATACAGAGGGGCCGTACAGCCCCATGGAAAATCTGGCCTACACCCTTGTGCTCTCAGCATGACGACTCCGCCCCTACTTCCAAGCCCACACGATCCTGTCCTAACCGACTCCCAGCTCGAGCAGAACCTTAAGAGGTTCGATCGAATGGGAAGGATGTTGAATTAGGGAGTAGAGCTGAGCGAGTTCGACCTCCAATATAAGCCGCGGGCAGCCATCATGGGGTAGGCACTGGCGGACTTCATCACCGAATGCACCGTTAATGGAGGAACACCCCCCGAGGAGATGAGCCAGAACATGGTAACGCCTCAACCTTTGTCTTTCCTTTTTTGGCTGACGTCGTTCTCGCCGATCAATCAGGGGACGAAGATGCATGGGTGGTCCATGTAGATGGTTCGGCGACCCAGGCAGGGAGTGGGGCCGGCATCGTCATCCGGTCCCCCGATGGAAACACCATCGAGTATGCACTTTGATTCGAATTCCCGGCCACCAACAACGTGGCCGAGTACGAGGCCGCCAATGGCCAGAAGCTAGCCCGGGTACTGGGGGCGGACTCCGTACCCCTCATTAGCGATTCCAAACTCATCATCAACCAGCTGCAAGGAGATTATGTAGCTCGAGAAGAGGCGATGCACCGTTACCTAGCCTAGGCCAAGACCGAGCTGTACAGGTTCAAACACGTTGAGACCCTCCACCTGTCGCGATCAGAGAACGCCCATGCAGACGCCCTGTCGAAGCTGGCTTCCTCTTCTCTCCAGGAGTTGGGTCGCGCCATCTACGTCGAGAGCCTTTGCACCCCCAGTACGGAGGTAAAGGAGCTGATGGTCATCGATGCAGAGCCCACCTGGATGGATCCAATCGTGTAGTACCAATCCGCTGGAGAAGTCCCAACGGACCAAGACGGGCGTCGAACGCTGGAACGAAAAGCCTTCCAGTACGTGCTCCACGAGAGAGTGCTATACAGAAGGCGCTAGACGAAAACCGATGTCCTCCCCTACCTCAAGTGTCTCGGTCTGCAGGAAGCCGACTACATCATTCGAGAGGTCCATGAAGGGATCTGCAAAAACCACCATGGGGGCAAGTCGGTCGCCATGAAGATCTTGAGGCAAGGATACTACTGGGTGACCTTGATCAACGACTCAACCGAGTACGTTCAGAAGTGTCCGGAATGCCAGCGGTTCGCCAAGCTTGGCTCGTCTCCCCCATCGGAACTCGTCTCGATAGTCAGCCCCGTCCCCTTCGCCAAGTGGGGACTGTACATCCTCGGTCCCTTCTCCTTCGGGAAAGGACAGATGAAATTCCTGATTGTGACGGCGGACTACTTCACCAAATGGATCGAGGCCGAGCCGCTGGCCACCATCACCTAAAAGAAGGCAAAGAGTTTCGTATGGAACTCCATCATCTCCAGATTCAGGATACCTCGATCCATCGTCACTGACCACAGGAAGCAGTTTGATTCCGTGGGATTCAATGATTTCTGCGACAGTGGAAGATCAAGCTTTTGTTTGCCTCCGTGGCACACCCCCAGACTAATGGGATGATCGAAGCCGCTAACAAATGCATCATCGAACCACTTTGCAAGAAAGTAACAGAAGCGCAGGGAAAATATCCGGAGGAACTTCCCAGAATACTCTGGTCATACCAGACAACCCATAAGGAGGCTACGGGAGAGACCCCCTTCATGCTCGCCTACGGTGCCGAAGTAGTTGTGCCCGTTGAGGTGGGCGAGGAATCCCTCCGCCTCAGACATTTCGACGAAGAGAGAATCTCGGAAGGCTTGGAGCTCAACCTAGAGCTCGTGGACGAATGGCGAGACCGAGCCCTGGCCTCGATCGTCCGACAAAAGCAACGGGTGGCCTGCTACAACAACTCCCGGGTCAAAGGAAGAAGTTTCCACCAAGGGGATCTGGTCCTTAGGAAAGCAATCTTCAACCCGGAGGTCGCCCGTAGAGGGAAGCTTGCTGCAAAATGGGAAGGGCCATATAAGGTCACCGAGGTACTCGGCCCTCGGCCCTGCCACATACCGGCTCTCTACTCTAGGAGGGAAGGCGTTGACTCACGCCTGGAACGTGGAGCACCTCTGCAAGTACTATCAGTGAACGTGTACAATGCTTCCCTCTCCCCCAATCTAGGTGAATGTACTGAAAGGGGAAAACGATTGTGAATGAAGAGCTCTTTCTGCATCTAATTTTTCCTCAGGCTAAGCTGGGGACAATCCCCTCAGCAGGCATATTACCAGTTCGGCCATAAGGCTGGGGGCAACTCCCCCAGCAGGCCGGTCCGACGATCGACCGTAAGGCTGGGACAACTCCTATAGCAGGCCGATCCGTCGATCGACCATAAGGCTGGGGCAACTCCCCCAGCAGGTCGATCCGTCGATCGACCGTGAGGCTGGGGCAACTCCCCTAGCAAGCCGATAACCCGATCGACCGTAAGGCTGGGGTAACTTCCCCAGCAGGCCGATCCGTCGATCGACCGTAAGGCTTGGGGCAACTCCCCCAGCGGGCCGATCCCCAGCTCGACCATAATGCTGGGGCAACTCCCCCAGCAGGCCAATCCATCGATCGACCTAAGCCTGGGGGTAGTTCCCCCAACCGGTCGACCGACTCGTTCGACCATAAGGCTGGGGATAACTGTAACGACCCGTACTCCAGGATGCCTGGAAAGTGCGAATCCATCCCAAGTATTCCAAGATCAACGAGTGCTACGTAGAAAGAGAGAAGGGAAGAAAGTAAAAGAACATTGCATGTCACTGCGCACGTACTGGGAAGTACAAGTAAAGTTCTGTCACAGATAAAAAAACTGAGAAAAATAAGCAAAAGTACAATATTTCCTTTATTTAATACATTGGTACATCTTTACAAACACCGTCTGTACAAGGGGTACAACAATAAAAGAAACTCCAACCCAAAAGTACTGAAGGTCTACCCGGAAAAGAAACCCCAAAAGTACATGTCTCTCATTATAACCCTCGCCACTCAATCTACAACTGACCACCAACTCCAAGCTCCAGCCTCAAACTCCAACCTCCAACTTACATAACCTGAAAGTCAATGGGGACACGTCAATGCGTGACCCAGTAGAATTCCTAACACTATAGTAGAACCCAGTTTTAGAACTGGTCAACCTATCTAGGGATGGTGGTCTTAACAAGTAAGGTTCATAGTAATTTACAAAAATGTTCACAATATGTCATCAAGAATTAAAGAAGAACTTCTAAACATGCATAATGAACTATATTATAACATGCAAGTACTGGAGGTAATCAAGAGAATATATGAACATGCAGTTGTAATATTAAAGTGAACAATAGAATGAATATGCATGAGTTAACCGCATTAAGTGACATAGAAACAAGTAACGTGAGATAACAACATTTAAAATTAAAGTTATTGGTTCGTATGTTTGGAAACCTGTGTAAACCGTAGGACGCTAAGGAGTCGGACTTCACCCAAGGTGGGTGAAAAGTGGTACCACTCAACGACACAAGCACTTGAGGGGCCTCTCATAACTCCGTATCCGAACGGGGCAAGGTACCGAACCGAGACTCATCTCGGTTTTTCTGTCGGACAAACGGAGAAAACCATCATTTACCGTCATGGTGCGTCACGAGCACACCAGCGGCCTCTCTAGCCCTCTCCAACTCCCCTTCTGGGGGCAACACATCGGGCGAGAAATCATAATTCATACATCCGCTCCTTAACTCCTAAAGTTTACCCGTGTTTCCCCCAAACCCACATCCGGAGTCTCACCCATTTTAGAATGGACTGAGCTCCAGATGTCAAACTCTTATCGTCACTCTCAGTTTTTAAAGTATTTCTTCATTTGTCAACAAATCATCTAGCGGTCTCGACTACTGCTTTTTCATCTCTCCATCTCTTTTATAATTTCACCGATGTCGTAATTCAGCAACGACCATCGTCTTTTCATTTCATTATCGCATGGTTACATCATTTCCATTCACTTTCTTAATGAAGTTACAAAACTGATATGATACACTAATCAAGATGAAACTACAACACTAGCAATGTCTCAAGTTAACATACTCAATCAAAATAAGGCTACATGCTAGCATAATGGAAAGTAATGGCGTAATAACACAACCATGTAGACTAGCTTGTTGCTTGTTAGTAAATGACATAAGACGTCCTTTAAACACAACATAATATACTAGCTTTTATTTGGACATAGCAAACATATTAGTATGCACTTTAACTTGAACACAATTTCATTTACTACAACAAATTGGAAGGCATATGAACATAGCTACTAATCATCACATAAATCATGACAAATAATAGCATGATAACTGAATTTGAACAAAACATAAAAGAGTAATGCATGGTATGACAATAGTGTAAAATTTGAATCTGTCTAAACGGTTACAGCAGAAAGAACATCACGTTTACCCTATCTACAGTCAGAATTGGTATCTGGTCCCTTCACGAAAGTTGTAGATATGGGTGTTTTCCTTTCACTGACCAATTTTCATAAACTCAGTTGACATATGTGATTTATGGTGAATTTTCTCCTGACATGTATAATTTCAGCATACAAAACCAGAAACTGAGTCATATTCATGTCCATTTTTCTACCAGTTACAGGCAGAATTAGAATTTTCGGAAAACGACATTGAAAAATTACAAGTTGAAGATATTGAAGTCAGCTTTTCAATGGCACCAAGAACATCTCATTTCATTAAGTGTGCATGAAACTGTAGCCATTTTACTAAGACATGTACAAATTAGCTAAAATCAGACCAGTTTTAAAGACTGAATTTTTAACCCAACTTCCAGTTGGAATTAGGAAAAGTTGTGAACACGAAAGTTGTTAAGGACATCAAAATACATAACATAATTTTTTTCCAGGCAATTTCATGAAGCCAATTAAGAGCAGTTTATTACTCAAGTTTCAGTAAATCTATACAAATTATCCTACATCAAAATTCCTACTAATCCAATCCTAAAACTAAATCCTAACTAGATTGTTAGAAATTACTACCTCAAAAAGTTCTCCAAATGATCTTTGGCCCTTCTTAGTCCTTGATGGAGAGCTCCCTATCTTCCTTCTTCAAGCTCCAATTTTTGGTCTCCAAATGTTGGGTTTTTGGGCTAATTTGGGCTAATTTTTGGAGTTAGAATGATAAGGAAAATGGAGGTGCTTGGTGGTGGAGTAGGAGGAGCAATGGTGGTGATGAGAGGAGGAAGGAGGAAGCAAAAAAAGAAGAAAATGGGAGCAAATTTTCAGCCAAGCTGAAATTGGAGAGGGAGAGTGAGTTTTCTTGATTTTTTTTTTGTGTTTTGTTTTTCTTTTGCATAAGTTTTTGAACCCCCAAAACCCTCTCATCCCTCCATTTAGTCAAGATGTGAGCCATGTATCCTAATTAAAGCTAACAACATGACACATAGCCATGTTAGGTGTCATGACAACAAAATTTAAAAATAAAATTTTTAGAAAAATAAAAATGCATGGTGGAATACATCATACTTCTTAAATACATAGTATTTCTTCCAAATACCCTTTTTTCTAATATCCATAATGGGTTTAAAACCTTTTAAAAATAATTCCTTCACCAAAATAATTAAAGAAAAATACATGCATACTCTCAAAAATTATACGTATGCATCCACGCCCAAAAATACGTACATAGGGATACGTGGTATTACAGCAACTCCCCCAGCGGGTCGATCACCCGATTGATTGTAAAGCTGGGGGCAAGTCCCCCAGCATACTGATCACCCATTTGACCGTAAGTCTGAGGGCAACCCCTTATCGTGCTGGAAACCCGTTCGACCGTAAGCCTGGGGAATTTTCCTTGGCACTGGCCCATCGACCCGATCGACCGTGAAGCCGGGAGCAACTCCCCCTGCTTACCAGCGGACCGATCATCAAACCAGTTAACACGATTCCCCTAAGCCCATTTACTTAAACATCCCGACCGGGATTGCGGGAGGGGCATATCATCACAACGCCAAAAGGGGATATCACCACAACGCCAAAAGGGGGGTTTGGGTTTTTAAAACAAACTCATACTCATAGGCGTAAACTTGTATATTACAGATACCCTGACGAAATGCCAAAGATCATGTACAAAATGACAAAAAAGGAAAGATGAAAAGATAACGGCCTACTCCCTCTATGGCAGCTGGGGCAGCCGTGGGAGCGTCCTCTGGCAGGTCTACGCCCTCGGGGTGGTTGACGTTAACCTCCTCCTCAACTTTGGAGTCCATCCGAAGCTCCTCAAAAGAGATCCCTGAATGCAGGAATCTCCGCTGGATCTCGCTCCGGCAATGGGCAAACCCCCTCTCAAACGCCTCATACATCCCTACGATGACGAAGGTCGTGGCATACTCATCCACGACCTCCGTGGCAATTTGTGTGGGGTCCACCGCCACCAACTCCTTGATCCAGACCGTGAGAGTGGCGATCTGGTGCAGGTGCCCCACCCTCTTCTTCTCCCTCTCACAGGAGCCTTTGTCAAGCTTAGCCAGGAGAACGTGCTCCCTCTCCTCCACCTTCCCCAGCAGCTCTTCGAGCTCCTTGGCCTTGGTCCATTCCACCGGGCCCCCAAATTCTCTTACCTCAGTGACCTTCTCCAATTCAACAACCCTCTCCTCCGACGTCGATCTCTCGGCCAGCGCTAAAGCCCTCTCTACGTCTGACCTCTCCAAGTCGGCCGAGAGCTCGGCAATTCGGGTCTCCAGCGACCTGCCGCGTGCCTCGGCCTCCAGGGCCGCCTTGTCAGCATTTGGCCGAGACCGACCCTTGTATCCGAAAGTGCCATGAATTGGCGCCTCATCGAAAGGACGACCGAGGAAAACTACACCAAAGGGAAAGCACAAATTAGACGCGCCTACAAAGGGTGAGGTACGCTACCACAAAAGATCTTACCTACTGGCCAGCCTGTATCACGAAGGCTGCAAGTCTGTCGCCTATCACCCCGTCCAGCACGGATTGATCCCGGGACAGCTACTGTTCTCGGCCAGCCGAGCCGCGACCCCACAGTCCGAGAAGACGGACTCCTTTAGTCCCACAGGAAAGCGAGGACTGAGTAACCCCTCCCCTGACTGCGGTAGGTCGGCCTCGACCGACCTAAAAACGCCCAAGGACCGCTCATAATCCTCCGGGAGCGGCCCCGAGCAGGAAGACGAGGGGCCGCCCCAAGGCCACTTATCCTTCGTCTGGCGAGGCTGGACGAGAGCATCAAGGAGGGGAGCATCCCCGACAGCAATGCGGACCTGGATTTTCTTCCGCTTGCCCCCTCCCTGGACTGGAGGCATCTGATCCCTCGTTCGCTTCACACCCCCTCCGGAAGACCAAGCGTGTGGCTTCCTTCGAACCTCCAAAACAGGATCCCCCCTCCGCGGGCTGGGATCTGGCATGGAGATCGGAATGGAGGACTGAGAAGGGCCCTGGCCGAACCCGCCTATAAAAAGGACAAGTTAAAGAGACGATCTCACTTGGATGGAATCCGTTCGATAAACTCTCCCGGCTGCACCCCAGGGTTATGAAAGGACTCACCGATGGGCCACAGGACTTCGTCAGGACGTGATCTGAGAAGATGACGTCGATCTTCCGCTCGGCAACAAGGACGGCCAACAAGGTGTCGACTGCCTCGGCCTCTGCATCGTTGAGGCTCCCTAACTCAAGGGTTAGCGAGCTTGTTCCCCCCCTCGGAACGAAAAATCCACCTCTGTAGGGAAGCCCATGAAGACGAACTCCCCCTTCCAATGCTTCACGGAAGTTGGCAGATCTAACACCAAGTTCCTCTTCGGGCGGAAGCTGATGTAAAGCAATGCGCTCGACTTATGATGACTCATGCGGAAAAATTGGGTGAAAAGGCGAATGGTCGGCTCTATCCCGTTGAGCAAACATAGCACGATGAACCCCACTAAAGACCCGATGGTGTTGGGGCAGAACTGGCATAGTGCAAGCCCGTAGGCCCTCAGAAGCACGACGACGAAGGGGTGGAGAGGGAATCGAAGCCCGAACCTGAAGCTCTATTCATATGCCCCGACTTCACGACTGCCCGGGAAGAAGACCCTCTTGTCCTTCTCAGGGGCTCGGGCGTAGCATGGAGGAAGGAGGTATTTGGAACGCATCAGCCCGATCAAGGTAGCACAACCCACCGACTGCCACCCCATCACCTCAGAAGGCACCCCAGAAAGGTCACCACCGTGGCGTCAGATCTTCGTAACCGAACCCGGGGGGCCGGGCGGGTGTGGCGGTGGCGGCCGTTCGACCCGCCCCAGAAGCCGAAGAGGAAGACGACGAGGAACACATAATGCAGCACAGAGAAAATCAGAGGCAGACGGGGGAAATGAGGGAGGAGAAGGCAGCATTGAGAGGGCAGAACCTTCATCCGTAAGTCAATCGCCTCCCTTTATACTGAAACCCTCCGCTCCATCGCAAGCCGTCCACCTATGCACACGTGTCGACATCCTGTGAGGCACATCACTTCGAATTCCGCTCCCAGGGGCGAGAGAATTTCAAACTGGCAATTCTATGGTAACCTTCATTCAATGCCATTGCCTCGACTGACGCACCTGTGAACTCCACATGGATCACATCCCTCGAACCGTCAGAATATGAACGGCCCGAGCGATGAGGGCAATTGATACGACCCTCCAAGGATGGGCCCAGACCGAATGTCCCAAGCCCGTATTCCAAGCCCACGAGCCTGGGGAGAACAATGCCCCGCAAAGACTCGGAGTCAGGTCGACCTCGGACCGAATCGAACGCAACAGCTGACCCACGCCAGCAAGAGTTAACCAGTCCCCTCAAAATGCACCCCCCTTAATCACCATTAAGGAGCCCTATTACGCCCACCTTCATGACCCATGAAGGCGCCATTAAGGTGGCGGATCATCGGGGCGAAATGGGGGGACGTCGAGGGGACGTGGCCAGAAAGACTCCTAGAAAGCGATTCGAAGAACAACGTAGAAAGGGACCACTGGCTAGATACCTAAAACCCTGAGGTATTCTTCTTGAACGACCTTATCTCCACCACATAATTCTCCTCAACAGATCGGCCCGAGGACTCGTGTATCGGCCTCCCCGTGAGCCATACCGATCCCACCGAGTATTCTTCAGATCCGTTCTGACTTAGGCATCGGCGAGGACTTGGTCGAAACCAAGGTCCGACCCTCCCTAACGAGCTTTCTCGTCCATTCAGGTCAAGGAGATACAGCTGCGTCGAGACTACCCTTCGGTGCCCAATCAGCCCGTAGCCGAGCGCGCTCACCCCGAGCCCATTCATCTCCACCCTTACGGAGGCCGTCGCCTTGCCGAGGACTCCTTTCGGCACACCGACGCTCGGACCCGCACGCTCTTCGCCAAGCCGAACGAGCTGCATCCCACTCCTGGAGGCCACACGTATCCCGCGTTGACCTCCAGCCCTCCAGTCAACCAACTTGCGATACGAAAACACCCTGAACCATAATTATTTGTGTTAATTTCCATAAAGCCCATTGCTTTTTGAATCACTTTTATGAAATCTGTCCAAGGTTGTAACGACCCGTATTTGTCAATACACCTATTTACGTATTTCACGTATTTTCACATTTTTAAAAGTATTTTATTATGGTTAGTCATGAGTTTTATATCAAAAACTGATTTCAAAATTCTTTATAAAAAATAACTTGAAGCATCAAACTAGTTATGGTGTATTTCAGTAAGTTCGAGTTTCATCAAATACCTCTAAATAATTTTTATAATAATTCATTTTTAGTTGTTGCTGATTCAGCTGAATGAATTAATTTTCTACATAAACATCATCAAAACGTTTTTAAACTTTTACCACGTGACTCTAAGATCATTTGGGGGCTCCCCACATTAATTTTGTAATTTTCTAGAAGCAAATTGACCTAGAACCCGCAAACCCACATCCTAAACGTTTTGGCCTAAAACTTATATCTCTGTAGCTCAAACCCTAAAATGGATCTCGTATTCACGATCCTCGCGACAATAAGATCTCGTAGTTAAGTTTTCGTAATTCTTCGGAGTCGTATGTGAAAACGGGGTTGTATTCCTCCGTTTTTACTAATTATATCCACTAATGACTTTTACTCTTAATAACTACCCATATACTAAGTTACTTTTACCCTAATCCCCCCAAACCACCCCCCTTAACCCACCAAATGAGCTGATTGAGATCCAAAATTTTAGGATCTCAACCATTCCATTCATTTTATTTGTCCCCAATATTAACTAGGGCTATATTTATTTTAATTTCTCCCGTATATAAACTAACCCCCCAGGCTCTCTCAAATAACCCAAGCATTCTCTCCCCATCTCCCTCTCCCGTTTGAAAACCCCAAGCTCGCTCTCCCCTCTCCCCGCACACAACACACCCATCCACTCTCTCAGCTCTCATATCCCTCCCCCGCTCGTCTCAGCCCCCTCGACCACCAGCTCCACCCCACAACAGGCCGCACCACCATCCCCTCCGACGAAGCAGCCTCCCATGCCTCCACAAACAGAGCCCCCTCCCTTATCCATTGCTCTGGCCTCCCCCGCCATCGAGAAGCCCCCCGCTGTCGTCTCGTTTTCCCCCCACCGTCGCCGAGGGTAGCAACCCCCTCCGAAGATCCCAAGCTCTCTCTCCCCCTCTTCGACGAGCTCAGAACCTCCTCCGCCCATCCACCGCCTTCGTCGAGCTCCCTGATGCCCCCGCCCCCTCCTCCACATCCCCTCGAAGCCCCTCTCCCCTCTTACGTCTCCAGAGCGCCGCCGCCGCTCCCCCAAGTCCGCCTCACCGTCCTCCGTCGATGTCACCCGTCCAAAGACCCTCGCCACCTGCTCCACCCTCCCAGGTGACAAGAGCGCACTACCGCCCCAGCTTCTGCCCTCGCACGCTGCTCACCACCGACGTCCGCCTCCCTCCGACGAGGCAACACGCCCTCCCCCACTTCGACGCCACCCCGTCGTTCCCCGCCATCACCGTCGGAGAAAGCCCCCTGCATCATAAAACAGAGAGAGGTAAGAGTTTTTAATATATGTACGTTAATACGTATATAGAACATTTTTTAAATTTATATAAATAGGTTTCTAATGTAAAAATTGATAACTAATTCTACAAGCCTCAAAAAATAAAAGACCAGCTCTAGAAAATCAGAAATGACGTTCGAGACACATTGGCGCTAGTTTCATCTCAATCAGACGAGTAGATTTTCCACAATAAATTTTTAAGCCCAAAATTTAAATACATTGTTTTCACTTAAAAATTCATAACTCGGTATTTTCACATAAACTGATATATGGAAAAAAATATGTTGTAGTACTCTTCGAGACGGTCGTTTTGACAGCTCACTTGAGACTTTCTGATGTGTATTTCACCCAGAAGAAATTATTGAATAACTACTTTAACTAATTTTTAAATCCATTTTGAGCTTTTAAAAATTTTAAAAATTACCTGAAGCTTCAGAAAAATATTTTCTCCTTAAGTAAAATTATTTTCCTCATATATAGCCTATATAAAAATTTAAAATGCTTTTCGACACCGTTTCAATCGATTATAAAATTAAAATGATCAAGTTAAATAGATTGAAAACAGTGTGTTCTTTAACAGATTATTTCTTGTGTTTGCAGGTACCGATTATCGTGCGCCAACTCCCTTGGAAGTTCTAGATATAGTCCCGGCTCGCTACAACAACCTTGAAATCGGTAGGTCATGATGAATTCTAGATTTAGAAAACTTAGATAAGTGTACTCATACGAACTTAGAACATCACATATAGCCTCAGAACGGCTATTTGACTTGAAGCAACAACTAGAGACCTAATCTATTAGGAAACCAATAACTATCTAATTACATTGTCAATTTTCAACTTTGGTAGTTATAACACACAACCACCAACTTGGGTAAATTGTGTGCTAACGAAACTACCACATGCTCAAAGCATGGAATCAATATCCCGACTGTTGGACTTGTCCTTATCTTCCAATTTCTTAGCATCCACTGTGCTTTGACATAGTCTGCTTTGCAATGAGTTCCTACCTTTCTGGTTTTCAATTAGAAAGTCAACTAGTGGTCTTGGTTTAACTAGCATCATGTGGTACATCGTATGGAACATCTTGTGAAAACATCCCATAGAACCCTTGACACTTCACTGGGGTTTTGGGGTAACTCATAGTTTGAGACACTTCACTGGGGTTTTGGGGTAACTCATAGTTTGAGAGAGTGTGGGAGTGACTGTAGTCCATCTTCCCGTACCGCTGCATGTGTTTCGGTATCCCGTCCCGCTGCATGTGTTTCGGCAAATACATGTACCGCTGCCTGTGTTCTGGCATTCGTCTGGGTAATCACACCCAGGGAAGAGATGAACTCGATGGTCACATATTATACTTTCCGACTTGAGTCACGTAATTCTAGTGTAGCTACTACTTGCATGATCACCTCTACTTTATGCATTACATGCACCTTACCTACCACACCCGTGCAGTCACCAGTACTTTACTTGTCGTACTTGTAGCTACAGCGGTAGCATGCTTCACTTGCTAAGCCTGCTTTACACTTGCACTACCACAGTACAGTTCGTTCTCTTCTTTCAGTTCTGTTTACCTTTACTACCGAGTTATGTACAGTTGTTGCTCGGTACTTTACTTTTCACTCTGGGTTGCTTGTACGTAGTTACTTTTTGTCATACTTGGGCACTGCTTATTTTCTATATTTAGAACTGTTGTGACTTACCTACGGTTCCGTTTATGGCACCGGCAGACGACGACCAGATTGAAGTAGCGGCCCCTGAGTTTGAGGAGCCAGCGTTTGACCCGGAGACTGCAGACTTCTAGTTGCTTGAGTTGGTGTGCGTATTATATGCTATTATGTATTTCCTTTCCACAATTCCTTTCTGTACTTCCTTTCATGTATTTGGTGAGAGAGTGATGTTAGTTTTTGTATTTTAAATCTGGACTGTAATAATGTACACTGGTTTGAGTATTGGTACATCTCTGGATTGTGACTATATTGATTTCACTGGTAAACTGCAGACCTGCAATTAAAATCAAAAAAGTAATGGCACCTGAAGAGCGGGTTGTTACACATTTGGTGGCCCATGAAATTCCTGTAGGAGGATATATGTCCATAAGGCGATTTATCCTAAGTGTACGTCTTGTTCATATAACATATGGTGTCCATTATTCTAAGTATGAAATCGATTATATCATATACTTAGATAATGTCCATAGACTTATAGTTAGGTCCTTACGTATCCAGATAAGATCTCGATTATGAGTAGTAAGCGACCGAATAGAAACGTAAGTCTTAAACGGTTCGTGGTCATATATGTGTTGAGAACTGGTTATCAACACATCGGATAGACCATTGTGTCTTAGTCTTACCTTAGGATAATGATGATCTCATAGTCATTCGACTTTGTGAAGTCTGAGACGAGACATAGGTGCTCATTAGAGAATGAGTTCACTGAACGACCAACTTAGAGTTATTAAATGGTTAACTTTAACTAAACTGTCTATAATAACTCTAGGGTGATGATAGGTAAGCTGGTCCTTAAGACCTGAAGTCATCTGTACGAACCTGTGAGTGAATAGTGTAGCTTAGACCTATGATCTAGCTTCGAGGCTAGGCCTGCTGAAAGATCTTAAGTTGGGTTGCACCCGAAGCTCTCGAGGTGAGTAGATGACTAAGATGGGATTCGTCACTTCTGTTAAAGGGAAGTTAGTGTCATAGGCTCAATACGGTCTTTGAGTTAATCCTCGGCCGGGGTACGTCGTAACAAGTACAACGTAATTACAACTGAGACCGACGTATACTGACCAATGATGTCTAATAGGGTTGACAGTAAACCATACCCTAGGCCAACAGAGACACAGTCTTGACGAAGGGGCTATAGTTAACGGCATTCATCACTGACACAGCCAAAGTAAACCCAACGATGCTTTTGTCAATGTGTCCATCACGTTATGATGATTCTGAAACAAGGACGACAACTACTGCTTGTGGTGACCAGCGTCTAGGGGTTGCGAGCCCCAACCTGTAGTAAGGTCAGGCTGTAGGGTCTTACTCTGAGTAGCGTTCATGTCTTAGTAATAGGAAGATTAATTCAGAGAGATTCATTTGATGATAGTTGATATTCACAAAGCTAGTTGTGAAAATAAGTCGTAGATGTAATAGGGACAATGTTGCATTTGATGCAAACAAAGATTAAACGTGTCGTAAATTAGTACGACAATATTTGTAGGAATAAATACATTGGAAAGGGTTACCTGGATGACGGGATCGTCCCGGTCTAACCACAGGTTCAAACCGCGACCAAATCAGAGCTCAAACGAGCCCAGAAACGCGATAACAGTCTAAGGCAAAGTGGGTTAGCCCCACTGGGCTAACAAGCCCATCCGCAAGGGCAAACGGGCATGGCCCGCTGGCTGCAGCAGGCGTGGCCCGCTACACAGTGGGCCCGGCCCGCTGCAGTAGCGGGCGCACGCCCGCTGCCCAGCGGGCGGGCGGTCCGCCCCCTTACCTTGGGCGGGCTACGAGAATTGATTTTTTGCCCATCTTTGGGCAACTGTTTGAGGGGTCAAACAAAGTCAAAATTCGTCGCCGTTGGTTCATACGCGTTCACCATTCAAAGCCCTTTGAATTGATAGCTTGTTTGGTGTCTAAAGTTTAATGAGTGAAGAGAATTAATTCATTGAAGTTTGCTTTTATGAAAAGCTTACTAAACTTAAATTAAGCTAAATTAGCTTAATTAAATTCTCTTCAAATTAACAATTGTCCCACATTGCTCACAACGAAAGGAGAAGTGCCAACTCTCTATATAAATAGGGGTGCACTCTCTTCGTTGAAAAATGCACCAAGTCCTCGATCGAGTAGCTCCGGATATTTGAGCTAGCTCGATCTACGACTAAACTATTCTCTCTCTCTCTCTCTTCTTCCTATTCTCCGGACTAGTCCTAGCAAGACTACGAAGAGGGTTTGGATTCAGATCCAGACGTCTAAGACGCGGGTCTATTCAAGTGAAACTTTCTACCGCGTGTGATCGGCTCGGAGGCAGGAGTCGGTTCGGGCAGATCGGTTTGATGGTGCGAAGCGGCTCGGGTGGATCGAGTCAAGGCGGTTCGGCTACGAGGAGCATCAGAAGACGGTGCGGTACATCTTCCCCACCCCAGGGTCAAGATTCCGGGTATGTGGTTAAGCAAGTTTAGTGTAGATTTAATTTTGTCGCTGTAGAATAGATCCCTCTTGGGGTGGTCAGATCCACCCCAAGTTGGCATAGATCGGGCTAGGTTATGGCTCCCTCAGAGCCTAGCTAAAATGTTTAGCTAGCCTTAGTTTTTGTTTTGGATTTTCAGCTGCGCTTTTTATGCCCCTGTGGTCTGTCCGACTTAGGACGGACACAGATCCGAACTCTGAGGATCCGCCAAAACCCCTACAGTGGTACCAGAGCCACGATTATGCTTGTAGATCTATTTTAGCGACTTTTTAAATCTTTTAATTGCTTGTTTTAAACATACGGATAACTTTAACTTTATGTTAAAATAATGTTTTATGTTTTAAAATTGTTTTACAACATGGAAATATTTTTGATACGATTTAAATTTTTTGCGATAAATTTAAATAGGTGTCTTAGGTTTTAATGTTTTAAAATTTTGTTTTATAAGATAAAATAATTTTAGCATACATTTAAAATTATTTTAAAGTTTATGTAACATAAAAGGAATATTTTATTTCATATGATAATATAGAAAAATTCATATTTTTGGTTACATAAAGATTGAAATTTTTTAAAAAGGCTTTATCCGAAAGTTTATTAAATTAATTTCAAATGATTTTAAAAGGGTTTTATAATTGTTTTAAAGAATATGTGATATAAAGAAAATTTTATTCTCATTAGATGAAATAATAAATTTGTTTCTTTTAAATTACATATTGGTTTTAAGATTACTCTATGCGATATTTTAATCTTAAAAGTGTATCGTTAAAATTTTAAAGCCTAGGTTTTAAAATTATTTGATAATTTTATGAAACCTAGTTTTATGTGATAAAAATACTTTAAGCTTTAAATTTTAACTCTTTATATTTAAATGTTAAATTTTAGTGTTGCAAGTTGTTCGATTATGTTATAGATAATTTTAACTTGCAAGCTTACATGATATGTCACTAAATGAACCTTTAATTTATGCGGTTAAATTATTTGGTTTATGTTTAATGGACATGTTGAATAATGTAGTCTTGAACCCTCTAGGTTAGCCATTAACGGATTAAAATTTTATAAGATGAAATTTTAATGATTAGTGACATGTTACATTTTTTTGTAAACAAGACAACATCAAAACCTAATACCAGATTAGGGTAGTCTCTTTTGATTGTCAATCATTGCAATAAATCGATTAAATGATGATTATCATAAAAAGACTAATTTTGAAATATGTTGTAATTGTTTTACTAAAATCCTAATTAGATTGGGGTAGCATAGTTGAACGTATGAACCTTATAGTTGATAAGGACTCAATAAAAATTGTTCAACCAATCCATAAAATTTCGAATTTTAGGATCCACTAGTTGATAAGGATTGACTAGTTTTAATTAAAAGCCATTTAGTTGTTGGACGAACATAAAATTGATGAAACTCCTTCAATGGATCATGATGTCGGTCAATATGCTTGGCTAAGTTTGCTGGACCACCCTAGCTAGTCTAGAGGCCGAGTTGTCCTGGCTTAGTCAATTCCCTGGCCGCGTCCGCTGGACCGCAAGGAGTCTAATCATGACTATGTAAGTCCATCGACTATACCTAAGTCAAATACGATAAAATCTTACTCAAGATAAATCGTAGCCCTCCTAGTTTTAGGAGTTGGCAACTGTAAGACCTGTGTTACAGTTGTTGAGCTACACTCAAGCTGTGACATGACAATCTTATAGAAACCGATTTCTTGATTAACATTTTGACTTGACCCAAACCGTCGTCTTTTCCCTACATCGAGCGCCGGCGTAAGTTTAACCAAAGATGTATTCTAAGTCATGGCCCAAACCGACATGTCGTGCATACACCGAGGGGCGGGGCAAGTCAGGCTAGACACGAAAACAAGGGTCCGACTAGGCTAGCCATTGTGATCTGGATGAGCACACTCATGATCACAAATGACTAGGGGTAAAATCGGTAGGGAATCATATTTAATATGATTGATGACGAGTTCGTCTACCGACTGCAGAGTCGGACAACTTGTTGAGACACACTCAAGGTTGTCAGACTCAGGGTGGTCGGATCCCTCTCTCACAAATGTTATTTTTATAATAAACTGTTTATTATTATGGCTTTAATAAATTTAGTGGGAGAATATAGTTTTATTTAAAACCATTGAAACTATACAACGAACATATACTGACTAAAGTATCTACAAAATTGCAAAATGGATTCAGGTCTAAGATATATGGTAGAAAAGAACATGCTCGATGGAACGAACTATAAAGACTGGCTTAGGAACATTAAGTTAGTCCTTTCTCTAGCTGGGATTGGATACGTGCTATTCGAGGATGCTCCGGAGAAGCCCGATGACGATTCGACCTTCGAGGAAAAAGAAGCCTATAAGCTATACCAGAGGGATGCAGAGAAGGCCAGGTGCCTTACTCTGGCTTCGATGAATAACGAACTGCAGAGGAAGCATGAACATTTGGATGTTCAAAGTAAGCTTCTGAATGCACAAGAGTTATACGTCAAGCGGTCTAGAGCTGCCAAGTTTGAAGCCACCAGCAACCTCTGAGGCACACGATGGAGACATGGCCCATACAAGATCATGTTATTAAGATGATCAGGTACGTAGAAGACGCCGCTCAGTTGGGTTTTGTCCTGTACAATGAGATGTCCGTAGACATTATCCTTAAGTCTTTAACCCCGGCCTTCAAGCCTTTCATCACTGGTTTCATAATAAATAGTCTTGAAACGGATCTTCCTGGTCTCCTCAATATGCTTAGGCAGTTTGAGGAGATTGAGAAGAAACCGACTGCATTGGTTGTTGGCTCTGCTTCTTCAGACCAGCCGAAAGGCATGGGTAAGAAGAGGCAGGTCCCGCAACCTGCCATAGCAAAGAAAGGAAAGAAAAAGACGAAAGGGGCCCCGTCAAATCTGAGTGTTTTCATTGCCATAAGATTGGCCATTGGAAGAGGAACTGCAAGATTTATCTTGCAGAAAAGAAGAAGGGGCATAATGATGCCTCTACCTCAGGTACAACAAATTAAAATCAATAAAGCATAATTATTTCCAATCACATAGTATGAGATACTAAGAAATCTGTGTAATATATACAGGTGGCTGATATGAAGCGAAGATTGGAAGAAGTTCGGAGGACGGTCGGCATCTGAGCAATCATTACTACTGGGGCCGTGCAAAGACTTCGAGAGACATGCAGAAAGAGCTGATACTCATGTTCTTAGCTGAATAAAATGTATCATTTCTTAAAGTAAAAACAATGATTGAGTGTTCAACACTCAAAGTTTATTTGATAAACATATTATGGTTCATCTTAATGAATCCGTTGTTTGAATGAATGTCTCGAAAATGTGCTTTCTGTTGAAATTAAGATTTGATTGAGATTGGCTTAAATTTCTGTGATTGTGGCTTTCTGAGTTGGCTGCAAAATTCTCAAACTATGATGCAAAGCTTCAAAAAATTTTGTTTTGGAGCTGAGTTAATGTTGTAGTCAATCGGTAGTTAAGTATAAGTTACAGGAGCGTATAAATTGTGTGTAAGAACAATTATACGTAAATTAAGATTAATACTTAATATACTACATTTGATTCTTAAAGAGTTTATATTAAATGTAGTAAAGGGAAAAGTATAGTGTAGGACGTTTGATTGAGTGAGTCAATGTCAAGATTCCTTAAACCGATCTTGATTTGACTCATTCGTCAAACCCAACATGCCACTATTACATACCATCTAAAGCACATATCAACTGGTTATGTCTTCATATATATATAATCTAAATATGATTTACATATAATATTGAAGTACTTACCCAAATAGTTCTTAAAGTCAGTGGGAGCTAGCTCGTATACTTAGTTCCGGTTTCTCGGACTAAGTAAAAAGAATTTCCAAACTTATTTGAATCATTTATATAAAACACTGAATCAAAATTGTTTTGATTTAATCGAATATATAGAGACTTAGGGTGTCAGCATGTACTTGACATGTTGACACAAGAAAATTGGAATGAGCTGAGACTGACTTATAGAAATGTTAGACCCTACATCTAAATTGTATAAGCTAATTGTTAGCTATAAAAGAAACGAAAAATTGATCCAAATTATTTTTCAAAGGATCAACCTTGTGTGATCAAGAGATGTATTGATTACTAATCCATTAAAATGCATTTTAGATACTCGTTAGTAAATCCACTCTTAGGTTTGTCATATAAATGTCAAAGTGACTGATATGCTATAACGGTATGAGATACCGAGATAAATGGCCTAAGTGCAAGTGGGAGATGTAGGAGGATATATGCCCATAAGGCGATTTATCCTAAGTGTACGTCTTGTTCATATAACATATGGTGTCCATTATTCTAAGTATGAAATCGATTATATCATGTACTTAGATAATGTCCATAGACTTATAGTTAGGTCCTTACGTATCCAGATAAGATCTCGATTATGAGTAGTAAGCGACCTAATGGAAACAAGTCTTAAACGGTTCGTGGTCATAGATGTGTTGAGAACTGGATATCAACACATCGGATAGACCACTGTGTCTTAGTCTTACCTTAGGGTAATGATGATCTCATAGTCATTCGACTTTATGAAGTCGGAGACGAGACACATGTGCTCATTGGAGAATGAGTTCACTAAACGACCAACTTAGAGTTATTAAATGGTTAACTTTAACTAAATTGTCTATAATAACTCTAGGGTGATGATATGTAAGCTGGTCCTTAAGACTTGAAGTCATCTGTTCGAACCTGTGAGTGAATAGTGTAGCTTAGACCTATGATCTAGCTTCGAGGCTAGGCCTGCTGAAAGATCTTAGGTTGGGTTGCACCCGAAGCTCTCGAGGCGAGTAGATGACTAAGATGGGATTCGTCACTTCCGTTAAAGGGAAGTTAGTGTCACAGGCTCAGTACGGTCTTTGAGTTAATCCTCGGCCGGGGTACGTCGTTACAAGTACAATGTAATTACAACTTAGACCGTCGTATACTGACCAATGTTGTCTAATAGGGTTGACAGTAAACCATACCCTAGGACACAGTCTTGACGAAGGGACTATAGCTAACATCATTCATCACTGACACAGCCAAAGGAAACCCAACGATGCTTTTTGTAGTGCCCTGCGAAGCTACTGCACACGTACACGAGGGGGGGGGGTGAATAGTACTTAAAATAATTAAGAGAGTTATTCCTAACTATTGTGCAATGAACAAACAACAATGCGGAATAAACAACTATCGACAAGAATTAACAACGCAAACAAAACGTGTAACGGGTTCGGATCCACCCAAGTCTCCCCGACTTGTTCCCGGTGATCCTACGTCCCAACCACCCGGATCCCCTCTGGATACTCGAGTTAGAGAACCTCTAACCCAAGATTTCCACTATGAAATTCTTGTGAAAAACCTTCACAAGACCAAATCATACACAATACAAATGTGACTCCCACGACCCGGGATCACACACTTCTCTCACAACCGATAGAACAATTCGCAATAACAAAGTAAATGAAATACTTACCACAAAATCCTATGCCTTGAGTATACTTACCAAATTAGGGCAAAGATGGATTGTTGTGGAAGAAGATGTCACCAAACCCTAGCTTCAAGAAGATGACCAGCAATGGAAGCCTATGGTGGAGTATGGTGACTAGAATCAAGCTCTTGGCTTGAATGGCTCACAATGGAGAGAATCTCTCTTGAGGAATTTGCTCAAAGAGTGAAGGGAGAGATTCTTGGTGAGAAGAGAGAGCTTAGAATTAGCTTGAGAAAACTCTTCTCTTAGGTCTGAAATTACTTGGATAATGGACCTCTAACCTTGCCTCAAACGAATCAAGTTTGTATTTATAGAGGCAAGAAAAATCGTGTTGGAAAAGATCGAAACGGCTCTATTCTGAACCAGACTAGTTGGTTAAAGAAGGATCACTGACCGACTAGTTCATCAACTAGTCGGTCTGTGATTCAACGTAGACCGACTAACGGTTGAACAGCCAAAAGGTCGAAGTACATGAGATGACAACTAGTCGGTCTAAGAAGACTTGTCGACCGACTAGTTTCACAACTAGTCGGTTGGTGAATGCTCTTTGACCGACTAATAATCGAAATAGAATAGGCTGACTTCAAGTTGACTTAGTCGGTTTAAGAACAAATGCTGACTGACTAGTTTCTCAACTAGTCGGTCGACAAACGTTCTTTGACTGACTAACTCGAAACAGTAGCTCAGGCTGTACAGAGGCAATGATAACTAGTCGGTCTGAGAAGGATTCCTAACCGACTAGATCGTCATCTAGTCGGTCAGTGAACCTTCTTTGACCGACTAATTGATCAACATGGAATGAGCTGAATTGAGCAAGGCATCTAGTCGGTTCATGAAGAGTTGCCGACTGACTAGATCGTCATCTAGTCGGTTGGTTCTTCAACATGAACCAACTAACATGCACTAGAAGCCGAGTGAAGAAGCGCTAGGCTTCGGGAAAGTTTCTAATGGCTTCTAAGATAATCCTAGCTCTAAGATATGAGAAAAATGAAGATTATAATGTAAGTCCTACTCAAGGCTTAACATTCTATTCTTTGAAGCTAGAAGACAATAAATAATACATTGACGAACCGTCTTCAAAGCTTCAATCTTCATTCTTGACTTCAATAAAACTCCTTGGGCTTCAACGAAGCTTTGGGCACACGATCACGCGTATTGAGAAGTCTTGAGATGTCGCTTTTGATGTACGTATTCTTTTGGCGACGATCTCCATAACTGCACTCACAAACAGCTAGTTCGCATTATTTATGTTTGCTCATCATCCAAAACCAAATCCGGGGAATCAATACTCAACATTCTCCCCCTTTTGGTGATGACAAACCAACATAAATAATGATCAATAATAATGATTCAAAAAGAAATTTACTTACTCCCCCTGCATTGATGACATGTTAGTTCCGTATTCAATAATATTCATACGCATCAAGCAGACGAGGAAGATATGAAATATGAACCAATTATTGACATATAGGATCTAAATCCATTTTTATATCTTCACTCCCCATGAATCTAACATATCAAATTAGATTCACGGTAAATTGCTTTGAATTATCATTTAGCACATTGTCATTATTATATCTCTCCCCCTTTGGCATTAGCAAAAAGAGCGGGAGGAGAACAACGACAAAACCAATGGCTAAAGCATAAAGCACGGGAGTCGAAGAATACGACCACGGTCCAAATGACACCAAAGTAAAATACCGAAGAAACTCAAGGTGTGCCAACGCGACCATAGTCGAAAATCGAAAACCGAAATCATAAAACCATCGGCGAAAATCGAAAACCGAAATCATCAAACCATAGGTGAAAATCGAAAAACAAAATCACCAAGCCATAGGTGAAAATCGGAAAACGAAATCATCAAGCCATAGGCGAAAATCGAAAATCGAAATCATCAAGCCATAGGCGAAAATCAAAATACGAAATCATCAAAACTCAAATCAATTTCACGTATTGAGTTTTGGAACATACTCTCCAAAATCAACATTCAAAGTTAAATAGAGTTCATGGAAAACAATTCTATGTTTCCATAGAAAGAATTCTATTTAACCAAAATAATCGTCGAGCGACGAAAGTCAACATCAGAGACAAAACTAATCCGATGTGAAAACCAGCTGTAGCAAAACGATACCAAAAGTAATATGCAAAAATGTTATGCCAAAAATAGATAGAGCATCATAAAACTATGGCATACACAATTCTTGCACAAAATGACATCAATTGTAATATAGTCTACCAATGTAGATATTCTACCAATGGATGCATTTAACTCACATGGATACCAATGTAACTCAAAAGTAAGAATATACTTACAACATTAAGCTCCCCCTACTTTGGTGCATCTCTTAAGAACCATCAACTCCAATTGAATGAAAATCCTTGCAAATCACGGAGTTGGTAGGGTTGGTATCCCACGGTGGATTAAACCTAGAAAAACTTAATATGAAGCTAAAATTTGATTTGATGCTCCTTCTCTTATCCTTGAGTACCTAAAGATAAAATATCATTCCATGGTACCCAAGGACATTGGGTCCTAAGAAATTAGACTTTTGGAAGCCAAGTCCAATTGGACTTAGACTTCCCCACATAATTATCATTATGAATGACATTCATAAAATAAGAATTCATATACACTTGTTTTTCATTCATGTTTGTGTCCTTTGGGCTCCAAATAGTGAAGATTTTGGGAGTCCCAATCCTATTGGGAGCATGCATGCGTTGTTGATTTCTACGTGATGCATGTCGTGGATAGGCATAAGGAACATGATGCAAAGGTGCATGATGATAATTATTCATATGATAAGGAGGATGAGCATATGAATGTGGAGGAACACGTGCATGAGTGTGTCTCACATGGTGTGCACGTGCTCGTGGATGCGGAGCATAAAAATCATCATACATGCTAACATGTGGAGTAGGATGTGTGTTCCTACGTGGCATGGTATACATGAAAGCATGACCCTTCGTTGGAGGTCCACCCAAAGTGGGTTTCTTTCCAAATGAGGGCGTGTTCCTAGCGGAAGCACCATTGGTAGAAGAACTACCCATGAAGTGTTTACTTCCACTAGTAGAAGCATCGGACGATGGCCTAACAAAGGTGCCGGACAATTTGGATGAATCTCCCATCTTATACCCCAAACCAATGTGATGATTAGCCGGAGGTAAGTCATTTAGGATATTATCCAAATGGCCCTTACCTTTATTCAATTCATTAATTCGGCCTAATGTGCACTCATACTTCTCGGTGAGAGAATGCAAAGAAGCATCCAAGGTGGACACTTGCGATGCGAGTGCACAAACACGTGATTTGAGATTTTTATTCTTAATACTCAAAGTTGAGTTTTGAGACGTCAAATCCGCTATCACATGTTCATCCGAATCCTCGACATGAACATGCTCAAGTTGAGATTTGAGATTTTCAATCTCATTTCTCAACCCTTCAACAACGGTGTCGTTGTTGACGATGATGGGTTTAGGCGAGTTTTTAAGACTATCTAGTTCATTCTTAGTCTTAATAAATCTTGTAGCCAAATTAGAAAACTTATTCCAAATTTGTTCGTTGGCTATTTTAAGTTCATCGTTCGTTACCTCATCGCCTTCATCCTCGCTTCCATCCTCGCTTTTATCGGAGGAGGTGTCTTGATCACGATCCTCTTTTCCCATGAAGCACGTGTGTGCTTTCTCCACACGTTCATCATCCGACTCTCCACTTGAGGAGTCCTCTTCGGAGTTGGTGAATGTGCCGACAAGTCCTTTCTTGTGCTTTCTCAACTTGTCGTACTTGGATGCCTTCCATTTCTCCTTGTGTTTGTAGAGAGGATAATCCGGCTTGATATGTCCTGGCTTATTGCATTTATAACACACGGGAGTAGAAGCATTAGTCGAAATAAATTTTGATTTATTCTTCAACTTACCTTGTCGGAAGAATCGGTTGAACTTCTTTGCCAAATCGGCCAAAGCTTCCATGTCCAACTCTTCTTCCGATTCTTCATCATCAGTACTTGGAGCGGCCTTGTATGCAATCGTCTTTTTTTTGGCTCATCTTGCTTCAAGTATGCTTTCATCTTCTCCTTCATCTTGATCTTACTTTCCTTGCGTACCTCGTAAGACAACAAGGTACCCATTAATTGAACAACGATATATTTATTCATATCGTTACCTTCCTCGATGGCGAAGGTACGCTTTTCCCAAGAAGAGGGAAGTCCGTCAATAATCTTCGCGACTTTCTCCTTTTGGGTGTAGACCTTCCCAAGAGCTTCCAATTCGTTGGAAATGTCCACGAAGCGAGCATAGTAGTCCTTCATGGTTTCACCCTGTTCCATGTGAAACAACTCAAACTCTTTGTTAGCGACAACAAGTTTAGAATCTTTTACCGTACTCGTTCCTTCGTGCAAGATGAGGAGTTGGTTCCATACTTGATATGCACTCTTACATGTGCATATCTTGTTGAAGTCTTCGGGCTCCAACGCACATTGCAAGGCATTCATCGCCTTGGCATTGCTTACCTCCGCGGCGACCTCCTCGGTAGTCCACTTCGCGAAATCTTGTTCGGCGGGCTCTACATACTCCGTCAATGTGGCTCTCCAAAGTGAAGCGCTCCGGAGGAAGGTTTCCATCCGGCATTTCCAGTACCCATAGTTGGTACCGTTGAAATGAGGAGGCCTGACAGAGGATTGCCCTTCCATAACAGAAGACGATCCGTGACGATCCTTGAAGGTGTTGTAGTCGTTGTTTGACATAGCTTTGACCTTGTAGCTTTAACCTTGGCTCTGATACCAATTGTAGTGCCCTGCGAAGCTACTGCACACGTACTAGAGGGGGGTGAGTAGTACTTAAAATAATTAAGAGAGTTATTCCTAACTATTGTGCAATGAACAAACGACAATGCAGAATAAACAACTATCGACAAGAATTAACAATGCAAACAAAACGTGTAACGGGTTCGGATCCACCCAAGTCTCCCTGACTTGTTCCCGGTGATCCTACGTCCCAACCACCCGGATCCCCTCCGGATACTCGAGTTAGAGAACCTCTAACCCAAGATTTCCACTATGAAATTCTTATGAAAAACCTTCACAAGACCAAATCATACACAATACAAATGTGACTCCCACAACCCGGGATCACACACCTCTCTCACAACCGAGAGAACAATTCACAATAACAAAGTAAATGAAATACTTACCACAAAATCCTATGCCTTGAGTATACTTACCAAATTAGAGCAAAGATGGATTGTTGTGGAAGAAGATGTCACCAAACCCTAGCTTCAAGAAGATGACCAGCAATGGAAGCCTAGGGTGGAGTATGGTGACTAGAATCAAGCTCTTGGCTTGAATGGCTCACAATGGAGAGAATCTCTCTTGAGGAATTTGCTCAAAGAGTGAAGGGAGAGATTCTTGGTGAGAAGAGAGAGCTTAGAATTAGCTTGAGAAAACTCTTCTCTTAGGTCTGAAATTACTTGGATAATGGACCTCTAACCTTGCCTCAAACGAATCAAGTTTGTATTTATAGAGGCAATAAAAATCGTGTTGGAAAAGATCCCAACGGCTCTATTCTGAACCAGACTAGTTGGTCAAAGAAGGATCACTGACCGACTAGTTCATCAACTAGTAGGTCGGTGATTCAACGTAGACCGACTAACGGTTGAATAGCCAAAAGGTCGAAGTACAGGAGATGACAACTAGTCGGTCTAAGAAGACTTACCGACCGACTAGTTTCACAACTAGTCGGTCGGTGAATGCTCTTTGACCGACTAAATAGTCGAAATAGAATAGGCTGACTTCAAGTTGACTTAGTCGGTTTAAGAACAAATGCTGACCGACTAGTTTCTCAACTAGTCGGTTGACAAACGTTCTTTGACCAACTAACTCGAAACAGTAGCTCAGGCTGTACAGAGGCAATGATAACTAGTCGGTCTGAGAAGGATTCCTAACCGACTAGATCGTCATCTAGTCGGTCAGTGAACCTTCTTTGACCGACTAATTGATCAACATGGAATGAGCTGAATTGAGCAAGGCATCTAGTCGGTTCATGAAGAGTTGCCGACCGACTAGATCGTCATCTAGTCGGTTGGTTCTTCAACATGAACCAACTAACATGCACTAGAAGCCGAGTGAAGAAGCACTAGGCTTCGGGAAAGTTTCTAATGGCTTCTAAGATAATCCTAGCTCTAAGATATGAGCGAAATGAAGATTATAATGTAAGTCCTACTCAAGGCTTAACATTCTATTCTTTGAAGCTAGAAGACAATAAATAATACATTGACGAACCGTCTTCAAAGCTTCAATCTTCATTCTTGACTTCAATAAAACTCCTTGGGCTTCAACGAAGCTTTGGGCACACGATCACGCGTATTGAGAAGTCTTGAGACGTCGCTTTTGATGTACGTATTCTTTTGGCGACGATATCCATAACTGTGCTCACAAACAGTTAGTTCGCATTATTTATGTTTGCTCATCATCCAAAACCAAATCCGAGGAATCTATACTCAACACTTTTGTCAATGGGTCGATCACGTTATGATGATTCTGAAACATGGACGACAACTACTGCTCGTGCATCGTCTAGGGGTTTCGAGCCCCAACCTATAGTAAGGTCAGGCTGTAGGGTCTCACACCGAGTAGCGTTCGTGTCTTAGTAATAGGAAGATTAATTCAGAGAGATTCATTTGATGATAGTTGATATTCACAAAGCTAGTTGTGAAAATAAGTCGTAGATGCAATAGGGACAATGTTGCATTTGATGCAAACAAAGATTAAACGTGTCGTAAATTAGTTACGACAATATTTGTAGGAACACATACATTGGAAAGGGTTACCTGGATGACTGGATCGTCCCGGTCTAAACACAGGTTCAAACCGCGACCAAATCGAAGCTCAAACGTGCCCAGAAACGTGATAACAGTTCAAGGCAAAGTGGGTTAGACCCACTGGGCTAACAAGCCCATCTGCAAGGGCAAACGGGCACGACCCGCTGGCTGCAGCAGGCGAATGCCCGCTGCAGCAGCGGGGGAGGCCCGCTGGCTGCAGCGGCGCGGGCACACACTCGCTGCCTAACAGGTGGGCGGCCCGCCCCCCTTGCCTTGGGCGGGTGCGCCCACTACGCCTAGCGGGCACGCCCGAAACTTAATTGATTTTAGGGGGTTTTGAAACCCCAAAAGACGGCTATGAGAATTAATTTTTTGCCCATCTTTGGTTAATTGTTTGAGGGGTCAAACAAATTCGAACTGTTGGTTCCTACGCGTTCACCATTCAAAGCCCTTCGAATTGATAGCTTGTTTGGTGTCTAAAGTTTAATGAATGAAGAGAATTAATTCATTGAAGTTTGCTTTTATGAAAAGCTTACTAAACTTAAATTAAGCTAAATTTGCTTAATTAAATTCTCTTCAAATTAACAATTGTCCCACATTGCTCACAACGAAAGGAGAAGTGCCGACTCCCTATATAAATAGGGGTGCACTCTCTTCGTTGAAAAATGCACCAAGTCTTCGATCGAGTAGCTCCGGATATTTGAGCTAGCTCGATCTACGACTAAACTATTCTCTCTCTCTCTTCTTCCTATTCTCCAGACTAGTCCTAGCAAGACTACGAAGGGGGTTTGGATTCGGGTCTAGACGTCGAAGACGCGGGTCTATTCAAGTGAAACTTTCTACCGCGTGTGATCGGCTCGGAGGCGGGAGTCGGTTCGGGCAGATTGGTTCGAGGGTGCGAGGCGGCTCGGGTGGATCGAGTTAATGCGGTTCGGCTACGAGGAGCATCAGAAGACGGTGCGGTACATCTTGTCCACCCCAGGATCAAGATTCCGGGTATGTGGTTAAGCAAGTTTAGTGTAGATTTAATTTTGTCGCTGTAGAATAGATCCCTCTTGGGGTGGTCAGATCCACCCCAAGTTGGCATAGATCAGGCTAGGTTCTGGCTCCCTCAGAGCCTAGCTAAAATGTTTAGGTAGCCTTAGTTTTTGTTTTGGATTTTCCGCTGCGCTTTTTATGCCCCTGTGGTCCGTCCAACTTAGGACGGACACAGATCCGAGCTCTGAGGGTCCGCCAAAACCCCTACAGGTCCGTGCTAACTACATCGTTAACAATATAGTATGATCTGGATGTACAGTTTAAAATACTCAAATTGAACTCTCAAGTAAAGGAAGTGTTCACATGTATTGGATATACGGGTGAAGTGTCCTTATTACCCATTTTCTTTGGCCTCTTTCCCTTCTTTGAACACTTGGACTTTATTCCATCCTCTGAGTGTATTTTTATACACCTTTCCTCCTTCATCTGCTTACAGTGATTTTCCATATGTGGACCATTCATTCCGTTCATCTTCATCGCCGTTCTTTTAGTATGTCGTTGCCTTTCGATCGACCATCTTAGTCTTAGAATATGACGTATAGTTCGTCCGAACTTTGGCTACATTCTACTTTAAGGAGGGTAGAGTTCGAATTTTCGATCACCAGAAGTTCGAGTTGGACAACGGAAGCGAATCGAATGATGCTCAGAAGTATTTGAGGATGGTGCTAGAGAAACCGAGACGAACCAAACCGAGATGTGTAAGCTGATGTCGCTACTTCTTCATCTTACTTGAACTCGTCTCCTTCTTCTATCTGAGCCTATTTTGACTTGAGACTAGTCACGGATGCTATGTTGATGTTAATAGTAAGTATTGATAAACATCATCTCTTGTTTTCTTGATGATATGATATCACATTATATTTCATGTTATTTACAACCTGATTTACTAGATTACTATCATTCTATCATTTTATTTGCTTGAGCTTCTTCATAACATAAATTGTCTATTTTAGGAAGTTCGAGAAATTCCAAGGACAGAATTATTTTACTGAGGGTAGGATGTAACGACCCGTATTTGTTAATACACCTATTTACGTAATTCACGTATTTTCAAATTTTTAAAAGTATTTTATAATGGTTAGTCAGGAGTTTTATATCAAAAACTGATTTCAAAATTCTTTATAAAAAATATCTTGAAGCATCAAACTAGTTATGGTGTATTTCAGTAAGTTCGAGTTTCATCAAATACCTTTAAATAATTTTTATAATAATTCATTTTCAATTGTTGCTGATTTAGCTGAATTAATTAATTTTCTACATAAACATCATCAAAACATTTTCAAACTTCTACCACGTGACTCTAAGATCATTTGGGCTCCCCACATTAATTTCGTAATTTTCTGAAATCAAATCGACCTAGAACCTGCAAATCCGCATCCTAAACGTTTTGGCCTAAAACTTGTATCTCCGTAGCTCAAACTTTGAAATGGATCTCGTATTTGCGATCCTCGCGACGATGCAATCTCGTGGCTATGTTTTCGTAATTTTTCAGAGTCGTATGCGAAAACGGGGTTGTATTCCTTCGTTTTCACTAATTACATCCCCTAGTGACTTTTACTCTTACTAACTACCCATTTACTAAGTTACTTTTCCCCTAATCCCCCTAACCACCCCATTAACCCACCAAATGAGCTGGTTGAAATCCAAAATTTTAGTATCTCAACCATCCCATTCATTTTATTTGTCCCCAATATTAACTAGGGTTATATTTATATTAATTTCTCCCCTATATAAACTAACCCCCAAGCTCTCTCAAATAACCCAGTCATTCCCTCCCTCTCTTCTACTGTTCGAAAACCCCAAGCCTGCTCTCCCCTCTCCCTGCACATAACACACCCATCCCCTCTCTCAGCTCTCGCATCCCTCCCCCGCTCGTCTCAGCCCCCTCGACCACCAGATCCACCCCACGACAGGCCGCACCACCATCCCCTCCGATGAAGCAGCTCCCCTGCCTCCACAAACAGAGCCCCTTCCTTCTCCATTGCTCCGACCTTCCCCGCCACCGAGAAGCCCCCTGCCGTCGTCTCGTTTCCCCCCACCATCGCCGAGGGCAGCAACCCCCTCCGAAGACCCCAAGCTCTCTCTCCCACTATTCGTTCTTCTCCAACAAGGCTCAGACCCTCCTCCGCCCACCCACCACCTTCGCTGAGCTCCCCGATGCCCCCGCCACCGCATCCACATCCCCTCGAAGCCCCTCCCCCTCTCACGTCTCCAGAGCGCCACCGCCGCTCCCCCAAGTCCGGACTCGCTGTCCTCCGTCGACGCCGCCCACCCAAAGACCCTCTCCACCTGCTCCACCCTCCCCGGTGACGAGAGCACATGAACGCCCAGCTTCCACCCTCGCACGCTGCTCACCGTCGACGTCCGCCTCCCTCCGACGAGGCAATACGCCCTCCCCCGCTTCGACGACGCCCCGTCGTTCCCCGCCATCACCGCCGGAGAAACCCCCATGCAACGTAAAACAGAGAGATGTAACGGTTTTTAATATATATACGTATTTTTATACGTATATAGAACGTATTTTTAAATTTATATAAATAGGTTTCTGATGTAAAAATTGATAACTAATTCTACAAGCCCATAAAAATACAAGACCAGCTCCAGAAAATCAGAAATGACATTCTGGACCCATTGGCGCTAGTTTCATCTCAATCAGACGAGTAGATTTTCCACAATAAATTTTTAAGCCTAAAATTTAAATACGTTGTTTTCACTTAAAAATTCATAACTCGATATTTTCACGTAAACTGATATATGAAAAACATATATGTTGTAGTACTCTTCGAGACGGTCATTTTGACAGCTCACTTGAAACTTTCTAATGTGTATTTCACCCAGAAGAAATTATTGAATAATTACATTAACTAATTTTTAAACCCATTTTGAGCTTTTAAAAATTATAAAAATTACCAGAAGCTTCAGAAAAATAATTCCTCCTTAAGTAAAATTAATTTCCTCATATCTAACCTATATAAAAATTTAGAACTCTTTTCGACACCGTTTCAATCGATTATAAAATTAAAACGATCAATTTAAATAGATAGAAAATAGTGTATTCTTTAACCGATTATTTCTTGTGTTTGCAGGTACCGATTATTGTGCGCCAACTCCCTTGCAAGCTCTAGATCTAGTCCCGGCTCGCTACAACAACCTCGAAATCAGTAAGTCACGATGAATTCTAGATTTAAAAAATTAGATAAGTGTACTCGTACGAACTTAGAACATCACATATAGCCCCAGTACAGCTATTTGACTTGAACCAACAACTAGAGTCCTGATCTAATAGGAAACTAATAACTATCTAATTACATTGCAAACTTTCAACTTTGGTAGTTATAACACACAACCACTAACTTGGATAAATTGTGTGCTAACGAAACTACCACATGCTCAAAGCATGGAATCAATATCCCGATTGTTGGACTTGTCTTTATCTTCCAATTTCTTAGCAATCACTGATCTTTGACATAGTCTGCTTTGAAATGAGTTCCTACCTTTCTGGTTTTCAATTAGAAAGTCAACTAGTGGTCTTGATTTAACTAACATCATGTGTTACATCGTATGGAACATATTGTGAAAACATCCCATATAACCCTTGGCACTTCACTGGGGTTTTGGGGGTAACTTTTAGTTTGAGATAGTGTGGGAGTGACTGGAGTTCATCTTCCCGCCGATGCCTGTGTTTCGACATCCCGTCCCGCTGCCTGTGTTTCGGCAAATACATGTACCGCTGCCTGTGTTCTGGCATTCGTCTGGGTAAGCGCACCCAGGCAAGAGATGAACTCAATGGTCACATATTATACTCTCCAACTTGAGTCACGTAGTTCTAGTGTAGCTACTACTCGCACGATCACCTTTACTTTATGCATTACATGCACCTTACCTACCACACCGGTGTAGTCACCAGTACTTTACTTGTCGTACTTGTAGCTACAGCGGTAGCATGCTTCACTTGCTTAGCCTGCTTTACACATGCACTATCACAGTACAGTTCGTTCTCTTCTTTCAGTTCTGTTTACCTTTACTACCCAGTTATGTACAGTTTTTGCTCGGTACTTTACTTTTCACTCTGGTTCCGTGTATGTAGTTACTTTTTGTCATACTTGGGCACTGCTTCTTTTTTATGTTTAGAACTGTTGTGACTTACCTACGGTTCCTGTTCTGGCACCGATAGACGACGACCAGATTGAAGAAGACGTCCCTGAGTTTGAGGAGCTAGCGTTTGACCCGGAGACTGCGTACTTGTAGTTGCTTGAGTTGATGTGCGTATTATATGCTATCATGTATTTCCTTTCCGCAATTCCTTTCTGTACTTCCTTTCATGTATTTGGTGAGAGAGTGATGTTTGTTTTTGTATTTTAAATCTGGACTGTAATAATGTACACTGGTTTGAGTATTGGTACATCTCTGGATTGTGACTATATTGATTTCACTGGTAAACTGCAGACCTACAATTAAAATCAAAAAAGTAATGGCCCCCTGAGAGCAGGTCTTACGTGTTTGGTGGCCCATGCAGGTCTGCGCTAACTACCTCGTTAACAATATAGTATGATCCAGATGTACAGTTTAAAATACTCAAATTGAGCTCTCGATTAAAGGACGTCTCGAGTGTTCACATGTATTGGATATATGGGTGAAGTGTCCTTATTACCCATCTTCTTTGGCCTCTTTCCCTTCTTGGAACACTTGGACTTTTATTCCATCCTCTGAGTGTACTTTAATACACCTTTCCTCCTTCATCTGCTTACAGTGATTTTCCATATGTGGACCATTCATTCCGTTCATCTTCATCGCTGTTCTTTTAGTATGTCGTTGCCTTTCGATCGACCTTCTTAGTCTTAGAATATGATGTATAGTTCGCCCGAACTCTGGCTACATTCTACTTTAAGGAGGGTAGCGTTCGAATTTTCGATCACCAGAAATTCGAGTTGGACAACGGAAGCGAATCGAATGATGCTCAGAAGTATTTGAGGATGGTGTAAGAGAAATTGAGACGATCCAAACCGAGACGTGTAAGCTGATGTCGCTACTTCTTCATCTTACTTGAACTCGTCTCCTTCTTCTATCTGAGCCTATTTTAACTTGAGACTAGTCACGGAAGCTATGGTGATGTCAATAGTAAGTATTCATAAACATCATCTCTTGTTTTCTTGATGCTATGATATCACATTATATTTCATGTTATTTACAACCTGATTTACTAGATTACTATCATTCTATCATTTTATTTGCTTGAGCTTCTTCATAACATAAATTGTCTATTTTAGGAAGTTCGAGAAATTCCGAGGACGGAATTATTTTACAGAGGGTAGGATGTAACGACCCGTATTTGTCAATACACCAATTTATGTATTTCATGTATTTTCACATTTTAAAAAGTATTTTATAATGGTTAGTCAGGAGTTTTATATCAAAAACTGATTTCAAAATTCTTTATAAAAAATATCTTGAAGCATCAAACTAGTTATGATGTATTTCAGTTCTCTAAATAATTTTTATAATAATTAATTTTCAATTGTTGCTGATTTAGCGGAATGAATTATTTTTCTACATAAACATCATCAAAACATTTTCACACTTCTACCACGTGACTCTAAGATCATTTGGGACTCCCCACATTAATTTCGTAATTTTCTGGAATCAAATCGACATAGAACCTAAAACTTGTATCTCTGTAGTTCAAACCCTGAAATGGATCTCGTATTCGCGATTCTCGCGACGATACGATCCCGTGGCTATGTTTTTGTAATTTTTCAAATTCGTATGCGAAAACGTGGTTGTATTCCTCAATTTTTACTAATTACATCCCCTAATGACTTTTACTCTTACTAACTACCCATTTACTAAGTTACTTTTCCCTTAATCCCCCCAACCACCCCCCTTAACCCACCAAATGAGCTGGTTGAGATCCAAAATTTTAGGATCTCAACCATCCCATTCATTTTATTTGTCCCCAAGGTTAACTAAGGTTATATTTATATTAATTTCTCCCTATATAAACTAACCCCCTGGCTCTCTCAAATAGCCTAGGCATTCCATCCCTCTCTCTCTCTCCCATTCGAAAACCCCAAGCCCGCTCTCCCATATCCCTGCACACAACACACACATCCCCTCTCTCAGCAATCGCATCCCTCCCCCGCTCGTCTCAGCCCCCTCGGCCACCGGCTCCGCCCCACGACAGGCCGCACCACCATCCCCCTCGATGAAGCAGCTCCCCTGCCTCCACCAACAGAGCCTCCCCCTTCTCCATTGCTCTGGCCTCCCCCGCCACCGAGAAGCCCCCTGCCGTCGTCTCGTTTCCCCCCACCGTTACCGAGGGCAGCAACCCCCCTCCAAAGACGCCAAGCTCTCTCTCCCCTATTTGTTCTTCTTCGACGAGGCTCAGACCCTCCACCGCCCATCTACCACCTTCGCCGAGTTCCCCGATGCCCCCACCACCGCATCCACAACCCCTCGAAGCCACTCCCACTCTCATGTCTCCAGAGCGCCACCGCCGCTCCCCCAAGTCTGCCTCGCCGTCATCCGTCGACGCCGCCCGCCCAAAGACCCTCGCTGCCTGCTCCACCCTACCCGATGATGAGAGCACATGAACGCCCAGCTTCCGCCCTCGCACGCTGCTCACCGCCGACGTCCACTTCCCTCCGACGAGGCAACATGCCCTCCGCCGCTTCGACGCCGCCCCGTCGTTCCCCGCCATCACCGTCGGAGAAACCCCCATGCAACGTAAAACAGAGAGAGATAAGGGTTTTTAATATATATACGTATTTTTATACTATATAGAACGTATTTTTAAATTTATATAAATAGGTTTCTGATGTAAAAATTGATAACTAATTCTACAAGCCTAGAAAAATACAAGACCAGCTCCAGAAAATCAGAAATAACGTTCTGGACCCATTGGCGCTAGTTTCATCTCAATCAGACGAGTATATTTTTCCACAATAAATTTTTAAGCCTAAAATTTAAATACGTTGTTTTCACTTAAAAATTCATAACTCGATATTTTCACGTAAACTGATATAAAAAAAATATATGTTGTAGTACTCTTCGAGATGGTCGTTTTGGCAACTCACTTGAAACTTTCTAATGTGTATTTCACCCAGATGAAATTATTGAATAACGACGTTAACTAATTTTTAAACCTATTTTGAGCTTTTAAAAATTATAAAAATTACCAGATGCTTCAGAAAAATATTTCCTCCTTAAGTAAAATTATTTTTCTCATATCTAGAATATATAAAAATTTAGAACGCTTTTCGACACCGTTTCAATCGATTATGAAATTAAAACGATCAAGTTAAATAGATAGAAAATAATGTGTTCTTTAACCGATTATTTCTTGTGTTTGCAGGTACCGATTATTGTGCGCCAACTCCCTTGGAAGCTCTAGATATAGTCCCAGCTTGCTACAACAACCTTGAAATCGGTGGGTCACGATGAATTCTAAATTTAGAAAAATTAGATTAGTGTACTCGTACGAACTTAAAACATCACAAATAGCCTCAGAACGGCTATTTGACTTGAAGCAACAACTAGAGACCTAATCTATTAGGAAACCAATAACTATCTAATTACATTACCAATTTTCAACTTTGGTAGTTATAACACACAACCACCAACTTGGGTAAATTGTGTGCTAACGAAACTACCACATGCTCAAAGCATGGAATCAATATCCCGACTGTTGGACTTGTCTTTATCTTCCAATTTCTTAGCATCCACTGTGCTTTGACATAGTCTGCTTTGAAATGAGTTCATACCTTTCTGGTTTCAATTAGAAAGTCAACTAGTGGTCTTGATTTAACTAGCATCATATGATACATCATATGGAACATCTTGTGAAAACATCCCATATAACCCTTGACACTTCACTGGGGTTTTGTGGTAACTCATAGTTTGAGAGAGTGTGGGAGTGACTGTAGTTCATCTTTCCGTACGGATGCCTGTGTTTCGGTATACCGTCTCGCTGCCTATGTTTTGGCAAATACATGTACTGCTGCCTGTGTTCTGGCATTCGTCTGGGTAAGTGCACCCAGGGAAGAGATGAACTCGATGGTCACATATTACACACTTCGACTTGAGTCACGTAGTTCTAGTGTAGCTACTACTTGCACGATCACCTCTACTTTATGCATTACATGCACCTTACCTACCACACCCGTGCAGTCACCAGTACTTTACTTGTCGTACTTGTAGCTACAGCGGTGTAACGACCACTTTTCGCTGTACTTTGTTCGTGCACGTGCACGTGTTTGTTTTAGACCTTGTGTGTTTGTGAACACTTTTGTGTGATATGCCGTTGTGAACGTCTCGTAGAGTATTAAATAGTGGCACTATCTTGGAACGACACTTCTCGAGTCGTTTTTCCACAATTTAAACTTACTCGATGAGACGTGACGATTCTCACTCTTGACGGGAGACATTTCTATTTTTAGTTTCGTCTTCCGACGTCGAATTTGAGATCCGTCTTCTTAGTTAGCTCACATTCGTCGTCACGAGCATCACGATTCAGCTGCCGCACGACCGAAGGAAACGGCCCCGTCCCCCCCGCTTCCGCGACCGAAGCCCCCCGCCCGCATCCTAGCCGCTCCGCACCGCTGCAGCGACCGCCGCTCCATTCCCTCGGTCTGACCGAGGGATTTGCCCGCATCCGCCTCGCATCCAAGCGCTCCGCACCGACCCGCCTTGTCGCCCCGCTCCGCACAGCGTCTGACCCGGTCGCCCCGCCCGCAGCGACCGACGTTGCAACGTTGCAACGTTGCAACATCGCCCGCCTCGCATCCCAAGCGCACGACCGAAGCCCCCGACCGGTCTGACCGAAGGATCTCCCCGCCCCCGCTGCTGCGACCGACCACAAAGCGCCGCACAGCTCCGTTTCCCCGCAGCGACCGAGAGATCTCCCCGCACCGAGGCTGTACGACCGAGAGCCACTTGTCGCAACCCCGCACCCGTCGCACCGCTTGCCACCGTGGGCCCCCCAAGTTCTCCAGAGTTATTGTGGGTCCCCCCAAAGGCCCCTAGGACTACTGTGGGCCCCACCTAGGTGCTTGCTCTTTGAGGATCCGTCGCGTACGACGTCGTCGCACGTCGTAGCCCGTCGTCGCACGTGCTAGCTTTGGAATCTGTAACCGTCGCCCCGGTTGAAGCTCTGAATTTCCAGCGAGGAATATATATTGGAATCAGACTTGGAGCGCGATCTATTATTCCAACCCCCGGTGTCGCTACCCGACGCCGGTGTAGCTTTCGCGTCGTGTTGAGGTAACGCTTTGCACCCCTAAGACCCCCAACCCATTGCATGCTAATCAAGACTAAAATCAGTATTTTCAAAGTATTTTAAATGTTTTAAATTCACTAATGAAGATTAATAATATGGGATTTTTAGGCCGGTGGACTTGTGCACGTAGGATAATTGTGATTTTTGGACTCATTGGACGGTGTGCTCAGACGTCGTACTTGCAGGCAAGTGAAACTTGCCAACTCTTGTGTAAGGCCATGTTTTTAGGCCACTTCCTTGTTCCTAGCGTAAAAGAGACTAGTCAGTGAAATGATAGCTGGCTAGACGCCTACTTGATCTAGTTTGACAACGAAACTAGATCCGTCACCTAATTGATCTAGCTTGACAACGAAGCTAGATCCAACCCTTTAAACTTGTTGTTCATGCATACTAAACTGTCACGTTTACTTTTCTTATCTGTACGCACTTTTAACTGCCATGCATTGCATTCTACATGTCATCCAAGTTTGATTGTTGCATTCGTAGCACACGCTACAATACTTGTACTCCTTGAATACTACTTCCGGGGGAAACGGGCCTCATGTGTTGGTCAAAAGCCAATGCCCGGGTTCCCTGGACCGGCTAGGTGCACCCCTATGCCATACTTGTTAAAAACACTTCCTGGCTCGTGATCCAGAAGCGAGCATTACCGGTAAGGCCCTGGCTCGACACACGTGGAGGGGTAGGGATAAACGGTCAACTGAGCTTAGGAGAGGTCTGATCCACCCTCTAGCCAGAAGACGGAATCTCTGTGCACGAGGTGCTTACTTTCTTGTCTTGTACTTGTCTTGTGAATGATTCATGTAATACTTGTCATCCATGCCATGCATGCTCGTACTTTACTTTACTTTACTTTACCTGCTGCACTCATACTTTAACTGCCATGTCATTGCATCATGCTAGAACTGCTAGGTTGCTCTTACTTGTACTTTCAGTTTCACTTGCACAAGTCTTCCAGACTTGCTGACATGTGCCCCTTTCTATTTGGGTGTCACATGTTAGACCCTGAGCCAGAGACAGTTGTAGCGAACGAGGGTAGTTGCTGACACTGAGCCTACGTTCGTCGAGGAGTTCGTGGACACCGGAGACCAGTTTTAGAGACTGTTGGCGTTGCTTTGCTTAGGTTGCTGTTAGATGTCGGTGCTTGCACCATTACTTTGTTGTTGTACTTTGTACTTTTGTTGGCCATGCTCGGCCTCTTTTAGACTCTTTTCTTTTAGCCTGGTGGCCTTTTCTGTGATGTTGAGATTTATTGCTATGGATATTCTGAGATGTTTCTTTTGTCTCTTTCGTTATTATTATCTTTGTTTCGTTTCACGTTGCAAGAACCTGCAGTTTTAAATTTGATTGACGCTTATCGGACTTGCAGCTTTGCAGCTTCAAGTCTGAGCAGACCTTCTCCACGCTTCGCCTCCATATTTTTGGGAAGCGGGGCGTGACAGGTTTTGTTGGTGGCCCATGCAGGGTCCAATCTTGCAATTGCGAATTAACGAAACAACGATAATAACGAAATGTCCATTAAATAAAATTGCAACATCCCGAGTCAGAAGCCCTAAGTCTAGTCGTCTTCTTAGGACATTAGGAGTAAGAAGTCTTAGTTAGACGCCTGTGTTTGCTAGTTAGAGGCCCTCTGATTGTTAGTTAGACCCCCTTCTAGCAATTGATTTAATCGTCGTAGGAGTTACTTTAGTGGTCCTTGTCTATCCATGACCATATTAAACTTCTAAAATTTCCTTTTGTCGTTCGTTTGGGTTCATCGATTTCGGGCCAAGCTGAACGCATTTCTTTACCGTCTAGCCCCTTAGAAGGTCTTAGCGCCTAGTTCCTATCTTTAGTTGGTCGACCGTAGGAGTTTTCCCGTAGACTCTTCTGATTCATAACCCTAGGCATATGAATGTTTTGATCATCCGACCAATTTCCTTGCCTCGATTCACGAGATCGCCCCGTGACGATCGTCGTCAATTTTCAAACATCGCCATTGCAAAAATTGAATCTGCGGAAAGTATTTTTCAATCTTCTTTTCCCACTAAGTTTAATTTTGTTCAAAATTTTAATATACCTATATTTCATCCTCCTTCATTGATTTAAATTTTTAAAACGTTTGTCGGAATTTTTGAAATACTAGCTTATAGTATTTTCCCAGCCTATATTTTTCATACTTATGTAAATGTGTCGTTCTTTTATATATTCATTTTACTTTGAACCATACTTTTGCCCTGCCCAATTCGATTTATAAGTTTCCTTCTTATTTGTGTTATACGAATGATGCGTCGTGCTTACTTTAATATACTTTCAAGACGCACGGAATTTCAGTTTTCAGCAAGTTGGCTTTGCTCGTCATTTTCGCTACTTCAGATTTTTGCAAAATTACTATTTTCATAACCTCTTCCTGCTTTAGACCCTCCCCTGATTTGATTCGATCTTGAAAATTCTTATGCTAAGTTACTATTATTTTCTTTCCGCTCACCATACACGCTTTTAGAAAAAATTTCTAAACTAAATTGAATTTTCAATTATTTTTATATCTGTACCAGGCCCGTTGTTCTTGTATGCTAAGAGCTTGTGTAAACCAGTTTTAATTTTTGTACACACTGGTTCTCTAAAAAGTAGTTTCAATATTGAGTATTTTAAATTTTTCCATAGCCTAAAAGTTTTGAAAGCATTTAACATAAGTTTAAATTCTTCCGTTACTTGATTTCATTTCTTGACTTTCCAAAAACTTTTGACAACATTATATTAAATTACTAACGTGTAAGATTTCTAAAACCTCGTCCTTAACATTGGTGTAAATGATTTTACTTCCTTTTACATTGATTTATATAAGCTAATAAAACATTTTCTCTTATTATGAATATTCAACTCAAACTTATTTTGAACAACTCGTTTTATCGATCTCCAAATATTTCTTTACAGGCGAGGATTTTAACTTTTGAAGAACGACAGTTTTCAAACTCCACGTATTTTAGCTTATGCTATTTACCCTATTATCTTTTCTGTATCCTATTTAAGCATCTCTACATTCCCCTTTCCCTCAACGCTAAACATCACCATTGAGTCAAATGTTTCATCTAACCAAGCTGTCTCCTTTTAGTTGTCCTATCTGAATTCGTGCTTACCGATCCTTCCCTCGTCATCGCTTTCGACCTCCATGTAATGCTTAAGCTTTAGTGCTCGTCAATAACTGTGACAATTATAATTTGTTAGTAGACCCTTGGACCTTTGTGAGGTGTCGTGGTGCATGTACCTGAGTTGAGTGTGTGGGCTTGAATGAGTGTACTCCCATGTAGTATAATGATGTTTGTCTATTGTGTGATATGTGCATATTCTGAGTTATTCGTGATGATATGAAGTTGTATGTGTGTTAGTAGTTATAGATTTTGTGTGGATAGCTATACTATACTAGAGATGCCTGTGTATATAAGAGTTAGCGTTGAAATATCTAAGTTGCGTATGTAGTAAGAGATACTTATAATGGTTGAAATAAAATGATTGGTAAAGCTATGTGTATGTTAGGTTGTAATAATAATAGGTGGATGTACAGTTAAGAGAGTAGGCCTATTGAGTGACCTATATATTAGTACGTGTGAGTATGTGCTCGTAGGTAGATATATAATGTGCTTATATGTAAGTAGTTATGTTTTGTTGCCTGAGTATATAGGAGAAATGCATATGATAGTAGAATTATAATTTTGATTGGTATTGCTTGCTTTTACGGGATGTTGCGATGCGTGCATACCGTGAGGTATACACGACTATTGCACATCTTAATTATGTACGTGTGGATGTGTTAGTATACTAATTATAGGTAGTAGGCTAAGGTATGAATATATGTGTTACATGTGTGTGACTATACGATGAATACGTATGCATGTATTAGGGAGGGTATTATAAATATGTGGGTGCTGATGTCTGTAATGTTATTATTATGGTATATAAATTGATTTAACTACGTGAGTATTGCCTGACTAAATATTAAGTGTGATTGACCTATGGTATGCATATGGTTGTATTGGTAGATATATATATATATATATATACATATATATATATGTTGGAGTGGTATTGGTATAATGTATGAATGCCGTGTTACGTATATAGAATATTCTGATATATGTATTGAGTCTCACTCAAGCTTGAGTGGGTATACTCTAGGTATATTGAATGTATGTTTGTAGTTTGCATATAGCGATGTTTGATGTATGTATAGTGATAGGAGTGTTTGTGCCTGGTTGTGTTACGCACATGATTGTGGGTCGCTACGCACAGTATATAGTTATAGGTGTTGGTCTTGTGGTATAGCTAAATACTAAGGACTTGCTCGTGTGAACGTATGTGTACTAGCTAAAACTAGGTGTGTTTGTGTGCTAGTTATATAATGGTATGATTGGTGTATGTAAATGAAATGTTAGCGCGTATGGGTGTGCACCATGCACGGGTAGGTATGTGCTTAGTTATAGGCTTGATGACAATGGTATATGTGGCGTGTCGTAAATACAGTTATAGGACCGTACGTGATGTGAATATATGGTGAACTATTTACATGCATTTGAATGACTATATATTGTGAAACTATAGTAGTGGTGAATATATATATTAAATATAGTGAAACTTGATTAATAATGGTATGTGGCGTGACTATATGTGTTGAGATGTTTGGTATTGGATGACTATTAGAGGGTAGTATACCCTTGATGTTTGTGCATAGGTAGCTACCTATAGGTAGAGCAATGATTGCATTTGCTAAGTGTGAGACTATCCTTATGGTTGAGTATCTGAACTATTGTTTTGTACTAGGTAAGTAGTAGTTATAATAAGGGATGTATGTTTATATATATGATTGAAATACATGCATGCAGTTGACTGACTATAATAAGTATAACTATATGACGTATGTGAATGTATATATATATATGCGTGTTAGTAGTGATAATGTTTGACTACCTAGTGCATATATAAGCATTGGTAATAGCTATACCTGGTTTGAAATATAATATGACTTGATTGGGGTAGTTATTAGAGCGACTAGATATATTAGAAAGTCCGAGGACGGACTTTATTCTAAGGTGGGGAGGATTGTAACGACCACTTTTCGCTGTACTTTGTTCGTGCACGTGCTTTTGAACGTGCACGTGTTTTGTTTTAGACCTTGTGTGTTTTGTGAACACTTTTGTGTGATATGCCGTTGTGAACGTCTCGTAGAGTATTAAATAGTGTCACTATCTTGGAACGACACTTCTCGAGTCGTTTTTCCACAATTTAAACTTACTCGATGAGACGTGACGATTCTCACTCTTGACGGGAGACGTTTCTATTTTTAGTTTCGTCTTCCGACGTCGAATTTGAGATCCGTCTTCTTAGTTAGCTCACATTCGTCGTCACGAGCATCACGATATTTATTTTATAATTTTTGGAGTTTATTTGACCACTTTTATATTTTTAACAAGTTTTATATTATTTTTAATAATTAATTTATAAATTATTTTCGGCCAAATAAAATTTATTTGTGTTTAAAATGTTTTAAAGAATTTTTGAGCCAATTTCCAGCTCATTTGGACCAAGTCAAATCCTTGGGTGAGTTGGAGAAGTTGAGATTTAAATTTTAAATTATTTTAAACTTCTAATCCTATTAGATTTAGCCCTAGACCAAGTCAACCCATCTACACTATATAAACAACCCCTAGGAAGACCTATTTTCGCAAGAAATTAGCCCTAGCCTCTTCCAAAACCAAAATTGGACGTTGCGACAAATCGTCGCTACGTTGCGACGTTCAGCTGCCGCACGACCGAAGGAAACGGCCCCGTTCCCCCGCTCCGACCGAAGCCCCCGCCCGCATCCTAGCCGCTCCGCACCGCTGCAGCGACCGCCGCTCCGTTCCCTCGGTCTGACCGAGGGATTTGCCCGCATCCGCCTCGCATCCAAGCGCTCCGCACCGACCCGCCTTGTCGCCCCGCTCCGCACAGCGTCTGACCGGTCGCCCCGCCCGCAGCGACCGACGTTGCAACGTTGCAACGTTGCAACATCGCCCGCCTCGCATCCCAAGCGCACGACCGAAGCCCCCGACCGGTCTGACCGAAGGATCTCCCCGCCCCCGCTGCTGCGACCGACCCAAAGCGCCGCACAGCTCCGTTTCCCCGCAGCGACCGAGAGATCTCCCCGCACCGAGGCTGTACGACCGAGAGCCACTTGTCGCAACCCCGCACCCGTCGCACCGCTTGCCACCGTGGGCCCCCCAAGTTCTCCAGAGTTATTGTGGGTCCCCCAAAGGCCCCTAGGACTACTGTGGGCCCCACCTAGGTGCTTGCTCTTCGAGGATCCGTCGCGTACGACGTCGTCGCACGTCGTAGCCCGTCGTCGCACGTGCTAGCTTTGGAATCTGGAACCGTCGCCCCGGTTGAAGCTCTGAATTTTCCAGCGAGGAATATATATTGGAATCAGGACTTGGAGCGCGATCTATTATTCCAACCCCCGGTGTCGCTACCCGACGCCGGTGTAGCTTTCGCGTCGTGTTGAGGTAACGCTTTGCACCCCTAAGACCCCCAACCCATTGCATGCTAATCAAGACTAAAATCAGTATTTTCAAAGTATTTTAAATGTTTTAAATTCACTAATGAAGATTAATAATATGGATTTTAGGCCGGTGGACTTGTGCACGTAGGATAATTGTGATTTTTGGACTCATTGGACGGTGTGCTCAGACGTCGTACTTGCAGGCAAGTGAAACTTGCCAACTCTTGTGTAGGGCCATGTTTTTAGGCCACTTCCTTGTTCCTAGCGTAAAAGAGACTAGTCAGTGAAATGATAGCTGGCTAGACGCCTACTTGATCTAGTTTGACAACGAAACTAGATCCGTCACCTAATTGATCTAGCTTGACAACGAAGCTAGATCCAACCCTTTAAACTTGTTGTTCATGCATACTAAACTGTCACGTTTACTTTTCTTATCTGTACGCACTTTTAACTGCCATGCATTGCATTCTACATGTCATCCAAGTTGATTGTTGCATTCGTAGCACACGCTACAATACTTGTACTCCTTGAATACTACTTCCGGGGGAAACGGGCCTCATGTGCACGAGGTGCTTACTTTCCTTGTCTTGTACTTGTCTTGTGAATGATTCATGTAATACTTGTCATCCATGCCATGCCATGCTCGTACTTTACTTTACTTTACTTTACCTGCTGCACTCATACTTTAACTGCCATGTCATTGCATCATGCTAGAACTGCTAGGTTGCTCTTACTTGTACTTTCAGTTTCACTTGCACAAGTCTTCCAGACTTGCTGACATGTGCCCCTTTCTATTTGGGTGTCACATGTTAGACCCTGAGCCAGAGACAGTTGTAGCGAACGAGGTAGTTGCTGACACTGAGCCTACGTTCGTCGAGGAGTTCGTGGACACCGGAGACCAGTTTTAGAGACTGTTGGCGTTGCTTTGCTTTAGGTTGCTGTTAGATGTCGGTGCTTGCACCATTACTTTGTTGTTGTACTTTGTACTTTTGTTGGCCATGCTCGGCCTCTTTTAGACTCTTTTCTTTTAGCCTGGTGGCTTTTCTGTGATGTTGAGATTTATTGCTATGGATATTCTGAGATGTTTCTTTTGTCTCTTTCGTTATTATTATCTTTGTTTCGTTTCACGTTGCAAGAACCTGCAGTTTTAAATTTGATTGACGCTTATCGGACTTGCAGCTTTGCAGCTTCAAGTCTGAGCAGACCTTCTCACGCTTCGCCTCCATATTTTTGGGAAGCGGGGCGTGACAGGTTTTGTTGGTGGCCCATGCAGGTCCAATCTTGCAATTGCGAATTAACGAAACAACGATAATAACGAAATGTCCATTAAATAAATTGCAACATCCGAGTCAGAAGCCCTAAGTCTAGTCGTCTTCTTAGGACATTAGGAGTAAGAAGTCTTAGTTAGACGCCTGTGTTTGCTAGTTAGAGGCCTCTGATTGTTAGTTAGACCCCCTTCTAGCAATTGATTTAATCGTCGTAGGAGTTACTTTAGTGGTCCTTGTCTATCCATGACCATATTAAACTTCTAAAATTTCCTTTTGTCGTTCGTTGGGTTCATCGATTTCGGGCCAAGCTGAACGCATTTCTTTACCGTCTAGCCCCTTAGAAGGTCTTAGCGCCTAGTTCCTAATCTTTAGTTGGTCGACCGTAGGAGTTTTCCCGTAGACTCTTCTGATTCATAACCTAGGCATATGAATGTTTTGATCATCCGACCAATTTCCTTGCCTCGATTCACGAGATCGCCCCGTGACGATCGTCGTCAATTTTCAAACATCGCCATTGCAAAAATTGAATCTGCGGAAAGTATTTTTCAATCTTCTTTTCCCACCTAAGTTTAATTTTGTTCAAAATTTTAATATACCTATATTTCATCCTCCTTCATTGATTTAAATTTTTAAAACGTTTGTCGGAATTTTTGAATACTAGCTTATAGTATTTTCCCAGCCTATATTTTTCATACTTATGTAAATGTGTCGTTCTTTTATATATTCATTTTACTTTGAACCATACTTTTGCCCTGCCCAATTCGATTTATAAGTTTCCTTCTTATTTGTGTTATACGAATGATGCGTCGTGCTTACTTTAATATACTTTCAAGACGCACGGAATTTCAGTTTTCAGCAAGTTGGCTTTGCTCGTCATTTTCGCTACTTCAGATTTTTGCAAAATTACTATTTTCATAACCTCTTCCTGCTTTAGACCCTCCCTGATTTGATTCGATCTTGAAAATTCTTATGCTAAGTTACTATTATTTTCTTTCCGCTCACCATACACGCTTTTTAGAAAAATTTCTAAACTAAATTGAATTTTCAATTATTTTTATATCTGTACCAGGCCCGTTGTTCTTGTATGCTAAGAGCTTGTGTAAACCAGTTTTAATTTTTGTACACACTGGTTCTCTAAAAAGTAGTTTCAATATTGAGTATTTTAAATTTTTCCATAGCCTAAAAGTTTTGAAAGCATTTAACATAAGTTTAAATTCTTCCGTTACTTGATTTCATTCTTGACTTTCCAAAAACTTTTGACAACATTATATTAAATTACTAACGTGTAAGATTTCTAAAACCTCGTCCTTAACATTGGTGTAAATGATTTTACTTCCTTTTACATTGATTTTATATAAGCTAATAAAACATTTTCTCTTATTATGAATATTCAACTCAAACTTATTTTGAACAACTCGTTTTATCGATCTCCAAATATTTCTTTACAGGCGAGGATTTTAACTTTTGAAGAACGACAGTTTTCAAACTCCACGTATTTTAGCTTATGCTATTTACCCTATTATCTTTTCTGTATCCTATTTAAGCATCTCTACATTCCCCTTTCCCTCAACCTAAACATCACCATTGAGTCAATGTTTCATCTAACCAAGCTGTCTCCTTTTAGTTGTCCTATCTGAATTCGTGCTTACCGATCCTTCCCTCGTCACGCTTTCGACCTCCATGTAATGCTTAAGCTTTAGTGCTCGTCAATAACTGTGACAATTATAATTTGTTAGTAGACCCTTGGACCTTTGTGAGGTGTCGTGGTGCATGTACCTGAGTTGAGTGTGTGGGCTTGAATGAGTGTACTCCCATGTAGTATAATGATGTTTGTCTATTGTGTGATATGTGCATATTCTGAGTTATTCGTGATGATATGAAGTTGTATGTGTGTTAGTAGTTATAGATTTTGTGTGGATAGCTATACTATACTAGAGATGCCTGTGTATATAAGAGTTAGCGTTGAAATATCTAAGTTGCGTATGTAGTAAGAGATACTTATAATGGTTGAAATAAAATGATTGGTAAAGCTATGTGTATGTTAGGTTGTAATAATAATAGGTGGATGTACAGTTAAGAGAGTAGGCCTATTGAGTGACCTATATATAGTACGTGTGAGTATGTGCTCGTAGGTAGATATATAATGTGCTTATATGTAAGTAGTTATGTTTTGTTGCCTGAGTATATAGGAGAAATGCATATGATAGTAGAATTATAATTTTGATTGGTATTGCTTGCTTTTACGGGATGTTGCATGCGTGCATACCGTGAGGTATACACGACTATTGCACATCTTAATTATGTACGTGTGGATGTGTTAGTATACTAATTATAGGTAGTAGGCTAAGGTATGAATATATGTGTTACATGTGTGTGACTATACGATGAATACGTATGCATGTATTAGGGAGGGTATTATAAATATGTGGGTGCTGATGTCTGTAATGTTATTATTATGGTATATAAATTGATTTAACTACGTGAGTATTGCCTGACTAAATATTAAGTGTGATTGACCTATGGTATGCATATGGTTGTATTGGTAGATATATATATATATATATATACATATATATATATGTTGGAGTGGTATTGGTATATGTATGAATGCCGTGTTACGTATATAGAATATTCTGATATATGTATTGAGTCTCACTCAAGCTTGAGTGGGTATACTCTAGGTATATTGAATGTATGTTTGTAGTTTGCATATAGCGATGTTTGATGTATGTATAGTGATAGGAGTGTTTGTGCCTGGTTGTGTTACGCACATGATTGTGGGTCGCTACGCCAGTATATAGTTATAGGTGTTGGTCTTGTGGTATAGCTAAATACTAAGGACTTGCTCGTGTGAACGTATGTGTACTAGCTAAAACTAGGTGTGTTTGTGTGCTAGTTATATAATGGTATGATTGGTGTATGTAAATGAAATGTTAGCGCGTATGGGTGTGCACCATGCACGGGTAGGTATGTGCTTAGTTATAGGCTTGATGACAATGGTATATGTGGCGTGTCGTAAATACAGTTATAGGACCGTACGTGATGTGAATATATGGTGAACTATTTACATGCATTTGAATGACTATATATTGTGAAACTATAGTAGTGGTGAATATATATATTAAATATAGTGAAACTTGATTAATAATGGTATGGCGTGACTATATGTGTTGAGATGTTTGGTATTGGATGACTATTAGAGGGTAGTATACCCTTGATGTTTGTGCATAGGTAGCTACCTATAGGTAGAGCAATGATTGCATTTGCTAAGTGTGAGACTATCCTTATGTGAGTATCTGAACTATTGTTTTGTACTAGGTAAGTAGTAGTTATATAAGGGATGTATGTTTATATATATGATTGAAATACATGCATGCAGTTGACTGACTATAATAAGTATAAATATATGACGTATGTGAATGTATATATATATATGCGTGTTAGTAGTGATAATGTTTGACTACCTAGTGCATATATAAGCATTGGTAATAGCTATACCTGGTTTGAAATATAATATGACTTGATTGGGGTAGTTATTAGAGCGACTAGATATATTAGAAAGTCCGAGGACGGACTTTATTCTAAGGTGGGGAGGATGTAACGACCACTTTTCGCTGTACTTTGTTCGTGCACGTGCTTTTGAACGTGCACGTGTTTGTTTTAGACCTTGTGTGTTTGTGAACACTTTTGTGTGATATGCCGTTGTGAACGTCTCGTAGAGTATTAAATAGTGTCACTATCTTGGAACGACACTTCTCGAGTCGTTTTTCCACAATTTAAACTTACTCGATGAGACGTGACGATTCTCACTCTTGACGGGAGACGTTTCTATTTTTAGTTTCGTCTTCCGACGTCGAATTTGAGATCCGTCTTCTTAGTTAGCTCACATTCGTCGTCACGAGCATCACGATATTTATTTTATAATTTTTGGAGTTTATTTGACCACTTTTATATTTTTAACAAGTTTCATATTATTTTTAATAATTAATTTATAAATTATTTTCGGCCAAATAAAATTTATTTGTGTTTAAAATGTTTTAAAGAATTTTTGAGCCAATTTCCAGCTCATTTGGACCAAGTCAAATCCTTGGGTGAGTTGGAGAAGTTGAGATTTAAATTTTAAATTATTTTAAACTTCTAATCCTATTAGATTTAGCCCTAGACCAAGTCAACCCATCTACACTATATAAACAACCCCTAGAAGACCTATTTCGTAAGAAATTAGCCCTAGCCTCTTCCAAAACCAAAATTGGACGTTGCGACAAATCGTCGCAACGTTGCGACGTTCAGCTGCCGCACGACCGAAGGAAACGGCCCCGTTCCCCCGCTCCGACCGAAGCCCCCGCCCGCATCCTAGCCGCTCCGCACCGCTGCAGCGACCCGCCGCTCCGTTCCCTCGGTCTGACCGAGGGATTTGCCCGCATCCGCCTCGCATCCAAGCGCTCCGCACCGACCCGCCTTGTCGCCCCGCTCCGCACAGCGTCTGACCGGTCGCCCCGCCCGCAGCGACCGACGTTGCAACGTTGCAACATCGCCCGCCTCGCATCCCAAGCGCATGACCGAAGCCCCCGACCGGTCTGACCGAAGGATCTCCCCGCCCCCGCTGCTGCGACCGACCCAAAGCGCCGCACAGCTCCGTTTCCCCGCAGCGACCGAGAGATCTCCCCGCACCGAGGCTATACGACCGAGAGCCACTTGTCGCAACCCCGCACCCGTCGCACCGCTTGCCACCGTGGGCCCCCCAAGTTCTCCAGAGTTATTGTGGGTCCCCCAAAGGCCCCTAGGACTACTGTGGGCCCCACCTAGGTGCTTGCTCTTCGAAGATCCGTCGCGTACGACGTCGTCGCACGTCGTAGCCCGTCGTCGCACGTGCTAGCTTTGGAATCTGGAACCGTCGCCCCGGTTGAAGCTCTGAATTTTCCAGCGAGGAATATATATTGGAATCAGGACTTGGAGCGCGATCTATTATTCCAACCCCCGGTGTCGCTACCCGACGCCGGTGTAGCTTTCGCGTCGTGTTGAGGTAACGCTTTGCACCCCTAAGACCCCCAACCCATTGCATGCTAATCAAGACTAAAATCAGTATTTTCAAAGTATTTTAAATGTTTTAAATTCACTAATGAAGATTAATAATATGGATTTTAGGCCGGTGGACTTGTGCACGTAGGATAATTGTGATTTTTGGACTCATTGGACGGTGTGCTCAGACGTCGTACTTGCAGGCAAGTGAAACTTGCCAACTCTTGTGTAGGGCCATGTTTTTAGGCCACTTCCTTGTTCCTAGCGTAAAAGAGACTAGTCAGTGAAATGATAGCTGGCTAGACGCCTACTTGATCTAGTTTGACAACGAAACTAGATCCGTCACCTAATTGATCTAGCTTGACAACGAAGCTAGATCCAACCCTTTAAACTTGTTGTTCATGCATACTAAACTGTCACGTTTACTTTTCTTATCTGTATGCACTTTTAACTGCCATGCATTGCATTCTACATGTCATCCAAGTTGATTGTTGCATTCGTAGCACACGCTACAATACTTGTACTCCTTGAATACTACTTCCGGGGGAAACGGGCCTCATGTGTTGGTCAAAAGCCAATGCCCGGGTTCCCTGGACCGGCTAGGTGCACCCCTATGCCATACTTGTTAAAAACACTTCCTGGCTCGTGATCCAGAAGCGAGCATTACCGTTCGGGGGTAAGGCCCTGGCTCGACACACGTGGAGGGGTAGGGATAAACGGTCAACTTGCTGACATGTGCCCCTTTCTATTTGGGTGTCACATGTTAGACCCTGAGCCAGAGACAGTTGTAGCGAACGAGGTAGTTGCTGACACTGAGCCTACGTTCGTCGAGGAGTTCGTGGACACCGGAGACCAGTTTTAGAGACTGTTGGCGTTGCTTTGCTTTAGGTTGCTGTTAGATGTCGGTGCTTGCACCATTACTTTGTTGTTGTACTTTGTACTTTTGTTGGCCATGCTCGGCCTCTTTTAGACTCTTTTCTTTTAGCCTGGTGGCTTTTCTGTGATGTTGAGATTTATTGCTATGGATATTCTGAGATGTTTCTTTTGTCTCTTTCGTTATTATTATCTTTGTTTCGTTTCACGTTGCAAGAACCTGCAGTTTTAAATTTGATTGACGCTTATCGGACTTGCAGCTTTGCAGCTTCAAGTCTGAGCAGACCTTCTCACGCTTCGCCTCCATATTTTTGGGAAGCGGGGCGTGACAGGTTTTGTTGGTGGCCCATGCAGGTCCAATCTTGCAATTGCGAATTAACGAAACAACGATAATAACGAAATGTCCATTAAATAAATTGCAACATCCGAGTCAGAAGCCCTAAGTCTAGTCGTCTTCTTAGGACATTAGGAGTAAGAAGTCTTAGTTAGACGCCTGTGTTTGCTAGTTAGAGGCCTCTGATTGTTAGTTAGACCCCCTTCTAGCAATTGATTTAATCGTCGTAGGAGTTACTTTAGTGGTCCTTGTCTATCCATGACCATATTAAACTTCTAAAATTTCCTTTTGTCGTTCGTTTGGGTTCATCGATTTCGGGCCAAGCTGAACGCATTTCTTTACCGTCTAGCCCCTTAGAAGGTCTTAGCGCCTAGTTCCTAATCTTTAGTTGGTCGACCGTAGGAGTTTTCCCGTAGACTCTTCTGATTCATAACCTAGGCATATGAATGTTTTGATCATCCGACCAATTTCCTTGCCTCGATTCACGAGATCGCCCCGTGACGATCGTCGTCAATTTTCAAACATCGCCATTGCAAAAATTGAATCTGCGGAAAGTATTTTTCAATCTTCTTTTCCCACTAAGTTTAATTTTGTTCAAAATTTTAATATACCTATATTTCATCCTCCTTCATTGATTTAAATTTTTAAAACGTTTGTCGGAATTTTTGAATACTAGCTTATAGTATTTTCCCAGCCTATATTTTTCATACTTATGTAAATGTGTCGTTCTTTTATATATTCATTTTACTTTGAACCATACTTTTGCCCTGCCCAATTCGATTTATAAGTTTCCTTCTTATTTGTGTTATACGAATGATGCGTCGTGCTTACTTTAATATACTTTCAAGACGCACGGAATTTCAGTTTTCAGCAAGTTGGCTTTGCTCGTCATTTTCGCTACTTCAGATTTTTGCAAAATTACTATTTTCATAACCTCTTCCTGCTTTAGACCCTCCCTGATTTGATTCGATCTTGAAAATTCTTATGCTAAGTTACTATTATTTTCTTTCCGCTCACCATACACGCTTTTAGAAAAATTTCTAAACTAAATTGAATTTTCAATTATTTTTATATCTGTACCAGGCCCGTTGTTCTTGTATGCTAAGAGCTTGTGTAAACCAGTTTTAATTTTTGTACACACTGGTTCTCTAAAAAGTAGTTTCAATATTGAGTATTTTAAATTTTTCCATAGCCTAAAAGTTTTGAAAGCATTTAACATAAGTTTAAATTCTTCCGTTACTTGATTTCATTCTTGACTTTCCAAAAACTTTTGACAACATTATATTAAATTACTAACGTGTAAGATTTCTAAAACCTCGTCCTTAACATTGGTGTAAATGATTTTACTTCCTTTTACATTGATTTTATATAAGCTAATAAAACATTTTCTCTTATTATGAATATTCAACTCAAACTTATTTTGAACAACTCGTTTTATCGATCTCCAAATATTTCTTAACAGGCGAGGATTTTAACTTTTGAAGAACGACAGTTTTCAAACTCCACGTATTTTAGCTTATGCTATTTACCCTATTATCTTTTCTGTATCCTATTTAAGCATCTCTACATTCCCCTTTCCCTCAACCTAAACATCACCATTGAGTCAATGTTTCATCTAACCAAGCTGTCTCCTTTTAGTTGTCCTATCTGAATTCGTGCTTACCGATCCTTCCCTCGTCACGCTTTCGACCTCCATGTAATGCTTAAGCTTTAGTGCTCGTCAATAACTGTGACAATTATAATTTGTTAGTAGACCCTTGGACCTTTGTGAGGTGTCGTGGTGCATGTACCTGAGTTGAGTGTGTGGGCTTGAATGAGTGTACTCCCATGTAGTATAATGATGTTTGTCTATTGTGTGATATGTGCATATTCTGAGTTATTCGTGATGATATGAAGTTGTATGTGTGTTAGTAGTTATAGATTTTGTGTGGATAGCTATACTATACTAGAGATGCCTGTGTATATAAGAGTTAGCGTTGAAATATCTAAGTTGCGTATGTAGTAAGAGATACTTATAATGGTTGAAATAAAATGATTGGTAAAGCTATGTGTATGTTAGGATTGTAATAATAATAGGTGGATGTACAGTTAAGAGAGTAGGCCTATTGAGTGACCTATATATTAGTACGTGTGAGTATGTGCTCGTAGGTAGATATATAATGTGCTTATATGTAAGTAGTTATGTTTTGTTGCCTGAGTATATAGGAGAAATGCATATGATAGTAGAATTATAATTTTGATTGGTATTGCTTGCTTTTACGGGATGTTGCATGCGTGCATACCGTGAGGTATACACGACTATTGCACATCTTAATTATGTACGTGTGGATGTGTTAGTATACTAATTATAGGTAGTAGGCTAAGGTATGAATATATGTGTTACATGTGTGTGACTATACGATGAATACGTATGCATGTATTAGGGAGGGTATTATAAATATGTGGGTGCTGATGTCTGTAATGTTATTATTATGGTATATAAATTGATTTAACTACGTGAGTATTGCCTGACTAAATATTAAGTGTGATTGACCTATGGTATGCATATGGTTGTATTGGTAGATATATATATATTATATATATACATATATATATATGTTGGAGTGGTATTGGTATATGTATGAATGCCGTGTTACGTATATAGAATATTCTGATATATGTATTGAGTCTCACTCAAGCTTGAGTGGGTATACTCTAGGTATATTGAATGTATGTTTGTAGTTTGCATATAGCGATGTTTGATGTATGTATAGTGATAGGAGTGTTTGTGCCTGGTTGTGTTACGCACATGATTGTGGGTCGCTACGCCAGTATATAGTTATAGGTGTTGGTCTTGTGGTATAGCTAAATACTAAGGACTTGCTCGTGTGAACGTATGTGTACTAGCTAAAACTAGGTGTGTTTGTGTGCTAGTTATATAATGGTATGATTGGTGTATGTAAATGAAATGTTAGCGCGTATGGGTGTGCACCATGCACGGGTAGGTATGTGCTTAGTTATAGGCTTGATGACAATGGTATATGTGGCGTGTCGTAAATACAGTTATAGGACCGTACGTGATGTGAATATATGGTGAACTATTTACATGCATTTGAATGACTATATATTGTGAAACTATAGTAGTGGTGGAATATATATATTAAATATAGTGAAACTTGATTAATAATGGTATGGCGTGACTATATGTGTTGAGATGTTTGGTATTGGATGACTATTAGAGGGTAGTATACCCTTGATGTTTGTGCATAGGTAGCTACCTATAGGTAGAGCAATGATTGCATTTGCTAAGTGTGAGACTATCCTTATGTGAGTATCTGAACTATTGTTTTGTACTAGGTAAGTAGTAGTTATATAAGGGATGTATGTTTATATATATGATTGAAATACATGCATGCAGTTGACTGACTATAATAAGTATAAATATATGACGTATGTGAATGTATATATATATATGCGTGTTAGTAGTGATAATGTTTGACTACCTAGTGCATATATAAGCATTGGTAATAGCTATACCTGGTTTGAAATATAATATGACTTGATTGGGGTAGTTATTAGAGCGACTAGATATATTAGAAAGTCCGAGGACGGACTTTATTCTAAGGTGGGGAGGATGTAACGACCACTTTTCGCTGTACTTTGTTCGTGCACGTGCTTTTGAACGTGCACGTGTTTGTTTTAGACCTTGTGTGTTTGTGAACACTTTTGTGTGATATGCCGTTGTGAACGTCTCGTAGAGTATTAAATAGTGTCACTATCTTGGAACGACACTTCTCGAGTCGTTTTTCCACAATTTAAACTTACTCGATGAGACGTGACGATTCTCACTCTTGACGGGAGACGTTTCTATTTTTAGTTTCGTCTTCCGACGTCGAATTTGAGATCCGTCTTCTTAGTTAGCTCACATTCGTCGTCACGAGCATCACGATATTTATTTTATAATTTTTGGAGTTTATTTGACCACTTTTATATTTTTAACAAGTTTCATATTATTTTTAATAATTAATTTATAAATTATTTTCGGCCAAATAAAATTTATTTGTGTTTAAAATGTTTTAAAGAATTTTTGAGCCAATTTCCAGCTCATTTGGACCAAGTCAAATCCTTGGGTGAGTTGGAGAAGTTGAGATTTAAATTTTAAATTATTTTAAACTTCTAATCCTATTAGATTTAGCCCTAGACCAAGTCAACCCATCTACACTATATAAACAACCCCTAGGAAGACCTATTTTCGTAAGAAATTAGCCCTAGCCTCTTCCAAAACCAAAATTGGACGTTGCGACAAATCGTCGCAACGTTGCGACGTTCAGGCTGCCGCACGACCGAAGGAAACGGCCCCGTTCCCCCCGCTCCGACCGAAGCCCCCGCCCGCATCCTAGCCGCTCCGCACCGCTGCAGCGACCGCCGCTCCGTTCCCTCGGTCTGACCGAGGGATTTGCCCGCATCCGCCTCGCATCCAAGCGCTCCGCACCGACCCGCCTTGTCGCCCCGCTCCGCACAGCGTCTGACCGGTCCGCCCCCGCCCGCAGCGACCGACGTTGCAACGTTGCAACATCGCCCCGCCTCGCATCCCAAGCGCATGACCGAAGCCCCCGACCGGTCTGACCGAAGGATCTCCCCGCCCCCGCTGCTGCGACCGACCCAAAGCGCCGCACAGCTCCGTTTCCCCGCAGCGACCGAGAGATCTCCCCGCACCGAGGCTATACGACCGAGAGCCACTTGTCGCAACCCCCGCACCCGTCGCACCGCTTGCCACCGTGGGCCCCCCAAGTTCTCCAGAGTTATTGTGGGTCCCCCAAAGGCCCCTAGGACTACTGTGGGCCCCACCTAGGTGCTTGCTCTTCGAAGATCCGTCGCGTACGACGTCGTCGCACGTCGTAGCCCGTCGTCGCACGTGCTAGCTTTGGAATCTGGAACCGTCGCCCCGGTTGAAGCTCTGAATTTTCCAGCGAGGAATATATATTGGAATCAGGACTTGGAGCGCGATCTATTATTCCAACCCCCGGTGTCGCTACCCGACGCCGGTGTAGCTTTCGCGTCGTGTTGAGGTAACGCTTTGCACCCCTAAGACCCCCAACCCATTGCATGCTAATCAAGACTAAAATCAGTATTTTCAAAGTATTTTAAATGTTTTAAATTCACTAATGAAGATTAATAATATGGATTTTAGGCCGGTGGACTTGTGCACGTAGGATAATTGTGATTTTTGGACTCATTGGACGGTGTGCTCAGACGTCGTACTTGCAGGCAAGTGAAACTTGCCAACTCTTGTGTAGGGCCATGTTTTTAGGCCACTTCCTTGTTCCTAGCGTAAAAGAGACTAGTCAGTGAAATGATAGCTGGCTAGACGCCTACTTGATCTAGTTTGACAACGAAACTAGATCCGTCACCTAATTGATCTAGCTTGACAACGAAGCTAGATCCAACCCTTTAAACTTGTTGTTCATGCATACTAAACTGTCACGTTTACTTTTCTTATCTGTATGCACTTTTAACTGCCATGCATTGCATTCTACATGTCATCCAAGTTGATTGTTGCATTCGTAGCACACGCTACAATACTTGTACTCCTTGAATACTACTTCCGGGGGAAACGGGCCTCATGTGTTGGTCAAAAGCCAATGCCCGGGTTCCCTGGACCGGCTAGGTGCACCCCTATGCCATACTTGTTTAAAAACACTTCCTGGCTCGTGATCCAGAAGCGAGCATTACCGTTCGGGGGTAAGGCCCTGGCTCGACACACGTGGAGGGGTAGGGATAAACGGTCAACTGAGCTTAGGAGAGGTCTGATCCACCCTCTAGCCAGAAGACGGAATCTCTGTGCACGAGGTGCTTACTTTCCTTGTCTTGTACTTGTCTTGTGAATGATTCATGTAATACTTGTCATCCATGCCATGCCATGCTCGTACTTTACTTTACTTTACTTTACCTGCTGCACTCATACTTTAACTGCCATGTCATTGCATCATGCTAGAACTGCTAGGTTGCTCTTACTTGTACTTTCAGTTTCACTTGCACAAGTCTTCCAGACTTGCTGACATGTGCCCCTTTCTCTTTGGGTGTCACATGTTAGACCCTGAGCCAGAGATAGTTGTAGCGGACGAGGTAGTTGCTGACACTGAGCCTACGTTCGTCGAGGAGTTCGTGGACACCGGAGACCAGTTTTAGAGACTGTTGGCGTTGCTTTGCTTTAGGTTGCTGTTAGATGTCGGTGCTTGCACCATTACTTTGTTGTTGTACTTTGTACTTTTGTTGGCCATGCTCGGCCTCTTTTAGACTCTTTTCTTTTAGCCTGGTGGCTTTTCTGTGATGTTGAGATTTATTGCTATGGATATTCTGAGATGTTTCTTTTGTCTCTTTCGTTATTATTATCTTTGTTTCGTTTCGCGTTGCAAGAACCTGCAGTTTTAAATTTGATTGACGCTTATCGGACTTGCAGCTTTGCAGCTTCAAGTCTGAGTGGACCTTCTCACGCTTCGCCTCCATATTTTTGGGAAGCGGGGCGTGACACGGTAGCATGCTTCACTTGCTTAGCCTGCTTTACACTTGCACAACCACAGTACAGTTCGTTCTCTTCTTTCAGTTCTGTTGAACTTTACTACCCAGTTATGTACAGTTGTTGCTCGGTACTTTACTTTTCACTCTGGGTTGCTTGTACGTAGTTACTTTTTGTCATACTTGGGCACTGCTTCTTTTTTATGTTTAGAATTATTGTGACTTACCTACGGTTCCATTTATGGTACCGGTAGACGACAACCAGATCGAAGAAGCGGCCCCTGAGTTTGAGGAGCCATCGTTTGATCTGGAGACTGTAGACTTGTAGTTGCTTGAGTTAGTGTGCGTATTATATGCTATTATGTATTTCCTTTCCGCAATTCCTTTCTGTACTTTCTTTCATGTATTTGGTGAGAGAGTGTTGTTTGTTGTTGTATTTTAAATTTGGACTGTAATAATGTACTCTGGTTTGTGTATTGGTATATCTCTAGATTGTGACTATATTGATTTCACTGGTAAACTATAGACCTGAAATTAAAATCAAATAAGTAATGCCCCCTGAGAGCGAGTTGTTACAAAGGTTTTTTTTTCCTATTTCATAGAGCTCCATTTTGCTATTAAAAACTAGCACGATTCGGTTATCCAACTGAAATGACTATTTACTTTTTCATCTTCTTGTATTTAAAAAATGAAATGATTGCTAGCGGACATATGTCCAAGAGGCATCTCCCTCCGACTCCTTGCGAGGGGCATCTATGATTCGAATCTTGGACGGGAATCCCACACGCACGTTACCAGCCTTCTGATGGATCAAATTTCTGATGCATCAAAAAAATTAATAATGAAATGACTATTTTGATCACCTTTGAATTTTCCGACTGTTATGAATGAGGGACAAAATAATCATAAAGTTAGAAAATAACCAATGTCGGTTTTTAAACGGCATGGTAGACTACATGGAGGAAAAAGATTTAAGGTGGTTTCGTGAAAACAATCCAAAACTTAATTTGGATTAGTGAAATCAACCCTAATTATCTTTCTTAGTATGATTTATCATTTAGATAACATATGCAATGAACTGTTAAATTTAATATTCAAATGCTAAAATCAATTCATGGTCCGAAGAAACTTGCTGAGCAAACACTCACTTGCTAACATCCACTACTGGATATTTTGTGTGTTTTTCAAATGTCCTTCAGATGTCAAAGAACTATAGTCCAGCTGCTTATACCTCTGTTTTCCAGTGGGATCACCAGTTATCGATCTATGGTGGATGCAGAACGTGCGCGTGTGTCTTTAACCATCTTTCGATGAAAAAAAATGTCCATCAGATTGGAAGGGAAATTATTTTAAGGATTACATCAAGAAGGTAGGCAGAGAAAGATTTCATCGGATGAAAATATTTGTATGTCACTTTCTTTTATTTCTTTTATACTTTGTTATATTCATCTAAATTCATATTATCATTTTCTTTGATATTGTTTTGTTATAGCCATTAATTTGAAACTTAGATTGTAAATAAATTATTGTTGTTGATCATATTAGTTTTATATGCAAAAGTACAAGCGCGTGGACTAATTGACTCTCGTCATATTCACACACAGTAAGAGTATTTTTCCTTTGGGTTTAAGTACGTTGAGTGCTTATCCCATTTTGTTTCCTGGTAGTTCGAGCAAAGTGTGTGACACGTTTTGTGCAATATAGTCATTTAAATTAGTGTAACACATCGTTTTTTGGTGTCGTTATATTTTTCTTTATTTATGCAGGTCCTGCACTATACCAGTTAAAGCAATATAGGACTAAACAGAAAATGTTATAAATTGAAACATTCTTTATTCATCATTCAAGAGGGTACAAAGCATATACTGAAAAGGACTACTTGTCTCTCATACTGGCAATAAAAGAAAACATGCTTGAAGAATAAAACTCTTCTTACTGATACTAGCTCAGAAGTCTGCATGCTCAACTAGAAATTCTGACTCCTCGAACACTGGAGCATCGTCGTACTCTGGTTCACTTCCGGTTAAACACAGTTAAAAGGGTGATGATGTAGACAATATTTACAATAAACAACAATTATAACTTTACATGCATCTCTAGTCCTAAACAAGCCAAAAATACTAGGCACTAGACTGTATCTATCTAACTTTATTATACTCATAATGTAAAGGAAAAAAGTGATTTAATGAATCACCTTTGAGATCCACAGGCGAGCTCACACGTGTCCTAAATTTCATTCGTCCAAGAGGTTATTGGAGGACTCAATCAAGTCATTACATTTCTGTCAATGAGCGTGGTCTCCATCACTTTTCCTAACTTTAATTAAGAGTCCCAAGAACCCCATGTATTATTCTATCTATTTTAGTATCGTTTCATTTATCATCTATTTCTATATTTTCTAAACTATGTAAACAGAATCATGCAAAAACTATAATATATATAGCAACAGGTCCATTATATCAATATTTCAAAATAATGAATTTGTTTGCGCAATTCTAATTACATGCTTCAATCTTCTAACTATGACTATTCCATTAATCAGATTCTATCAATTTCCATAAACCAATACACAATCCATTCCAAGAAATTCATAAAATAATCAAATCTTTTGGACAATAAAAACTGAATCTAAATCAGTTTGAAAGCATTAAAATGTCCACATGATCAGATTCATATCTAATTGGCATCCATGATGGGTTTTAGGGTCTACCATGCTCGGTGGGGATTTCCCTTGAAAACTGAAAAAGGGACAGTAAATGGACCTCGTGTCGAAATCAATACCCAGCCAGAGTTAATCCAAACGCTACAATATTTTGCCGAACTGAAACCCACGGTAATTAAACAATGTGCAGTAAACTGAATACCCACTGAAAGCATGCATTCAACAAAAAATCCACAAGGAGGGAATACAGTCAGTAGGAAACATCATGGGCATCCACTTAACTAAGAAAAGATATCCAATCAAAGAAGCACAGTCGACAGAAACAAGCCACAGAAACACAGCCGCAGATTGACAACCAAGGGGGCAAAACCGCCCACACAGAACACAGTCGATCCCCTTTGAAGATGGAAAATTTCAGGCAGACAACCCTAAACCCCCCCCCCCAAAACAACCCAAATCAATGTTACAAAGCCACGGTAAAGTTGCCGCCTTGCTCGTAGGATTTCATATTTAACATTAGGGAAGAAATCCCGTTCAAATGAAGATGAATCATCATCTCCTTGTATGAAAACCCTAATTCACGAAACAAATCGAAGGCACGAAAAGAAATAATTAAACTTTAGAGCAAATAGGGTCTACCATACACCATAGAAGCCAAACCGAAAATACCTAAAGAATTCCAGAAGAGAATCGGAACCAAATTGAACTCAATCGGAACGTTTTTGAGAGGAAAAACCAATTTTTCGCATGAAATCGAAATTCGAAAGCATTGGACATTAAATAGGAAAATTCAAACTGTAATTGTAGAAGAATTCCAACCAACATGGGCTACGTGATGTGGCATTTAATTCGGGTAGGGTTAGGGCTTTTTATTTTCACGAGGCGTTGTCGGTAGTCGTTCGTTCGTCGCCTGCGAAAGAGCGAGAGAGCGAGAGAGCGAAAGAGAAATGGACAGAGAGTGAGCAAGGAGCTGTCACTGAGAAGCAAAATGAGAGAGGCTGGGGCTGCTAGTTGAGAGAAAATGAGAGTGAGAAAGAGAGTGAGTATTGTTGGATACAACGTGTAGTTGGATACAACGATCGAAGACTTCTTGTTTGATGAAAACAAACATGTGTGAACAATTTGATGTGTGTGTTAAGTATTTTTAGGAGTGGCAAGCTCTTAAATACTCAAAGGATGACTTAGTCAAGGTGATGGAGAAATATGCAAAGAAGACTTAGTCAAAGTAATGGAGAAATTGCAATTCATTTGCAATTTAGACTTGGTCAAATATGGAGAGATATGGAGAGGCCTCATTCATATCAAACGTGATTTAACCAAATCTCAAGCAAATCAATTTGTGATTAAATGAGATCCAATTTCCATTCAAATTCAAATCCCATTGCCATTCAAATTCAAATCCTATTGCAATCCATATTCAAACTCCATATCCTATTGTGACTAGAAGAGATCTTCCATATGATTTGTTCAAATCCTATACTAGTTAGGATTCTTTACTATCTCGTACTTTTATGGGATTCTATTTGATTCTAATTGATCCCCTCTTCATCTATATAAACCCACATCCAAAAGGAGAGAAAACAAGGAGGCAACCTAAAAGAATATGTGCGGCCAACATAAAGAAATCCCAAGCTTCAAATCCTTGTTCTTGCCAAAATATTCCTTAGGGTTTGAAGCTCATTGCCGCAAAGCATCTCCCTTGCATACCCTCTAAGCTGCAAGCTATCAAACATCATCATCATCCTAAGTTACAAGCACAAGACCACGGCCAAAACCCTAGCTCCACATCATATAGCCGCAAGCTTCAAACTCCATTGTCCAATCTTGCAAGCTTCTTCTCCATTGCACAAGCCTTGAAACAACCCATTGCCATAACACCAAAGGGTCCTCTTCCACTTCATTGCTGTAATATACCAAGGGAGTCTCCATCTTCCTCCATTGCTCCAGCTTCAAGGGTCATCTTCTATTGCCAAGAGATGCAAGTTGCTAAGGGGATCATCTACCATTGCCGCAACTATTTAAGGCCAAGAGAACTCCATTACACAAGCACCAAGAGCTCCTCACCTTTCATTGCACAACCATCCAAGTCAAGGCCACAACTTGAAGAAGAGGCCCACATCCTTTGCCGCAACAAATACCAAGAGGAAGTCTGCAACTTGAAGAATATCTCCATCTCGTCTCCATTGCCGCAACATATAAGAGCCTCAATACCATTGCCGCAAGATTCAAAGCCAAAGAAGGAGGCCACAACATCTAGGGGTGCCAAGACTTGAGATAGATGACGACATCTTGTCAGACGAGATTTGACCAGCGCTGAAGGACAAAGACGACGAAATCTACACGAACTGAGATTTTCTGAACTCCATAATTATTTATATTCGTGTATTGGTGTGTTGATCTTTGTAGGTTACTTATTCATTCTTTTGGGGTCTTGTCTAGTCGGTGCTAGACAAGAGGGTCTTGACTAGTCGGGGCTAGTCAAGAGAGAGCTTTTACTAGGATTATTATTGTTTAGCACTATGGTGAGTGCGGTACGGGAACTTGTTGAGTGTAAAGTAGGTGATCTAGCTTTTTATGGTTGTACGAGTAACATTATTAATCTAGTATTTGCTTTGGGGCTGGAGTAGGTCGTTGAAACGACCGAACCATGGTAAATCTGCTGTGCACTTTGTGATTGCTTTTACTTGCACTTATTTACTCTGTGTCTGAATATTTGTGCTGATAACTGCCTGTGTTTGCAAAGAGTTTTTATTAGCCTATTTACCCCCCTCTTGGCTTAGATCCAGATCCAACAAGTGGTATCAAAGCAGGTTAGAGGATCTAGGCTAGATAACCATGACTATCTCTGATTCAGCTTTTGCTGAAGGCCAGTCTACATTTCGACCCCCTAAATTTAATGGCACTGATTTTGCTTACTAGAAAACTAGGATGAGAATATATTTAGCGTCTGTTGATTATGATGTGTGGAACACTATTGAAAAAGGATATAAACCCCCCACCATTAAAATGAAGACACTGAAATCCTAAAACTAGAAGATAAATGGTATGATGCTGAAAAGAAACGTTTCTCTCTGAATAATAGAGCTATGAATGCACTTATTTGCTCTTTGGATAAAGCTGAGTTTAATCGTATCTCTCAATGTCAAACTGTGCTGGAAATTTGGCATATGCTTGAGGTGACACATGAGGGAACGTCACAGGTGAATGATTCCATACTTGCTTTGCTCAGCACAGAATATGCAAGCTTCTGCATGCTTCCCACCGAGTCTATCAAGGAGATGTTTGCGAGGTTCACAGAAATCGTCTACAAATCTATCTCTCTTAGAAAGCCATTCTCAAGCCTGGAGCAAATAAGGAAGATCTTGAGGGTGTTGCCGAGCTCCTTCCGTCCAAATTCATAGCCATTCAGGAAGCCAATGATCTATCAAAGATGATAGTGAAAGACCTGATAGGGAACTTGATGTCCCACGAGCTTGAGCTGCAGAGCATTGAAACTAGAGAGAAAGCTGAGATCAAAACATCAAAGGCACTAGCTCTTCAAGCTAAGGAAGATGAAGATGAGGAGGAGGAGCAAGCACTGATGGTCAGAAATTTCAGAAGATATATCAAGACCAACCTAGGGAGAGCTGAAATGTTAAAAAGGTTTAGTCGCTCTAACAAATTTAATCCTGCTAAAATCTTCTGAGCAGACTGCTACTGATGATGTTCAATGTTTTAAATGCAAAAAGTAGGGCCACTTTATGAAGAATTGCTTACAAGACAAGAATAACTTTGCGGAAAAGAAAGGAAAATCTCCAGCGATAACTTGGGATGACGATAGCGAAGACCAAGACTCGGGAGGAGACTGCATACTCCTCCCTTTGCTTGATGGGAGAGTTTGATGAGGTAAAATCTTGCACCAACATTCAACTTCTGAATACTGTTAATGAAATGCAAGGTGAAATTTAAAGCCTAGAATCAACTGTAGAGAAACTTGAATCTACATTAGAAAAGTATAGAAATGTTAATGATGAACTGCAATAAGACAATTACAACATGTCATTAGAAGTTGATGAACTGAAAGAAAAAGTTGTTGCATGTAATTCTACCATTAACTTGTTGAAGAAGGAAAAATCTAGCTTACATGAAAAAGTTGATTGCATTAATTGTCCTGCTTTATTAAAAGAAAATAGATTGAATAAAGAAAGAGTTACTAGGCTAGAAACTGAAAATAAAGAGCTTATTGAAAAAATATGCATGCTAAATAATGAACTTAAAGGAAAAATGATTGATTTTGAAAAGAATGCTGAAAACATGAAAAAGAATGAAGAGGACAATAAGAAAACTTTTATTAGTAAATGTACTTTGCTTGTGAACAAGAATTAATACTTGAAATCTAAAGTCATGAACCTAAAATTGACCATTAAGAAATTTGGTGTGGGGAAACAATCTTTGGATATAATTCTTGGAAACCAAATATATGGCAACAATAGGCGTGGACTTGGATATGATTTGAAACATTTTGAAAAGTCAAAATATCGAAAAGTTCACATTGAGACAACAAAAGCTAGAAATATTCATGTAAAGTGCTTTACATTTGTTTGTGTTGGTCATACTTCTTATTATTGCACATATTGGAACAAAAACATAAAGTTTAAACAAATTTGGGTTCCTAAGAGTTTGATGACTAACGTGAGTGGACCTTGTTGGATTCCAAGGTCACACATAACATCTTCCGCGTAGGTAAGATGAAGTGGCTAGGAACTATGGATTGGACGTCGCATTTCATTAAACGTTCCTTAGCCAAACGACATCGCGAAGGTATGTTTTCTTGATTGAGCATAATGAATACCTTCATAACTTTTGTGTGCTTGATTTGTTTTTGTTTGTGTGCTAGTTCATTTGTTTGTGTGCTAGGCCATTTGTTAGGATGCTTTAGTTCTTGATAAACACAAGACAAAAAAATGAAAAATACAAAAAGATATAAAAATAGGGCTTAATGAGTATCTTTCTTTTAAATCATTAAATTGGTATTAATGAATGATTTCCATATCCATGTAGAAATTGATGTATTATTGTTATGGCTACATGTGCATGTTTGATTTTCTAAATAACCATGACATGTTCAGTGATTAGAATAATTCGATTTCTATACCTACACTTTCACTTCCACAAGTATTAAATGTTGTTATACATTTGGAGATATCTTTTATGAAATATTGGAAAGTGAATGTAGGATGAAAATAACTGAAAATCTAAGGGATATGATGTGTCTTGCCTTGGATAAAAAAATAGAGCTCAAAAGTATTGAATTGAAAAAAATATATGCATAAATGAAAAAGTAAGAAAAGAGCTCTATACGAAAACTAGATACGATCCATGGCAACGACACTACCCACGAGTATCCAACATAAGCTTTAAGCGTAAACTTTACCGTTGGTGTTATACTCGTTAAGCAACGCCACCCTACATTTAAGAGTCCTCATAGGCTATGTTTTGGGTATGGTAACTTGAACTCATTTTCAATGAGATCGAAAAAATCAATCCTAGATGATATCATATTACATGGAAAAGTGGATCGGTTTTGGTTGAATTTCTTGAAAGTTCTCCTTATGTACTTCAATTTTTTAATCACCACACTTACACTATGGTGTAGAAGTCTTTGTTATAATTCTCATTAGATTTGACTTGTTTATTCTAAGAATGACTACATGCAAGTGTTTACTATAGTTTATAATACTCTCTTTTTGCTTGTGGTATGACATTGACTTCGTTGTACATTTTTGATGATAACAAAAGGGGGAGAATATTGAGAAGATTTGGTTGAATGATTTGCTTAATGCTTATTGTGCTTAATGAATAAATGTTCAAGGGGGAGCAGGAACAAAGGGGGAGTATGAGTATAGGGGTGGCATGCATACATGTTGAACATCATTGCACATCATTGCACATCATTGGTATATTGTTGCATACTCTTCCTCCATCATCACACTTCACACACACATGACACTGTGATATTATTTAGATCGTTATTGCTCAAATCTTATATTGTTTTGTCATCATCAAAAGGGAGAGTTGTTGGATACAACGTGTAGTTGGATACAACAATCGGTGACTTCGTGTTTGATGATAACAAACGTATGTGAACGATTTGATGTGTGTGCTCAGTGTTTTCAGGAGTGGCAAGCTTGTAAATACTCAAAGGATGACTTAGTCAAAGTGATGGAGAAATATGAAAAGAAGACTTAGTCAAAGTGATAGAGAAATTGCAATTCATTTGCAATTTAGACTTGGTCAAATATGGAGAGATATGGAGAGATCTTATTCATATCAAAAGTGATTTAACCAAATCTCATGCAAATCAATTTGTGATTAAATGAGATCCAATTCAAATCTCATTGCCATTCAAATTCAAATCCTATTACAATCCATATTCAAACTCCATATCCTATTGCGACTAGAAGAGATCTTCCATATGATTTGTTCAAATCATATACTATTTAGGATTCCATCCTATCTCCTAGTTTTATGGGATTCTATTTGATTCTAATTGATCCCCTCTTCATCTATATAAACCCACATCCAAAAGGAGAGAAAACAAGGAGGCAACCAAAAAGAATAGGTGCGGCCAACATAAAGAAATCCCAAGCTTCAAATCCTTGTTCTTGCCGAAATATTCCTTATGGTTTGAAGCTCATTGCCGCAAAGCATTTCCCTTGCATACCCTCTAAGCTGCAAGCTATCAAGCATCATCATCATCCTAAGTTGCAAGCATAAGACCACGGCCAAAACCCTAGCTCCACATCATATAGCCACAAGCTTCAAACTCCATTGCCCAATCTTGCAAGCTTCTTCTCCATTGCACAGGCCCTGAAGCTACACATTGCCGCAACACCAAAGGGTCCTCTTCCTCTTCTTTGTCGCAATATACCAAGGGAGTCTCCATTTTCCTCCATTGCTCAAGCTTTAAGGGTCATCTTCCATTGCCAAGAGCCGTAAGTTACCAAGAGGGTCATCTACCATTGCCACAACTATCTAAGGCCAAGAGAACTCCATTGCGCAAGCACCAAGAGCTCCTCAACTTTCATTGTGCAACCATCCAAGTCAAGGCTGCAACTTGAAGAAGAGGCCAACATCCTTTGCCGCAACAAATACCAAGAGTAAGGCCGCAACTTGAAGAAGATCTCCATCTCATCTCCATTGCCGCAACATAGAAGAGCCTCAACACCATTGCCGCAAGATTCAAAGCCAAAGAAGGAGGCCACAACATCTAGGGGTTGCCACGACTTGAGATAGATGATGACATCTTATCAGACAAGATCTGACCAGCGCTGAACGACAAAGACGATGACATCTACACGAACTGAGATTTTTTGAACTCCATACTTATTTATATTCGTGTATTGGTGTGTTGATCTTTTGTAGGTTACTTATTCATTCTTTTGGGGTCTTATCTAGTCGGTGCTTGACAAGAGGGTCTTGACTAGTTGGGCTAGTCAAGAGAGAGCTTTTACTAGGATTATTATTGTTTAGCACTTTGGTGAGTGCGGTACAGGAACCTGGTGAGCGTAGAGTAGGTGATTTAGCTTTTTATGGTTGTACCAGTAACATCATTAATCTAGTATTTGCTTTAGGGCTGGAGTAGGTCGTTGGGATGGCCGAACCAGGGTAAATCTGTTGTGCACTCTGTGATTGATTTTACTTGCACCTATTTACTCTATGTCTGAATATTTGTGCTGATAACTGCCTGTCTTTGCGAAGAATTTTTATTAGCATATTCAACCCACCTCTAGGCTTAGATCCAGATCCAACAAGTGTGGGTGAGGCTTTAATGAAAAGAGGGAAGTGGGGGACAAACCCACATGGGCCTGTTGGGGATTTTTTGCTTTTTATTTAAAAAATGAGTCACTACATCCTCACTCATTACCGTAATTTCCGTCATCTGAATTGAAAGAACTAAGACTCCTCAGAAAGTTAGGGATACATCATCTCTTCTTCTCGTTCCCAAGTAGACTCGCCTGGTGCATTACGTTGCCACAATACCTTTACCAAGTTGAATGTCTTGTTCCTCAAAACCTTCTATTGTTGATCAATAATTTCCACGTGCTGCTGCTTGTATGTCAAGTATGGACGCATAGAAGTCTCAGAATGGCCCACCATATGTGCTGGATCTCCCACATATTTCCGTAGCTGAGATATGTGGAACACATTATGCACTCCTTCTAAGGATAGAGGCAGTGCAATCTTGTATGGCACTTCTCCCACTCGTCCAAGCACGTCGAAAGGACTGATGTAACGTGGATTAAGCTTTCCTCACCGACCAAAATGTATCAATCCCCGATTCGAAAAAATCTTCAAAAAGACCTGGTCTACTGGTTGAAACTCTAGATGTCTTTGTTTTGAATCTGTCCAATGTTTGTACCTGCCTTGAGCCAAAAGCAGTTTCTCTCTGATTGTCTGCACTACGTCAACTGCTTCTACTATCATCTCGGGTCCCATCAATTCTTGATCACCAACGCCGTCCCAGCTCAAGGGAAAACGACACTTCCTTCCATATAACGTCGCAAATGGCGCCATCCCAATGCTCGCCTTATGACTATTATTGTTTGCAAAATCCACGATGTGTAGGTGATCTTCCCACGACCCCTTGAAATCTAACATACATGCTCGCAACATGTCCTCTAAAATCTAAATTGTACGCTCTGACTGTCCATCTGTCTGAGGGTGATCAGCAGTGTTGAATTTGAGATGAGTGCCCAAATTCTTCTGTAAGATTTTCCAGAAATGTGAAGTGAACTGGGTATCTCTGTCTGAAACTATGCTCACTGGGACTCCGTGCTATCTCATTATATCTTCCATGTATTTATTGGCAAGAACCTCCATAAATTGATCAACTCTGAAAGGGATGAAATGTGCCGACTTCTTCAATCGATATACAATTACCCAAATATCGTCATTCTGCTTCTTACTCCGGGGTAAACCTAGTCACAAAGTCCATCGTGATATGCATCCATTTTCACTCAGGAATAGGCATTGGTTGTAATAATCATGCAACTCATTGGTGCTCAGCCGTCACCTGCTGGCACACTAAACACTTGGCCACACTTCTGCAACACTTCTCTTCATTCCGTGCTACTAATAATGTTGCTTCAAATCCTGATACATCTTAGTTCTGTCCAGATGGATGGAATAAGGCAAACTATGAGCTTCCTTCAGTAGCTCCTCTCTAATATATCCAGATGGCACGCAAAGTCTATTACCAAATCTCAAGGATCCATCCGCATGTATTGTGAACTCTAGTCATTATCCAGCCTTCACCAACTCCCTGATTCTTTGTAGCTTAGTATCTACTATCAGTGTAGCCTCGATCCTATTTACTAGGTGGACTGTATCTGAAGTTCCATCATTAAGGAAGTCAGCCCTCATAGTATAATATCAATCTCCATCTCCCGTAACTCTTGCTGAAGTCTCCACTGAGTCGTAAGGGTAAGTACCGCTGGAAATCAATGCATCGGGTATGACATTGACCTTTTCTGGATGGTACTAAAGATCAATGTTGTAATCTTCCATCAACTCGATCCATCGCCTCTATCGCATGTTAAGGTCCTTCTGGTCGAAGATGTACGTCATGATTTTATGGTCAGTGAATATCTACATACGCTCTCTGAGTAAGAAATGCCTCCAAATCTTCAAGGTTAAATGACAGCGCTAACTCCAAGTCATGGGTGGGGTAGTTCTTCTCATGTTTTTTAGTTGTCTTGATGCATAAGCTACCACACGTCATGCTGATGAAGTACACATCTAAGACCCTTACCCGATGTGTCGCAGAGAACTTCAAATCCTCCTGTCTGATATGGAATGGTAAGTACTAGTGCAGTAGTCAACCTCTTCTTCAGCTCTTGGAATGCCTCGTCATAAGCTTTAAACCAAATGTAGATCACATCTTTCCGTATCAATCGGGTCATGGGTGCGGTAATCTTCGAAATGTTCGGAATGAACCTCCGATAATAACCAACCAAACCCAGAAAACTTCGAATCTCCGACATTGTCTTAGGAGCTGGCCAATTTAGAACGGCAGCTACCTTTTCTGGATCTACAGCAATCCCTTCTCCTGATACCATATGGCCTAGAAATCTCACCTTGTTCATCCCAAATGCATACTTGCTATACTTAGTATACAACTGGTGGCACCTCAAGGTTCCTAGGACCATCCTTAAGTGTGATGTGTGCTCCTGTTCGCTTTTCAATTATATCAAAATGTCGTCAAGGTAAACCACCGTGAACTTATCCAGATACTTGTACAATACTTGGTTCATTAAGTTCATGAATACCACGGGTGCATTGGTCATACCAAAGGTCATTACCAAGAATTCATACTGTTCGTATCTGGTGTTGAACGCCATCTTGTAAATGTCCTCCTGCTTGACTTTCAGCGGATGGTAACTGCTCTACAAGTCCAGTTTAGAAAACATGCACGAACTTTCAAGCTGATCAAACAAGTCGTTGATGCGTGGTAGAGTGTACTTATTCTTTATCGTCACTTTATTCAACTCCATATAGTCCACACACATCCTCCTACTTCCATCCTTCTTCTTTACCAATAATATCGGGGAACTCCATGATGATGCGCTAGGCCAAATCCAGCCTTTCTGCAAAAGATCACCCAATTGAGTTTGGACTTCAATCAATTCTGATGGAGCCATATGTTAATGATTCCTGGAGTAAGGTTGAGCTCATGGAACAAGCTCAATCACAAAATCCACGGCATGATCTAGAGGTAATCCTGTATGGCTATCCAGAAATATGTCTAGAAACTCCTTTACTATCTCTGGTCTCTCTGGTGTAGCATCCATAGAAGTCAATACGGTATTTGTAAGCCTGGCTCTGTACTCCCTTCTGATCTGCTCCCACTATCGAATTCGAATTTTAGGTGGTTTGGGATCTTGAACATCACTCTCCTGCTTCGACAATCAATTGTGGCATGAAAGGTCCCTAACCAGTCCATCCTGAATATGACATCGATACTTGGTATATCAATGACTAAAAAGTCGGCGTAGGGCTCTCGTCTGCAAATGACTACTTGGCAATATGGATATCCACTAGTCGTCTGCAACACACCATCTCCTGTCTTGACATCCCAGCCAGAAGTGAGGGGTGAAATGGGGACAGCGTGTCGGTTGGCAAAATGTGACTCCATAAAACAATGCGAAGCTCTCATATCGAAAAGCACAAGAGCAGGTCTATTAGCTACTAGCACAATACCTATAGTCGCGAAAACTATGCCTAAGTGTACCATATACAATTAACAAATTGAAGGAACACGGTAAATTTGAACATGTAATGACTTGGCCTGTATCATCAGCCTTCTCTACATTCATAATAAAAGTCTGGCGCCTTGGGAGTGGAGCTAGTGGCTGCGCCTGTTGAAATCCTTTCCACTGCGGTGGGGGGGTCCACGATGAGTGTTTCCCATTTGAGCTCTGAGTGGGGGTCCATGATGAGTGTTTTATGCTAGAGCTGTAGTTGGTACAGCTGTCGATGCTGGAGTTACTGGTTTATGTCCCTTCTGGGGGTAGTCTCTGGCAACGTGGTCATCTGCTCCATAAATCAGGTACTGGTTCATAATGTATCGGCACTTGGACTTGACATGCCCTGGTTTGTTGCAATTGTGACAAACTGTCTGCTGTCGGTGTTGCGGTGGCTGCGGTTGATATTGTGCAGCCGACCACTTGAAAGGTGTCTGCTGTACTGGTCAGGGTGCTTGTCGGTTTGAAGGTGGATGAGTTCGTCTTGAAGGGGCAATCACTTGTCGCTGTAGCTATCCCTTTCATTGCACGTATTTGTAGTCTTGAGCAGCGGAGATACTTCGCTATGAGTCTTCAGCTTTACCCCAACCTACTGTTCTTGAATCATGATGTTCAAGCCTGCCTGAAAATGCTGGGACCAGTCCAATGGATCAGACACCATGTTTTTTGCAAACCTACTAAGCCTAGAAAATTTGGCGTTATAATGTTCATCGTTCATGGAACCTTACTCCAGATTCATAAATTGGGCACTATTGCGGGTAGTTTCCGCCTAACAATGTATTTGTATGTTAGGGAATCAAGGGTACAATGATTAGAGGGGGTTTACCCATCGTGGAGAGGGATTTTATGATGAAGACACCTAGGTCGCTGCTTTGACGGGCTATGAGCTCTCACCGGGCCGAAAGAGCTTCTTGCCTTGAGGCAACGACCTAGAGTGACGACCTAGAGTGACGACCTATGTGGGTTGAGCGACCTTCAGGCCTTGAGCAGGCAATGGGCAGGCCGATCTATCGATCTTTTGGCGACCTTCATAAGAGCTCCAGGAGACCTGTCTTTAGCTCCTTGCACTACAAACAGCTCGTCAGGGAGGGTCGGACTGGGGTCCGACCTAATCCCCTCCGATGCTCAAATCAGCATAGGGACTTTGGAAATGGCTCAAAGGGACGAGACCGATCTACAAGGAGACTGTGCCAACGTTCGGCCTGCTAGAGTTTTGTGGAAGGAATTTAACTGTAGACCTCCCACCCCTCCCCTTCTCTCTAGGGATGGAGGGGGTATTTATAATGGATAATATCAGTTGGTTACCGTCCAATAAGTTGTCACTTCTGCTTAGCTGGAGCCAGCTGGAGCTTAGCTGGAGCATTAATGGGGGACGTGATGGGTGCCTGTAAATTCATCGTTTAACTTAGAGCATTAATGGATGTCAGAGATATTTATGGCTAGGCTATGTCAGAGATTTTTATGAGCTAAGCCCTGTCAGAGACATTTATGGGCTAGGCCCTGTCAGAGAAACTTAAGGTAGGTCGCCCGCGGGAGACCTTTGCCAGGGGACATTTAAGGTAGGTCGCCTGTGGGAGACCTTCGCCATGGGACATGTAAGGTAGGTCTCATGCGGGAGACCTTTGCCAGGGGACATTTAAGGTAGGTTTCCTGCGGGAGACCTTCGCCAGGGGACATTTAAGGTAGGTCGCCTGTGGGAGACCTTTGCCAGGAGACATTTAAGTTAGGTCTCCTGTGGGAGACCTTCGCCAGGGGACATTTAAGGTAGGTCGCATGTCGAAGACCTTCGCCAGGGGTGACCTTCAACTAGGGCGACCTTCACTTGCGGACGATCCTCACCTGAGGCCGACCTTCATCGATACACAAGCTAGGAAGCCAAAAGTGTCGTAACAATTGCCTCCAACATTCGGTGCGGACGATCTTCGGCCAGAGGAGACACTGAATATTGAGTAGACATGTTAGCAAATTCTTAGAGAATCTCGTCGTACCTTTTGTTTGGTAGCGAGCTTCGTAAGCCTGGGCGACCTATCGGGGGCGCAGCTCGTATGCTTACCCTGGAGTGTGAGCGTGGTAAAGTAGCCCACCCCTAGTGATCATGCCGATCTCGGCCTAGGGTTTCTCATATCTCTAAAACACAAAAAGTGCGTAAGTCGAAACATTGACATATGTCGGTGATAGAATAAAACCTGGTTTGGGCGGAGGTGTAGTCTGGAAACCTGCCCCGGACACATGGTCGACTGTCGGGGGAGGATGAACTTCGTCGAGGATAATCTTCACCTGAGGGTGTAGAGGAATGATGCCCTCAAGGCTATTTATCTCTGTGTGATTAGCACAAACGTCTTGTTCGTAATAACAGTAAGCTGTTTGGTAATAATTTATCTAAGTTATAATGTAGTTAACATTAGATATTAACTTAGGTAAAGGCCTTAGACTTTATGCAAGGTCAAACAGGTATCGAAATGAGTATCTCGATCATGGAGAAATGTTTGACCGTCTGTAGCATAAGTCTAAAAGGGTTCGTTGTCGTAGATGTTTCGAGATAAGGATATCGAAACATCGGACAGACCATTGTGTCTTAGTCTTCACCGTTTAGCAGTGGTGATGATATCATGATCGTTAGACTTGGCGAAGTCGAAGACGAGACACAGATGCTCATTTGGGAATGATTTCACTGAACGATCCACAAGAGTTATCATATGGTTACATTGACCAATCTGTCAATGATAACTCTAAGTGATGATAGGCAAGTTGGTCTTTTGACTTGAGGTCAATTTACGAACATATGCATGAACAGTGTCACTTAGATCACTGACCTAACTTCGAGACTAAGCCTGTCGAAAGGTCTTTGATTGGGTGTCACTTGAAGCGTATGAGGAGAGTAATGACCAAGAGAGGATTCATCTCTCCCAGTCAATGGGAGTTAGTGTCGTAGAGTTAGTTCGGTCTTTAGTAAAATCTCTACGCAGAGTATGTTGGAAGAAGTCCAACAGTAATTGACTAACGATTGATAGAAACTAACCGGAGTCAAGTTATTGGGGTTGACAGTTTGACCGTACCCTAGACTTGATCTACACGACATAGTTAAGACGAAGAGACTATAACTGCAGAATTCATCACGGAAACAGTCAGGGTGGTCCCGACAATACTCATGTCAATAAGTCAACCACATAATGATGATTCCTGAAGCAGGGACGGCAACCACTGCTTGTGGTCACTGCCGTATAAGGCTTCGAGCCCAACCTGTTGTAAGGGTCAGGTTGTAGGGTCTCACACAGAGTGCGACCTTCGTCTAGTAATAGGTAGAAATTAGTTAGGGAGAATTTTTGCATTTTTGATGCAAGGGATGGAATAATTGTATTTGATGCAATATGATAATTTAAGTCTAGATAGGGACTAATTTGCATATGATGCAAATGAGATTAAATGTGTCTTAAATTGTTTAAGACTATATTTAATATAAGAAACACAAGAAAAAGATCACGAGTAAGACGGGAATGTACCGGTCTACGCCCAGGTTCAAACGACGTCCAATTCGGACGCTAGATGCTCAAGATACGTCAAAAACAGCCAAATAGATCAGACCGGGTCAGACCAGGCTGACCCAGGCCAGACCAGGGCACCTGGCCAGACCCAGTTGAGCCAGGACACCCGGCCCAGGCCCAGGCGCCTGGGCGTAGGCCCATGCGCTGGGCGCCTGGGCCTGGGCCCAGGCGGGCCCGCCCAGGCGCCTGGCCCAGGCGGCCAGGGCGCCCTGGCCTGGGCCAGGTGCCCAGGCCGGGCGCGCCAGTCTGGGCGCGCCCAGACCAGGTGTCCAGCCTGGTCTGGGCTCACCCAGCTGGCCTGGTGGGCCCCGCAGAGTAGGTTTTCTGAAACCTAGGTTGTGCAGTTTTTGACGGCTCAGTTTTTGTGAAAAACAAGCCTTGGGCCGATCTTTGGGCGATCAATTGGAGGGTCAAACAATCTCCGATTGACGAACCGTTATTTCCTATGCGTTCACCATTGAACGCCCTTCGTATTGATAGGTTGTATCAATCATGAAGCTCAACGGTGAGTGAGTTAAAATTTACGGAAGTTTGCACTTTGTGAAAGGCAAATTAACTTGATTTTAATTAACTTAAATTAATAGTCCCACATCGGTTGTGCGGAAAAGGGGAGAGTCCGCCGCCTATATAAATAGGGGCCTCCCCCTTCCTCCAAACTCGTCCCAATCTCTAGACCTGAGCGGCTCTCGTAAATGTTGGAGCACGCTCGGATCTAGGCTTAAATTAATATTTCTCTATCTTCCTATATTTCTGCCTTACTCTTGAGGGCTCTAGCAAAGCCGCAAAGGAGTTCGAATTCGGATCCGAAATCTAGGCAAAGGTTTCACTCGCGTGAAACTTTCTTCGGCGCGTGGTTGGCTCGTCGACATGAGGATTGCTCGCCTCGGGATGCGGAGCGGTTCGAGGAGCGGTTCGAGGAGCGGCTTGGCGTGGGATGGGGAGCAGCTCGGAAGACGGTGCAGAACATCTCGCCTGTCCCAGGGTTGTGATTCCGGGTATGTGTTTTAAGCATTAGTTTAATTTAATCGCAGTAGGTTTGATCCTTCTTGGGATGGTCAGATCCATCCCGAGTCGGCATAGATCTTGGCTAAGGGTCTTGTACCTTAGGGCTAAGTTAAATTGTTTAACTGCATGTTAATTAGATTAACTTGTTAATTCTTCCGCTGTAATATTTTTATGTCTATGTTCCGTCCAACTTAGGACGTGAATAGAGATTTTGTGCCCTAAGGTCCTAGAAAACCCTTCAGTGGTATCAGAGCCTAGGTTTGCGTAACGATCTAGCACTGTGATTTTATTAAACATTGAATTGTTTTTTAAAATACTTTCAAATAGTTTTAAAGGTATGATATAATTTTAAAATATTTTTGGGTGCCATATAAAATGTTTTTTTAGATGTTTAAAAATTTTCTATAATAAATTTTAAGCATGAAAATTTTAAAAAGATGTTTAAATATTTTATGTGATAAAAATTTAAGCATGCAATGATGTTTTAAATTTATATGATAATTTTAAAACTGATTTTAAGACTTTAAAAATTTATGCGATAAGTTTAAAATGTTATTAGATGTTTTAAAATTTTATGTGATAAATTTTTAAGCATGGAATTTTTTTTGAAAAATGATGTTTTAAATTTATGAGATATTTTAAAACTGATTTTAAAAAGTTTAAAATTTTAATGCGATAAATATTTTTAGTAGCATGCAAATTTGGTGATCTTTTAAAAACAAGTTATTATTTTTATGAGATAAAAATAAAATGTTTTAAAAATCACAATTTTAAATTTAAATGTTAAATTTAAGTATGCATGCTAAACTTGTTCATTTGATAAACATTAGTCTATTTAATTGTCAAATAGCTGTACACTTTTATTTTATGCGATAAAATTAGTGTAACTTTATGTTAATGGTATTACATCTTGTCCCTTATTTGATAACACAAGACAATCCTTTAGGTTAGCCATTACAAATCATTAAAATTTATTAATTGAATTTTAATGACATGCTATGTTTTAATAAAACTTTTAACAACCCTTTAAGATCTAATTCCTGATTAGGGTAGTCCCTTTAATGAATTTTTAATTCTAATTGTTATAATTAATTCTCATTAAAGGACTTCTCTTTTAGCGATGTTAATAAATTTATTAAAATCCTAATAACGATTAGGATAGCACGTGAACCTTATAGTTGATAAGGATTTAATAAAAGTTATTAAACAAATCCTAAAATTTTGAATTTAAGGATTCAACTAGTTGATAGGATTAATTAGTTGTTAAATAAAAGCCTTTTAGTCTTTGGCACGCATATAAAAATGACAAGCTTCATTCAATGGACCATGATCCAGTCAGTGTGCTTGGCTTAGTTTACCGGTTCACCATTTAAGGGATAGTGATCCTGGCTTAGTCAATTCCCTGGATGTGGTCCGCTGGACCGCAATGACACAAATCATGATTGTATGACACCCTGGACTATATCTAAGTCAAATACGTTAATGTTCTTTTTCAAGATTAGCCGCAGCCCTCCTTGTTTTAGGGGTTGGCAACTATAGGACCTGTGTTATAGTTGTTGAGCTACACTCAAGCTGTGACATTACAACCTTATAGAAACCAACTCCTTAAATACATAAGATGAAATCTTGACTTGACCCAAACCGTCGTGTCGTGAATACACCGAGCGTCGACATAAGTTAAATCAATGATGTAGTCTGGCTAGATGTAGTCTAAGACCTGACCCAAACCGACGTGTCGTGAATACACCGAGCGCCGGGGCAAGTCGAGGCTAGACACGAAAACAAGGGTCCGACTAGACTAGACATTGTGATTTGGATGAGTACATTCATGATTACAAATGGCTAGGGGTAAAAATCGATAAGAGGGTCATAGCTGATATGATCGATGAAGAGTCATCTTTCGATTACAGAGTCAAGCAACTTGTTGAGCTACACTCAAGGTTGTTAAGGCTCAGGGTGATTTGATCTCTTACCCATTAATTCAAATTCGATTAAATCGTTCGTTATTAAGCTTTGAAACGATCGTAAAAATAGTGGGAGGATATAGATAGATAAAAGCCATGCTACCTATAATTAACATTGAACATATGCTAAACTAGGGCAAGACTATGTTTACCGAAGGAATCAAAATATAATATTTTAAATGAAATAAGTTAACAGGTCAAAAAGGTTGATTAATTGAATATCAAGTTAAATTCTAATTGATAGAGTTAAAACTATATTCTCGTTGACATTAAAATGACCTTCTAAAGACCAGACTTAAGAAATATGATTTTATTAAGTTCTGGGTCCAACAAATAAATTCACGCTACATGTCACTCGTCTTTATATGAGGCAGCTTAAACATATAGGATATTCGAAGTATGTTTCTCCCTACAACTTGTCGAGCTACACTCAAAGTTGTATGGACAAACAATTTTGATCCGCAAAGTTCGAGAATTCGATCAAACCGTTTGAGTCGAATACGAGTGCATGAGCGGTGCAAGACTATGTATCCAACCAGCTCTTGAGACAAGCAACTTCTTGAGCTACACTCAAGATTACAACTCTCAGGCGTTTGGATACATGATATGCTTGCATAGCTATTTATTTATGTTGGGTTATTTAATATCTAAATATGATTTAGAAAAGGAAGAAGGCACTCCGGAAAGTCAATCGAGTTAAATAGTTTAATTTATCATTGTAAAGGCATAAGTAGGAGGGAACGAAGATGTGACATATTTTGATGTCACGATTTCATAATTATTGTTATACAAAAAGTTGAACACATTTTTGACGAATGTCGTCACATTGCTTCTAAAGCAATGAGTAATATGTATAACGATAAAATATATATATTAAATGTTAATATATAAATACACAAGATAGTAGCAAACTTATATGGCAAATAGACTAGGCCGTATCGAGAGACTAAGCTTCACAAGTCACATAAAGAGGGGCATGACCTCTCGTATTATGAAGTCTGCGGACACTTGTGAGTCTTATTCTCTTAGATATAATGGCCGAAACCCATCTGTAAGATAGTGTGAGAATGAGTTGTCGAACTCAGTCTTGTACATACTGATGTACCCGAGTCTAGATTAACCAAAATAAGTTATTCGTATATTTTATTAAGACACGTGTTCTTGATGAAACACAGGTCTGATAAAATAAAGAACGAAATGACAGAAGTATTTAAACTGATTCGATTAGATCGAATGGTCAAATACTTAGCTACATAAAATCTTGCGTAATTAAAAGAAAATTTGATTTTCTATCAGGTCAGGCCTGTTAACACGGTGTGTTAAACGGTATGAATCACACTTAGTTAGACTTGGTGCCATCCATAGCAGTGACTCTGAGTTAAGTCTTCCCTCTGGGTTAAGTCCTAAATAGTAGGGTTTGATAATGTTCTATGAGGACATTATCAATAAGATATTCATTAAATCAATCGTAAGGAAGTTGTATAATTACTCGAATCTCGTGAGACGAATTGTCGAGTTAGACATCATAACTGATGATGACTTAGTCAACTTTCGGGATGAAAATTTGGAGTAGTAACTCTGATTTATAACTTGATGCAATTAGAATAGGTCCGTGTGCGTAAATAAATTTTGGAATTTAGTTTACGTGCCTAAGGAAAATGTTTCCTCACTTTCTGCACGTAAACCTTTAAGTTGAAAGGCAGAAAGGAAAATAGTGAAGTGCAATCATGTTGGTCGAGAACGGTTTTCATCCTAATTCCTATAAAACGGATTAGAATGAAACTGTTTTTTGCTAGCAGATGTGTACAGATCTACTCGGACTAAACTCGATGAAAACGCTCAAGTTGACCATGAAAACTGGCTAATTCACTTATAAGTTCATTTTTCTAAATATGATTTAGACAAACCAACTTATATAAATTAGCCAGAGAGTTTTCAAGGTCAGTGGGAGTAAAGTAATTACATGCGAGGCATCAAAGGGATGGAACATTTATTTTGACAAAAGTAATCAAAAGGTTTGACACTATATCAGAAATAGAAATGAGCCATTTGAAATGACCAGTAACTAATTATTATCGCAAGGTACGATGAACTGGATAAGATCCAAGGAAATAAAAATATTATGGATTCTGAAAGACCAAATGAATTATTTGAATGAGATTCAAATGGTTGGTCTAACATGAACATAGAAACCCATTAAGTCTATAGAGTAGACGGTTTAGCAGATCCACTCACGAAGGCTCTACCACATGAAGTCGGAAAAAACTTATGTGTAAAAATGGTATAAGATACTGGGATAAATGGGCCTGAGTGCAAGTGGGAGATGTAGAGGAATGATGCCCTCAAGGCTATTTATCTCTGTGTGAATAGCATAAACGTCTTGTTCGTAATGACAGTAAGTTGTCTGGTAATAATTTATCTAAGTTATAATGTAGTTAGCATTAGATATTAACTTAGGTAAAGTCCTTAGAATTTATGCAAGGTCAAACAGGTATCGAGATGAGTATCTCGATCATAGAGAAATGTTTGACCGTCTGTAGCATAAGTCTAAAGGAGTTCGTGGTCATAGATGTTTCGAGACAAGGATATCGAAACATCAGACAGACCATTGTGTCTTAGTCTTCACCGTTTAGTGGTGGCGATGATCTCATGATCGTTAGACTTGGCGAAGTCAAAGACGAGACACATGTGCTCATTTGGGAATGAGTTCACTGAATGATCCGCAAGAGTTATCATATGGTTACATTGACCAATCTGTCAATGATAAATCTAAGTGATGATAGGCAAGTTGGTCTTTTGACTTGAGGTCAATTTACGAACCTGTGCGTGAACAGTGTCACTTAGATCACTGACCTAGCTTCGAGGCTAGGCCTGTCGAAAGGTCTTTGATTGGGTGTCACTTGAAGCGTATGAGGAGAGTAATGACCAAGAGAGGATTCGTCTCCCCCGTTCAATGGGAGTTAGTGTCTTAGAGTTAGTTCGGTCTTTAGTAAAATCTCGGCGCAGAGTATGTTGGAAGAAGTCCAACAGTAATTGACTAAAGATTGATAGAAACTAACCGGAGTCAAGTTATTGGGGTTGACAGTTTGACCGTACCCTAGACTTGATCTACACGACATAGTTAAGACGAAGAGACTATAACTGCAGAATTTATCACGGAAACAGTCAGGGTGGTCTCGACAATACTCATGTCAATGAGTCAATCATATAATGATGATTCCTGAAGCAGGGACGACAACCACTGCTCGTGGTCACTGCCGTATAGGGCTTCAAGCCCAACCTGTTGTAAGGGTCAGGCTGTAGGGTCTCACACAGAGTGCGACCTTCGTCTAGTAATAGGTAGAAATTAGTTAGGGAGAATATTTTGCATTTTTGATGTAAGGGATGGAATAATTGCATTTGATGCAATATGATAATTTAAGTCTAGATAAGGACTAATTTGCATATGATGCAAAATAGATTAAATGTGTCTTAAATTGTTTTAGACTATATTTAATATAAGAAATGCAAGAAAAAGCTCATGGGTAAGACGAGAATGTCCCAGTCTATGCCCAGGTTCGAACGGCGTCCAATTCGGACGCTAGATGCTCAAGATAAGTCAAAAACAACCAAATAGATCAGACCGAGTCAGACCAGGCTGACCCAGGCCAGACCACATCTGGCCTGGGTGCCTGGCCAGACCCAGCTGAGCCAAGACGCCCGGCCCAGGCGCTGGGCGCCCAGGCACCCTGGGCGCCTGGCCCAGGCGCCTAGAGCGCCTGGCGCCTGGGCGCCTGGCCAAGGCGTCTAGCCCAGGCCAGGCGCCCAGGCCTGGGCCAGGTGCCCAAGCCGGGCGCGCCAGTCTGGGCGCGCCCAGACCAGGTGTCCAGCCTGGTCTGGGCTTGCCCAGCTGGCCTGGTGGGCCCCTCAGAGTAGGTTTTCTAAAACATAGGTTGTGTAGTTTTTGACGGCTCAGTTTTTGCGAAAAACAAGCCTTGGGCTGATCTTTGGACGATCAATTGGAGGGTCAAACGAACTCCGATTGACGAACTGTTTTTTCCTATGCGTTTACCATTGAACGCCCTTCGTATTGATAGGTTGTATCAATCATGAAGCTCAATAGTGAGTTAGTTAAAATTCACGGAAGTTTGCACTTTGTGAAAGGTAAACTAACTTGATTTTAATTAACTCAAATTAATAGTCCCACATCGTTTGAGCGGAAAAGGGGAGAGTCCTCCGCCTATATAAATAGGGGCCTCCCCCCTTCCTCCAAACTCGTCCCAAGCTCTATATCTGAGCGGCTCTCGTAAATGTTGGAGCACGCTCGGATCTAGGCTTAAATTAATATTCTCTATCTCCCTATATTTCTGTCTTACTTTGGAGGGCTCTAGCAAAGCCGCAAAGGAGTTCGGATTCGGATCTGAAATCTAGGCGAAGGTTTCACTCGCGTGAAACTTTTTTCGTGCGTGGTTGGCTCAGTGACACGAGGATTGCTCGCATCGGGATGCGGAGCAGTTCAAGGAGCGGTTCGAGGAGCGGCTCGGCGTGGGATGGGGAGCAGCTCGGAAGACGGTGCAGAACATCTCGCCTGCCACAGGGTTGAGATGCCAGGTATGTGTTTTAAGCATTAGTTTAATTTATTCGCAGTAGGTTAGATCCTTATTGGGATGGTCAGATCCATCCCGAGTCGGCATAGATCTTGGCTAAGGGTCTTGTACCTTAGGGCTAAGTTAAATTGTTTAACTGCATGTTTATTAGATTAACTTGTTTATTCTTCCGCTGTAATATTTTTATGTCTATGTTCCGTCCGACTTAGGACGTGAATAGAGATTTTGTGCCATAAGGGTCCTAGAAAACCCTTCAGAGGGCACCCTTTTAGGGGCGCAATTTCGGAGCCTGCCCTGGCTCTCTGTCAGGGAAAGGTTGAGTTACGCAGCCTGCCCCAAGCCCTTGGCGACCTTTCGGGGGCGCAGCTCAAAATCCTGCCCCGGATCTTTGCTGCGAGGTAGCTCACTATCTTCTCCATTTTGGGTAGCGAGGCCCGACCTGCTACGGGTAGTCAGGCCACGCCCTGCCCCGGAGGGCTTCGAGAGGGTAAATTGGGGTCGTGGCCCTTCCAGCACCCCTGTGGGGTCCTATGACCCTGGTGCCTTTCATGGGCACAGCACGTGGCCTGCCCCAGATCTTTGGTAGGGAGGGGTCGAGGTGTGTAGGTCGTCTCCAGCCCTTGGAGACCTTTCAGGCACGCGACTCGAAAACCCTGCCCCGGAGGTGTGGTTTATGGCGAGTCAGCTCGTCTCGAAGGATCGGGCCGATCTTGACCTAGGGCGCATAGTCGATCTGATCTCGACCTGTGATTTCTCGCACACAATATAAAACTCGAAGAGTGTGTAAGTCGAAACGTAACGACACAGGTCGGAGATAGAGCAAAAACCTATGACTTCATCTTCTTGGTCGTCCCTTGAGAGCTTGAGCTCTCAAGCGTATAGCCGACCTTGACATGTGTGGAGATATTTAAGGTAGGTCACCTGAGGGATGACCTCACCAAGGACGAACTTCACCGAGGACGACCATCGCAGGAGATAGTAAAGGTAGGCCGTCTGAGGGACGACCTTCACCGAGGACTACCTTCACCAAGGATGACCTTCGTAGGAGATAGTAAAGGTAGGCCATCTGAGGGACGACCTACACCGAGGACGACCTTCACCGATGTGGAGCCTAACATGGGTGTAAACCTTCATTCCCACAGATGACGCCAATTGTTGCGGGTAGTTTCTGCCTAACAATGAATTCGTATATTAGGGAATCAAGGGTACAATGATTAGAGGGTGTTTAGCCGTCGCAGAGAGGGATTTTGTGATGAAGACACCTAGGTCGCTGCTTTGACGGGCTAGGGGCTCTCGCTGGGTCGGAAGAGCTTCGAGCCTTGAGGTGACGACCTAGACTGACGACCTTGAGTGACGACCTACGGGGGCCGAGCCACCTTCGGGCCTTAAGCAGGTAGTGGTTAGGTCGAGCTATCGATCTTCTGGTGACCTTCAGAAGAGCTCCAAGAGACCTGTCTTTAGCTCACTGTGCTACGAACAGCTCGTCAGGGAGGGTCGGACTGGGGTCGAACCTAATCTCCTCTGATGCTCAAATCAACGTGGGGACTTCGAGAATGGGTCAAAGGGATGAAGCCGATCTACAAGGAGACCGGGCCAACGTTCGGCAGCTAGAGTTTTAGTGGAAGGAATTTACATGTAGACCTCTCACCCCTCCCCTTCTCTCCAGGGGATGGAGGGGTGTATTTATAGTGGAGAATGTCGGTTGGTTGCCGTCCAACCAGTTGTCACTTCCGCTTAGTTGGAGCCAGCTGGAGCTTAGTTGGAGCATTAATATGGGACGTGATGGGTGCCTGTCAATTCGTCGTTTAACCTCGAGCATTAATGGTTGTTAGAAATATTTATGTGCTAGGCCATGTCAGAGACATTTATGGGCTATGTCCGTTCAGAGACATTTATGGGCTAGGCCTTGTCAGAGACATTTATGGTAGGTCGCCTACGGGAGACCTTTGCCAGGAGACATTTAAGGTAGGTCGCCTAGGGGAGACCTTCCCCAGGGGACATTTAACGTAGGTCGCTTGCGAAAGACCTTCACCAGGAGACATTTAGGTAGGTCGCCTGCGGGATACCTTCTCTAGTGGACATTTAAGGTAGGTCGCCTGCGGAAGACCTTTGACTGGGGGACATTTAAGGTAGGTCACCTGCGGGAGACCTTCGCCAGGGGACATTTAAGGTAGGTCGCCAGCGGGAGACCTTCGCCAGGGGACATTTAAGGTAGGTCGCCAGCGGGAGACCTTCGCTAGGAGACATTTAAGGTAGGTCGTCTGCGGGAGACCTTTGCCAGGGGAAATTTAAGGTAGGTCGCCTACGGGAGACCTTCGCCAGGAGACATTTAAGGTAGGTCACCTGCAGGAGACCTTTGCCAGGAGACATTTAAGGTAGGCGCATGTGGGAGACCTTCACCAGGGGACATTTATGGTAGGTCACCTGCGGGAGACCTTTGCGAGGGGCGACCTTCATCTGCAAAAGATCTTCACCTGAGGCCGACCTTCATCGATACACAAGCTACGCAGACGAAAGTGTCGTAACAGGCATGCAGTCCCTTCTTTTCCTTCGGGGAGAAATACTAAGCATTGAAGTTCTCCTTGAAGGTGCTACATGCAATTGGTTGGACCAGATGGTCTTCCTCAGAATCCCACCATGATCTAGCGTCTTGAGTCAAGTGTTGCTTAGCCATATCCATCCATGAATTTGGCACGATCTGTGCTGCTTTCAGCATGTCAGCAGTGTAGCATAACGATTCTGCTGCTGCAAGGGGGTCCTCTGTTCCTTTGAAAAATGATGGGCGTAGTGATCAAAATTGTTGTACTCCTCTTTCATGTTTGGGCTCGGGCTCCTTTTGTAATGATAGATCATCTCTCGTAGGGTCTGGTCTGAAATATGGATCGTCATTGTGGGTTGTTCAATGTTGTTGTTGTCATCGTTGTTGTCGTTTTTGTTGCTAACATTCCTGTTGTCGATGTTGTTATTGGGATGGTTGTTGACATCGTGGTTCCTGTCATTGGGATTGTCGATGTTTTCATGGAGGTTGTGTTCGACGTCGTTGACTTTGTGTATGGTACCTGAACCACTCCCAGTGCCTTGTTCCCCTGCCTTGTTCTCATTGATGATCATCAAATTGTTTACAGTGGTACGTCCGCAATGGGTGTATGCTATTGACATTCTGTATTCCAAAGAAGGATGTCAATCTGACTATTCATTTATGAGTATTTCATGTTTGCCCTATACTACTCACGAGATAGTTTACAGGGTCCTGCATGGGCTACCACTTGTAACACCCAGTTTCCGGGTGTCGTTACATTTTTATTTATTTATGCAGGTCCTGCAATGTACCAGAAAGCAATATAGTACTAAACAAAATTTTTATAAATGGAAACGTTCGTTATTCATCCTTCAAAAGGGTACAAAGCATAAACTGAAAAGGATTACTCGTATCTCATACTGACAATAAAAGAAACCATGTTTGAAGAATAAAACTCTCCTTACTGATATTATCTTAGAAGTCTGCACGCTCTACTAGAAATTCTGACTCCTTGAACACTGGAGCCTCGTCGTACTCTGGTTCACTTCCTGTTAAAAACATTTAAAAGGGGGACGAAGTAGACGATATTTACAATAAACAATAATTATAACTTTGCATGCATCCCTAGTCCTAAACAAGCCTACAACACTAGGGACTATACTGTATCTGTCTAACTAGAACATTTCATTTTTATTATACTCATAATGTAAAAGAAAAAGAGCGAGCTAAAGAACCACCTTGGGATCCACAGGCGAGCTCACATGTGTCCTAAATTTCATTCGTCTAAGAGGTCATTAATTATGAGTTTCCAGAACCATATGTATCATTCTATCTATTTCAGTATCTTTTCATTTATCATTAATTCTCTACTTTCTAAACTATGTAAAAAGAATCATGCACAAACTGTAATATCTATAGCAACAGGTCCAATATATCAATATTTCACAACAATGAATTTGTTTGGACAATACTAATTGTATGTTTTAATCTTCTAACTATGACTATTCCATCAATCAGATTCTAACAATTTCCATAACAAGGAACCACTACACAATCCATTCGAAGACATTCATAAAATAATCAAATCCTTTGGACAATAAAAAATGAAGCTAAATTAGTTTGAAAACACCAAAATGTCCACATGATTAGATTCATATATAATTGGCATCCATGATGGGTTTCTAGGGTCTACAATGCTCGGTTGAATTTTTCTTGAAAATTGAAAATAGGGACAGTAAATGGGCCTCGTACAAAATCAATATCCAACCAGAGTTAATCCAAATGCTCCAATAATTTACCGAACCAAATCCCACAGTAATTAAACAATATACAGTAAACTGAATACCTACTAAAAGCAAGCAGTCAGCAGAAAATCCACATGGAGGGAATACAGTCAATAGGAAAGAACATGGTTATCTAGTTAACTAAAAAAAAGACAGCCAATCAAAGAAGCACAGTCAGCAGAAAGAAGCCAGAGAAACATAGCTGCAGATAGACAACCAAGGAAGCAAAACCGCCCATAAAGAACACCGCCGAACCCCTCTGAAGAGGGAAAATTCCCGACAGCCAACCCTAAACCCCCCAAAACCCTAAATCAATGTTACGAAGCTGTGATGAAGTTGCCGCCTTGCTCGTAGGATGTCATATTTAACACTAGGAAAGAAATCCCTTTCAAATACAGATGAATCATCATTTCCTTGTACGAAAACCCTAATTTCCGAAACAAATCGAAGGCACGAAAAACAAATAATTGAAGTTTAGAGAAAATAGGGCTTACCATGCACCATAGAAGCCACACCGAAAACACCCAAATAATTCAAGAAGTGTCATGCCCCGCTTCCCAAAAATATGGAGGCGAAGCGTGAGAAGGTCCGCTCAGACTTGAAGCTACAAAGCTGCAAGTCCGATAAGCGTCGATCAAATTTAAAACTGCAGGTCCTTGCAACGCTAACGAAACAAAGGTAATAATAATTAAATGAGACAAAAGAAATATCTCAGAATATCCATAAAATAAGTTTCCAACATCGCAGAAAAGCCCCCCAGGCTAAAAGAAAAAGAGACTAAAGACCCAAACATGGCCAACGAAAGTACAAAGTACAAAACATCGGTGCTACGCACCAACAACTAACAAAAGGCCTAAAACAAAATAAAGCTCATCAAGACTCAAAGAAAGGTCACCGGTGTCCACCAAAATCCTCCTGGGCAATCATGGACTCAGACTCAGCGTCAGCAAAACACCACGTACACAGCAACGGTCTCTGGCTCAGGTCTAACATGTGACACCCAAAGAGAAAGGGCACATGTCAGCAAGTCTGGAAGACTTGTGCAAGTGAAACTGAAAGTACAAGTAAGAGCAACCTAGCAGTTCTAGCATGATGCAATGACATGGCAGTTAAAGTATGAGTGCAGCAGGTAAAGTAAAGTAAAGTAAAGTAAAGTACGAGCATGGCATGGCATGGCAGGGATGACAAGTATTACATGAATCATTCACAAGACAAGTACAAGACAAGGAAAGTAAGCACCTCGTGCACAGAGATTCCGTCTTTTGGCTAGAGGGCTGATCAGGCCACTCCTAAGCTCAAGCGAACGTTTATCCCTACCCCTCCACGTGTGTCGAGCCAGGGCCTTACCCCCGAACGGTAATGCTCGCTTCTGGATCACGAGCCAGGAAGTGTTTTTAAACAAGTATGGCCTAGGGGTGCACCTAGCCAGGGACACGGAAACACGGATTTGTACAAGTATTTTGTAGCGTGTGCTACGATGCAACAATCAAGTTGGATGACATGTAAGATGCAATGCATGACAGTTAAAAGTACGTACAGTTTAAGGAAAGTAAACGTGACAGTTTAGTATGCATGAACAACAAGTTTAAAGGGTTGGATCTAGCTTCGTTGTCAAGCTAGATCAATTAGGTGACGGATCTAGTTTCGTTGTCAAACTAGATCAAGTAGGCGTCTAGCCAGCTATCATTTCACTGACTAGTCTCTTTTACGCTAAAAACAAGGAAGTGGCCTAAAAACATGGCCCTACACAAGAGTTGGCAAGTTTCACTTGCCTGCAAGCACGACGTCTGAGCACACCGTCCAATGAGTCCAAAAATCACAATTATCCTACGTGCACAAGTCCACCGGCCTAAAGTCCATATTATTAATCTTCATTAGTGAATTTAAAACATTTAAAATACTTTAAAAATACTGATTTTAGTCTTGATTAGCATGCAATTTGGTTGGGGGTCCTAGGGGTGCAAAAACGTTACCTCAACACGACGCGAAAGCTACACCGGCGTCGGGTAGCGACGCCGGGGGTTGGAATAATAGAACGCGCTCCAAGTCCTGATTCCAATATAGTTTCCTTGCTGGAAAGTTCAGAGCGTCTACCGGAGCAACGGTTCCAGATTCCAAAGCTAGCACGTGCGACGACGGCTACGACGTGCGACGACGTCGTACGCAACGGATCCTCGAAGAGCAAGCACCTAGGTGGGGCCCACAGTAGTCCTAGGGGCCTTTGGGGGACCCACAATAACTCTGGAGAACTTGGGGGGCCCACGGAGGCAAGCGGTGCGACGGATGCGGGGTTGCGACAAGTGGCTCTCGGTCGTACACAGCCGATGCGGGGAGATCCGTCGGTCGTGCGCTGAGAATGCGGGGCTGCGACGTTTTGGGGCGTGCAGCGGCTACAGGGTGGCTGGGTGTGAGGGCTTCCGTCGGTCAGGTCGAGGGAACGGGTCGGTCGTGCGGGGTGCGGAGCGGGGCGACAAGCGGGGTCGATGCGGGCGCTGTGCGGAGCTTGGGGCCTCGGTCTGACCGAGAGCCTCTCTCGGTCAGAGCGGGGGAACGGGGACGGCGGCTGCTGCAGCGTGCGGAGCGGGGCGGAGCGGGGTTGGGCTTCGGTCTGAGCGGGGGAACGGGGCCGTTTCCTTCGGTCGTGCGGTGGCTGAACGTCGCAACGTTGCGACGAATCGTCGCAACGTCCAATTTCGAGTTTGGAAGAGGCTAGGGCTAATTTCTTGCGAAAATAGGTCTTTCTAGGGGTTGCGTATATAGTATAGATGGGTTGACTTGGTCTAGGGCTAAATCTAATAGGATTAGAAGTTTAAAAAGATTTAAAATTCAAATCTAACCAACTCCATCTCACCCAAGGCTTTGACCTGGTCCAAATGAGTTGGAAATTGGCTCAAAAATTCTTTAAAATGTTTAAAACTCAAATAAATTTTATTTGGCCGAAAATAATTTAAAAATTAATTATTAAAAATAATATAAAACTTGTTAAAAATATTAAAGTGGTCAAATGAACTCCAAAAATTATACAATAAATATCAGGGTGATCGTGATGACGAATGTGAGCTAACTAAGAAGACGGATCTCAAATTCGATGTCGGAAGACGAAACTAAAAATAGAAACGTCTCCCGTCAAGAGTGAGAATCGTCACGTCTCATCGAGTAAGTTTAAATTGTGGAAAAACGACTCGAGAAGTGTCGTTCCAAATTAGTGCCACTATTTAATACTCTCAGAGACGTTCACAACGGCATATCACACGAAAGTGTTCACAAACGAACAAAGTCTAAAACAACCACGTGCACGATCAAAAGCACGTGCACGAACAACGTACAACGAAAAGCGGTCGTTACAAGAAGAGAATTGGAACCAAATTGAACTCAATCGAAAAGTTTTTGTGAGGAAAACCCAATTTTTTCACATGAAATCGAAATCCAAAAGCATTGGAGATTATATAGGAAAAATCAAACCGTAATCAGAGAAGAAGTCCACCCAACGTAGGCTGTGCGATGGAGCATTTAATTCGGGTAGGGCTATGGCTTTTAATTTTCACGAGGCGTTGTCTGTAGTCGTTCATTTTGCGCCTGCGAGAGAGCGAGAGAGCAAAAGAGAAATGGACGGAGAGTGAGAGAGGGGTTGTCAGTGAGAAGAAAAATGAGAGAGGCAGGGGCTGTTGGTTGAGAGAAAATGAGAGTGATAGATAGTGTATGTGACAGTGGATGAGGCTTTAATTAAAAGAGGTAAGTGGGGGGGACAAGCCCACATAGGCCTGTTGGGGATTTTTTTTGCTTTTTATGTAAAAAATGAGTCACTACAATTAGAAAACCAAATGGTCTCAGTTTTTTTAAATGCGATGTGAGCTCTGTAGTGCGGAAAAAACTTAATGGGTTCTTAAAAATAAGTCAAGACTACGTGGAGTATATTGAAATTAATCCTCTGTCTTACGCAAGGTACTTTGGGAAAGGTCTTCTAGTAAACTTCTCCAAACCTTTTATTTTCTAGATCTGCACATAGGTGCCGCTAGTTGCACTTTAACTTTTTCTTAACACACCTCATTAAATATACTTCAATATTGTCACAAATAAATAATTACATGTTTTCCATTATTTTTAATGCATATTCTAACCTTTTTTCTCTTAAACTACATTCTCAGCTCATCCTCAACCTCCCCCACCTCTCCTTCTCTCTGCCTCTTACCAACATCAATCTTTCTCATTTTTATCGCTGTCGTAGCCTTTTTATTCTTGCTATCCTCATCGTCCTTCCCCATATCTCCATCATCCTTTCTACAACTGTAGACGCCTCTCCTCCTTCTCATCCTCATCATCCTTCTCCATCTCCTTATTATCATACTCCCATGCCTAAATTATTTCTTGGGGGTTTAAAAGCGTACAATTTAATTGGAGCTTGGGCCTATATGCTTGAGCACACATAAGGTTATTAGGATTTGAGATACCGAATTTTTATTTGTGACGCTTAGGCCAATATACCTTAGCATTATATTCGGTATTTGTGAATATAGGCACCGACATCATAGATGACAACTGACCCCAAAAATTCAAACATGCTAATTTTTATGATTTTATTGATTTTTATTGGATTATGCTCTTAGTGTTTTATTGATTTTTTAAAATATTTTCGGTTTGATTGAATTTGGTAGAGAAAAATTTATAAGAGTATGAGGTGGGTTAAGACGGGGGAGAAAGAAGAAGAAGAAGAAGAGGGGGTGAGAGAGAGTTGAGGGAGACGAGTGGAAGTGACAACAATAGCAGAGTTCAAAAGAGGAGTTGGATGAAGATGAGGAGAGATGTATGAGGAGGAGGAGGAGGATGATGATGATGATGATGATGATGATGAGTTGAAGGAGGAGAGTGTAAAATATAAAAAAGTGACAAGTATTGAAACTCTTGAATATTAATATAGTGTTGATGCATATACTCTCTCTGGGCCAAGACCAGGCCGCAGAGACGAGTATCCTCGTAATATGTTGAGCCCGGATAGGTGAGTTTCGTTGAGCTGCGGGTGAAGATCTTTATCGCTCCGCCTAAAAAAAATAAAAAGCTCGTTAACAACCCTGGAGGGGTCTGGCACTCCGATCAGACTCCAAGCTTAAGTTAGATTTAAGCGAAGGAAAGAGGGGCATCGGCTAGAGGTAGCCATCGCTAAGGATTTGTTGAAGATGGAAAGGATTTTCTGTGAGAGGAATTCACATACCTGATGGAGGGGAATTCCCTTCTATTTATAGGGTCAGGGGCGATAGCTCTGCCATGTCAGGTGGTTCCTTGTTCTCTGTTGTAACTGAACTGTTAGTCATCAGTAGGGTTTAGGCGTAATTACAGGAATTTGGGACATGCCCGCTATAACTGTCCACTGATAAAGCCGCCCCCCTTCCAAAAGGTTGCATGTGTCTCCCCTGGTAGCACTTCCAATTCCGTATGCTTTTGGACGTGTCTGGTGATAGCAACCCACAGATGGCAAATGTAAGGCTACGAGGTAGTGTGGCCTGGATCGACCGAGTGGGTTGGTGCTGTGGCCTGGATCGACCGAGTGGGTTGGTGCCTTGACACTGAAGGGGCTAATGTTGGGGAGGTCTCGACAAGGATATGCCGAGGTCAAGTCGGGTTGACCTCTTAAGCTGGGTCAGGAGATTTCCAATGATGGGTCTTTACCCAACAGGCCAGGCCAGGCCCATTGCTGGAGGGCCTAAGCGAAAAATATCACCTACAATGGAATCTCGTCTTCTCAGCTAGGCACTTGCAAACCCGGGCCTCGATCATAGGGTCAGGAGTGAAGAGGCGGGGAGACGAAACCCAAAAAATTCTTAGGGCCAGTCCAGTTTTCTTCGGGAAAAAGACATGGACAACTTTGCTTGGAGGAGGTACTCTCATGATGACGCATTAATGTGGTTGCCAGGCCACAGGGTTCAAAGTACCGGGATGATCGGTTGACAAGATTAGCATCGATTGCAGGATCTGAGTGGTTAGTGTTGGAAAATGTGTGCCCTCGAGGCCAATTATTTATAATTGAGACATATTGTTCAAAATGATTGTATGCTATCTGGTAATGTTGATCTGAGTATAGTCATAATGTTTGCAGCATTTTATACTCAGATAAAGTCCTGAGACTTAGTGCGAGGTTGAACATGTATCTAGATGAAGATCTCGATCATGGAGAATTGTATCGACTGCTAATAGCATGTTGTGTCCATATTTTTATCGCGCATTTCCATATCATTTTGATCGCCCAAGTTCATATTTCGTATTATAATGCGCTTTTTTCGATATATTTGATTCTTGCGAAGTTTTGTATACTTTGAGGGAATTTGGAGCGATTCAGAGCGATACTGGACTATGGACACAATGTTGGATGTCGAAGCTCGTGTTGCCTCACCACGACGACTCATGGGAGCTGAGGGAGCTAAGGGAAGAAAGAAAGAAGTGGAGGAAGAAAGAGATGAGAGAAGAAGGAGAAGAAAAGGATTCCTAGATCGCTTGGTCGAGATGCGCTCGACCGAGCTATGACTCCTTAGAAGGGGAGAAAAATGGCAAGGGGTCGCTCGGTCGAGCGACCCAGCTCGCTCGACCAAGTGACCCATCTTGCTCAACCGAGCTATCCCCAGCAGAGAGCTCCAAATTTGCCTTCAAGCTATCTGTAAAATTTGCACTTAAGCTCGGTCGAGCGACCCAGCTCGCTCGACCGAGCGACATCAACATCAACTGAGCAACATCAATTCTCCAAGATGTCGCTCGGTCAAGCGGCTTCCCTGCTCGACCAAGTGACCCCTTCTCCAAATGCCCAAAGCAAAGCGACAAAGGGTCGCGCTCGGTCGAGCGACCACATCGCTTGACCACGCACAACGTCGGTAGACTACTGTTAAGGGCTTTTTAATGGGGTTCGGGTTGGTTTCTTTGTAAAGCCAGAAACCTAATGGATTGTATATAAACTAAACTCAGTTTTTAGTTAGGTTAAACTTTCTTTTAGTCCAGAAACCCTTAAGCTATTGTGGAGGGAGAGGTTTTCTTGAGACATTACTTTGCAATCTAAATCTTGATGAATGTTCCATGCCCTTTAATTTTTATATATTTTGAATCCTCATTCCTTGCTCTACGCTTTGATATTAATTTCATGATGTTTGCTTAGTTTTTAATGATAATCTCTATTGCTCGTGATATGCACCTCCACGGGTTGGTGTCTTCGGCAACTTGTCTTCGTTAATGAACCATGTCCGACAAGCATGATCTTCTCTGTTCGTTTCCTTCCCGTAACCAAATCTTTGAGGAACTTCGCATACGTCGAGATTTCAATATTAGCATCACGGAACATGATGTTCAAGCTTATACCTTTCAAATGCTCCAGAAATCGAGCAAAATGTTTCTCCAATTTGGCCTTTGCCAACCATTGTGGGAATGGTACCGGTGGCACATATATCCTCTCCTTTGGGGGCTCATCTTGTTCAGATTTTTTCTCATTGTTTGCCACCGTCGTGGGGCTTTCCTCTTCATTTCTTACCGCTTTCTTAACCAAAAATTCATCCATTAGGCTTCTAGTTTGAACCATGACAGAAGTAGTATCCTTAGGCTTCTGCACTGACAAAAGATGGGAGAGGTTTTTGATGATGTATACTACACCTCGACGAGTTGGTGTCTTGTTGATCTGCACAGACAAGAGAGTTCGTCAGGGGGGATCGGACCTTGGTTCCGACCAAGTCCCATTCGATGCCAAAGTCAGATGGTGACTGAGAAGTTCTCAGTGGAATCGAACTTGGTTAACGGAGAGACCAAGTGCAAGTTCTCGAGTCGAGATACAGAGGAGAAATATCAAAGGTGGAAGACAAGGTTTCGAGAGGTAGAATACCAGAGTTGTGAGTATCCAGGATTCGATCCCTTTGTGTTTCGTCCTTTTTGCCTCTTGTAGGAGTCCGCATGTCAACTCCTTTATGGCATGCTGCCATCTCACCCTTCACACTCGCCTGCTTTGATGGTCCTTTCAATGGTGATCAAGGCATGCGTGATTTGGGGAGCGATTACCTCGAAGGGTAGGAGGCCAAAGGTGTACTAGGTGGCGACGTTGGGCCTCGATGCCCCGGGCCTGCTTATGGGGCCTTTTGGGCTTGGGCCCAGTTCAGCTTCTTGGTCGTGGGGCTGGACCGTCTTTCTTCGGCCCATTCGGGGGGTGGGGGTCGTATCACCAATGACTGGCCTTTACCCGACTGGCCGGGCTGGGCCCATTGCTCGGGCCTATGCAAAATTCAGCACCTACATAATGTATTTGAAAATGAGATGTACTTAGTTACAAAATAAAGAAAATGAGATGTGTTATGAGTGAGGGAGACTTATGGTCTCCCCACCCTTATTATCCACCATAACACCCCACTACCATGTAGTGGGGTGAACCCTTGAGCTACTACGCCAACCTCCTATACTGTGAATGAATAAAAGGATACCATGTACTATTGCCATGGTTGCTCTTTCTCCAAAAACGTTATTAGCACAAGCTCTAGAAAAAAAAATTTTGAGCCACAAAATTGTATTCCATCTTCCCCACATATTTTTCCCTCTTGCGAAGGAATCTGGTTGTTGCAGGAAAGTTTTTGCGACGATGGGCCATCGATTACTTGCAAGGGATTTTTTCTATCTATGAATTTTTTGGTTCTTCCCTAGATCAGTGATCTAGAGGTATACTTCTTTTCCCGTAGATATAGATTATGGACCATAAATTTTTTATTACATATGCATGTTGCTTGTAATAATCAAATCAAAATACAAATAAAAATTATTTTATTACAAACAAAAAAAATATCCATTATTGTCTTTATCTCTGTTGATGACCAACCCGCTTAAAGCGGCATGCCAAAGGATTTTCCAGCGACATCGCCCGAAGCAATCGCTTGCCTGGAATGAACCATCGGATTGATCTCCTTCTCTCGTTTTTGATGCGTATCGGTCACAAACATTCACCGCCAAAGGCCTCGAAGTCCGGATCGACGTCCGGATCGGCTAGACACCTAGGTCCTAATGCATTTCATTCATGATATGTTGCTGGAAATCAGGACAGATTTACATGCTCATTATTTTGTTTATTCCTCTTAATCTAGGACTGATATTGTTCTGAAAATTTTATGGCTAAAGTTTTGGATTATTTTCTACAACCTTCATGTTGTGAACTTTGTCTAATTCGGACTGTAAATAGAAGTAAGAATTTAATCTTTCCAACATGTCTGATTTTATCCAGTTTGAACACCTTTCATGAAAACAGTGATCAGTCTCTCAATACTTAATGAAATTTAGTGTTCTTGGTCTCGTTATAATATAACTTCAAGATCTACAACTTTGTAGTTTTCCAATTTTGCTGAATTGAACTTCAATTAGGAGTAATTAAGTCATGAAGTCAATGCAGTTTTTGTTTTCAATTCCAGCACATGTACACTTTGGCGTAAATTCTGTAGAAAATAGAATACTCATCTAAACTTCATTAAAATTGATATGTGAACCCAGGACACCTATATGTACAACTTTCATTTACATTGAATTGTCACATTCTGTACAAAAATATTGAGGAATTTGCTGTTAAACCTGGCCGTTATGAAATTTCCAGCCAATTAAGCTGAAATTTATGGGAGTTGAACTTTGATTGTTTTTTGTCCATATAATATTAATAATATCACTATTTGCATAATTATTACATTGGATTAATTAGTATTTTTATAATTAATAATTATGAAAGGTCCTGAGATCGCTCTTCCGTTAGTTATTTAACCTAACGGTGCATGATATGTCTTCTCGTGGCCTAAGTAATTATTAAATATTTTAATCTTTTCATATAATTACTTGCATGTGATGTTGCGCAATGATTTATGCATGTGTTTGTTGCATAATTTATAAATTGCGTGGATGTTTAATAAATTACGTTGTGGTTTTGGATTGGCCAGTTTGTCACCATTTTATATTTCTCACATTTTCTTCTCTTTTTTGAGAGAAATTGTATTGTAGTGAGAATATATTTGTATAAGCCAAAGACCGGAGTATCTTTCCTTAAAGATGGAGGCAAAATTGCAAATTTGCTGGGACCCCAATGGGTTTCCAAGTTGTACTTTTCCATTTTTGTCTTTTGTATTCTCTGGACTGTATATCGTATAGACTTTGGACTTTATTATGTGGTGACTGGCCTATCCATGCAACTAATTTATTAATTTTACATGGATTTTTAATATGCTTTATTATTAATTCATGTTATTTTAAATGCATAGATAATATGGCAAAAATAGCAAGCGTCGACTTTGAAGTTCTCAACGCTGCTGGAAAGAATTATCTGAGCTGGCATGTGGACCTGAAGTTTCACTTGCGCTCACATGGCCTTATTGCCACAATCTCTACTCCTGTCCTACGGCTACGGCTACGGCTACGGCTACGGGCACTGCTAAGGCAGTTTCTACACCAATAGTCTCTGATGTAGATAAGGCGAAAGCCATAATCTATATCAGGCGACATATTGATCGGACCCTGAAGGACGAATATATCACTGTAGAAGATCCACTAGAGTTGTGGACTGGACTGGAGAACATGTATAAGTATCAGAAAGATGTGATCCTTCCACGTGTACGTTATGAGTGGGAGAATCTTCGAATTTAGGACTTCAAGTCCGTTGCTAAGTATAACTCAGCACTTCACAATATCACCTCACGCCTGAAGTTGTGTGGTGAAGAAGTCACGGAAGAACGCATGCTAGAAAAGACTTACACATCCTTCCAAGAGAAGGATGCAATCCTCATGCAACAGTACCGTGAATGCAAGTTCACCAAGTACTCTGACCTGCACTCCTGCCTTCTCATGTCAGAGAAAAACAGAGACTTGCTACTGTCCACACATTACCTACGCCCTTTAGGCTCAGATTCTCTCCTTGAGGCTCACAAAGTTTCTTCCCAGAAGCAAAAGAACAAACAGAAGGGGAAATTCAACAAAGGGAAAGCCTTTAAGAGGCAGGCCAGAGGTCCTCTCCAGTACAACAACCCTCCCCAGAGCAACAACAATGAGGGAAAGAAGAAGCTCCAGTGGAAGAAAAAGAATACTAGACTGACGTCTTTTTCCAAGAAAAATTGGGTGGACAAATGCCACAGATGTGGCATGACTGGAGATTGGTCCAGAAAATGACGTACTTCACGATACCTCCAAGATCTATATCAGGCGAGCCTGAAGTCTCCCGTTAAAACAAATCTGGTGAAAAACTAACCGTCAACCAAGTTTACAATGGACGACTTCGAGAATGACGACCTCCTAGACTGATGTCATATTTATCTGTTATGCATTTACTTTTTCTGTTATCAGTACTTGTTGGGTTTTATAGACCCTCAGGGTATAAATCTATGCTCGTCCTATGTCGGACGGACTATAGAGAGAAAAGAATGCAACAGAAAAATTAGATTCGTTAAACTATTTTAACGAAGCCCTAAGGTCCAAGACCCTTAGCCATGATCTTTGCTGACTTGGTCTGGATCTGACCACCCCAAGAAGGATCTAAACTAGTGTGATTAAATTAAATGAAAGATAATTAAATTCACATACCCAGAACCTTGCCTTGGTTCAGGCAAGGTGTAATGTACCGTCTTCCTAGCCGCTCTCCGTCCTCCGTCGAACCACTGTGCGTCCCGAGGCGAGCAATCCTCTTGTCGCCAAGCCAACCACGCGTTGAAGAAAGTTTCACCCAAGTGCAAACCTTCGCCAAGATTTCGGATCCGAACCCCTTCGTGGCTTTGCTAGAGCCCTTCAGGAGTAAGGCAGAAATTATAGGGAGAAAAGAATATTTAATTTAATCCTAGAGGAGGAGGCAGAAATTATAGTGAGAACAGAAATTATATGCACAAATCTGGTGCTCCAAAATTTTTGAGAGCCACTCAAATCTAGAGCTTGGGACGAGTTTAGAAGAGGAGAGCAGACCCCTATTTATATACGCGGCTGACCCCTCCCCTTTACTCAACTTTTGATGTGGGACTATTGTTTTGGAATTAATAAATTCAAGTTAGTTTACCTTTCATAAAGGCCAAACTTCCATGAATTTTAGCTCCCTCACCGTTGAGCTTCGATCTGTACACAACCAATCAAATCGAAGTGCACTGAACGGTGAATACGTAGGAAAAAACGGCGAGTCAATCGGAGTCCATTTGACCCTCCAATTGATCGTCCAAAGATCAGCCCAATGCTTGATTTTCGTCCAAAATCAGCCGTCAAAAAATCTGCACACTGCCTAGGGTTCTGCACCCAGATGTGGGGCCCACCGTGTGGGCCCTACTACTCAAAACCGGCTGACTGGGCGCCTGCAACACAGCCTGGGTGCAGGCGACCATGCCTGGCCAGGCGCCCAGGGCGCCTGGGCCTAGGCCCAGGCCCAGGCCCAGGCCCAGGGCACCCGCCCAGGGTGCCGGGCGCCTGGGCCTGGGCGCCTGGCCCAGGCCCAGGGCGCCTGGCCTAGGCAGGCCAGGCGCCCAGGCCCCGCCTGGGCCTGGTGCCTAGGGTGCCCATGCAGCTATGGGCTGACTAATTGTGCTATTTAGACGGTTTTGGGCAGATCTTTTCCATTTTGCGTCTGATTTGGATGCCGTTCGAAGCTGTGTTCACTCCGGAACATTCCCGTCTTACAGGTAAACTTTTTCCTTGCGTTTATTATATTAAATATTGTCTTAAACAATTTAAGACATATTTAACTCCTTTTGCATCACATGCAAATAGTCCGTATCTAAGCTTAAAAATAATCATTTGCATCAAATGCAGTTTTCTCTCTTTTGCATCAAATGCACATTCTCCCTAATGTTTCTACCTATTACTAGACGAAGGTCGCACTCTGTGTGAGACCCTACAGCCTAATCCTACTACAGGTTGGGCTCGAAGCCATATACGACAGTGACCACGAGCAGTAGTTACCGTCCCTTTTTCAGTATCATAATTATGTGGTTAACTCATCGACATGAGTATTTTCGGGACCACCCTGACTGTGTTCGTGATGAATTCTGTAGTTTTAGTCTTCTCGTCTAAACTATGTTGTTTAATTCAAGTCTAGGGTACGGTCAAACTGTCAACTCAATAACTGAATCCGGTTAATTTACATCGATCTTTAGTCAAATAATGTTGGACATCTTCCAACATACTCTGGCCAGATATTTCACTAAAGACCAAACTAACACTACGACACTAACTTCCATTGACCGGGAGAGACAAATCCTATCTTGGTCATTACTCTCCTCGCACACTTCAAATGTCACCCAACCAAAGACCTTTCGACAGCCCTAGTCTCGAAGCTAGGTCAGAGATCTAAGTGACACCGTTCATGTACATGTTCGTACAATGACCTCAAGTCAAAGACCAACTTGCCTATCATCACTAAGAGTTATCATTGACAGATTTATCAATCATAATCATATGATAACTCTTGTGGGTCGTTCAGTGAACTCATTCTTTAATGAGCACATGTGTCTTGTCTTCGACGTTGCCAAGTCTAAGGATCATGAGATCATCATCACCATTATAGGTTAAGACTAAGACACAATGGTCTATCCGATGTTAAAATATCCTTATCTCGAAACATTTACGACCACGGACCCTTTTAGACTTATGCTACAGACGGTCAAACATTTCTCCATGATCGAGATACTCATCTCGATATATGTTTGACCTCACATTAAGTCTCAGGAATTTACCTAAGTTAATTTCTAATGATAACTACATTATGATTTAACTTAGATAAATTATTACCAAATAGCTTACTGTTATTATGAACAAGATGTTTGTATAGAAACACGAAGATAAATTGCCTCGAGGGCATACATCTCGCAACAGTACTTCATCTGTAGTTTGTTTAAATCATGTTATATCTTTCCTTTTCAATAATGAATGTCTTTCCTTTTATTAAAGTATTGAATTCATGTTTTATAGATGAAGTGTGAGTACCTAGTAGACAGTGCCTCGACGCACACAATCCTTTCCGAAAAAGCTATTTTATTAGCTTAAATGATTATGATGGTCATGCCCTTACTATTTCAGGACTGTCAAACATAGTTGAAGGATCTGGTGAAGCAATGATTTTGCTCCCAAATAACACGAGACTAATAATAAAAGATGCACTTTTCTCTCCTAAATCAAATAGGAATCTGTTAAGTTTCAAGGATATTCGTTTAAACGAATATCACTTACAAACTAAAGATATAAATGAGGATGAATATCTGTATGTTACTCGTCAAAAAGACGGTTTAAAAACTGTCTTAGAAAGATTTAAGGGACTCCCGTCGGGTCTCTATCATACTCATATTCAACCTATAAAAGCTAATTTGACTGTGCACTGGAAGTGCCTTTCTCACCAGGATTCAAACTCTGGTATAACAGACTTGGTCACCCTGGATCGGCAATGATGCAACGCATCATCACCCAATCTTTTGGACATAATCTGAAGAACCTAAAGATTCTTTAGAAGTGTGATTTTCTATGTCTATCTTGTTTCAAGGGTAAACTAATAACAAGACCATCCCTGCTGAAAGTGGGATTATAGTCTCCTAGGTTCTTGGAGAGGATACATGTGGATATTTGCGGGCCTATTCACCTTGCAAGTGGCCCATTTCGGCACTTTATGGTACTAATAGATGCATCATCAAAATGGTCTCATGTGTGACTCTTGTCCACCTGCAACCTAGCTTTTTCAAAGCTATTGGCACAAATAATTAAGTTACGGGCTCATTTCCTCGATAACCATATCAAGAAACTACGTCTTGATAATGCAGGAGAATTCACTTCTCAAGTCTTTCAAGACTATTGCTGAGCAATTGGCATCGAAGTTGAACCTCCAGTAGCACATATTCACACCCAGAATGTGTTAGCAGAATCTCTCATAAAGAGACTGCAATGGATTGCATGTCCATTGTTGATACAATCACAGTTGCCTGTTAATGCTTGGGGACATGCCATATTCACGCCACATCGCTTATCTGGTGGCCATATTTTATCGCCGATGCAGTTAGCGTATGGTGGTGCAGTCTTCGTCCCCATTGTACCACCTCAAAGGACCAAAATGGGTCTGTAACGTCGTTTCGGTATCTATATAGGGTTTGATTCACCCTCTATAATTAGATATCTTGAACCCCTGACGGGTGACGCATTTAAGACACATCTTGATGACTGTGAGTTTGATGAAATTTTTTTTCCAAAACTAGGCACACAGTCTAAGAAGACAGAAGCTTCTGAGACCATTTCTTGGTACACAAAGACTTTGTCTCATTATGATCCGCGTACTAGTCAATGTGAAGATAAGATCCTGAAGATCCTTCATCTTCAGAAAACAGTACATTTACTACCGAATAATTTTATTGACAACCAGAAGATTGTCAGATCACACGTCCATGCTGCCAATATGCCAGCTATGATTGATATCCCCAAATATGGATGCAATCCACCTGCAGCAGAATCGGTTGTGTTGCGAGGTAAAACTCGCGTACAATGAATTTGTATTAAGGGGAACCAAAGGCACAGTGGTTAGGATTTGGATGTGATTAGGGTAGGCTATTTGATAGGTAATGAGTGTAGTGACGAGGCTGAGCGCACTACGAAGGCCGACCACAGAATCGATTCCGCGAGGACTCTGCCCCACGACCACACTACCGGAGGTGGAAGTTGAGCATGACCTATGAAGACGAGCTCGCCTGCACAAGGAGCAGCTTGTCAGAAAGGCCAGGTTGGGGTCCAACCCTTAGCCTCTCCGATGCCTAAGTTAGTATTAGGGCTTAAAATCAGGGGCTAGGCATACAGGTCGGACTAAGTGGGAGTCGACCTTACCTGACGAGCAATCATTTGTGGAAGAATAAATATATGGAAGACCTTTGCACTTGTGTATGAGTAATGAGATTTTAGAGTTAATTTACCAACCCCTTCCCCGATGGAGGCGAAGGGGTATTTATACCTGATGGAGGCGGTTAGGTGAGGCTGACTTGGCATGCTGACTCGACGTACTGAGCTGGCTCATCTGTCAGCAGAAGCTTCGGACGAGGATGTCAGGGTTTGGCATGTCAGCCATGCTTTTGTCAGACGGTGCAATGGCCAGGGGTGCTTTTGTCAGGGTGTCAGAGCCGAAAGCACCAAGAGTCAAGGGGCGCAGTGGCCAGGGACACTTTGTCAGATTGTCGAGCGGTGGAAGTGTCAGCGGCGTCCTTGGACTAGGTTGTTTGTCGTGTCCGACGCGCTAAAGAGTCGCCAGATTGCGTTTGAGGAGCGAGGCTGCAGATGGGTCGCTAGGTCGCTCCTGATTGATGACGAGCGATCCGGTCGTATGCATCGCGAGCTACGCCCGGCGAGCTCGGAGGGTAATGGGCATGCAACCGACAAGGATTGTGGCGGAGTGCGCCCCTCCCACTAGTCGAGGTAGAGGGCGCCCTTCCCCTAGTCGTGTTGGACTTTTAGGGTCAACGGGTGCCTAGCAGACCCTGGAACAAGTGGGCAGCCTACGAGGTTGGGGCAAAGAGCACCCTGCCGTTGGTCTAGGTGGCATTCGTGAAGGAGGGAGGCGAGCTGGCCGGGTATCTGGAGGGCTTGGGTGGAAGGTCGGACTATCACGAGCCTTAGGTCGTAACAATTGCCCTCGTCATTCGAGTTCGAGGTGGAAGCCCAGCTCGGCTCGGATGACGCTCCACCTCCCCTCCCTGAAAAAGGCGGTTTGGGTTTCGTTCCGTGCTTGAAAGCGGCGGCGGTGGCGGTCTCGGAATTCCTGCCCTGCTAGCCATTATCACGATTTGAAAGGGTGGAGGGAAATCGAAGCGTCTCTGCTACTGAACATGTGACGCGTGGCTAAAGTGACTGTCACGCCAGTCGAGGCATCAGTGGGGCTCAGATGGGCGCTGTGTGGTAGTGCATCAACGGTTGGGATGGCCTATAGCTTGCTATAAGTACGGGAAGGAGAGTATCTGTTGAAAGTTTCTCCCGATTTCAACTTCCCTTTGCGCTTTCCAGATTTCGTTCATCGCTCGCCAACGTTGCTACCGTTGCCCTTTTCGGAGATTAGCTTCCAGTCGTCTCCTTAGCTCGGCTACTCTGCTAGGTAATTTCTTGATATTCCGATCGATGGCTTCTCGTTTTGAGTTCAGAAGTGGTAGTGGGGGAAGTAGAGGAAGAGTCAGTGGAGGAGAAAAGGTTGCAGTGGATGCGAAGGCCGCAGACGTGGAGGATGTGGCGAACAGACGTGCCGAGGACGATTGCGGCCGTCCAGTGTAGGTCAGACAAGGTTAATGTTAGGAAGATTCGGGTGTAGTTCGCTCGTCCGTCCTGTGAAGTGCGGCTTCTTGGGCCCGAGGAGAGGGTATGTTGGCCCGGCGATAACGAAGTTGTGGTTTACATTTGGGTCTTCGAGTTAGGGCTCCGCTTCCCGGTCCATCCTTACCTTCTCCATCTTTTGAATTTCCTGAAGCTGCCGATCTTCGCGATGGCACCTTGCTCCTTGGGCTTGCTAGTGGGGTTTGTTGTCATGTGCCTCGTCAGCTCCTTAAGCCCGTCCCTGGCACTGTTTCAACATTTCTTTGAAGCGCGGAAGAGGGGGATGTACTACTGTGTCTGTGCAAGAAAGGGACAGGATCTCATTATCGGGGTGTCGGTTAATGCGAACGGGTGGATGGAGGATTTTGTCTTCGTCATGATGTCGGTCGACGCGGTGCTGATCTCGAATTGGGGGGCTCTGAACCCTCTAGTGAATGAGAAGGTGAAATTAACGGGTGAAGATCTGGCGAAGGCACAGATTTTGGTGGAGTTACCTGAGGTGGACCGTCGACTGGCGAGCTTGACGCAAGACGATCGGCTCGCCCAGGATTTTTGGCCCCAAGGTACTTTGAATCTGGCGAGCCCTCATGTAGGCTTACCCTGATCTCTCTCTCCTTCGTAGGTGAAGACGCGATGCTCTCACGGGAGGAAGTGCTGAGGGCTGCTGGTGTGTCGGTTGCGAAGAAGACCGACCCTCTGGATAAGGGCAAGAGGGCAATGGTCGAGGAAGGGCCAGCGAAGGTGATGGTCCGAAAATGAAGCGTCGAGACCCCGACCGCGGAAGGGGCGAACAGGAGGCGATGGACGTCCGAATCGGATGCTCCCCCCAACAAGCTAGCGGGGATGCACTGGAGGGATCATCCAGCCCCAGATTGGTTGCCTTGGCCCCTACACAGATCCCGACCGTGGATAAGCCTTGCAAGGGACCCCCGTCCAGAAGTGGCCTTACAGGATTCCTATGTGGGAGATGGGAAGAAAGGTGCACCCAAGTTATGAGAAAGCGCTTGCACACTTCAAGTTGAAAAAGGCTGAGGCCGAGGCTCTGCCAAGCGAGGATCTTCATCGGCCGACCTACCGGGTTGGCAGGGAAGAGTCGGTATTCGAGGATGCTGGGGTGTCGGCCCATCTGGCGGAGTACTGCATGCTGCCGTGGGATCGTGAGTCCTTGACCAATGTGGGCTCGGAGCGGTTGTGCGACTCTGCGATATGGCACACTATGCAGGTAGGTCGAACTCCTCACTTCGCCCTCGAAGTTTTCTCGCTTACGTCTGACTGTGTCGGATCCTTTTGTAGGCAATGTCAGTTATGGTGGCCCTGCAGTGCCACACCCGGTGGATGTAACAAAGGCTGCTCTTGAGCAGGCGAGGGCCGATCTTAATGAGGCAAGGGAGAAGCTGCGAGAAAAGGATGCAGAGCTGGGGGTGGGTCACGACGGCCTATGACGTTTAGAAGGCGCGGGCTGAATACTTCACGGCGAGGTAGGCCACGCTCGAGGCAGAGCAGGCCGCGCTTGCGCGTCAGCTTTAGGAGGAAGAGGGTAAGAGGGTTGACCTCCTGAAGAGGCACGCCGAGCAGGCGGCCAGCAAGAAATGGGTGATCGATTTTCAGCAGAACAAGATAGCCGAGCTGAGGCAGGAGATCGAGGCGGAGAAGAAGGAGAAGGCTGTCCTGAAGAAGTAGCTGGAGGGGAAAGGGAAGGCCGACCGGGGCATGATCGAAGTTGCCGTCCATCGCTTCTAGGACGAGGAGCTCATCCCATTGCTGCAAGAGGCAAGGGAGGTGGGCGTCCTCCAATGGATGGAGAAGATGAAGGCTCAGCTGGCGGAGACGCCGGCTCCGGGGGCATCGGCCGAGGGTTAGGCGGCACAGTCGAGGAACTCTTAGCGTAGGGGAATTTTGTAATTTTTTATGGCTGGCTATTAGCCGAGCCTGATGATGCATTGTATTCTTGACGGGCTCTGTGTTAGCGGAAGGTTGAGTAAATGAAATATATATTTTTTTGTTTCCCTTACTCCTTGTTCTCCTTGTTGGTTGTGCGGGTGGTGTTCTTGTAAGGGTATGAATGCCCCAAACATTCTTCTGCCGACGAGCATTGAACCGGGGGAGTAGGATGTTAAGACATGGTATGTCCAACTCGAGCATGAGGGCGAGCTTCAGGCAACCAGGGAGGTAGATAGGGTGGTGTGAGTCGAGGTATTACGCCCAGGTGTGCTCGCCCATGGTCGGTGTGGCAGTTCGGCCTTGTCCGTTGGTCGCCTTGTTTCTCGGGCCGCATTAATGGTGGTGTGGCCAGTCCTTGGCCTGATGAGGAAAGAGGCGGGAGGATTTCTTTTAAAAAGCCTGCTCTACGATTTGACGCAACTGTTTCAAATCGGAGGCGGGTGGAAATCGAGACGCCTTGACACCCGCTGCGTGATTCGACGTAATATTTTCTAATCGGAGGCGGAAGGAAATCGAGGCGCCTCGATCGCTCCGAGGGTGACACGTGGCAGACGTGACTGCAGCCATCAGTCGAAGTGTCAGAAGGCACGGATTGTCGATGCGTGGGGAGACGTCTGCGGTCGAGATCGTTTGGAGTGTCTTATAAATAGGTCTGGGTGGAGACGAGTGAGGATTTCTCACTTTCAAAATTCTTTAAGCATTTGCGATCGCCAAATATTGTGCCGTTATCGTCAAAGTCGCCATTGGAGATCAAGCCACCGTCGAAGATCAGGCCGCCGTCGCAGCACCGTCTACCTAGTGACCATGATCATACATGTATTGAATCTTTTCTTTCCCGATGTCTTCGTCGACGTCTTCTTCCGGTTCGTCGATGTCGGGGGAGGTGGGGAAGTGGGTTCAGAGCCAGTGGAGGTGGAAAGTTCCAACATGGATCCGGTGTCGAGCACAGAGAAGAGGTCATCGAGGAGTCGGAGTCGGATTGCGGGTGTTGAGCAATCAGTGAGCTCGCCCCCGGAAGATCAAAGGGTTCCACGGAAGGGGAAGGGGCCCGTAGTGATGACGTCAAAGCCCGCCACCCCGGCCGTTGTTACAATCGTCAAGGCTGGAGATGTCCCCGACAAGATCTTGAGCGCGGTGTCGGTGACGAAGACATCCGTCATATCTGACATCCGCTTGTAGTACATTAGGCCGCCTTATGCAGTCTGTCTGCCCACCGCTACTGAGAGGGTGTGCTTCGCTCGGGACTATGAGGTCAGGGTGTACTTGGCTTGCTTTCAGCAGGGGCTGCGCTTCCCCCTTCATCCTTTGGTGCTCGAGATTCTGAATTTCTTGGAGCTGTCGTTGTACCAGCTGATGCCGAACTTCATCAGCGCTATCGTTGGCTTTCTGGTTCTCTGTGTGAGCAACCACGTCTGCCCGTCCTGTAATGCCCTGCTAAGCTACTGCACAAGTACTAGAGGGGGGGTGAATGGTACTTTAAAATAATTAAGAGGCTAATTCCTAATTACCTTGCAAACTCTACCAAACAATGCGGAAATTGCGGAAATGTAAATGTTAGACAGCAAAGAAACAATCGCAAACAAACGATATTACTTGGTTCGGATCCACCCAAGTCTTCCCGACTTGTTCCCGGTGATCCTACGTCCCAAACACCTGGATCCCCTCCGGATACTCAAGTTAGAAACCCTAACTCAAGATTTTCACTATGAAATACTTGTGAAAAACCTTCACAAGTCAAATCATACACAAATAAAATTGTGACTCCCACAACCTGGGATCACAAACACACTCTCACAACCGAGAGTGAAACTTATAATATGAAAGTAAATGAAATAGAAATTCTTACCGACAAAATCATATGCCTTGAGTAAAACTTACGATTTAGGGCAAAACGGATTTTCGGGAAGATGAAGAGGCACCAAACCCTAGCTCCAAGATGTAGATCAGCGATGGAGAGCTATGAGGTTGTTGGTGACCTAGAATCAAGCACTTGGCTTGGAAGGCTCACAATCAATGAATCTCTCTTTTGAAATAAGAGTGAGGAGAGATTCAAGATTGGAAATGAATGAGCTTTGAAGGAGATTGAATGCTTTCTCTTTGATCTCTAAAGTTCTCTTAATATCAGCCTTGAGTGCAATGAATGCATCACTCCAAGTATTTATAGGATAGAGGAAAGAGAGAAAGAAAATCGAGTCATTAAATGCTCCAACGGCTCTATTCTGAACCAAACTAGTCGGTCAAAGAACAACCACTGACCGACTAGTTCATCAACTAGTCGGTCGGTTAGACAGCATGAACCGACTAACTGGTGAACAGGGAATAGAAGAAGTTTCAGACTAACAGAACTAGTCGGTCAAAGAAGACTTGCCAACCGACTAGTTTCACAACTAGTCGGTCGGTGAGTGAACTTAGACCGACTAAGAGATAAAACAAATAGTCTGAGCACAAATTGATTTAGTCGGTCCAAGAACAAAAGTTGACCGAATAGTTCATCAACTAGTCGGTCGCCAAATGAACATACACCGACTAACGATAAACATTAAGTTGACATGTACAGTAGAAGCTCAACTAGTCGGTCTAAGAAGCATCACTGACCGACTAGTTCACAAACTAGTCGGTCGGTGAGTCAACGTAGACCGACTAACTGTAAACAGTAAAGAGCTTGAAATTGACTGACGCAAACTAGTCGGTCCAAGAAGCTTGGCTGACCGACTAGATCACCATCTAGTCGGTTGGTTCTTCTTCTTGAACCAACTAACATGCACAAGAAGTCGCGAATCGAAGCGCGAAGCTTCGGGAAAGTTCGTATGGACTTCTACTAAGATACTAGCTCTAAGATAGGAGTGTTATGAAGATTAAAACGTAAGACCGACTTAAGGCTTAACATTCTACGAAAGAAACTTAAAAGAATATAAATAAAACTTGACGATACCGTCTTCAAAAGCTTCAATCGAATCTTCATGACTTCTAAAAATGGTCCATAAGCTTCAACGAAGCTTTAGGCATACTATCACGTGCTTTGAGAAGTCTCGAGACGTCGCTTGGGATGTTCATATGAATTTGGCGACGATCTCCATAACTGCGCTCATAAATTGTTAGTTCACGATATATTTATGTTTGTTCATCATCCAAAACTAAATCCGGGGAGTCCAATATCCAACATTCTCCCCTTTTTTGGTGATGACTAACCAACATAAATAATAATCAAAAATAATGATTCAAATGTAATTTACTTACTCCCCCTGTATTGATGACACGTTAATTCCAAAATGAATAATAATAATACGCATCAAGCAGACGAGTAAAGTATAAAATGAGAATCGATTATTGAAATATCGGATTTGAAAATCCATTTATATATATTAACTCCACCTGAATCTAACATATCATGTTAGATTCTTGGTAAAATGCTTTAAATTATCATTTAGCTCATCGTCATTATTATATCTCTCCCCCTTTGGCATTTGTAAAAAGAGCGGGAGGAGATCAACGACAACAACAATGGCTTCAAATAAAAGCACGGGAGTCGTAGACAATGACCACGGTCCAAGTGACAGCAAAGAAAAATACAAATTAAATCAAAGCGTGTCAATGAGACCAAAGTCGAAAATCGATAAATAAAGTCATCAAAACTCAAATCAATTTTACAAATTGAGTTATGGAATATACTCTCCAATATCAACATTCTTGGTTAATTTAGTGCATGAAAAACAATTCTATGTTTCCATAGAAATAATTTCTATTTAACCAAGTATTATCGGCGAGCGACAAAATCAAACATCAGAGACATAAAAAGAGTATATAATGTGCACAAGAGAATGAAATGTCAACATCGATGTATATATATATAAAGCATGAGTACATCAAAATGATACATCGACAACATACATAAAAGCGATCCAACGATCGGAGCATAAAATACACATATATATCACACCATATAACACATGTCACACCGGACATCAAAATGATCAACCAGCAGAGATGTAGCATCATAACACCAAAAAATACATCAAAACGATCCAAAAAAAACATAACCACCCACACTATCCTAACCCACACTCTCACAATCAGATCTATCATCTAAAGTGCACTAGGAGAGTCCTCAGAGAAGCTCAGGAGGTAGCTGCAGGATCTGCAGCAGCAGCAGGCTCTGCAGCAGGAGTGGTGGTCACCGGATCAGCAGAAGTGTCCATGGGAGCAACCGTAGTGGTGATCTCAGGCACGACAGGAGATACGATCTCTGGAGAAGCAACGGTAGTGGCCTCGGGAGCACCAGTCGTAGTATCCACCGCAGGAACGGTGGCAACAGGTGTGCTCTCGGGGTCACCAGCAGAAGAAGAAGCAGCACCAGAAGCACCAGCAGCAACAAGAGTACCCTCAGGGGCACGAGCAGCAGCAGCACGAGCAAGCTCGAGAATCTCCTCATCATCCAACTCCTCGTCATCGTCAGAAACTGACGGAGGGATCTCAATCCCCAAATAAGAAGCGATACGAAAAAGAATCTCCTCAGTGCGAGCATACCGAGACTCCACACGTTTGATCGAATGTGCGAGGTCAGCAAGAGTAGGAGAGGGAGCAGCTAAGGCTGAGGCAGAGGCTGAAGCAGCAGGGGTCGTCCTCTGAACATGACGGAGTGCCGCAAGAGACTTCTTGACGGCCGTCGCGTTCAGAGGGGGAGCGAGGGGGCGCTCATCGTCAGGAGGCAAAGTGACACAGAAGTGGTAAAAGACAAGTGTCAGCAGGCATGGATATGGGATATGAGCAGACTTCATAGACTTTCGGATACACTCGAAAGAATCCATCTTATCGAGTATGATCTGAGCCCAGTTAATCTCGCTCCCCATGAAAATGGCATAGATCAACTTCAGGAATGGCTGGGAAGGCAAAGAAGAGGAGCCGTACTTAGGAAGTAAGCACGAATTCAAGATCAAGTTAAGGATCCAGCCATTAGGCTTGAAAGACTTCGAGGGGACGCCAATCATGGCGGGAGGAATCTCGTGGAAGATCTCAGAAAGAATGACCTGGTCAAGGGAGGATATGTCATCGACAGAAATATCGGAAGGGAGGAGGCCAGACGACGAGCAACCAATCAACTCTCCTAAGATTTCTGCCGTGAGGACAATCGGTGTCCCCAAGACAGTCTTCTCAATAGAGTGGGTCGCGTCGTACTGACCCCGGACACGGTTGGCTAAAAGAGTTTGACCAGACGAGGGTATGGGTGGGGATTCGCCTTAGGGTCATATCGAAGGTAATCGATAAGACCGGGAGACGACAGAAGGTCAGCGAGGCCTGGGAAGTCTGAAAACTGAACGAAATGCTCCTGAAGCAGCGGGCAGTGTTCGATACGTTGTAAGCCGCGAGACACATAGGGTCATCGTGACACAACGAGATATCGACACCGCCAACCGGCATCGGACCCTTTCCCTTAGGCTGACGTGTGGAAGTACGGGGTCGAGAGCTAGACGTAGGTACCCTAGGAGGGGGTGTAGGATCCCTAGGGGTCTCGGTCTCGGGTATGTATTCCGTGTCGAAATCGGGAGGTGAGGGGGCACGGAATGAAGCATGTGAAACTGGTTGCTTCCTAGGCTGAGATCGGGGCTTCGCTGTCGCCGTCCTCTTACGCTTAAGAGGAGGCGAAGACGAAGAGGGTTGGGTGGTCTTCGATCGGCGTTTAGGTGGGGTTCGTTTGGGTTGCGGGGGGTCCGACAGAGGTGAATCGACAGTCATAGGCGATGGACCAGAGGGATCGATCGGAATACATGTTCTTGCCATAATCGAAGCAAGACACGACGTAATCAACAGAGATCGATGACAAAAACCCGAAGAATAACCCTAGCCGAAACCCTAACAATGAAACCTAACCCTAAGCGCTGAAATCAAGGAACCCTAGGTCTAAAATCAGAGAGGGAGGATACCTAGGAGGAGAGGGAGTGATCCTCGATCGGAGATGGTCGGAAAGATGGCCAGAGATCGACGAACTCGACAAAGGGAGACGAAGAGTCACGGGGTTTAGGGGGGTTTTGGCTGAGAGAGGGGTGATTTCGATCGACTAGACACGAGTTTAGTCGGATAAAACGAATTTAAGTCGGTCGGAAGTCGAAAAGACAAGACAGTCCCCGTCACAGTTAGTCGGTCACAGTTCAAGCACTGACCGACTAGATCACGATCTAGTCGGTCGGCTAATGAGCTTGAACCGACTAATTGTAAACAGTAACTGAAGCCAAAAATCCTGACAAGAATTAGTCGGTCAAAGCTCATTCACTGACCGACTAGAACTGAATCTAGTCGGTCGGCCAATGAACTTGGACCGACTAAGAGAGTCCAAAAATTTTAGAATTTGAAATTTTGAGTTCTCTCCTAATCGCACTTCAACGAAACATCGTAATACTCTCATTATTCATTATACTACCCCATTAAACATCGAAAATCTGAAATTTGACGTTTACGGACAAATCGAGCGAAAATTCCGAAAATTAAACAAAAATCCAGAAAATTCCAATATATCAAGCATGTGCAAATATAACGAAATTGAATAGCATGCAAGATTATTGAATAAAAATGAATCCTAAATCTCGGATTCACCCATAATCCCCAATTCTCGACGTAACCGCACAAAGAAGTCTTCCTTTAGGGGTTTCGTGAAAATATCTGCGATTTTCTTCTGGGTTTCAACGTACACTAATATGATGTCCTTTTTAGCAACATGATCATCTAAGAAATGGTGTTGTACATCTATGTGTTTCGAACGGGAATGGTGTACCGGGTTCTTAGAGAGACATATTGCACTTTGGTTGTCCATCATGATAAGGCAAGTATCACAGTTTATACCAAAGTCTTTAAGTGTGTGTCTCATCCAAAGAACTTGAGCACACGCGGCACCGGCGGCAATATATTCCGCCTCGGTGGTTGAAAGTGATACGGAATTCTGCTTCTTGGAAAACCAAGAGACAAGAGAATTTCCTATAAAATGGCAAGTGCCACTAGTACTTTTCCTGTCGGATTTGCATCCCACATAATCTGCGTCATTATATGAGATTAACTCATACGTACTAGATTTTGGATAAAGTAATCCAAAATTAAGAGTGTAACTTAAATAACGGAAAATACGCTTTACCGCTACTAAGTGTGACTCCTTAGGTTGAGACTGATAACGAGCACATACACATACGTCAAACATAATATCGGGCCTACTTGCGATAAGATATAGTAAACTACCTATCATACCTCGATATAGACGAACTAGTCATTACCCGTGCCTATAGGGCACAGTTTATTTAATGGCTGAGTTTTTCTCCCCCACAAATTTCAAGTTCCCCCAAATTTCAAGTTTTCCCACAAAATTTCAAGTTTCCCCCCAAATTTAAGTTTTCCCCCAAAATTTAAGTCCCCCCAAAATTGTCATTACCACCTAGGACAAACTTGCCACGTAGGACAAAGCTTTGTCCTAGTAGGATAAGATTCAAAATCTTCATAGAACTGGAAAAAACTGGCCGGAAGGGGTGAGAATAAAAAGTGTGGGTGTGTGTGTGTGGAGGGTCCATATGCAAAAATACAAAAACCGGGGTTGTATGTGCAAAATTCCCCACCTCCTCTTTTATCCCTCAAAATCTCATCTCTTATATTTTCTCTTATTCAATTTCCATGTTTTATATAATAGATATCCAAATTCTCTTATCCAATTTCTCATGTCCAAATTCGCTTATCAATTTCTCTTGATAACATCCGTCTTTTTATATAATAGATATCTCTTATCCAATTTCTTTTGTCCAATATCTCTTATCCAATTTCTCTTGATAACATCTCTCGTTTGTAATATAGATATCCCTTATCCAATTTCTCTTGATAACATCACTCTTATCCAATTTCTATTGTCCAATATCTCTTATTCAATTTCTCTTGATAATATCCCTCTTTTATAATATAGATATCTCTTATCCAATTTATCTTGTCCAATATCTCTAATCCAATTTCTCTTGATAACATCCCTCTTTTATAATATAGATATCTCTCATCCAATTTCTCATGTCCAATATCTCTTATCCAATTTCTCTTGATAACATCCCTCTTTTATAATATAGATGTCTACATCTTTACCGCTCGTATCCTTATCAAGCTGCGTAGTCGTGCTCATTGGAGTCTTTTTCCCGGAGGCATTCTCCATTCCAAATCGCTTAAGCAACTCCACCGTGTACTTCGTTTGGTGGATGAAGATTGCATCGTCTATTTGGCGAATTTGGAGACCTAAGAAATATTTGAGCTCACCCATGTGGCTCATCTCAAATTGATCCTTCATCACATTAGAAAACTCTTCGCAAATAGCAAAGTTAGTAGCACTGAAAATGATATCATCAACATATATTTGAACTAAAATTATATCATTATTCGAAAACTTAACAAATAATGTCGAATCAACTTCTCCCATTTTAAAACCCAAATCCAAAAGAAAATTCTTTAAACGATTATACCAAGCTCGAGGAGCTTGTCTCAAACCGTAAAGTGCTTTCTTAAGTTTAAAAACATGATTTGGAAATTTTTCATTTATAAAACCCGGAGGTTGAGAAACGTAAACTTCCTCAACAACATCTCCGTTTAAAAACACACTTTTAACATCCATTTGAAATAATTTTAAATCCTTATGGCATGCAAAAGACAATAATAATCTAATTGATTCTAATCTAGCTACCGGAGCGAAGGATTATTCGAAATCAATACCTTCCTCTTGATGGTAGCCTTGAGCAACTAACCGAGCTTTGTTCCGGACGACGATTTGGTTTTCGTCGGTCTTGTTCTTGAAGATCCACTTTGTCCCTATGACAGTGTGGTTCTTCGATGGCAATGGAACAAGCTCCCAAACCTCATTCCTCTCGAATTGAATGAGTTCCTCCTCCATGGCTAAGATCCAAGCACCATCTTCGCACGCTTCATTAACATTCTTTGGCTCAATCGAGGAGGCAAAGCACAATGAGCGAAGTAGTTCACTTGCGATCTCGTCTTGACACTATCATGGATATTGCCAATGACTTGCTCATGAGGATGGTCACGAACGGTATGAAGCCGTTTGGGAATTCCTTGATCACTAGGAACATTCTCAAAAACTTCATTAGTCGGGTTAGTATCAATAGAATCAATAGAATTATTAGAATTAGAATTACCAATTGAATCATATAAGACATCCATAGAGTCATCATCATTAGTAATTCTAGTTGGAACAAATCCTTCATTAAATGAAACATGAAGCGATTCCTCGATCGTTGAGGTTCGTTTGTTGTATCCGGTAGGCTTTGCTACGTGAGGAGTATCCAACAAAAAATCTCCTCATCGGATCTTGGATCGAATTTGTCCAAACTACCATACGTGTTTTTAATAAAGCATTTTGAACCAAAAACACGAAAATGTTTAACTTGAGGCAATCTACCAAACAACAATTCATAACAAGTTTGTTTAGTGCCAGGCCTCAAAAGTATTCTATTAAACACATAGCAAGCGGTGTGTACCACTTCCGCCCAAAATTGATGGCCAAGTTAGCTATCATCAAGCATAGTGCGATCACACTCCACTAGCGTCCTATTCTTTCTCTCAACAACACCATTTTGAGGAGGTGCGCGAGGGAATGAAAAGGTGTGTGTAATACCAACTTCATCACAAAATGTCTCAAAAGACTCATTCTCAAATTCCCCTCCATGATCACTACGTATAGTGACAATGGTGGTTCCAATGAGATTTTGTACTTTCTTAACAAAAATTGTGAAGTTTTCAAAAGCTTCATTTTTATTACATAATGAAAATACCCAAGTAAACCTAAAAAAGTCATCAACGATGACAAGTCCATATCTAGCATTACCTAATGAAGCAACTCTAGTTGGCCCAAATAAATCTAGATGTAATAGCTCTAGAGGCCGCTTAGAAAAAATGCTTTTCTTAGGTTTAAATGAAGATTTTGGAAGCTTGCCTCGTTGACACGAGTCACAAAAGCTTTTCTTTTGAAAGACAAGCTTAGGGAAGCATCTAATAGAATTTAACTTGGAAAGCTTAAAAAGTGTTCCAGAGTTCACATGACCAAAACGTCGATGCCATAAGTGTTGCTCACTTGTGTTGGCAATGAGACATTGTTCATATGATCTTGGAAGATCTAGGATATATATATCCTTATGGCATGTGCCAGAAAACAATACATCATTAGTAGTTTTATTCAAAATATGGCACATTCCTTTCGTAAAGCTAACTTTGTAACCTTTGTCACAAAGTTGGCTTATTGAAATAAGATTGTGGTTTAATCCTTTAACAAGGTAAACATCACATATAAGTGGTTTAGAAGGATTACCCACTTTACCAACACCTATGATGGTTCCGCTCTCGTTGCCTCCAAAGACTACCCGGTTCCCATTTGTGATGGGCACCACTCCGGAGAGCAATTGAGCGTCACCCGTCATGTGTTTTGAACACCCGCTATCGAGTATCCAATTCCTCTTGGAGCTAAATCTAAATTTGTTGCTCCGTTCCTTTTTCCTTTCCTTGAGTACCTAAAGATAGACAATATCGTATCATGGTACCCAAGGTCATTGGGTCCAAAAGATTAGACCTTTGGAAGCCAAGTCCAATTGGACTTAGACTTCTCCACATAATTATCACTATGCACAACATTCGAAAAATACGAGTTCATATAAACTTGTTTTTCTTTCATGCTTGTGTCCTTTGGGCTCCAAATAGTGAAGATTTTGGGAGCCCTCATCCTATTGGGTGCATGCATGCGTTGTTGATTTCTACGTGATGCATGTCGTGGATAGGAATAAGGAACATGATGAAATGGTACATGAGGATAATTATTCATACGATGATGTGGGTGAACATATGCATGTGGGGGAACACGTGCGTGAGGGTGTCTCACATGGTGTGCACGTGCCCGTGGATGTGGTGCATAAAAATCATCATATGTGTGAGCATGTGGAGTAGGACGTGTGTTCCTACGTGGCATGGTATTTGTGTACATATAAGCATGACCCTTCTTTGGAGGTCCACCCAAAGTGGGTTTCTTTCTAAAAGAGGGTGTGTACGAGGTGGAAGCACCATTGGTAGTTGAACTACCAATAGAGTGTTTGATACCACTCGTCGAAGCATCGGAAGTTGGCCTAACAAAGATAGTGGCCGACTTGGATGAATTTCCCAACTTATACCCCAAACCAATGTGGTGATTGGCCGGAGGTAAGTCATTTAGGATATTATCCAAATGGCCCTTACCCTTATTGAATTCATTGATTCGGCCTAATGTGCACTCATATTTCTTGGTGAGAGAACGCATAGAAGCATCCAAAGTGGATACTTGCGATGTGAGCACATAAACACGAGATTTGAGATTCTCATTCTCAATACTCAAAGTCGAGTTTTGAGAAGTCAAATCCGCTATCTTGTGTTCCTCCGAATCTTCAATGCTAACATGTTCAAGTTGAGACTTGAGATTTACAATCTCATTTCTCAACTCTTCAACAACGGTGTCATTGTTGGTGATGATAGATTTAGGCAAGGTTTGGATGCTAGCTAAATCATCTTTTACTTTAGTATACCTATTTACTAATTTAGTGTATTTAGACCATAATTGCTCATTAGCATTTCTAAGGTCATCCATCGTTACCTCATCGCCTTCGTTGTCGCTATCATTGGAAGAGGAATCTTTATCTTGCTCCTCTCGAGCCATGAAGCACATGTGTGCTTGCTCCACTTGCTCATCGTCCGACTCTCCACTTGAGGAATCCTCGGAGTCGGTGAATGTCCCGACAAGCCCCTTTTTGTACCATTTCTTGTACTTATTGGACTTGTCAAACTTCGGCGCCTTCCACTTCTCCTTTTGCTTATTTTGATGACACTCCACTTTCATGTGTCCTGGCTTGTTACATTTGAAACACAAAGGAGAGGAGGCGTTAGAAAAACCAAATTTAGCTTTGTTCTTATAGTTACCTTTCCGGAAGAACCAGTTGAACTTCTTTGCCATGAGAGCCATGGACTCCAAGTCCAACTCGTCTTCTGAGTTTTCATCATCGGTCGATGTGGAAGTTGATGGAGCGGCCTTGAAAGCAATAGCCTTCTTCTTTGACTCGTCTTGCTTTAGGTAGGACTTCATCTTGTCCTGCAACTTCAACTTGCTATCCTTGCATACCTCATATGACATTAAGGTACCCATTAGTTGCACGACGGTATAAGTTTTCATATCATTACCTTCCTCGATGGCGAAGGTACGTTTCTCCCAACGAGAAGGAAGTCCATCGATAATCTTCGAGACTTTCTCCTTTTGGGTGTAGGTCTTACCGAGAGCCTCCAACTCGTTTGTGATGTCGACGAAGCGAGCATAGTACTCCTTCATCTTCTCACCCTGTAGCATATGAAATAACTCGTAATCATTATTAACTACAACGAGTTTAGAGTCTTTTACCCTACTTGTCCCTTCATGCAAAATGAGGAGGGAGTTCCATATTTGATATGCACTCTTACATGTGCATATCTTGTTGAAATCCTCGGGCTCCAAAGCGCATTGCAAGGCGTTCATTGCCTTGGCATTGCTTACCTCCGCGGCGATCTCCGCGGGAGTCCACTTCTCGAAAACTTCTTCGGTGGGCTCGACGTACTCCTTCATTGTGGTCCTCCATAGTGAAGCACTCCGGAGGAAAGTTTCCATCCAGCATTTCTAGTACCCGTAGTTGGTACCGTTGAAGAAGGGAGGCCTCGTTGAGGAGTGTCCTTCCATTACCGAAGACGCTCCTTCACGATTCTTGAAGGTGCTATAGTCGGAAGGTGGACTAACGCTTTTGTTGTCGTTGGCAGACATAGCTATAGACTTGGCTCTGATACCAAATGTAATGCCCTGCTAACCTACTGCACAAGTACTAGAGGAGGGGTGAATGGTACTTTAAAATAATTAAGAGGCTAATTCCTAATTACCTTGCAAACTCTACCAAACAATGCGGAAATTGCGAAAATGTAAATGTTAGACAGCAAAGAAACAATCGCAAACAAACGATATTACTTGGTTCGGATCCACCCAAGTCTTCCCGACTTGTTCCCGGTGATCCTACGTCCCAAACACCTGGATCCCCTCCGGATACTCGAGTTAGAAACCCTAACTCAAGATTTTCACTATGAAATACTTGTGAAAAACCTTCACAAGTCAAATCATACACAAATAAAATTGTGACTCCCACAACCTGGGATCACAAACACACTCTCACAACCGAGAGTGAAACTTATAATATGAAAGTAAATGAAATAGAAATTCTTACCGACAAAATCATATGCCTTGAGTAAAACTTACGATTTAGGGCAAAACGGATTTTCGGGAAGATGAAGAGGCACCAAACCCTAGCTCCAAGATGTAGATCAGCGATGGAGAGCTATGAGGTTGTTGGTGACCTAGAATCAAGCACTTGGCTTGGAAGGCTCACAATCAATGAATCTCTCTTTTGAAATAAGAGTGAGGAGAGATTCAAGATTGGAAATGAATGAGCTTTGAAGGAGATTGAATGCTTTCTCTTTGATCTCTAAAGTTCTCTTAATATCAGCCTTGAGTGCAATGAATGCATCACTCCAAGTATTTATAGGATAGAGGAAAGAGAGAAAGAAAATCGAGTCATTAAATGCTCCAACGGCTCTATTCTGAACCAAACTAGTCAGTCAAAGAACAACCACTGACCGACTAGTTCATCAACTAGTCGGTCGGTTAGACAGCATGAACCGACTAACTGGTGAACAGGGAATAGAAGAAGTTTCAGACTAACAGAACTAGTCGGTCAAAGAAGACTTGCCAACCGACTAGTTTCACAACTAGTCGGTCGGTGAGTGAACTTAGACCGACTAAGAGATAAAACAAATAGTCTGAGCACAAATTGATTTAGTCGGTCCAAGAACAAAAGTTGACCGACTAGTTCATCAACTAGTCGGTCGCCAAATGAACATAGACCGACTAACGATAAACATTAAGTTGACATGTACAGTAGAAGCTCAACTAGTCGGTCTAAGAAGCATCACTGACCGACTAGTTCATAAACTAGTCGGTCGGTGAGTCAACGTAGACCGACTAACTGTAAACAGTAAAGAGCTTGAAATTGACTGACGCAAACTAGTCGGTCCAAGAAGCTTGGCCGACTGACTAGATCACCATCTAGTCGGTTGGTTCTTCTTCTTGAACCAACTAACATGCATAAGAAGTCGCGAATTGAAGCGCGAAGCTTCGGGAAAGTTCGTATAGACTTCTACTAAGATCCTAGCTCTAAGATAGGAGCGTTATGAAGATTAAAACGTAAGACCGACTCAAGGCTTAACATTCTACGAAATAAGCTTAAAAGACTATAAATAAAACTTGACGATACCGTCTTCAAAAGCTCCAATCGAATCTTCATGACTTCTAAAAATGGTCCATAAGCTTCAACGAAGATTTAGGCATACGATCACGCGCTTTGAGAAGTCTCGAGACGTCGCTTGGGATGTTCATATGAATTTGGCGACGATCTCCATAACTGCGCTCACAAATTGTTAGTTCACGATATATTTATGTTTGTTCATCATCCAAAACCAAATCCGGGGAGTCCAATATCCAACACGTCCATGTCCCTGTTCTGTCATTTCTTCGCACTAAAGAAGCTGAGGTCGTACTATTACTTGTCCGCGAAGAAGAGTCATCCCCTCATTCGAGGCTTGCCTAGCAAGATTAAAGGGTGGAGGGAGCAGTTTGTGTTCGTCTCGATGCCCGCTGACGTGGGGCTGAGATCGAACTAGGGCGCTCTGAACCCCGAGGCGAAGAGGGGAGTCCACCTGAGTGATGAGGAGGAGGATCGGGCCAGAACCCTGATGGAGATCCCTGAGGAGGGCCAGGAATACATCATGCTCACCTGTACGGATATGATAATTCGACATATTTGGCCTGAAGGTAACGCGAGCTCAGTGGTAGTCGCCCCTAATGCGCTCACTCTAAGCTTTCCTCCTTCTGCAGATCAGACAATGAGCGTACTGTTGGAGGAGTTGAAGAGGCGGGCCGTGGAACAGGCGGTCCAACAGGCGAGGAAGGCCGACAAGAAGAGGACGCACGATGAGACAGGGGGGAGGAGACCGTGAGGAAGGAGCAGGCGCCCGGGGGGTCGAAGAGGGCGAAGCTGGCCACGAAGTCGTCAGCTCCTGATCCTCGGAAGGAGAGGGATATCCGTCGGACCGAAGGGAGGGCCGCACGGGACGCCGCCGCCCCCGTTATCAATCTTGAGGGTGGGGGCAAAGGGCGGACTAAATCCAGGGTAAGGGATCCCGAAGCCCATCAGCCGAGTCCAAAGGTTGCCGCTGCTACCGAGGGCTCCAGTAGGTCGGGCCCAGGTTCTCGGTCGTCAGGAGGGGTTTGTTGGCCCTACGGCTACCTACGGTTCGCCCCGGATAGGCCTGGCCACCCAAGCTGTGAAGCCTCGCTCGTCACCTTCAAGGCCAAGAGGGCCGAGATTGAGGGTCTCTCTCAGGAGGCCCTCCATGCGATGCCCTATCGAGTTGGAGCCAACAAGTCAATATTTGACGACACCGAGAAAGCTACGAGGTTGGTCGAGAACTGCCAACTACCCCGGGATAGGGAGAGCTTGGCCGCTGTCGGTCAAGAGCGGCTGTGCACTTCTGCGGTGTGGCACAGCGTGCAGGTTGGTGGTCCGGACCGGATCAGGTATATTAGATGTATTTTTCCCTAGGAATAGTCTGACCCATTCCATTTTGTCGTGCAAGCCGCATCTATGATGGTCATCGCAAGGTGCCATATGCCTACTTTGAACAAGGCCAAGCCCGTCGTCGCCAAGATGACAGCCGAGCTTGCCGGGCTCCGTAAGAACGCTGGCGAGGAGCTGGCGCAGGAGAGGGACAAGTGCAGAAAACTGATGTCGGAGGTCCAATGCCTGGAGGCACTCCTGCCAGACTGTGAGACGGAGGTTGCCTCTGTGATTGATCACATAGCAGAGCTGGAGGGCACGCTGGGGAAGGAGAAAGTGCTGGCGGTAGACCTGGCGGCACAGGTAAATGCCGGGAAGGATGAGCTGGCCTTGAAGACTACAGAATTTCGGGTATATCAAGAGTCAACCGTCCTCCCTGCCCTCGCGGGCATGTTGCACGATGGCATGGAGAAAGGCCGAGCCGAAGGCCTGGAGGATGGCCGGGCTGATGGCTGGGAGGCCTGCCTTCGCCGGGTTAAGGAAAGATCAGGGAGGATCTGCCCTTCGATCGAGGTAGATTTTGACCAGCTAGCAGACGCCTCTGATGAGGAGGGGAAGCGAATGGCGGTGAGGGCACGTTCGTCGATATTGAGGGCGACTCCCCGGAGACCGACGCAAGGGACGGTGCCCCGAGTGGCGATGACCAACCGGAGTAGTCTTGCTCCCCCCTTTGTTGTTTGTTTCGGGCGAGTGACGGGGTCGACTTGAGGAAGGCCTCATTTTGTGAGGTTGGCCCTCGCTGTGACTTGTGTAATTTTGACAACAATGATGAATGGACGAAAATTTTTGTTGTCTGGTGATTCAATTTTCTTTGCATAATTTAAGTAAAACTATAGTTAGAGTAAGAGGTATCAAGTCGCACTTATGGGGATTGGGTGAGCACGTAGCTCGGCCCATACCCCTTCTCTGGTTTGGGTGGCGGAGCTCCATAAGCTCGCCCCAGAGTTTGACAGAGATCGTAGACAAGTTAGTTTTCACGAAGATGAAATTTGGCAACTCGCTTGGGAGGGTCTTTTCATTGACTTTTACAAGACACTTGACAGCGTTTGGAAGAGCGTGACGGCCTCCGTAGACAGGCAAGCGGGTCATTCTTCTTTGTTGAGGCTGCTCAGGATGAGCGAACTCCTGTTTCAGGCGTGGTCTTCCTTCTCTACCGGTACTCGTTGCGTCCTCTTTTACCTCCTCGATGATGGTGGATTGCTTGATCTCTTCTGGAAATCTCCGACTCGAAGGGAAACCCTGGGAGAGGAGGAGCAAGAGGCATCATGGTGGTGTAGCCTCCATGGGAGGTTGAGGAGGGGAAGGCGGGCCATTGGAGGGCGGGCCATTGGAGGCCAGTATGCCCGGTAGGGTGATTTGGCAGGGCGGCCCCCTAACCGGCAATTTGGAGCGTCACCGCGCGGGCGACGACGCCTTCCCCGGTGGTGGAGGTTGTCGCGGAGTGGGTGCTGGAAGGGAGGAGCGGTCTGCCGTAGGTCCCCTAAGTCTCATGTCGCAAGTTGTTCAAGGGAAGTCGAGGAGTGGAAGGCGGGCCGTCCCTCGTGTAAGAGGAATAGCCCATCGGCGATCCGTATGTAAGAGAAATAGCTCGTCTGGAAGGCGTAGCCCATTGTCGACCAAGGGCATATCCAACAATCGGGCCCCGGGGGGACTCCTTTTGAGAAGGGGGGACTGTCTAAGGGATAATCGATCCTAACGCCCTGGGTTTGTTAGGAGAAATGGAACACGGAGGCATCTCGCCCCCTTTCAACCGTCATGGGAGGGGGGCTAAGGCTTATTCGATCTCCCATTCCTTTCTTTTTTTCTTTCTCCTAAAGGGGAAGGGGGTATTTATTGATAGTGAGAGTTGATAGCTTCTGATAAGCTGATGCGATGAGCTGGCACTATGAGCTGGCTTGTCTGGGTTAATTCAGTCGAACCCGCCTTTGGCAGGCGGTGTCAGGCATGAAGCGTCAGGCCTGTGCCTCTCGGAGGGCGTGTTGTCATTAATGGCGGGCATCCCAAGTGTCCTTTTGTTGTGACAAGTCGCATCAGGGGCGTGCTTTATCGGGACAGTGTATTAACCGGGGGTTCTAGCCCTGTGCGAGGCCTGCCTTGGGTTGAGTGCCCTTGTCCTTTTCCCCCAGTTCGGGTGGCGAGGCTCCTAGGTCTTTTCTTGAGGGGGGGCAGCAAGCGCGTAGCCCAGCCCGTGCCCTTCTCCGGTTTGTGTGGCGAGGACGGATCCTGCCTCGGAGTCTTCATTTGAGGGGAGAGGGAGCCGTAGCTCGGCCCGTGCCCTTTTTCTCCAGTTTGGGTGGTGAAGCTCCGTAAGCTTGCCCCGGAGTCTTTGAGAGGGCAGGTATTGGGTCGTCGCCTCCCGCAACCTCTATAATCGGACGGGCATTGGGCCGTCACCTACCCTGCATTTGGCTCTCTGGTTTGGGTGGCGAGGACGGATCCTGCCCCGGAGTCTTCATTTGAGGGGGAGGGAGCCGTAGCTCGGCCCATGCCTATGTCCTCCAGTTTGGGTGGCGAAGCTCCGTAAGCTTGCCCCGGAGTCTTTGAGAGGGCGGGTATTGGGTCGTCGCCACCCCACAACCTCTATAGTCAGACGGGTATTGGGTCGTCTCCTACACCTCATTTGGCTCTTCGGTTTGGGTGGCGAGGACGGATCCTACCCCAGAGTCTTCATTTGAGGGGGGAGGGAGCTGTAGCTCGGCCCATGCCCTTTTTCTCCAGTTTGGATGGTGAAGCTCCGTAAGCTTGCCTCGGAGTCTTTGAGAGGATGGGTGTTGGGCCGTCGCCTCCCCACAACCTCTATATTCAGATGGGTATTGGGCTGTCGCCTACCCTGCATTTGGCTCTCCAGTTTGGGTGGCGAGGACGGATCCTACTCCGGAGTCTTCATTTGAGAGGGGAGGGAGCCGTAGCTCGGCCCATGCCTTTTTTCTCCAGTTTGGGTGGCGAAGCACTGTAAGCTTGCCCCGGAGTCTTTGAGAGGGCAGGTATTGGGCCTTCGCCTCCCTGCAACCTCTATAGTCATACGGGTATTGGGTCGTCGCCTACCCTACATTTGGCTCTCCGATTTAGGTGGCGAGGACGGATCATGCCCCAGAGTCTTCATTTGAAGGGGGAGGGAGCCATAGCTCGGCTCATGCCTTTTTTCTCCAGTTTGGATGGCAAAGCTCCGTAAGCTTATCCCGGAGTCTTTGAGAGGGCGGGTATTGGGCTGTCGCCTCCCTGCAACCTCTATAGTCGGGCGGGCATTGGGTCGTCGCCTACCCTAAATTTGGCTCTCCGGTTTGGTTGGCGAGGACGGATCCTGCCCCAGAGTCTTCATTTGAGGGGGCAGGGAGCCGTAGCTCGGCCCATGCCCTTTTTCTCCAGTTTGGGTGGCGAAGCTCCGTAAGCTTGCCCCGGAGTCTTTGAGAGGGTAGGTATTGGGCCGTCGCCTCCTCTGTAGTCGGACGGGTATTGGGCCGTCTCCTACCCCGTATTTGGCTCTCCGGTTTGGGTGGCGAGGACGGATCCTACCCCAGAGTCTTCATTTGAGGGGGGAGGGTGCCGTAGCTCGGCACATGCCCTTTTTCTCCAATTTGGGTGGCGAAGCTCCGTAAGCTTGCCCGGAGTCTTTGAGAGGGTGGGTATTGGGTCGTCGCCTCCCCGCAACCTCTATAGTCGGACGGGTATTGGGCCGTCACCTACCCTGCATTTGGCTTTCCGGTTTGGGTGGCGAGGACGGATCATTCTCCGGAGTCTTCATTTGAGGGGGGAGGGAGCCGTAGCTCGGCCCATGCCCTTTTTCTACAGTTTGGGTGGCGAAGCTTCGTAAGCTTGCCCCGGAGTCTTTGAGATGGCAGGTATTGGGCAATCGCCTCCCTGCAACGTCTATAGTCGGACGGGTATTGGGCCGTCGCATACCCCGCATTTGGCTCTCTGGTTTGTGTGACGAGGATGGATCCTGCCCTGGAGTCTTCATTTGAGGGGGGAGGGAGTCGTAGCTCGGCCCATGCCCTTTTTCTCCAGTTTGGGTGGCAAAGCTCCGTAAGCTTGCCCCGGAGTCTTTGAGAGGGCAGGTATTGGGCCGTCGCCTCCCCGCAACCTCTATAGTCGGACGGGTATTGGACCGTTGCCTAGCCTGCATTTGGCTCTCCGGTTTGGGTGGCGAGGACAGATCCTGCGCTGGAGTCTTCATTTGAGGGGGGAGGGAGCCGTAGCTCGGCCCATGCCCTTTTTCTCCAGTTTGGGTGGCAAAGCTCTGTAAGCTTGCTCCGGAGTATTTGAGAGGGCTGGTATTGGGCCGTCGCCTCCTTGCAACTTCTATAGTCGGACGGGTATTGGGCCGTCACCTACCCCGCAGTTGGCTCTTCGGTTTGGGTGGCGAGGACAGATCCTGCCCCGGAGTCTTCATTTGAGAGGGGGAGCCATAGCTCGGCCCATGCCCTTTTTCTCCAGTTTGGGTGGGGAAGCTCCGTAAGCTTGCTCCGGAGTCTTTGAGAGGGGGGTATTGGGCCGTCGGCTCCCCGCAACCTCTATAGTCGGAAAGGTATTGGGTCGTCACCTACCCCACATTTGGCTCTCTGGTTTGGGTGGCGAGGACGGATCCTGCCCCAGAGTCTTCATTTGAGTGGGGAGGGAGCCGTAGCTCGGCACATGCCCTTTTTCTCCAGTTTGGGTGGCGAAGCTCCGTAAACTTGCCCTGGAGTCTTTGAGAGGGCGGGTATTGGGCCGTCGCCTCCCCATAACCTCTATAGTCGGACGGGTGTTGGGCCGTCGCCTACCCCGCATTTGGCTCTCTGGTTTGGGTGGCGAGGAAGGATCCTGCCCCAGAGTCTTTGATAGTTTCCACGATGAACTGAAAATTTTCAAGTGGAGACGGCAAAATTTGAAAATGTGCAGGAAAAAGAGTATTTTATTAAAAACTCACAATCATTGATAGTATTTCAATAGGTGTTCTGCATTCCACGGGTGATCTAGCTCGCCTCCGTCCAGGGTTGCCAGGATATATGTAGCCGGCCCGACGATGTCGATGATTTCGTAAGGCTCCTCCCATTTTGCCGCTAGCTTCCTAGCTCGTCTCAAAATGTGTGAGCGCTACTCCCAATTGCAGGCGATCGAACAAGTAATAATCCTGGTGAGTCCATGTATTGTATCCACGGGACAACTGACATGCAAAACCACGAACTTCAGTTTGTACAGAGTAATAAAATGATAATAACCAACCACCTAAAGATATGGTATCAAGAGTTTAAGATAATAAAAGAAAATCCTACGATAATTACAGTGAATTCGATATGGGGTACTAATATAAAGAGTTTGTGTTGGTAGTGATTTCGTTAGGGTGTGTGCAATCAATGATTATTAATATCTTTTCTATAACTCAATGTTTTATCCGGTTAGGGCACGAGAACGTCGGAAAGTATAGGGATAAAGAGTATGAAATAGTGCCGAAAAGGTAAATCTCGTATAACCTCGATTTCATTAGGAAAATAAGCACAAGTGCCCTTTCGGGCCGCATCACGAATAAGTCCGCAAAGATCAGATTCGATTCAAGCATGCCCACGTCTCCGTATAACATACTCAATTAACATATATGTAGAAATTGACAAAATCCTTGATTATAACATGCAAATAGGGCGAAAAGATATCAAAATCAATGAATACGGCACCCTAACTACATCATAACCAACACATATGAAGATTAACCAGGCATGAAGAGGAAAGTTTCAGTATTAATAGACAAATACATCACCAAACACTCAAAATACAGGAATAAAACTTCAAATACAAGCCAAATACGTGAAATATAAGGCTAAAGATAGGAAACATATCACCAATTCTCTCCAAATAGCCCCAAATCTCCTTCAGATGATAGATCTAGCCTCTGTCCCCAGGGCCTCCAAATTTCACAGAGAAATACGGCTCCTAGAGCCCCCAATACGCCAGAATGCACAACAAAACCCTAGAATACGCTAAAATAATAGGCATTGCAGGTTTCTGATCTCGCGCGCGGGTCGTTGGATCTAGATCCAACGGCCGCTAACTGGCCGTGTCGCCCATCATCCGGATACAATGCGGGGAAAAGGCTGGCCGTTGGATCGTGACTCGACAGACTCAATGATGCCACGTCGCTGATAGGATTTGCCTGTATTTCGACCGTTGGATTGAGATCCAACGGCTGATAAAAGTTCGCGTCACCCCCATCTCGCTCGCTTGCAGACCGTTGGATTGAGATCCAACGACTGATGAATTTCCAAGCGCCGATAATCGCACACCATTTGATTGGGCGGGGAACGACGAGATCTCGCCACGTGTTAGCATCTGATTGGGTGGCGCCCGTATTTCTTGTATTTTGAGCGTATTTCTTCATTAAATTAGTATTCTGCATTCAATAAATCATAGAAATTAGTACAGATCTCAGAAAAATACAAATAAATAGTCGTTGGAATCGTGAGATCAAGACCTAGCCATGAAAAATATAAAAAGGTAGAAATACTCAATAAAATTCATTCTTTGTGCACCAATCAATGGTTTGCTCTAATAAATGATGATATACAAAATACGAACGTATTAGAGACCATTTAAGCATCATTTACACACAAAATGGTGCTAGATGAGGGGTTAATTATGTAATATTCACCCCGAATCACACCCCCAACTTTGCGATTTGCTAGTCCCTAGCAAAAAGAGCGATGAAGTCGAATGATTACTAAACAATAAATTCTATCAATTGCTTATGGCATGGCTCAATAATACGCTTTCCAACATGATTGAGACCATCAATATATACAATCTATGAATAAGATCAATCACATGATATTTTCTCTAATTTAATTCAAATAAATAACATGCAAGCATCGTTTTGCACAAGCGAAAGTATAACACGTCGTTATATTCTAGTTTTCTTGTTTCCAAGGAATTAGCATCTTAAAAAGATCGTTCAAATCATGGGTATTGAAGTTGCTTAGTTTATTCACCATTTATTTTTTTCTTTTTCTTTTTCTTTTGACGACTTAGAATGATCCATGTAGCGAGCTTTCAGTTAATGATTCCTAGGCCAGACGACCTTCGGACATTAGGCTTAGAAGAGCCCCTCGAACTTAATAAATCGAATCATTTAAGTTTTATTTTTTCTTTTTTTTGGATGCACTCCCCATTCATCCATCTTTCGACGCGAATCTCCAATGCTTCCTGAGGCACAAAGACCCGGCTAATCAATGAACTCAAGGGAACGATGCATTTTTTCTTTTTCTTTTTTTCTTTTTTTTCATAAGCAACTCAACACCCATAAATATGAACATAAACATTAATAAAAAAGGCCAAATTCCTCTTCAATTTGAAGACTGTTCTAATAAATCGTGTATACTTAAGCTTTTTCATCACAGTAGCATGCACGAAATAAATTCAAACTATTTCGAGATATTAATTATGGCAATTGAAAGTTTTCATGAATAGCATATTAACGGTAATTCGATGAAGTAATAAAAATTAATTCAAGCCATAAACGATTTTTAGAACTCAATCAATGCATAATCATCCGCATTTGTGGTCTGTGAAGGAGTTTTAAATGATGAGAATTGTGATTTATTCTTTTCTTTCGCCTTGTTTTAAAAAAATCCTAAGGTATCATACACTCCCCCCAACTAAAGATAGACATTGTCCTCAATGTCGAAAAGGTTACGAGATTATTCAAAAGCAAGCATACTAAAAAGCATATAAAATCTATACTAATGGAAAGAACACACCGTGGTCAAATGGCAGATCACAGATCTTTACTGGTAGAGGAAGTTGTTCTATATGATCCTTGCGCTCCTCGGTGAGTATTCTTCCTCTATTACCTAAATAGGACCCCCAGCAACACAACTCTAAGCATCTCTATAAAGTGATTATGTATGTCCTGTAAGAGATGAGTTATGTTAGTCCAATCTAGTCTTAAATTCTTCGCCACAAACATATTCTAAATATAGTCATCAAAGTAAGTAAAGTAAAATAAAGCATATTGATGACAAATCCCTGAAAATTATGCACTACTCTCGGTTTGATGCTGATCCATTGGGGAGAGGGATAAGTGATTTTGGGGAAAAAAACTGGGGGAAAGAGTGTTTCGGGCTCCATAGATATAATCTCTAAACCCGTGTCCCTAGCTGTCTCCTCCTCCCTTTCATCCAAAATTGCTAGCTCGTCCTCTCTTTTGCACACGCTTCCAGCCATGTTAATGTTCTGATTTGTGCCTTCATCGTGACATGGCTCGCTCGATATACCTGCAATAGAAGATGAACTCATATTAGATTCTTAAAATTGAATTCCGAAAGAATTACTTTCTTCTAAGCCAGTGACAATCAGAGTAAGATTTTCAATGGATTTCTGAATTTACCGACTCCGAGCAAGAAAGTTTTCTTGGAATTCATGGGATGTGGCCTCCTGTGTCTGAATGAGCAAATAAACTTCCTCTTTCAAGGGTTGCAATGGTACGTCTACGCTTTGCTTTCCTTGATCAAGACTTGAAGGATCCGTTGAATCACGCTCTGAAGTTTCTTTCATGATTTGTTCATTCTCTTGTAAAGACTCCATGTACCTCCACGCCTCTGTCGGCGTCATGACTCCCAAAAATTCCTGCAGCTATGGTCGTAGTCCAAATAGGAAGGACTCCATAAGCTCTTTCTTTGTGTACCCATGCTGTTGATAGCTTGATATTATGTGTGTGAACCTCCTCTAGGACTGAAAGAAAGTTTCACAATCAGTCTGATTAAAACTAACGATCTTAAGCTTCTCCATCCTATGTTTGTGTGCAACATCGTACTCTGCATCACACAAACTGTTTGTGCGATAGAAATTCATGTACTCCATTTTTTGAGTTTCTTTTTTTAAGAAAACAAAACAAAAAAAGACTAATAAAAATCCTAAACTATACGATGGAAGGATCTCATCGAGTTTTCCTCCATACGCACTGAAATTGTACCTTACGAGTACCGTTGTCCCCGGCAATGGCAACAAAAACCTGGCTCGTCTCAAAATGTGTGAACGTTACTCCCAAGTACAGGAGATCGAACAAGTACTAATCCTGGTGAATCCAGGTATCGTATCCACAGGACAACTGACTTTCAAAACCACGAACTTCAGTTTCTAAAGAGTAATAAACGGTAATAACCAACCACCTAAAGATATGGTATCAAAAGTGTAAGATAATAAAAGAAAATCCTACGATAATTACGGTGAATTCGATATGGGGTACTAATATGGAGAGTATGTATTGGTAGTGATTTCGTTAGGGTGTGTGCAATATATGATTATTAATATCTTTTCTATAACTCAACGGTTCGTCCAGTTAGGACACGAGAACGTCGAAAAGTATGGAGATAAAGAGCATGAAATAGTGCCGAAAAGCTAAATCTCGTATAACCTCGATTTCATTAGGAAAATAAACACAAGTGCCCTCTCGGGTCGCATCATGAATAAGTCTGGAAAGATCAGATTCGATTCAAGCATGCTCACATCTCCGTATAACATACTCAATTAACATATATGTAGAAATTGACAAAATCCTTGATTATAACATGCAAATAGGGCGAAAAGATATCAAAATCAATTAATACGGCACCCTAACTACATCACAACCAACACATATAAAGATAAACCTCGCATGGAGAGGAAAGTTTCAGTATTCATAGACAAATACATCACCAAACACTCAAAATACATGAATAAAACGTCAAATACAAGCCAAATACATGAAATACAAGGCTAAAGATAGGAAAAATATCACCAATTCTCTCTAAATAGCCCCAAATCTCCTTCAGATAATAGATCTAGCTTCTGTCCCCAGGGCCTCCAAATTTCACAGCGAAATACGGCTCTTAGAGCCCCCCAATACGCCAGAAGACGCAACAAAACCCTAGAATACGCTTAAATAATAGGCATTGCGGGTTTTAGTTGCTTAGCGGGTCCAAACCCGCACCCATACGCTCTTAAACCCAAACCCAAACGTTAGATCACCTTGTAGCCGTTCAATCAAGCGAGATCGCACCACGGAAACCCACGTGGCGCGCTATATCGGATCTGCTCCATTTGCTTCCGAGTTCAGCTCGAAAACAATCTCTGCCGTCCGTTCGGAATATGTACGTGTGTGATTTCTCCATGTCACCCCAGGAAACACTGCCGCCTGCTCTGTCTGATCTCGCATGTGGGCCGTTGGATCAAGATCCAACGGCCGCTAACTGGCCGCGTCGCCCATCATCCGGATACAATGCGGGGAAAAGACTGGCTATTGGATCGTGACTCGACGGACTCGATGATGCCATGTTGCTGATAGGATTCGCCTGTATTTCGATCATTGGATTGAGATCCAATGGCTGATAAAAGTCCGCGTTGCCCGCATCTCGCTCGCTTACAGACCGTTGGATTGAGATCCAACGACTGATGAATTTCCAAGCGCCGATAATCGAGTGACGTTCGATTGGGCAGGGAACGACGAGATCTCGCCACGTGTCAGCATCTGATTGGTGGCGATCGTATTTCTTGTATTTTGAGCGTATGTCTTCATTAAATTGGTATTCTGCATTCAATAAATTATAGAAATTAGCACAGATCTCAGAAAAATTCAACTAAATAGTCGTTGGAATTGTGAGATCGAGACCTAGCCATGCAAAATATAAAAAGACAGAAATACTCAATAAAATTCATACTTTGTGCACAAATCAATGGTTTGCTCTAATAAATGATGATATACAAAATACGAACGTATTAGAGACCAATTAAGCATCATTTACACACAAAATGGTGCTAGATGAGGGGTTAATTATGCAATATTCACCCCGAATCACTTCTCTCGGTGAGCGGTCTCTGGTTTGAAGGTAGCGTCCCTGAGGACTAAGTCGACGATCCTGAAGCTCCGCTTCTTGACCCGGGAGTCGTAGTGTCGTGCCATCCTTTGGCTGTGACGGACGAGGTTCGTCAGAGATCGATCTCTTACTTTTTCGACGAGCTTGAGGCTGAGGCTAAGGCCCTCCACATTGATGTCTTCGTCAAAGTACCGAAACCGAAGAGTTTCCTCTCCAACCTCCATGGGAACGATCGCTTCCGACCCAAACGCCAGCATGAACGGGCTTTCTCTGGTCGTAGCTTTGTGGGTTATGTGATACGACTAGAGAATGCCTGGCAGCTCGTCCACCCAAGATCTGAGAGCGTCGTCGACTTTCTTCTTCAGTGGGCCCAATATGCATTTGTTCGCTACCTCTGCCATTCCATTGCACTGAGGGTGGGCAACAGATGCAAAATGAAGCCTGATCCCCCAGCACGAATAGAAATCTCAGAAGCCCTCACAATCGAACTGCCTCCCATTATCTGTCACTATAGAATGGGGTATCCCAAAGCGGCAGATCACAGAATTCCAAATGAAGTTCTTCATGTCCGTCCATGCGATGCGCGCCAAAGGTTCGGCCTCGACCCCATTTGGTGAAGTAATCGACACCGACGACCAGGTAATTCCTCCTCCCGGAGGCCTTCGAGAAGGGTCTGAGGATGTCGAGCCCCCACTTAGAGAAAGGGACCAGGCTTAGGATAGGCACCAGGTTCGCCGGAGGCACCACCATGTGTCGGCCAAATTTTTGGCACGCCTTGCACTTCTTGACGTACCGGGCCGCGTCGTGAATCATGGTTGGCCAGTAGTACCCCTGGCACAGTATCTTATGGGTGATAGTACGCCCGCCGTAGTGGTTTTCGCAGAAGCCCTCGTGCACTTTGCGAACGACTTGCTCAGCTTGCTCCGGCCCTAGACACTTCAGGTAAGGCAGTACGTCGCAGCTCGCACGGCACCAGTGGTACATCACTTTGTCGAAGAGCACGAACGAAAAGGCCCGCCTCTCGACCTACTTGGCTTGCAGCCGCTCCTCGGGCAGGGCCCCCGTCTCCAAGTATTTCATTATTGGGCTCATCCATGTCGTCTTCTGGCAGACGTACATCAATTCCTCTTCTTCAATGGTGGGCGTCAGCAGGTTCTCGACGTAGATGGCCTTCCTAATCTCGGCCTGGGAGGAGGAGGCCAACTTTGATAAGGCATTGGCCTGGAGGTTGTTGGAGCGGGGTATGTGCTGGACCTCCGCTTTCTTGAATTTCTGGAGCTCGGCCTGGGTGCGCTTAAGGTAGCGCTTCATCACCTCCTCCTGGGCCTCGAAGCTCCCCTGGACCTGTTGGACGACGAGCCGCGAGTCACTCATCAACAGCATGTTCGTGGCCCCCATAGCTCGGTAAAGCTTCAACCCATTGACCGTGGCCTCGTATTCCGCAACATTGTTGGTTGCCAGGAAGTTAAAGAGCAGGGCATACTCCAGCAGGCATTCGTCAGGAGTTTGGATGACGATGCCAGCCCCCGTTCCGGATTCTGTGACCGACCCGTCGACGTGAACGGTCCAGAATCTGCCGACTTCTTCTTGGATGGGCCTCGAGGGCCCGGATACTCACATCGCTCTTTGAGATGAAACCGTAGGCAGAGCGCCCGACGCTTCCTCCGAAATGTCTTCCACAATGCACTCTACCATGAAGTCTGCCAGTGCCTGGCCCTTGATCACCGTCTGGGCTTTGTATATTATATCGAACTCGCCGAGCTTGACGCTCCAGTTGAGCATTCTTCCCGACCATTCTAACCGCTTCAGGTTCTTCTCGAGGGGCAAGTTGGTGTGGACAACGATGGTATGAGCCTGAAAGTATGGTCAGAGCTTCCTCACCGTCGTGACGAGACAGTAGGCGACCTTATCTGGGGGCTATAACGGGTCTCCGTATCTTGCAGTACCCAGCTCGCATAGTGGACCGGTCGTTGCACCCTTCTATTCCTTGATCAGGACTGAGTTGACAGCCTCTTCATTGGTGGCGAGGTACAGCCCTAGCTGTTCTCCCTCTTGGGGCTTCGTGAGCAGCGGCGGGCTCTGTATGTAAGCTCTCAGCTTCGCAAATGCCTGGGCACCGGTGTCGTCCCACTGGATCACTTTCCTATCAATTTTAGCTACGCCGAGGGCCTTCCGTACGACTCTGAAGAAAGGGAGCGATCTCTCAGTGGACTTCTACAGGAACCTCCCCAGCGCGGCGATCCTGTCATTCAGCTGCTGCAAGTCTCGGATGGTCCGAGGCTCTACCATATTGACGAGGGCCGACACCTTGTCGGGGTTCTCTTCAATTCCTCACTTAGTTATCATGAAGCCAATGAATTTCCCCGATTGCACTCCAAAGATGCACTTCGTCGGGATCGGCCTTAGATTATATCGACGCACCTTCTGGAACGTCTCCCGCAGGTCGGCGAGGTGGCCCCAGGCCTTCTTGCTCTTAACCAGCATGTCGTCGATATAAACTTCCAAATTCTGCCCGACCTGCGAGCTGAAAATCTTGTCTACTATCTGTTGGTAGGTTGGTCCGGCGTTCTTTAATCCGAACGACATTTTCATGTAGCAGAAGGTGCCCTTCTAGGTAATGAAGGACGTCTTCTCCTCATCCTCATTTTCCATCGGGATCTGGCTGTAGCCCGAGAATGCGTCCATAAAGCTCAGCAACTCATAGCTGGATGCCTGATTGACTAGGTGGTCGATCCTCGGTAGCGGGAAGCTGTCCTTTAGACACACCTTATTGAGATCTGTGAAGTCACCACACATTTCCCAATTCCCGCTGGCCTTCTTCACCAAGACAACATTGGCCAGCCACTCCGAGTATCTCACCGGCCGGATGAACTTGGCCTAGAGAAGCCGCTCTACTTCTTCGCCGGCCGCCCTCATCTTCTCTCCACCAGCGCTCCTCTTCTTTTGCCGGACCGGTCGAGATTTCGGGGTCTGCATTCAGCTTGTGGGAGATCACAGCGGGATCAACTCCAGGCATATCCGAGGGCGACCATGCAAATATGTCCACGTTCTCTCTGAGGAGGTTGATGAGGTCCGCCCTCAGAGAGGCCAGGAGCTTCGTGCCGATAGAGACAGTCTTACCCTCCTCTGCAGTCACGGGTACTTCTTCGACCTCCTCCACAGGAGTCGGTCGCTGGTCGTAATAATCCTCTCTCTCATCGAGGAGGTCGATCGATAAGGCCTGCTGATTCGGGATTTAAATTGCTTATTTTCCCCCTCATTTCTGGGTATTTTATGTGTATATCATGTTTAATTTGGCGTTGATACGTGTGTTTTCGTGATATCATGGATTATTAACGTCTAATCTCTTTTTATACATAAAATACGATTTTTATGGACTAATTTTTTCTCCCCTTATTTTTCAGGTACTTCTGGGATTTTTCTGGATTTTCTGGAATTTTTCCAGAATTTTTGGGAACTTCGGGCTATTTTCCGTGCATTTTGGAAGCAAGAAATGAGTTTCTGGTATTAAAAAAATAAAGTCAAAAAAATTAAATAAAAAAAATCATAGTTTTTGGGCCGGCCCAATCGTGGCCTGCTCTCAGCAGCGGGCCGTTGCTTCAAATTTTATTTAAAAATAATAATTAAAAAATGGCAGAAGCGGGCCGGCCCAGCGGCCGGCCCGCTCCCAAAAATTGCCATGGGCCGGCCCGCTCCCAATAAATTGCTAGCACACGCGCGTTAGCTGCCGGCGGGTCGGGCGCAGTTACCCCGACCCGCAACCCACAAATTCGACCCGCATGAGCATAAAACTTGGCCTGTGCGTAATTTTTTGGACAGCTTCGTTCGTTTTAGCTGCTCTTCAGTCAATAGAGGTTTTTTTGGGTTTTCTTCTTCCCTATTAGGGCTAGGGCTAGGGCTTGGAGGTTGATGAAGCTTGGAGCTTGGAGGAGCACTTGGGAGAGGAAGATTTCATCTTGGAGTGACATTTGGGTAAAATTTATCTAATCTCTTGTGTATTTGATTTAGGGTTTTGTGTTGTAATTTGGATGATAATTTTGAGTAAAGATTTCTTCTTTTTCATTATGATTCTCTAAATCTAGCTTGTGTGGTTGTGTTTGTGTGATTGTTATTGTTGGGTTGTAAAATTCATCTCTAGCATGTGTTTATCTTCTAAATTGGTGGATGAAACTTGAGTTAGTTTGTTTATTGGAACCCCAAGGGGAAATCCAAGAAGAGGATCATCCTAGCGGACCCTCTCTAATGTGCTCATTGTCTATTACTCGCATGGGTTTCATTCATTACTTATTGCACCCCACTTGTTCGATGAAATGCCGCATTCTCCGATTGAGTGTTCTTAGCCGGATAATCAATTGAGTTATATTTGGGATGATTTTTTGTGCCCACGGCCTCATTCACATGCACACCACGTGAGTCCTCCTCGTTACTTGTCGATTCGGTTCTCTAACCCTAGCCACTTAGGATAGAATTGTAGATTCAACACACGTTTTTCCCACACTTTTTCACCATTAGCGAGGTGGTTGTTTCACGCTATTTCCTTTCTTTATCGATCAATTTTATGAATATTGAACGACTTGTCTCTGTGATCCGACCCGGTACTCACCGGTTATAAATTTATTGCATTGACACTCCTACGCTTGGGAGTGGAAGGCGTGCTCCTTGCGTGTCCTCACCTTCAACCAATTGGCGCCGTTGCCAGGGACAACGGTTTCTATTAGTGTGATACTACCGGGGACAATTGATTTTGAAAGTTTTAGTGTGATACTACTATCTTTTAGTGTGAGTCTTTTTTATTCTTTATCTTCATTTATTATCTTTTATCTTTATTTATTTTGCACTTTTTGAGTCCTTTGCTATCTTTATTTTCATTTTCTTTTATAAAAATTCAAAAAAAAGTCATGGATGTTAACGGCATAAATTCTTTGTATGATGCATTTTCATTTTCTTTGCACAGGACCACTTCTTTGAAGCTCAAAATTGCCGGCTTTGCTCTAATTGATAGTGAATCATTCTATCAAGCTTGGAGGAGGCTCATGAATTTATTAAGTGGCTGTCCACATCATGGATTCACGATGGCCCATCTTTTCCAGTTTTTCTACGAGGGACTGCGGGAGGAGATGCAGGACTACATGGCGATGATGGACGATGGAGCTCTATTTGACATGTCACCTGAGGTTGCTTGGGAGTACCTGGAGTCCATGGAGGATATGGACCGACCATTGGATGGGACTTCATGGACTGAGCCGTTAGCGCTTCATTGTGATGCTATGGGAGTGTGCCTTGACCAAGGAGAGCCAAGCGTGGACGCACCTTTGCAACCCTTGGGCGAGGAACTTCAATTGTTTATTCAGACACAGGAGGCTCAATCCCGATATTTTCTGCAGAACATGGAGACTCGAAGCCAGTATATTCAGGAGATCATTTCCAGTCTCGCATTGCTTGCCTCTTGCTTGGGAGAAGGTAATCCAACCACTTAAAAAATTTTATTATCTGATTTGGATTCATCTTCTCTTGCAGGAGATTTGTGTGAAGATGGAGAGGACGAGTATAAAAGTTTGGATGGAGTGGAGGAGGAGACTAGTAGGGCCACGAGCTCATCGATCATTTTGGTGGAGTCCGAACCATGCTCTCCCCCAATCTTGTCCCAAAATCCATCATTCCTCTCTCCCGTGGTCATGCATCATGTGGAGATGGACGCAATCATTTTAGGGAGTTGTCGTCAACTTGATTTAAATTCTTTATCTTATGTTGACGACTATATTTGGATCACTTTTGTTGAAAGGCATCGGTGTCGGCTTTGGATTGACACACCCCCTCTCTCTCAGGTTACGAATGGAAATTTTATGGAGGGGGCACTTGTTGGTGTGTTGCTAGGGTCCAAAGTGATTTATGGAGGGAAGACGCTCGCGGAGGAGCGTAAAGATCTAATTGAGCAACTTTCCTCACCGTTATACATCCGAGATCCGCCTTTTGCTAAGGTGTATTCTTTCCTTTACGTAGTGTAAATAAATAAAATAAAAAGTTAGTTTGCTTTTGCATGTTTGTTTTCGTATGTTTTTCTTTCTTTTCTAGGAACTTTTGTCGAGATCTAATACTCTTCCAACATTGCAGACAATGTTTATTTTAAGTTTGGGGGAGAGTGTTAGAATCTTTAGGATTGTTAGGATTTTGAGCACTGTAGCTAAAATATTTTTTTTGAGATGCCTCTATTTTGCCCTCATTCTATGAACTTCATTGCATATCATATTTTGCCTCCTCGTCCCTACGCCGTTAACTTTATGCTTAGTCCCTACATGCTTAATGACATGCAATTTTTTCGGATTGTCATTTTGGTATCAACTTCTTCGATGTTTGATTGGCACGTTTTAATTTCTTTTCTATCTTGGAGTCAAATGCTAATATGCCATGCATGAAACTATTTTAGATGTCGTGATACTCTCTTTGAGATAATTTGGGAAAAGTTTGGTGTAAGTAATTTCATGTTGGGATGAATGATGTAGTTTTTGATTGGATTGGGGATGGCCAATTTGTTATACTTTATTTTCCTCCTAAGGAGTGGGTGGATGAGTTGATAAGTCATGTTGAGAATGAGAATGAGAGTTAATATAAGTGAATGTTTCTTTCTAATCAAATCGAGTAGCCGGTGCCCCACGAAACATTGGGGAGGACGCCAAAGATGAGATTTAGGGGATCACTCCATCCATTTGCCTATATAGCGTTATCTTGTGTATGCAAAGGTGGCAGTGTTTGCATTTCATATCGTTATCGTGTGAATGCAAAACAAAAACATAAACATACAAAATCCAATAGAATACAAAAAAAGAGAGAAAATGAAAAAAATGAAAAAAAATGAATGAATAAATGAAAGAATAAGCAACATGAGTGATGCAATCTCATCTCCCACAACGTAGAGGAAATTTCTTTTGTTTTGGCCACTTCCTTGAAGATTGAAAACCATGACATCGTGATATTTTCCAACCTATGTGATACGGTGCTTGTTACCTTACTTGTCTTGGAATTGGATTGAGGAGAATGACATTTGTTGTTTACTTTCATACATTGTGTATATTGGCTTTGAAATCATTTGGAAATACCATCTGAAGTATGCCATGATGATATCTTGAGTTGGTGCATGTTTTTCAATTTAATCCGAATTTATCGCATATTTTTCTAGGGACTACCAAAAAGCTAGTTGGGTGGTGTGATTCGGGATTTAAATTACTTATTTTCCCCCTCATTTCTGGGTATTTTATGTACATATCATATTTAATTTGGCGTTGATACATGTGTTTTCGTGATATCATGGATTATTAACGTCTAATATATTTTTATACATAAAATACGATTTTTATGGACTAATTTTTGCTCCCCTTATTTTTCAGGTACTTCTGGGATTTTTCTGGATTTTCTGTAATATTTCCAGAATTTTTGGGAGATTCGGGCTATTTTCCGTGCATTTTGGAAGCAAGAAAGGAGTTTCTGATATTAAAAAAAGAAAATCGAAAAAAAATAAATAAATAAATCAAAGATTTGGGCCGGCCCAAGATCGTGGCCCGCTCTCAGCAGCGGGCCATCGCTTCCGATTTTATTTAAAAAATAATTAAAAACGACGGAAGCGGGCCTGCCCAGCTGCCAGCCCGCTCCCAAAAAATTGCCAGCGCGCGCGCGTTAGCTGCCGGTGGGTCGGGCGTAATTGCCCCGACCCGCAACCCATAAATTCGACCCGCATGAGCGTAAAACTTGGCCTGTGAGTAATTTTTTGGACAGCTTCGTTTTTTTGAGCTGCTCTTCGGCAAAGAGAGGTTTTTTGGGTTTTCTTCTTCCCCATTAGGGCTAGGGCTAGGGCTTGGAGGTTGATGAAGCTTAGAGCTTGGAGGAGCACTTGGGAGAGGAAGATTTCATCATGAAGTGACACTTGGGTGAAATTTCTTTAATCTCTTGTGTATTTGCTTTATGGTTTTGTGTTGTAATTTGGATGATAATTTTGAGTAAAGATTTCTTCTTTTTCATTATGATTCTCTAAATCTAGCTTGTGTGGTTGTGTTGTGTGATTGTTGTTGTTGGGTTGTAAAATTCATCTCTAGCATGTGTTTATCTTCTAAATTGGTGGATGAAACTTGAGTTAGTTTGTTTATTGGAACCCCAAGGGGAAATCCAAGAAGAGGATCATCCTAGCGGACCCTCTCTAATGTGCTCATTGTCTATTACTCGCATGGGTTTCATTCATTACTTATTGCACCCCACTTGTTCGATGAAATGCCGCATTCTCCGATTGAGTGTCCTTCACCGGATAATCAATTGAGTCATATTTGGGATAATTTTTTGTGCCCACGGCCTCATTCACATGCACACCACGTGAGTCCTCCTCGTTACTTGTCGATTCGGTTCTCTAACCCTAGCCACTTAGGATAGAATTGTAGATTCAACACACGTTTTCCCCACATTGTCCACCATTAGCGAGGTGGTTGTTTCACGCTATTTTCTTTCTTTATCGATCAATTTTGTGAATATAGAACAACTTGTCCCTGTGATCCGACCCGGTACTCACCTGTTATAAATTTATTGCATTGACACTCTTACGCTTAGGAGTGGAGGGCGTGCTCCTTGCGCGTCCTCACGTTCAACCACCTGCTCCGGGCCCTTGTGTTTGGTAAACCCCACATAGCAGCTCCGGGATAGCTCCTGGCTCCCGCGCACTAGCCCCACCCCTCGTGGAGTCTGGAATTTAACCATCTGGTGCAGCAGGCTGGGGAGCGCTTCAATGGCCGTCATGTATGGTCGCTCTATGATCCCGTTGTACGTCGAGCAATGTCGACGACAACGAACTGCATCATACGCGTGACGACCCTTGGCTCCTCTCTGAGCGACACCGGCAAGGTGATCACCCTAGCAATGGGAACCGAGTGGCTGGTGAAGCCGACGATGGGTCCCATGCAAGGCCTTAAGTCCACCTACTTCAGCCCCATCTTCTCAACCGTCAACATGAACAGAATGTCACAGGAGCTTCCGATGTCGATCAGGAGGCGGATGATGATGGACGTCCCGATCTGGGCTTCGATGATGATGGCGTCGTCATGCGACAGGTCAACTCCCTCCAGGTCATCATCAATGAAGGTAATGGGAGGTCGAGCCACCCTTCTCTGCTTTGCATCGATGCCCAGGTCCGTCGCCATCACCTACGTGCATACGCCTTCTTGCTCAATGCCGACGCACCCCATGAGGACGGTCCGTCGCATATCACATCTATGTGCATAACCGCCCTTGGTGGGGAGGCTCTTCCTGCTCGTTGCTTCGGGGTGGGTCCGGCCTCCATGCTCCTCGCGGAGCTCTCTCTTCTCAGATCGGCCTCCTGCCCTCGACGAAGCCCCCAAGGTGACCCGCTTGGATCAGTCGCTCGATCTCCCTCTTCAGGGTGAAGCAATTATCGGTATCATGACTGTGATCCCGATGGTACCTGTAACGGCCGGTACCCACTATTCGTTATACGACTGTGCGTATAGCAATTTCGGGTACCTGATTGGTTTTGTCGCTTTGTATGTGAGTCGTGTCGTTGAGTTGATAAGGCCGTTGCACCTTGGTTGCATCCTTAGCAAGCCACCCCCGACGTGTGCCCAACTTGGGATTACTGTCGCTTTTGGACCCCGTATCCTATGTATGCTTTTCGTTCACGTAGTCTTGTTCGTGCACGAAATTATTTTAGATCTTGTCTGTATCCAAACCCTATAGTGTGATATGCCGTTGTGATCCTCTCTGAGAGTATTTAAATTGTGGTGTTAATTGGGAACGTCATTTCACGGGTCGTTCTTCCACGATTTGATCTTATTTGATGAGACGTCGCGATTTTCACTTTTGTTGCGAGACCTTTTTATTTTTAATTTCGTTTCTCGACGTCGAAATTGTGATCAGTCTTCTCTGTCTCCTTTCTCTCATCGCCCCGGTCACCCCAGTATTTATTTCATGATTTTTGGGCTTTGTTTGACCTACTTTTACTTTTTGACCAACCTAGTATACATTTAACCCTAAGTATCACATTGTATTATTCTCTAATAATGGATTAATAATAATCTACATCAGATATTTTGACTTAGCCTAGTTTTAAACCCACTTAGCCCACACACACCCACGCAGGAGAGAGGGAGAGGGTGAGAGTCCTTATTTTTTTTAATAATAGACAAAACCAATTCAAAGCAAACCCTATACCCTAACTGTTATAGCCCAAGCCCCCACGTTTTCAGCCCCTATCATCACGTGAGCCTCTCCCCTATTAAACATGACCTAGGGCAATCTTTTTTCACAGCACACGTCACACGGCGCCGCCCTAATACTCTCCACGCAAACAACCCCGAGCCCGCTAATTTTTGCATTCTCCGGCCAAGTCGTCGTCGCCCGACCAGCCTACACCCTTGCCTGATGTCCCTTCTCCCGCTACGCCGCCGTGGGCCTCCGGTCATCGTCAGACTTCGCCCCCTTCGCCGGAAAGCACCCTAAGCACAGCTCGCAGCAGCACAGCTGCTATTCCTCACTGCAGAAGCGCGCTCCGCCTGCAGACAGCGTCGACGGCCTCCCCTCCAACGTCCTAACCATCCTCCGGTGTACCCTCGCCCCTCTGGCCGCCGTAGGGCCCTGCTGTTCACCGGAGACAGCCGCAAAACCGCCATGGGCCGCCGTTGATCACAGCAGCAGCTGTAACATCGTTGCGCGTGCTGCCGCCGCCGCAGGACGTTTCTCCCCTCCGTCGTCGACCCCCTGGACACCCCCGCTGCCGTTGATATCATCCCTCAGGCCGTTAACACCTGAAACAGCGAACGCTCTCACTGTTTTGTGTGTTTAGCGACGTATCAACGCGTCGTCGAGTTCTCACCGTACCCCCTCGCTGTTGGAGTCTTCCGAGAGTCCCCTACTTCTCCTAGGGGTGTGTAACGGCCGGTACTCGCTATTCGTCATACAACTGTGCGTATAGCAATTTCGAGTACCTGATTGGTTTTGTGCTTGGTATGTGAGTCGTGTCATTGAGTTGATAGGGTCGTAGCACCTTGGTTGCATCCTTAGCAAGCCACCCCCGACGTGTGCTCAACTTGGGATTACTGTCGCTTTTGGACCCCGTATCCTATGTACGCTTTTCGTGCACGTAGTCTTGTTCGTGCACGTAATTATTTTAGATCTTGTCTGTATCCGAACCCTATAGTGCGATATGCCGTTGTGACCCTCTCTGAGAGTATTAAAATTGTGGTGTTAATTGGGAACATCATTTCATGGGTCGTTCTCCCATGATTTGATCTTATTTGATGAGACGTCGCGATTTTCACTTTTGTCGCGAGACCTTTTTATTTTTAATTTCGTTTCTCGACGTCGAAATTGTGATCCGTCTTCTATGTCTTCTTTCTCTCGTCGCCTCGGTCACCCCAGTATTTATTTCACGATTTTTGGGTTTCGTTTGACCTACTTTCACTTTTTGGCCAACCTATTATACATTTAACCCTAAGTATCACATTGTATTATTCTCCAATAATCGATTAATAATAATCTACATCAGATATTTTGACTTAGCCTTTTTTTAACCCCACTTAGCCCACTCACACCCACGCAGGAGAGAGGGAGAGGGTGAGAGTTCTTTTTTTAATAATAGACAAAACCAATTCAAAAACTATTCTAATAAACCCTACCTAGACCTAAGCACTAGCTCCCCACGTGCTGCCATTTCTCCCCACTATTTATTTAGCCATAGGGTATTATTTTAACCTAGGTTTTCTAAATTTTTCTCCCAGCAATTAAATCAGCCGCCGCCTGTGTCTTCGTTTCTCCATGCACACACGTCGAGCCAGCCGTCCTTCTCATCACTCGGACCCCTCGACTTCCGACGAACATCCCCGCAAGCACAAGCAGGCCGACCTTCCCTCCGACCCAGCCACCTTGCCGTCGATCCTAGCCCGAACCCCGGCGCTGCCATCTCCTCCGTCGGTGTTGCCGTCCTCCCAGGCACCGCAGCCACGCTGCTACTCGCAAAACAGGCCGTAGCCCGTGCTGCAACTCGCGCAGCAGGGCCAACAGCGATCTACTGCTCTTCGCGGCGGCGCCGTCGCACGCATGCCCTGTCAGTGCTGCCCCTGGCCGCCGAACCCCGGCGGTATTCTCCCCTGGTGCAGCAGCGACGAGCTACTGTTCTTGCGGTAGCAACACTATCTTCACGCGGCAGCGACGTTATCTTCACACGGCAGCCACGTCCGACAGCCTCCGGGTTGTTGTCGACATCCCACACGCTGATACGAAGCCTCCCCTAGCCGCTGTCCGTATGTGTCGACGTTTCCCTAGCCGTAGCCAACTCGCGTCGAGCTCTCGATAGTTCGTGGGATCCCTTCTTCTTCACGGTTAGTAAACATTCACTGGACACCCTACGTTTGGTTGCCGATAATTTTTATGAACTATTAATAGGTCTTGATCTATTGGTAATCTTGTTATAACAATGTTAGTGATGATTATAGGGTTAATAACTCGTCTAAATGACTTATTGTTAACATGATAGCCTAGATTGTTCTTACAATTGTTGATTAATTGTCGTACTAGCTACGCGGCGTATATTATCATGTTAATAATATATGTGATCATTAATACTGATGTGTCACACTTTGGAATAGAGAACCTAATTAAAATTGATTTATTAGACGTCCCAGGTTGCCTAATAATTTCTTGTTCCGTCGTAACGAACTCATTCGTGCTCGTGATTTTTATCACAGAGTATCCGTCTTCCTATACCGTACGCACTGCAGGAATCCAACCCCTGACGTCGCTACCCGACGTCAGAGTAGCTCTCGCATCGTGTTGAGGTAAGTCCCGCTCCGTAGGAACCCACACCGCATGTTAACAAGATAAAAACTGTAATTTTATTGTGTTGGTTAATTCACTAATTGAAGATAATGAATACGGGACTGTAGGTTGGTGTGATGATTGGTGTTTGGGCACATAGGTAGAACTGGACTCCTTGATCTTGTGACTATCAGCACGTCCCTCTTCAGGCAAGTGAAACTTGCCAATTAGTGCTTTAGGCCATGTCTGAGGCCATTTTCTTGCTTTAGGCGTAAAAGAGACTAGGCGACGAAATGATACTCGCCTAGACGCAATTTTAAGATCTAGCTTGACAACGAAGCTAGATCTGTCACCCTGCCATGTCATTCATGCATATCTGCCTGTCACGTTTAATTTTGGTAACTGCATGCTCTTAATTGTACTCTGCCTGCCACGTTTAAATTCTTTACCTGTACACATTTAAATTACAACTTGCCATGCCATGTCATCCATGTTTGAGTGTCGCATTCGTAGCACACGCTACAATACTTGGACATCCTTGTTCATGCTAGGCACCTGCGTTGCAGGCACAACCCTATGCCAAATAAACTTCATGGCTCATGATCCAGAAGCGGGCTACATGTGTTGGTCAAAAGCCAATGCCTGGTACACGTGGAGGGGTAGGGATAAGCGATCACTTGAGCTTAGGAGTTGGCCCGTACAGCCACTCTAGCCAAAAGGCGTAATCTCTGAGCACGACGTGTTTACTTGACTTGTTAAATCCATGTGATTGTTTAGTAGCTTTGCTACCCATGCCATGTTGTACTTGTGCCTTGTTAAACTTGCTGCCATGTCATACTTGTCGCATTTATTTAATTGTTGCATTCATACTTCAAAATGCCATGTCATCGTACGTTTTTAGAACTGCAAGGTTGCTTTACTTTCCTTTTAGTTTCCTTGCACAAAGTCTTTGTAGACTTTGCAGACATGCGCCCTCGTCTCTTTGGGTGTCGCATGTTAGTTGCTGAGCCAGAGTCCGTTGCTGAGGACGAGAAGTTCATGGACATTGAGCCTGGGTCCACAGTTGACGTAGAGTGCGAGGACACCGGTGACCAGTCGTAGAGTTTTCCTTTGTCGTTACTTTTGCTTAGTCTGTTGTTAGGTTGTTGGTGAGTAGCACCTTTCTTTCTGTACGTTGTTTACTTTCGTTGGCCATGCTGGGGCCTTTTAGACTCTTCTTTTAGCCTGGTGGCTTTTCTGGGATGTTGAAATTTATTGTGGACATTCTGAGATTGGTTATTTTATGTCTCTTTCTTTATTATTATTTTTGTTCCGTATTACACTTGTAGGGACCTCTACTTGGTTTAAATCCAGACGCTTTACAGACTGGAGCCTCACAGCTCCAAGTCTGAGCGGACCTTCTCACGTCTCGCCTCCATTTTAGGGAAGCGGGTCGTGACCGGTTTTGTTAGTGGTCCATGCAGGTCCCCTCTTGCAACTGCGAATTATCGGAACAACGATAATAAAAATAGAATGTCCATTAAATAAATTGCAACATCCGAGTCATAAGCCTTGAGCCTAGTTCTAATTGTTTTTCTATGTCACTAGGTGGTAAGAAGACTTAGTTAGACGTATGTGCTTGCTAGTTAGAGGTCCCTGATTGTTAGTTAGACTCCATGCTAGGAATTGATTTAATCGTCTTAGGAGTTACCTTAGTGGCTCTTGCCTAACTCTGACCATATTAGACTTCTAGAAATTCTTTAGTCGTTCATCGATTTCGGGCCCAGCTGAACGTAATTTTAATTTCTCTTAGGACCCGTTCCAGAGATCTCTATTACAGTTTAGTTCATTAGAGAGTCTTAAATTTAAGTCTCTCTTGATCTTCAGTCGACCCGGTAATTAGAACCCTGCTTCTATCATTTTTCCTGATCATTACACTTTCGTGTTATCGACCGTAGGACTCCATCGTAGCAGTTTCACTAAATTATTCCCTTCATGTTTACGTTTTATTTGATTCACTTCCTTCCTTTCGAATCACGTGAATCTACATGTCACCATCGTCAATCGTTGAACTTCTCCATTACTATCCTGACCATTCGATAAATATTTTCAATGTTATCTATTTTGAATTTCTTTTCCGGTTTAAGTTATTTGAAAACATTCAACACGCATTTAAGACCCCTTACATTCCCTGAATTTCGAAATTTTTCGCTGAAATCTTTAAAATTATTATCTTATCATATTTACTAACCTATGTCTTCCACACTCACGTAAATATCTTAATTTCTTTATGTAATGACATTTTGAAATTTCAAATTACCATTTCCTCATTTACTATATATAAACTACGCAAGTTTAATTCAACAACTTATTTTATCGACTCCTAAATATTTTCCTATGCGAAAGAGAACTCCAACTTTTCAAGTATGACCGTTTTATACTTTTAGTGTTTTAACTTATATCATTTACGTCCTATTTCCGGTAGCGTATGAGGGTAATATGACATCTTTCTTCCCCACCTAAACATCCACAATTATATCCCAGTTTCTCTTGATCAATTTATCTCCTTATCCTCACTCTACCTGAACCCATTCTTTCCGATCTTGTTTCGTTACGTTATCTGATCTTGATTTCCTACCTCTTGCTTAGTCATCCCACTAGTGCTTGTCGTTGCTTATGTCACACCAGTTTAGTGGGCCCTTTGGTTTTGGGATGTAGTCGTGGCGCATGAATAAAGGTAGAGTGTGTGGACCCGAATGAGCGTGCTACCCTCAGAGTATTAATAATTGACTCTTGTATTATGTATGTATGATCAGTGTTATTCGTGATATATGCGTAAAGTTGTATATATGGTGGTGTTATTATATATGTGCGGACAGGGCCGGTTCTATGGCAAGGCCACTTAGGCGGCCGCTTTAGGCCTCCAATTTTGAGAGGCCTCATATTTCATTTTATTCCTAAGCCCAACAACATTTCTGCCTGCTTAATTAAAATTTTCCAGACCATTTTTGCTGTCATGTGATCTTATTTCTCCCACAGGGTCCGCTGCAATGCTTGGGGATTGTTGTGATGTGCGGTCCGCCTTAGGTCCAACGGATAAAATTGAAAGAGAGGTTAACAGAATTTCAAGAGTCAAGTCTCAAACCCTAGCCCTCCAACGCCAAAGCGTCGTTGCTCTCTCTCTCTCTCTCTCTCTCTCTCTCTCTCTCTCTCTCTCTCTCTCTCTCTCTCTCTCTCTCTCTCTCTCTCTCTCTCTCTCCCCCCGCGCCTATCATAGTCTCCCTTTGGCTCCAATCGACATCATTGGTCGATTCGACACCTCTGTCTCTCGCCCTCTGGCCTCGAACCTTCCATCTCTATCACTCTCTTGGACACTCCGTCTCTCTCCAGCTCCAATCGCTTCCAATTGGCCCCGGCCTCGGCCTCAGAGTCTCAGAGACTTAGAGACTTGGACACGAACCATGTAATCAAGCTGTTAGGAAAGACTATTCCTCTTCCTTGACCCGGAAAAGGAGGGCGCAGAGATGCCAATACAGTAAATTTTTATTTTTATATTTTATTTTAATTATGTAATTGATGGGTTTTCAATCTCTGGTTATTGATGTGGGGTATAGCTGCTATTATTTATCTCTTGTGAATTTATTTTGCATGTTGTTCTAATGAGCAAGTTACTAGCATGTTTTTTAAAATTATGTTTTTCAAAATTAGCAAATCATATCTCTCCGGCTCTCCTAGTCTCTCTCCGGCCTCGTCTCGTGACAGTGTCTTCGACTCTTCGATAGATTAAGGTTTAATATGATAATATTTTTGGTAATTTATTTTTTAGGTCATCTGCAAGAAACTGAGAAAGTTTATTGAATTGATTCGAAATTTCGAAGGAGCCCTAATTATTGAATTAGTGAATTGCTTGCTCATTTGATTGCATTATTGTTAGTGTTTTCACACCACAACAAATTGATGCTTTCTTCCGTTATGTTCATGCGTTAAATTTAGTTATATGAAGACTCCCAAAAATTTTGCATTAGTACTTAGGCCTCATATTTTGTTTCGCTTTAGGCCCCATTTATGCTTGAACCGGCCCTGTGTGCGGATAGCTATACCACTTTAGGGATGTCTGTACAAATATTGGAAATTGTATTGGGGCATATACTAGTAGTGTATGTAGTTGAAGATACTTGTGAATGCTTGATATGTATATGTATATTAGTAAGTCAGGTGAATGTTAGGTGTAATAATAATAGGTGCATTTATAGTTAAGTGAGTAGGCCATTTATATGACCTATATGTTAGTACGTGCGAGTATGTGCTCGTACGTAGATATGTATTGTGCTTAGACGTAAGTAGTTATGCATTTACTGCATGAGTATATGTGATATACGTATGGTAGTAGGATTATAATTTTGATTGGTATTGTTTGCCTTTACGGGATGTTGTGTGCGTGTATACCATGAGATACACACGATTATCGCATATCTTAATTATGGTTGGATAAGTATATGTGTGAGTATACTAATTATAGGTAGAAGGATATAGTGTGAATATATGTTACATGTGTGTGACTATACGGTGAATGCATATATATTAGGGAGGGTATTATAATTATACGTGTTCTGATATTTGTGATATTATTATGGTATGTAAAGTGATTGAATTATGTGGGTGTGACCGGTGTGACCTTACTAAATATAGTGATCGATATTATAGTAGGTATGTGGTTAAGTTGGTAGATGTATATATATTAGGGTGTTGTGTTGGTGAAGGTATAAGTATTGTGTTATGTGTATAGAGTGTTTTGATATGGGTTTTGAGTCTCACTCAAGTTTGAGCGGGTATACTCTAAGTATATTGTTACAAATGTCTGTGGTTGCGTGTAGTACCATGATTATAGCGATGGATGGTGTATGTATAGTGATAGGGTTGTTTGTGCCTGGTTGTGTTACGCACATGATTGTGGGTCGCTATACCAGTATATAGTTATAGGTGTTGGTTGTGGTATAGTTATTTACTAAGGACTTGCCTGTGTGAACGTATGTGTGCTAGCTAAACTAGGTGTAGATGTGCTGAATGTATAGTGATATGATTGATATATATGAATGGAATGCTAGCGTGCGTGGGTGTGCACCATGCACGGGTAAGTATGTGCTTAGTTACAGGTTGGTGACTATGGTATATGTGGCTTGTCGTGAATATAGTTATAGGACCGTATGTGATGTGAATATATGGTGAAATATTTGCATGCATTTGAATGACTATAAAATTGTGAAATTATAGTAGATATAGAAAACTTGATTTAATAATGGTATGTGTGATTACTTGTGTTGATATGTTGGCATTGGATGTACACCAGGAGATATAGGGAGTAGTGTATCCTTATTGTTTTGTACATAGGTAGTTATCTAAACGTGGAGTATTACGATGGTATTTGCTGGTGTGAACTATTTAATTGTTTGTGAGTATGTGCACCATGGTATGTAATAAGTGTTTAATAGTTATATAAGAATGTACGTGACTATATGAATGATTAAAATATGTGTATGAATTTGAATGGCTATTATAGGTATAAGAGTATAATGTGCGTGAATGAATACATGTTAGTAGTGTTAATGTTTGACTACCTAGTGCATATATAAGCACTTGTAATGACTATACCCGGTTTAAATTATAATGTGATATGATTGGGGTAGTTACTAGAGCGACTATATATGCTAGAAAGTCCGAGGACGGACTTTATCCTAAGGTGGGTAGGATGTAACGGCCGGTACTCGCTATTCGTCATACGGCTGTGCGTATAGCAATTTCGAGTACCTGATTGGTTTTGTGCTTGGTATGTGAGTCGTGTCGTTGAGTTGATAGGGCCGTAGCATCTTGGTTGCATCCTTAGCAAGCCACCCCCGACGTGTGCTCAACTTGGGATTACTGTCGCTTTTGGACCCCGTATCCTATGTACGCTTTTCGTGCACGTAATTATTTTAGATCTTGTCTGTATCCGAACCCTATAGTGCGATATGCCGTTGTGACCCTCTCTGAGAGTATTAAAATTGTGGTGTTAATTGGGAACGTCATTTCATGGGTCGTTCTCCCACGATTTGATCTTATTTGATGAGACGTCGCGATTTTCACTTTTGTCGCGAGACCTTTTTATTTTTAATTTCGTTTCTCGACGTTGAAATTATGATCCGTCTTCTCTGTCTTCTTTCTCTCGTCGCCCCGGTCACCCCAGTATTTATTTCACGATTTTTGGGCTTCGTTGGATCTACTTTTACTATTTGACCAACCTATTATACATTTAACCGTAAGTATCACATTGTATTATTCTCTAATAATGGATTAATAATAATCTACATCAGATATTTTGACTTAGCCTAGTTTTAACCCCACTTAGCCCACACACACCCACGCAGGAGAGAGGGAGAGGGTGAGAGTTCTTACTTTTTTTAATAATAAACAAAACCAATTCAAAAACCAATTCAAAGCAAACCCTATACCCTAACTGTTATAGCCCAAGCCCCCACGTTTTCAGCCCCTATCATCATGTGAGCCTCTCCCCTATTAAACATGACCTAGGGCAATCTTTTTTTCACAGCACACGTCACACGGCGCCGCCCTAATACTCTCCACGCAAACAACCCCGAGCCCGCTAATTTTTGCGTTCTCCGGCCAAGTCGCCGTCGCCCGACCAGCCTACACCCTTGCCCGATGTCCCTTCTCCCGCTGCGCCACCGTGGGCCTCAGGTCATTGTCGGACTTCGCCCCCTTCGCCGGAAAGCACCCCAAGCACAGCTCGCAGCAGCGCAGCTTCTATTCCTCGCTGCAGAAGCGCGCTCCGCCTGCAGACAGCGCCGACGGCCTCCCCTCCGACGTCCTAACCCTCCTCCGGCGTGCCCTCGCCCCTCTGGCCGCCGTTGGGCCCCGCTATTCACCGGAGACAGCCGCAAAACTGCCATGGGCCGCCGTTGATCGCAGCAGCAGCTGTAACGCCGCCGCCGCACGCTGCCGCCGCCGCATGCCGCTTCTCCCCTCCGCCGTCGACCCCCTGGACACCTCCGCTGCCGTTGATATCATCCCTCAGGCCGTTAACACATGAAACAGTGAACGCTCTCGCTGTTTTACGTGTTTATCGACGTATCAACGTGTCGCCGAGTTCTCACCATACCCCCTCGCTGTTGGAGTCTTCTGACAGCCCCCTACTTCTCCTAGGGGTGTTTTTCGATGTCACGAACATCTCCTACGACGCTCAACGTCGTAGACTTTGCGTACGTCGAACCGTTCGTCCCGGTTCGTTGTTACGGCTTTCCGGAAGCCGTAAAAACGTCTACCGACCGCTTACCCACCGATTGGAATCTTGATCGCTGATCTGGACGCTGCCCAAGAATAGGCGAGCGTGGAATCTTAATTGGAATCTGGATTTGGAGCGCGTTCTTTTTATTCCAACCCCTGGCGTCGCTACCTGACGCCAGGGTAGCTCTCGCGTCGTGTATGGGTAAATTCTGAACACTTAGGACCCCCAACCCATCCATGTTAAATAAGATAAAAATCGGTAATTTTATTGTCTGGTAATTCACTAATAAAGATAACTTAATTTGGGACTGTAGGCTGGTGGATCCGAGAACATAGGTAGACTGGACTGGTTGGACAATATTTGTTGAATGGTTGATTTCAGGCAAGTGAAACTTGTCCGTTACTTGTTTAGGCCATGTTTTAGGCCACTTTTGTATCGTAGCGTAAAAGAGACTAGGCAGTGAAATGATAGCTGCCTAGACGCCTACTTGATCTAGCTTGACAACGAAGCTAGATCCAACCCCTTTTACTTGTTTTGTTCATGCTGCTATGTCATCCATGCATTTGTAACTGCCATGTTTAAATTCCTTATCTGTACGCATTTAAATTACAGCTTGCCATGTCATGCCATCCATGTCTGATTGTTGCATTTGTAGCACACGCTACTATACTTGTACTTGCTTGTTCAGGCTAGGCACCTGCATTGCAGGCACAACCCTATGCCAAATACACTTCCTGGCTCGTGATCCAGAAGTGGGCCATTTGTGTTGGTCAAAAGCCAATGCCCGATACACGTGGAGGGGTAGGGTTGAGCGACCACTTAGCGTAGAAGTGTGTCCGTACAGCCACTTCAGTTGTAAGGCATGAACTCTGTGCACGACATGAAAATGTGACTTGTGATTGTTAGTAGTTTGCTACTCTTACCATGCCATGACAGATGCTTGTTGTACTTGTTTTTTTTACCTGTTGCACTCATACAATAACTGCCATGTCATTGCATAAATTTTAGAACTGTTAGATTGTTTTACTTTTCTTTTAGTTTCCTTGCACAAGTCTTTTGTAGACTTGTTGACATATGCCCCTCTCTCTTTTGGGTGTCACATGTTAGACCCTGAGCCAGAGACCGTTGCTATGGACGAGGTGTTCGCTTATGCCGAGCTTGAGCCCACGTTTGACGAGGAGTTCGTGGACACCAGTGACCAGTCATAGAGACTGTTCTGAGTTACTTCTGTTTTAGGTTGCTGTTAGTTGTCGATGCGTAGCACCTTTACTTTCCGTACGTTGTACTTTTGTTGGCCATGCTTGGGCCTTTTAGACTCTTTTTCTTTCCAGCCTGGTGGCTTTTCTGTGATGTTGGGACTTATTTATTATGGACATTCTGAGATTGAATAAATTTTTATCTGTCTCTCTTTCCTTATTATTATTGTTGTTCTGCTTCGCATTTGCAAGGACCTGAACTCCGTTAAATCCAGACGCTTTACAGACTAGAGCCTCACAGCTCCAAGTCTGAGCGGACCTTCTCACGTCTCGCCTCCATTTTAGGGAAGCGGGGTGTGATAGTACCGACAATACTTCTGGAGATCTCTCCTCGCCGGATCCGACCTCAACTCTCTAGGCGGCTCCGGTAGCAGCCCGGCCCTTGTCGCCGCGGCTAACACCTCTATCATTGGGGCGTTGAGCTGTGTGTATTGGGCCTGCTGGGGTCCATCCAACCTCGGGATCGCCCGCACGGGTTCTTTGGCGGGGGCGAATTCTCGCACTAGGCCAGGCGATCTTGCGGGCGACGCCCCTCAGGGTCGCCTCTTGGTTGGGCCAGCTGGTCGTAGCCCCGGGGCCTGTCTTCTTGCCTCGGCCTGGGATGGGACCGTGGCTCGCCATGGGACGCCCCGGCCTGGGTGACCTGCTTCTTCACGCCGAGAGCCTCCTCGCTCAACGTGTACCTTTCCGCCTGAGTGACTAGCGTGTCGTAGTCAGCAGGTGGGTCTCAGAGCAAGGACTTGTGGAGGATTCGGTTCGTCAGTCCCGCCTAAAAGGCCATCATGACCACCTCGTCACCGCAGGCCACCACTCCCAGTTTCTCGTCCTGGAAGCGGCGCAAGTACTTTCTGATCGTATCCCCTTCCTTCTGGAGGATCGTGAAGAGGTAGTCCATAGGCTTCTTCCTGGTACGCCCGGCTCGGAACTGCTGGCAGAATTTATGAGATAGCTCATCAAAGTTCTCGATGGACCTCGCAGGCAAGCCGTGGTACCATTCTAAGGCCGAGTCCCGCAGACTCTGCTGGAACCCACGGCAAAGGAATGCATCGTCCACGTCCTGCATCTCCATTGCCCCTCGGTACTGCTACATGTGCATAAGGGGGTTGCCTCCCCCGTTGTAGGTCACTAGGTGGGGGGCTAGGTGGGGGGCCTTGAACCTCGTGGGTCTTGGGGCCGAAGTTATCCATCACGCCAGTGGTGTGGCCTCCTCCGGGTAAGCGAGGCGCTCGGGGGTGCGCTCCCTCCGCCTCTCTGGGGTTCGGCTTCGGTACCCGCCTGGGCTGCTGATGGTCATCACACACCGGGGAGGGAAGAGGTCGCCTTGGAGGACTGCTTCCGCGTGGCAGGGATCTGGGGGAGGGCGGACTGCGGGTGTTCCTGTATCGCAGCCTCGCAGGGCCAAAGTCGATACCTCTGGGATCTCCCGATTCTCCTGATTCTCCCTCCGAAGCCTCTCTTACTCCGCGAAGATGAAGCGAAGCTGACGACGAGCGGCTTATTCGTAGAGGCGGGCTTGCTAAGCGGCCTCCGTCGCCTCGTCTTGGCATTTTTTGTTCGCAGTCACTTCTTCGTCACGCCTTTGCCGCCGCGCGGCCTCCACCTATTCGTCCAGGAGTTTTTGTTGGGTCGATATCTCCTCAGCGAGCCCTCTCTGTCCCACTTCTGCCTCAAACTGAGGATGAAGATTCCGCCTCAAGTTTGGGGGCTCAGAGGGGCCAGAGGCGCTTCAGCCCTGGTAGCCACGAAACCTTCCATCATTTTGATGAAGGTCTCGAAGCTCTGCTGCACATCACGAGCCGAGGCCTGGACAGTTTCAACCACCGTCTCAGGGGGGAAGATTGATGGCATGCGTCCTCGGGTGAGAATGCGATTCTTGATCCATGGGGGATTTGCCGTGGTCGGGGTTCCGGTTGATGGGTATGGAGTTTGACATGGGTGTGACCCTTCGGTTCCCACAGATGACGCCAATTGTTGCGAGGTAAAACTCGCGTACAATGAATTTGTATTAAGGGGAACCAAGGGCACGGTGGTTAGGATTTGGATGTGATTAGGATAGGCTATTTGACAGGAAATGAGTGTAGTGACGAGACTGAGCGCACTACAAAGGCCGACTACGGGATCGATTACACGAGGACTCTGCCCCACGACCGCACTGCCGGAGGTGGAAATTGAGCGCGACCTGTGAAGACGAGCTCGCCTGCACAAGGAACAGCTTATCAGAAAGGCCGGGTTGGGGTCCAACCCTTAGCCTCTCCGATGCCTAAGTTAGTATTAGGGCTTAAAAGCGGGGGCTAGGCACGCAGGTCGGACTAAGTGGGAGTCAACCTCATGTGACAAGTTATCATTTGTGGAAGAACAAAGTATGGAAGACCTTTGCTCTTGTGTGTGAGTAATGAGATTTCAGAGTTAATTTGCCAACTCCCTTCCCCGATGGAGGCGAATGGGTATTTATACCTGATGGAGGCGGTTAGGTGAGGTGACTTCACGTGCTGACTCAACGTACTGAGCTGGCTCATCTGTCAGTGGAAGCTTCGGACGAGGTTGTCAGGGTTTGGTGTGTCAGCCATGCTTTTGTCAGACGATGCAACGGCCAGGGGTGCTTTTGTCAGGGTGTCAGAGCCGAAATCACCAAGGGTCAGGGGCGCAACACCCAGGGGACACTTTGTCAGATTGTCGAGCGGCAGAAGTGTCAGTGACATCCTTGTACTAGGTTGTTTGTCGTGTCCGACACGCCAAAGAGTCACCGGATTGCGTTTGAGGAGCGAGGCCGCAGATGGGTCGCTAGGTCGCTCCTGATTGATGACGAGAGATCCGGTCGTACGCCTTGCGAGCTACGCTCGGCGAGCTCGGAGGGTAACGGGCGCGCAACCGACAAGGATTGTGGCGGAGTATGCCCCTCCCACTAGTCGAGGCAGAGGGCACCCTTCACCTAGTCGTGTTGGACTTTTAGGGTCAACGGGTGCCTTGCGGACCCTGGAACAAGTGGGCAGCCTTGGAGGTTGGGGCGAAGAGCACCATGCAACTAGTCTAGGCGGCCTTTGTGAAGGAGGGAGGGCGAGCTGGCCGGGTATCTGGCAAGCTTGGATGGAAGGTCGGACTATCACGATCCTTAGGTCGTAACAGGTTGTACCTCAATTAAAGAGAGGATGCCCACCAGGTTCGAGGGACAAAGCTCCTCGAAAAGAAAAAAGCATGGAGAAATAAAGATGAACCCTACACAGGATGCTGAGCTCAAACCAGTTACCTCTCCCCTCATACGTTCCCCGGATGAGGAAACTATAGGATAAACATCATTAAATTTTGTACATACAGGGGAGGTACTGGACAGAAAAAGCATTGTTGTTGATGACGACTCTGCGTTCAATATTGTCGTGCACGTAACTGAATACGACGATGACATCGAAGCACAATATCTTGCGGAATGTAAATGCAGAGATGATTGGCCAAAGTGGAATGAGGCAATAGGAGTATAGCTGGACTCAATCTTGAAACGCGAAGTTTTTGGACCAGTAGTCCAAACACATGAAAGTGTAAAACCTGTGGGTTAAACGTGTTTTTTCATTAGAAAAAGAAATGAAAATAACGAGATCGTACGCTACAAAGCACGGCTTGTAGCACATGGATTTTTCCAACGACTGCGGATAGATTATGAACAAACATATTCCCCTGTTATGGATGCGATCACATTCCGATTTTTATTAAGCCTACCATCTCTGGAAAGCCTAGAAATGCAGCTCATGGACGTTGTGACTGCATATCTATATGGCAATATAGATAAAGATATCTATATGAAACTCACTGACGGATATAAATTACCTCCAGAGATAGCAGAGAGTCCTCGGGACGTCTACTCTGTAAGGCTTCAAAGATCATTATATGGTCTTAAGCAATCAGGTAAAATGTGGTATAACAGACTGAGTGATTTCCTTGCAGAGCAAGGTTTCACCAATAATGAAGTCTGCCCATGTATCTTTATTAAAAGAACGGGAACATGATTTGTTATAGTCGCCGTTTTGTGGACGACCTAAATCTCATTGGATCTCCTTCAGAGATCGCTGAGATATCTGCAAGCCTAAAGAAAACTTTTGAAATGAAAGACCTAGGCAAAACAAAGTATTGTCTTAACTTACAAATCGAACACCTACGTGGTGGTATACTGTTACACCAATCCACATATACAAGGAAATTAGTGAAAAATTTCCTAATGGATAAATGTCATCCTCTAAGTACATCAATGGTCGTTAGATCCTTGAATGTACATAAGGACCCCTTCTGTCCGCTGGAAGAGGGGGAGGAAATGTTAGGTCCTGAAGTAACTTACCTTAATGTCATTAGAGCACTTCTAGATCTGGCTAATTGTACACATCCCGATATAGCATTCTTAGCGAATCATCTAGCCAGATATAGTGCAGCGCCCACAAAGCGCCACTGGAACGGAGTTAAGCAGTTTCTGCGCTACCTCCAGGGGTCAATTGACCTGGGATTATATTTCCCTAAAGGTGGATCTCCCACTTTAATTAGTTATGCAGATGCAGGTTACAGGTCTGATCCACACACCGAGAAATCACAAACTGGTTTTGTGTTCACCTACGGTGGTACAACCATCTCCTGGAAATCTGTGAAACAAACCACTACAACAATCTCATCCAACCATTCCGAGTTCCTCGCGATCAATGAAGCAAGCAAATATTGTGTATGGCTTCGTTCAGTCATTCATCACATCTTTGTGACTACCGACCTGAAGACTTGTGACCTTGAGCCAACCACGATATTTGAGAACAATGCAGTCTGCATAGCTCAACTACAGATTGGTTTCATCAAGGGAGACAAGACGAAGCACATATCTCCTAAGTTCTTCTGCTTCTCACGACCTACAAGAGGAGAAGCAAGTCGAAGTACAGCAGATTCAGTCTTGTAATAATTTAGCTGATTTGTTCACTGAGGCTCTGCCTAGATGTACTTTTGTTAAGCTTGTAAAAGGAATCGGGATGAGACAGCTGAGAGACCTACAAGCCTGAAGCTTGTACGGATCAGGGGGAGTAATCTGTGGGTTGTACTCTTTTTCCTTAAGACCGTTGGTTTTTTCCGCTGGGTTTTCCACAGCTATGGTTTTAACGAGGCAAACATGTTTACTCTAGATACAGAAGTATCAACCTCATTAGCATCATGAATCCTGAAGCATTCATATGCTAAGTCTTAGGTAATGGATGGATAAGGGGGAGTGTTATGAGTAAGGGAGACTTATGGTCTCCCCTCCCTCATTATCCACCTTAACACCCCACTATCATGTAGTGTGGTGAATCCTTGAACTACTAGACCAGCGTTCTACAATATGAATGAATAAAAGATACCATGAACTGTTGACATGATTGCTCTTTCTCCCAACAAGATGTACTTAGCTACAAAACGAAATGAAAACAGAAGCCACATCTGCACACTGGTGCTTATTTCTTAAATAAACCCAGCCATGACTACATTGTACAGCTAAATGCGGGAGCCTTTTAAGGTGGGGCCCATGGCCGGGTTATGTTTTTAACGGGGAAAATGTTCGGGGACCCAGAAAGCGATACGCAATTAGGACCAAACTCTTATAAATTGGGACCGAGCCAACATCATGCGCGCGCGTTCGGGTCACTGTTGGGCACGAGGCGGGAGGGAAACATTAAAAAATAACGAACGTGACCCCGGCCAGTGGGGACCACCCCTTGCGGGCGGCCCACATGGGAAAGACGGGCTTCATCTTGTGTGCGGACTCTGCAAGGCGTGGCCTTTCACGCTGTGTGGGGACCACACCAGGGATCACGCGGAGGGGGCGTGCGAGGGACTCGGGGTGAGCTGGGGCCCACTCCTTTGCGTGTCGCGGGGTCATTTTTAAAAAGTAATTATTCCCATTTTGAGCAAACAATCATTTGCATACACCCCTCAAAGGGGTGTATACAGTCCAGCTCTTTAAAAATAGCAAGGGGCCCGAGAAACGAGAGGGCCCCAGCCTTTTTTATTTCATGCATTGGGTGGTGCTAGCTGGAGCAAAGCGGAGGGTGGGAGAAAATGGGACCACCAGCCTCGGGGCCCACGACGGACATGTGGGTTGATATATGGAGCGGGAGAATTGATAATAAGATGGAACAGTCGCGTGTAAGGAATGGAACAACTTAAGTAGTGTATAGTACTAGGCTGCAAGTAGTATTTTCGATCAGTATATTTTCTGTACTCATGTGCTATATACACCCTCAACAAAAGGATGGAGGTGTAATTGCCAAAAGTGTCAAAAATAATGTAGAGAGAGTAAGATGAGACTTGTGATGTGAATATTAGCCATTTTTAACAAAAAAAATACATACATAACATCATTGAATATTAGCCATTTTTGAGAAGTCTTGAGACGTCGTAATTGATATTCATATGAATTTGGCGACGATCTCCATAACTGCGCTCACAAAGTGTTAGTTCACGTTATATTTATGTTTGTTCATCATCCAAAACCAAATCCGGGGAGTCCAATATCCAACACTACCTACTGTCGCAGGACCCTCACGTCTAGATCTAGATGTCCTGCGGCATATTCACATGATCAAGCCCCGCCCCGATGGCCGTTTCACTTTCTATTACAGACACACCCCAGCTCCATATACCATTCTACCCAACCCCGCTCGCCAGCTTGTGGCAGATTGGACATCCCCCCCCCCCCCCCCCGATCCTGAGTTTCTTGGGGGGTTACGTCTTCCTTTTATCCCAGGCGCACCCAGACCATCTTCCCCTGCCGACCACTTAGGCGAGCAGGACATTCCTGCGTCCCGTGGAGACCCCGGGTCTGGGCCTAGTAGTGTCGTCCCTGCTTCTATCCCCACCACCACTGTCGCCACCTCTCTGGTCTGTACTACCTCCTCCTCCTCCATTCGTCGAGCCGCATCTGCTCGCCTCGCTCTCGAGGCTGAGCTGGCTTCACTACGCGCTTTCGTTTCGTCCTCCGCCCCCTCGGACCCATCCTCTTCGATCTTCTCTCACCCTCGTTTCCTCACACTTGAGAGGGACGTGGCCACCATCCTCCACATTCTCACTCACGTCCACGGACCACCACCTCCCACACCACACCCCTCTCCACCACCTTCACCCCCTCGATGATTTTCCCCTCCACCATCACATTCTTCACCTCCACCATCACTCCCTAGGCGACCATCCCCTCCTATCACCACTTCCATTCCCACCACCTCATCTACACCCACCGTTTCCATTCCCCCACTTCTGTCACTCCATATGTGCGCCGCAAGAAATTGCATGTGCGATCGCGATCACTTCCCCCACCATCCTCTTCCGTCACCGTTTCCACCCCATCTACCGCCATTTCTACCCCATCTACCACCGCGTTGGTCGCCCTCTCACTCCCACTCACCATCACCACCACCCCTCCACCCATCATTCACACCTCCACACCCACCGATCCATCACCTCGACCACTTTCTCCACTTCTCCGCACACCAGTCACCTCTCCCGCCTACTCCCCCGCATCCCCCACATCTTCCACTGAGGAGGAAGAGAACGATTCCTCTCCTGCTTTTTGATTCCATTTTGTTTTCTGACCTACCCCTTGTATATCTCTGCATTTTCATGATCATATCATATCGCTAGCTTTGTCACGTCTAGCTTGGGGGAAGTCAATTTTTCTGTGTGCTGTTGTGTGATGTTTTCTATGTGTGTTTTTTTTATGTTGTGTCCTATGATTTTCTATCTTTATTTTCTGTTTGTATGTCGTGTTGTATGCTTTTCTTTATTTTTTCAGTTTCGTCCGAGTGTTTTTCTTGTTTTTCATCTCGTTTTGTGTCGGTGCGTATCCCCCCCATTTTCATTGCCCTCCCATATTTACTCTTATTGCATTGAGGGCAATGCAAGTTTCAGCTTGGGGGAGTCGCACTTCATGCGACATTTGCGCCTTTTTCTTCGTTTTTTGAGTCGTTTTCATCGTGTTTTTATTTTTTTCTTTTCTTCTTTTTATCTCTTTCTCCTAGAGATGAACCCTATGTTGATTGCCACAAAAATCACACACACACCTAGCATGGCTTCGATAATCACATTCACTAACCCTAGGAAGCCGAGTCCTCTTGCATTTCACGCATCGTTGGTGAACTTAGCTTTTCTGTGACCCGTGTGTCGTGACTAGCTATCTGGTGTGTTTCTACTTTGTGATTTTGTTTTATATACATGTCCAGGAATGACCCCAAGATTATCATGCTTGGATTTGAATATGCAGTATTTGCCTCTCTTATCTGCTTCTGTATGCATGAATATATATATATATATATATATATATATATATATATATATATATATATATATATATATATATATATATATATATATATATATATATATATATATATATAGTTTAATGGGTATCATACGCCGTATGAGCTATCATCTCATATTCACCCGCGTGGCCCCATCTCGCGCGTCCGATTTCTGCAGCTGATATTAATGGTTCTGCGTGTATCTTTTGCAAATTAGCCCCTCTCTCGGGAAAACAACCCAACTTTATTGCTGCAGGGTTAATTCTTCCTCCTCAGAAAAAACAATCCAACTCCGCCCACCCATTAAACTCTTAGCCCCGTCTCCTGAGGGTTTCGTGCGCCCCTCCCTCTCAAGTTCCCCCCCCCCCCTCCGTCGTTCTCTCCCCTTCCCGCCCTCTCAAGTTTCCCCCTTCGCCCCCCCCCCCCCCCCCCCCCCCCCCCCCCCCCCCCCCCCCCCCCCCCCCCGTCGTTCTCTCCCCTTCGCCTTCCCTCGGCATCGGGCGTCCCCGTCTCCTGAGGGTTTCGTGCGCCCCCGCCCTCTCAAGTTTCCCCCTTCGCCCACCCCCTCCTCATTCTCCCCCCCCCGTCTTCTCTATTTTCCGCCCCGCCTTCCCTCGGCATCGGGCGTCCCCGTCCTCCCCTCCGGCGGCCACGATTGGCGTTCATCCCTCTCACCTCGGCATCGTACGCCCCCGTCCTCCCCTCCGGCGGCCACCACCATCGGCAATTGGCTTTCATCCCTCTCACCTCGGCATCGTACGCCCCCAATGGAACGGAGGAAACCCTCAGCGGAATTTGTTGCGATGGAAACCCTCAGCGGACGGCAATGGAACGGAGGCAGGTGTCATTGGAACGGACTGTAATTTTTCATTGTAATTTTTCATTGTAACGACCCAATTGTGTAGATTTAATTCATTGTAATTTTTCATTCGAAGGTGAAAATGAAATTGTGAGATGTGGAATCAAATTTTTGCTTCTTTATGCTTTCTCTTGCAAATTTGTCAATGTGGATGAAAATGAAGCATAAGCATTGTTTTTAAAGGAGATGGGTGCTGTGAATGCAGCATTGTTTTTAAATGAAGCATTGCAAATTTGGAAATTGTTTTTAAAGGAAATTTGGCAATGGAGGCTTGCCAATGCTGTGAAAGAAGGCTTGCGTATGGGTGCTGTGAATGAAGGCCAACACAAATCAAGCAGATCATTTAATTAGAATCTTGGAAGAATTTGAAATAAGTTGGCATGCAGGAGATGAAGTTGCATACATATTATGTTGTTTTCTCTCATCAACTGGAAGCTGCTTTCAAAATACAATTCACCTCAACCAATGATGCCATGACCAATTCACCAAGTCATTAAAGAAATATTTCTTGAAAAATAGCATGAATGGTCACTGTTTTGATGTTAGAAATGCAGCAAGTTTAATTTGCAATAAACTGCAAGTAGAAATTAAATCACATGAAGTAGATGCTAACAATTTAGACAACACATTCAACAAAATTCTCTTCAAAATCACATAAAACCATAAGGAGTTTCATAATTTCACATAAAACCATAGGGAGGTTCAGGATTTCAATCTTATATACATTCAAAACCCACAAAATAAAATGACAAAAAATTCCATGGACGGCAGCTGAGCTTCTTCTTGCACTTCGAGTCCCAGGAGTCCACGCATTCACCTCAAGAATGGCCCATCGCATGCAATGAAGGAAAATTGGCAATGCCATTATAGTTTGATATCTGGGAACCATGTGCCATGCACCTTTCACTGTTGCAAAAACTACGCATTTGTATCCCACAACATATCCTCCCACATACAAAAAATGAAAATAAAAAGAATTAGGACTAACCCTCAAATCTCCGAGCTAGAAGTTATACAAATTGATGCATAGAAGTTTTGTGTCACATGTGCTGCTCGCGATGTCACCACTGATCAATAGAACCAGATACAGTCAATTTTTTACTTGGCTTTCTACTTGCCTGAGTAACCAGTTAAGAATTCTGCAAGTGCTTGTTGTCTACTACACCTTCAAGTATCCTACAAGAAACAAACCATAACAGATGCATAATTAGATCATACCATCTTGTTATGCATATAGCAGACATGAGGAAATGGTTTTATATGTATGTTATTTTAGCATACATGCAAACATTAAGTTTATTGATTTGAAAAAATGTGAGATATTTAGAATGTATGTGAGATGTTTACAATATCCAGATTTAAGCACGTTGATCTTGGTAATCTGAAATTGTTTTACGCTTTACAGTGAGCAACAAGAGGAACAAAAGAAAAGAGAAGCATCACAAAATTCAACAGAATAATATACATGAAGTTGGGTTGTCGCATAAAGCAAAAGAAGCCCGTGTGATTAATTACCCCAAGAGTACCAGGAAGGCCATCATGAAGCAATTAAGAGAAGGAAAATAAAACAGCATGCCAAGTTTGATTTAGACATGTCAATATTTAAATGAAATATAGCGTTTCTAGTCAATTAATACCACCTAAATCTTGTGAAGTCATCAATGCAGAATTAGCTAGATTTCCATCAATGGTTAATTTATTGGTTATCACTTAAACTTGTTTAAATACATTGTTTATGTCTGGCATCACTATATGTAGGGTAGTTCTTTATATACCCTAGGAACGCCTACCAAACTGCATGATCGGTCACTCCAGTTGGTTTTCCATTCAGTTCTTCTGAATACACATTGTAAAACTTGAATGCATAGACAACTTTATTGTCTCAAGAATTTGGATCCCAAAGAGCCAATAGTTACAGAATGAAGGAATGCATAATACAAGATGAAAAGTGCCAACATGGATGACTGATCATGCCTCGCAATGTGTAGATCAAAATGACTAGTGTAAATTGTAGGATCGAAAAGTGCAAATAAAAACAAAAATTTTCAACAATGAGAATAACAACAGAAAAAAGGTCTTTTGGAAATCTGTTTAAATCAAGAATGAGATTTTTGCAACCTACAAAGATGATTTTTGGAGTTTATAGGCAAAATCATACATGAACTACAAAGAAGATTCTTGGGAAACCCCTGCATTACCTGTTTAGACAAATTAATGGTTGAGAATATTATTGATAAATTGAAACACGAAAAATGAAACACGAAAAATTTTGTGATAAAATTCTATGAATTGGTTGTTTACGCCAAGTAGGAGATATCAACGAGCCTTTCTTTTTATCCTTTTGTTTACGCCAAAAAAATCCTTAAACTGAATTATCATCACTCTAATATTCGGCCATTCATGTAGGTTATGGTGTGCTTTCCATCAAATCAGGAATAATCAAGCTTTTAAGTTATGGTGTGCATATATGGAGCCTTTTGTTTTGGGGATGAAGAGTATATCTCATATCTTCCAAAGACAGTGTGTCTCAAATAAAGCATGAAGAAGAAATTCAAGAAAAAAATGAGGCAAATAGCATAATAATATTAGTGTAGAATATTCATCATAAATTTTAACATTTATATCCCTCAGATTCATCAAAATTTTATAATTCTATTCATCAGGATAGTCTTTTACCAATGTACATTCTTTTATGCAAATGCTAAACACGATATACTTTAGATATAGCGTTCTAGTGAACAGTTTTATCGTGTATAATGATGTCAATTTGAGCCACAAGCTAGCTGTAGTTTTCTCATCAGTTACATCCATAAGGACTTCATCGGATAAATAAAGTTGGATGATAATTAGTACTTTGGTTTCTTGGGTTTGCTTTCTCTGGGTCTGCTATTGAACTCAACACTTGTCTTTTTCAGCTAGTGTATCTAGAAGATCTTGTTATGTTAATAAAGCATGCAAGTTTTGAACGGAATTCAATTCATCAAATATGCACAGAATATCGCTTTTTCCATATTCATATCTTATGACATGTGATATGTTGGAACATGTTGTTCATCAAGTGAAAATGCTAATGCATTTCATGAGTGGAAAGGACAGAGATAAAGAGCCAAATAGAACACTATCGCATTGACAAGTCTCTATGTATTAAAATGACAAGATTGTGCACTAATATATAACTGCAAATGAGAAAAGAATAGATATAAATATTTCTCTACTTACAATTTTGAGGGCAATTGGTTCGATAATGGCCGAGTTGTTGACAATTTCCGCATTTTCTTCGCTTTACATCTTTTTTTTCTTGAGATAATTCAATTCCTGACCTTAGTCTGCTAGCACTCTTTGGACGACCCTTTGTTCTAACAGGGCCATCAGGATCCTTGATCATGATTTCTTCACCATCATGTAATATCACGGTGGTAGAACTGCCAACATGACTTTGAACTTGAGGATTTTGTTGATGAACCGTCTTAGGTCTAACCTCTTTCTCTGCATCAACAATGAATCCCTCAAGTAAAGACTCAAGCTTAGAAAGAAAAGCATCTGATTCTGAAACCATTTCAAGAGCACCATTGAATTTGGCCCGAAGTGCCCATAATCTGACAATCCCACATTGATGTGTGTTATATTCAGTTGTCCTCGCATTCATGACATTGACAAATCCGATATTTCGATGCCTTGCAATAATTTTCCACCGATGCAAAATGTACTTTTCCGGAATCGATGCCACTTGATCATGCCATAAAAGACTTAAAATATGGCGACAAAAGATGCCATGAGTTTCAAGCATTGCACATGTGCATATGACTTTTAACTCTCCAGAATAATCAACTGTCACTTCTTCCCATTGCTCTTTATCTTCAGAAAACCGACCAACAAGAAATGTCTTCTTAGGTCCATCCTTCAATACTTCTTGTCGAAAAAGTGAGATCCCATCAAAAAATTCTTTTTGAAATATCTTCAAAATAGTTCTAGTATATAGCTTTCCAACTTGCTCTTCAATTGGGTGGGAATAGTACATCGTCGGTGTGGAATTCAAAGTCATGAAATCTTCATGGCATTCAGTTGAGCGTCGGGCGGATATGGCCTTTTCATATTGAGTTATAAACTTAACAAGTTTTGTTTTTGCATTAACAAATCCATCAAAAAATGCATTAATGCTTTCACTCCTTTGGCTTGTTATCATTCCAGCCCAAAAGACATCTTTTAAATATGCATCGACCCAATGATGGCGCAAGTTGTACATCCTTGTGACCCAGCTATTTGCATCTTTATCTATGTCAAACTTCATATTCAATTCTTCCCATCGTTGTTCACATTTGATGATCGTGCTAGAATGGTACCAAGATTGAAAATACGTTGCAATTTCATCCCCATATTGGGTCTTCATAGATGGAATTTGTTCTGCAATATGCTTGCTAATATGCCAGAAGCAAAAACGATGTCGAGTTGTCGGAAATACTTTCTCAATGGCCTTCTTCATTTGTCCATCTTGATCAGTGATTATAGCCTTAGGTGCAACTCCATGCATGCATTTAAGCCACTGAGTAAATAACCAAACAAATGTCTCCTCCTGCTCATCTGCAAGTAGTGCACACCCGAAGAGAGTGGACTGTCGATGATGATTCACACTAGTAAATGGAGCAAAAGGCAAGCTTAAGTAATTTGTTTTATAAGTTGTGTCAAAAACTACAACATCCCCAAGACTTAAGTAAGATTCTCTTGACCTGCCATCCGCCCAAAAGACACTTCTAAAAGTGCCGACATGATCCACCTCCATGGCAAAGTAAAAAATCTGGATCAGTGTCCTTTTTGTCTTGAAAATGTCTAATGATAGATATACATTCATTGCCAATGTTATTCTTCCTTAATGTTCTGATATAATCATTGCATTGTTGTGCAATGATTCTATCTTCATTTGCTCTCCCATCTGCACTTGTATACAGAACATTAAGTGTCTTAGAAATGGTTGTAGGACCCATTCCTTCTTCTCTCAAATTTTCAATCCATTCTCTACACATATGTGTTCGATGTAGTTGGTTGTGAGAGTAATGATGCATCACCTTATCTGGACTTGAAAGTTCATGATTTTGATGCTCCGACACAAACTTAGAAACCATCCAAGTATTTGAAGATGTTAATTTGATCTTCATTTTGGCAAGACATCCCACCCTTGTATCCGGACGGCGAAAGAAACACCTCTCGCGAGTTGTCTCTTGTCATCCATTTTCTTGAACCCCGCTTTGTTACAAACAAAAGTCCTACAAAGTGTCACATTCGAATTCTTTCTTGACCTATTGGCCGCTTCTTTACGAATTCCAAAGCCCATCTTTCGTGCATAAGCATTGTAGTAATGATATGCATCTTCTTGAGTAGGAAACTCTTTGCCTTCATATGGATATTCTCCATTTAGAAAAGTTTCTCCATATAAATCTACTAAAGCATGTTGTGATTGGCCAATTGTACCCGTAGACAAGTGGGCGTCGCTCCCATCATGTACAGATTCCATCTCAGTTACTTCGCACGGCACTACATGATCCTAAAATTCAAATACACTACATGATCCTCATGTTGCTTCCAGCATGCAAAATTTCAAAATGAAGATGATAGATGATTTCTACAGATTAATATCATGTCTCTATATATGAAATTTTAAAGTTTATGCAAACCTGAGGAGCTTCAAATGGTATCCCAGACTTTGGCGAAGAGTCAATTGGAAAGTCTGTTCCAATGACACCCGCCTCCGTTCCATTGCCGTCCGCTGAGGGTTTCCATCGCAACAAATTCCGCTGAGGGTTTCCATCCGCTGAGGGTTTCCTCCGTTCCATTGAACGCCAATCGCCGATGGTGGTGGCCGCCGGAGGGGAGGACGAGGAAGCCCGATGCCGAGGCGAGAGGGATGAAAGCCAATTGCCGATGGTGGTGGCCGCCGGAGGGGAGGACGGGGGCGTACGATGCCGAGGTGAGAGGGATGAACGCCAATCGTGGCCGCCGGAGGGGAGGACGGGGACGCCCGATGCCGAGGGAAGGCGGGGCGGAAAATAGAGAAGACGGGGGGGGGAGAACGAGGAGGGGGTGGGCGAAGGGGGAAACTTGAGAGGGCGGGGGCGCACGAAACCCTCAGGAGACGGGGACGCCCGATGCCGAGGGAAGGCGAAGGGGAGAGAACGACGGAGGGGGGGCGAAGGGGGAAACTTGAGAGGGCGGGAAGGGGAGAGAACGACGGAGGGGGGGGGGGCGAAGGGGGAAACTTGAGAGGGAGGGGGCGCACGAAACCCTCAGGAGACGGGGCTAAGAGTTTAATGGGTGGGCGAAGTTGGATTGTTTTTTCTGAGGAGGAAGAATTAACCCTGCAGCAATAAAGTTGGGTTGTTTTCCCGAGAGAGGGGCTAATTTGCAAAAGATACACGCAGAACCATTAATATCAGCTGCAGAAATCGGACGCGCGAGATGGGGCCACGCGGGTGAATATGAGATGATAGCTCATACGGCGTATGATACCCATTAAACTCATATATATATATATATATATATATATATATATATATATATATATATATATATATATATATATATATATATATATATCGTATGCTTCATTTCGCATGTGTTGGGATTCCACAATTAGGACTAGGATAACCCATTTTAGCATATGCTCTGATTAGCGAAATATCTCCTTTGCCCAAGCGTTAAGAATCCGATTTCTTTTTTTATTTTACTTGGTGCAAATCCCCTCATCGTGTACTGTTCTCCCACTTGGGAGAGTACACACGTGTATATACCCCAAAATCCAAAAAATTCAAAAAAAAGAGAGAGAGAAAAGAAAACCCCAAAAAAGGAGAAAAGAGAAAAGAAAACAAATATACATATGTATAGCCAAAAATCCAAAAAAAATACATATATCCAAAACCCAAAAAAAATGTGTGTGAATATTTTCCTACATACCGAGAATAAAGGGAAGGCGAGAATTTGCACCGAGTGTCCAATTCCACATCATCTCAACCCCCATCGCTTTCGAAAATACTTGGAATAGGGAATTTCTAGCTATTATCTAGGCGATAGTGTGGTGATGTCCAAGTCCCTAGCTGCGGAGTCCCTGACACATGATACTTTTCAATTCTCACTTTCTTTTCATGCATGCTTGAGCTATATATTCACCGCTTATCTCAAATCGAATCGAAATTTGGGTCTTTTCTTGGATGTGTGTATATGGAGTTTATTGCACAACGTAGATAGTGACACCGTCTGCTAGCACACGACCACACTCACCCGCGCTTCACCGCGTGGGCCCACGACACTTGTTTGGACTTGTATTCATTGGTTTTGGTTGTGATTTGGCGTTTGCTTGCTTGGTGTGGCGTTTCTGATTTTGTTGGCCCTGACGGACGATTTAGGATTTAGAGTTCTCTTTTTCTCTCTTTCTCTCTATTTTCTCCCTCCGAGCCCCTACTCACACTCGTCTTCCTCGAGGACGAGGAAGGGTTCAGCTTGGGGGATTTTAACGTGTGCTTATATTTCATATATTCACGCACTTCTTCTTTTGTGTTTTTCCATTATTTTCCGCTGTCCCGTATCCGTTTTCTTGTATTTTCTAGTTTTCTTTCACTTCTCCGTGTTTTTACGTGTTTGCAGGAGTTTGCCAGCATAGGGGACACATAACAAAGATATCACATGTCCCCAGAGCAACGGGAGGAGTCACGCGTGATCCGGGGGGTCATACGACAAAGATTTCTATCTTTAAGCCCCCCACCCGATCGGTTGGATACATCCAACCGATCGGGTGATGCACGCGTGCACGACCCGGACAGCCGTTGAAGCAACGTGGGCATCAACCGACCAGGTCGACGACTGGTTCAGCCCGACTGTCTTCTCGGGAAATTGGATCTGAACTCCAACCGATCGGGTGACTTGTAGCCGATTCCCCCAAAGAGATGACCCAGACAGCTCACCCGACCGCCAGCAAACCATGCCAAAACATCGCAACTTTCTGTTTATTTGGGCGACGTTTTCAATCGATCAGTTGATTTATCAACCGATCGGTTCACCTGATGAGCTCAAGATCCAAACAACCAGAAGCTTCCGCCAACCGATCGTGTCGCGTGACCGGGTGAAGTCCTGAAGAGCACTGCCGAAGAACGAAGCAGGTCACCCGATCGCTTGATTCTTCAACCGATCGGATGACGTCGTTTTCTATATATATTAGCCCTAGGTTTTCAGAAACGAAAGCTGCGTTTTTGGGTTGTGTTTTATTTTCTGTTTTTGTTCTATTGCGACAGCTGGAATTTTATACTTATTTGTAAGTGTTCCGATCTTTGTAAAACTTTGATATTATCTTAATTGCATTACTACTACCGCATTTCAATCGCCTGATTATGATTTTAACGGTCGATTTCTATTTAATTGCTTTTTACCTAAAATGTGTGAGCAGTTCCCAAATCTGGGATTTTGGTGGAAATCCCTTTGTATGTTCTCCCTAATGCATCCATAGGTCTAGGAAATCGCTAGGGATTAGGAATCTATTGGTTACGTGGGGTGTTTTATTGTCATCGGTGGGAAAAAGACCGCCTTTGTCCATTGGGCCAAGGGGGAATAAACTTGGCGGTTGACTCCCTAGCCATAGCTCACGCCCTTAGCGTAGACATCGAATCCTAGCGTGTGGGAATGGCAGGACGAGATGTTGGGAGTTATCATTGCGAGCTTAGTTCTCCCGGAGTCGGTCAGTGTTAATGGACATGGGAATGCCCACTGATCGAACCCGGGTAGTCCGGCGTATCATCCTGGGCACCGATCGGAATATCAAGCCCATGGGACGCTGGTATCACTCTTAGAGGCAACGTCTCACCATTAAACCCTAATTCCGATCGTTGTCCTAACCATCGGCCGTATTAGCATGTACACATGATAGGGTGGAAACCGAAGCCCCGGGTTTCCTCTTATATTGTTTAATCTCGTATCTACAATTTGTGACAAACCATCCACCGATTCGGGCTAGCTCACCCATAGGGTGAATTTGGTCCCTTCTGACACAAGCACAACCACGCCTCCCTGAGTTCGACCCCCAAACCACACTACAACACCGTGCGCTTGCGGTTATAAATATTTAAATCTCGCGCCCCCCAATCTCATATTGCACTTGCATTATCACACGACACATCTTTTGAGGGGATGTCAGGTATCCTTGGGATTCGAATAGGGAAATCGGTGGATCCAACCAAGGCTCGTGACCATGCCCGGCTCGTGCCTTGAGTGGATCCACCGACGAACTATATCGATACATTGACGTCTACCGCCATTGCGTCAATTAGAACCACCAAAATACCTCGAAATTCTAACCCACGAGAGTGGTATGAATTGAGAGAGTGATCCCCTAAACCTAATGCAACGTAAAGATCCCATTCCAACATCGATCTCTGACGGTCTTAGCGATGATCCCTAAAACCCTAGCTCTTTTTATTATCAAATCGACAACAACATCAAAACCAAACTTTCTCAACCGACAGCTATCTCACTTCGAGATATAAAAATAATCTAAGACCTCAAATACACTGTCACCGTCCCTGTAGGATCCGGTATCTTTAATACTCTTATTTGACATCGTCTGCTTGCAGATAGAGCCCGAAATTGACACCTAGGGGCCATACTACACCTAGCGACCGTGATACCGCTAGGTGGAATTTAGGTGTAGGTTCCGGGTGCGTCAATCCTCTTGAAAAATCACCTTTCCAAGTCCTTCCAAAGCGTTCACGATATCAATGAACCTTCTGAACATCTCCGAGATGTTTTCACCTTCCTGCATCTTAAACAACTCATATTTAGATCTAAATACGCATTGTTATATTTCTTTACCTTCGAAGTCCCTTCATGCGAAATCTCCAATGTATGCCAAATTTCGTTGGCCGTTTTACACATGGAGATGCGGTAGAACTCATTGTGCGTGTGGGCACAATGGAATGCATTCATTGCCCTCGCATTGAATTTGATCGAGTCCTTCTCTGCTTTTGTTCTTGAAGCCGCCGGTATAGTATCTCAAATGGCGACTCTATGATGTCCCAAAGGTCTTGACCCTCCAAGTAGATCATCATCTTGATCTTCCAACTTGGATAGTTGGTTCTGATGAAGAGCGGTTGTCGAACGGTTGATAGACCTTCTTCATAAGACGCGGATATAGCGTTGAATGCAATCGTTGTTGTATGCTATAACTTCGCTCTGATACCAACTGTAAGTGACCCTGCGGGGCTACACACACACTAGAGGGGGGTGAATAGTGTAATGGCAAGCAAAGTGCTTAATTAAAAGTTACTAAAATTAAAGCACAATAAGTAGCGGAAATTAAAGAGTATGCTCAACATCAACAATCGTAAACACAAGGATTTTACCCTGGTTCCCCAAATCTTGGGTACGTCCAGCCACACCAATATTCACTATAATTCTCACAAAGAGAATGGAATACAATCTCACACAGAGATACCTCACACAGAGGATTTAGGATTCCCACAAAGAGATATCCTTGCTCTCACACAGAGAGACTCTTGCTCTCACACAGAGAGACTTTGTCCCACACAGAGACACAAACTCCCACACAGAGAGTAACTCCCTAATTTCCACAAAGAGAATTAGGGGTATCACAAAGGTGAAACAAAATAACACTAACATATGCCTTGATATGATCTTACAAATGTGAAGAAGAAGGCATGCAAGTGAAACTCAAGTGCTTGAGATGAGGCTTTGATTGCACTTGATGATCTTTCTCTCTTCTAGGAATGAATCCTAACACTTCTCACTTGAGTGTATGAAATGAAGAGAAGAAAGATGTTCTCCAAGAAAAGGAAGGAGATTGAAATCCCTTGGAGAAATTTCCTAGAGCTTAGATGCTATAGCATAAGATTGAAACTCTAATGAGGGAATGGGAGAGATTAGGAGTGGCTATTGATTCTCAAAGATATTCAATATTAACCAAGAGTTCTAAATGAACTAAGCCAACTCCTATATATATGAAGCCAAGAAGAGCCCATAAAACCAGCCAAAACCCCAAAGGGAAGAAATCTCCAACGGCTAGATTATGGCAGTTTACGGCACAGACAGTTGACTGATGAACAAATGACAGTCGACTGTTCAACAGCTAGAAAAATCCCAACGGCTATAATCTGAGCCAGGACAGTCGACTGTAGAAGACTACACAGGCGACTGTATAACAGACAATCGACTGTTTATCTTTCATCAGGCGACTACTGCAGGGATGGAAGTAAAACAGAGAGAGATGCAACTTTTGTACTTATGCCTTTCAGATGACTGATGGCCATTTCACAGGCGACTGTAAATATACAGGTGACTGTAAAAATTTCATCAGGCAACTGTCTTGCAAAATGGAATGAAGCCCAGTAAATGCAAGATGCGCACAGTCGACTGTAGATCAATTTCCAGGCGACTATAAATTGAACATCAGTCGAATGATGCGAAAAGCTCAAGAAGAGTCAATAAAAATATTGACTTGAGTTGTGCATACCAGTCGGCTGTAGAAGGCTGACCAGTCGCCTGGATGTCATCCAGTCAACTGTCGTGCCTTCATCAGTCGACTGTGGGAGAGCCAAAAACTCCAGTAAGAGTTTAAGGCATGGTGAAACTAATGGAATGATATTTATGATAATCCTAAGGCTCACTAAGATGGTTAAATGCATATGCATGAATGAGTAGACCATCTATCAAGGCATTACATTAAACCTAGACTCAAAAAGAGAGAAAGAAATAAATGAAATAATGCATGTATTACATTGCTTTCCTTAAATTCTATGGATTCAATCTTGATGCATTGATGCTCCCCATCATCACCAAGCTTTGGCACCCCTTGGTTCCAAGCTTTGGCCCTTCTCCTCTTGATGTCCATCCTTACACCAAGTGTTTAGTCTCCAAAAATGATATTCTTGAAATGTAACTAAGAGACTAAAATAAGAGAGTCATTAGTAACAACATAATGTTGTGATCATCATCAAAATAACATTGGTATGAAACACAAATACTCAACACATGCGACCGCTCTGTCGTTAGTCACCTAACCTAACGGTGTTTGACGTTGCCCAGTGGTCCAATAATTATTTAGTAATTAAATTGTTTATCCTTTCATTGAATGTAAATGCATGTAATGCATGTGATGAAAATGTCTGCTGAAAATGTTTGATGAGCACAAATTTTTGCATATATGGCTAATTGCGGTTTTGGATCGGCTGTTTAAGTCCCACATTTTATTTCCTACACTTTTCTTTTACTTTTGAAAGAAATTGTAGCGAGGAATTTATGTAATGTCCAAGACCGAAGACTACTTTCCATGGAGACGAAAGCCACACTTGAAGCTGAAGATCTTAAATGGGACCGACGGGGTTTCCAAAGTTGTAATTTCTTTTTAAAAGCTTTCATTTGTGTAATATGGACTGTAACGAGACTTTGGACTTTTATTTATGTGGGACTGACCGATCCATGCAATTAGCTCTTCATTTAAAAATTGCCTCCGCATGAAAATGTTTACTGTTTAAATTATTAATTCATGCAAATTTGTGCTCTGCTAGATAAAATGGCTAAAATTGCAAGTGTCGATTTCGAAGTGCTGGATGCATTAGAAAGAAACTATCTAAGCTGGCACCTCGATGTGAAGTTTCATCTGCGGGCTAAGTCTCTTATTTCTGCTGTGACTAATAATGAAAATGTAAGAAATATAGAAAAGGCGCAAGCCATTATCTATATTTACCGCCATGTAGACTAGACTCTAAAGGCTGAATACCTTATGGTCGAAGATCCATTTAAGCTGTGGAGTGCCCCTTGAGGATAGGTATAAACATCAGAAAGATGTTATACTACTAAGGGCACGATATGAGTGGGAGAACATGAGACTGCAAGACTTCTAGTCCATATCTGAGTACAACTCGGCTCTTTTTAGCATCACTTCATGCCTGAAGTTGTGTGGTGAAAAAGTCTCAGAAGATCGCATGCTGGAAAAGACTACACATCTTTCCATGAGAAAGATGCGATACTAATGCAGCAATACCATGAACGAGAGTTCACCAAGTATTCTAAGATGCTATCATGTTTACTCATGGCTGAACAAAACAAAGAGCTTCTCCTCGCCACTCACAACATGCACCCACTGGCAATGCCCCCTCCCAGAAGCTCACAATGCATCTTCTTCTAGAAAGAAAAGAGACAATAAACGAAAAGAAAGACCACAGAAAGGGGGACAGAACAAAAGGGCCAGAGGCCAAGTCCAGTAACAAAGAAATGAAGGAAGGCAGAAGTTCACTTGGTGCAAAAATGACAACAATAGAAATGATGCACCCCACCCAAGAGGGAATGGGAAGACCAGTGCCATAGCTGTAGCATGAAAATCCATTGGTCTAGAGTGTGCTGAACTCCGTGACATCTCCAGGAACTGTATAAAGAAAACAAGAAAAAGAAAGCTGAAACAACCCGGGTGATCACAAATGCTCCAGTCAAGTTTACAGCTGACGACTTCGACACAGATGACCTGCTTGATTAGCCTCTATTTTTATCTTCGCAATTTATTTTGAGAACAATTTATGTTTTGAGAGCATTTGGATTAATTTTTTTTGAATGAAAATGTTTTTCTGAAAATGTGCTTATATGATTCATCTTTTAATAAGATGAACTGCTCTCATGACTAATTAGTAGACAATAAACACATACGATCCTTCAATACAAAGCCTAATATCAGGCACATACTGAAGGTTCTGGGAACGCAACACTGTTGCTCCCAAATGACACAGAAATAAAACAAAGGATGCCCTATTCTCTCTGAATTCCAATAGAAACTTTCTAAGTTTTAAGGACTTCCGTTTAAACGGATTCCATTTGGAAATATCAAATGTAAATGAAAAAGAATTACTGTATGTAACGTCTCAAGAAAAAAGGAGTAAAATCCATACTTGAACGTTATGAGAGCCTTTCAGGCCTCTACCATACAAAGATTCGGAGAGAGGAAGCAAATTTAACGAAGCACCTGAAGTGCCCGACATCAACCAAATTTTTACTTTAGCACGATAGACTTGGCCACCCTGGATCATTGATGATGCACCGCATCTTATCCTATGGGTATGACTTGAAGAACCAGAAGATTCTTCAGAAGGGAGAATTCCCACGCATCCCTTGTTATAAGGGAAAACAAATTACTAGGCCATCTCTACTAAAAGTTGACAAAGAATCTCCACGCTTCCTCAAAAAGAATATAAGGAGATAGATATGGACAAATCCACCCCCTAGTGGGCTATTTCGACACTTTATTGTACTGATAATTGCATCCTCAAAATATTCGTATGTGTGTCTACTATCGACCCGCAACCTAGCTTTTACAAAGCTATTGGCACAAATAATAATGTTGCGGGCGAATTTTCCAGACAATCAAATAAAGAATATAAGTCTGGTTAATAGGAAAAGAAATCAGTACTCCAGATATAGGCATTCAATGCGTGAATCTTGGTGTGTTTTCTGTGATAGCATACATATGAATATTCAGACTCAGCTAATAATAAAATTTCATCCATTTTCATGCGGAAAAAAGCGTGGGTTACTATCTCTAAATGCAAGGCAAGTCATAGCATATGATATCAGGAATAAAATCTAAGACATGACAAATATAGCATGCATATAGAGTAAGCTAAATCCAACGTCATCATCATCATAGAAAAGTCATCTCTAGCATGAGATGAAAAAGAAATAAAGATAAAGGGAAAATAGAACTATTTACAATGCGGCACACAGAAAAAATAAGAAAAACGTGATGCATGGCAAAATAAAAGAAAAATAATGAAAAATAAGTGCAAATGCAAAAAATGGTGTGAAAAACTAAAAATAAAGGTGGCAAATCGAAAAAGAACGTGAGAACTCACTCCCCCAAGCTAAATGGCACAGTGTCCTCAATGTGCAAAGTGTGGCACACCGAGAGACAAGAAATGTAAGGGGCAGGTGAGGATGCATGCATGAAAAATGAAAAAAAAAAAGGAAAAATAAAGAAATGAAAATAAGATGCGGACATGATGCGGACATGATGCATGCGCAGATAGGAGTGATACAGATATATAAGTGGCACCAAAAACTCTCCCTCTCTCCCAAAAAAGATATATAAAGATATGATCAAAAAGAGAATCCCAAAATAAGTGAGGGGAGGGGGGGTGTGGACAAAAAGCGCAACAGGACCCAGCAGAAACGGGCAGCACAACGGCAAAAGGAATCGAGGGCATCAAGGGTGCCTAGGAAGGTGGTGCTGCACCGTCTCCGTCCTGAGGCGGAGGTGGTGGGGGTGGCTGGACAGGCCGCTGAGCGGGTGTGGGTGTGGAAGTGGTAGCAGGTCGGGTGTGTGTGGAAGTGTGGGTGGGAACCTGCTGGGTGGGTGGGGGTACGCGCGGGAGACGCTCCAGAACCTGGGTGAGACAGTAATGGATCTGGGGGATCAGCTCGAAGCGGCCAGCCATCGCAGAGACGGTGGAGGACAGGGTCCTAAGGTCGCCTCGGAGGCCACTCACCGCCCCCTCTAGAGCACGAATGCTCTGGAGTACAGTGTCGGGGGGAGGTGGTGCAGAGGGACGCACCGGTCGGGGCTGTGCAGGGCGTGGCTGGCGAACTCGGGTCGCGTATGTGACTGGCTCAGCGGGGAAGGGAACAAAAGGTGCTGCGCCTGCGAATGTGGGCCTGGCCTCAGTGTGAGGCCGGGGCACCGGCTGGTGGGAAGTGGAGGCAGCAGCAGCAAAAGAAGAGTGCAAAAATGGCAGCGAGGTGGCCGGGGAGGTCAGTGGCACAGAAGTGTGGACAGACGCCACGACACTCTCAGAAAATACAGCAGGGGTGGAGACAGAGGTGACTACCGCTGGGGTGGAAGTGTGTGGACCAAAAGGTGCAACCCCAGCGGAGATCATGCTAGCCATGGTCTCCACGACCGCGGCAAACGAGGGCTCTCCACTCTCAACAAAGGTCGGCGGGCGCTCGGGGAGTGCGGAGCAAAGAGGCTCGACGGACAGAGGGCCAGTGGTGGTGGTGGGGTGGTGGTGACAGCCTTGGAAGTGGTGGAAGTGGTGGAAGTGGGCTCAGCTGAGGTGCTCTCGACACTGACAGAGGTGTCAAGAGCAGCGGAAACGTCAGGTATGGGCTGAGGGGCCACAGGGTCTACAGGGGCAGCAGGCTCGGCAGGGTGTGCAACAGGGTCTACAGGGGCAGCGTGGGCCTGCTCGGCCTCCTCGGCCTCGAGCACGTAAGCAGCGGGGATGAGAACATCCATCGCAGGGAGCCAGTCAACGTGGGCCGGTGCAATCAGAGTCCGAGCAGGGCTCGGGAGAATCATGTAATCGGCCCCGTAAGGGCCGTGCAACCAGACCCAGTGACGCTCACCGTGCGGATGAAGCATCTTCATCCGGGCCATAACATCTATAGACAGAGAAGTGGGGCCCAGGACGCGTCGCAAGTCGTCGGGGAAGTCCTCGCCGGTCATAAGAGCAAGCAAGGTGATCAGGCCGCCGCAGCATATCGGTGAGCGAGCGCCCACCGATACGATGATGCGGTCCAAAAACCAAGCCGCGATATCGATCACGACGGCGGGGACAAGCTCATCGCCATCCCTAGATAAAGCTCTGGGACGTGTCATCGCGTAGAGCATGTAGAGCTCTGGCGTAGACATCGTGCCCGGCTCATATCTGGCCAAAAAGGTCGTCGCCATAAGGCGCTGGGCAATGCGGAGGCAGGGATGGACAATGGCCGAGGCCTTGGCCCTACTAGGGTCAAAGGCAGCGTGAAGACCCGTAATCCGGGCCCAGAAGGCACCGGCGTCGAAGGAAGGTGGGGGGATATGGGTGGGGCCGTAACCGCGATCGGCACCGGGGACAGCGGGCCACGAGAAAAACGCTCTCATCATATCGAGAGTGACCTGGCACTCTCGATCCATGAACCGAAACGAGCATCCCTCGTCGGTCCGGGCGATCGAACTCAGAACCTCAAGTGTTGGGCGGGTAAACGTATCCACCGACACCTGGAAGAAATCTCACCAGCCCACGTTGTCGTACAACGTGAGCATCCCCTCAAGTACCCCCAGGCGTCCTAGGTCAGCGAGGTGTGCAAACCTGGAGGGTACGATCGAGCGCTGGGAGATACGGTCGAAGACGGCGCGGTGTGCGTCGTCTCGGAACGTAATCCCGAACGGCCCGACCAGTGGAGTCGGAGGTGGTGGCTGTGCAGCGGCAGGGAGAGGCTGTGCGGGCTGTGGGTGCACTGCAGGCTGTGCGGGGTGTGCGGGGCCTGCAGGCTGTGCTGGGTGAACGGCGTGTGTGGGAGACGGTGGAGGAGAGTCCTCCAACTCGTGGGAGGGGCCGGCATCATCCGACCGCTTCCGCTTGGCGGAAGCTCTCTTCGACCGCGGCCGTGTCCGGGGCGGCATATCGGCCCCGAGCGCGCTGAAAGTATAAAAAGTGCGGTGTGTGTAAAAGAGTGGAAGGAGTATACCCAGACACGCCGCGAGTGCTCAGCAGTGGAAGCATGCGAATTCAGCGCCTCCACGAAGCTCAAATCAGTCCCGAGAAGCTCCCCTGGGCTCCCCTAAGCTCCCAAAAACAACCTGCGCGTGAAATGGAGATATCAGCGGGTAATAATCAAAACGTATGGGGCATTAGGGGTATAACAGATAGATATAGAAATTGATTTGGGTTTGGGGGTCGTTTAACACATGGATCCTCAAAATATACTCAAAAAGAGGAGAAAAAGGCAATAAAGGCGATACCGGAGGTGGTCGGAGCGGCGGCCGCCGGCGGCGACTCGGGCGAGTCACGGCGGGGGGTCGGCCGGCGGTGGCAGGCCGAGCGGCGGCGCGGCGATGGCGGTCGGGCGAGTAGGGGGTGCGAGCGGGCGAGGGGAGCTGAAAGGTCGGGGGGCGCGATTGGGTTTCAGCGTTTCGAAAAACGTGTCCCCCTCGACCCCTTATATAGCTGAAGTTACGACTCGGCCGAGTGACTAGGTCACTCGACCGAGTATGGTCAATAGAAAATTCCTCCCCGCTTACGCATCGGCCGAGTGGCCTTGCCAGCCTCGGCCGAGTGGAGTAAGTCCATTCGGCCGAGTGACTCAAGCTACTCGGCAAGACTCGCCCTAGGAGGGTATCCGTTTTACTCGGCCGAGTGAATATATATACTCGGCCGAGTAGCAGTTATATTGGAATCAGGAAAATAAACAGAGAGTTGGGTACAGCAGACTTCCCTCGTTCGTGAGCGGCTCGACCGGACGAACTTGTGTACTCGGCCGAGTGACTAGTATGCTCGGCCGAGTGAGCCTTGTGTTCTGCTGTTTGTCTTCGTTTGGGCTCTAAACTCCGTCTTTCTTCCTCCAGTCGATTCCATCTTCCTCCTAAGCGTCGAGCGCCTTCTTGGGGCGCTCCTCGTCGTCTCGTTCGTCCTCCTCATGATGGATCTACCTATCTCCTCTCCTGTCAAGAAAAATAGGACCCGTTATCACAAAATTTTTGGGCGAACGACTCAAAACACTAAAAATTTCTAAAACGAAAATAAAGAAAAAGTGAAAATAAAGCAAAAACCGTCGGGTTGCCTCCCGACAAGCGCTCGTTTAAGGTCGTGAGCTCGACCCCCTATAATTTTCAATCAATGCGGGATGTTTGGTGCATATGAGATGCACCCATCAAACTTTCCGGGGAGCGCGCTTGGATTTGGACGTGGCGGCGTGTTCTCCCTCGGTGGTCTCCCATCTCGAATAGTGTTTGGGGGAGGCTCCCCCAAGCTAGCATTTGCTCCGGTCAACGGCTTTACCGGTGACGCCGATCTCCGTACCGGAGGAGCTTTCCTTGGAGACTTTAATTTCGAGAGCTTACAGAGCTCTCGAATCCTTGCGACATCAGCGTCGCCTTCATCATTTTCAGCGGAGAGGTCGGGGAATCATCTATCTTCTCATCTTGGCCTAAATCCGGGCCTTCCTCTAAATCTTCATCGAAAAGAGCGCCAATTGAGTGGGGGATCGCCTCCTCTATCACCTCATCAAGGAGGTATGAAAGATCATCCGGCCGTCCCTTAAGCAAATATATTCTATTGGTTTCGCCCGTCGGGACTCCCTCGGAATAGTGTTTGAGCCTCTGACCATTTACTTTGAACGTGGAACCGTCCTTGCTTTCCAACTCGAAAGCTCCTCCCGGTTGTATATGCTTGATGGTGAAAGGTCCGGACCAACGTGACCTCAACTTACCGGGAAATAGTCGGAGCCGGGAATTATAGAGCAAGACCTTGTCTCCTACTTTGAAGTCCGTGACGGTTATGCGGGCATCGTGGAGAATCTTGGTCCTTTCCTTGTAAATTCTCGAGCTCTCATAGGCGTCTCTTCTTATTTCATCAAGCTCGTTGATGTCCAAGAGTCGCCTCACCGCCGCACTCTTGTAGTCGTAGTTAAAGGTCTTGATGGCCCAATATACGCGGTGCTCCAACTCTACCGGCAAGTGGCAAGCCTTCCCATAAACTAGTCGGAACGGTGTGGTACCGATGGGAGTGCGAAAGGCCGTGCGATATGCCCATAGAGCATCGTTTAGCTTCATTGACCAATCCTTTCTAGATCGATCCACGGTTTTCTCGAGAATTTGCTTGATCTCTCTATTTGAGACTTCCACTTGGCCGCTTGTCTGGGGGTGATAAGCCATGCCAACTCTATGGTTTACTCCGTACTTCTTTAGCATGGCTTCAAACTTGTTCTCTATGAAGTGGCTTCCCCCGTCGCTTATCAAGGTACGAGGCACTCTGAAGCGCGGGAAGATATTTTGCTTGAAGAACTTGGAGACGACCCTTGCATCATTAGTAGGGGTGGCGATTGCTTCCACCCATTTGGAGACATAGTCGACGGCCAATAGGATGTATTTGTTGCCATTGCTCGATGGAAATGGTCCCATGAAGTCTACTCCCCAACAATCAAAAAGCTCAATTTCTTGGATGGGCCTCATTGGCATTTCATTGCGCTTGGAGATATTCCCGGTCCGTTGGCATCTATCGCACCCCTTTACAAAGTTGTGGGTGTCTTTAAACATTGTCGGCCAGAAGAACCCGCTCTGCAAAATCTTAGCGGTGGTTTTAGAGGCGGCATGATGTCCTCCGCATGGTAGACAGTGGCAATGCAAAATGATCGATGTCGCCTCCTCTTTAGAAACACACCTACGAATGACACTATCTTTGCATATCTTGAAAAGTTAGGGATCTTCCCAAAAATAGCTACGGACCTCATGCAGAAATCTCCTCTTTTGTTGCGTAGACATCCCATGCGGTTTGATTCCACAAGCCAAGTAGTTGACGAAGTCCGCGTACCAAGGAACTTCTCCGGTCCTTATGGCATATAGCCTCTCATCCACGAATGTGTCGTTGATAGGCAAACTTTCGTCCTCCTTGTCGCGAATGAGCCTAGATAAATGATCCGCCACGACATTGTCCGTACCCTTCTTGTCTCTGATCTCTAAGTCGAATTCTTGCAACAAGAGTATCCACCTAATCAACCGAGGCTTGGCCTCCTTCTTGTTTAAAAGATACTTCAATGCCGCATGGTCGGTATGGACAATAACCTTGGACCCAAGGAGGTAAGAACGAAACTTCTCTATGGAATAGACGACCGCTAGAAGCTCTTTCTCGGTAGTTGTGTAGTTTTTCTGCGCGTCATCCAATGTCTTGCTCGCATAGTATATCGCATGAAGCTTCTTGTCTTTTCTTTGTCCCAATACCGCTCCAATGGCTTGGTCGCTAGCATCACACATTAGCTCAAAAGGAAGGCTCCAATCCGGCGGTTGTATGATGGGCGCGGAGACTAGTGCTTCTTTCAAGGCGTTGAAGGCTTGTAAGCATTCAACTGAAAAAATAAAAGGAGTGTCTTTAGCGAGCAAAGAAGTAAGTGGTCGGGCAATCGAGGCGAAATCCTTTATGAAGCGGCGGTAAAACCCCGCGTGACCAAGGAAGCCTCTAATGCCCTTGACATTAATAGGAGGAGGGAGTTTCTCGATTACCTCAATCTTTGCTTTATCTACCTCAATTCCTCTCGAGGAGACAAGATGTTCGAGAACTATACCTTCCGTAACCATGAAGTGACACTTCTCCCAATTGAGAGTGAGATTGTTTTGTTGGCACCTTTTTAGGACTTTAGTAAGATTTTCCAAACAAGAGTCAAACTCACTTCCATAAACCGAGAAGTCATCCATAAAAACTTCCATAATATTTTCAATGTAATCGGAGAATATGGACGTCATACACCTCTGAAAGGTAGCGGGAGCATTACAAAGGCCAAACGGCATCCTGCGGTAGGCATAGGTGCCATAGGGACAAGTGAAAGTTGTCTTCTCTTGGTCATCTTCATGCAAAGGGATTTGGAAGAATCCCGAATACCCATCTAGATAGCAAAAGTATTTATGTTTTGCAAGTCGTTCAAGCATTTGATCATTGAAGGGCAATGGGTAATGGTCCTTTCAGGTAGCTTTATTGAGTTTCCTATAGTCAATGCACATTCGCCATCCCGTGACGGTGCGCGTAGATATGGGCTCACCTTTTTCATTTTTTATGACAGTCATCCCCCCTTTCTTGGGGACGACGTGAACGGGGCTAACCCATCTACTATCTGAGATAGGATAAATTATACCTGCTTCTAGCAATTTTAGGATCTCCTTTTTAACCACCTCCTTCATGTTCGGGTTTAACCGCCTTTGAGGCTCTATGGAGGTGGCGTCGGTATCCTCCAAATGGATCCTATGCGTGCAAAGCCTAGGGCTTATCCCTTTTAGATCGGAGATAGTGTATCCCAAGACATCTTTGTGGCTCCTAAGAACGTCTAGGAGTTTTTCAAGTTGGTCTGGCGTGAGGTGGGAGTTTACTATCACCGGGAAAGTTAATTTGTTACCCAAAAAGGCGTACCTTAGATCCGGAGGTAATTGTTTAAGTTCTACCTGAAGAGGCGCCGCTCCTTCTACTTCATCAGCTTGCATGAGTTCGGCTTCTTCCTTGTCGGCTGGGTCTAGCTCGTGTTCAGGTGGCGCGCTCTCTTGTGAAGAGTCACACTCACTACTTAGTGAGGACAATGCATCGAAATAGGCGTGCTCCAATTCTGTGCTAGCATCGTCAGAGTTTTCAATCGGGTCCGGTTCGTTCCTGGAATCAAGAAACACATCAGACGATTCATAGAAGCAAGAGTAACTGTCATGTGGTGTAACTCCCTGAACGTTGATTTGCTCTGAAGATCCTTCCGAAGTATAGTGATCCTTGACACTTGTTCCACCTTCTTCGAAATATAATTTGTCGTCGATCACGTCAACTCTGACATTGCCCCCGATAGTCCCCTCCGGGGAGATCTGATCCATCACGAAACTAGCAAACAGCTGTTCGTCGGGGTCCTTGACATCGATAGCGAAAGCTCCGGTAGCGTGGACCTCGTTGACAAGCTCCTTAAGGAGGTCTGTGAAGGAGTCATAGTCTTCCTGACTGAGTTCTATTGTTGACATTGCATTCTCCATTCTTCCTGCAAAGGCCTTATGCAAAATACAAGGAGAATGTGCGAATGGAAGAAAGTATAGAAAGAGAGAAAGAAGAAGTAACCGGGTGGTCGATGACGAACACCGTCAAAATGCCCTCCCCGGCAACGGCGCCAAAAACTTGATCGCTCCGGGATGTGACCCAGAAGAACGGTTGTAGTTTTACCGCAAGTGCACGGTGTAGCAGCGAGCGGGATATCGAACACAGGGAGGACGAATGACCGTGCTTGTTCCAATCAACCTGGCTATTTAAGAGAGAAATTTGCCTTTGGCGATCCTGTCACAATCGTCAGACAAAAATGCGGAAATATCAAATCAAATAAAGAACGTTTAGGGAATGGGGAATCCCCGCTACTCACCGTATTTCATAAATGCGGTTTATCGGTATCAAAATTGCTTGAATGAGAATTTGGATGAACTAGTTGCAACTGAATGTAGAACCAAGCTCACGCTCTCGCGCTGTTGCCGGTCTATAGCTATCCTAGGTTTGGGTCCAATCTCTTGCAAACCCTAGCCTAGGAAAGCTAGCATTAGGATCAACATCATCGTCCAATCGTGCACCGAGCCCAATCTCTTGCAAACTCGGTCCACGACCTAGATTGGGATAGTTCCTACCCGTCCAATCTCTTGCAAACGAGTATCGGCATGGAATTGCAACCGGAAATCCTAGTATCGGTCCAATCTCTTGCAAACCGATACTTCGAAAATCCGACTCCGACCCAATTCGGATTTCTAGGGTTTCCTATCAAATTGGGATCCAATCTCTTGCAAATCCCAATTGATATGAGTACCTAGCCATCCGTAGTAAATTGATCCCAATCTAATCCCTAATAACAATTCTAGCACAATTTCTACCAATTCATCACAAATATGAAGATGGGCTTGTAGGGTTCATCCCCACGCCCCAAGACGTGGAGACTACTCACAAATCATAGCAAGATCACAAAAATAATCGTTGAAATAGGCAATGGAATTCATCACAATATTGAGATATGCAATAAAAATAGAATTTTTAAGGAAAAGAGATGCAAACCAATGGAGTTCTTCAATTAATCCAACAAAATTCCAATCTTTGTCTCCTCTCCAATCTCAAGAATAAAACTAAAAAGCTAATCTAAAAAGCTGCAAAAAATCTAAGAGAGAGGCTCTAAACTAGGGTAAAAACAGGGTTTAAATAGCCCTCAAAATCGTCCAAAAACTGTGACCAAAATACCCCTGCACAGCCTGTTTTCCGCAGTTTTCGCTACAGGCAGCGCATCGCACTCGGCCGAGTGACAAAAGTCGCTCGGCCGAGTGGAAACCCTGTAATTTTCCAGTAAGTCGGGGCTTTCAGGGGTCTCTACTTCGGGGGCGGCTCGGCCGAGTGAGTTGTCGTCACTCGGCCGATGGCTTCATAGTACTCGGGCGGACGGGATTAACCACTCGGCCGAGTGGGTCTTCTGAAGTTCAGGCAGCCGAAAAACAGTAACTTGGATGTTTTGGAAGGGCTTCGTCTGGGCGCCACTCGGGCGGACGGGGTCTCGTCACTCGGCCGATGTGGTCTTCAGTGCTCGGCCGAGTGCACACATAAATCGTGTCTGTTCTGGTCGGCCGAGCAGTTTCTCGCTGGTCGGCCGAGTGGCTCCTCCACTCGGCCGAGTGGGACACAAAAAATGCCCAATCTGCTTATTTTGGCCTCCTCGTCGCTCCTGCGACGTCCGTTCTTCTTCCGCTCCTCTCCAGCAGCAAAATACCCCTCGGGGAGGTCGTTGGTGACCGTCTAGAGTAAGCGCATCTCGAGATCACTCCAAATCGCGCCAAATCACCTGAAATGCGACAAAAACAACAAATCGTGAAAAGCATCACAATATCGTCGATATATCGTGAAAAACATGATTTGGGCGGTCTAAATGGCATGCAAACATGCGGGAAAAAGGTGTAAAATAAGGAGTGATCATTAATGTTGTGGAATTTATCTCCTGGTCATTTCAAAAAGGACTACCAAGCAACGGGAATAGAAAACGAACATCTAGTGCCGCATGTTCATACTCAAAATGAGTTGGCAGAGTCACTGATAAAAAGGCTCCAATGGATTACACGTCCATTTTTAATCCCAGTTGCCAGTGGATGCATGGGGACATGCATTTTTGCATGCTGCATCGAAAATGAAAATAAGACCCTCTGGAGGTCAGAGTCTATCTCCAATGCAACTTGCATATGGAATGCCACTGAACATTTCTCACTTGAGAATCTTCGGTCATGCAGTTTACGTCTCCATTGCACCACCACATAGCACAAAAATGGGTCCTCAACGTCGCCTAGGTATCTATGCAGGGTTTGACTCACCCTCAAATTAAAGATACCTAGAACGCTAAACGGGGAACGTATTTAAGGCACATATTGAAGACTATGATGAGACGAGTTTCCCCAAAATGGGCCCAGATATTGGAAAATTTGGCGCAAAGCAAATTATAATGTGGGATACAAAAAGTTTGACCACTATGATCCGGTAGCAAAACAATGTGAAGATGAGATCCTGAAGATCATCCACATTCAGAACACTGTTCACCAATTACCGGACTCATTTACTGACAACCAGAAGATTGTCACATCACACATCCCAGCTGCAAATACTCCAGCTAGGATTGACATCCCCGAGAATGGATGCAATCCACCAGCAGCAGAAATGGCTGCTCCCCAACAGAAAAGAGGCAGACCACCAGGCTCCAAGGATGAAAATTAAATAACAAATAAAAATACCTGGAGACCTTGAGACAATACTACCACAGGACAATGAGTTCATGTCCACACCCTCACCCCTTCCCGGAATCTACTGCAGAGGAAATGCCGGAAAAAACTGAAATGAAAGTAAATGTTGTACGTACTAGGGAGGTGTTGGACAGATAGAACAAAATTGTCGACAATGTATTCACATATCATATTGCCATATACATCTCCAAAGCGATGAAATTTATAAAATATCGTTCCATACTCTGTTGCTAAAATGCAAACTTAGAGATTGGCCAAATATGTAACGAGGCAATAAAAGATGAGCTGGACTCACCTATAAAACGTGAAATATTCGAACCTGAAGTCCAGACACCAAAAGGTGTCAAACCTGTGGGTAAAATAAGTATTGCACACATAAGAAAAAAATAAATACAAAATCGTATGCTGTAAGGTACAACTTATAGCCCTCTTCGCTGAAACTAGGGAATGAACAAATTAAAATGAGCATGACTCATAAATGATGCATCAAATTCCTTAGTTATAAAAGCGAATACCTTATGATTTGGCAATGAAAATTTTGGATATGCTGCTATTAGATGTTGTGACAGCATACATTTATGGATATCTTGGTAAAGATAAATTTCACATTTCCTTTAAATGCCTAAATATACTTCGGAACGTCTATTCTATTGAAGAAGAATAATAAGAATAATAAATAATGTACAAGCAAGAGAATCACTTGCCAAAGCAATGATTCTCACTAAGGGTTGCCTTTGCATCTGAGCAACTGATATGATTTGAGATCATAGTTGTAAACAACTTAAATCTCATCGGATTCCTAAAGAGAAAACCAAAATATCTGTTCAAGCCTGACTATTAAACATAAAATAAAAGACCTAAGCAAAAATAAATTAGGTCATGGCTCACAGATTTATTATCTTAATAAATCATGTTACATACGTCCCGAAGTGCGTTGGAGAAACTAAAAAGACCATTGTCATCCAAAGTACACCTATGGTAGTACACTCTATGGATGTACAAAAAGACCCCTTCTGATCGCTGGAAGAGGGGGAGGTATAATTGGTCCTAAATCCCTTATCTAAGTGCAATCAGGCACTCTTGGTTAACTGTACGCGTCTCGATATAGCAGTTGCGGTAAACTCATTAGCCAGAGATAGTTGGCACCTAAAAAGGGCCATTAGACTGGAGTTAAGACTTCTGTGCTACCTCCAAGGGTTGATAGATTTGGGCTTACATTATAAAGTATCATCCTCCATGTTTATGCAAATGCAGGTTACAGGTCCGATCCATATACTGAGAAATCACAAACTGGTTACCCACAGTAGGATGGCTATCTACTGCAGATCTGCAAAGCAAATTAGGAAGGCAACATCATCCTATCATTCTGAGACCCTCACCACACTAATGGTGTATTTGAGGGCGCCTGGTGGTACATCACATCCCAGTGACGATTGGGATATAGGCTGGTATTGTGGAGCTGACAACATAGTCCAAAGACCACATCAGAGGCAATGAAACTTAGCACACCTCTCCAAAGTTTTTGGATTCAGCAGCTGCTTAATAGTGGTGATATTTGTAATTAGTGTATAATTTCAAAATGTTGTAAATAGTAGTGATGATATACGCCTAAGAAATCTGCAAGCTTAAGGGCTTTTACAGATCAGGGGGGAGTTGAGGAAATTTGTACTCTTTTCCCTTAGCTATGGTTTTTCCCATAGTATTTTCCATAGCCAAATGTTTTAACGAGACAAATCACATCAACTCTGGATCCTGAAGTATCCACCCCTTTGTGCTCAGAAGTTCATGTGCAAAGTCGCTTGTACAAATCAAGTGAGTTAGAGAGCGTTTGTACTATTTTTCTTTAACTATGATTTCTCCCACAGGGCTTTCCATAGCTAAAGGTTTTAAAGAGACAAACCTCACCAACTCAAGATCCTGAAGTATCCACCCCATGTGAGACCCCTACTACGCTCAGAATCCTGAAGTATTCATAAGCAGAGTCTGATGGAAATTGAATTACACCCCAAGTGATTTTGATGATGAGCACACCAAATGAAACTTAGTGTACTAACTACACTACAATTAAGTGTGCAGGATATGCGAAGCTTTACTCATACTCAAAGAAGCGCAATCTACGCTCAAAGACTAGGACGAATGTGGCTAAGATCAAATAATGAAGTTCAAAGCTCAAATAGAACAAGAAGCTCAAGTGAAGCTCACATCTACTTCATCAAATTGATCAAGCTTCTGAAGACGTGTCCTAAGTCTATAGTGAGTGTGTTGTGTCTCTTTAGGGTATTATTAAAGCCAAATCATATAGACAAACACACACACACACACACACACACACAATTTGAAAATGTTTTTGAATATCTTTTAAATCATCTTCAAAAATGTTTTTTGAGAGCTTTCTCTAGTCATCTTATAAATTCCGTAGTGAAACTCCACACACCCTGGAGTTAGCTACCTGTCTGACTAGCTGTGTCGCAGGAAAAACTCCTCTGGGAGTCGACTACCAAAGGTAGGGAGTCGACTACCAGCTGAGAATCAAGATTTCCTGAAACACACTGGGAGTCGACTACCACTCCTAGGGAGTCGACTACCAGCTGTAAAAGTTTGACGTTTTTAACTTGAATTTTGAAATATCGTTGAGCGATTTTCTCCATAATTTTTGGGACGAAAGTCAAAGTATTTTGAAATTCGAATTCTCAGTTTTGTCCTATAAATAGAGGACCGTTTTCATTGAGAAAATACAACAACAATTATCGAATTCAAAATCTCTCGTGCAAACGCTCTAAAGTTCTAAGCTCTCATTCTTTCTCTAGCCAATTCGATTTTATTTGTGATCTTGCAAAATTCTATTATTATTTTTAAAGATCATATTCTCATTTTATTGGCTAACTGTTTTTCAAATCCATATTATTTTTCTCTTGATTTTTGTTTAAAGGATTTTTGAAAAACAATAGATCTAGATCACAAAGAAGTCCTTCGTATCTTTGTGTGATCTAGAATCTCATTCTATCAAGCCACTACACACAATTTTGTCTATCATTGTTTGGCTATAGAATCTGGGTGTAAAACCAATCTCCACCAATTTATTGTGGTGAATTGGATATCAATTTTATTGTGTTGTTGTTGGAACACTAGACAAGTCTAGGTGTTGCCAGTCGGAAATCATGGTCAAGACTAGGTCGTTGGAAATCCTAACGAGTGGAGTTAGGTACTTGTATTTGCCAAGGCAGATAGTGGAAAATCTCGTACCGGATTGGTCGGGGACTGGACGTACCCAAAAGTTGTGGGGAACCAGGATAAAAATCCTTGTGTATGCGATTGCTTATCTGTGTTTGTTTATCTTTGCTCTTACTTTATTATTCGCTAATTGTTATTCATTTATTGCAAAGATCAACTTACTTTTATCCACTGTGAATATAACATTTATCTTACTTGCAATCTTATCTGTGCTTATAAATACTCTGGGAGTCGACTACTGTTCATAGGGAGTCGACTACCTGCTGTGAAATTACTCTGTGTATTTTAAGATTATTTTGTTGATTAAGAACCAAGCGTAGATCGCTCTACTTGGTTTCTTAGGCAACATTAGAAGGGTTTTAATTAACGATCGAAAAAGTTTACTATTTGCACAACACTATTCAACCCCCCCCCCTTCTAGTGTTGTTTGCCATCCACAGGATCCAACACTTGGTATCAGAGCAAGGCAATGAATGCACTATTTTGCGTCGTTACAGGAAATGAATTCAATCGAGTCTCCCAATGTGAGACAGCACACCAAATATGGCATACTCTTCAGGTAAGTCACGAAGGAACCGAAAAGGTAAAAGAATCTCGCATATATGTTTTGCATTCAAAATTCGAATCTTTTAAAATGGAAGAAGGAGAGAGTATCACCGATGTGGATACTCATTTTACTAATATTACAAGAGTTCGCAGGATTAGGAAAGAAACTTTCCGAATATGAGCAGGTAATGAAGATACTAAGATCCCTCCGACCCGAATGGAAGGGAAAGATAACTGCCATTCGAGAAGCTCATAATGTAAAAGACCTCACCATTGAAGAACTAATGGGAAATCTCATGGCATATGAGATTGAGCTTGAAGAAGACAAGAAGATCGAAGAAAAATCAAAGAAGAAGAATCTCGCGTTCAAAGCCCAAGAGGAAGATTCCGATTACACGGACAAAGAAGACCATATCGCGTTCATCTCAAAGAACTTTAAAGAGTTCATCACAAGTAAGTATGGAAAACGATCTTTTAGACCCACTAACGGTATTATTTGTTTTGGTTGCAACAAACCAGGGCATGTCAAGAGAGACTGTCCATTGGAGAGAAACAATCATGATTCCAGAGATCATGGGAAGAACAAAGATAATAATGAAAAGCGAAACAACGGAAGAAACAAATTCTGACGACCAAAGAAGGAAGCTTACGCAGCCTTCGACCAAAGCGATGATTCCTCGTCCGATGAATCCTCGGAAGAAGATAACAATGAAAGAAGAGAAACAGCACACATGTGCTTCATGGCATCCACATCCTCCAAGGTAAGAACGCATCATGATTCATCTAGCGACAATGATTCGTCATCAAGTGATGATGAAGACATGGATTACAGGGGAGCATATAAGGAGCTATGCAAAATGCATGAAAAGCTCATAAAAGAACATAGAAAAACACTTAGAAATATTAAAAGGATACTAAGGAAAAAGAAGAAATCATTAAAGAAAATAGTCTCCTTAAAGAAAAGAATGATTTTTTGCAAAAAGATATTTCTTTAGTAAATGAAAAGGTTGAGAATCTGAATAATCTTCTCGTATCTGTCAAAGATAAATACGACGCTACGATGAAAATTATTGAGAACTTCAACAAAGGAAAAGAAAAACTAGATAGTATAATAAAAGATCAAAAAGCCTCATCTAGCAAAACCGGACTCGGCTATGATTCACATCATACCAAGAAACGGGTTAAGCATACTAGGATACATCATTCTAACGACAAGTTTTTGAGCATCTGGATACCAAAGAAATTATCTGATCAACGAAGGAAAAGGTACGCTATCGACTTTGTTCAGCAAATTCATTTAAACAAAAATTATAAATATGTTGCTCATGAAGGAACTAAAACGTACTGGGTTTGGCTTCCTAAAGACTAACTTCTCGGACTCAAAAAAAAGTACCATAAACGTTTATTTCTTTTCAGGTACTCCAAAGAAATGAAGGAAGAAAACGAGATCCAACGCTTTGTAAAGGATCAACATCAACAACTTTCTTGCACGACTCAATTTTTCTTTGCTAAATATATATGATTAAATTTAATTAAATAAATATATTTTTTTTATTTGATCTTATATATTTGTGTTATACTCCTAAAACATTTCGTGTTCAGAAAACGCACTCGACTTGGATCAAAAACCCCTCGGGATGAGAAAACGACTGAACCCAGTAGGGAGTCGACTACCTATATGAGGGAGTCGACTACCAGCGTGTATACGAATTTTTGGGTTTGTTTTTGACTAACTCCTATTGGGTTCTATAGAGTTAATGGGTTCATATCCTCAAAGGCAACTTATACCCAATAAGCTAAAACTCTATCCTAACCATCCAACACTTGATCTTAAGGCCCTCATTCTTCACCATCCTTCATCCTATGTTAAAAACCCCCCAAAAGAAACCCTAGGGTAGCCGACTACCCCCTTTCAATCTCTCTCTCTTGAAATTTCATCTTGGTGCTTGGTTGCTTGGAGTTCTTTCTACTCCATCTCTTTCTCAAATTACTCAAGGTAAAAAATTTTTTTACTTCATGATCTTTACTATTTTTTTCTCTCTTGCTTATCTAGCATTGTAAAAATATTGTTTTTACTCTATCTAGATGCCTCTCAAAGGAATGTTTACCAAGAAGAGAAAAACCTCATCTAAAATTGACTCTGAGAAAGAAACCATTTTACCATATCTATTCAAGAACACCACATATGAACACTTCATCAAAATCACTAAGAAACACATCCTCCATGAACGTTTTGTTAAGCTCAATGATGTTATAAATTATGGCATTGATAGCTTACTAGATTTTCAGAACTTGGCCAACCTATTTTCCTCCGAAAATACTTATCTTTGCTATCCCAGGCTTGTGTACTTGTTCTATGCTAATATGGACTACGATCTTGCTAAAAGCCGCTTTATAACCAATGTCCTTGATACTAAGCTTGCCATTACTGTCAAATCCCTATGAGAAGCCCTAGGAATTGCATATTTTGGCATGCTGCTTGATAAAATAGAAATGACTAAATGAAGTATTCTAGAGAGAATGTATTTGCCAGGAAGACATTTTCAGACTAAACTTCCATGTAGCGATCTTCGCTATCCAGCAATAATTCTGGCAAATATATTATCCTATAATATTACTCAAAAATCTGGAAGTCATTCTATCCTATCTGAGAAGCAGGCCAAATGTCTCTATGCTATACTAGGTAACATTCGAATCAATTGGGCCAAAGTTATAATGGATTCTATTCTTGCTTCAGCTTCTTCTGATAGACCTTCATCCACCTTAGCTCATGGGCACTATCTCACTATCTTGTTTATTAGCTATAATGTGCCTTTGGATCATGAAACCTCAATTCTAGAACCGGCTCGAGTTTTTGATGTTCATGCACTTGGGAGAATGAATCTACACCATGATCTTGATGAGAACATTCCCGAAGAAAAACTTGCAGCTGAAGGAGGATCATCATCCTCTAGGAGAGGTAAGAAAATTGTTGTTTCAGATTCTGAGGAGGAAGAACAAGGAGAAGAAGAGAAAGGAAGCGAAGAGGAAGAAGAAGAAGCACCGGCATATATTCTTGAGCTTCAAGAAATGCTTCTAAAGAAGATTGGAAAATTGAAGATATCACAAGAGAAAGGCTTTGAAGACCTTAACCAAAAGGTGGACGATCTTAAGGAGCTCGTCGTGAAAAGCAACAAAATGACCAAGGACACGCTTGTTATGATCCTTGATGAGATCAAGGAACTGAAGAAGAACGGCGGTCATCCTTAGCTTCTCTTAAAAACAATGGTTTTTCAAACAATGATTCTTAAAAACTATGTCTTTAAAACTTATGGTTTGTAATAACTCTTTAATTGTGTGATGCTTGCTACTATGAACTTATTCCTTATGCAATATATTAGTTGCTCTTATAAACTAACATCTCTCTTGCAGTAATAGGGAATTGAATTCCCCCTAATCATACTATGATTCATATGATTTAATACTTTGTCATTGATATGTTTTATTGATGACAAGGGGGAGAAAGATATGAAATACAAAAATGAAATTATATGTATTGTATTGCTAACAGCTTCGATGCAGGGAGAGAACCGCATCAAAGCAGGGGGGAGTAAGTATACCTTCATGTATTTTCAAATATTCAAACTTACTTCATTTTTCATTTGGGTGTCATCATCAAAAAGGGGGAGAGTGATGGAAATTGAATTCCACTCCAAGTGATTTTGATGATGAGCACACCAAATGAAACTTAGTGTACTAACTACACTACAATTAAGTGTACAGGATATGCGAAGCTTTACTCATACTCAAAGAAGCGCAATCTACGCTCAAAGACTAGGACGAACGTGGCTAAGATCAAATAATGAAGTTCAAAGCTCAAATAGAACAAGAAGCTCAAGTGAAGCTCACATCTACTTCATCAAATTGATCAAGCTTCTGAAGACGTGTCCTAAGTCTATAGTGCGTGTGTTGTGTCTCTTTAGGGTATTGTTAAAGCCAAATCATATAGACAAACACACACACACACAATTTGAAAATGTTTTTGAATATCTTTTAAATCATCTTCAAAAATGTTTTTTGAGAGCTTTCTCTAGTCATCTTATAGATTCCGTAGTGAAACTCCACACACCCTGGAGTTAGCTACCTGTCTGACTAGCTGTGTCGCAGGAAAAACTCCTCTGGGAGTCAACTACCAAAGGTAGGGAGTCGACTACCAGCTGAGAATCAAGATTTCCTGAAACACACTGGGAGTCGACTACCACTCCTAGGGAGTCGACTACCAGCTGTAAAAGTTTGACGTTTTCAACTTGAATTTTAAAATATCGTTGAGCGATTTTCTCCATAATTTTTGGGACAAAAGTCAAAGTATTTTGAAATTCGAATTCTCAGTTTTGTCCTATAAATAGAGGACCATTTTCATTGAGAAAATACAACAACAATTATCGAATTCAAAATCTCTCGTGCAAACGCTCTAAAGTTCTAAGCTCTCATTCTTTCTCTAGCCAATTCGATTTTATTTGTGATCTTGCAAAATTCTGTTATTATTTTTAAAGATCATATTCTCATTTTATTGGCTAACTATTTTTCAAATCCATTTTATTTTTCTCTTGATTTTTGTTTAAAGGATTTTTGAAAAACAATAGATCTAGATCACAAAGAAGTCCTTCGTTTCTTTGTGTGATCTAGAATCTCATTCTATCAAGCCACTACACACAAGTTTGTCTATCATTGTTTGGCTATAGAATCTGGATGTAAAACCAATCTCCACCAATTTATTGTGGTGAATTGGATATCAATTTTATTGTGTTGTTGTTGGAACACTAGACAAGTCTAGGTGTTGCCAGTCGGAAATCCTGGTCAAGACTAGGTCGTTGGAAATCCTAACGAGTGGAGTTAGGTACTTGTATTTGTCAAGGCATATAGTGGAAAATCTCGTACCGGATTGGTCGTGGACTGGACGTACCCAAAAGTTGTGGGGAACCAGGATAAAAATCCTTATGTCTGCGATTGCTTATCTATGTTTGTTTATCTTTGCTCTTACTTTATTATTCGCTAATTGTTATTCATTTATTGCAAAGATCAACTTACTTTTATCCGCTGTGAATATAACATTTATCTTACTTGCAATCTTATCTGTGCTTATAAATACTCTGGGAGTCGACTACTGTTCATAGGGAGTCAACTACCTGCTGTGAAATTACTCTGTGTATTTTAAGATTATTTTGTTGATTAAGAACCAAGCGTAGATCGCTCTACTTGGTTTCTTAGGCAACATTAGAAGGGTTTTAATTAACGATCGAAAAAGTTTACTATTTGCACAACACTATTCACCCCCCCCCCCTTCTAGTGTTGTTTGCCATCCACAGGATCCAACACTTGGTATCAGAGCAAGGCTATAAAGGTGATGACGTCAACATCATTTCACTCTGAAGGACTGAATACCATGCGACCACCACTGTTCAACGGAACCAACTATGCTAGCTGGAAGATCTGAATGAAGACTCACCTAGAGTCATTAGACATTGAAGCTTGGACCGTTACTAAAGTCCCGTACATCGCACCCACCGAGTTGAGTTTGGGAAATGGTCTGTCGACGATAAGAAGAGATCTAATCTCAATGCAAAAGCAATGAATGCACTATTTTGCGTCGTTACAGGAAATGAATTCAATCGAGTCTCCCAATGTGAGACAGCACACCAAATATGGCATACTCTTCAGGTAAGTCACGAAGGAACCGAAAAGGTAAAAGAATCTCGCATATATGTTTTGCATTCAAAATTCGAATCTTTTAAAATGGAAGAAGGAGAGAGTATCACCGATGTGGATACTCATTTTACTAATATTACAAGAGTTCGCAGGATTAGGAAAGAAACTTTCCGAATATGAGCAGGTAATGAAGATACTAAGATCCCTCCGACCCGAATGGAAGGGAAAGATAACTGCCATTCGAGAAGCTCATAATGTAAAAGACCTCACCATTGAAGAACTAATGGGAAATCTCATGGCATATGAGATTGAGCTTGAAGAAGACAAGAAGATCGAAGAAAAATCAAAGAAGAAGAATCTCGCGTTCAAAGCCCAAGAGGAAGATTCCGATTACACGGACAAAGAAGACCATATCGCGTTCATCTCAAAGAACTTTAAAGAGTTCATCACAAGTAAGTATGGAAAACGATCTTTTAGACCCACTAACGGTATTATTTGTTTTGGTTGCAACAAACCAGGGCATGTCAAGAGAGACTGTCCATTGGAGAGAAACAATCATGATTCCAGAGATCATGGGAAGAACAAAGATAATAATGAAAAGCGAAACAACGGAAGAAACAAATTCTGACGACCAAAGAAGGAAGCTTACGCAGCCTTCGACCAAAGCGATGATTCCTCGTCCGATGAATCCTCGGAAGAAGATAACAATGAAAGAAGAGAAACAGCACACATGTGCTTCATGGCATCCACATCCTCCAAGGTAAGAACGCATCATGATTCATCTAGCGACAATGATTCGTCATCAAGTGATGATGAAGACATGGATTACAGGGGAGCATATAAGGAGCTATGCAAAATGCATGAAAAGCTCATAAAAGAACATAGAAAAACACTTAGAAATATTAAAAAGGATACTAAGGAAAAAGAAGAAATCATTAAAGAAAATAGTCTCCTTAAAGAAAAGAATGATTTTTTGCAAAAAGATATTTCTTTAGTAAATGAAAAGGTTGAGAATCTGAATAATCTTCTCGTATCTGTCAAAGATAAATACGACGCTACGATGAAAATTATTGAGAACTTCAACAAAGGAAAAGAAAAACTAGATAGTATAATAAAAGATCAAAAAGCCTCATCTAGCAAAACCGGACTCGGCTATGATTCACATCATACCAAGAAACGGGTTAAGCATACTAGGATACATCATTCTAACGACAAGTTTTTGAGCATCTGGATACCAAAGAAATTATCTGATCAACGAAGGAAAAGGTACGCTATCGACTTTGTTCAGCAAATTCATTTAAACAAAAATTATAAATATGTTGCTCATGAAGGAACTAAAACGTACTGGGTTTGGCTTCCTAAAGACTAACTTCTCGGACTCAAAAAAAAGTACCATAAACGTTTATTTCTTTTCAGGTACTCCAAAGAAATGAAGGAAGAAAACGAGATCCAACGCTTTGTAAAGGATCAACATCAACAACTTTCTTGCACGACTCAATTTTTCTTTGCTAAATATATATGATTAAATTTAATTAAATAAATATATTTTTTTTATTTGATCTTATATATTTGTGTTATACTCCTAAAACATTTCGTGTTCAGAAAACGCACTCGACTTGGATCAAAAACCCCTCGGGATGAGAAAACGACTGAACCCAGTAGGGAGTCGACTACCTATATGAGGGAGTCGACTACCAGCGTGTATACGAATTTTTGGGTTTGTTTTTGACTAACTCCTATTGGGTTCTATAGAGTTAATGGGTTCATATCCTCAAAGGCAACTTATACCCAATAAGCTAAAACTCTATCCTAACCATCCAACACTTGATCTTAAGGCCCTCATTCTTCACCATCCTTCATCCTATGTTAAAAACCCCCCAAAAGAAACCCTAGGGTAGCCGACTACCCCCTTTCATCTCTCTCTCTTGAAATTTCATCTTGGTGCTTGGTTGCTTGGAGTTCTTTCTACTCCATCTCTTTCTCAAATTACTCAAGGTAAAAAAAAATTTTCTTCATGATCTTTAATATTTTTTTCTCTCTTGCTTATCTAGCATTGTAAAAATATTGTTTTTACTCTATCTAGATGCCTCTCAAAGGAATGTTTACCAAGAAGAGAAAAACCTCATCTAAAATTGACTCTGAGAAAGAAACCATTTTACCATATCTATTCAAGAACACCACATATGAACACTTCATCAAAATCACTAAGAAACACATCCTCCATGAACGTTTTGTTAAGCTCAATGATGTTATAAATTATGGCATTGATAGCTTACTAGATTTTCAGAACTTGGCCAACATATTTTCCTCCGAAAATACTTATCTTTGCTATCCCAGGCTTGTGTACTTGTTCTAAGCTAATATGGACTACGATCTTGCTAAAAGCCGCTTTATAACCAAAGTCCTTGATACTAAGCTTGCCATTACTGTCAAATCCCTAGGAGAAGCCCTAGGAATTCCATATTTTGGCATGCTGCTTGATAAAATAGAAATGACTAAATGAAGTATTCTAGAGAGAATGTATTTGCCAGGAAGACATTTTCAGACTAAACTTCCATGTAGCGATCTTCGCTATCCGGCAAGAATTCTGGCAAATATATTATCCTATAATATTACTCAAAAATCTGGAAGTCATTCTATCCTATCTGAGAAGCAGGCCAAGTGTATCTATGCTATACTAGGTAACATTCGAATCAATTGGGCCAAAGTTATAATGGATTCTATTCTTGCTTCAGCTTCTTCTGATAGACCTTCATCCACCTTAGCTCATGGGCACTATCTCACTATCTTGTTTATTAGCTATAATGTGCCTTTGGATCATGAAACCTCAATTCTAGAACCGGCTCGAGTTTTTGATGTTCATGCACTTGGGAGAATGAATCTACACCATGATCTTGATGAGAACATTCCCGAAGAAAAACTTGCAGCTGAAGGAGGATCATCATCCTCTAGGAGAGGTAAGAAAATTGTTGTTTCAGATTCTGAGGAGGAAGAACAAGGAGAAGAAGAGAAAGGAAGCGAAGAGGAAGAAGAAGAAGCACCGGCATATATTCTTGAGCTTCAAGAAATGCTTCTAAAGAAGATTGGAAAATTGAAGATATCACAAGAGAAAGGCTTTGAAGACCTTAACCAAAAGGTGGACGATCTTAAGGAGCTCGTCGTGAAAAGCAACAAAATGACCAAGGACACGCTTGTTATGATCCTTGATGAGATCAAGGAACTGAAGAAGAACGGCGGTCATCCTTAGCTTCTCTTAAAAACAATGGTTTTTCAAACAATGATTCTTAAAAACTATGTCTTTAAAACTTATGGTTTGTAATAACTCTTTAATTGTGTGATGCTTGCTACTATGAACTTATTCCTTATGCAATATATTAGTTGCTCTTATAAACTAACATCTCTCTTGCAGTAATAGGGAATTGAATTCCCCCCTAATCATACTATGATTCATATGATTTAATACTTTGTCATTGATATGTTTTATTGATGACAAGGGGGAGAAAGATATGAAATACAAAAATGAAATTATATGTATTGTATTGCTAACAGCTTCGATGCAGGGAGAGAACCGCATCAAAGCAGGGGGGAGTAAGTATACCTTCATGTATTTTCAAATATTCAAACTTACTTCATTTTTCATTTGGGTGTCATCATCAAAAAGGGGGAGAGTGATGGAAATTGAATTCCACTCCAAGTGATTTTGATGATGAGCACACCAAATGAAACTTAGTGTACTAACTACACTACAATTAAGTGTACAGGATATGCGAAGCTTTACTCATACTCAAAGAAGCGCAATCTACGCTCAAAGACTAGGACGAACGTGGCTAAGATCAAATAATGAAGTTCAAAGCTCAAATAGAACAAGAAGCTCAAGTGAAGCTCACATCTACTTCATCAAATTGATCAAGCTTCTGAAGACGTGTCCTAAGTCTATAGTGCGTGTGTTGTGTCTCTTTAGGGTATTGTTAAAGCCAAATCATATAGACAAACACACACACACACAATTTGAAAATGTTTTTGAATATCTTTTAAATCATCTTCAAAAATGTTTTTTGAGAGCTTTCTCTAGTCATCTTATAGATTCCGTAGTGAAACTCCACACACCCTGGAGTTAGCTACCTGTCTGACTAGCTGTGTCGCAGGAAAAACTCCTCTGGGAGTCAACTACCAAAGGTAGGGAGTCGACTACCAGCTGAGAATCAAGATTTCCTGAAACACACTGGGAGTCGACTACCACTCCTAGGGAGTCGACTACCAGCTGTAAAAGTTTGACGTTTTCAACTTGAATTTTAAAATATCGTTGAGCGATTTTCTCCATAATTTTTGGGACAAAAGTCAAAGTATTTTGAAATTCGAATTCTCAGTTTTGTCCTATAAATAGAGGACCATTTTCATTGAGAAAATACAACAACAATTATCGAATTCAAAATCTCTCGTGCAAACGCTCTAAAGTTCTAAGCTCTCATTCTTTCTCTAGCCAATTCGATTTTATTTGTGATCTTGCAAAATTCTGTTATTATTTTTAAAGATCATATTCTCATTTTATTGGCTAACTATTTTTCAAATCCATTTTATTTTTCTCTTGATTTTTGTTTAAAGGATTTTTGAAAAACAATAGATCTAGATCACAAAGAAGTCCTTCGTTTCTTTGTGTGATCTAGAATCTCATTCTATCAAGCCACTACACACAAGTTTGTCTATCATTGTTTGGCTATAGAATCTGGATGTAAAACCAATCTCCACCAATTTATTGTGGTGAATTGGATATCAATTTTATTGTGTTGTTGTTGGAACACTAGACAAGTCTAGGTGTTGCCAGTCGGAAATCCTGGTCAAGACTAGGTCGTTGGAAATCCTAACGAGTGGAGTTAGGTACTTGTATTTGTCAAGGCATATAGTGGAAAATCTCGTACCGGATTGGTCGTGGACTGGACGTACCCAAAAGTTGTGGGGAACCAGGATAAAAATCCTTATGTCTGCGATTGCTTATCTATGTTTGTTTATCTTTGCTCTTACTTTATTATTCGCTAATTGTTATTCATTTATTGCAAAGATCAACTTACTTTTATCCGCTGTGAATATAACATTTATCTTACTTGCAATCTTATCTGTGCTTATAAATACTCTGGGAGTCGACTACTGTTCATAGGGAGTCGACTACCTGCTGTGAAATTACTCTGTGTATTTTAAGATTATTTTGTTGATTAAGAACCAAGCGTAGATCGCTCTACTTGGTTTCTTAGGCAACATTAGAAGGGTTTTAATTAACGATCGAAAAATTTTACTATTTGCACAACACTATTCAACCCCCCCCCCCCCCCCTTCTGGTGTTGTTTGCCATCCACAAGATCCAACAGAGTCCACACATATAGCTGGATAAGGGGGAGTGTTGTGAATGGATAATACCAGAGTTGGTTAGGATCATGGCTATCTTATAGATAGACATATATCTTCTGTATCCAATCTATGTACGCTCCTCTATATGCTATAAATAAAGAGCAGGGGGTTCTTTCCCCAGATGATAATTCATAGCACATTGTTTTTGGAGCATTTATTTTATTTAATTGTTTGCTTTAATTTGTTGTATACAGGTACGTTTATTATTGTTATAAATGTTATTGTTGTATGTAGGAAATTCTGCATTTTTTAAAAAAAATCATTTTAAACTATCGGCCACGTACAAATCCGTGGCCGATAGTTCTATACTGCCACGGAAATGTCAGTGGCTGATAGTTATCGACCACGGATAATGTGCACCAAATTGACGATTTCATGCACATAAACTGTGGCCAATACAGTATTGGCCACGAACAAATCCGTGGCCGATGCATATTTATGGCCACGGAAATGTCCGTGGCCGAAGTTTTTTGGCCATGGTTTTTGTGCATGGTTTACGTCAACTTTGTGCACATTTTTCCGTAGCTGATAATTTTTAGTAGTTTTTATTCGAATTATCTGCCACGGATATCCATGGGCATTATTCCGTGGCAGATTATCGGCCACGGAATATTCTGTGTGCGAAGGTGGTATCAGCCACTACGGTATCGGCCACGGATTTTCTTTTTTCCATGGTCGTAACGTGTCAGCCACAGAAACACGGCTTTCAGCCACAGATTTGTCCGTGGCTGAAAGCCGGATATGTAGTAGTGTTTGCAGCACCGAAAAATGCCCTTTTGGGGGTTAAACACAAGGGTTGCTCTAAGGTAGTATCCTAATCATCAATTTCATGGTAATGTGGTGGGTAAATCCTTTTAGGATTTCCAATCCCTCAAGTATGCCCTTTTGGAGTTATACTTAAAAGAGCATAATGTAGAAATCAACAACACGGGGGGTCATGATCCATGAATATAGCAAGACACATAAGAGACAATGAAAAACACAAATAACGTAACCCTAAATTAGCCACAATACATCTAAAGATAGATCTAGCCCATTATAACAAGAAAGGAAGCATTGTTATTCAAAAACATCATCCAATGCATTATTACAAGTAACTAGAACAAAATACATAAGAGAAAAGAAAGATTTCACCAAAGATCTCTGAGAAGTGTGATCTTTCCTTCTCTATTGTGCTCCTCCATAACCAAAGAATATTGAATATAAGTAATAGAATGCGGGCTAGAGGAGGCCAAAACCCTAGGAAAATGGATCTAAACTCGTTTTGGGTAAGAAATGCACTGAAATCACGCCCAAACCCCGCAAATACCCATTTAACCAATGTAATGGGTCGGCTTTTAGCCGCTTGGCACCCTATAACTCGCTTCGTTGCCTTGGCCCACTTTGCGATCAACTTCTGGGCAGGTTGCAACCGTTGCGTCACCCCGACCCGCTTCGTTGCCTCACGTGCAGCGCATGCGTGTGCTCCTCTATGGTACTCGAGTTCGGATCAGGTTGCGCTAGACACGCCCAACCCGCTATCTACACGGCCTGCTCTTGTCGAGTCAGCACGTGCATCGCACGCGCTGGTGCGCACTGCATTGCACGTGCTGATCCTTTCTTTTTTTTCCCTTTTTTTTGAAAATCAGTTTATGGCCTTCCAAAAATTGTAGATAATCACCTCAGGCTCAGAAAAATCTGAAAAAATAGCAAATAAATCCAAAAATATCCCATGAGCACTAAAAAATAAGAGAAGAACAAAATTAGGCCATAAAATGGTATTTTGCACATAATTGAGTGACAAGCTCTAAAATTAAATGATATTGCAAAACTACATATATTAGGGGCCGAATGAACATGATATATGCTCAAAATGACATCTAATAGGGGGTAAAATATGTAATATTACCCTGGAATCATCGACATTACATCCTTTCACTATACATCATGTACATGATATCTTCACACAAACCAACATTAATGGCAAGCACATAGAATGAGCAAAGGGGAGGCTATTTGATTAGGAAATGAACTAAGTCCACACTTATGATGTTCATTTATAAAACTACAATAAATCACCATCGCCCATCAGGCACAAGAACAAAAGAAAATACATAATATGTCTCATCCTGGAGGTCTAATCTTTCTTCTTTTCCTTATCTTCCTGAAACTCCTTGCTGAATCTCGAGACTAAACTGAATGTAATGGAGTCGTCCTTTCATAGATGAAGGGATATACAAGTGGTGTTCTGTTAAAAATCAGCCAGCTCTTCCTACACTTCTCCATCACCTCTCTTTTCGACCTCGCCTTCATAGAGGCCAAGGCATGAAAGGTCTAATGTGGGGGAAGAATGCATTCGGCCCATGAGCATATGCATTATCTCTGAGGCAGAATGTTTTATTGAAATATTTATGGTCATCGTTCATCTTCTATCAGCCATTTACTATGCTAAGAAATGGATCTGACCTCGATGTCACTGTATACATTCACTCATCCCACTCCTTCCTCAACACCTCAATTGATTTTTCAATATCGTTGCTTTCTTTTCAGTTCATCCCACTGTTATTGGATCTTCTCCATTTGGGATCTCTCCATGGTCCTTTTTGTTGTAAAAATTTCAGAGATTAGTGGATGATGCTATTTAATAAAATGAGAAAAGAAAAGACTTATCAGCCGAGGCGTGCTAGGCACTGTCCTTAAGAGAAGATTTCCGCCCCTCAGAGTGAAAACTCGGTGCAGGCAGGTCCAGCGGCTACCCTCCAGGATTCAACGGCAACGGCCTTGTAAGTGTGCACTCACAATACAAGGCTCAAACGAGCAGCAACTAGTCTTCGGTCGCACAGGAATACAAAGATGAAAAGCTGAAGAAAAACTGGTCGCAGTAGCGAGCAGCAGAACAGCAGAACAGCAAAAGCAACTAGAAAGTCTGTGGAGGAAGAGAATGAATTTTTCCGGGGACAAAATTCTCTTGATATGCTGAGTATATATAGATGTGCAGAAGGACTGCTGAAATTCAGCCATTTAATAAGAAAATGGCTGTTGGAGAATTTTAATGAGCCATCAATAAGAAAATAGCCGTTGCAAAATTAAACAGCTATTAAAACAAAAGATATGGCTGTTGAAAACATAATGGGCTTTTAATATTCTTTAAAACAAAAGGGCTAAAAAATTATGATGCAAAACTCGGGCACTCCGCGCGCGCACCCGTGAACCCCCCTACGCAGGCACGACGCCAGCGCACACGCGCTAAGGTTTTTCGGATCCGACGCTCACATTTTCCATTCGGCTCAACCCGGTTTGAGCTCGGCCCCTTGCTTGGTCTCATGCGCATGCGAGCTACCCCCAAATCCTAGCCCATTAACAAGCCCAATAGCACATTTATAAGAAGTCTCTTATAAACCCAACCAAGTGTGTTCTCCCATCCAATGTGGGACTAAAGTTTGGCTTTGAATTGAATGAAATATCCAACAATCCCCCACTATTTCAAAATTCAAAGGTAAGGATATAAGAAGAGGAAGAATAAATGTGAGATAGAATACGACGATTCAATACATTAGCAATGGTGACTTTCGGTCTATGAACCATTACTTAGGGAATGAAAGTGTGTTCTACAAGAAGTTGGTGAAACATATAGTTTCTATGAACCAATCTCCTTTATTATAAAACATTGACTCACAACCCATATTGAATCATCAATGAATAGTTGCTTGCTCTTACGGGTTGGCGCGTTTCGGCCATGCGCCATACCTGGATTTTCATGAGTGCTCTAGCGAACGTACCCAAATTCGCATAGGAAGCGGCTCCACTTCCACACCCATATAGGTGGACCCATCAAGTGTGCTCGACGATTATGCACACCACCCAACAATGGCTATGGTTTTCATTAAGAGCCATATGCTCATCCTTTCTCATCGTCGATAGCACTGTCTACACCATAAGATGGGACATGAATATAATGATAGTGCTCCTCACAATCAACAAGTGACTTGTTGTTACCCATATGAACCTACTTCATGAGATCATCAATCACATAGGTTGGGTTACCATCACTCTTGACCTATGTTTTAGGTATAAGTCTCATTCCCCTCGATGTACTTTTCACTAACTTTCTATTTAGTAGTTTTGTCAGAGGATCTGCCAAATTCATCTCTGACCTCACATAATCAAGGGATACTATCCCATGATCTAGCAGCAGCCTCACAATAGAGTACCTTAGGCGTATATGCCTACTTTTCCCATTAAAAACTTCATATTTGGCTTTTGCAATTGCAACTTGACTATCACAATGGATAGACACAGACGGTACCGGTTTTTCACAAATGGGAAGATCACCAAGAAGATTTTTTAAGCCATTCGGCTTTACTACATGCCTTCTCTAAGGCAATAAACTCGGACTACATATTAGACCGAGCAATACATGTTTGCTTGGATGATTTCCAAGACACCACACCTCCACCAAGTGTAAAAACATAACCACTTATGGATTTAAGATCATCTGAATCAGAGATTCAGTTTGCATCAGTAAAACCTTCTAAAACTGATGGATCGCCAAAAAAAATAATCCATATACAAGAGTTCCTTTCACATATCTTACAACTCTTGACAATGCATTCCAATGATCGCTATTATATGGAGTAACTACATATTTTTTTTTTAAATCATTATACCCATTTGATAGCAAAACACAATCAAATTTATCATGCCATTGTTTTGGAGCTTAAGTTAAACCATAAATAGATTAAACAAGTTTGCATACATGGTTTCAATAATAGTGTTAGGCTTCTAACAACTAGGAGTCCATATGAATCACTATTTTGAGCATAGCTAATAAACATGCAACTAAAGCTTTTATGACCTAATTTTCTTTTCTTAGGTTCTGGTAAAAGAACGTTAGCTAGGCACCCCCACACTTTGAGGTAAACAAGGGTTTTTTTTTTGAACAAACTAAAACTCTTCTTATGGCACAATGCTTATGAATGGTCAAGACAACTGACAAGTTAAGCAACAATTTTACCATGCAAATCAGATGATCCAAATGCAAGAGATTATCCAAATGATGAATATGTATACATGAACATTATATTTCGTACATACAGATGAGACTATTTGAATCATGCTGAACAGGGACGTTTCAGATGAGACTATTCGTACATACAGCGCCGTTTGCTGCCTTATATGGGAGAAAATGTCGATCGCCACTGAGGTGGGATGACGTTGGAGATCGGGAGCTGTTAGGTCCAGAGATGATAGTGGAAGCAGTAGATGTCGTGAGAGACATCGGGGAGAAGCTTAGAGTTGTACAGGATCGCTTCAAGCATTGGGCAGATGCCAAGAGGTGACCCTTGGAGTTTCAGCCTGGAGATCACGTCTTCCTGAAGATTTCTCCGAACCGCGGAGTTATTCGTTTATGGAAGAAGGGAAAGCTGAGTCTGAGGTATATTGGACCTTTTGATGTGCTAAAGCATATGGGAGCAGTGGCCAATCGCCTTGCTCTGCCACCGTCTTTGAAGGGAGTTCACGACGTATTCCACGTATCTTAGCTACGTCGGTACGTCAGTGATCCGTCGCACACGGTTGATTTCTCAGATATTACAGTTCGCCCGGACCTGACATACAACCAGCAGCCTGTGTAGATCTTGGACCGTCGACAGAAGCAGTTGAGGAATAAGATAGTCGACCTGGTGAGAGTGATGTGGCGTCACGGATCACCTGGAGAGTCCACCTGGGAGCGTGAGGATGATATGAGAGAGCGCTTCCCGCATCTCTTTCCGAGTAGTGCTTGATGTTGATTCCTAGGACGGAATCATTTCTAAGTTGGGGAGGATGTAACGGACGGTTTCCGATCGTACTTTCTTTGTGCACGTGCTCTTGATCGTGCACGTGTTTATTTTAGACTCTATTTAATTTTGAACATTATTGTGTGATATGTCGTTGTGATCGTCTCTGAGGGTATTAGATTGTGGAACTATTTTGGAACGACATTTCTCGAGTCGTTCTTTCGCGATTCTATCTTATTTGATGTGACGTCACGACTTTCTGTTTTAACGCGAGACGTTTCTATTTTTAGTTTCGTCTCTCGACGTCGAAATTTAGATCCGTCTTCTTCGTTCTCTTTCTTTCGTCGCCCCGATCACCCCAATATTTATTTTACAATTTTTAGACTTAATTTGGCCTATTTTCCATTTTGACTAAGTTTTAAATAATTTTAAAACCTACTTTTAAAAGTATTTTAATTCTAATAAAATTCCTATTATAATATAACTCCCTAAAATAATTTTTGACCAAGTCCCATATTTTTTTAGCCATACAGATCCTTGCGTGAGGGAGAGAAGAGAGAAATTGTTTTAATTAATTTTTAAATCTATTTTTAATTATTCCCAAAACCCTAGACCTAGCCCCAGCCTCTTTTCCTATTTAAATAAGCCTAGGTTAAATTATTTTCGCACACACCAAAACCCTAGCCGTCAAAAACACTCCCCAAAGCTTCGTCGCAACCACAGCCGCAGCCGCCCCGCACGACCGAGGATTCTCCTCGGTTTTCCTCGGTCTGACCGAGAGCCCCGTCCGCACCAAGGCCGCTCTGCACCGCACAGCAGCCGCCCGCATCGCCCCGTGTCCGACCGAGGACTTCTCTCGGTCTGACCGAGAGATTTCCCCGCCTTCCGCCCGCTCCGCACCTCACCCCGCATCCGCTGCAGCCCAAGCGCCCGACCGGGAGCCCCGCCCGCACCAACCGAGAGATCCCCCGCTTCGCCCGCACCGTTGCAACGTTGCAACGCTCGCCCAAGCGCACGACCGACCCGCCCCAAGTGTCCGACCGAAGGATCTCTCCGCAGCGGCCGCTGTGACCGACCCCGCTACTCCGCAGCGCTCCAAGCCCCGCACCCGCTGTGTCCGATCGAGAGCTCCTCTCGGTCTGACCGAGAGAAACCCCCGCACCGGCTAGCTGCGACCAACGATCTTCGTCCCAACCCCACATCCGTCGCATCGCTTGCCACCGTGGGTCCCCCCAAGTTCTCCAGAAGTGTTGTGGGTCCCCCATTGACCCCTAGCACTGCTGTGGGCCCCACTTGGGTGTTCTACTTCATGGAATTGCCGTCTACGACGTTACGACACGTCGTAGGCCTTCGTCGCAAGTTTCAGCTTTTGGGAATTCGTGCGTGGACCAGATTTGACGCCGAGGAGTTCTCCATTCAGACACGACTTCCATCCTACGACGAACCCCGGTAAAGGTTGGTCCCCCGAACTCGTTGAAACCCCCATAATAGCTAATTGAACCCTAAATAAAAAGTCGACAAATTGAACTAAAATTTATTTTAAGCACCAGTAAAACGTTGTACAAACATAGAAAATCGACGAACTGACTTTTTGACTGTGCACATAGGATAGATCGTCGATTAGGCTGAAATATCAAAATGTAACTTTTGACGAATAGCGTAGTCCTGATAACCTAGAAACGAAACCCTAAATAGGATTTCTGTATATTGAGACCTGACACCGTCATCGTGGCGCTATTTCAGACGGACTTCCGTGGACGAGACGCTTCGAGAGGACGACACACTCGCCATCGCAGGCAAGTGTATCCCACTTGCACTTTTGGTCGTGCTTACGCCTTAGTTGGTAAGAACTGATAACTGTGAACAAAGAGAACCGGACGTGAAATGATAGCGTCCGGGACAACCCCTGACGGCTCAGACTTGACGACGAAGTCTGAGCCTGACAACAATAACTTTTGACATCATAGGGCTATCATGTGTGTGCGTGTATGTGGACACCCTAGAATAACCCTTCCCGTCTTGTCACGTCACGTCCCGTCTTGCACAGCCCAGAGGGCAATAGGGCACTCACCAGTGAGTGGGTGATCCCTTGTACTGATACACAGCCCAGAGGGCAATAGGACACTCACCAGTGAGTGGGTGATCCCTTGTACTGATACACAGCCCAGAGGGCAATAGGGCACTCACCAGTGAGTGGGTGATCCCTTGTCGTGATACACAGCCCAGAGGGCAATAGGGCACTCGCCAAGCAAGAGTGAGTGATCCCTTGTCGTGCTTGTCTTGTCTTGTCATACTTGGGGTTTGGGGTTGGGTTGAGCGTGCGCACGGCAAGAGGGTCTGATTCCCCTCGAACCGTAAGGCGTGAACCCTTTCGTATCTCACTTGTCTTGTCTCGTCTTGTCCCGTCACGTCCCGACTTGTCTTGACACATGTGGGTTAGTCCCGTAGTTGGTAGCACACGCTACGACTACTACTTGCTACGCTTTACTTTCCTGCTGCGTTACTTCTTTTTGTTACTTAGTTATAACCCCAGCATGCTAATCAACCAGTAAATCATTGTCTTAAAGTTGATACACTTGCAGTAGAGTCTGACCACTTTTGTAGACTTTACCTGACGTACAGTTTTCTTCTTTGGTGTTGTACGTCAGGTGTTGAGCCGGAGTATGTCGACGAGGCGGACTTGTCAGCAGACGGGGAACCGGAGGACGTTGATCCGGAGTACGACCCAGAGGAGGACCAGAGTTAGAGGCCTCTCGTTGCGGTTCCAAAGTTTCATATTTCAGCTTTGTTGGGTGCGTAGCACCTTTTTGCTTTCTTGTTTAGGTTGGGTGCTCGCACCAGTAGTTTCCTTTTCTACAGTTGTAGCCGTTTCCGGCGTTTTAGACTTTCCGTACTTTGGATGTTATATTTGGAATAAAATGAAATGATATCTCTTTTCAGTACTTTTGTTGCTCCGTACTAACATGCAGGGACATGTTCCTTTGTTTTGGAATACCACAGACGCTTATTGGGTCTGGACTCTCAGCCCCGGCCTAAGCGGGCCTTAGTCACGCTTCTCCGTACTTTTGGGAAGCGGGGCGTGACAGGTTTTAGTGGTGCCCATGCAGGTCCCATCCTTCTGCAAATACGGAACAATCGAAGTATTGAACTTCATTTTATTATCATCCAGTAATTGTACGAGTCTAATTTATGTCTTTCTGTCAATAGGATGGCAGGACGACGTACTACCCGATCGGGGAGCTCAGGAGATGGAGTTCTGGAGGATCAGGGCGGAGAGTTCCGTCAGTTTCTGGGTGTGATGAGAGAGATGCTGGATGTTCAGCATCAGTTGGTTCAGCAGTCCCAGCGTGCTGCCCAGGCTGTTCCAGTTGCACCACCACCACCTCCGCCTGCCCCACGAGCTGCTCCAGGAGTGAAGCAGTTCAATGAGCTCCAGCCGAGGACCTTTTCAGGGAAGGAGGGACCCCTAGCTGCTGATGAGTGGATCCAGAGCACTGAGGAGAAGTTAGTTGCTGCGAAGATTCCTGACGATACCTGAGTGGAGATAGCGAAGATGCAACTGATGGAGAATGCAAGGAACTGGTGGCGCATCGAGGAGAGGCGTCTTGAGAAGCCAGTGGGTTGGAAGACCTTCAGATCGATGTTCAAGGACAAGTATTTCACCAAGTCTGCTAGGAGGGAGCTGTTGAGCAAGTTTATAGATCTGAAGCAGGGGGATATGACTGTCGAGGAGTATGAAGCTGAGTTCGAGATGCTGAGTCATTTTGCCCCGCATATGGTAAGGAAGGAGGAGAAGCGAGCTGATCGTTTTCGTCAGGGACTGCGTCCGAAGATTCAGGCTTCTATGTCTTCGGTGAATTTCACGACTATGAGAGCTGTGCTAGATGCTGCGAAGAATCATGAGATTATATCGCGTCTGCCTGACCCTTCAGCTGAGAAAGGGAAGCGTCCTATGGAGCAGTACCGGCCACCTGCTAGGCCGGTGGTTGACTCGACGGACAAAGAAAAGTAGGGCCAAATCGGCAAGCAGTAAACCCCGAAAACGCGCCCAAAACTCACTGGCCCGCTCGAATTCTCGCGGGCCGCCCGTTCGAAAATTCGAGCGGGCGAGCGCCTGCTCTTTAAAAAAAAAAATTTTTTTTAATAAATTGAAACGGCGGCCCGCTCTCCAGCGGGCCGCAGGAGCGGGCCGGCCCAAGTAGGTTTTTATTTTTATTTTTTTTTCTTTTTCTGTTATAAAATTCCAGAAACTCCTCAAAATGGCTTCATAGCTCCAAATAAATCCCGGAAAATACCTAGAAAATCCCAAAAATTCTGGAAAAATTCCAGAAAATCCAGAAAAATCCCAGGAGTGCCTGAAAAATACAAGAAGCAAAAGTTAGTCCATGAAAACCACATTTTATGTATAAAATACGAATAAGCTTCAATAGTAAACAATATCGCAAATACGCCCGTATTAAAGCCAAAATAACATCATAAACACATAAAATGCCCAAAAATGGGGGGGAATATATGCAATTTATATCCCGAATCACACCCCCCAACTAGCTTTTTGCTAGTCCCTAGCAAAATATGCGAAAAATTTGGATTAAATTGAAAAACATGCACCAAATCCTCGATATCATCATGACATACTCCAAAATGGTATTTCCAATTGATTCCAAAGCCAATATACTCAAAGTATGAAAGTAAACAACAAATGATACTCTCTTCATTCCAATTCAAAGAAAAGTGAAGAAATAAGCCCCGTATCACACGTATCGGGATATCACGATGTCAAAATTTCCAATTTCCATGAAAGTGGCCAAAACAAAAAGAAATCCCTTCTAAGTGGTGGGAGATGAGATTGCATCATTCATGAAGCTTATTCATTCATTTTTTTCTCTTTTTTTTTGTTTTTGGATTTTTCATGTTTATGTTTTGCATTCACGCGATAACGCCATAAATGCAAACACCGGCACATTTGCAAACACGCGATGACGCTATATATGCAAATGGATGGAATGATCTTCTAAATCTAATTCTTGGCATCCTCCCCAATGTTTCGTGGGGCACCAGCTACTCAATTCGATTAGAAAGAAACACTCACTTATACTAACCTTTTTTTTTCATTCCAACACAAATTAGCAACTCATCCACCCACTCCTAAGAGGAAAACAAAGCAAACACAATTTGGCCACTCCCAATCCAATTAAAAACTACACCATTCATCCCAAACATGAAATCGCTTACACCAAACTTTTCCCAAATTGTTTCAAAAAGATATCACGACGTCTAAAATAGTTTCATACATGGCATATTAGCAATTGAATCCAAATTGGAAAAGAAATGAAAACGTGCCAATCAAACATCGAGAAATTGATACCAAATTGATAATCCGAAAAATCGCATGACATTAAGCAAGTAGGGACTAAACAAAGCTAATGGCGTAGGAACGAGGAAGCCAAAATATGATATGCAATGAATTCATGGAATGAGGCGAGACTTGGAGGAATCTCAAAAAAAAATTAGGCCAAAATCCTAACAAACCTAAAGATTTTAACACTCTCCCCCCAACTTAAAATAAGCATTGTCCTCGATGTTGGGAGAGTACTAGATCTCGGCAAAAGATCCTAGAAAAGAAAAAGAAAAGCATACGAAAGCAAAATGCAAAAGCAAACTAACTTTTAATTTTATTTATTTACACTACATGGAAAGAACACACCGTGGCAAATGGCGGATCTCGAATGTATAACGGTGGTGGTAGCTGCTCGATCATATCCTTTTGCTCCTCCGCCAGCTGCTTTGGAGCTAGGCCACCACCGGCCTCCTTGGATTCCAGCAATGCAACTCCAAGTATATCCTTTTGATAATATGTGGTATGTGGGAGACGAGCTGCATCAATCCAAGCCATGTCCTCATGCCCTGTAAAAGCATTCCAAAACGGGTCGTCAAAACAAATAAAAGAATGTAAATGCAATGGACGACAATCTGAAGCAAAAATATGTGGAAGTGCAAATTGGGCTTCAGAAATGCAAGGCATGAGATGGTGGAAACTTCCCTGAAATACGGTGCTAGATGTGGCATGATGCACGGCCTCAGGAGGAGGTGGAAGTGGCTGCAGAGAGAAAACTGGAGTAAGAGGGAGCTCGGGCTCAATATATACCATCTCGCAATCCCCGTCGCTATCCTCTTCCTCGACATCAATATCAACATCAACAGTCTCTGCGACACTCCCCACAACTGGTAACTGCTCCTGACATACCTCCTCGATGACTGGCAAGTGCACATCCTGAGGCGAGGGAAGTGACATCAGTGACGGGACTGGAGGTAGACTCGTCTCGGGCAAACCCAAGCACGCATCATCCTCGCCATCCCAGAAATAGCTCATCTCAGTCGTCCTCCCAAAATACTCAACCGCCTCGACCTGCGAAGCTAACTCTGAAGTGGAATGTGGCTCAGGCCCCATGGTGTGCTCAATCTGCTCTCGGCCATCATGCACATCCGCTTCATCCTCAACCTCAAAGTGAAAATGCATCGTGTCACCGTCGTGGTTGACACGCACTCCATCATCTATCTCATCCGACTCAACAATATATAATCTGTCAATATCCTCTACTTGGCTCTCATGCAACCCATCCTCCTGCTCTGCTCTGTATCCCATGGGGTCGCAAGAAAAAGAGCCCAAAGGTGGCTCCTCAAGCTGACACTGGGCATGCAGCTCTGCGTCCTGAAATGGAAACTGGGACTGGCCATCATCCTCATATCCAAGTGACGGCTCTCCAGATGGCTCAGTCTGCTCCCACTCTGCAAGGTCTCTCAGGTACAACCAAGAATCCTCGGTCGAATAATCAAAGAACTCTCCACCGCAGCTCATCTGCACCAAATCTCGCCCAGATGGTGATAATCCTGTGTAGAAGATCTGCAGAAGATGATCCTCGTGAAAGCTCTGGTGTGGGCATGCAAGCACCAAATCAGTGAACCTCTGCCAAGCCTGATGGTAGGCCTCCCACTCAGCCTGGATAAAGCTCGCTACATGCTCCATGGCCTGCCGCCCATGTACCTGCTCCAAAAAGATAGGCAAAAACACTCGGAGAAATTCAGCCTGAAATGACAACCAAGTAAAATGTGAGTCTAGAGACAATGAATCAAACCAAAGTCTAGCATCATCCTGTAAAGAATCGGGAAAGAATCTAAAATATATGCAATCATCATCGATATTCCCACCAAGACATGAATGCATCCAATCTTCAAAATTTTTAATATGTAAGTGAGGGTTCTCCCACTCCGTGCCATGAAAGTATGGCGGAAGTGGGATATCCTCCAAATCAACGTCCGAAAAATTTGAAGGTGATGCCATGTTGTTAAAAAAAAATTTTACAAAACAAATGAAAATAAACAACCAAACGACTCAAAAAGTGGAAAATAAACAAATAGAAAGACACACACTAAGAGATAGGAGTATCACACTAAAAGTTTCAAAATCAATCAAAAAATGCTACTACTAGAAACCGTTGTCCCCGGCAACGGCGCCAATTGGTTGACTCGGAAAAACGCGCAAGTGCACGCCTTCTGCTCCCAAGCGTAGGAGCGTCAATGCAATATAAAAATAACCGGTGAGTACCGGGTCGGATCACAGGGACAAGTCGTTCTACGTTCACAAATTTGACGGACAAAGAAAAGTAAAGTGTTTTACAACTAACTCAATTAACGGTGGGTGGAAGTGTGGAAGAAAAAGTGGTGAAAAACGTGGCGAAACTAAAAATCTATCCTAAGTGGTTAGGGGTTGAGGGCCGAATCGGCAAGTAACGAGGAGGACTCGTGTGGTGTGCATGCGAATGAGGTTGTGGACGCAAGAAATCATCCCCTAATATAACTCAATTGATCTCCCGGCTAAGGGAGCTCAATCGGAAAGTACGGCATTTCATCGAACGTGTGGGGTGCAATAAGTAGTGAGTGAAACTCATGCGAGTAATAGGCAATAAGCGCAATAGAGAGGGTCCGCTAGGATAATCATCTTCATGGATTCCCCCTCAGGGTTCCAATGAACAAATTAACTCAAATTTCATCCACCAATTTTGAAATTAAACATATGCTAGAGGAGAATTTTTACAACCCAACAACAACAATCTCAAAACACAACCACACAAGCAAGATTCAGAGATTCATAATGAAAAGGAGTAATCTTTACTCAAAATCAACATCCAATTACAATTTAAAACCCTAAATCAAACACACAAGAGATAGGAAAAATTTCACCAATGTGTCACTCAAGGATGAAGTTCTCCTCTCCCAAATGCTCCTCCAAGCTCCAAGCTTAATCCATGGCCTCCCCCCCTTCCAAAGCCCTAAAAAGAACTCAAAACCCCCAAAAATTCACTTCTGTCGAGAGCCCTCCAAAAAAAACGAACTAACTCCCAAAATTCGCACAGCAGGCACAGTAAACCCCGAAAACGGGCTTGCGGATCGGGTTTTTGCACCCGACCCGCGCCCAAAAATCACTGCGCGCGCGTTCGCCCATCAACAACGGAGCGGGCCGCCCGTTCGAAAATTCGAGCGGGCGAGCGCCTGTTCTTTAAAAAAAAATTTTTTTTTTAATAAATTGAAACGGCGGCCCGCTCTCCAGCGGGCCGCAGGAGCGGGCCGGCCCAAGTAGGTTTTTATTTTTATTTTTTTTTTCTTTTTCTGTTATAAAATTCCAGAAACTCCTCAAAATGGCTTCATAGCTCCAAATAAATCCCGGAAAATACCTAGAAAATCCCAAAAATTCTGGAAAAATTCCAGAAAATCCAGAAAAATCCCAGGAGTGCCTGAAAAATACAAGAAGCAAAAGTTAGTCCATGAAAACCACATTTTATGTATAAAATACGAATAAGCTTCATTAGTAAACAATATCGCAAATACGCCCGTATTAAAGCCAAAATAACATCATAAACACATAAAATGCCCAAAAATGGGGGGGAATATATGCAATTTATATCCCGAATCAGCCGGCGATGAGGCCAGTTCAGACGGTGACATTCAAGAGGCTTGGAGCACCAGTTCAGATTCAGGACAAGGGCCCGTGCCACTTCTGCGGAAAGCCTGGACATGTTCAGGCCAACTGTAGGAAGAAGATGGGGCTATGCTTAGTTTGTGGAGATGCCTTGCATGCTGCAAAGGAGTGTCCGAGAGCTCGTCATGCTATAGTTGGAGCGCCAGCCCCACTGCAGATGAGAGTGCCTGCTCCAGTTTAGAGAGGACATGTTGCTCGTGGACCACCCTTGGCGCCACAGAGGCAGATGTTTCAGAGAGCAGCGCAGCCCCAGAGGCCGGCTTACACCATGACAGCTGTTGAGACTGAGGAGCTGGATGGAGTTATTGCAGGTAACTCTTGATTCTAGTCTTTCTTTTATAGTTAGATCTTATTATTTGTGTTGTTTATTGACTTGTTTGTTAGAGTAGCTTGGTTTGACCGTAGTTGTTTATATCTTAGGCACCATTCTAGTGTCCTCTCACCCGACCTTAGCCTTGTTTGACTCAGGTGCATCTATGTGCATCATATCCCGGAGGTTTGTAACAAAGCACTCCATTCCCACCCATACACTTCCTAAGTTTTGGGACATCACCACAGGGAACGGAGTGGTGACAGTAAACTGTGGATGTCGATCGATTTCTTTGGTGGTCAGTGGACACGAGCTCTTTGCAGATTTCATTGTCCACGATCTGCCACATTTCGATGTTGTTTTTGGCATTGATTGGTTGGGAGATTTCCACGCCTCGATCGACTGTCACAGCAAGAGGGTGGTGTTCCGGATTCCAGGCCATCCGGAGTTCGAGTTCCGCAGCAGAGATGAGTCGCTTGGACCCATCAGATATCGGGCCAAGCCGGAGGTGCCAATTGTTGCAGCCATGCAGATGGAGATGGAGATCGAGCGACCAGCAGTCGTCAGAGACTTCGACGACGTCTTCCCAGAGGATATCTCGGGTCTGCCACCCGATCGAGCTCTAGAATTTGGTATTGATCTTATGCCGGGAGCACAACCGATATCGAAGGCGCCGTACCGTATGGCTCCCGCTGATCTCGAGGAGCTCCGAAAGCAGTTAGATGAGTTGCTGCAGAAGGGTTTCATCCACCCTAGTGTGTCACCATGGGGTGCACCATTTTTTCTCGTGAAGAAGAATGATGGGTCCCGTAGGATGTGCGTGGACTATCGAGGGTTGAATGCTGTCACCGTGAAGAATAAGTATCTGCTGTCGCGTATCGACGATATCTTTGATCGGCTTGGAGGTTCAAGAGTCTTCTCGAAGTTGGACTTGAGGAGCGGATACCATCAGTTGAAGGTGAAGAAGGATGATGTTCCGAAGACAGCATTCCGGACAAAGTATGGGCATTATGAGTTCGTGGTCATGCCTTTCGGTGTGACCAATGCTCCAGCTGTGTTCATGAATTTGATGAACTTGATTTTCTACGACTTCCTGGATAAGTTTGTCGTTATTTTTATTGACGACATCCTGATTTATTCGGAGTCTGAGGAGGAGCACAGATGTCATCTGATGACAGTGCTGGAGACGCTAAGGCGACACAAGCTTTATGCCAAGTATAGCAAGTGCGAGCTCTGGCTAGACAGAGTCGCATTCCTGGGGCACGTGGTGTCCGGTGATGGCATATCTGTGGATCCGGAGAAGGTCAGAGCAGTCAGAGATTGGCCGACTCCGTAGTCAGCGTCAGACATCAGGAGCTTCCTAGGTTTAGCAAGCTATTATCGGCGGTTCATCAAGGATTTCTCGAAGATTGCAGAGCCGATGACGAAGCTGACAAGGAAGGACGTAGAGTTTCTTTGGTCAGATGCTTGTGAGGAGGCCTTCAGTATCTTGAAGGCGAGATTGACCATAGTACCAGTGTTGGTAGTACCGGATCGAAGCAAATGCTTCGAAGTATATTATGATGCATCAGGGAAGGACCTAGGATGTGTCTTGCATCAGCATGGCCACTGGTCACGTATGCTTCTCGTCAGTTGAGGACTCATGAGAAGAATTACCCGACGCACGATCTGGAGTTGGCAGCAGTGATTTTTGCACTGAAGATTTGGAGGCACTTCTTGCTAGGTGAGAGTGTGAAGATTTTCACCGATCACAAGAGCTTGAAGTACATCTTTACGCAGAAGGAGCTCAACATGCATCAGAGGCGATGGTTAGAGCTCATGGCTGACTACGAGATTGATTTGCAGTATCATCCAGGGATGGTGAACGTAGTGCCGGATGCCTTGAGTAGACTTCCTACTGCGATGATACATGCTGTCGACTGGAGGATTCAGCAGGAGCTGAGAGAGATGGATTTGGAGGTTGTCCTACCTGGTGTGGTTCTTTCATTCATGAATTTGCAGATTCATTCCACGATCGTGGATTGGATCAAGGCAGCACAGGCAAGAGATCCAAAACTGCAGAGGATCAGGAGGCAGGTTGAAGCTGGACTACGGACGGAGTTCGTGATTCATGAGGATGGTTCGCTGCGGTACGGCAGCAGACTCTGCGTACCTGCAGGTGATGTTCGGGAGGAGCTGTTGAGCGAGGCTCATAGCTCGACATATTCTATACATCCTGGAGGCACCAAGATGTATAAGGACCTCCGTCTGAATTATTGGTGGATTAGCATGAAGAGGAGTGTGGCACGGAGCGTTGCCAAGTGTTTGATATGCCAACAAGTGAAGGCTGAGCACCATCGTGCTGCTGGGTTGCTACAACCGCTTCCTATTCTGGAGTGGAAGTGGCAACATGTTACGATGGATTTCGTGACTGGTTTACCTCGAACCCCGAGGCAGAATGACGCAGTCTGGGTGATCGTAGATCGATTGACCAAGTCTGCGCACTTTATCCCTTTCCGAGTGGGCCAGTCTACGGAAGCTTTCGCGAGGAAATACCTAGAGGTAAAATTTCTTTCCTACTTCTCTTTAAATTTCCTCGTGGAATTAGTTGTGATGTTGACCGTGTACGTGCAGGAGATTGTACGCTTAAATGGAGTCCCCGTGAGCATTGTGTCTGACCGAGACACGAGGTTCACACCTCAGTTCTGGAGAAGTCTGCAGGAGAATTTGGGGACGAGTCTGAGTTTCAGCACGGCGTACCACCCGCAGACTGATGGCCAGTCCGAGAGGACTATTCAGATTCTGGAGGATATGCTGCGAGCTAGTACGCTGGATTTGAAGGGATCGTGGGAGGACCATCTCCACTTGGTGGAGTTTTCATATAACAACAACTACCAGGCGAGCATTGGCATGGAGCCGTTTGCTGCCTTATATGGGAGAAAATGTCGATCGCCACTGAGCTGGGATGACGTTGGAGATCGGGAGCTGTTGGGTCCAGAGATGATAGTGGAAGTTGTGGATGTCGTGAGAGACATCAGGGAGAAGCTTAGAGTTGCACAGGATCGCTTCAAGCATTGGGCAGATGCCAAGCGGAGACCCTTGGAGTTTCAGCCTGGAGATCACGTCTTCCTGAAGATTTCTCCGAACCGCGGAGTTATTCGTTTTGGGAAGAAGGGAAAGCTGAGTCCGAGGTATATTGGACCTTTTGATGTGCTAGAGCGTGTGGGAGCAGTGGCCTATCGCCTTGCTCTGCCACCGTCTTTGGAGGGAGTTCACGACGTATTCTACGTATCTCAACTACGTCGGTACGTTAGTGATCCGTCACACACGGTTGATTTCTCAGAGATTACAGTTCGCCCGGACCTGACATACGACCAGCAGCCTGTGCAGATCTTGGACCGTCGACAGAAGCAGTTGAGGAATAAGATAGTCGACCTGGTGAGAGTGATGTGGCATCACGAATCACCTGGAGAGTCCACCTGGGAGCTTGAGGATGATATGAGAGAGCGCTTCTCGCATCTTTTCCTGAGTAGTGCTTGATGTTGATTCCGAGGACGGAATGATTTCTAAGTTGGGGAGGATGTAACGGTCGGTTTCCGATCGTACTTTCTTTGTGCACGTGCTCTTGATCGTGCACGTGTTTATTTTAGACTCTATTTGATTTTGAACATTATTGTGTGATATGTCGTTGTGATCGTCTCTGAGGGTATTAGATTGTGGAACTATTTTGGAACGAAATTTCTCGAGTCGTTCTTCCGTGATTCTATCTTATTTGATGTGACGTCACGACTTTCTGTTTTGACGTGAGACATTTCTATTTTTAGTTTTGTCTCTCGACGTCGAAATTTAGATTCGTCTTCTTCGTTCTCTTTCTTTCGTCGCCCTGATCACCCCAATATTTATTTTACAATTTTTAGACTTAATTTGACCTATTTTCCATTTTTGACTAAGTTTTAAATAATTTTAAAACCTACTTTTAAAAGTATTTTAATTCTAATAAAATTCCTATTATAATATAACTCCCTAAAATAATTTTTGACCAAGTCCCATATTTTTTTAGCCACACAGATCCTTGCGTGAGGGAGAAAAGAGAGAAATTGTTTTAATTAATTTTTAAATCTATTTTTAATTATTCCCAAAACCCTAGACCTAGCCCCAGCCTCTTTTCCTATTTAAATAAGCCTAGGTTAAATTATTTTCGCACACACCAAAACCCTAGCCGTCAAAAACACTCCACGAAGCTTCGTCGCAACCGCAGCCGCAGCCGCCCCGCACGACCGAGGATTCTCCTCGGTTTTCCTCGGTCTGACCGAGAGCCCCGCCCGCACCAAGGCCGCTCCGCACCGCACAGCAGCTACCCGCATCACCCCGTGTACGACCGAGGACTTCTCTCGGTCTGACCGAGAGATTTCCCCGCCTTCCGCCCGCTCCGCACCGCACCCCGCATCCGCTGCAGCCCAAGCAACCGACCGGGAGCCCCGCCCGCACCGACCGAGAGCCCCGCCCGCACCGACCGAGAGATCCCCCGCTTCGCCCGCACCGTTGCAATGTTGCAACGTTGCAACGCTCGCCCAAGCGCACGACCGACCCGCCCCAAGTGTCCGACCGAAGGATCTCTCCGCAGCGGCCGCTGTGACCGACCCCGCTGCTCCGCAGCGCTCCAAGCCCCGCACCCGATGTGTCCGACCGAGAGCTCCTCTCAGTCTGACCGAGAGAAACCCTCGCACCGGCTAGCTGCGACCAACGATCTTCGTCGCAACCCCACATCCGTCGCATCGCTTGCCACCGTGGGTCCCCCCAAGTTCTCCAGAAGTGTTGTGGGTCCCCCATTGACCCCTAGCACTGCTGTGGGCCCCACTTGGGTGTTCTACTTTGTGGAATTGCCATCTACGATGTTACGACACATCGTAGGCCTCCGTCGCAAGTTTCAGCTTTTGGGAATTCGTGCGTGGACCAGATTTGACGCCGAGGAGTTCTCCGTTCAGACACGACTTCCATCCTACGACGAACCCCGGAAAAGGTTGGTCCCCCGAACTCGTAGAAACCCCCACAATAGCTAATTGAACCCTAAATTAAAAGTCGACAAATTGAACTAAAATTTATTTTAAGCACCAGTAAAACGTTGTACAAACATAGAAAATCGACGAACGGACTTTTTGACTGTGCACATAGGATAGATCGTCGATTAGGCTGAAATATCAAAATGTGACTTCTGACGAATAGGGTAGTCCCGATAACCTAGAAACGAAACCCTAAATAGGATTTCTGTATATTGAGACCTAACACCGTCGTCGTGGCGCTATTTCAGACGGACTTCCGCGGACGAGACGCTTGGACGAGACGCTTCGAGAGGACGACACACTCGCCATCGCAGGCAAGTGTATCCCACTTGCACTTTTGGTCATGCTTAGGCCTTAGTTGGTTAGAACTGATAACTGTGAACAAAGAGAACTGGACGTGAAATGATAGCGTCCGGGACGACCCCTGACTGCTCAGACTTGACGACGAAGTCTGAGCCTGACAACAATAACTTTTGACATCATAGGGCTATCATGTGTGTGCGTGTGTGTGGACACCCTAGAATAACCCTTCCCGTCTTGTCACATCCCGTCCCGTCTTGCACAGCCCAGAGGGCAATAGGGCACTCACCAGTGAGTGGGTGATCCCTTGTACTGATACACAGCCCAGAGGGCAATAGGGTACTCACCAGTGAGTGGGTGATCCCTTGTACTGATACATAGCCCAGAGGGCAATAGGGCACTCACCAGTGAGTGGGTGATCCCTTGTCGTGATACACAGCCCAGAGGGCAATAGGGCACTCGCCAAGCTAGAGCGAGTGATCCCTTGTCGTGCTTGTCTTGTCTTGTCATACTTGGGGTTTGGGGTTGGGTTGAGCGTGCGCACGGCAAGAGGGTCTGATCCCCCTCGAACCGTAAGGCGTGAACCCTTTCGTGTCTCACTTGTCTTGTCTCGTCTTGTCTCGTCTTGTCCCGTCACGTCCCGACTTGTCTTGACACCTGTAGGTTAGTCCCGTAGTTGGTAGCACACGCTACGACTACTACTTGCTACCTTTACTTTCCTGCTGTGTTACTTCTTTTTGTTACTCAGTTATAACCCCAGCATGCTAATCAACCAGTAAATCATTGTCTAAAAGTTGATACACTTGCAGTAGAGTCTGACCACTTTTGTAGACTTTACCTGACGTACAGTTTCCTTCTTTGGTGCTGTACGTCAGGTGTTGAGCCGGAGTACGTCGACGAGGCGGACTTTCCAGCAGACGGGGAGCCGGAGGACGTTGATCCGGAGTACGACCCAGAGGAGGACCAGAGTTAGAGGCCTCTCGTTGTGATTCCGGAGTTTCATATTTCAGCTTTGTTGGGTGCGTAGCACCTTTTTGCTTTCTTGTTTAGGTTGGGTGCTCGCACCAGTAGTTTCCATTTCTGCAGTTGTAGCCGTTTCCGGCGTTTTAGACTTTCCGTACTTTGGATGTTATATTTGGAATAAAATGAAATGATATCTCTTTTCAGTACTTTTGTTGCTCCGTACTAACATGTAGGGACATGTTCCTTCGTTTTGGAATACCACAGACGCTTATTGGGTCTGGGCTCTCAGCCCCGGCCTAAGCGGGCCTTAGTCACGCTTCGCCTCCGTACTTTTGGGAAGCGGGGCGTGACAGGCACGACGCCAGCGTACACACGCTAAGGGTTTCCAGATCCGTTGCCCAGATTTCCATTCGGCTCAACCCGGTTTGGGCTCGGCCCCTCACTTGGGCTCATGCGCACGCGAGCTACCCCCAAGTCCTAGCCCATTAACAAGTCCAATAGCCCATAAGAGAGAATCCTATTATATACCCACACAAGGGTGATTGCCTATCCAATGTGGGACTAAAAAGGAGAGAGTGGGAGTGAACAAATGACCAAAAGATCCCTTAATTCCAACAATCCCCCACTTAATGGCTCAAGAAAGAGAAGAGAAAGATCCTGGGTAAAGGGGGATGAATACTTAAGTATCAATGTATTTCGATTGAATTGATACGTAGTGAAGTGAGGTAACAACTTACTTTCTAATGAGTGAATTTCTCTTGAACTCTTAGAGTTCGATTGAGAACCCCCACAACACATATTGTTCACTTGAGTTTGTGCAAACTCCGCGATACATAACAAGCGCTATAGGCCATGCGCATACCTTGGGTCTCGTGAGTGCTTTAGAAAGACTGCCCTTGTCTTTCATAGAGGGCGGCCAAACCCTCACACCCACATAGGTGGTTTATTAAGTGCTTCTCCATAGCACCACCAAAACTGGTTGTGAAACCATTAAGAGCATACAGCTCAACCTATGCTTAAGTCCATCAAATGCTTCTCAATAGCACCACCAAAACTGGTTATGGACTTGTCTCAAAGTGAATCCATCACGTGCTTCTCACTAGCACCACCAAACTTGGCTATGGATTCAAAGAACACTACCACATGCCATAGGGATGGGAATGTAGTGTTTGTTAAGGATCATATGGCTTCGTTAGACCACACTGGGTATCAACCATATAACCTTAACTCATGGGCTTTAGCCACATCCCCCTCGACGAATCAAGAACCACTTTCCTTGGCAATCCTTTGGTTAGTGGATCTGCAAGATTTCTTTCAGACCTTACATATTCCAAAGAAATTACTCCATTTTTCAGGAGTTGTTTAACCACACTGTGCCTGATTCGAATGTGTCTCTTCTTCCCGTTGTAGATGTAGGAGAATATTTTCCCATAAGGCAATTTATCCTAAATTATACGTCTTGTTCATACCGTATATGGTACCTATTATTCTAAGTATAAAAATATGTATTAATATACTTAGATAATATCCATAGACTTATAGTTAGGTCCTTACGTATCTAGATGGGATCTCGATTATGAGTAAGTAAGCGACCGAATATATAAACGTAAGTCTTAAATGGTTCGTGGTCATAGATGTGTCGAGAACTAGATATCGACACATCGGATAGACCATTGTGTTTTAGTCTTACCTTAGGGTAATGATGATCTCATAGTCATTCGACTTGGTGAAATTCGGAGACGAGACACATGTGCTCATTAGAGAATGAGTTCACTGAACGACCACATAAGAGTTATTAAATGGTTGACTTTAACTGAACTGTCTTTAATAACTCTAGGGTGATGATAGGTTAGCTGGTCCTTAAGACCTGAAGTCATTTGTACAATCATGTAAGTGAACAGTGTAGCTTAGACCTATGATCTAGCTTCGAGGCTAGGCCTGCTGAAAGATCTTAGGTTGAGCTGCACCCAAAGCTCTCGAGACGAGTAGATGACTAAGATGGGATTCGTCAATTCCATTAAAGGAAAGTTAGTGTTACAAGCTCAGTACGGTCTTTATGTTAATCCTCGGCCGGGGTGCGTTGTAAGAAGTACAACGTATATACAATAAAGACCGCCGTATACTGACCAATGTTATCTAATAGGGTTGACAGTAATCCATACCCTAGGCCAACATAAACACAGTCTTGACGAAGGGACTACGGCTAACGAAGTTCATCACTGACACAGCCAATGTAAACCCAATGATGCTTTTGTCAAAGGGTCGATCGTGTTATGATGATTCTGAAACAGGGACGACAGCTACTGCTCGTAGTGACCGTCGTCTAGGAGTTTCGAGCCCCAACCTGTAGTAAGGTCAGGCTGTAGGGTCTCACACCGAGTAGTGCTCGTGTCTTTGTAATAGGAAGATAGAATAGAGAGAGATATCATTTGATGATATTCACAAAGCTTGTTGTGAAAGTTAGTCGCAATAGCAATAGGGACAAACGTTGCATTTGATGCAAGCTATGATTAAACGTGTCGTAAATTGGTTACGACAAATTTAGTATGAACAAATATATTGGAAAGGGTTACCTGGATGGCGGGATTGTCCCGGTCTAAACACTGGTTCAAACTGTGTCCAAATCGGAGCTCAAACGAGCCCGGAAACGCGAAAACAGTCCAAGGCGAAGTGGGTTAGACCCACTGGGCTAATAAGCCCATAGGCAAGGTTCAAACCGCCTTTGCCCCCTTGGGCGGGCGCGCCCGCTAAGCTTAGCGGGCGCGCCCGCAACTTAAGTCAATTTAGGGTATTTTGAAACCCCAAATGACGGCTACGAATTTTGATAATTTGCTCAACTTTGAGCAATTGTTTGAGGGGTCAAACGAAGTCGAAATTCGTCGCCGTCGGTTCCTACGCGTTCACCATTCGAAGCTCTTCGGATTGATAGCTTGTTTGGTGTCTAAGGTTTAATGTGCAATGAGAATTAATTAGTTAAAGTTTTCTTTTATGAAAAGCTCACTTAAACTAGAAATTAAGGCAAATTGGCTTAATTGATTTTTTTCCCATTTTGCGAATGTCCCACATTGCTCGCAACGAAGGAGTGAGTGCCGACTCCCTATATAAATAGGGGTGCACTCTCTTCGTTGAAAAACACACCAAGTCATCGATCGAGTAGCTCCCGACTTTTAGAGCAAGCTCGATCGGCGACTAAATTATTCTCTCTCTCTCTCTCTCTCTCTCTCTCTCTCTCTCTCTCTCTCTCTCTCTCTCTCTCTCTCTCTCTCTCTCTCTCCTATTCTCCGAAGTAGTCCTAGCAAGACTACGAAGGGGGTTTGGATTTTGATCCGGATGTCTAAGATGCGGGTTCTTCTCAAGTGAAACTTTCTACCGCGTGTGATCGGCTCGGAGGCAAAAGTCGGCTCGGGCGGATCGGTGCGAGGGTGCAAGGCGGCTCAGGCGGATCGAGTCAAGGTGGCTCGGCTACGAGGAGCTTCTAAAGACGGTGCGGTACATCTTGCCTGCTACAGGGCCAAGATTCCGGGTATGTGGTTAAGTAATTTGAGTGTAGATTTAAATTAGTCGCTTTAGAGTAGATCCCTCTTGGGGTGGTCAGATCCACCCCAAGTTGGCATAGATCGGGCTAGGTTCTGGCTCCCCAGAGCCTAGCTAAATAGTTTAGCTAGTGTAGAAATTTTGAATTTCTGTTTTCTGCTGCGCTTTTGTGCCTCTGTGGTCCGTCCGACTTAGGACGGACACAGATCCGAGCTCTGGGGGTCCGCCAAAACCCCAACAAGTGGTATCAAAGCCACGGTTATGCTATAGATCTACTATAGCGACTCTTTTAAATCTTTGAAAATTGCTTATATTTTAAACATACGGAATATTTTAGCTTTATGCTAAAATTAGTTTTTAAAAATGTTTTGTGTTTTAAAAATCGTTTTTACAACACGGAAAATTTTTTTTTGAGACGATTTAATTTTATGCGATAATTTTAAATGAATCTCAAATGTTCAAATGCTTTATTAAAATTATTTTTTATGAGATATAAATATTTTTAAGAGCATTTAATTGTTTATGTAATTTTAAGAAATATTTTATTTTTGAAATTTAATTTTTCTTAAGTTACATAAAGATTAGAAATTTTAAAACCTTCATTTGAAAGCTTTTAAATGTATTTCTAATGATTTTAAAAGTGTTTTAAAATTTTTTTTAGAGAATATGTAAAATAGAGAAATACTTTGGTTTTCATGAGATGAAAGATAAATTAGTTTCTTTTTACATATTAGTTTCTAAAATTATTTATGCGATATTTCGATTTTAGAAATAATTGATTAAAATTTTAAAGCCTAGGTTTTAGAATTATTTGATAATTTTATACCTAGTTTTATGTGATGAAATGTCTTGGAGCTTTAAAAATTTTATCTTCGAATTTAAATTGTTAAATTCTAGATTTGCGTGTTTTCATTATATAGATAATTTTAAACTTGCAAATACTCATTAGATGTCACAAATATGAAACTTTCATTTATGCGGATAAATTAGTTGTTTCAATTTTTAATGGATATATTGAATAATGTATTCATAAACCTTATTAGGTTAGCCATTAAATGTTTAAAATTTTATGAGATGAAATTTTAATTAACTAGTGACATGTTATGTTTGATAAAACAAAACAACATCAAAACCTAATACCAGATTAGGTTAGCCCCTTTGTTTGTTAATCATTTCATTAAAACGTTTAATTGATGATTTTCATAAAAGACAAATGTTGAATTGTTTTATAAAATCCTAATTAGATTGGGGTAGCACGTTGAACAAATAGACCTTATAGTTGATAAGGACTTAATAAAAATTGTTCAACCAATCCATAAAAATTTCGAATTTTAGGATCCACTAGTTGATAAGGATTAACTAGTCTTCTTAATTAAAAGCCATTTAGTTGTTTGGAAAACGTAGAATTGATGAAAACTCCTTCAATGGATCATGATGTCGGTCAATGTGCTTGGCTAAGTTTGCTGGACCAACCTAGCTAGACTGGGTAACAAGTGGTCCTGGCTTAGTCAATTCCCTGGCCGCATCCGCTGGACCATAAGGAGTCGATTCATGACTATGTAAGTCCATCGACTATACCTAAGTCAATACGATAATAATCTTGTTCAAGATAAATCGTAGCCCTCCTTGTTTTAGGAGTTGGCAACTGTAAGAAACATGTTGCGGTTGTTGAGCTACACTCAAGCCGTGATATGTCAATCTTATAGAAACCGATTTCTTGATTGACATCTTAACCTGACTGAAACCGTTGTCTCATCCTTCGAGCATCGGCATAATTCTAACCGAGAATGTAGTCTAAGTCCTGACCCAAACCAACGTGTCATGCATACACCGAGAGGCGGGGCAAGTCAGGCTAGACACGAAAACAAGGGACCGACTAGGCTAGCCATTGTGATCCGGTTGAGCACACTCATGATCACAAATGACTAGGGGTAAAAATCGATAGGGAATCATAGCTAATATGATTGACGACGAGTTCGTCTACCGACTGCAGAGTCGGACAACTTGTTGAGATACACTCAAGGTTGTCAGGCTCGGGGTAGTCGGATCCCTCTCTCACAAATGTTATTTTATAATAAATTGTTTATTATTATGGCTTTAATAAATTTAGTGGGAGCATATAGTTTTATAAAAACCATTAAAACTATACTACGGACTAATACTAACTAAAGTATCTATAAAATGCAGAATGGATTCGGGTCTTAGATATATGGTTGAGAAGAACGTGCTCGATGAAACGAACTACAAAGACTGGCTTAGGAACATCAAGTTGGTCATTTCCCTAGCCGGGATAGGATACGTACTGTTCGAGGACGCTCCGGATAAGCCCGATGAAGATTCGACCTTCGAGGAAAAAGAAGCCTACAAATTGTACCAGAGGGATGCAGAGAAGGCCAGTTGCCTTACTCTGGCTTCGATGAGCAACGAGCTGCAGAGGAAGCATGAACATATGGATGTTCAAAGCATGCTCCTCAATGCACAAGAGTTGTACGGCAAGCGATCTCGAGCTGTCAAGTTCGAAGCCACCAGCAACCTCTGGGGCACCAAGATGGGGGCAGGGCCCGTACAGGATCATGTTATCAAGATGATCGGGTACGTAGAGGACGCCGCCCAGTTAGGATTTCTCCTGGACAATGAAATGTCTATAGACATTATCCTAAAGTATTTGACTCCTGAGTTTAAGCCTTTCATCACTGGTTTTATAATGAACAGTCTTGAAACGGATCTTCCTGGTCTCCTCAATATGCTTAGACATTTTGAGGAGATTGAGAAGAAGCCGACTGCACTGGTTGTCGGCTCTGCTTCTTCTGACCAGCCGAAAGGCAAGGGTAAGAAGAGGCAGGTCCCGCAACCTGCGAAGGCAAAGAAAGGGAAGAAAAAGACTAAAGGGGCCCCGTCGAAATCTGAGTGCTTCCATTGCCACAAGATTAGCCACTGGAAGAGGAACTGTAAGATCTATCTTGCAGAGAAGAAGAAGGGGCATACGGATGCCTCCACCTCAGGTACAAATTCAATTCATTAAAATGTAATTATTTCCAATCATATAGTATGAGATACTAAAACACATCTGTGTAATGTATACAGGTGGTTGATATGAAACGGAGATTGGGAGAAGTGCGGAGGACGGTCGACAATCTGATCAATCATTGCTGCTAGGGCCGTTCAACGACTTCAAGAGACAAGATCGAGAAGGAGATGATACTATTTTAGTTTAAATAAATTGTATCATTTCTTGAAAGTTAAAAACAATGATTAAGTGTTCTGCACTCAAAGTTTATGGGATAAACAAATTACGGTTCATCTTAATGAATCCGTTGTTTTAATGAATGTCTCGGAAATTGCGTTTTTGTTGAGTTGAAATTTGATTGGCTTAAATTTTCTGTGATTGTGGCTTTCTGAGATGGTTGCGAAATTCTCGAATGATGATGTGACTTTTGAGCTGAATTGATGTTATAGTCAATTGGTAGTTAAGTATAGGTTCCAGGGGCGTATAAATTGTGTGCGATCACAATTATACGCATATTAAGATTAATTCTTAATAAACTGCATTTAGTTATTAAAGAGTTAATAGTAAATGTGGTTAAGGGAAAAGTACAGTGTAGGACGTTTTGATTGAGCGAGTCAATGTCAAGGTTCCTTAAACCGATCTTGACTTGACTCATTCGTCAAACCGAACCTGACACTAGTACATTCCATCAAAAGCCCTTATAAAAATGGTTATAACTTCGTATATATAATCTAAATATGATTTAGATATAATATTGAAGTATTTAACCAGGTAATTCTCAAAGTCAGTGGGAGCCAGCTCGTATACTTGGTTCCGATCTTTCGGACTAAGTAAAAAGGATTTCCACCTTAAACAAATCATCTATATATAACATTGAATCAAAATTGTTTTGATTCAATCGAATATATAGAGACTCAGGGTGTCATGTATGTACTTGACATACTGACACAAGAAAAGTGGAATGAGCTGAGACTGACTTATAGATTATATTGTTAGACCATACATCTAGGTTGTATTAGCTAATTGTTAGCTATAAGAAGATAGGAAAAATTGATCTAGATCATTTTTCAAAGGATCAACCCTGTGTGATCAAGAGATGTATTATTTAATCCATTAAAATTAGTTGTAGATACTAGTTAGTAAAACCACTCTTAGGTTTGTCATATAAATGTATATATGACTGATATGCTATAACGGTATGAGATACCGAGATAAATAGCCTAAGTGCAAGTGAGAGATGTAGGAGAATATTTGCCCATAAGGCAATTTATCCTAAATTATACGTCTTGTTCATACCGTATATGGTACATATTATTCTAAGTATAAAAATACGTATTAATATACTTAGATAATATCCATATACTTATAGTTAGGTCCTTACGTATCTAGATGAGATCTCGATTATGACTAAGTAAGCGACCGAATATATAAACGTAAGACTTAAACGGTTCGTGGTCATAGATGTGTCGAGAACTGGATATCGACACATCGGATAGACCATTGTGTCTTAGTCTTACCTTAGGGTAAAGATGATCTCATAGTCATTCGACTTGGTGAAATTCGGAGACGAGACACAGGTGCTCATTAGAGAATGAGTTCACTGAACGACCACATAAGAGTTATTAAATGGTTGACTTTAACTGAACTGTCTTTAATAACTCTAGGGTGATGATAGGTTAGCTGGTCCTTAAGACCTGAAGTCATTTGTACAATCCTGTAAGTGAACAGTGTAGCTTAGACCTATGATCTAGCTTCGAGGCTAGGCCTGTTTATAGATCTTAGGTTGAGCTGCACCCGAAGCTCTCGAGGCGAGTAGATGACTAAGATGGGATTCGTCACTTCCGTTAAAGGGAAGTTAGTGTTACAGGCTCAGTACGGTCTTTATGTTAATCCTCGGCCGGGGTGCGTTGTAAGAAGTACAATGTATATACAATAAAGACCGCCGTATACTGACCAATGTTGTCTAATAGGGTTGACAGTAATCCATACTCTAAGCCAACATAAACACAGTCTTGACCAAGGGACTACGGCTAACGAAGTTCATCACTGACACAGCAAATGTAAACCCAATGATGCTTTTGCTAAAGGGTCGATCACGTTATGATGATTCTGAAACAGGGACGACAGCTACTGCTCGTAGTGACCGTCATCTAGGGGTTCCGAGCCCCAACCTGTAGTAAGGTCAGGCTGTAGGGTCTCACACCGAGTAGTGCTCGTGTCTTAGTAATAGGAAGATAGAATAGAGAGAGATATCATTTGATGATATTCACAAAGCTTGTTGTGAAAGTTAGTCGCAATAGCAATAGGGACAAACGTTGCATTTGATGCAAGCTATGATTAAACGTGTCGTAAATTGGTTACGATAAATTTAGTAGGAACAAATATATTGGAAAGGGTTACCTGGATGACGGGATCGTCCCGGTCTAAACACAGGTTCAAACCATGTCCAAATCGGAGTTCAAACGAGCCCGGAAATGCGAAAACAGTCCAAGGCGAAGTGGGTTAGACCCACTGGGCTAATAAGCCCATAGGCAAGGCAAACGGGCGCAGCCCGCTGGCTGCAGCAGACGCACGCCCGCTGCAGCAGCGGGCGGGCGTCCGCTGCAGCAGCTGGCCAGCGCCCGCTGTTGCAGCAGGTATGGCCCGCTGCGGCAACGGGCGTGCGGCCCGCCTTTGCCCCCTTGGGTGGGCGCGCCCGCTAAGCTTAGCGGGTGCACCCGCAACTTAAGTCAATTTAGGGTTTTTTGAAAGCCCAAATGATGGCTACGAATTTTGATAATTTGCTCAACTTTGAGCAATTGTTTGAGGGGTCAAACGAAGTCGAAATTCGTCGCCGTCGGTTCCTACGCGTTCACCATTCGAAGCTCTTCAGATTGATAGCTTGTTTGGTGTCTAAGGTTTAATGTGCAATGAGAATTAATTAGTTAAAGTTTGCTTTTATGAAAAGCTCACTTAAACTAGAAATTAAGCCAAATTGGCTTAATTGATTTTTCTCCCATTTTGCGAATGTCCCACATTGCTCGCAACGAAGGAGTGAGTGTTGACTCCCTATATAAATAGGGGTGCACTCTCTTCGTTGAAAAACACACCAAGTCATCGATCGAGTAGCTCCCGACTTTTAGAGCAAGCTCGATCGGCGACTAAATTATTCTCTCTCTCCCTTCCTGTTCTCCGGAGTAGTCCTATCAAGACTACGAAGGGGGTTTGGATTTTGATCCGAACGTCTAAGACGCGGATTCTTCTCAAGTGAAACTTTCTACCGCGTGTGATCGGCTCGGAGGCGAAAGTCGGCTCGGGCGGATCGGTGCGAGGGTGCAAGGCGGCTCAGGCGGATCGAGTCAAGGCGGCTCGGCTACGAGGAGCTTCTGAAGACGGTGCGGTACATCTTGCCTGCTCCAGGGCCAAGATTCCGGGTATGTGGTTAAGTAATTTTAGTGTAGATTTAAATTAGTCGCTTTAGAGTAGATCCCTCTTGGGGTGGTCAGATCCACCCCAAGTTGGCATAGATCGGGCTAGGTTCTGACTCCCCAGAGCCTAGCTAAATAGTTTAGCTAGTGTAGAAATTTTGAATTTCTGTTTTCCGCTGCGCTTTTGTGCCTCTGTGGTCCGTCCAACTTAGGACGGACACAGATCCGAGCTCTGGGGGTCCGCCAAAACCCCAACAAGACACTATTTTTAGCAACACCAATGGCTGCCTGAGAATCACAATGAAGGGAAACTGGAGCAGTTTTTCCTCCCCACAAAGGCACGTCTGCTAACAGGTTCCTCAGCCATTCAGCCTCTTGCCTTGCCAACTCAAGAGCAATAAATGCAGATTCCATGGTGGAGCGTGTTATACATGTCTGTTTAGAAGACTTCCAAGATATAGCACCTCCACCCAAGGAGAATTAAAAACCACTAGTTAAACTAACTTCATCGTTATCTGAAACCCAGTTTGCATCACAAAATCCTTCTAACACAGCAGAAAATTTGCTGAAATGCAAACACCAATCAACAGTCCCTTTCAGGTACTTTAATAAACGATGAAGAGCAGTCCAATGTTCATTACTAGGGTTATGAGTGTACCGACTTAGCCTGCTAACAGCATAGGCTATATCGGGTCGAGTACAGTTCATAAGGAACATCACACTTCCTATGATCTTAGCATATTCAGATTGAGAAATACTCTCTTCTAAATTCTTTTTCAAATGTATGCTAGGGTCATATGGAGTTCTAGCAGGAACAACATCAAAGCAGTTGAATTTCTTCAGCACCTTCTCTACGTAATGAGATTGACTCAAGGAGATGCCATAAGAGTTCCTAACAATTTTAACTCCTAAAATGACATCAGCTTCTCCTAGGTCTTTCATCTCAAATTGAGATGACAATAAATTTTTGGTTTCATTTACAATATCTAGATTATTCCCAAAAAGTAACATGTCATCGACATAAAGACAAATAATTACACAATCTGATCCTATAAGCTTAGAATAAACACAAGAATCAGATGTGTTTACAACAAATCCATTCCTTATTAAGGTGCTGTTGAATTTCTCATACCATTGCTTAGGAGCTTGCTTTAAGCCGTATAAAGACTTTCTAAGCCTGCAAACCTTATTCTCTTCACCAGCAACTACAAAACCCTCGGGTTGGGACATGTAGATTTCTTCTTCTAGATCGCCATTTAGGAAGGCTGTCTTAACATCCATTTGATGTATGACTAACTCATGAATTGCAGCTAAGGCAATTAGAGTCCTAATGGTTGCAATCTTGGTCACAGGAGAATATGTGTCGAAGTAGTCTAATCCTTTCTTTTGAGTAAAACCCCTGATCACAAGTCTAGCTTTGAATTTCTCTATCGATCCGTCAGGTCTCATCTTTTTCTTGAAAATCCATTTATTACTAATGAGCTTATTACCTTTAGGTAACTCGGCTAATTCCCAAGTTTGATTGGATACAATAGAATCAAGTTCGCTTTTAATAGCTTCTTTCCAAAAACTAGCATCAATGGATCTCATTGCCTCATCATAGGTTTTTGGGTCTTCTTCTATTAAAAAGGTAGACACTATCTCATCACTAAGCATATCTATACAACCATTTTCTGACAGAAAGGCAGTTATAAAGTCAGGTCCAAAATTGGTTTCAGTCCTTTGCCTCTTCCTCCTTCTGGGTTCTTCACTAAAAGTAGAACTACATGTATGCATATCAGAAGATATAGGTGAAGAAGAAGGAAAATATTCAATAGGAGGTACAAGGGACAAAGATTCTGTTAATTCTTTTTTCAAAGGAAAAACATATTTAAAAACTCTGCATCTCTAGACTCAGAAATAGTGTTATCTGTTAAGGACATGAATCTATATGCAGCACTATTATAAGCATACCCTATAAAAACAGTATCATAAGTTTTAGACCCAATGTTTGACTTCTTAAAGTCAGGTAGTCCTACCTTTGCCAGACACCCCCACACTCTAAGAAATTTAAGTTTAGGGGGATAACCTTTCCACAATTCATAAGGTGTTTTGTCTAGTTTCTTATGTGGTACTCTATTAAGGATATGGCAAGCAGAGAGAATGGCTTCCCCCACATGTCATCAGATAATCCTGAACTTAATAGTATGGCATTCATCATTTCTTTCAGAGTCCTGTTCTTTCGTTCAGCTATACCATTTTGTTGAGGAACATAAGGAGCACTGAACTCATGTATGATTCCATTCTTCTCACAAAAGTCTTTTAAGGTATGGGAGCTATATTCTCCACCTCTGTCAGACCTAAACCTTTTGATTTTTCTATCAAGTTGGTTTTCTACTTCTGATTTATATTTAATGAACATTTCTTCAGCCTCATCCTTAGTTTTAGAGGATATACCCTAGTGAATCTAGAGTAATCATCTACAAAAGTGATGTAGTAATGTTTTCCTCCTTTGCTTCTAGTAGATTTAAAGTCTGCTAGGTCTGAATGAATTAAACCAAGAAGTTCTGACTGCCTAACAGCAACAGGTTTACACGGTTTTTTAGTGTATTTGGCTTCTACACAGATTTGACATTTAGAGAATTCAGAAGAACTTGTAGCAGATATTAGATCTAAGTTATTTAATCTTTTAATAGAAGCAAAATTGACATGCCCTAGTCGGCAATGCCATAAGTCTAAAGATTCAGCAATATAAGCAACAACAGATTTATTCATTGAATCAGAAACTACATTCAGAATAAAGAGTCCATCACTCAGATAGCCCTTCCCAACAAAGTCTCCACTGCGAGAAATAACAACCTTGTCAGCCTCAAAGACAAGTTTTAGACATGCTTTGTTTAGTAAGGCACCAGACACGAGGTTGCGACGCAGAGATGGGGACATAAAGGACGTTGCTGAGGGAGAGAGTCTTTCCTGATGTTAGTTTTAGCATGATAGTACCTTTACCAGCAACTCGGGAAGCAGCAGAATTTCCCATGAAGACGCAATCTGTGTCCGCAGCATCCTTGAAGTCGTGGAATAGATCCTTGTTTGCACAGAGATGTCTTGTCGCGCCAGTATCTAGGATCCAATCAACGTTATTGGTCACCATGTTAGCTTCAACGATGACAGCAGCAATGACTTCATCTGGTTCAGCAAGGTTGGCTTGAGCAGCAGGGCCACCTTGTTTCTGGGGTGGCTTTTGGGTTCCCTGGCGTTGAAAGCATTGGTAGGCTTTATGGCCAGGTTTGTCGCACACATAGCAGACAACGTTCGACTTCTGGACCTTGCTGTCTGGTGTGGTGAAGTGACTTGACTTCTTGTTCTGTCCTTGTTTAAATGGCTTCTTCCCTTTGTTGTTGAACCTGGTTTCGTTGAAGGGGACATTGGATTCAACGATGTTAGCTTTGACAGAAATGACAGGAGAAGAGTCAGGCTTATCTTTGAGGCGATTAGCCTCTTCGGTTCGCATATGACTGATGAGCTCCTACATGGACAGATCTTTCTTCTTGTGTTTGAGATGGTTCCTGTACTCAGCCCAGGAAGGTGGGAACCGCTCCAACAGCATGTTCGCTTGAAAGATCTCGCACATCTTCATGCCTTCGTTGAGAACATCTGCGCAAAGGTTCTCGTAGATGTGTACTTGTTCCATGATGGGCTTGTCGTCGAGCATTTGGAAGTGGAGCCACTTGCCAACAACATACTTCTTCTTTCCTGCATCATCAGATCCATACTTCTTTTCTAGGGAATCCCAGATTAGTTTAGCAGATTTATGAATCATGTATAAATCAAATAAAGAATCCTTCATATGATGAAGAATGTGACAACGAACAGTCTTGTTCTCTTTATCATATTTTATAATTTCTGCAGAAGCAGAAGAGTTGGCAGGAGGAATGACAGCAATAGCAGCACCATCAACAGAAGTTGGTGGAGTGCCAGAAGGAGGAGGAAGAGGGGGACAGTCTTTGAAAAGGACGTAGTCAATTTCAAGCTGTTCAAAAAACATCAAGAGTTTTTGCGACCAACGTTTGTAGTTGGTACCATCGAGGGGTACCAACTTGGACAGATCGAGGAACGACTTGGAAGGAGTGACAGCCATAGCAAAGTGAGTAGTTGTTTTCAAACTGGTAGACCTGAAAGATAAGATCTATGACTGCAGAAGAAAAACAGAGAGTTAAGATACGAGCGAAAACAAAATACGAATAAGAAGGAAATAGGAAACCCGAAACAGAGAAGATGAACTGCGCTGTGGATGAGCCACTGCCTTGAAAACAACTACGGCCCGACTGTGGTGGTAATCGGATGATGCCGGCTGCTCCCCAAGGTTAACGCAGTCGCGTCTGAACGCGTCCACTCGCGGCCAGAAGCGTGGAGCTTGCACAGAGATCGATACCCAGGATGAGGAATTGAGGAGAAGAGGATTTTTGTGGAGATGATTTTTCGCAATGTATGAGAAAAACTCTAGACAAGAGTTTATAAAGAGGAAAAAATATGGCTGTTGGAATTCGGCCATGAATGCCATTAACAACGCAGCCATAAACAGCCATTAAAAGAAAAATAGCTGTTGCAATTAAAGGAAAAATGGCTGTTGGGAAAATTAAAACGTACTAGGCCTTTTGAATTCTGAAAAAATAAAATGGGCTAAAAACACGAGTCAAAACTCGGGCACTCCGCACCCGTGAACCCCCCTGCGCAGGCACGACGCCAGCGCACACACGCTAAGGGTTTCCGGATCCGTCGCCCAGATTTTCCATTCGGCTCAACTCGGTTTGGGCTTGGCCCCTCACTTGGGCTCATGCGCACGCGAGCTACCCCCAAGTCCTAGCCCATTAACAAGTCCAATGGCCCATAAGAGAGAATCCTATTATATACCCACACAAGGGTGATTGCCTATCCAATGTGGGACTAAAAAGGAGAGAGTGGGAGTGAACAAATGGCCAAAAGAGCCATTAATTCCAACAAGAACAGCAAAGCAACTAGAAATTCTGTGGAGGAAGAGAATGAATTTTTCCGGGGACAAAATTCTTTTGATATGCTGAGTATATATAGATGTGCAAAAGGACTGTTGGAATTCAGCCATTTAAAAAGAAAATGTCTGTTGGAGAATTTTACTGAGCCATCAATAAGAAAATAGCCATTGTAAAATTAAACATCTATTAAAACAAATATTCTTGCATCCAAGTAAAGAGAAAAACAATTCGAGTTCAGAGAGAGCATGCAGGTGGTTAACAGGAACAATAGCAGCATCCATAAAATCTACTCTTAAGATTGTTGTAAAAATTTCAGAGATTAGTGGATGATGCTATTTAAGAAAATGAGAAAAGAAAAGACTTATCAGCCAAGGCGTGCTAGGCACTGTACTTAAGAGTAGATTTCCGCCCCCTCAGAGTGAAAACTCGGTGCAGGCAGGTACAGCGGCTACCCTCCAGGATTCAACGACAACGGCCTTATAAGTGTGCGCTCACAATACAAGGCTCAAACGAGCAGCAACTAGGCTTCGGTCGCACAGGAATACAAAGATGAAAAGCTGAAGAAAAACTGGTCGCAGTAGCGAGCAGCAGAAAAGCAGAACAGCAAAGCAACTAGAAATTCTGTGGAGGAAGAGAATGAATTTTTCCGGGGACAAAATTCTTTTGATATGCTGAGTATATATAGATGTGCAAAAGGACTGTTGGAATTCAGCCATTTAAAAAGAAAATGGCTGTTGGAGAATTTTACTGAGCCATCAATAAGAAAATAGCCGTTGTAAAATTAAACATCTATTAAAACAAATATTCTTTAAAACAAAAGGGCTAAAAAATTATGATGCAAAACTATGGCACTCCGCGCGCGCACCCGTGAACCCCCCTAAAGCAACTAGAAATTCTGTGGAGGAAGAGAATGAATTTTTCCAGGGACAAAATTCTTTTGATATGCTGAGTATATATAGATGTGCAAAAGGACTGTTGGAATTCAGCCATTTAAAAAGAAAATGGTTGTTGGAGAATTTTAATAAGCCATCAATAAGAAAATAGCCGTTGTAAAATTAAACCGCCATTAAAACAAATATTCTTTAAAACAAAAGGGCTAAAATTTTTTGATGTAAAACTCGGGCACTCCGCGCGCGCACCCGTGAATCCCCCCTACGCAGGCAAACACACGCTAAGGTTTTCCGGATCCGACGTCCACATTTTCCATTCGGCTCAACCCGGTTTGGGCTCGGCCCCTGCTTGGGCTCATGCCCAGGCGAGCTACCCCTAAATCCTAGCCAATTAACAAGTCCAATAGCCCATTTATAAGAAGTCTCTTATAAACCCAACCAAGTGAGTTCTCCCATCAAATGTGGGACTAAAGTTTGGCTTTGAATTGAATGAAATATCCAACACTTTTGACCATGAACTCTTCAAGTCGCAGGGACATCTCCTTCGCCCAATTATCACCTGCCTCTTTCTATTCTTTCATAACTCTCACTTTCTTTTGGAGCTCTTGTCACAAGATTGACTTTGTTCCGACTTATCTCCTCCACATTGTTTAGGTGTTGATATGAGCCGAGCAAAGTCCCCTTATTAACATCACATTCTACCCAGCACTCTATAGCCAATTGCATATGTCCATCTGCAATCAGAGTACTTGGATAGGCCGCTATTAGCAGAAATAAATGATTTGATCAATACACAAAGTAACTTGTCGAACCATAACTAACTATACTATGTCAACAAATACATGGAAAAGGCTCTGCATGCCATGCCTGTGGAGAATCGGCCCTCGACTGTCATATCATGCGACCTGCTTATGTTGTGTGGTAGCAATAAGCATTCTACTATATCATATGCTATGCTCAGAGTATCATATACGGACGCTGTTCACACTATTTAAGTTTGGTAGTCCACCAGACTCCATGTAGTCATCAATGGCCAGTAGACTTCCCCCCTGCAAGTCCATGGCATCCAAAATCTGGGAACAATCTCAAAACCTACTGTAAGATACCTCTCATACCATCAGGAATGGGGGATCGCACCACTGCTGGGGTAGGAACCATATCATCCTCTTCATGTCTCGTTTCCTCCTCTATCTTAAGGTCAGATTCAATATCCTCCCTTGGTGAGGATAGCACATCATTCGCACTCTTGGTGATAAGCAATTTTCTCAAGCATGTACTTGCTAAGCAAGTACAAGGACATAACCCCCTTTGGGTTTGACCTTGTAAGTCCGATGATATGGTTCCTACCATTACTTGATTAAGAGTGGGATATTACTTGCTAGTTAGTGTGTCGAAGGAGTCGTACCCGGCACCCTACCGGGTTCGACTCACTAACGTTCTTGGCTCACTAGCGTTCTTGGCTGATGTGATGTGCAAATCACGCGACTATAGACGAGTTGTCTGAATGCAATTGTGCACCATGACAACAGCAAAGAATGATAGAATGGTTTCTTCTCAACGAACAGCGGACTTAAAAATAAAGGAAAGATTGTTTTTTGAATTCAAGGTTCATGGTAGACAATCAACATTTCGTGCCGAGTTCTTATATAGGTTCCGTTGCAGCTCCTACACCAAATGGTCATCATCCAAAATAGGGTCGTGCATAACGTCACGGTAAGGGACTAGATAGTGAAGGATGCTCCAGCCGCTAAAGGGTTCTTAGGAAACAAGTTCTTTCAAATAGGTTTTTGAGGGAAGGCTCTCATCGCAAGAGGATGAAAGGCTTTCAAGTTGATAATCAGAGCCGATAAATCGGCCAACTGAGCATTGAGTGTTTTCAGTGCGAATAGCAGACAAAACCAAAGCAATAGCCAACTAGAAAACAAACTGCTGTTAACCAATGGAGATAGTTAAACGCCTCTTGAATAATGATAACATAGCACAACACCTATTAGGAAACTGGGCACATCATCAACCCCGCATTCATTCACCTGAAAACACCAAGGCTAAACCGAAAGTAGCAGCAACATAATCCATATGCCCACCATGCCCATCCGGCAGCATCATATCAGTGCCCGTTGGCCATTGTGCCGTTGGCAATGGCACTCGACTTGCCATCCGATGCCTTCTTATCGTAGAACCTGCGGTACATGGAGTCGACCTGGGTGAGATAGAATGTCCCTGGGGACAACAGGCTTGTGTCCTTCCCTGTCTCGAAATCCTTGGCTCCGTACCGGTGCTCCATCACCTTCATCGTTTCAACGAATTTTTCTGGCGTAAACTGAAAGACACATGACACAGATCATTGTTACAGTTAACATACACCATACGACAATACAAATAAGTGCGTTCAGACAACAATATCAACAATAATGAATCGTTGTTATAGTTTAACTGATACACCATGCGACCAACAATGTCCACAATGATGATGAATTCACGAATGGAGTAGTAGTTCACTTCAATGACTCGATGAATTGTAAATATATTCATAGACAACTTGTTATAACACTTTGGTTTGCTTTTCCACGAAAGCTCGACTCATCAAACCTCCAGCCTTCTATAATGTCATGCTTTGCATTTGCAGTAGGCAATAACAAAACAGATACTATGTGGGATCATGTTTGTACCAGTCTATGCTTTCACATGGAAGAAGAAAGTAGATGCAATCATATGAACTCCCTCAGATAGAATCAAAATCCATTGTTTTAGAAGAATTGTGTTCATATTTAACGAATACCGTGCACTGGCAGTATGATAATAGAGCAAAGAAACTGGGTGATGCTAAATAGTACATGGAAATTGAACTGCAAAATGGGTAAACCTAAAATAGAATACAAAATTACATAAATGACGAATGCGCATTCAATCATGCATAATCACATTGAACAGCTGCAACCATTCTGATATTCCCCATTCTGTACCATTACCAACATCGATACCCATATTTTAAAGGAATGAATGCTGGAATCCATATTTTTATAAATAAACGAAAACCCCCATACTGTACCATTATCCACATTTATACCCATATTTAAAGAAATAAATATTGGTCTATATTACAAATGAATGAATACCAGCTACGCATATTTCTCAAGAAGCTAAAGAAAAAAACGGATAGTCAGATTGTACGTACTCACATAACCCAAAATTTCAGGTCAAATCACTTTTTAAATATAATGTGGCCTTCACCAACTCTGGACCCTGACAGTTTTACCCAATATTATTGTAATCTCATAAAAGTATATGCTCTTTCTTTATTCTTTGTTTTAAATAATATGTTTTTTATATGTAACGTTGTCCCATAATTATAGCAACAAATCCCTAAAACTCAAAGATTATTCAGTAGTTTATTCCAAATTCTACCTGAGCCTCTGCCTTCTTCAGAAATTCAACTTTCTTCTCTTCTTTAATTTCTGTGTTGCTATGAAGGTAGTCAACTAAAATTTCATCTTTTTTGTCCAATTTGATTTTAGATTTGTTTTGAGTCTTGAAAATTGTAAGATTTTATTTTTAAAACATATTATATGTTGTTGCTTACATCTTTTATGCCAGCATACATCTACTAGGGCATCAAAAAATCTACATAACTTGCAAAAAAGAACAGAAGACATACCACATGTCTAGAATTAAGCTTCCCATCAACATTCATCACACTGGCAATATTTGATACAGAGAAGGGATGTTGACCATCTCGGATCTTAAATGAAAATATTGTGGAAGATAATCCACTACCATATGAGAACATCACGATCCGCTGACCAACCTAGTGATAATAACCCCATTATTAATGGAGTGACAAGATCAATTATATAACGTAACATCAATAAAAAAGATGCATGAACTTCACCAGGTTGCTATGTTTGTTGTGAAGAACAGATGCAAATGCTGCATAAAGTGATGCAGTGTACATGTTTCCCACTTGTTTTGGTATCAAAGTAGATGGTTGAACCTTCTCATCATACAACTTCTTTGCAACTTGTTGGGAAGTCTGTGCATTACAGCTAACAGATGGATCAGTAAAACAGATTTCACAAGAGAATACATCCCCTAAAACAATATTGGCTTGGTGACTGACCTTTTCGAGGTCACGACTTTGGTAGCTTTCATCACCAGACAAGGACGAAAATGGCTCTAGCTTCTCTCTCGCTTCTGTCTCAACCGAGCTAATGCAAATAAATTAAAAAGAAAGGTAATAAATTTTTCAGTATCTGTGGTGAACATCTGTTAAGAAAGCATGCACAAAGAACCTAGAGAACGAAACAAGTAGAATTGGGTCCATGAATATCATGAAAAGCTGGGGAATCTGAAGCCATTGTTATAAAGTAAAATAATTTTTAAAAATGCTTCAGAATAAATTTGAGATAGCACTATCATAACATTGAAAGTAGACCATTGATAATTTCTCTGAAATAAAATATGATCAACACTAATGCAGAGAGCAAAAGGGAAGAAGATCCAGAAAGAAGTTGAGCTTTAAATGTTTACATCACCTATGTCACCATTCAACAGCCTAGAGAAATCCTCTGGCAGGAACTGGTAGGAACAAGCAATTTCCCTGAAACAATTTATTAAATATGTTTCCTTGTATTGTTGGCATCTACCAGAAGCGGTGATACACACGCGGTTGGGCTGATGATATTGATACACTGTACTAAATTATAGTAGTAGGTTTTTGTCTCCCCTTAACATGCCACGAAATAAGTGATTAATCATTAATCCAAAATAGTTATAGATTGTGTCCACATGATATCAGCATTGCAATTCTGGCCGGAAAAGGGGAGACAAGAGAACGGCAGACCAGGTGGAAATGTTGAAAACCATCAATAATCCAGGCAAAGTTTTTTTTTTGGGAAAATTTAATTCGATATTTGTACTCAAGTGGTTTCCAGTATCAATATCCTATGAAGCATGGCTGGTTCATTCACTTTTCCGACACGTGTGAAACACTCCAAAACCGTATCCTATTTAAAAGCAAAAAATGTTGCATGTTGAAGTGGGTATTGTGGTCAAGATCCCATGAAGGATGCTTTAAAGCCACACATCTCCCCCTCATCTCCCCCTCATCTCCCTACCTCTACGACAAGCCACCCCTCTCTCTCAACACCAAGCTGGGCGCTCTTGCACATAATGTCCTGGCAGCAGTAGCTTAGCATATTTGAAAAGAGTATAATGCAATAACTTCCAGTGCAAAGAGCTCAACAAAATCCAGAGTAAGGAGCAAGATATGAAGATGTGCTTATAATCATGCGTGGAACGACTTCTAAGGGGAGAATTGAACCGAGCCAATTAACATTCTTTGAAATTGGTTATAATAAAGGATGGTGTTTCTTGTAAGATACTTTAATTCCTCATGCTTATGCATAAGTGACCGTGGAGAGTGACGACAAAGATCCACTCCCCGCTCTCAATTTATGCTTCAAAAAAGAATGTTAACAAGGCAAAGCATTCTTTGAGGTTCAAAATTAGGCAAAGTTCTGTATGAAATCAAAGGACCAGTTCTGTTGAGAAAGGCATGACAAAACAATTGTTAGAGTGTGTGACCCGAATCCGGTTTTTTGACCCGGCCCGAAGAGCTCGCAGTGCAACATTTAATGGGGAAATTTTTAGGGCTCTGTGGTGGTAGCGGAGGGATCGGCTTTAACCTATTTTAGCCGCCGCACTTCTCCTCCTTTTGTACCAGATTTTCGATATAGTGAATTTCTCTTCTCTGCCCGTGATTTTTTCCCGTCTTGGGGTTTCTACGTAAATCTGTGTGTTCTTTGTGTTCTTTGTTTGTATTTTTCATTGTCTGTTCTTGATCGATCTCTAACAACAATAATCTTAACAAGCTACAGTTTCATTATTAAAGACTACCATGATCTTCATTTCACTTGAAAGTCCATAGGACAAGAAACTTGCTAGAGCTTCCGCTAAATTTGAAAGGGAACGGCATTCTTCAGCAATCGTGAAAAGAAAATGAGCTCGTAGGATTGTTAGTCAACCAGATAGTTCTCTTCTCCTCATATATAATTGATTGGTTTGTTGTTTCTAAAAGATTAGATTAAAACCCGTTAAATTTTGTACCATGCATCAAGATAACTACGGTCAGTTATAAACATGATTGTAAAAAATGATATCTTGTACCACTAAAACAAAGCCAGCACCTGCAATTGCGCAAGAAGTCATTGAAGTACAACCGAGCAAAGCTTTTCTGGACAAGCTGTATACAAATAATTTTTCCATCAGATGAGCCATCAAGTGTATCTAATGGTACATGAAAAACATTTCATCAGAGTGTCAATCTACATCGCACACATACCTTATTGTATGGAGAATGAAAAACAACATAATCTGCATCAGTAATTGAAAACTGTTTTCCCTCGAATTTCTCATACCTGATAACATGAATATATTTGTTATAGAATGAATATCAGGGAAACTGCAACAATAAGGTAATCAATATGTGTTAGATTGTCACTTACTTGCTACAGTAACGTTTGTAGCATGAATCAAGTGCCATGAGATAGCACGTTTGCGATAGTTTTCCATCAACCACCTATTATATAAATTTTTTAAAAGGGTATTTGTAATGAATACAAGGGATATATGAATACTGGTCAAGAATTTATATCACAATACATCATACAACAGGCAATTGGTTCTCAAAGGTAAACATAAGGCAGATCAATTCACTTTATCACAATAATGCCAAAGACCAACTAATGGACAATTTCTATCTCCTTCACTCAAAATACAGGGGTCCATGTGGTTTGACATTAAAAGTCAGAAACTTAGAGCCAGCTTTCCCATAGAAAAAAGCAATTTCACTAGCATCTTTTAATAGCCAATGGCGAAAAAAATTGACTTCAACCGGAACAAGAAACAAATAATAGGATGAAGAAACAAACCGGATATTCACTAGCTAGATTAGGCTTGTAGAAGTCATAAACGTGTGACATGTGGGTCCCTCTGTATTTGCTCTCGAAAGCAATTGGAGCATTTGGCCCAATCAACATTGCGATAGCAGCTGCACCTCCTGTTGGCCGGGCTGGGCCTTCTGCATAAACCTAACAGGACACAACATCTATATTGCTCAGGCCAGTTCAGAAAGAAAAAGGGAAGAAAAAACTATACCATGATGACGATTATTAAAACAATCTAATATCATTTCATTAACCAGATACTCAAAATATTCAAGAAAGGAAAATTCTCAGTTTGTACTACTGGAGACATCCACCCGTTTCATGTTAATATTAGGACATCTTCATAGATGAGACTAACCAAGCTACAAATTAAATGGTAATATAGCAAAGGCAGTTGATTAAGCAAAAAACCAACGAGTTTTTGCAAGTTCAATCAAAGAAATGAAATGATAAACATCGATAGCATGTTAGGATATTAGGATAGCATACCGCGCTGTCTGTACAAACAACAAGTCCATAACGCCCATCCCATGAGCTACTCTCCACCCAATTTACACAGTTGAACAGTGCAGCTGTTCCCCCATAGCATGCATTTGTTGAATCAACTCCTTCAATATCAGTATTACCACTTTCCTGTAAGCCACCCATATACAAGTTAACACAGATAATTATCGTATAAAAATTATGTTTGAATTACCGTAAACAGAAAACATATTGCTCTGGAAGTATCATGGGTTGATTTTCTCTATCACAAGAAAATTCAAGTTCTTGTAATGTAAATAAAGATGACAATTATTCTGTGGCCTTTGCCAGATCCCTGGAACATATAACTGAAGTATATATTGTCTCCTGCATTGCATGGTCACTTGATCATCCCTAAATTGTTACAAGTATCAATGTCATCAGCGAAGATGTCATGTACTAACAGCATAAACCAAGTGGATCATTCAAGAAAAGTTATTTTAAATTTCAAGGCTGGCTAATTATCACAAATGCATGAAGCCCGAACTTGCTGTGAAGGTCATGAAGATGCATTCCGACAACTATTAAATATATAGCATTTTTTGGTGAGAAGAAGTAAAAAGGCGAGGTGGACAACTAGTGAATTGTACATGCTTTTGTATCATTCCTAGTTTTTTTTTGTATATTCTTACTCAAGACATGGTTTGACATTTGTTTTGTATGCATTCAGTTCTTTCTTTTCCCGTTTCCTTGTTTTCTCAACAATTGCAATGCAGAACAGCACACCATGACCTTCCCTTTAAATGCCATGAATCAGTTCTATAAGCTGAAGTATATCATAGAATTGTTTAATACAATCATGTTAGTCAATTAATTCCCTGAGACGTAGGTCTAACAGTATCATTTATCAGCTTCCCCATATGGGTATGGGGTCTATGAAATTTAGCTTCGGTTGGTGAAATATTCCATAAATGATAGCATTTGTTGGATGTTTGGACTTCAAAGTTTCTTTTTAAAATCTCTCTTTCTCAATCAAAGTATTGGGAATATACCTCAAAAATCTGCATCAGCCAAGTCTTTATAGACTTGCTCTTGTCTATTACTGTCTCTGAACCGACTTCCAACCTTCCAATCCTTTTTGGATCGATCTGGTACTTCTCAAGGAGTGATGTAACAACGGTCAAGCTGATCAAGAAATTACCAATAAACAACGATAAAAAATGTGCAAACGTTCGATTCGAATCGTACATCAGATGACAAAGACACAAAGAAACGCCAAACGCAATCACAATTCAATACCTCATTGAGATGACATCTTCTAATTCTGTGCAAAAGGCCATGCAATCTTGCCCCAATCCAATTGTATACTTTCCCTTGCTTGCCCCATCATGAGCTTCGAGCTCTTCCTGCAAAAAAAATGTTCAATATCATGATTTTATTTACAAAATATATAAATTACACAAATAATGGGCAAAATGATTGGCAAAGTTCCACCAGATATAGTAATTTTCACCACAATGATATAGCAAAAACAATGTCAGCGCTTCATACATGTTCCTAATGACAATAAAACAGAATCCATCTTTTTCCTTCATTTTCATAAAAGATTACTTCCTTTTTTTATACCTCACATGTACAGGTAGAAGGAGAGGAGGATCAAAAAACCAGCCAGAATAAAGTAAAAAAGAACGAAATTCAAAAGATGATTACTAATCCCACTTGAAACCCAAAAGAAACCCCTTTTATTGGTTTATATTCATTAAAAATTCAAAAATAATCACATTTTAAGGCCTGATTGTTGCAGTTACGACAACAACGACAAATGAATGTAAAGAAAATTTAATCGCAAAATAGGCCCAAACTCAGGACCTACGCATTCAATGAAAGCAGCATGAACTTGTGTTAGTTGAGCAGCTAATTTTTCGTCACTTTTATCGAATGCCTCTACACAATCTTTCCACGAAAATTCTCCCATCCTCAAACCAAATCAACATCCCAAAAAAAACCAAGGAAAAAAACCCAAAGCGAAACACAAAGAGTTCGAAAATTCACCTGTTGAACGCAAGCGGTAGGGAAGTAGATGTCCATCGCGAGAATTCCGACATCCTTGGCCATCGCTCTCTCCTTCGAATCTACAAACGAACCCTAGATCTGATCACAAAAGCTCGATCTTCCTCTTTTGCCTATCAATTGTTCGGTCGTATGCCCCACAGAAAAAAGGATTACGAAAAACAAAAGCCTAACGCCGATAAAATCTCAGGCGATACCGGCCCAGAGGAGTTAGCGCCGTGCTGTATTGAGACCAAGTGCGGAGCTCCTTCGTCGGTGCTTATATAGACGAGGACAACCAAATCTTCCGACATATTTTCAGACTTAATTACTAATCACGCCCCTCGAAACAAATCCAAACATCATTCAACGTCCCCAAAGTCCCAGCGGGAATAGTCTGGGTTAGATCCTTTGATGTAACTGTTAATTTTGGACGGACGGCTGAGATACTTTAATTTGATCACGCTAATTATTTTTAGTTTACACGTGAGGGAACGGTGAATATAGGCCGTCAGATGAGATCTGGGATTCAATCAAGAGCATCGACCCACCTACTTCCCCGCTCACGTGACTATGCCTGCCTGCTCTTCTCGGGGGCTCCGTCCCTGTTTTTCGCAAACACCGAAACGCGATTCGCCCATATGCGCACCCAAAAGCTCGTTTGCGGGCCCCGTTTAATGTACAGACTGTTCGGTTATGGATCTGTGAGCGGCGGTAACCACATCCGCTATCCCCTTGCCAACAGCAAGCAGGGTTTTGGCTGCGAAAAAATGGCGCAGCTGTCAACATGATGAGTGGTCCCCACCTTGCCGAGTAAAGGCAAGTTACGGGAGGAGGGGTCCGCAGTTATGGACCATCTGTTTTAATCAATGCGGCTGGCCCTTGGGAGAGCCATGTTCTGATTCTCTCGTCCTCTACCTAAACACGTGTTCCGCGTGTTTCGCATGTTTAGCGTGGCTGTCTTTTGATTCCCCCCCTGGGCATGCCTTCTCCGGTCCTCATTCCATCGGCCAATGGCAGCCGTACACGTGTTCCGTTGAAACCGGATGTTTGGGCCTTGCGTATAGGGTGTACATGGGCGCACACGCGTTTGCAAGTATATATGTCTGCTGGGTGTACGAGGGCGTCCAGTGAATGTGTATGAAGGATTGTGCATGTTTGAATGGCGCGTGAGCATGCACATGCATGTGTGCATTCATGTATTGGGATGAGCAAGCGTACATGTGCGTTGCGTATACATGGTGAGCAAGGGTGCATATGCGTGCATGAATGCTTTGGTGAGTAAACATGTGACCGCTCGTGTCTGGGTACGGGGGATGAGTGCATGCATTTATCTGTAAGGAATGATGCATATGTTTGCATGCATGTATGAATGCGCAAGTGTGTATGTGCACGCACGCATGTATCAGTCAACATGTATATGTGTCCGCATGCATGTATTACAGAGAAATGGTGCATGTGTGTTTAGGTCTGCATGCATGTAACAATGAGCAAGCATGCATGTGTGTTTAGATATGCATATATATGGGCCACCCAATGTGGCTAGATGTTTGTGTTCAATTTTAATTAGTTCTACGAGGAAAGATTCATCGCCAATGGTAATAACCCATTATTTGCGGGAAAAAACTTTTCCACAAGTAATACATGTTTACGGGTGTTTTCTCACCACTAGATCGTTGACCGAGGACTGTACGGTCAACGTGGTCAAGGGGTCGGTTGAGATCCCTTGGGCACGCCAAGCACACGTGCACCCAGCGTGGGTCGGAGATGGAGTCGAGGTCGAGCGTGAGATCCGAGCACAGTGTCGGTCCTCGGTTGATGCAGAGCGGAGGGGAAGCCTCGGCTCTGTGAGATGGGCTCGGCCTCGGCTGGACGAGCGTCGAGGGGTAGCCTCGGCGCCTCGTTTGCTGCTTGGTCTTCGGTCGGTAGCCACGCCCGCCTGCAGCAGTGGCGATCGTCTGGCGCTGAGGGGTAGCCTCGGCACCTCGGCCAGCTTCCTCCTAGATAGACGAGAAACTCATCAGGGGGTCCGAACCTTGGTTCCGGCCGTATCCCCTCCGATGCCTAAGTCAGATCAAGGTCTAAAAAGAACTCGGCGGGGTAAGTACTACTCGAGAGGAGATCGATACGCTGACCCTCGGCACGAGCGGGGGGATGGAAAGATAATGACGAAAACCAAAGTCGTTGATGGAGTACCTCGAATCTGAATACCTGGGGTTCGATCCCTTTTTCGGTTGCTCCTGCCATCTTATTATAGGGTTCATGCCATGATTGCCCCCGATGCATGTCGCTCGTCCGCCTCCACTTACGCCCCGCAATCCGCCTCCTTCCCAGCGCCAGCGTGCGTCGTGGGGGGGCATTAATCAACGAACCCCTTAATGGTCATTAAGGAGCTGCGGATTCAGGGGAATGGCTATTCCGGGGGGCGCGAGCTGATTGTGCATCCCTTGGGCTAGTCTGGCCCGACGTAGGGTTTTATTTGTGGGTCTCATCTGGCAGGGCCCAATCTCGCTATTGGGCTTCTCGTTTGTGGCTGGGTCTCGGGTTTCTTGGGCCTCTCCAAAATAGTTGTTTCAATTGCCCCCAGTGGTCGTGTCGATCCGCTCCTGTCGGCTCGGCTCGGCCGATGTGACTTCTGCTGATTTTGACAGGCGTTTCAGTCGAGGCCATCATGACGGCCGGTTCATTAAATGGAGGCCATCATGAGGCGGCCCGTTCAAATCCCTCTAGGTGCAGATTTCGAAGCGTCGTCGTCTTCCAAATGCTGCCACGTGTCCCCGTGCGTTCATCTCCGCCCGGCGAGGGGTCGTCTTGGGGGGAAAGATGTATAAAAGGAGAGCCGCCACCCATCGGGCGAGGGTCTGCCTTTTCCAATCGTCATCCCCCCACTCTTTTCCTCTCTCTTTTCGTCGAGCTGAATCCTGCTCGAGCTCCACCTCATGTCGTCCTCCTCCTCCGCTGGTTTGGGTCACCCGGAGGACGTCGTTGATCCCAACCCGGCCTGCGGGTCTGTCTCGGTGGTTCGTCGTCACGGGGGCGTGCTTTCAGAGGTGCCCTCCGAGGTTCTTGGGTGGCCCTCGTCCGTCTGTGCCACCTCCATCGGGGATATGCGCACCCGCTACCTTCTTCCCCCATACTCTACCCGGGTCCCTAAACCCGACGATCGGATCTGCTTTCCCAGACCACAGGAGGTCAGGGGGTATGAAAAGTGTTTTCGGTTCAGGCTTCGGTTTCCTCTCCACCCCTTCATCACCGAGTTTCTGCAAGCTCATAGAGTGGCCTTATGCCAATTATGCCCCAATGCCATTGGGCTCATCGTCGGGTTTATCGTTCTTTGCGTACTGAAGGGGGTGGTTCCCTCCCTCCGACTCTTCGCCCAATTCTACCGTCTGAGCCATCATCAGTCGGGGGCCTGGATTTATATCAGCGCTCGGTCAAAGATGAGCCTGGTGTTGGGGTTTTCGAGCTCCTTGAAGCTCTGGAAAGGGGAATACGTCTTCATCGTCTTCCCATCGGACGCAGATTTCCCGACCCATTAGAGCGCAGCCGGCGCACTGGTTCTTGAGCTGGGGGACCCAACCGACGCTGAGCTCGAGGCGGTGAAGATCCTGTTGGCGGTCCCAGCGAGGGATCGGAGAATCGATGTTCTCTTTGACGATCTTAACTTGCGAAAGACCATGTGGCCTATTAGTGAGTTCTGCTGATGTCCGTCACTCAGGGAAGCTCATGCCTGGGGCTACTCCGGCCAACTCTGACCTTTTCTTCTGCCCCTCTGTACAGGTGGGTTTGCCCCCCGGTTCCTCTCCAATCCCTCCCTAAGTCACGGTCCCGGATCCTGCTCCACGAAGGAGGGATCACGTGCTGAAGGTCCAAAAGAAACAACGGGCCGGGCCTTTCGGCTCTGGTTCTAAGAGAGCGAGGGGGCAAGTTCTGTCCTCCCCCTTGCCGAGCGCCTCGAAGAAAGCATGTGCTCAAGTCGAGGAGGTCGGCATCACATCGTCTGAGGGTCGGGTCACGTCCTCCTCAGTTGAGGCCGCTTGGCCATGGGCCGGGCCCTCGTCTCCGCAGCAGAGCCCTCTCCCTGAGGTTTATGAGCGGTACCTGGGTGCGTTTCGCTCGGTTCCCATTGATTCACCTCAGTCGAGCGAGGGGCTTCTTCGCCCCCGCTTCCCGGTGGGGCCGAGGGAGTCGGTATTTTCTGACTGCGGAGTGGCGGCGCGGCTGGCTGAGAACTGCTGCCTTCCTCTGGACCAAGCGGCGTTGGATGGGGTCAAAGGTGACCGCCTAGCTGCCTTCATGGTCCAAGCCAGTCTGAGGCACTTTCGCCTACTCCGTTTTTAGTAGCAGTCTTCGTCTCATCCCGTCTCTCTGGTGCAGTTGTCCTCGGTAGGGCTTTCGAAAAGGCGCTAATTCGATGCCTTTTCTAAGGCTAAGGTGGTGCGGCGCGGGCTCCCGAGGCTGAGGAGGGCGAGGGCGAGGCAAGCCAGCTGGCCGAGGCACGCATCAAGTCTCTGGAGACTCGGGTGGCTGAACTCTCCTCTGCTTTGGAGAAGTCAGATCGGGAGAAAGCCTTGGCTTTGGTTGAGAAGTCCAAGGCCGAGGGGCGGATTGCCGAGCTCATGGAGGCCACCGAAGTGGCCGCCGAAGCTGGCATGGGCCATGCCCCTGTCGTTGCAGCTGACATCCCGGAGCTCACCAGCCTCCTGGAGGCGACGGAGGAGAGAGAGAAGGATCTCCTAATCTAGCTCAACACGAGGTCCAGAGAGATCGAGGTGGAGTGGGCAGAGCATCAGCGCCAGGCCGCCCTCTTCGAGGATCGGATCCGAAAGCTGGAGGCGGTGAACCCGCTCAAATTGCCCAGGACGCTGTGGAAGAGTATGCCTTTTCTTTCGTAGCCGCGGCTATATCCGTAGCAATCGAGAAGGGGTTCGCCCGCTGCCAATCCGAGATCCATAAGAGGTTTCTGCTCTCGGGGATCAATCTCGAAGAGCTCCGCGTGTATTTCGACGACGAGGAGGGGACACGGGACAGACCCTGTGTGCAGCCTGCCAGCGGTCCTGAGGTGGCTCCAGGTGGAGATGAGTAACGTCGATTGTGTAACGCACCCTCCCCCCTCATTCCATTTAGAAATGAAGTTTCCTTTTTGTAACTGCTCATCTTTCTCCTTGGGGGTGTACCCCATTTTTGGGTTTTGTTGGCGATGAGTTGGCCAATCTGCTGGGGGTGTTGCCCCCCGTTCCTGCAGTGAGTTTGGTCGATCGGCTGGCTGGGGGACGCTATCCCCCAGGCTCACGATCCGATCGACGTGCCAACATGCCGGGGGAGTTGCCCCGACCTTACAGTCGGTTCGATTGGTCAGTCTGCTTGGGGTGCGACCCCGAGTCTTGCGACTGACCGATGAGGTCGACCACTGAGGTCGACCTCACGATCGACTTGCTAGGGGAGTTGCACCTGGCCTTACAGTCGGCCGGTTAACTGACCTGCTGGGGGAGTTGCCCCCAGCCTTACGGTCGGTCGGTGTCATTCAGCTCGCTGGGAGGGCTACTCCCAGTCTGATGGCGGATCGACGGACCGACCCGCTGGGGGAGTTGCCCCCAGCCTTACGATCGATCCACCCCACTGGTTAGCCGCGGGAGTGCCCTCCACCTGTCGGTCGGTTTGGGGGTCAGCCTGCTAGGGGGTCTATCCCCCAGCATCGTGAGCCTCTGCTTAGGTGTTCCCCTAGCGAGGTCTCCCTCATCCCAGGTGAGCTTCTCATGGTCATGAAATATGCAGATGAATAAGCTCAAACGAATTTATTCGGGCAGATGGAAGAAAAGAGATACATTTGTGGGTGATCTCATTGATAATATTTGCACAAGTGCTCAGCGTTCCAGGTGTGGGTGAGGATCTTCCCCTCCGAATTGGCTAGTCGATAGGTCGCAGGTCCGATGAATTCGATGACCTTGTAGGGACCTTCCCACTTAGCCACTAGCTTCCCTTTGCGAGTGATCTCCGGGCTGAAGGCCGCTTTTTTGAGGACTAGATCCCCCTGTCGGAAGCTCCTCCTCTTAACCCGGGAATTGTAGTAGCGAGCCACCTTCTGCTTCTGGCGGATGATTGTTGCCAAAGCCTGCTCCCGCTGCTCACCCAGGAGCTCCAAGCCGAGCTCCAAGCCGAGCTCCAAGCCCTCCGAGTTCTTTTCCTCGTCAAAGTTCTTTACACGGAGGGATTCCTCGCCTACCTCGACAGGCACCACCGCCTCGGCGCCATACGTGAGCATGAACGGGGTTTCGCCCGTGGCTTGTTTGTGGATCGTTCTGTATGACCAGAGTATCCCTGGGAGTTCCTCCGGCCAACTCCCCTCGGCGTCTTCCACTTTCTTGCAGAGGGGCTCTATGATGCACTTGTTGGCAGCTTCTGCCATCCCATTGGTCTGGGTGTGTGTCACCGAAGCGAAGAGGAGCTTGATCTTCTATTCAGCACAGAAGTCTTTGAACCCAGCAGAGTCGAATTGCTTCCCATTGTCCATGACGACGGCACGGGGAATTCCAAACCTGGAGATGATGGAGTTCCATACGAAACTCTTCGCCTTCTTCCAAGTGATGGAATCAAGGGGTTCGGCCTCGATCCACTTGGTGAAGTAGTCCACCATCACGATCAGATATTTCCTCTGCCCTCGACCCGAAGTGAACGGGCCGAGGATGTCGAGCCCCCATTTCGCGAAGGGTACGGGACTGACAATTGGAACGAGTTCTGACGGGGGGGTTGAGCCGAGTTTGACGAACCTCTGGCATTCCTGACACCTTTGGACGTATTCTTTCGCATCGTGGACCAAGGTTGGCCAGTAATATCCTTGTCTCAAGATTTTCTGGGCGATCGTTGCCTTGTCTCAAATATTGTGAGAACTACTCCCAAGCGCAGGAGATCGTGCAAGTAATATCCTGGTGAGTCCAGGTATCGAATCCGCGGGACAACTGACCTGCAAAACTACGAACGTCAATCTGAAAAGAGTAATAATACGATGTTAGCCAACCACCTGTCAAACACGAAGATATAGGATCAAGAGTATGCAATAAGAAATGAAAATCCTACGATATTTATGGTGACTTTGGAAGGGATACAAGTATGGGGAGTATGTGTTGGGTTTGATTTCGTTAGGGTGTGTGCAATCAATGAATATCAATTCCTTTTCTATAACTCAATGTTTCGTCCGGTCAGGGCACGAGAACGTCGGAAAGTATGGCGATCAAGCGTATGAAAACATGCCAAAGAATTAATCAAGTGCAAATAGGGCGAAAAGATATATGCATCAATAATTACGACACCCTAACTACGTCAACACCAACACATATGAAGTAGATGTGCTACGGTTGTGATTTCATTAGGAGATAATAATCGCTGAAATATCACGTCTTTTATATAACTCAACGCTTCGTCCGGTCAGGGCACGAAGACGTCGGAAGATGAAACGATGAAAACTAGTCAAAGTGGCCGTATACGCATCACTAGCAACATTGATTTCATTAAACGTTAAATGCAACAATAAGTTCAGATTAGTGAACATGAATTGGCTAGCCTTGTCAGGGCCTAGCCATATGGGATGTAAATAATATCGACAATAAGCAAATACCCAACAAATACGTTGTAGAAATCAATGTTACGAGTGATTTTGACATGAAAATAGGGCTAAAGACATGAAATTCATCAAATAAATACTCCTAATTACATCACAACCATAGCACAAGGAGATTAGCCACGCATGGTGCAAAGAAAATCAGATTTCATAGCCAAATACATTGTTATAATAGCCAAAATACGATAAAATACACCAAATACAGGGTATAAGTTCAAGAATTTATCACCAAATCTCCACTTTAAAGCTCAAAACTCCTTTATAATAGGAAGAATAGCCTCTGGAATTTTTGATAATTTTCCCCTGGAGAAATACGCATAGTAGCCGCTCCAAAAGTCCCAAAATACGTCAGAATACCACCAAAAACCCTAGAAATACGCTTATATATTAGCATTGCGGGTTTGGGGCTCTTAACGGGTTGAAACCCGCTACCCGATACGCTATAAACCCGATCCGCCGATCGCCTCAAATGTGGGCCGTCCGATCTGGGCGGGATCGCTCCTCGCTGCGCCACGTGGCCTTTAAATCTCGTGCGCCCGCATCCATCGGCCAAGATCCGAATTCGATTCGGAATGAAATCCACCGTTGGATCTTAATCCAACGGCCGATATCACGGCCTCATCGAATCCGCAGCGGGGTTGCTGCGAGCCGTCAGATCATCATCGTGCGCTCCAAACAGCTCCACGTCGCCAAGCAGATTCGCAGCGATCTGCGTTCGAGCGACCAGCTTTTGGGCCGTTCGATCTAAATCGAACGGATCTGGAATTTCCGCGTCGCCCCGTTGATTTGTGCCGTTCGATTGAGCGGGAGTCGCTGAGATCGCGCCGCGTGGCGCGCCAAGATTCGTGCGCAATTAATTATTTTCCAATAAATGGTATTCTGCATTCAAAAATTCATAGAAATTAGCACAGATCTCAGAAAAATACAAATAAATAGTCGTTGGAATCGTGAGATCAAGACGGTGCTAGGAAAAATATAAAAAGGCAGAAATACTCAATAAAATTCGTGTTTTGTGCTCAAATAGAGTAATTTCTCTAATAAATGATGATGAGAAAAATACGAATGCATTAGAGAACAATTAAGCATCATGTAGGCACAAAATAGGGCTAATTAGGGGGTTAAATATGCAATATTCACTTCGAATCACACCCCCCAACTAGCATTTTGCTAGTCCCTAGCAAAAAGAGCGATAAATACGGATGATCAATAAAAAAAATTCTATCAATCGCTTATGGCGTGGCTCAATAATACACTTTCCAACATGATCTTCACCATCAATATACACATCCATGAACAAAATCAATCACATGATATTTTCTCTAATTTAATGTGAATAAATAACATACAAGCATCGTTTTGCGCAAGCGAAAGTATAACACGTCGTTTTTCTCTAGTTTTCTTGTTTCCAAGGAATTGGCCTATCAAAACAATCATTCAAGAGATGGGTAATGAAGTTGCTTAATATATATATTCACCATTTCTTTTCTTTTATTCGTTCCGCGTAACGCGCATCAAGCAACATTCGCAGAAAAATGTATAACTTGGATCGCTCCATCAAATGAGTGAGTTTCCTGTCAATGGCTCCCAAATCAGACGATAATAGGGCATTAGGCCAAAAAGGACCCCTCGGACTGTACTACTCGAGCCAACCAAGTTATGTATTAGTGCCAAACTTATTCATTTTCTTCATTCATTTTTCCTTCATTTTTTCTTTTCTCTTCTTCATCTTTTTCTCTTTTTTCTTTGTAAGCAACTCAACACCCATTCTTTGAGTATAAACATCAATAACCAAGGCCAAATTCCTCTTCAACTTGAAGACTTTTCAAAAAAAATCGCGTATACTCAAGCTTTTTCATCACATTAGCATGCATGAAATAAATTCAAACTATTTCGAGATATTAATCATGGCAATTGAAAATTTTTCATGAATAGCATATTAACGGTAATTCATGGAGGAAAAAAAATTAATTCAAGCCATAAAAAAATTTTTAGAACTCCGTTAATGCATAACCGTCCGCATTTGAGGTATATGAAGGAGTTTAAAAATGTGAGATTGGTGGTTCATTCTTTCCTTATGCCATGCTTTTGGAAAAAAAAAATCCTAAGGTCTCATACACACCCCCCAACTAAAGATGGACATTGTCCTCAATGTCGAAGAGGGTACGAGTTTATTCAAGCAAGCATCCTAGAAAGCAAATAAAATTCTACGCTACTGGAAAGAGCACACCGTGTTCAAATGGCGGATCACGAATCTTTAATGGTGGAGGAAGTTGTTCAATTTGGTCCTTGCGCTCCTCGGCGAGTGATCTTCCTCCTTTAGCTAAATTGGACTCCAGCATCACAACTCCAAGCATCTCTATAAGCTGTTTACCAATGTCCTGCAAGAGATGAGTTATGTCAGTCCAAATTATTTTAAAATTCTTCTCCATAAACATATTCCAAATATAGTCATCAAAATAGGTGAAGTAAAATAGAGCATGGTGATGACAACTCCCTGAAAAATGTGCACTACGCTCGGTATGATGCTCAGTCAATGTGGAGGGGGGTAAATGATTTTGGGAGAAAACTGGGGAAGGGAATGGTTCGGGCTCAATAGTGACGATCTTTGAACTCATGTCCCTAGTCGTCTCCTCCTCCTGTTCATCCAAAATTGCTCGCTCATCCTCTACTTTGCACACATTTCCTGCCATGTCAATGTTTTCATTCATGACTTCATCGTGACATGGCTCGCTCGATATACCTGCATTAGAAGATAAACTCACATTAGGTGCTGAAAATTGAATTTCAAAAGATTCATTTTCTTCTAAGCAAGTGGCAATCAGCTTAAGATTTTCAATAGATTGCTGAATCTGTCGGCTCCGAGCGAGGAATTTCTCTTGGAATTGGTGGGACGTGGCATCCTGTGTCTGAATAAGCAGTTGAACTTCCTCTTTCAAGTGTTGCAAAGGTACGTCTACGCTTTGCTCTCCTTGATCAAGGCTTGAAGGCTCCGTTGAATCGCACTCTGAAGTCTCTTTCATGATCTCTTTGTCCTCTTGTAAAGACTCCATGTACTTCCATGCCTCTGTCGGCGTCATGGCTCCCAAGAATTCCTGCAGCTGTGGTCGTAGTCCACCTAGGAAGGACTCCATAAGCTCTTTCTTCGTGTACCCATGCTGCGGATAGCTCGATATTATGTCTGTGAACCTCCCCCAGGCCTGAAAGAAGGTTTCACAATCGGTCTGATTAAAACCAACGATCTTGAGCTTCTCCATCCTATGTTTGTGTGCCTTATAATATTCTGCATCATACAAATTGTTCGTGCAATAGAATTTCATGTATTCCATATACTCCATTTCTTAAAGAGAAAACAATAAAAAAATAAAAAAAATCCTAGACTATAAGATGGAAGGATCTCACCGAATGTTCCTCCAAACGAACTGAAATCGTAGCTTACAAGTACTGTTATCCCCGGAAACGGCGCCAAAAACTTGCCTTGTCTCAAATGTTGTGAGAACTACTCCCAAGCGTAGGAGATCGTGCAAGTAATATCCTGGTGAGTCCAGGTATCGAATCCGCGGGACAACTGACCTGCAAAACTACGAACGTCAATCTGAAAAGAGTAATAATACGATGTTAGCCAACCACCTGTCAAACACGAAGATATAGGATCAAGAGTATGGAATAAGAAATGAAAATCCTACGATATTTACGGTGACTTTGGAAGGGATACAAGTATGGGGAGTATGTGTTGGGTTTGATTTCGTTAGGGTGTGTGCAATCAATGAATATCAATTCCTTTTCTATAACTCAACGTTTCGTCCGGCCAGGGCACGAGAACGTCGGAAAGTATGGCGATCAAGCGTATGAAAACATGCCAAAGAATTAATCAAGTGCAAATAGGGCGAAAAGATATAGGCATCAATAATTACGACACCCTAACTACGTCAACACCAACACATATGAAGTAGATGTGCTACGGTTGTGATTTCATTAGGAGATAATAATCGCTGAAATATCACGTCTTTTATATAACTCAACGCTTCGTCCGGTCAGGGCACGAAGACGTCGGAAGATGAAACGATGAAAACTAGTCAAAGTGGCCGTATACGCATCACTAGCAACATTGATTTCATTAAACGTTAAATGCAACAATAAGTTCAGATTAGTGAACATGAATTGGCTAGCCTTGTCAGGGCCTAGCCATACGGGATGTAAATAATATCGACAATAAGCAAATACCCAACAAATACGTTGTAGAAATCAATGTTACGAGTGATTTTGACATGAAAATAGGGCTAAAGACATGAAATTCATCAAATAAATACTCCTAATTACATTACAACCATAGCACAAGGAGATTAGCCACGCATGGTGCAAAGAAAATCAGATTTCATAGCCAAATACATTGTTATAATAGCCAAAATATGATAAAATACACCAAATACGGGGTATAAGTTCAAGAATTTATCACCAAATCTCCACTTTAAAGCCCAAAACTCCTTTAGAATAGGAAGAATAGCCTCTGGAATTTTTGATAATTTTCCCCTGGAGAAATACGCACAGTAGCCGCTCCAAAAGTCCCAAAATACGTCAGAATACCACCAAAAATCCTAGAAATACGCTTATATATTAGCATTGCGGGTTTGGGGCTCTTAACGGGTTGAAACCCGCTACCTGATACGCTATAAACCCGATCCGCCGATCGCCTCAAATGTGAGCCGTCCGATCTGGGCGGGATCGCTCCTCGCTGCGCCACGTGGCCTTTAAATCTCGTGCGCCCGCATCCTTCGGCCAAGATCCGAATTCGATTCGGAATGAAATCCACCGTTGGATCTTAATCCAACGGACGATATCGCGGCCCCATCGAATCCGCCGCGGGGTTGCTGCGAGCCGTCAGATCATCATCGTGCGCTCCAAACAGCTCCACGTCGCCAAGCAGATTCGCAGTGATCTGCGTTCGAGCGACCAGCTTTTGGGCCGTTCGATCTAAATTGAACGGATCTGGAATTTCCGCGTCGCCCCGTTGATTTATGCCGTTCGATTGAGCGGGAGTCGCTGAGATCGCGCCGCGTGGCGCGCCAAGATTCGTGCGCAATTAATTATTTTCCAATAAATGGTATTCTGCATTCAAAAATTCATAGAAATTAGCACAGATCTCAGAAAAATACAAATAAATAGTCGTTGGAATCGTGAGATCAAGACGGTGCTAGGAAAAATAAAAAAAGGCAGAAATACTCAATAAAATTCGTGTTTTGTGCTCAAATAGAGTAATTTCTCTAATAAATGATGATGAGAAAAATACGAATGCATTAGAGAACAATTAAACATCATGTAGGCACAAAATAGGGCTAATTAGGGGGTTAAATATGCAATATTCACTTCGAATCAATCGTCTTGCCTCCGTGGTGATTTTCGCAGATCCCCTCGTGCACCTCCCGGAGGACGTAGTCAGCCTCTCGAGGTTCGAGGCACTTAAGGTATGGGAGGATGTCCGTCTTTGTCCAGTGTCTTTTGTAAATTGTCCCTTCATGGATCACGTATCGGAGTGCCTTCCTCTCCAGGGTTGGACGCTCGTCAGAGTCCGTTGGCACTTTCCCGTGAGAGAGGTACCGAACGATCGGATCCATCCAGGTGTGATCCTCGTCGATCTCCATCACCTCCTTCTCCTCTGTGCTGGGGAATCGGAGATTCTCTACGTTGATGGTGCGGCCCAACTCCTTGGTCGAGGAGGAAGCCAGTTTGGATAGAGCATCTGCATGGGCATTCTCCGATCGGGGGAGGTGAAGGGTCTCAGCCTTCCTGAATTTGGATAGCACGGTCTTGGCCGTGGCTAGGTAGCTCTAAATCGCCTCCTCGCATGCCTCGTAATTCCCCTACAGCTGGTTGATGACGAGCTTTGAGTCGCTGAGGAGCCGTACGGATTCGGCCCCGAGTTCTCTGACTAGCCTCAACCCGTTTATTGCGGCCTCGTATTCGGCCACATTGTTGGTGGCTGGGAATTCGAACCGAAGCGCGTACTCAACGGCGCTTCCCTCGAGAGACCGGATCGCGATCCCGACCCAACTTCCCGACCGGGTTGTTGATCCGTCTACATGGATTATCCAAGTGTCCTGGTCCCCTAGATGGCTAGCAAGAACGACATCAGTCGAAAGGAAGGATAAGGGTTGGGTAGTTACCGTGGTCGAGCCCTCTCCCCCAGAGGGGTTCCCCCTTCTATGGTACATTCGACGATGAAGTCTGCCAGGGCCTACCCTTTAATGGTCGTGCGCGGATTGAATCGAAGATCGAACTCGCTCAGTTCCACTCCCCAATTCAGCATCCTTCCCATCCGATCGAATCTCTTGAGGTTTTGTTCCAGCTGGGAATCGGTAAGGACCAATATAGTGTGGGCTTGGAAGTAAGGCCGGAGTCGGCGGGCTGAGAGAACGAGGGTGTATACCAGTTTTTCCATAGGCGTGTACCGCCCCTCCGCATCCTTTAGGACCCGACTGGTATAATACACCGGCCTCTGTACTCCGTCGTCCTCCCTGACCAGCACCGAGCTCACTGCTTCTCCCGTGCAAGCTAGGAAGAGGCTCAACGGCTCTCTTTCTCATGGTTTAGAGAGGAGCGACGGACTGTGGAGGCATTCCTTTAGTTCGGCGAATGCTCGGGAGCAATCCTCGTCCCACTGTATCGTCTTCCTTTTGTCCGCCGGCTCCGCGATTGCTTTCCTTAGGGTCTTGAAGAACGGAAGGGACTTCTCCGCCGATTTAGATAGAAATCGCCCTAGAGCGGCGATGCGTCCATTCAACCTCTGCAGCTCTTTAATTGTCGTTGACTCCCGCATGTTGATCAGCGCCTCGATCTTGTCGGGGTTAGCCTCGATGCTGCGATTGGTGATCATGAACCCCAGGAACTTGTCGGATCTCACCCCGAATGTGCACTTCATGGGGTTGAGCCAGATGTTGTGTTTCCGCAACCGCTTAAAGGTTTCCTTGAGGTCGGCGATATGATCTCCTGGTTCCTTCGACTTGACCAACATGTCGTCGATGTAGACCTCCAGGTTCCTCCCTATCTGGGAGTCGAACACCTTATTGACCATTCTCTGGTAGGTGGCCCTCGCGTTCTTCAAGATAAAAGGCATCTTCTTGTAGCAGAAGGTCCCATTATCCGTCGTAAAGGCTGTCATCTCTTCGTCCTGAGGGTCCATCTGGACTTGATTGTACCCGGAGTAGGCATCCATAAAGCTGAGCATTTCATATCATGAGGCATTGTCCACGAGGTGATCGATACAAGGCAACGGGTAGCTGTCCTTGGGGCAAGCTTTATTGAGGTCATTGAAATCCACACACATTCGCCACTTCCCGTTGGGCTTCTTAACCATCACGACGTTTGATAGCCACTCCGGGTAACAGACTTCTCGAATAAAGCCGGCGTCGCGAAGACGTTCCACCTCCTCGGAGGCAGCCCTCATCTTCTCGCCACCTAGATTCCGCTTCTTCTGTCTGACCGGTTTGAAGTTGGGGTCGGCATTCAGCCGGTGCACAATCACCCTGGGGTCAACGCCAGGCATGTCCTCGGGTGACCATGCGAAGACTTCCAGGTTTGCCTCCAAGCACTCGATCAACCTGCTTTTCAAGTCAGGGTCCAGTCCCGATCCGATGGAGACGAATCTTCCTTTGACATTCGTGACCGGGATCTGCTCCTGCTCTTCTGCAGGAGTGGGTCTCGGTCCGCACCTCAAGTCAAGTGAGGCCATCGAATCGTCAGGTCGTCCAGGGGGCTTCTCGCCTGCTAGCTGGTAGCAGATTTTCAGCTTCCCTGCGTCGCTGTCGACTTGCCCGATCCCTCTTGGGGTTAGAAACCTGATCGTTCGATGGAGAGTCGAGACCATCGTGCCAATAGCGCTGAGGAGCTGGCGGCCGATGATCTCATTGTACACCGACCCAATCCTCAGCACCATAAACTCCACTGTCAGGGTCACCGAGTCAGGTAGCCCCACGAGCATGACTGGGAGGTGAATCGCCCCAACGATGGGTGTGGAATGACCCGTGAAGCCCACCACGGGCCCTGAGCATGGCATTAGGTCCTTGTCCCACAGTCCCATTCTTTCTAAAGTCGACATGAAGAGGATGTCGCACGAGCTGCCAGTATCGACTAGCAGACACTGCACCATGGATGTTTCGATGACTACGGACACCACTAGTGCTTCGTCTAGTCGCGGTTTCTCCCATGCTGCACCTGTCCCGCCGACTGGGAGGGGCAGTGGAGGGCTCCTGGTCTCCATATCATGGTCCTCCACATGATCAGGTCGAGGTCGCCCTGGAGTCCCGACCTGAAGCGTGCGCCGGGGAGTCATGATCCCTTCCCTCCGGCCGGGGCGGGGGCCGATGCCCGACACCGGGGTCGCGCCCCTCTTTCGCTGCGGAGGGTGGAGCCGCGTCATTGTTGGTGTGGTTGTTTTATGTAGGTGTTAGCTCGTTCCCACAGACGGCACCAGATGTTTACGGGTGTTTTCTCACCACTGGATCGTTGACCGAGGACTGTACGGTCAATGTGGTCAAGGGGTCGGTTGAGATCACTTGGGCACGCCAAGCACACGTGCACTCAGCGTGGGTCGGAGATGGAGTCGAGGTCGAGCGTGAGATCCGAGTAGAGTGTCGGTCCTCGGTTGATGCAGAGCGGAGGGAAATCCTCGGCTCTGTGAGATGGGCTCGGCCTCGGCTGGACGAGTGTCGAGGGGTAGCCTCGGTGCCTCGTTTGCTGCTTGGTCTTCGGTCGGTAGCTACGCCCGCCTGCAGCAGTGGCGATCGTCTGGCGCTGAGGGGTTGCCTCGGTGCCTCGGCCAGCTTCCTCCTGGATAGACGAGAAACTCGTCAGGAGGGCCGGACCTTGGTTCCGGCCGTATCCCCTCCGATGCCTAAGTCAGATCAAGGTCTGAAAAGAACTCGGCGGGGTAGGTACGACTCGAGAGGAGATCGATACGTTGACCCTCAGCACGAGCAGGGGGAGAAAAAGATAATGGCAAAAACCAAAGTCGTTGATGGAGAACCTCAGATCTGAATACCTGGGGTTCGATCCCTTTTTCGGTTGCTCCTGCCATCTTCTTATAGGGTTCGTGCCATGATTGCCTCCGATGCACGTCACTCGTCTGCCTCCACTTACGCCCCCACGATCCGCCTCCTTCTAAGCACCAGCGTGCATCATGGGGGGGGGGCGTTAATCAACGAACCCCTTAATGGTCATTAAGGAGCCACGGATTCAGGGGAATGGCTATTCTGGGGGGCGCGAGCTGATCGTGCATCCCCTGGGCTAGTCTGGCCTGACGTAGGGTTTTATTTGTGGGCCTCGTCTGGCGGGGCCCAATCTCGTTAGTGGCCTTCTCGTTGGCTGGTCTCGGGTTTCTTGGGCCTCTCCAAAATAGTCGTATCAATACCCATGGAATATCCGCAAGTAATACAAAATATGCACATTAAAAAGTACTCCACGTCATTATCCAAGGTATTTTCACGTAACTATTGTCTATGTGTATTTATTTACCAATGAGTTTAATACCATATGATATTTGTGGGTAATACAAAACATACCCATGGAGAGCTGATAGATATTATACTTATGGGAGAAACCCTATTTTCCAGTAGTGACACGTGTGCCAGTACACATGCATGTGTGTGTGTCATGCCAGATAAAAATTAGAAATGATAATAGATATAGTGAGCAATTCTCACTAACAGGACCTACAACTGTACATTTATCATAATACAATAAGATCTATGTATCTCGAAAAACATAGGGTAAATTGCAGAAAAATACCCTCACATTTAGACCATTTTTACGTAAATACTCTGACGTTTATTTTCATCACAATATATACCCAAACGTTTATTTTCATCAATCAACATGTATATGTGTCAGCATGCATGTATTAAGGAGAAAAGGTGCATGGGTGTTTAGGTCTGCATGCATGTAACAATGAGCAAGTATGCATGTGTGTTTAGATATGCATATATATGGGCCATCCAATGTGCCTAGATTTATATGTGTTCAATTTTAATTAGTTCTTGGATACATGCTACTGGAAAATATGATTTTCTAAGCATTTCTATGAGGAAAGATCCATCGCCAATGGGTAATAACCCATTATTCACGGAAAAAAACTTTCCCACAAGTAATACCCATGGAATATCCCCAAGTAATACAAAATATGCACATTAAAAAGTACTCCACTATTATGAGTGAGGGAGCCCAAATGAGTGAGGGAGGCCTTTGGCCTCCCCACCACTTTATCCCTCCATTACTTCTCATTTAGTTAGCATAATGGGGACCTTTGGAATTACATGCCCTTTGGTATTGCATATGAATGAATAAATAGAGGACCATAGTCTTGAGCCATGCTTACTCTTTCTTTTGAGTTCCAGCATGTTACTCTTTCTTATTAGGATACGGCCCTCTGGTGGCCACATATTATCTCCGATGCAACTAGCATATATGGTGCACCACCAGTTATCTATCATTTGAGAGTGTTTGGTTGTGCGGTATATGTCCCAATAGCACCACCTCAGAGGACCAAAATAGGTCCTCAGCATCGTCTCGGTATCTATATTGGGTTTGATTCGCCCTCTATTATTAGATACCTGGAATCTCTCACGGGGACGCATTTAAGGCACGTTTTGATGACTGTGAATTCGATGAGAAAACTTTTCCAAAACTAGGCACGCAGAGCCTGACGCTTCTGAGACCATTTCTTGGGACAACAAATCTTTGTCTATATATGATCCGCATACTAATCTATGTGAGATGAGATCCTGAAGATCCTTCACATTTAGAACACAGTACATTTATTACCAGATAAATTTACGGACAACCAGAAGATTGTTCGTTCACACGTCCCCGCTGCCAACACGCCAGCTAGGATTAACATCTCCAGAGATGGATGCAATCCACCGACAGCAGAATTGGATGTAACTCAATTGAAAAGATGACGACCGCCAGGTGCAAAAGATAAAGCTCCTCGAAAGAGGAAGATTCTTGGAGATATTACGATAATCCCTCCATAGGATGCTGAGATTAGACCAGCAATCTATCCCCTCCTTATTTCCCCTACAGAGGAACCGATAAAAGAAACATTATTAAATTACGTACGTACTGGAGAGGTACTGGACAGATGTAGCACAGTCGTCGTCGTCGACTTTGCGTTCGCTATTGCTGTTCATGTCGCTGAATACGACGATGACGTCAAACCACGATCTCTGGCAGAATGTAAACGCATAGTAGATTGACCAAAGTGGGACGAGGCAATAAGAGTAGAGCTGGACTCCCTCTTGAAACGCAAAGTCTTTGGACCAGTAGTCCAAACACCTGTAGATGTTAAACCTGTGGGATATGAGCGGGTCTTCATTAGAAAAAGAAATGAAGAAAATGTGATCGTATGCTACAAGGCACGCCTTGTAGCGCAGGGATTTTCCCAAAGGCTGGGGATTAATTATGAAGATACATATTCCCCGGTCATGGATGCGATCACTTTTCGATTCTTGCTTAGCGTATCATCTATGGAGAGCCTAGAAATGCAGCTCGTGGACGTTGTGACTGCATATCTATATGGCGATATAGATAAAGAAATCTATATGAGACTTCTAGATGGGTTTAATTTACCACCAGAGATGAAAGAGAGACCTCGGGACGTCTTCTCTGTAAGGCTTCAAAGATCATTATATGGTCTTAAGCCATCAGGAAAAATGTGGTATAACAGACTAAGTGTTTTCCTTGCACAGTAAGGATTCACAAACAATGAAGTCTGCACGTGTATCTTTATCAAAAGAACGGAAATGAGATTTGTCATCATCGCAGTATATGTGGACGACTTAAATCTCATAGGATCTCATGCAGAGATTAATGAGATATCTGAAAGCCTAAAGCATACCTTCGAAATGAAAGACATAGGCAAAACGAGGTACTTTCTTGGCTTACAGATTGAACACCTACGAGGTGGAATCCTGTTACACTAATCAAACTATACAAGGAAACTTCTAAGCAAGTTTCGAATGGAACAATGTCATCCTTTAAGTACTCCTATGGTCGTGAGAACACTGGATTTCATAAGGACCCCCTTCCGGCCGCTGGAAGAGGGAGAGGAGTTAATGGGTCATGAGGTACCCAACCAAAATGCCATTGGAGCACTTCTATATCTGGAAAACTGCATGCGTCCCGATATAGCGTTCGCAGTTAATCTTCTTACCAGACACAGTGATACGCCTACAAAGCGCCACTGGAACGGAGTTAAGCATCTTCTATGCTACCTCCAGGGTTCTATAGATCTGAGATTATACTACCAGAGAGGTGCCTCCTCCCAGTTATTTGGTCATGCTGATGCAGATTACCTATCGGATCCCCATACATCAAAATCACAGACTGGTTTTGTGTTTAGCTACGGAGAAACTGCTATCTCATGGAGATCGGTAAAGCAAACCACAACAGCAACATCATCCAGTCACTCTGAACTCATTGCGATCCATGAAGCAAGCAAAGAGTGTTTTTAGCCAACACATCTTTTATACCACTGGTCTAAAGACTAGTGATCTTGAGCCTACTGTCTTGTTTAAAGACAACACTGCATGCATTACACAACTCAAAAAGGGCTACATCAAATGTGATAGAATGAAACGGATATCTCCCAAATTCTTCTGGACGCACGATCTACAAAAGAACGAGGATGTCAAAGTTCAGCAGATCCAGTCCTGCAACAACTTAGCTGATTTATTACTAAGTCTTTACCAAGATGTATTTTTGTAAAACTTGTAAAAGGAATCGGTATGAGACAACTGAAAGACCTGCAAGCCTGAAGCTTGTATGGATCAGGGGGAGTAACCTGTGGGTTGCACTCTTTTTCCTTAAGCTGTTGGGTTTTCCCACTGTGTTTTCCACAGCTAAGGTTTTAACGAGGCAAACACGATTACTCTGGATCCAGAAGTATCCACCATCTTAGCTTTATACACTAAGACCAAAGTAATGGATGGATAAGGGGGAGGGTTATGAGTGAGGGAGGCCTTTGGCCTTTCCACCACTTTATCCCTCCATTACTCCCCATTTAGTTAGTGTCACGCCCCGCTTCCCATTATACTTGGGGGCGAGGACGTGAACGGGTCCGCATGTGCTTAAAGCAAAGAAGTAGTACTTTTTTTCTTCCTTCTTAGACTTAAGCACATAAAGCATCTGTGTATGACTACTTGGCAGGTTCTTGCTTTGCGAACAAATCGAAAAACAAATGATGTCATCATTACATTCGACGTCCAGATTACTTGTATACAAAGGAATTCAGGCCTAGCATGGCCATTACAACAGTTACACAAAAGGGAGAAACACCTGAATAAAATTCACAACACCAATATCAACAGTCTTATTGCAGCTCTGCGAAAACACGTCGTTCCTCAGCAGCGGGTCTCAGCGTGCTGGTTTTCCTGGTCCCTCTGCTCAGTCTCCAAGTAAACTCTTCAGTGAACTCTGCTTAAAACCTAACGTATATTTCACAGACAAGGAAATATACGTTAGCGAGGGTCGCTCGGCAAGATTTAAAACGTTAGTAATAAAAGAACCCTCGGCAAGATAATAATATAGTTTACACAGCTTTAGAGATGAATGACACAATATGATTCCAATAAGATGAAACGTGGCAGCACAAAAGAACATGGGAGCATAGCAATGTGTAGTGTATAAAGTAGTGAGCCGGCAAAGTGTAGTGCGCAAAGTAACGAACATGGCAAGGTGTAGTGTGTAAAGTAACCAGCATGGCAAGTGTAGTGTGTACAGCAATAAGTATGGCATGTGTGGTGTGTACATCAATAGGTATGGCAAGTGTAGTGTACATCAATAAGTATGGCATGTGTAGTGTTCAGAGTAACAAATGACAGACATAGATTTTGAAATGCACAAAGTAAAGAGCATGGCATTTGCAATGTACAAAGTAAAACATGGTATGAACTTAGTGAACAGTTTATACATTCACAATAGCAGCAGCAGAAATAAATAAGAGTGCCAATCTGTACTTAATCTAGTGACAAGTCCAGTGTCTGAGGAGGAAGTGTCTATCATTGCACTCAAGCCAAAGGGGAGCTACCCGTGACTCTATACTCACCGACCCGGCCAAGTGTCGGTCAAGTTAGCCAGTCGAGTGCAACCCAGTATTCTGACCTATACTACATTGGACTACCCCACCCAAAGTGTCCATAAGTGTATCCGTAGTTCAATGTTTGCCGTATGGCATACATTCCGTAAATGCCCCGCGGGCCCAATATCCGTAATTTCCCGAAGGCCCAATAGTCGGTAATTGCCTGAAGGCCCAATAGTCGGTAATTGCCCGAAGGCCCAATATCCGTAATTGCCCGAAGGCTCAGTTTCCATAATTCAATAGGGTGTACATCACATTATAAAGCGAATAACAAGAAGGATATCATTTCATGTGCACTATTTAACTTGCTAAAGCAAACCAACAAATTAACAGGATTCATTAAAGACTATTTCGATTATAAAAGTTGTTACTTGACATTTTGTGACGTATGTCATCTTAGAAGGGTTTAATTATAATAAAAATACTTGCGCCTTTGAAAAATTAGCAGAAGATAATATATTGGTAAGGGGTATATACTTGCGTCTTTGAAAACAGTTGTAGGAAGCAATATACTTGCTGGTAGTAAATACTTGCGTCTTTGAAAACAGTTGTAGTAAGCAATATACTTGCCTGAAGCGATGTGAGTTTTGGGTGTCCCAGGTGGTGTTGACGTGAGGCACGTTTTATCTGCGTAAATTAGATTGTGACATCAGTTTAATGGTTATCAACGAATATTTGAACTAGCTCACTAACATTAACTATTCATTTAGTCACTTAAACTAACATTTTAACAGAAGTTTACAACTTAAACTAGCATGGTAGTTTAATAACTAACTTAACTGAATTTAAAACTTATTTAATAAATTCACTAACAAGATAACTAAATTTTATTACTTACAACAAATAATTTATCTTAACTCATAAGTTATAATACTTTAGCATTAACTTATAATAATTAACTTATAACTTTATAATAATTAATATAACTTAATAACTTATAAAAACTTATAAAAACTTAATATTAACTTAATCACTCCTAAGCTTAATTAATTAAACTTAGCATAACTTATAAATAAAACTTTTAACTTTATTAAACTAAGTAACTTAATAACCAATAACTAATAATAATAATAATAATAATAATAATAATAATAATAATAATAATAATAATAAATAATTAAATCACTTACATCTCCCCTTATATTTCCTCCCCTTCTCTCTTACTGTCCTCCCCCTCTCTTCGTTTCCCCTTTTTTTTGTTCGAGCGCAGGCTTCACGGCGGAACGGGGAAAGGGCGGTGGTAACAGCGCGACCTCGCGGTGGCGCAGCGACGGATCGGATCTGGGGTCGAGGCGCTCGCGTCGTGGTGGAACGGCGCGGCTCACGGCGACTTGCGGCGGATCTGGGCTCGGGGGACGGCGGCTTCGGGCGGCGGTAGGGCACGATCGACGACGGCGGTCAAGGCTTCCGAAGGCAGGGTACGGCTTAGATCCGGAGACGGGGCGACGGCTGCGGCTCCTCGAAGGCGGCGTCGACAGCTCATGGCGACGCCTGGATCTGAGGCGTGGTGGGGCGGTTTCGAAGGTCAGGCGACGGCGCTTCGACACGAGGCGGCGGCTGTCGAGATCGAGCGACAAGCGGTGGTTCCACGGCGAGATCCGACGGAGCGGCTGGGCACGGCGATCGGAGGAGGGATTGATTTTGGGATTCTGATATGGTTGATTTTGGGATTTGTCGTTGTTTTGATTTCGGGTTTTTTTGGGTTTCAATTTCTGTTTTGTTTTTGGTTTGTAATGGGGTGGATGGCTGATTTGTGGAGGAGGAGATGTTGGGTCGTTTGGTTGTATGGTGGAGGAGATGGTGGCTGAAGGGGGTGATGATGGTGGAGTTGGTGGCTGGGTGTTTGTGACGAGGATGATGATGCTGCTGTGTTTCGGTCTGTAGGTTTCTGTTGATGTTTGTTTGATTTCTGTAGGTTGGTTTAAGAATGAGAGGAGGGAGGAGACATGTTTAAGGAGGTTGGTTGTGAGATAGGGGAGATATGAATTTTTTGTGGTTGGAGGTTTGGTCTCACCAACATTACGGTGGGGATTCAATTAGGTTTAGGGTATAAGTAACAGGGTAAAGGTAGTTTGGGAAAAGTTATTAGTAAAAGTAATTTAGTTAAAGGTAACAAGTAAATTAAAATTAACTTTTTAGTTAAATGTGATTAAGTATTATTTATTAGCAAATAGTTAATTAGAGATTAACTCTTAATTAAAAGTAACTAGTAATTTAATAATTAACTTTTTAATTAAAAATATTCACGATTTACAGATAAAAATTACGCTACGGTAAACTGAAAACGACGATGCGCTCGCGTCGACGTGCGGACGAATAACCACTCAGATGAAAATAACCGGATCAACGAAGTAAAAAACACAGGCACACAACAATCAAAATGCGACTAGGAAACATGCAGTTACAGTTAGCATAATGGGGATCTTTGGAATTACATGCCCTTTGGTATTCCATATGAATAAATAAATAGATGTCCATAGCCTTGAGCCATGGTTACTCTTTCTTTTGAGTTCCAACATCCACATCATTCTCCAAGGTATTTTCACGTAACTATTGTCTATGTGTATTTATTTACCAATGAGTTTAATACTATATGATATTTGTGGGTAATACAAAACATACCCATGGAAAGCTCATAGATATTATACTTATGGGGGCAACCCTACTTTCCAGCAGTGACACATGTGTGCCAGTACACATGCATGTGTGTGTGTGTGTGTGTGTGTGTGTGTGTGTGTGTGTGTCATGCCAGATAAAAATTAGAAATGATAATAGGTATAATGAGCAATTCTCACTAACAGGACCTACAACTATACATTTATCATAATACAATAAGATCTATATATCTCGAAAAACATATTCACGCAGTTCCTAGTTCCTATATAGACAATTATATGCAAATCTAAACATAATATAAAATACATATTACATTTTGATTCTAACCAGAATGTCAAGCAACAAAAAGCTCAAAAAGGAGTAAGTTCACCACGTAATAAATAGTGTCATTCTTCCTTATCAATTGAAGAACATCTGGCATATCAGAGCGGCTTTGAGATTCAGAATGCGATAAGTTATACACAATTACATTTACAAAAGTGGATGCAATATGAAAAACATCCTAGAGAGTGGTGAATAGGGTGTATGACATAAATTAAAAATTTAAGCGTGGAATAAACAAAGCAATAATCAGAGATCTCACAAAGCAAATGCTTTAAACCAAGTGGGTCCCCGTCTAGGCTCACCGCCACTGCTCCGACCCCAACTATGAGGATTTCAACACCTTTTTATAACCAAAAAAGGACAACACCTTGATCACACCTCCGGGTGGTGATCAAACCGTACAAGTTATCGTTTAAGAAATTCATGCTTAAAGATAGCTATTGAGTGAAGCTATTCTACCAATACAATCTCTAACCGAAAACTAAAAATAACATCAGAAAGATATCTTTATGGTGAAGATTGTGTTTTGATGATCCCGTAAGTACAAACAGTGCTTGATTCTAACGTCTGTAGAGAAAAATATCAACTTTTCAGCTTCACGTTCGCATATCTTCTTCCTCCAACTTCTTTGATGAACTTTTGAAGCTTAGATGGAGAAGATGAAGTCGGCTAGTACGGAGGAGGATGATCTCTGGAAATTTTGGCAAATGCTTGCTTCTCCAATGGATGGCTCTCTCTTTTATAGAAGAGAAGAGTTTCTCTTCAATTTGATTAATCCTTTATCTCCAAATCAATATTCAAATTTTCAATCTATTTTAAATTGAGTTGAGTATATCTCTTTTAATTAGAAACTCCTCATAGAAAAGATCTTCAATCTGCAATAAAAAGTCCTTTTGATTGATGGAAGTCAACTCTGTGCGTTTGACTGGTCAAACTAGTCAAATCTAAGCTGTATATGGATTCAGCATACTTGGCACAGTCGTATCATGTGAACAATGGCCTCTTCATAACTTTCACTAATGTGGCATGGACGTGTGCTAATCTGCATAGCCGTGTCAGCTCTATATATAAAATGCACAGCCTTTCGCAACTGTGACACGACTGTGTGAAGCTCGACACGTCTGTGCCAGCTGAAGGATGAATTCTTCTCCACATTCGCAATTATGGCATGGCCAAGTCAACTCTTGCACGGCAGTGTCGCTTTTCTCTTTCATTGACACTAGCCCACTTGATACTCACGGCCATGTCAACTGACACGCAAGGCCGTGTCAGCTGGCACGCACAGCCTTAAAAGCCTTGTTTTGCACATTTGACTTCATTTGACTTTTGATCGACCTGAGATTCGATAGATAGAAATATTAGACACATATGACTTATTTGGCATCATCAAAATTAAGTTTTGACCTCAGTTAGTGGCCTAACTTAGGCCAACCCAATATACAAAAGTTTGTCTTAATATACACAGAAATAACTACAAAATAATGAAAGATGAGGTCACTCACTAAGTCTTTCATATGGCCTCAGGTCTTGCAAGGCAACAACCACATAGTGGTAAGCTAAATAGCTCAGTAAGTTAATGTAAAATATAGAAAATATTAAAAAAAATATACCAAAATGGTTCACATAGCATAAAATATTAGAATGTGAAACATGTCCAATGATATCTCGAAGTATAAATGACCTAATGCGAGCCTTATGGTCCATATCTAACATATATGTACCTTCTAACTTTTATCAATTATTCCACTTAAGGTTCAGTAAGAACAACAAACTAAGTTCTTGATACTCAACTCAACATGCATACATTGTTACCACAAAGGTTACAAGCACAAAAGTATCACGAAGGGCATAAACATATGTTTACGGGTGTTTTCCCACCACGTATTTTATTACAAGAGACTACATCCAAAATAGATGTCGTTGGACGACGTCGTTAATTGACATTATCCTGGACGAGCTAGCCTCGAGCTGAGTGGGCTTCAATCTGAACTAATGGAGGCCAATGTTACAATGTTTTGGTAGGGGATGATATAGACTTCAGACTTGTATGATGGGCGAGCTGGCCTCGAGCTGAAGGAGCCTGATTCCTGGCTGATGGAGCAAAGTCTGAGCTATGTTTGCCAGGTCTGAGCTATTCCGGACCACCTTCAGCCTCTTAGGTACTTAGGCAAGTCGATCTCTAGCTGAGTGGTCATCGGTACAAGCTATCAAAGCTAAGCCCGAGCTATCCCCATCACGTCTAAATTGTTTGTGCTTTGGTCCGAGCTCGGACAGCCTAGCCTGAGTTACTTATGCTCTAATTTGAGCTGTTGTCACGACCCGCTTCACTAAAATGGAGACGAGACGTGAGAAGGTCCGCTCAGGCGTGGAGCTGTGAAGCTGCACGCCTGATAAGCGTCAATTTAGTATAAGCAGGTCCCTGTAAACGCAAACGGAACAATAACAATAATAATAGAAAAAGGAGACGGATATGAAATACCAATCCCAAAGTTTGTCCACAAAATATTCAACATCACAGAAAAAGCCACCAGGCTAACAGGAAAGAGTCTAAAGGCCCAGAACAAGGCCAAACAAAACACAAACATAACAGAGTATCAAATTAGGTGCCACGCACCGACAACCTAAGCAATCTAACAAAAACCAGACATAGACACTAAGACTGATCTCCAGTGTCTACGAAGTCCTCGATCAACGCAGGTTCTGACTCAGTGTCAGCGAACACTGCGTCCTCAGTAAGTATCTCAGGCTCGGGCTCTAACATGTGTCACCCAAAAGAGAAAAGGGGCAATGTCAGCAAGTCGAAAGACTTGTGCAAGGAAACTGAAAGAAAGGTACACTAACAACCTAACAATTAAAGTATGGTGCATGGCATGGCAAGTATAGTATGGAGATAACAAGTAAAGTGAAGTACAAGTATCAAGTATCAAGTGGTAAGTGTGACAAGTATTGTCAAGTAACAAGTACAAGGGATCACCCACACATGGATGCCCTATTGCCCGCAGGCTATGGTCATGTACAAGGGATCACTCAGAGAGTGCCCTATTGCCTGCAGGCTGTGTTGAGCTCGTTTTCTGGAACACGAGCCAGAATTGTAATTGGCCTAGGGTTGTGCCCGCAGAACGGGTGCCTAGCCGGAACAAATAGTACAAGTATGTAGCGAAGCTACGCAATCACGATGAGTGTTCAAGCATGCAATGACATGAGCAGATATTCGCATACCGTTAATTGAAATTAAACGTGAGAGGCAAAATGCAATGACATGAACATATTCACGTACCGTTAATTTAAATTAAACATGGCAGTTAAAATGCAATAGCAGTTAAGGATGCATGGATGACATGAACAGTTAATACGCGTACCGTTAATTTAAATTAAACATGGCAGTTAAAATGCAATAGTAGTTAAGGATGCATGGATGACATGAACAGTTAATACGCGTACCGTTAATTTAAATTAAACATGGCAGTTAAAATGCAATAGCAGTTAAGGATGCATGGATGACATGAACAGTTAATACGCGTACCGTTAAGGGAAAGTAAACGTGACATACAAGCATGATGAAGGTGACGGACCAAGCTTCGTTGTCAAGCTAGGTCAATGGCGTCTTGACGGCTATCCTTTCACCGTCTAGTCTCTTTTACGCTAAAGCAAGGAAATGGCCTAAGACATGGCCCAAATCAAGAGATGCAAGTTTCACTTGCCTGATACCGGGATTGACGAGCAATGAAGATCGTCACACAAGCTAACTACGGAATAGATCACTGTTATAGCAAAACAATTATTAGAACAACGATTCTAAATCGATTTCTTAATAGAATCCTAATTGTCTAATAATCCATTTTATTAGGGTCTCACAAATGTCAATGTGGGTTATGCTAAAACTAAAGAATCGAGTATTACCGTGAAGAAGCGGAGGAACGATGCCGAGCAACCACGACAACGGAAGAACGATCCGGCTCAAATCTGGAAATGAGGGAAAATCTGGAGAAATAGGTTTTGATATGGGTTTTGGGGGTTTGAGGAAGGTTTGAGGAAGGTGGAAGGTGGAAAGTGTAAATGAGGGTTTGGATGATGGAGGATGAGCTTGGAATGAAGGTTTGAAGGTTTGGGGAAGATGAGAGCTCAATGTGGGAGAAATTAAGTTGAAGAAGAAGAAGAAAACGTTTGGGAGGGGTATTTATAGGGTTTGATGTCGGCTAGGGCAAAATTAGGGTTTACTGCACTGATTAGTCGGTCAAAGAACAACTGTTGACCGACTAGTTTGAGAACTAGTCGGTCGGTTGACCAACGCAGACCGACTAAGTGTAAACAGTAGCTCCTGACGAAAACCTGAACTAAGAGTTAGTCGGTCAAAGAACAACTATTGACCGACTAGTTTGACATCTAGTCGGTCGATGAACGTTCTTAGACCGACTAAAAGTGAACATTAACTGGTACCAGAAATAGTTAATGAGTTAGTCGGTTAAAGAAGCATTGCTGACCGACTAGTTTGCAACCTAGTCGGTCAACCAACGTTCTTAGACCGACTAACGATAAATCGTAACTCCTGAAAATTTATCAAAGCCCACTAGTCGGTTCAAGAAGGTTTTTCGACCGACTGGATCGTCATCTAGTCGGTCGGTGCCCCTTCTTACACAGGCTAATGTGCACTGAAAGTTCCGAAATGGAGCGCGAAGCTCCGGGATGGTTTCCTAAATCTCCTAGGCTCGTTCTAACTCTAAGATATCGACGTTATGAAACCCGTCACGAATGACTTACTCCAAACACGCCGACCGACGGAAGAATCTAGAGAATCACGACGAAACGAACGAAAATGAAAACTACGGAGACGGAAATGGAAATCGCAACCAAGGAGAAGCAACCAAATATATATATATAATAAAATCCATTCATAATAACTAGTCGTTACATCCTCCCCGACTTAAGAAAAATTCCTTCCTCGGAATTCCCAACACTCACGTGTCCGGGAACAAAAGTGGGTAGCGCTCTCGCATCTCATCTTCTCTCTCCCAAGTAGACTCTCCCGGCGAACCGTGCCGCCACATCACTCTAACAAGATCGACGACCTTGTTCCGAAGTGACTTCTGACGCCTGTCCAGAATCTGCACTGGATGCTTGTCATACGTCAAATCTGGGTGAACGGCGATCTCCGAGAAATCCACAGCATGAGATGGATCGCTGATGTATCGACGAAGCTGCGACACATGGAAAACATCGTGAACTCCTTCCAAAGATGGCGACAAGGCTAAGCGGTAAGCTACCTCGCCAACCCTCTCCAGAATATCAAACGGTCCAATGTATCGCGGGCTCAACTTCCCTCGCTTCCCAAAACGAATCACTCCACGATTCGGGGAAATCCTCAGAAACACATGATCCCCAGGCTGAAACTCCAAAGGACGGCGTTTAGCATCCGCCCAATGCTTAAAACGGTCCTGAGCAATCCTCAATCTCTCCCGAAAATTCCTGACGACCTCCACAGCCTCCACAATCATCTCAGGCCCCAACAGCTCCCGATCGCCAACGTCATCCCAACTCAATGGAGATCGACATTTCCTCCCATACAAAGCGACGAAAGGCGCCATGCCAATAGACGCCTGGTAGCTGTTGTTGTAAGAGAACTCCACCAAGTGTAGATGGTCCTCCCACGAACCCTTGAAATCCAACATGCACGCTCTCAGCATGTCTTCCAAAATCTGAATCGTCCTCTCGGACTGGCCATCCGTCTGCGGATGGTACGCCGTGCTGAAACTCAGACGCGTACCCAAACTCTTCTGCAAACTCTGCCAGAACTGAGATGTGAATCTCGTGTCTCTGTCCGACACGATACTCACGGGGACCCCATGAAGTCGCACGATCTCCTGCACGATTCACGTTACATCACTATCTAAGCTAGGAAAAGGAAACAGAAACGGAGAGTAAAAGAATTTACCTCCATGTATCTCCTTGCTAGCGCCTCAGTGGACTGTCCTACTGGAATGGAATCTCCGAGGTAGTCCAGTCACAAAGTCCATAGTGATGTGTTGCCACTTCCACTCCGAAATCGGAAGCGGTTGCAGCAACCCTGCCGTACGCTGATGCTCCGTCTTTACCTGCTGGCAAACCAAGCATTTGGCTACACTCCGAGCCACACTCCTCTTCATGCCGTGCCACCAAAAGTTCAGACGAAGATCCTTGTACATCTTGGTCCCACCAGGATGTACAGAATACGACGAACTGTATGCCTCCACCAACAACTCCTCTCTGATATCCCCAGCAGGCACACACAACCTGGCTCCATACCTCAACGAGCCATCTTCATGAACCAAAAAGTCAGTCCGTAGACCGGCTTCAACCTATTCTCGAATCCTCACCAGCTTCGGATCTCCGGCCTGACTTGCCTTAATCCGATCCACGAGCGTCGACTGTATCTGCATACACATCAACGAGGAATCCTCCCCAGGAAGAACAATCTCCACTCTAGAATCGCAAAAATCCTACTGCAATCTCCACTGCGAAGTCAACATCATCACCGCGGGAAGCCTACTCAAAGCATCTGGAACCACATTCACCTTGCCAGGGTGATACTGCAGATCAATCTCATAATCCGCCATGAGCTCCAACCATCGACGTTGTCGCATGCTGAGCTCCTTCTGGGTGAAAATATACTTCAAGCTTTTGTGATCGGTGAAGATTTCACTTTCTCACTCAGCAAGAAGTGTCTCCAAATCTTAAGAGCAAACACAACAGCAGCCAACTCCAAATCATACGTCGGGTAATTCTTCTCATGAACCTTGAGCTGACGAGAAGCGTAAGCTACAACATGTCCATGCTGATGCAAAACACAAGCAAGACCCTTGCCAGAAGCATCGCAAAAGATCTCGAATCCTCCGCTGCGATCAGGCACAACAAGAACAGGGGCAGTCGTCAGCCTCTCCCTCAGAACACCAAAGGCATCCTCACAATCACCCGACCAAACAAAAGCAACATCCTTCCGTGTCAACCTGGTCATCAGCTCCGCAATACGAGAAAAGTCCTTAATGAAACACCGATAATATCCCGCCAAACCAAGGAAACTCCGAATCTCAGACGCAAACGACGGAACAGGCCACTCCCTGATGGCCCTAATCTTCTCGGGATCCACTGAAATACCATCTCCAGTCACCACATGCCCGAGAAAAGCAACTCTGTCCAACCAAAACTCGCACTTCGAAAACTTAGCATACAACCGATGCTTCCTCAGAATCTCCAACATCGTCCCAAGTGCGAGGCATGCTCTTCCTCCGACTTCGAATAGATCAGAATGTCGTAATAAAGATAACGACAAACTTATCCAAAAAGTCATAGAAAATCAGGTTCATCAGATTCATGAAAACTGCGGGTGCGTTAGTTACACCGAAAGACATAACCACAAACTCATAGTGTCCATACTTCGTCCTGAAAGCTGTCTTCGGCACATCATCCTTCTTCACCTTCAACTGATGGTAACCACTCCTCAAATCCAACTTAGAAAACACCCTCGATCCTCCCAGCTGATCAAAGATATCATCGATGCGAGGCAACGGGTATTTGTTCTTAATGGTCACCGCGTTCAGCTCTCGATAGTCCACGCACATGCGATGCGAACCATCCTTCTTCTTCACCAACAACACTGGTGCTCCCCACGGAGACACACTAGGGTTGATGTAACCCTTCTGCATAAGCTCATCCAACTTCCTATGCAATTCCTCCAACTCTGCTGGCGCCATACGATATGGTGCCTTCGAAATGGGATGCGCACCTGGAATAAGATCAATAGAAAACTCCAAAGCTCGATCAGGCGGCAATCCAGACATCTCCTCGGGGAAGACGTCATCAAAATCTCACACCACAGTTGGCCTCTCCAACTCCATCTGCATAGCCACAACCTCCACCGGTCTGGTCTGAAATCTGACCGGACCCAGCGAACTGCTACCTCGATTGAACTCAAATACTGGATGTCCGGGAATCTCGAACACCACCTTCTTCCTCCGACAGTCAATCGTAGCATAGAAGCTCGCAAGCCAATCCATCACAAGGATCGCATCGTAGTTGATGATGTCGTGGACAATGAAATCAGCACAAAGGTCACGTCCAAAAACCACCAACGGGCAAGAATTGCACCCACGATGCACCGAGACCACACCGTTCCCTGTGACGATATTCCAACTCTTAGGAAGAGAGGACGTCGACAAGGAATGCTTCTCCACGACGCTCTGGGCCAAAATGCACATCGACGCACCTGAGTCAAAGAGGACTCGTGCAGGAAATGTGCAAACCAAAACCACACCTAGCAAACAGTCTAACAATCAAATCCTATTCTAGCAACAAACATGAGCAAGCAACCAACATAATCAATAATCAAACTAACTAAGGAAGAAAAATAGCTAGAATGAGCGTTACCTGTAATAACCTCGTCCATGGCCATGCTCTCCTCCTCAGTCATCAGAAAGGCATGCCCTCTCGGTGGAACAGCCTGCCGAAAGGCCTGTCTCTGTGGAACAAGGGGCTCTCCACGTCCAGCAGGCACAGGGGCTCTCTGTTGCAATGGCTGAGTAGCAATAGGTCCCCGCCGAGGCTGCTTCGACCTCGGGCACCCTCTGATGGTGTGGGTAGGATCTCTGCAGACAATGCACTGCCCTAGGAACCTCCTACACTGATCCCTGATGTGTCCAGTCTTGCCACAGAAATGGCAAGTCTTCAGAATAGGCCCTCCTGGCCTCTTGAACTGAACAGGCTGAACAGGCCTGAATCCAGGTCTAACCACAGCACGGACCGGCTCCACAGGCCTCTTCCCAGCTCCTGAAACCTGTCCCCTCCTCTGGTTCAAATTCAACTCCTGCCGCCTCGCAGCAACCAGGACCTTCTGGTATGTCTCCAGGTCAGAAGAGGTCACAAAGCTCTGAAGCTCCAAGGCAAGTCCCTGAAGAAATCGCTGAGCTTTCTCATCGGCATCTTGCACCATCTTCGGTGCAAACCGACTGAGCCTCGTGAACTCCTGGTGGTACTGATCCACCGACAAGCTCCCCTGCTTCAGATCTATGAAGCGCTGCAGCATCGCCTGCCTTGCAGCCCTCGGGAAGAACTCTCCATCAAATCTGGCCTTGAAGGTAGCCCAAACTATAGGCACCTCCAACATCTTCTCCTCAGCATCCTACCAGTTTCTGGCATTGTCCTTCAACTGTCTCTTGGCCAAATCAACCCATCCAGCCGGGTTAATCTTTGCCATCGCCAGGTTATCCTCAATGTTCCTCATCCACTCGTCCGCAGCCAAAGGACCTTCAGAACCATCGAAATATGCAGGACCCAGCTCCCTGAACTGCTTCGCTCCAGGCTCGGGGCGAGGGGCTTCCACTGCCCGAGCAGCTCGAGCGGCCGGAGCATTCTGGACCTGCAGCAGCACACCCTGCTGAACCTGCATCATCTGCATCATCATCCTCATCATCTCCCCATTAGTGGGCTCCCGCTCAGGTTCCTCAACATGAGGGAGCGCGCCACTACTACCCGCACGGGTATTCCGCCTTCCTGCCATCTAGTGACACAGAAAACGAAACAATTAGACTCATAGCTTAGGGCTCAGATGTTGAATTTATTTGTTGGACAATCTTATATTATTATCGTTATCCCAATAATTGCAGTTACAGAGGGACCTGCATGGGCCACCACTAAAACCTGTCACGACCCGCTTCCCTAAAATGGAGACGAGACGTGAGAAGGTCCGCTCAGGCATGGAGCTGTGAAGCCGCACGCCTGATAAGCGTCAATTTAGTATAAGCAGGTCCCTGTAAACACAAACAGAACAACAATAATAATAATAGAAAAAGGAGACGGATATGAAATACCAATCCCAAAGTTTGTCCACAAAATATTCAACATCACAGAAAAAGCCACCAGGCTAACAGGAAAGAGTCTAAAGGCCTAGAACAAGGCCAAACAAAACACAAACATAACAGAGTATCAAACTAGGTGCCACGCACCGACAACCTAAGCAATCTAACAAAAATCAGACATAGACACTAAGACTGATCTCCAGTGTCTACGAAGTCCTCGATCAACGCAGGTTCTGACTCAGTGTCAGCGAACACTGCGTCCTCAGTAAGTATCTCAGGCTCGGGCTCTAACATGTGTCACCCAAAAGAGAAAAGGGGCAATGTCAGCAAGTCGAAAGACTTGTGCAAGGAAACTGAAAGAAAGGTACACTAACAACCTAACAATTAAAGTATGGTGCATGGCATAGCAAGTATAGTATGGAGATAACAAGTAAAGTGAAGTACAAGTATCAAGTATCAAGTGGTAAGTGTGACAAGTATTGTCAAGTAACAAGTACTAGGGATCACCTACACATGGATGCCCTATTGCCCGCAGGCTGTGGTCATGTACAAGGGATCACTCAGAGAGTGCCCTATTGCCTGCAGGCTGTGTTGAGCTCGTTTTCTGGAACACGAGCCAGAATTGTAATTGGCCTAGGGTTGTGCCCGCAGAACGGGTGCCTAGCCGGAACAAATAGTACAAGTATGTAGCGAAGCTACGCAATCACGATGAGTGTTCAAGCATGCAATGACATGAGCAGATATTCGCATACCGTTAATTGAAATTAAACGTGAGAGGCAAAATGCAATGACATGAACATATTCACGTACCGTTAATTTAAATTAAACATGGCAGTTAAAATGCAAGAGTAGTTAAGGATGCATGGATGACATGAACAGTTAATACGCGTACCGTTAATTTAAATTAAACATGGCAGTTAAAATGCAATAGTAGTTAAGGATGCATGGATGACATGAATAGTTAATACGCGTACCGTTAATTTAAATTAAACATGGCAGTTAAAATGCAATAGCAGTTAAGGATGCATGGATGACATGAACAGTTAATACGCGTACCGTTAAGGGAAAGTAAACGTGACATACAAGCATGATGAAGGTGACGGACCAAGCTTCGTTGTCAAGCTAGGTCAATGGCGTCTTGACGGCTATCCTTTCACCGTCTAGTCTCTTTTACGCTAAAGCAAGGAAATGGCCTAAGACATGGCCCAAATCAAGAGATCCAAGTTTCACTTGCCTGATATTGGGATTGACGAGCAATGAAGATCGTCACACAAGCTAACTACGGAATAGATCACTGTTATAGCAAAACAATTATTAGAACAACGATTCTAAATCGATTTCTTAATAGAATCCTAATTGTCTAATAATCCATTTTATTAGGGTTTCACAAATGTCAATGTGGGTTATGCTAAAACTAAAGAATCGAGTATTACCGTGAAGAAGCGGAGGAACGATGCCGAGCAACCACGGCAACGGAAGAACGATCCGGCTCAAATCTGGAAATGAGGGAAAATCTGGAGAAATAGGTTTTGATATGGGTTTTGGGGGTTTGATGAAGGTTTGAGGAAGGTGGAAGGTGGAAAGTGTTAAGTGAGGGTTTGGATGATGGAGGATGAGCTTGGAATGAAGGTTTGCGGGTTTGGGGAAGATGAGAGCTCAATGGGGGAGAAATTAGGTTTAGAGTTGAAGAAGAAGAAGAAGAAAACGTTTGGGAGGGGTATTTATAGGGTTTGATGTCGACTATGGCAAAATTAGGGTTTACTGCACTGGTTAGTCGGTCAAAGAACAACTGTTGACCGACTAGTTTGAGAACTAGTCGGTCGGTTGACCAACACAGACTGACTAGGTGTAAACAGTAGCTCCTGACGAAAACCTGAACTAAGAGTTAGTCGGTCAAAGAACAACTAATGACCGACTAGTTTGACATCTAGTCGGTCGATGAACGTTCTTAGACCGACTAAAAGTGAACAGTAACTGGTACCAAAAATAGTTAATGAGTTAGTCGGTTAAAGAAGCATTGCTGACCGACTAGTTTGCAACCTAGTCGGTCAACCAACATTCTTAGACCGACTAACGATAAACAGTAACTCCTGAACATTTATCAAAGCCCACTAGTCGGTTCAAGAAGGTTTTCCGACCGACTGGATCGTCATCTAGTCGGTCGGTGCCCCTTCTTACACCGGCTAATGTGCACTGAAAGTTATGAAATGGAGCGCGAAGCTCCGGGATGGTTTCCTAAGTCTCCTAGGCTCGTTCTAACTCTAAGATATCGACGTTATGAAACCCGTCACGAATGACTTACTCCAAACACGCCGACCGACGGAAGAATCTAGAGAATCACGACGAAACGAACGAAAATGAAAACTACGGAGACGGAAATGGAAATCGCAACCAAGGAGAAGCAACCAAATATATATATATATATATATATATATATATATATATATATATATATATATATATATATATATATATATATATATATATATAATAAAATACATACATGAAAAACCAGTCGTTACAGCTGTTCCTAGACTTTCTTTCATTTTCTGCACCACAGAGCTCGTTAGGGAGGGTTGGATCTATTGGGATATTGAGACGCACCCCGGTGGATTTTTGATGATGTTCACAAATGATATGGTATTAATGATTTAATTCAAGTGTGTGTGGGAGATAAAAAATGTGATGAACAATATGTTAAAGCCATGAAGAACTAAAGATGTGGTGTAGCTCAAAAACAAAGATATGGAAGTCATGATCGTAGAGCCATTCTACAGTCAATACTTGGAACAAGTGAAAAATCAAATGAAGGACCAAAACAAAGACTCGATGGACCATGACATGCAAGACAAGATTCTAGACTCAAAGTGTGTAAAATTGGGTAAGTAAGAGTATTAGTTTGTAAGAGCTAAATCTGGGAGCTACACACACATAAATCATATAAAAATGTTTTTAAAATATTTTAAAATGTTTTAAATTATTACATAATTATTTTTCAATGATTTTAAAGTATTTTTAAAGTGAAAAACTCATGCGTCACAGAATAGCCGACTATTCACATCCTGATAGCCGACTATCTATGAGCATAAGTTGAACTAGAACTTTCTAGAATGTAGCAACCGACTATCTCATTTTTGATAGTCGACTATCGGCAAGAAAATAACCGACTATCTCCTGGAGATAGCCGACTATCTGAGTCAAACGGTCAGGTTTAATGGAAACATGATTTCCGCAAACTAGTCGTTTCTTGCGTTGAAGGAGTGATTTTTGGACTCGATTTAATTTGTTTTTCTCCTCTACCAATACCAGAGAGTTCAGAACTTTTAAATATCAATTCTTAAACTATTTCTTATATTTTTCAAGCAATTTCAAAAGCTCTCGCATTCTCAAAAGATCTCATTTTGGCCATTTGCTCTTAAAGTTCTGTGCTAATATTTTCAATCTTTTTCTCTGATATTTTGTTGGCCTAAGCTTGTTTTAATATCTGTTATAAAGCTTATTTCAAAGAGATTTAATTCAAGTTTTTTTTCGATCTATTTATGCTTCACTTACATTTTTAAAAGATCAAAAGCTTTGATTTTCTTTGTAGTCACTCAAAACACAAAGCTCCATATTTTGGCTATAGAATCAAAAAGGGTGTGACTATTATTGACATTGTTCACATCAAGGACAACGTTGGTAAGTCGATTGATAAGGTGGTATATTCCCTTGTGGAATGGATTTTTTTGTATTGGTTTGAAAATCCTAGTTTTTGTTGTAACTAGATGGTTAGGAAACCCTAGCAAGTGGTGCTAGGTAAGTGTATTACAGGTTTTGCAATAGTGGCTTAAAGCTCGAGGGAGGTCGAGTACTAGATATACTCAGGTTGTCAGGAACCATGATAAAATCTCGGTGTTTGTGCTGCGACTACTTTTTGTCTCTCTTTTCATTATATTTCTTGTGGTCTATTTCCGCTATGTCTATTATCTTTACCTTTATTACAAGCATTATATTTGTGTTGATTAAGTACCAAGATCGATAACACTTCTTTGAGACTTAGACAACTTGATTAGAAGGGTTTTTATTTATGCAAAAAATTTGATTTTATACATAACAATATTCAACCACCCTTCTAATGTTGTCTACCATCCATAGGATCAGACACGTGGTATCAGAGCGAGGCTAAAGTGATGGCATCAACCTCACACCACTCAGAGGGACTCAACACCATGCGACCACGATTGTCCAATGGGATAAACTATGCAAGCTGGAAGATCTGAATGAGGACACATCTGCAATCCTTGGACATCGATGTATGGACCATAGCGAAGAACAAATACACACATCCTGCTGAAACAAAAACCGACAAATGGTTGACCGAAGAGGAAAAAAATAGGTAACCTTAATGATAACGCCATGAATGCATTATTTTTGTAGGATTTTCTAGGTCCTTAGGGCCAAAAATACGACGTCCGGCCTAAGTCGGTCGGACGAAGTTATCAAATAAGCAGTAGAAAACTTAACTTAAAACAGTTTCATGTTAATCCCCCTAAAGGGAACAAACCCTAACCAAGATCTCTACTATCCCGAGGTTGGGTTCGACCAACCCCTAAGGATTAATATAACTAACATATGCAATTTATAAATGCATGCTTAATTTAAACTACATACATTTCACTTCGTTTCCGCAGAAAACGAAGCGTCGTTTTCAGCAACATTTCTTTGGCCCAGCGCCGCTTCTTCCGAGCCGAACCGCGTCCCGACCCACACCTTGTCCCGAGGCGAGCAACACCCTTCTCACTGAGCCAACCACGCGTCGCAGAAGATTTCACCTTGAGTTGATCCTCCGTCAAGACTTTGGATCCGATCCGAGCTCCTTCGTAGCTTTGCTAGGGCCCAAACAGGAGCAAGGAAGAAATATAGAGAGAAATAGAATATTTAACTTAAGCTCAAATCCATGCTTGCTCACGTTTAATAGAGCTACTTAGAGAGTGGGATAGACCCCTATTTATATAGGCGGCCGACCCCTCCCCTTTACTCCATATCCGATGTAGGACTAAAGATTTGGGAGAAAAATTAATTAAAGTTTGCCTTTCACAAAGGCCAAACTTTGATGAATTTTTCCTCCCTCACCGTTGGGCTTTGCAAGTGATACAACCCATCAAATCGAAGAGGGTTGAATAGTGAACGCATAGGTTCGAACGACACTCAATTTCGACCTCGTTTGACCCCTCAAACGAGTGTCCAAAGATAGCCCAAACTCAATTTTTCGCAAAAAACTGAGCCGTCACAAAAAACAACAGGCTGGGTTTGCAACCCTAGGAGTGGGGCTTACCGCCCCATGCATCAGCGCACGCACCCAGCAATAGCTGGCGCATAGTACGCCGGCACGGACCTGCATGCATGTAGGCGTGGCCCCGCTTGCCACAAGCGGGCATGGGCACACGCCCACTTGCTGCAGGCAGGTACAGGCGTGCGCACCCCTGTCTCACGGCTGTGCACGCAGGTCGGGCGCCCGCTGAAGCGGGCCCGACCCGCAATGCCTTATATGGGCCTTCTCACGCTCTTTTGACTCTATTTTGCACGTTTGGAGTCCGTTTTTTTGACACAGTTTGAACCTGCATTTAGACCGGGACGATCCCGAAATCCAGGTAACCGTTTTAACGCGTTTATTATATTAAATATGTACATAAACATTTTACGACACATTTAATTCTCTTTTGTATCATATGCAAAATACCCACATCCTTAATGTTCTAAACTTATATCGCAAAATCTTTGCGACTTGTAAAATCCATTTGCATCCAATACAAATAAACTGAGGGAATACGTCCCCCAACATCTCCCACTTGCACTTAGGATCATTTATCCCGAATTCGGGAGCTAATTGCAAACTCTTTGTAGTTTTCTATCCGTTGCATCAAATGCATATTCTCCCTAATTTCTACCTATTACTTGACGAAGGTCTCACTCTGTGTAAGACCCTACAGCTTGACCCTACTACAGGTGGGGTTCGAAACCCCAGATGGTAGAGACCACGAGCAGCAGGTGTCGTCCCTGTTTCGGTATAATATTATATGGTTAACTCTTTAACATGAGTATTGTCGGGACCATCCTGAATGTGTCTGTGATGAATACCGCAGTTATAGTCTTTTCGTCAAAACTATGCCGCTTAGTCAAGCCTAGGGTATGGTCAACTATCAATCCTACCACCTTGAACTTGGTTAGTCTCCATCGATCTTTAGTCAAATAATGTTGGACTTCTTCCAACATACTCTGGCCAGGGTTTTCACTAAAAGATCGAACTAACACCGCAACACTAACTCCCATTGACAAGGAGAAACGAATCCTATCTTGGTCATTACTCTCCTCGCACGCTTCAAATGTCACCCAACCAAAAATCTTTCAACGGGGCTTTCCCGAGGCTAGATCAGTGATCTAAGTGACACCGTTCACGCACAGGTTCGTTCAATGACCTCAAGTCAAAAGACCAACTTACATATCATCACTAAGAGTTATCATTGACAGATTAGTCAATCATAACCATACGATAACTCTTGTTGGGTCGTTTAGTGAACTCATTCTCCAATGATCACTTATGTTTCGTCTTCAACTTCGCCAAGTCAAATGATCATGAGATCATCGTCACCACTTCATGGTGAAGACTAAGACACAGTGGTCTATCCGATGTTTCGATATCCTTTTCTCAAAACATCTACGACCACGAACGATTTCAGACTTATGCTACTAACGGTCAAACAATTCTCTATGATCGAGAACCTCATTTCGACACTTGTTTAACCTCGCATTAAGTCTTAGGACTTTACCTAAGATCTAATGTCGACTACATCATTATTAAACTTAGGTAAATTCTTACTAAACAGCTTACTGTTATTTTGAACAAGATGTTTGTAGACTTACACAGAGATAAATTTCCTCGAGTTCGAGCGCATACTTTTCTCCCAACATCTCTCACTTGCACTCAGGCCCATTTATCCAGGTATCTCATACCGCATGTACACATAAGTCTCTATAGACTTTATGTGACAGAGCCTTTATGAGTGAATCTGCTAAACCGTCTACTGTATAGACTTAAGGGGTTTCTATGTACATTTTAGACCACTCAATTGAATCTTATCCAAATAATTTCCTTGGTATCTTGGAATCCATAATTAATGTCTTGCCTTAATCTCATCCAGCTCATCGTACCTTACGAGAATTATCCAAATAGGTTTACTGGTTATTTCGTCGGTTCATAATCATTTCTGATTAAGTGTCAAACTCTTTGATCACTTTGGCAAACCATATGTTCCAGCTCCTTGATGCCTCGCATGTTTTTATTCGCTCCCACTGACCTTGAAAACTCTCTGACCAATTCATATAAGTTCGTTCTTCTAAATCACATTTAGAAAACAGACTATACATGAATGCTCCAATTTTCATGGTCGTCATGAGCATTTACATCGAGTTCGGTCCGAGTAGATCTGTACACATCTGTTGGCAAGACAGTTTCAGCATAATCTTTTAATAGGAGTTAGGATGATAACCGTTCTCAACTAACATAAGTTGTGCTTCACTACTTTCTTTCTGCACCAATCTTCTATCTTGAAGATTTTCTTGCATCTAATAAAAACACTTTCTTTGGGCACGTAAAATAAAGTCCATACTTTATTTACGGGCACGGACCCTTTTCGGATTGCATCAAGTTATTGATCAGAGTCCCTACTCCGATTGTCATTCTGGAAGTTGACTAAGTCATCATCAACTATGATGTTTTACTCGACTTATCGTCTCATGAGACTCGAGTAACCTTGTGACTTCCTAATGATTAATTTGAGGAATATTATATTTATAAGGTTTTAACATAACCTTATCAAATACTTAGTCATTATTATCTGGGATTTAACCTAGAACGAGGATTGTAACGCAGAGTCACTAGTCATGTATCACACTAAGTCTAATAGAGTACTATTCAAGCTCTCTAACACACCGATGTGTTAAAACACTTGGCCTGAGAGAAAATCTCATTTTCTTTTAGTTACGCAAGAATTGCATAGCTAAGTATTCGACCCTTCGATCCGATCGAATCAGTTCAAATACTTTTGTCATTGTGTTCTCTGGTTTATCAGACTTGTGTTTCATCAAGAACACTTGTCGTAATAAAATAAGAATACCTTATCTCATCTTATTTAGACTTGGGTCCGGGTACATCCGTATGTACGAGTCTACGAGTTCACCAACTCATTCTCCCACTGTCTTACAAAGAGAATTTCGGCCATTATACCTTTGAGACAAGTTTCACAAGTGTCTACTGACTTCATAATACGAGAGGTAAGACCCCTCTTTATGTGACTTGTGAAGCTTAGCCTCTTCGGTACAGCCGAGTCTATTTTGCCATATAAGTTTTGCTATTATCTTACTATTCATGTATTAACATTTAATACATTATTATTATACAAATTACTCATTGCTTCAAAAGCAAGGTGACGACATTCGCTAAAATGTTAGACGTCCTCTATGGTCCAAGAAACAACAATTGCTTCTTTTTCCAACACATATGACAATCTATTTCGTATTACGATTATCCTAAAGTCGTGACATCAAATTTATCACATTTTCAGTCCCTCCTACGTTTGCTTTTACTAATGATAGATAAAATTTTCTTTCTCAATTAACTTTCCTTAATGCCTTCTTCCTTTTCTAAATCTCATTTAGATATTACGTGTCTCAACAAAAATAATAATTGTGCAAACATCTCATGTATCCAAAGGCTTGAGCTTTGCAACCTGGAGTGTGCTCAACTAGTTGCTCGTCTCAAGATCCGATTGGAATACACAGTCTTGCACCGCTCATGCACTCATCTTCGATTCAAACAATTTGATCAAAGTTTTGAACTTTGCAGATCAAAACCGTTTTTCATACAACCTTGAATTGACTCAACAAATTATATGGAGAAACATGCTTTGAACATCAGTATGTTCAAGCTACCACTCATAGAGGCGAGTGACAGGTAGCGTGCATTTATTTTGTTGGACCTAGAGCTTAAGCAAATCATTGTCCTTAAGCTTGTGCTAAGAAGGTCATTTTAATGTCGACGAGAACATAGTTTAGTATATCAATTAGAATTTGAGTTGATATTCCATTAATCAACCATTTGGACCAGTTAATTTATTCTCTTAGGATATTGTGATTTTGATTTCATTGGTAAACATAGAACTAGCCTAGTTTAGCATATGTTCAATTTTAAATATAGATAGAATGGATTTTATCTAACTATATCCTCCCACTATTTTTGCGATCATTTTTATCCATAATAATGAACGATTAAATTAAATTAAATTAAATGGGAAAGAGATCCAACCACCCTGAGCCTCACAACCTTGAGTGTGCTCAACAAATTACTTGACTCTGCGATTGGTAGATGACTCTTCATCAATCATATCATATATGATTCCCTTATTGGTTTTTACCCCTAGCCACTTATGATCATGAGTGTGCTCCTCCAAATCACAATGACTAGTCTAGTCGGACCCTTGTTTTTGTGTCTATCCTAACTTACGCCAGCGCTCGGTGTATGGGCACGACGCAACGGTTTGGGTTAAGTCTAGACTACATCTCATGTATTGAGAAGTTGGTTTCCATAACGTATCTATGACATAGCTTGAGTGTGCTCAACAACTATGACAAAGAACATATAGTTTCCAACCTCTAAAACAAGGAGGGTTACGACTAACCTTGAAGAAGATTTTTAACGTAATTGACTCGATATAATCGACGATGTCGCATAATCATAATTCACATCCTTGCGGTCCAGCGAAACACGACTAGGGATTTGGCTAGGCCAGGATCACTATCCCAAGTCGATCTAGGGTGATCCACAACACTAGTTAAAAAATACTAGACCGGATCATGGTCCATTGAAGGAAACTTATTACTCATATGTGTCCCGTTCGATTAGAAATGGCTTCATTAAAACTAGTTAATCCTATCAACTAGTTGAATCCTAAAATTTGAAATTATTAGGATTGGTTAATAACTTTTATTAATGTCCTTATCAACTATAAGGATTTTTAAGGTGCTATCCAAATCATGTATTTAGCATTTTAAAATTTAAGTTGCAACAATTTTAAATCATAACCTTTTGTTCGAAATTATTATTAGAACAATTAAAATAATAATTAGAAGAGGGCTACCCTATACATGAATTTAATTTGTTGCAACAATTTTTAAATCATAGCATGTCCAAAAAAATTATCTCATAATTTTTCTGGAAGTTTTTACTGGCTATCCTAATAGTCTTTCTTGAATTATCACTTAATCAAAATTAACTAATATAACCATTAAAAATTATTAACTAAACAATTTAGTATCATAACACAGCAATAAAAAAATAATCTCATAAATTTTCTTTCTAAACATGCAAACTAAAATTTATCGCATAAGTTTAAGCTAATCCAAAAATTATCACATAATTTTAAAGATCTAATTTTAAAATAAAATTAAATCTAATTTCAAAAAAATTCGAAAAATAATGTTGCTTTAAAACGACAAATTTAAATTTTAAATAAATCATCCATGTCATGGAGAAGCATGATGTATCTTATACAATCTATAAAATGCAAAAATTATAGATCAATGTAGAAAAGCTCTGATACCAATGTAGGTTTTTCTGGGTCTTTAAAGCCATAAATACAACGTCTGGCCTAAGTCGGTCGGACGAAGTTATCAAATAAGCAACGAAAAAATTAACTTAAAACAGTTTCAAGTTAAGCCCTAAAGGGAAAAATCCCTAGCCCAGATCTCTACTATCCCGGGGTTGGGTCCGACCAACCCCTAAGGATAAATCTATCTAACATACGCAATTTATAAACGCATGCTTAATTTAAACTACATACCTTTCACTTCGTTTCAGCAGAAAACGAAGCGTCATTTTCAGGCCCCGCGTCGCTTCTCCCGAGTCGAACCGCGTCCCGAACCGCACCTTGTCCTGAGGCAAGCAACACCCTTGTCACTGAGCCAACCACGCGCCAAAGAAGATTTCACCTTGAGTTGATCCTCCTTCAAGACTTCGGATCCGATCCGAGCTCCTTCGTAGCTTTGCTAGAGCCCGAACAGGAGCAAGGAAGAAATTTAGGGAGAAAGAGAATATTTAATTTAAGTTCAGATCCGGGCTTGCTTACATATAATGGAGCTACTCATATCTAGAACTTGGGACGAGGTTTGCGGAGTGGGGTAGGCCCCTATTTATATATACGGCTGACCCCTCCCCTTTACTCCATATCCGATGTGGGACTAAAGATTTGGGAGAAAAATTAATTAAAGTTTGCCTTTCACAAAAGCCAAACTTTGGTGAATTTTTTCTCCCTCGCCATTGGGCTTCACAAGTTCAACCTATCAAATCGAAGAGGGTTGAACAGTGAACGTGTAGGTTCGAATGGCACTCAATTCCAACCTCCTTTGATCCCTCAAACGAGTGTCCAAAGATAGCCCAAACTCAGTTTTTCGCAAAAAACTGAGCCGTCACAAAAAAAGCAAGGCTGGGTTTGCAACCCTAGGCATATGGCCCATTGCGTGGGCTCCACGCATCAGCGCGCGTGCCCAGCAACAACTGGCACGTGCACAGCACGCAGGCGCGCACCCGCGTCCATGCAGGCGGGGCCGCCCGCTCCAAGCGGGCAAGCCCCACCTGCCATGGGCGGGCACAGGCGCGTGCCCACTTGTTGCCTGTCTCATGGCCACGCGCGCTAGTTGGGCTCCCGCTGAAGCGGACCCAACCCGCAATGCCCTATATGTGCATTCTCACGCTGTTTTGGCTCTATTTTGCACGTTTGGAGCCCATTTTTGACGCGGTTTGAACTTGCATTTAGACCGGAATGATCTCGTCATCCAGGTAACCATTTTAACATGTTTATTATATTAAATATGTACATAAATATTTTACGACACATTTAATTCTCTTTTGCATCATATGCAAAATACCCACATTCTTAATGTTCTAAACTTATATCGCAAACTCTTTGCGACTTATAAAATCAATTTACATCCAATACAAATGAACTGAGATGTATACATCCCCCAACAATTTTGTGATGTGACAAGTTTTGAGTTCACAGGTGTCACAATGTGAGATGGCATTCAGATCTGGCACATGCTCGAGGTAAGTCATGATGGCATAGAGAAGGTAAATGAATCTAGAATAAACATGCTAAATACAAATTTGAATGTTTTAAAATGGATGAAGGTGAGAGTATTAATAATGTTAATACTCGATTTACTAACGTCACTAATGAGCTTGCAAGACTAAGAAAAAGGATTTCTGAATATAACCAGGTAATGAAGATTGTGAAATCCCCTAAGACCAGAATGGACTGGAAAAACAACCGCAATCCGTAAGGCGCATAACATGAAGACAATCACCCTTGAAGAGATGATGGTAAATCTCATGGCCTATGAGATATATCTTGAAGAAGACAAGAATATGGAAGAAAATCCCAAAAAGAAGAATTTAGCATTCAAAGATTTTGATGAAAGTTCAAAATCCGATTACTCTGACCAAGATTAGAAGGTGATCACACTTATATTGAGGAACTTCAAAAGATTCATCCAATGTAAGTATGCTGTTTTACTAATGATATCATTTGGTTTCGATGTAACAAGTCAGCACATGTAATAAGAGATTGTCCCTTGGAGAAGAACCGCAACCAAGGAAACAAAAATGAGAAGGAGAAGGAGAGAGAAGGAGCCATAAAGACAAAAAGTTCAGGAAGCCAAAGAAAAAGGCATTGCAGTGTTTGACCAAAGCGACGTCTTCTGCTCCGACGAATCGTCAACCTCATCCGATGACGAAGAAGAAAGGAAAAATCAAGCTCAAATGTGTTTCATGACCTCGACTTCCACGAAGGTAAGAACGTCTATCCCTCCCACTTGATCGCACCATTTTAGTGAAGACGACATTTTTTACTAGCAATGATGATGATAGCGATGATGAATTTGATATCAAAGGTGCATATAAGGAGTTATGCAATGTTCATCAAAAATTAATTAGAGATCACCATTAATTGGATAATAATTTTAGGACATGCACCAAGTAAAGAGAAGAACTTGAAAGAGAAAAAGACATCTTGATGAATACAAATAAAATGCTTATTGATAAGATCAATGGACTTAGAACAAGGATAGATGACCTAGATAAGTTATTCACCACCAAAAAAGCAAATATGACAGTCTTTTAAAGTTATGGACAAGTTGAATACAGGAAAAGGAAAACTTGATGACTTGATTGAGAAGCAAAACACATCAGGGAGTAGAACTGGCTTAGGATTTGAATCTCATCATAGACATGTAGCTAGACATATTGTCAAGCATTATAACTCTAGGAACAAGTTTATCAAAGTATGAATTCTCAAGTATGAGACGGACCAAATGAAGGACGGGTATGTGACTGCTTTTGCTTAATGTCAATTGCAATAAAAATTACAAATATGTACATGATGAGAATACTAAACCTCATTGGGTTTAGTTTCTAATAAAATGAAATCCTAATGTCATGACTAATCCCTCAGACCCTAAAGAAAAGGGGTACCAAAATTATTTTGATTCATTATTATGTACTCAAAAATTGAAGGGATTAGCACACGACTTGCAACTCAAAGTTCACACGTGCCAAGAAAGAGGAGCCAATAAAGTTTGTAAGAAATTTAAATTGGTTTATTCCATATAAATGTTTGTATATGCTATTGATTGCATTATGAAGTGTTAGAATAATGTTAGATTCATTAGAATTAATTAGAAATTTGTGTGACACTATTTAGAGTTCATTTGACATTTAGATTCAATATGAGTCAGTAGATAGCCGACTATCTAATTAGATAACCGACTATCCGAGTCCCCCAGCACAAAAGCAAATTTTTTGCCCTACGATAACCAACTATCACAGAGCCGATAGCCTGAAGGGTTTTTGTGGGTCCTTAGGGTCATAAATATGACGTCCGGACTAAGTCGGTCGGACGAAGTTATCAAAACAACAGCGGAAAATAAACTTAAAACAGGTTTAAGATAAGCCCTAAAGGGAACAAACCCTAGCCAAGATCTCTACTATCCCGGGGTTGGGTCCGACCAACCCCTAAGGATAGATCTATCTAAACTATGCAATTTATAAACGCATGCTTAATTTTAAACTACTAACCTCTCACTTCGTTTCCGAATACGAAGCATTGTTTTCGACAACATTTCTTTGGCCCTCCGTGTCGCTTTCCCAAGCCGAACCGCGTCCCGAGCCGCATCTCGTCTCGAGCCGAACCGCTTGCCGAACTACACCACATCCCGAGGCGAGAAATACCCTTGTTGCCAAGCCAACCACACACCGAAGAATATTTCACCTTGAGTGGATCCTTCGTCAAAACTCCGGAACAGATCCGAGTTCATTTATAGCTTTGCTAGAGCCCGAACAGGAGCAAGACAGAAATTTAGGGAGAAAGAGAATATTTATTTTAAGCTCAGATCCGAGCTTGCTCAGCTACTCAGATCTGAAGCTTTGGACGAATTTTGAGGATGGGGTAGGCCCCTATTTATATAGGCGGCTGACCCCTCCCCTTTACTCCATATCTGATGTGAGACTAAAACAAATTTGGGAGAAAAATTAATTAAAGTTTGCCTTTCACAAAGGCCAAACTTTGGCGAATTGTTTCTCACTCACCGTTGGGCTTCGTAAGTGGTACAACCTATCAAATCGAATAGGGTAGAACTGTGAACGCGTATGAAAAAACGGCACTCCATTTCGAGTCTGTTTGACCCTTCAAACAAGGGTCCAAACATGGCCAAAAAAATACATTGGCTGAAAAAACCAGCCGCCAAGGAATTAGGGTTCAGAACCCTGATGTGGGGCCCACCTTATGGGCCCCACTGCTCTGGCATGCCCAGCTGGGTGGGCCCCAGCCACGCTGGGTGCCTCATACCCAGGTTGGCCGCTGGCACCCACGCCCAGCGCCTAGGCCTGGGCCAGGCGCCTTGAGCGCATGGGCCAGGCGCCCGGGCCTAGCCCGACGCCCAGGGTGCCCTAGGCTAGGCGTGTGTGCCCCAGGCCCATCGCCTGGGCCTGGGCACTCGGGCCCAGCTCAGCGTGGGCTGACCCATGCCCAGTTTGGGCATTGGGATGGCCTTTTGTTTGTTATTTTGGTTTTCTTGGCTCAATTTGAGTCCAAATTTGACGCCGTTCGAACCTGGATTTAGACCAAAATGTTCACATCATCCATAAAACCATTTCCACGTGTTTACTATATTAAATATGTATGTAAACAATTTACGACACATTTAATTTCATTTGCATCACATGCAAAATTTCCACATCTATTATAAAAAATCATTTGCATCAAATACAAATGAACTGAGGGTATACATCCCCCAACATCTCCCACTTGCACTCAGGATCATTTATCCCGAATATATGAGCTAACTGCAAACTCTTTGCAGTTTCTATCCCTTGCATCAAATGCATATTCTCCCTAATTTCTACATATTACTTGACGAAGGTCTCACTCTGTGTGAGACCCTATAGCTTGACCCTACTACAAGTGGGGTTCGAAACCCCAGACAGCAGAGACCACGAGCAACAGGTGTCGTCCCTGTTTCGGTATCATAATTATATAGTTAAACTCATTGACATGAATATTGTCGGGAACACCCTGACTGTGTCCGTGATGAATACCGCAGTTATAGTCTCTTCGTCAAAACTATGCCGGTTAATCAAGCCTAAGATATGGTCAACTGTCAACCCTACCATCTTGAACTTGGTTAATCTCCATCGATCTTTAGTCAAATAATGTTGGACTTCTTCTAACATACTCTGGCCAGAGTTTTCACTAAAAGATCGAACTAACACTGCGACACTAACTCTCATTGACCGGGAGAGACGAATCCTATCTTGGTCATTACTCTCCTCGCATGCTTTAAATGTCACCCAACCAAAGATCTTTCAATGGGGCTTTCCCGAGACTAGATCAGTGATCTAAGTGACAATGTTCACACACAGGTTCGTACAATGACCTCAAGTCAAAAGACCAACTTACCTATCATCACTAAGAGTTATTATTGACAGATTGGTCAATCATAACCATATGACAGATTGGTCAATCATAACCATATGATAACTCTTGTTGGGTCGTTCAGTGAACTCATTCTCCAATGAGCACATGTGTCTCGTATTCGACTTCGCCAAGTCAAACGATCATGAGATCATCGTCATCACTTCATGGTGAAGACTAAGACACAATGGTATATCCGATGTTTTGATATCCTTTTCTCGAAACATTTACGACCACGAATGATTTCAGCCTTATGCTACTAACGGTTAAACAATTCACTATGATCGAGATCCACATTTCGATACTTGTTTAACCTCGCATTAAGTCTTAGGATTTTACCTAAGTTCTAATGAAGACTATATTATTATTAAACTTAGGTAAATACTTACCAAACAGCTTACTGTTATTTTGAACAAGATGTCTGTATAGATACACATGGATGAATTTGCCTCAAGGGCATACCCATCTCTCATCATCTCCCACTTGCACTCGGGCCCATTTATCCCGGTATCTCATATCGCATTTACACATAACTCTTTCCAAACTTCATGTGGTAGAGCCTTCGTGGGTGGATCTGGTAAAACGTCTACTGTATAGACTTAAGGGGTTTCTATGTTCATCTTAGACCACATATTTGAATCTCATCCAAATAATTCAATCTGTCTCTTGGAATCCATAATTAATGACTTGACTGAATCTCATCCAGCTCATCGTACCTTATGAGAATAATCCATAATAAGTTTTATTGGTCATTTAGACGATTCATAATCATTTCTGATAAAGTGTCAAACTCTTTGACCACTTTGTCAAACCATATTTTCCGACTCCTTGATGCCTCGCATGTTTTATATTCGCTCCCACTGACCTTGAAAACTCTCTGGTCGATTCAGATAAGTTCGTTCTAAATCACATTTAGAAAATAGACTATACATGAATGCTCCAGTTTTCATGGTCATCATTAGCATTTACAACGAGTTGGGTCCGAGTAGATCCGTACACATCTATTGGCAAGATAGTTTCATCATAATCCATTTATAGGAGTTAGGATGATAACCGTTCTCAACCAATATAAGTTGTACTTCACTATTTTCTTTCTACACCAATCTTCTAAACTCGAAGATTCACTTGCAACCAATAAGAAACACTTTCTTTAGGCACATAAACTAAAGTCCATACTTTATTTACGTGCACGGGCCCTTTTCGATTGCATCAAGCCATTTCAAAGAGTCACTACTCTGAATGGCACCTTGGAAGTTGTCTAGGCCATCATCAACTATGTGTCTTACTCGACTCTTCGTCTTACGAGACTCGAGTAATCCTTTAACTTCCTAACGGTTGATTTAATGAATCGCTTATTGATAAGGTCCTCATAGAAACTTATAAAGAACCTAGGCATTACTATCTGGGACTTAACCTAGAGGGAGGATTATAACTCAAAGTCAGTTGCCATGCATCACACCATGTCTAACAAAGTGCGATTCATGCTCTCAACACACCGATGTGTTAAGAGACTTGACCTGATAGAAAATCACATTTTCTTTTACGCAAGATTTATAGAGCTAAGTATTTGACTCTTCGGTCTGATCGAATCTGTAACGGTCAGTTTTCATCAACACAACAATTTACGTGTTTAACCTATTAAACTATTTTATAATGGTTCGTCAGGAGTTTTATGATTTCAAAATTTTCTTATAAAAATATTTTGAAGTATCAAACTATTTATGGAGTATTTTAGTAAGTTCGGGTTTCATCAAATATATCTAAATAATTGGATAAAAATTCATTTTCACCCATTACTGTTTTGGCTTAATGAGTTAATTTTCTATACAAACATCATCAAAACGTTTTCAAACTTCTACGTTATCATCCTATCATTTAGGGCTTCCCACATTAATTTCGTAATTTTCTGAAGTCAAATCAATAGAGAACCCGCAAACCCGCTTCCTAAATGTTTTGGCCCCAAACTCGTATCTCCGTAGCTCAAACCCGGAAACAGACTTTGTATTCGCGATCCTCGTGATGATACGATCACGTGGCTATATTTTCGTAATCGTAATTTTGTTTTTACTAATGTTACTAATTACGTCTGCTAATTATGTAATTACATATCCTAACTAATTTTACCTTAATCTGTCGGCATCCCCCCAAATACTCATCTAATTTTAGTCAAGGATTCTTAATTACCCTAATTAATGCCTGATAGTCGTTCATGAATCTAAAAACCTATTTAAACTCCCTTAACCTTTCTTCTTCCTCCCAGCATTCTCCCCCTACTCCAGCGAAGCTCCGGCCAACATTCCGGCCAACTCCAGTGAGCCTCTCCCTCCTCCTCCATCCTCCATCCTTCATTCTCCTTTATCAATCCCTCTCCCCAATCTCTCTCTTTCTCTCTAAAAATCAACACCAAACCCCATGAAACCCACCATGGCCACCTCCAGCCATGGCCAACTCTGGCGACGGTGACCCCTCTGGCAGCGACCTCCACGTTCCCCTTGACCTCCTCTCCCTTTATAACTCTCTCTCCCTCTCTCCCTCTCTCCCTCCATTGATTTCCATTAAGGGAATCATCAAACACGAAAAAAAACTGGGCATTTTTTCGCCGGCCGGCCAGGTGGCCGGCCACACCCCCTCTCCTCTTGGTCCCTTACTCCTCCTTGGCTCCTCCATTGATCAACCTGCAAGAAGAAGAAGGAAGAAGAAGATGAAAAAAAACAAAAAAATGAAAGTTCAAAAAAAATTCACAGTTTCAAATGAGTGTGCTGCCACTCATTTTGTGTTGCCTTTTGAAAAATGAGTGTGTTGCCATTCATTTTGTGTTGCCTTTTGTAGGGAATGAATAAGAGGAGAGTTAGAATTGAATGGAAATTAAAAATAGAAGGGTGGGGGGGAGATTTCGTGGTGAGATTTTAGCTAAAGTTTTTAGAGATTTAGAAATTGTTTTTGTATTCTAATTTTTCAAATACGTGTATACATGTACGTGTGTCTATACACGTAGTTGTAACTTCGATTATTATATTAATAAAATTCGGTGCGTGCGTGTGGTGTTTGTAGGTAGATATCCCGGGAAGACACCGACTCCCGAATACGGCACGAGACCCGCCCAAGGAACCAGACTACAACCGGTCACGACCACAAGCAAGTAAATACCGTATGTGTGTGTGTGTGTTGCAAGATATTAACTGATTTATGTGATTGTTGTACACGCGTTGGATGTACGAAATGATGGGACTATAAGGCCATACGGATACAGATACGGTTAATGTGATACAACAAGGGTTTTGGGGTAGTCTTGAGCTACGAGGTGTGCGGGAGTGACCGGGTCCACCCTTATTTGGTAAGTTGTACCATCACCCTGCAGGGGATGGTAGGTAGATATTCCACGGGTTGCTACGTGGGGTGGGTGCACTTATGGTTGCATATCGTGCACTCGAGCTAAGGCTGATGCACTACCTTGTTTGTTTACTATACCACTATTGCTGACTTGATACCACTGTTCGACTGACTAAGTCGATATTACTTGAACGTGGCAGAGTGGTATAATAATAAGCGGTCTTAAATTACTATCGGATCAGTGTCTAGAAAGGAATGGGAAGGGGTTGTCAACCAAAGGACTTGTCCTACGGTCATAGAAGTGACAAGTGCATTCAAGCTCTGACTGCCTAGCTGGTTTGGGAGTTAAGTTAGACTTCTTATTATTATGCATGCCTACACTATTAGATAGTCAAGCGATGTTTGTTACCTCTTGTTCATTCATTACATTGCCTTCTTTACTTTCTGTTGGTTATTACTTGCCGCTTAGCGCTGACATGTATTTCATTGTTTTCTTTAAAATGCATGTCAGACTACGAGCCGACGGAGTACGTGGAGTACTACACTGAGGACGATCCTGTGGACCAGGGATCACAGGACGTTACTGAGCCTGCGCCTGCAGAGGAGTAGGAGTCTCCGATTCGACCACAACATCCGCTTTATACCACCGTCAGTGTGCTTTCCTCACCGTCAGTGTGCTATTTACTTTCGAGTACTGTACTTTACTGTCTGTCGAGTCGTTGTAGGCCGTACTATAAGGTCCAGTCCTATACTACTTTTCATCTATTGGATAACAAAGATGGTATGTGTTGTTTCTCTGAGTCTGCATGACAAGAACTGCCTTTGATGAAATTACTACAGACGCTTATTGTGCATCGAGCAAGGAAGAAAGAAGGAAAAAAATTCCTCCTTGCTTTATGCACATGCGGACATTCGTTGCGTCCTCGCTCCCGGGTATTATGGGAAGCGGGGCGTGATAGGTTTCTGTGGTGGCCCATGCAGGTCGTGCAAATACTCAGAGTAATACATGCATCTTTACGATCCTAAGCTAACTGGGTACATATTGACTCAGGTTTATTGTTTTGCAGCATGGCAGGAAGACCAAACACCTGCAACGAAAATGGCACCAATGGAAACGGTGCTAATGCAAATGGTGCCACCAAGATATCTGCAGTCATTGGAGTGATAAGAAAAATGTTGGAAATACAACACCAGATGCTACAACGGCGACCACCAACACCACCACAACCGCTGAACCGGGGGTTAAGCAATTCCAGGAGCTTCGTTTGGAGACTTTCTCTGGAAAGGAAGGGCCAATGGAAGCTGAAGAATGGGCCCTAGCCACTGAAGACAAGTTGAGCGCTGCTCTCATCTCTCAAGCAGGATGGGTTGAAGTTACAAAACTGCAACTGACTGATAATGCTCGAAGCTAGTGGGATTGTGAAGAACGATGTCTGGTTAAGCCTATCTCTTAGGGCATGTTCCGAGAAAGGTTCAATGCCCAATATTTTTCTCCATCAGCCAAGAGAGAACTCCAATGGCGCTTTGCTAATTTGAAACAAGGCAATAAGACTGTTGATGAATATGAGGCAGAGTTCTCAATGCTCAGTCGTTTCGCTCCGCACATGGTCGAAAATCTAGAAGACTGTGCCTATCAGTTTCGTCAAGGCCTAACCCCCGTGTTCAAGCCTCGATGACTTCAGTGAAGCTGACTACTCTTGAGGATGTTTTGGAAGCTGCACGGAATCATGAAACAGTTGCACGACTTGACAAGGGATTTCAAGTTAATACAGGCAAACGTCCGATTGAACCTACCAAGAACAACTTCTGCACTACTCAGGCCACCAATTTCAAGAAGCCAGCAGCTCCGGCCAATACCAAATCCACTATGGTGTGCCACTACAGCAACCGTGTTGGACACATCAAGAAGGACTGCTGTGTGTTCTTGAACCTGTGCATAGTGTGTGTGGGCATCTTGTTGGGGTTTTAGCGGACCCCCAGAGCTCGGATCTGTGTCCGTCCGACTACCACATGGGCACAAAAGCGCAGCGGAAATCGAAAATCAAAATTTTCTAGACTAGCTAAACTATTTAGCTAGGCTCTGAGGGAGCCAGAACCTAGCCCGATCAATGCCAACTTGGGGTGGATCTGACCACCCCAAGAGGAATCTACTCTAAAGCGACTAATTAATCTTTACACTAAAATTACTTAACCACATACCTGGAATCTTGGCCCTGGAGCAGGCAAGATGTACCGCACCGTCTTCAGAAGCTCCTCGTAGCCGAGCCGCTTTGACTCGATCCGCCTGAGCCGCCTCGCACCCTCGCACCGATCCGCCCAAGCCGACTTTCGCCTCCGAGCCGATCACACGCGGTAGAAAGTTTCACTTGAGAAGAACCCGCGTCTTAGACGTCTGAATCAAGATCCAAACCCCCTTCGTAGTCTTGCTAGGACTACTCTGGAGAATAGGTAGAGAGGGAGAGAGAGAGAAAAGTTTAGTTGATGATCGAGCCTGCTCTAAAAGTCTGGAGCTACTCGATCGATGACTTGGAGTGTTTTCAACGAAGAGAGTGCACCCCCTATTTATATAGGGAGTCAGCACTCACTCCTTCGTTGCGAGCAATGTGGGACTTTGCAAAATGGGAGAAAAATCAATTAAGATAATTTGGCTTAATTTCAAGTTTAAGTGAGCTTTTCATAAAAGCAAACTTTAACTAATTAATTCTCTTTGCACATTAAATTTTAGACACCAAACAAGCTATCAATCCAAAGAGCTTCGAATGGTGAACGCGTAGGAACCGACGGCGATGAATTTCGACTTCGTTTGACCCCTCAAACAATTGCCCAAAGTTGGGCAAACAATCGATTTTCGTAGCCGTCATTTGGGGTTTCAAAAAACCCTAAATTGACTTAAGTTGCGGGCGCGCCCGCTAAGCTTAGCGGGCACACCCGCCCAAGGGGGTAATGGCGGGCCGCACGCCCGCTGCAAGCAGCGGGCGGGCCCCGGCCCACTGCTGCAGCAGGTGCCCGCCCGCTGCAGCCAGCGGGCTGCACCCGTTTGCCTTTGCCTATGGGCTTATTAGCCCAGTGGGTCTAACCCACTACGCCTTGGATTGTTTTCGCGTTTCCGGGCTCGTTTGAGCTCCGATTTGGACACGGTTTGAACCTGTGTTTAGACCGGGACGATCCTGTCATCCAGGTAACCCCCTTCCAATATATTTGTTCCTAATAAATTTGTCGTAACCAATTTACGACACGTTTAATCATAGTTTGCATCAAATGCAACGTTTGTCCATATTGCTAGTGCGACTAACTTTCACAACAAGCTTTTGTGAATATCATCAAATGATATCTCTCTCTATTTTATCTTCCTATTACTAAGACACGGACACTACTCGGTGTGAGACCATACAGCCTGACCTTACTACAGGTTGGGGCTCGGAACCCCTAGACGACAGTCACTACGAGCAGTAGCTCAGAATCATCATAACATGATCGACCCTTTGACAAAAGCATCATTGGGTATACATTGGCTGTGTCAGTGATGAACTCCGTTAGCTGTAGTCCCTTCGTCAAGACTGTGTTCTTGTTGGCCTAGGATGTGGTTTACTGTCAACCCTATTAGACAACATTGGTCAGTATACGGCAGTCTCTATTGTATACACGTTGTACTTCTTACAACGCACCCCGGCCGAGGATTAACATAAAGACCGTACTGAGCCTGTAGCACTAACTTCCCTTTAACAGAAGTGACGAATCCCATCTTAGTCATCTACTCGTCTCGAGAGCTTCGAGTGCAGCTCAACCTAAGATCTTTCAGCAGGCCTAGCCTCGAAGCTAGATCATAGGTCTAAGCTACACTGTTCACTCACAGGTTTGTACAAATGACTTCTGGTCTTAAGGACCAGCTAACCTATCATCACCCTAGAGTTATTAAAGACAGTTCAGTTAAAGTCAACCATTTAATAACTCTTATGTGGTCGTTCAGTGAACTCATTCTCTAATGAGCACCTGTGTCTCATCTCCGACTTCACCAAGTCGACTGACTATGAGATCATCATTACCCTAAGGTAAGACTAAGACACAATGGTCTATCCGATGTGTCGATATCCAGTTCTCGACACATCTATGACCATGAACCGTTTAAGACTTACGTTCTATTCGGTCACTTACTTACTCATAATCGAGATCTCATCTAGATACGTAAGGACCTAACTATAAGTCTATTGATATTATCTAAGTATATTAATACGAACTATTTATACTTAGAATAATAGGTACCATATACGGTATGAACAAGACGTATACTTATGGATAAATGCCTTATGGGCATATATTCTCCTACATCTCCCACTTGCACTTAGGCTATTTATCTCGGTATCTCATACCGCTATAGCATATCAGTCACATTGACATTTATATGACAAACCTAAGAGTGGTTTTACTAACTAGTATCTACAACGAATTTAAGTGGATTAATCAATACATCTCTTGATCACACAGGGTTGATCCTTTGAAAAAATGATCTGGATCAATTTTTCCTATCTTTGTATAGCTAACAATTAGCTTATACAATCTAGATGTAGGGTCTAACATTATAATCTATAAGTCAGTCTCAGCTCATTCCACTTTCTTTGTGTCAATATGTCAAGTACATACATGACACCCTGAGTCTCTATATATTCGATTAAATCAAAACAATTTTGATTCAATGTTCTATATAGATGATTTATTTAAGGTGGAAATCCTTTTTACTTAGTCCGAGAGATCGGAACCAAGTATACGAGCTGGCTCCCACTGACTTTAAGAATTACCTGGTTGAATACTTCAATATTATATCTAAATCATATTTAGATTATAAATACGAAGATATAACCATTTTATAAGTGCTTTTGATGGAATGTACTAGTGTCAGGTTCGGTTTGACAAATGAGTCAAGTCAAGATCGGTTTAAGGAATCTTGACATTGACTCGCTCAATCAAACGTCCTACATTGTACTTTTCCATTAACCAACATTTAATATTAACTCTTTAATAACTAAATGCGGTTTATTAAGAATTAATCTTAACATGCGTATAATTGTGATCGCACACAATTTATACGTCCTTGGAACCTATACTTAACTACCAATTGACTATAACATTAAGTCAGCTCAAAAATCAACATTTTCCAAAGCTTCGCATCATCATTCGAGAATTTTCGCAACCATCTCAGAAAGCCACAATCACAGAAAATTTAAGCCAATCAAATTTCAACTCAACAAAAACGCAATTTCGGAGACATTCATTAAAACAACGGATTCATTAAGATGAACCGTAATTTGTTTATCCCATAAACTTTGAGTGCAGAACAATCAATCATTGTTTTCAACTTTCAAGAAATGATACAATTTATTAAACTAAGATTAGTATCATCTCCTTCTTGATCATGTCTCTTGAAGTCGTTGAACGGCCCTAGCAGCAACGATTGCTCAGATTGCCGACCGTCCTCCGCACTTCTCCCAATCTCCGCTTCATATCAGCCACCTGTATACATTACACAGATGTATTTTAGTATCTCATACTATATGATTGGAAATAATTACGTTTTATTGAATTGAATTTGTACCTGAGGTGGAGGCATCCGTATGCCCCTTCTTCTTCTTTGCAAGATAGATCTTACAGTTCCTCTTCTAGTGGCCAATCTTGTGGCAATGGAAGCACTCAGATTTCGACGGGGCCCCTTTAGTCTTTTTCTTCCCTTTCTTCGCCTTCGCAGGTTGCGGGACCTGCCTCTTCTTATCCTTGCCTTTCGGCTGGTCGGAAGAAGCAGAGCCAACAACCAATGCAGTCGGCTTCTTCTCAATTTCCTCAAATTGCCTAAGCATATTGAGGAGACCAGGAAGATCCGTTTCAAGACTGTTCGTTATAAAACCAGTGATGAAAGGCTTAAACTCAGGAGTCAAAGACTTTAGGATAATGTCTATGGACATCTCATTGTCCAGGACAAATCCTAACTGGGTGACGTCCTCTACGTACCCGATCATCTTGATAACATGATCATGTATGGGCCATGCCCCCATCTTTGTGCCCCAGCGGTTGCTGGTGGCTTCGAACTTGGCAGCTCGAGATCGCTTGCCGTATAACTCTTGTGCATTGAGAAGCATACTTTGAACATCCATATGTTCATGCTTCCTCTGCAACTCGTTACTCATCGAAGCCAGAGTAAGGCACCTGGCCTTCTCTGCATCCCTCTGGTACAATTTGTAGGCTTCCTTTTCCTCGAAGGTCGAATCTTCATCAGGCTTATCCGGAGCGTCCTCGAACAGTATGTATCCTATCCCGGTTAGGGAAAGGACCAACTGATGTTCCTAAGCCAGTCTTTGTAGTTCGTTCCATCGAGCACGTTCTTCTCAACCATATATCTATGACCCGAATCCATTCTGCATTTTATAGATACTTTAGTTAGTATTAGTTTGTAGTATAGTTTTAATGGTTTTTATAAAACTATATCCTCCCACTAAATTTATTAAAGCCATAATAATAAACAATTTATTATAAAATAACATTTGTGAGAGAGGGATCCGACTACCCCGAGTCTGACAACCTTGAGTGTATCTCAACAAGTTGTCCGACTCTGCAGTCGGTAGATGAACTCGTCGTCAATCATATTAACTATGATTCCCTATCGATTTTTACCCCTAGTCATTTGTGATCATGAGTGTGCTCAATCGGATCACAGTGGCTAGCCTAGTCGGACCCTTGTTTTCGTGTCTAGCCTGACTTGCCCCGCCGCTTGGTGTATGCACGACACGTTGGTTTGGGTCAGGACTTAGACTACATTCTTGGTTAGATTTACGCTGATGCTCGAAGGATGAGACAACGGTTTTAGTCAGGTCAAGATGTCAATCAAGAAATCGGTTTCTATAAGATTGACATATCACGGCTTGAGCGTAGCTTAACAACCGTAACATGTTTCTTACAGTTGCCAACTCCTAAAACAAGGAGGGCTACGATTTATCTTGAACAAGATTATTATCGTATTGACTTAGGTATAGTCGATGGACTTTCATAGTCATGAATCGACTCCTTGCGGTCCAGCGGACGCGGCCAGGGAATTGACTAAGCCAGGACCACTTGTTACCCAGTCTAGCTAGGTTGGTCCAGCAAACTTAGCCAAGCACATTGACCGACATCATGATTCATTGAAGGAGTTTTCATCAATTCTATGTTATCCAAACAACTAAATGGCTTTTAATTAAGAAAACTAGTTATTCCGTATCAACTAGTGGATCCTAAAATTCGAAATTTTATGGATTGGTTGAACAATTTTTATTAAGTCCCTATCAACTATAAGGTCTATTCATTCAACGTGCTACCCCAATCTAATTAGGATTTTATAAAACAATTCAACATTTGTCTTTTATGAAAATCATCAATTAAATGTTTTAATGAAATGATTTACAAACAAAGGGACTAACCTAATCTGGTATTAGATTTTGATGTTGTTTTGTTTTATCAAACATAACATGTCACTAGTTAATTAAAATTTCATCACATAAAATTTTAAACATTTAATGGCTAACCTAATAAGGTTTATGAATACATTATTCAATATGTCCATTAAAATTGAAACAACTAATTTATCCGCATAAATGAAAGTTTCATATTTATGACATATAACGAGTATTTGCAAGTTTAAAATTATCTACATAATAAAACACGCAAATCTAAAATTTAACAATTAAATTCGAAGATAAAATTTTTAAAGCTCCAAAACATTTTATCACATAAAACTAGGTATAAAATTATTTGATAATTCTAAAACCTAGGCTTTAAAATTTTAATCAATTATTTCTAAAATTGAAATATCGCATAAATAATTTTAGAAACTTATATGTAATTTAAAAGAAACTAATTTATCTTTCATCTCATGAAAATAAAGTATTTCTATAATTTACATATCCTCTAAACAATTTTAAAACACTTTTAAAATCATTAGAAATAGATTTAAAAGCTATCAAATAAAGTTTTTAAAATTTCTAATCTTTATGTAAATTAAGAAAAAATTAAATTTCAAAAATAAAATATTTCTTAAAATTACATAAACATTTAAATGCTCGGAAAATTATTTATATCTCATAAAAAACTTTTATAAAGCATTTGAACATTCGAGATTCATTTAAAATTATCACATAAAATTAAATCATCTCAAAAAGAATTTCAGTGTTGTAAAAACAATTTTTAAAACACAAAACAATTTTAAACTAATTTAACATAAAGCTAAAATAGTTTGTATGTTCAAAATTAAGCAATTTAAAGATTTAAAAAAAGTCGTTACAATAGATCTATAGCATAACCTAGCTCTGATACCACTGTAGGGTATCACTCTGATATCATTGCGACGCTGTTAAGGCCCATCATCCATGTCACCCTAGGCCCGTCACAAGATACCTCAGAACTTGTTTTACGGCATGCCTCTTGACAACGCCCAACCTATCAAAGATCTCCATCTTATCAAGACTTGGTACAGTAAGAGCGATTACTTCGGGTCAGCTCATAACCCGAGAACCCGTACTCAAGATCAACAAGCTCTGATACCACTGTTGGGGTTTTAGCGGACCCCCAGAGCTCGGGTCTGTGTCCGTCCTAAGTCAGACGGACCACATGTGCACAAAAGCACAGCGGAAATCCAAAATCAAAAATTTTCTAGACTAGCTGAACTATTTAGCTAGGCTCTGAGGGAGCCAGAACCTAGCCTGATCTATGCCAACTTGGGGTGGATATGACCATCCCAAGAGGGATCTACTCTAAAGAGACTAATTAATCTTTACACTAAAATTACTTAACCACATACCCGGAATCTTGGCCCTGGAGCAGGCAAGATGTACCGCACCGTCTTCAGAAGCTCCTCGTAGCCGAGCCGCTTTGACTTGATCCGCCTGAGCCGCCTCGCACCCTCGCACCAATCCGCCCGAGCCGACTTTCGCCTCCGAGCTGATCACACGCGGTAGAAAGTTTCACTTGAGAAGAACCCGTGTCTTAGACGTCCGGATCAAGATCCAAACCCCCTTCGTAGTCTTGCTAGGACTACTCCGGAGAATAGGTAGAGAGATAGAGAAAAGTTTAGTAGATGATCGAGCCTGCTCTAAAAGTCTGGAGCTACTCGATCGATGACTTGGTGTGTTTTTCAACGAAGAGAGTGCACCCCTATTTATATAGGGAGTCGGCAGTCGCTCCTTCGTTGCGAGCAATGTGGGACTTTGCAAAATGGGAGAAAAATCAATTAAGATAATTTGGCTTAATTTCAAGTTTAAGTGAGCTTTTCATAAAAGCAAACTTTAACTAATTAATTCTCTTTGCACATTAAACTTTAGACACCAAACAAGCTATCAATCCGAAGAGCTTCAAATGGTGAACGCGTAGGAACCGACGGCGACGAATTTCGACTTCGTTTGACCCCTCAAACAATTGCCAGTTGGGAAAACAATCGATTTTCGTAGCCGTCATTTGGGGTTTCAAAAACCCTAAATTGACTTAAGTTGCGGGCGCGCCCGCTTAGCTTAGCGGGCGCGCCCGCTTAGCTTAGCGGGCGCGCCCGCTTAGCTTAGCGGGCGCGCCCGCCCAAGGGGGCAAAGGCGGGCTGCACGCTCGCTGGGCAACGGGCGTGCGCCCGTTTGCCTTTGCCTATGGGCTTATTAGCCCAATGGGTCTAACCCACTTCGCCTTGGACTGTTTTCGCGTTTCCGGGCTTGTTTGAGCTCCGATTTGGACACGGTTTGAACCTGTGTTTAGACCGGGACAATCCCGTCATCCAGGTAACCCCCTTCCGATATATTTGTTCCTACTAAATTTGTCGCCAATTTACGACACGTTTAATCATAGTTTGCATCAAATGCAACGTTTGCCCCTATTGCTATTGCGACTAACTTTCACAACAAGCTTTTGTGAATATCATCAAATGATATCTCTCTCTATTTTATCTTCCTATTACTAAGACACGAACACTACTCGGTGTGAGACCCTACAGCCTGACCTTACTACAGGTTGGGGCTCGGAACCCCTAGACGACGGTCACTACGAGCAGTAGCTGTCGTCCCTGTTTCAGAATCATCATAACGTGATTGACCCTTTGATTAAAGCATCATTGGGTTTACATTGGCTGTGTCAGTAATGAACTCCATTAGCCGTAGTCCCTTCGTCAAGACTGTGTTCTTGTTGGCCTAGGGTATGGTTTACTGTCAACCCTATTAGACAACATTGGTCAGTATACGGCGGTCTTTATTGTATACACGTTGTATTTCTTACAACGCACCCCGGCCGAGGATTAACATAAAGACCATACTGAGCATGTAACACTAACTTCCCTTTAACGGAAGTGACGAATCCCATCATAGTCATCTACTCGCCTCGTGAGCTTCGGGTGCAGCTCAACCTTAGATCTTTCAGCTGTTCACTCACAGGTTTGTACAAATGACTTCAGGTCTTAAGGACCAGCTAACCTATCATCACCCTAGAGTTATTAAAGACAGTTCAGTTAAAGTCAACCATTTAATAACTCTTATGTGGTTGTTCAGTGAACTCATTATCTAATGAGCACCTGTGTCTCGTCTCTGACTTCACCAAGTCGAATGACTATGAGATCATCATTACACTAAGGTAAGACTAAGACACAATGGTCTATCCGATGTGTCGATATCCAGTTCTCGACACATCTATGACCATGAACCGTTTAAGACTTACGTTCTATTCGGTCACTTACTTACTCATAATCGAGATCTCATCTAGATACGTAAGGACCTAACTATAAGTCTATGGATATTATTTTAGTATATTAATACGAACTATTTATACTTAGAATAATAGGTACCATATACGGTATGAACACGACGTATACTTATGGATAAATGCCTTATGGGCATATATTCTCCTACACATCTGACCATCTTGCCAAGGACTGCCCTCGTCGTACTATCAAACCAGTCAACCCTGTGATGACTTCAGGATCAGCTCAGCAAAAGCCACCCCTGCCTCCTCAGCAACATGCTTTTCAGAATGACAAGCCGAATCCACCAAGGCGTCAGGCATTTACTATGACTGCTGTTGAAGCCGAGACCACTGATCAAGTGATCTCAGGTAACCTCTAAACCACAGTTTCTTACAGCATTCTATATCATATGCTTGATTGGTATCTCGTGCTAATACGTATCCTACCTTAACCTAGGTGTTATCTTAGTATCTACATCTCCAGCTCTAGTCTAGTTTGATTCAGGAGCTTCACATAGCTTCTTGTTGCAAAAGTTTGTGACGGCTCATTCTATTACTATCTGTGATCTTCCAAGATGTTGGAATGTCAACACTGGAAATGGTATAGTAAAGGTCTCTACCAGATGCAAGTCATGTCCACTAGTGGTTTGTGGACGTGAACTATTCGCTGATTTCATGATCATCAGCATAGCCAACTTTGATGCAATACTCGGCATGGATTGGTTAGGAACTTTCTACGCTAACATCGACTGTCACCAGAAGAGTGTAGTGTTTAAAATTCCTGAACATCATGTGTTCGAGTTCATGAATGGAAGTCGTTCGCTTGGTCCTGTTAAGTTTCAGGCCAAGCTGAATGACGCAATAGTTGCATCAATGCATGTTGAGCCTGAAAAACCTTTAGTAGTTCGAGACTTCGAAGACGTATTCCCTGAAGATATTTCGGGATTACCATCAGACCGAGATCTCGAATTCACTATTGAACTCATGCCAAACACTCAACCTATCTCCAAGGCTCCTTACCGCATGGCTCCTGCTGAATTGGAAGAACTCCGGAGTCAGCTCGACGACCTGTTGCAGAAAGGATTGATACATCCCAGTGTGTCTCCTTGGGGTGCGCATGTCTTATTGGTCAAGAAGAAGGATGAATCGAGAAGAATATGCATGGACTATCGAGAACTGAACAAGGTGACTGTAAAGAATAAATATCCATTGCCTCGCATCGACGATATTTTTGATCAACTCGGTGGATCACGAGTCTTCTCCAAGCTGGATCTCAGAAGTGGTTACCATCAAGTGAATGTCAGGAATGAAGATATTCCTAAGACATCTTTTCGGACCAAGTATAGACACTACGAATTCATAGTCATGCCTTTTGGTGTGACTAATGCCCCAGCGGTATTCATGAATCTCCTGAACCTTATATTCTATAAGTTCTTGGATAAATTCGTAGTTATCTTCATCGATGACATCCTGGTCTACTCGAAGAGCGAGGAAGATCATGCCAAGCATCTACAGATAGTTTTGGAGACTCTGCGTCGTCATCAGCTCTATGCCAAGTACAGCAAGTGTGAATTCTAGCTGGATCGAGTAGCCTTTCTTGGACATATAGTTTCGAGAGATGGTATTTCCATCGATCCTGAGAAAGTCGCATCTGTTAGAAACTGGCCGACCCCCGATCAGTTTCTGAAATCCGAAGTTTTCTCGGATTAGCTGGTTATTATCGCCGATTCATCAAAGACTTCTCAAATATTTCCGAGTCGATGACTCGACTGACTAGGAAGGATGTTATGTTGTTTGGTCTGAAGCTTGTGAGCAAGCATTCAAAGGGTTGAAGATGAAGCTGACAACTGCACCAGTTCTAACTATTCCGGATAGAACTGGAGGGTTCGAAGTTTACTGTGATGCATCTGGAAAAGGTCTTGTAAGTGTGCTGCATCAACATGGTCACGTGGTTGCATATGCTTCTCGACAACTGAAGAATGAAGAGAATAATTATCAAACACACGACTTAGAGTTGGCAGCCGTCATTTTTGCTCTGAAGATTTGGAGACATTTTCTGTTGGGTGAGCAAGTAAAGGTATTCACTGACCACAAGAGCTTGAAGTATATTTTCACACAGAAGGAGCTCAACATGAGACAACGAAGATGGTTGGAACTCATAGCTGATTATGACATCGACCTCCAGTATCATCCTGGGAAGGTGAATGTCGTGCTTGATGCATTGAGTCGACTACCAACAGTCATGACACTGACGACTCAATGGAGACTTCAACAAGACTTAAAAGAGATGGGAATCGAAGTCGTCTTGCCAGAAGCTACATCATCATTGATGAACATGCAGATTCAGTTTACCATCATCGATCGGATCAAAGCTGCTCAATCTGGAGACGCGAAGCTGCAGAAGATCAAGCAACAAGTTGAAGCTGGTCTACGGACAGAATTCATTATTCATGAAGACGGATCTTTGAGGTATGGAAGTCGCATCTGTGTACCTTCAGGAGAGATCAGGGAAGAGCTGCTGAATAAAGCCCACAGCTCTCCTTACTCCATACATCCAGGTGGTACCAAGATGTACAAAGATCTACGACTGAAACTTCTGGTGGATTGGAATGAAGAGAAGCGTAGCCCGAAGCGTCGCCAAATGCCTCGTATGTCAGCAAGTGAAGGCTGAACATCATCGAGCCACTGTATTACTTCAACCTTTGCCTATTCCAGAGTGGAAATGGCAATACATCACTATGGACTTCATGACTGGACTACCTCGGAGCTTAAAACAAAATGATGTCATCTGGGTGATCGTTGATCGATTAACCAAGTCGGCACATTTCATACCATTCCAAGTAGGACAATCCACAGAAATACTCGCAAAGAAGTATATGGAGGTAATGATATATCTTATACCTTTAAACTCCTTACAGTATACATAGTAATATCTGATTATCGCAGGAAATTGTGAGGCTACATGGAGTTCCAGTGAGCATCGTCTCCGACCGAGACACGAGGTTCACCTCACATTTTTGGAAGAACCTGCAATCGAATCTAGGTACACATCTCAAATTAAACACCGCGTATCACCCGCAGACTGATGGTCAATCGAAGCGTACCATCCATATTCTTGAAGATATGCTAAGAGCATGCATGCTGGATTTCAAAGGATCATGGGAAGATCATCTGCACTTGGTAGAGTCTGCTTACAACAATAGCTACCATTAAGTTGGGATGCCATTGGCGATTGAGAACTTTTAGGTCCAGAGATGATCGTGGAAGCTGTTGATGTGGTGCGTACTTTCAGAGACAAGCTGAGAATCGCACAAGATCGCTGCAAACACTGGGCTGACGCCAAGCGTCGACATTTGGAATTTCAACCTGGAGACCATGTTTTTCTAAAGATATCACCAAACAGAGGAGTGATACGCTTTGGAAAACGAGGAAAGCTCAGTCCGAGATTCATCGGACCGTTTGATGTGCTAGAGCGAGTTGGAGAAGTAGCTTATTGTCTGGCCCTGCCACCATCATTGGAGGGAGTTCATGATGTCTTTCATATCTCCCAGCTGCGTCGTTACATCAGTGACCCCAAACATATAGTCGACCATTCGGAGATTACTATTCGTCCGGATCTCACCTATAAGCAGTAACCGGTGCGGATTATAGACCGTCGACAAAAGACTCTCAGGAACAAAGTTGTTGAGCTAGTAAGAGTAATGTGGCATCATGATTCGCCTAGTGAATCCACCTAGGAACGTGAAGAAGAAATGCGTGAGCGTTATCCTCATCTCTTTTCTTAAATTCCGAGGACGGAATTTTTATAAGGAGGGTAGGATGTAACGGTCTGTTTTCATCAACACAACAATTTATGTGTTTAACCTATTAACCTATTTTATAATGGTTCGACAGGAGTTTTATAATTTCATAAATTTCTTATAAAAATATTTTGAAGAATCAAACTAGTTATGGACTATTTTAGTAAGTTCGGGTTTCATCAAATACATCTAAATAATTGGATAAAAATTCATTTTCACTCATTACTGTTTTGGCTTAATGAATTAATTTTCTATACAAACATCATCAAAACATTTTCAAACTTATACGTTATCATCCAATGATCATTTTGGGCTTCCCACATTAATTTCGTAATTTTCTGAAGTCAAATCAATAGAGAACCCGTAAACCCGCTTCCTAAACGTTTTGGCCTCAAACTCGTATCTCCGTAGCTCAAACCCTGAAACGGACTTCGTATTCACGATCCTGGCAACAATACGATCCCGTGGCTATGTTTTCGTAATTTTTCGAACACGTTTAATACCAGGGGCAAAATCGTAATTTCGTTTTTACTAATGTTACTAATTACCTCGGCTAATTATGTAATTACCTATCCTAACTAATTTTACCTTAATCTGTCGGCAGCCCCCCAAAATACTCATCATGTTTAAATAATTTGCTAATTTTAGTCAAGGATTCTTAATTACCCTAATTAATACCTAATAGTGGTTCATGAATCTAAAAACCTATTTAAACCCCCTTAACCTTTCTTCTTCCTCCCAGCATTCTCCCCCTACTCCGGCGAAGCTCTGGCCAACATTCCGGCCAACTCCGGTGAGCCTCTCCCTCCTCCTCCATCATCCATTCTCCTTCATCAATCCCCCCCAATCTCTCTCTTTCTCTCTCTAAAAATCAACACCAAAACCCATGAAACCCACCATGGCCACCTCCGGCCATGGCCACCTCTGGCGACGACGACCCCTCCGGTAGCGACCTCCACCTTCCCCTTGACCGCCTCTCCCTCTACAACTCTCTCTCTCCCTCTCTCCCTCCATTGATTTCCATCAAGGGAATCATCAACCATAAAAAAACTGGGCAGTTTTTCGGCCGGCCGGCGGCCGCCGACGGCCGACCAGGTGGCCGGCCACACCCCCTCTCCCCTTGGTCCCTTGCTCCCCCTTGGCTCCTCCATTGATCAACCTGAAAGGAGAAGAAGGAAGAAGATGATGAAAAAAACAAAAAAAATGAAAGTTCAAAAAAATTTCACAGTTTCAAATGAGTGTGCTGCCACTCATTTTGTGTTGCCTTTTGAAAAATGAGTGTGCTGCCATTCATTTTGTGTTGCATTTTGTAGGGAATGAATAAGAGGCGAGTTAGAATAGAATGGAAAGTAAAACGAGAGGGGGAGATTTTGTGTTGAGATTTTAGTTAAAGTTTTTAGAGATTTAGAAATTGTTTTTGTATTCTAATTTTTCAAATACGTGTATACGTGTACGTGTGTATATACACGTAGTTGTAACTTCGATTATTATATTAATAAAATATGGGTGCGTGCGTGTGGTGTTTGTCAGTAGACATCCCGGGAAGACACCGACTCCCGAACACGGCACGAGGCCCGCCTAAGGAACCAGACTACAACCGATCACGACCACAGGCAAGTAAATACCGTATATATGTGTGTGTTGCAAGATATTAACTGATTTATGTGATTGTTGTACACGCGTTGGAGGTACGAAATGATGGGCCTATAAGGCCATACAGATATAGATACGGTTAATGTGATACGACACGTGTTTTGGGTAGTCTTGAGCTACGAGGTGTGCGAGAGTGACCGGGTCCACCCTTATTTGGTAAGCTGTACCATCACCATGCAGGGGATGGTAGGTAGATATTCCACGGGTTGCTCCATGGGATGGGTGCACTTATGGTTGCATAGTGTGCACTCGAGCTAAGGCTGATGTACTAGCTTGTTTGTTTACTATGCCACTATTGCTGACTTGATTCCACTGTTCTACTGACTAAGTCGAGACTACTCGAACGTGGTAGAGCGGTATAATAATAAGCGGTTTTAAATTACTACCGGATCAGTGTCTAGAAAGGAATGGGATGGGGTTGGTCAACCAAAGGACTTGTCCTGCGGTCATAGAAGTGACATGTGCCTTCAAGCCCTGACTGCCTGGCTGGTTTGGGAGTTAAGTTAGACTTCTTATTATTAGGCCTGCTTACACTATTAGATAGTCAAGCGACGTTTATTACCTCTTGTTCGTTCATTACATTGCTACCTTTACTTTCTGTTGGTGATTACTTTCCACTTAGAGCTGACATGTATTTCAATGTTTTCTTTGAAATGCATGTCAGACTACGAGCCGACGGAGTACGTGGAGTACTACACTGAGGACGATCCCGTGGACCAGGGATCACAGGATGTTACTGAGCCCGCACCTGCAGAGGAGTAGGAGTCTCCGATTCGACCACAGCATCCGCTTTATTTCATCGTCAGTGTGCTTTCCTCACCGTTAGTGTGCTATTTACTTTCGAGTACTGTACTTCACTTTCTGTCGAGTCGTTGTAGGCCGTATTATAAGGCCCAGTCCTGTACTACTTTTTATCTATTGGATAATAAAGATGGTGTGTGTTGTTTCTCTGAGTCTGCATGACAACAACCTGCCTTCGATGGAATTACTACAGGCGCTTATTGTGCATCGAGCAAGGAAGAAAGAAGTAAAAAAATTCCTCCTTGCTTTATGCACATGCAGACCTTCGTCGCGTCCTCGCTTCCAGGTATTACGGGAAGCGGGGCATAACAGAATCAGTTCAAATACTTCTATCATTGTGTTCTCTATTTTATCATACTTGTGTTTCATCAAGAACACGTGTCGTAATAAAATAAGAACGCCTTATCTCGGCTTATTTAGACTTGGATCCGGTACATCCGAATGTACGAGATTACGAGTTCACCAACTCATTCTCCCACTATCTTACAAATGGAATTTCAGACATCATACCTTTGAGACTAGATTCACTAGTGTCTTTCGACTCATAATACGAGAGGTTAGACCCCTCTTTATGTGACTTGTGAAACTTTGTATCTTCGATACGGCCTATTCTATTTAGCCATATAAGTTTTTTTATTATCTTGCGTATTCATGTATTGACATTTAATACATTATCGTTTATACAAATTACACATTTCTTCAGAAGCAAGGTGACGACATTCACCAAAAAAAATGTTAGACGTCCTCTATAGTCCAAGAAACAACAATTGCTCCTTTTTCCAATACGTATGACAATCTATTTTGTATTACGGTTATCCTGAAGTCGTGACATCAAATATGTCACAATTTCAATCCCTCCTACTTTTGCCTTTTCTAATGATAGATAAAACTTTCTTTCTCAATTGACTTTCCTTAATGCCTTCTTCCTTTTCTAAATCTCATTTAAATATTACACATCTCAACACAAATAATACCCGTGCAAACATCTCATGTATCCAAACGCTTGAGCTTTGCAACCTTGAGTGTGCTCAACAAGTTGCTCGTCTCAAGATCCGGTTGGGATACATAGTTTTGCACCGCTCATACACTCATCTTTGATTCAAACAATTTGATCGAATTTTCGAACCTTGTGGATCGAAACTGTTTTCCACACAACCTTGAGTTAACCCAACGAATTGTATAGAGAAATACGCTTTGAACATAAGTATGTTCAAGCTACCCCTTATAGAGGCGAGTAACAGGTAGCGTGCATTTATTTTGTTGGACCTAGATCTTTAAGGAAATCATGGTCCTTAAGCCTCAGTTTAAGAAGGTCATTTTAATGTCAATGAGAATATAGTTTAGTCTATCAATTAGCATTTGAGTTGATATTCCATTAACCAACCATTTGGACCAGTTAACATATTCTCTTAGGATATTGTGATTTTGATTCCATTGGTAGACATAGAACTAGCCTAGTTTAACATATGTTCAATTCTAAATATAGATAGAATGGCTTTTATCTTACTATATCCTCCCACTATTTTTGCGATCATTTTTAGCCATAATAATGAACGATTAAATTAAATTAAATTAAATGGGAAAGAGATCCAACCACCTTGAGCCTCACAACCTTGAGTGTGCTCAACAAATTGCTTGATTCTGCGATTGGTAGATGACTCTTCATCAATCATATCATATATGATTCCCTTATTGGTTTTTACCCATAGCCACTTTCATGAGTGTGCTCCTCCAAATCACAACGACTAGTCTAGTCGGACCCTTGTTTTTTGTGTCTATCCTAACTTACGCCGGCGCTCGGTGTATGGGCACGACGCGACGGTTTGGGTTAAGTCTAGACTACATCTCATGTATTGAGAAGTTGGTTTCCATAAAGTATCTATGTCATAGCTTGAGTGTACTCAACAACTATGTCAAAGAACATATAGTTGCCAACCTCTAAAACAAGGAGGGTTACGGCTAACCTTGAAGAAGATTTTTAACGTAATTGACTAGACATAATCGATGATGTCACATAATCATAATTCGCATCCTTACGGTCCAGCGGAACATGGTCAGGGATTTGGCTAGGCCAGAATCACTATCTCAAATCAAGTAAGGGTGATCTTCAACACTAGTCAAAACACACTAGACCGGATCATGTTCTATTGAAGGAAACTTATTATTCATATGTGTCTACGATTATAAATGGCTTCATTAAAACTAGTTATTTCTATCAACTAGTTGAATCCTAAAATTCGAAATTATTAGGATTGGTTAATAACTTTGATTAATGTCCTTATCAACTATAAGGATTTTTTTAAAGGTGCTATCCTAATCATGTATTATGTATTTTAAAATTCAAGTTGCAATAATTTTAAATCATAGCCTTTTGTTCGAAATTATTATTAAAACAATTAAAATAATAATCTAGAGAGGGCTACTCTAAACAAGAATTTAATTTGTTGCAACAATTTTTAAATCATAGCATTTCCAAAAATTATCTCATAATTTTCTGGAAGTTTTTAATGGCTATCCTAATAGTCTTTCTTGAATTATCACATAATCAAAATTAACTAATATAACCATTAAAATATTAAATAAACAATTTAGCATGGCATAACAAAGCAATTTAAATTTTATCTCATAAAAATATCTTGCTAAACATGCAACCTAAAATTAATCGCATAAGTTTAAGTTACATCCAAAATTATCACATAATTTTAAAGATTTAATTTTAAAATAAAATTAAATATAAATTTCAAAAACAATTTTTGAAAATAAATGTTGCTTTAAAATGACATTTTTAAAGTTTAAAATAAAACCTCCATCTGATGGAGAAGCATGTCGTATCTCAAACAATTTATAAATTGCAAATCTATAGATCAATGTATACCAATGGCTCTGATACCACTGAAGGGTTTTTCTGGGTCCTTAGGGCCATAAATACGACGTCCGGCCTAAGTCGGTCGGACGAAGTTATCAAAGCAGTAGCGAAAAATAAACTTAAAACAGTTTTAAGTTAAGCCCTAAAGGGAACAAACCCTAACCACGATCTCTAGTATCCCGGGGTTGGGTCCGACCAACCCCTAAGGATAGATCTATCTAAACTATGCAATTTATAAACGCATGCTTAATTTTAAACTACTAACCTCTCACTTCGTTTCCGAATACGAAGCATCGTTTTCGGCAAAATTTCTTTGGCCCTCCGCGTCGCTTCCCCAAGTCGAACCGCGTCCCGAGCCGCATCTCGTCCCGAGCCGAACCGCACCGCACCGCGTCCTGAGGCGAGCAACACCCTTATCGCCGAGCCAACCATGCGTCGAAGAAGATTTCATCTTGAGTGGATCCTTCGTCAAGACTCCGGATCAGATCCGAGTTCCTTCGTAGCTTTGCTAGAGCCCGAACAGGAGCAAGGCAGAAATTTAGGGAGAAAGAGAATATTTATTTTAAGCTCAGATCCGGGATTTCACACGTTTAATGGAGTTACTCAGATCTGAAGCTTGGGACGTGTTTTGAGGAGGGGGTAGTCCCCTATTTATATAAGCAGCTGGCCCCTCCCCTATACTCTATATCTAATGTGGGACTAAAACAAATTTAGGAGAAAAATTAATTAAAGTTTGCATTTCACAAAGGCCAAACTTTGGTGAATTTGTCCTCCCTCACCGTTGGGCTTCGCAAGCGATACAACCTATCAAATCGAAGAGGGTTGAATGATGAACGCGTAGGAAAAAATGGCACTCAATTTCGAGTTCGTTTGACCCTTTAAACAAGGGTCCAAACATGGCCAAAAAAATACCCTTGGCTAAAAAACCAGCCGCCAAGGAATTAGGGTTCAGAACCCTGATGTGGGGCCCATCGTATAGGCCCCACTGCTCTAGCACACCCAGCTGGGCGGGCCCCAGCCAGGCTGGGTGCTGGTGCCCAGGCCCAGGGCTTGGGCGTGGGCACCCCAGGCCTAGGCCTGATGCCTGGGCCTGGCGCCCTGGGCGCACGGGGTTGGCACCCTGGGCGCACGGGGCCGGTGCCAGGTGCATGGGCCAGGCGCCCGGGCCTAGCCCGGCACCCAGGGTGCCCCAGGCCTAGCGCCTGGGCCTGGACGCCCGGGCTCAGCTCAGCTTGGGCTAACCCATGCCCAGTTTAGGCATTGAGAAGGCCTTTTGTTTGTTATTTTGGTTTTCTTGGCTCAATTTAAGTCTGAATTTTATGCCGTTCGAACCTGGATTTAGACCAGAACGTTATCGTCATCCATGTAACCTTTTCCACATGTTTATTATATTAAATATGTATGTAAACAATTTACGACACATTTAATTTCATTTGAATCACATGCAAAATTCCCACAACTATTATAAAAAATCATTTGCATCAAATACAAATGAACTGAGGGCATACATCCCCCAACATAGCCAACTATCGATCGACGGCTCATATTTTGCAGCGACTATTGGGTTATTGTTTTCAAGTTTCACTTGATCTTATTGGACTTTTACCATCGTATTTCATTTAAACTCATTAGATAGAAGTTATCTTGACCATCCATTTCACTTATATGGCTTGGATTTCATTCTCTTCAAGATAAAACCCTAGAATTTTACAATAACCTTTCATCTCTCTCATCTCTCTATACCCCCTAACTCTCAAACCTACTCAAAAAATTTTCACTTTATTTAAAAGCTTCAAATGATTTCTTGAAGATTTTTGGTGGAGTTCTCATCCTCTCTAGGTATACACATCTCACTTTAGCTCTATATTTTCGTAGTGCTTCATTTACATCATGGATAGGCATAGAGTGCCAGTCACCAAGAAGAAGAGATCAGCCCCAACTTCTTTCCAACCCTTATAAGCACTCTCAGAGACGGAGATCATTATCACATATCTTAACAAACCTGACTTAATCTTTAAATTTGACCAAAACTCTAATAAAATCATTCTTCAAGAGAGATTTGTCAGAATTAAGGATTTGGAGAATTATGGGATTGATAAGATCTTAGAATTTCAAGGCCTCGACTACCTATTTTCTTTCGTTAGTTCATGTCAGTGTTATCCAAGACTCGTGAACGTATTCTACACCAACATGGCCACAGATAGAACCTCTGTAGGTGCTAGGTTCACCACCAAAGTCTTAGACGTCTAGATGACTCTAGACACCTATGGTCTAGGTCGTAGATTGGGTATTTCTAGCTCTGGAGCACTTCTACGAGAGATTGTTATAAATGATGCAAACATTCATAGGGTAATATATCTAGAAGGTATGTCATATAGATACTTCCTTCATCTTCACTAGAGGAGTGGACAAGCTTCTTCTTTTTCTTCTTGTCCTTTTCCTTGACAGCTTTGAAAGGAACTTCCTTTTGCTTTGGCTTCTCATTGTATCAAGGAACTTGCACACTTTCCTTCTTATGTTGAAGCCTCATTTCATATGAAATCAAATTACCGATGCAATCCTCACAAGTATATCTTGACATGTCATTGGATTCTTCAATACAGGTGACCTGCGACTCCCATTCTAGTGTTAGTGAAGACAAAATCCGTCACCCTATCTCCCATCGAGATGACCTTTCCTAGAGCTTCAAGTGTGTTCACAATTTCCGTGAACCAAACATCCATGTGATGTTTTCTCCCTCCTGCATTTTGAAAAGTTCATACTTAGATTGAAATACACTTACTCTTAATCTTTTAATCTTTTAACCTTTGAAGTTCCTTCATAGGTGAGTAAAGGATATGCCTAATTTCATTCGCTGATTTGCAAGTTGAAATGCAATTTAATTCATTTGCATCCACGGCGTAGTATAAAGCCGACATGTAACGGCCTGAATCCATCAATACATATTTTATTTTATAAATAATAATTTTAAATGAGTTTATGTAATTTTTTAAAGATAGATTGTTTATTTGCGTGAACGATTTTTAAGTATATATTATCAAGAATAGTTTTAAAACAATTATATAAAATATTTTTGTAGCATCAAAATAGTTATAACTCATTTTCATAATTTTAAGAATCATCAAATATTTATAAATAATTTTAATAATATTTTTCTATACAAATATCACTTAAATAGTCCTACTAATTATTTTTCTATATCGATGTTATCAAAATGGTTTCAAACTTTTATAACTAAAATTTTATTATCCTTAACTACCTTCTAAAATTTTAACGTATTTTTCAGAGGTCAAATCGACTTAGAACCTGCAAACCTGCAAACTACGACTGATAACACGTTTTAGCCTAAAACTCGTATTTTCGTAACTCAAAATATAAAACGAGCATTGTTTTTATGATCCTCGCGACGATACGAACCTGTGGCATTTTTTCTGAATTTTTTCGGAGTCATATGTGATAATAAAATAATAAAATAATTATACTATTTAATAATTACAATTAGTAATTAACCTACTTACCTACTTACCTCAATACGTCGACGACAGCCCCATAGAGATTCATGCATCTCGTTTAGTCAATAACCCTTAACCATCCCATTAAATGACACTAATTAATACTTATATTATTATATAATATTTCTAATCCTATATAAATCCATCCCCAACCCCTCCTCTCCCTCACACAGCCAAAGGCTCATCCCACATGCATCCTCTCTCCTGTGCTCTCCTCCCCTACTCCACCACCTCAGGCTGAGCACCATCCTCCTCCTTCATCACCACCACAACCATCATCTTCGTCTTCTTATTCCCTCACAAGCAAAACACCCATTCCCCGAGCCACAAAATCCATGGCCAAAACATCCCAACCCAAGCCCCTCCGGCATTGCAACCGCGGCTCCGCCCAAGCGGCCTCTGCCGACGGCCCCGACAGTTCTGCCGCCCCACCATGAAGTCGACGAGCTTCCTCCTGCGGCAAACAACCGTCGGCGAGCTTTGAAAACAGCCATACGAGAAAAACTGCTGCCGCCCGCCGCCGCTGCCGCCCGATGTGCGTGTCCCCGCACCGCCACGTCATCGTCCCACGCCGGCTGCCACCCTCTACTGACCACAGTCACCCGCCAACGACGAGAAACCCCCACAAACCCATCGCTGCTGTTTCTCGTGTGAAAGAGTGAGGAAGTTGGAGGGGAGAGAGAGTTACAGATAGATAGAGAGAAAATAGAAACTAAAAATATAAGGGCCAAAAAATTTATAGGAAACACCAGAAAATCCAGCGTGTCGCCACGAATGCGTTGATGCCAGTTTCGTTAAAATCAGGCAAGTATTTCTCTCATAATGAATTTTTGAAGTTAAATGCTATTTTTGCCATTTTCACTAAATAAATTATTTTCATCAATTTACACGTAAACTTAATTACACAAAAAATATATATTATACTACTAGTTAAGACGATTAATTTGACATTTTGTGTATAGAATTCTGATGTTTAGTTTTCTCTAAATAAATTGTGAAGCAACTTTAGAAATTCATTTTTAAATGCAAAAATCAGTTTTTGGGCTTTTAAAATTAATAAAAATGCTTATAATTGTTTAAAAATTATGAAAAATTTCTGTTATGCTTAGAAAATTATTTCTTGCCTAAATACGCGCATGTGCTTTATTTTAAATATTTTTAGATTCGTTTTATATCACAACTGCCTAATTCAGTTATTTTGATGGCACATATGATGAGCGTGACGTGAAGTTGGGGACCTTAGAGAGCTTGTTAGAAGTGGGTGATAGGCTTACTAGTCTTAGGACCTTGATTTAGCTAGTTCGAAAGGTATGTTACCCTAGTTACATTCTTCATTAAACTAGATGTAGTATTCAAATAAACGACGACGATGACTCGATAATAAATAACAAACACGTCTTCACCCCGATTATTTGTCGGCGGTGGCTATCTAAACCGACCATTGTGTCCAATTTAATTCGATGATGATTCTTTTGAGGGTCTCACTAGTGGATCGTAGACAATTCATTGGTAACTCACGACTGTGGTTCAAGCAAGTCTTTCACCAAAGATGTTAGCAAGAACTCCGTGTTCCCATTGCCAGCTATGTTAATGTTGCTGGGTGAAAACTGCATCAGAGTTATGGTATCGAAGGCAGAGAGTGTACGATTTTGCTGTATTGGGGGTCTTAAGTATATTGGAGCGGGGGCTAGCAAAGTAACTGGAACCATTCACGTATGTGGGATATCAATTATAGTCGCACATAGGCCAGACAAAAGGATTTGAGAGGGTATAAATTGGGAATGGGTATCTCCATTGGTATGATGCCTTTTCATGAGAGCTCAAAAACAAAATCATGCTGGCCTTGTGAATGCTCAAAGTGGACAATATCGTATCAAAGTGGATATATTGACATTAAATGCAGTCTAACGGACATATACTAGACGGCTGAGAAGACTTCCCAAACGTCTGGTCCACTGCTCAGATGTTTGGCACATAGGCATCAGACGCCTTATTATATAGACAGTGAGCAACACTTGGTCACTATAATAGTTGGTCTGATTGCCCAGGCGTCTAATGCTCATCATCCAGATGTCTGGTAAACTGTTCAGACGTCTGGTAATACAACTTCAGATGCCTAATCAAGACTGACTGTAGAAATGAGCTATTGGAAATATTTGCACTAATTTTTCAGACGTCTATGTATGTAATCTAGACGTCTAATTTTTTCAGTCATCAGAGGACGAGTTACTAAACATTCGGCTAGAATTATTCAAACGTTTGGAGTTCATCATCCAGTCGTCTGACCATTTATTCAGACGTCTGGAATAAGAACTTCAGGCGTCTGATCATGATAGGGTTTTGGAGAACTAAATGCATATAGGCACCAGGCTTCTGGAGGCAAAGCACCAGACATCTGGGTGGGCTGAAAAACTCTTCTTTGAGTTTATGCAAGTTCTAACCCTATGACACCTCATGATATATGATCTAAAGTGTTTTGTGAGTGTCATGAGTGATATTCTAATGAGTCTATTCAAGGCTTAACATGCTAGTTCAACTAAGAAGTAAAGAAAGAAGGTTTACATATTTATCCCCTTCACTTCCTATTGAAAGCCTTGAAGACTTCCTTTGAGCTTGTGAAGTCCAACACTTTGACTTCCTTGATATCACTGTTTGATGAACATAAAGCTTTGTTGAGTTCAATGCTTTGACTTCCTTGTGTTCACTCTTTGATATCCATGCTTCATTGATTGATGTCCTTGAATCAATTGTCTGAGTCTTCTTGTTCATTTGATATGACGTTAACTGTATTGAGGATGCTCTTCTTAACTACAAACCATGGGGATTAGTCATAATTGATTATGTTTGTTTATCATCAAACCACATTGGGGGATCAAATATTCAACAAGAATCTCATGCTAGAATATCTTGTTTGAAACATATACTTGATACACCTGGCACTTCACTAGGGTTTGGGGTAACTCATTGTAGAGAGAGTGTGGAGGTGACTAGAGTCACCTCCCATGTCCTGTCCTGTCCGTTTCAAAATTGTATTCTCTCGTCATGTTTTAAAAAGTATGCTGTGTAAAGACCGTCTTACCCTTGCAATACTAACAACAACACACTAAAGGGTGGGTGAATAGTGTAATGGCACAAATTGTGTATTTAAAATTAAACTTGCAAATGCGGAATTATAAATGCAAGATGAATTTAAACACCACAAAAATCCAAATGCAAACACAAGATATTACCCTGGTTCCCCAAACTTGGGTACGTCCAGCCACACCAAATATTCACTATAATCCTACACAAGGTAGTGAATACAATCCCAAAAAGAGATACCTCACATAGAGGATTTTGTCCTACACCAGAACCTAACCAACCCTACACGAGGGTCAAACTCCCACACAGAGAATTACTAACTCTCACACGGAGAATTAGGGTTAGTCCTACACTAGGACACCAAACTCCCACAAAGAGAGTATCTAATTCCCACTAAGAGAAGTAGGGTTTCAAAAAACAAAATGAATTAAATAAACTCTTACATATGCCTTGATGATGAACTTACTCATTAATGAATGCAAGGCATGGAAGAGATCTCCAAGTGATAAGATTTGCTTGAAATGCACTTGGATGGTTTTTCTTGAGCTTGACTTCAATGCATGAAGGAGAGAATGAGCTCTAAGAGGGAAATGAGAGAGTTTGAGAGTGGCTTTAATCAATCTATAATGATTTCCAATAGTTCCAAGAAGTTATAATGAACTCAGCCCTCTCCTATAAATAGGAAGCCCAAAGGAACACTCAAACCCAAAGAAAAACCACAAAATAATAAATCACAAATGCTAAATTTTGGCAGTTTACGGCACAGAAAATCGACTAATGAACAACAGACAGTCAACTGGTCCACTGCTATAAAATTCCCAACAGCTATAATCTGAGCCAGTATAGGCGACTGTTGAAGACTACACTGGCATCAGTACAAAGGGCAGGCGCCTGAATATCCTTTGTCAGTCTCCTACTGCAAGAGATGGAAATGAAGCGGAGAAATGTAACTTACGCACTTAGTGTATATAGACGACTGCCTTTACCGGATGAAATACGGGCGAATGTAAACTCTGAATCAGTCGGATGTCACATAATGTGGATAGATGCCCAAAATGCAAGTTACGCACTTAGGCATACAGACGATTGTAGAATAATATGCAGGTGCCTGTAAAATAAACGCACGTCGTCAGTTAGCTCAAGATAGAGTCAAGAAACGTTGACTTGAGCTAATGCACAACAGTCGACTGTAGAAGATTCGACAAGCGTCTGGAATCACACAGTCGCCTGTAAGACCTTCATCAGTCGCATGTTGGAGAGCCAAAGACTCCAATTGAGTCATTTGGCATAATGAACCTATTGGGTTGGATTCTATGATAATCCTAAGGCTCATTAAGATGGTTATATACATATGCATGAATGAGTAGACCATCTATCAAGGCATTACATTAAACCTAGACTCAAAAAGAGAAAAGCAATAAATGAAATAATACATGGATTACATTACTTTTCTTAGAGTCTATGACTTCAACCTTGATGCTCTCCATTATCTCCAAGCTTTGGCACCCTTTGAGTCCCAACTTTGGCATTGCTCCTCTTGATGTCCATTCTTGCACCAAGCATTTAGTCTCCAAAGAAGATATTCTTCAAATATAAACTCTAAGACTAAAACATGAGAGACATTAGAAATAACATAATGTTGTGATCATCATCAAAATAACATTGGTATGAAACACCAATACTCAACAATCTCCCAGTTTTTGGTGATGACACACATTATGTAAATATAAAGAAAATAAAGAACGGTACTAATGAGCTCCCTTGCTTATATGCACCAATTGTAAAATGAGATACATAAATGTAATGTTAAGAACAATGGTGACATACAATAGGCATAGATTACATAAACTAATCTCTCATATGAATATCTCTCTCCCCATATAAGATATCGTTGAATCATTGGGACAGCACTCGAGACGAATCGGCTGATGGAGGTTAAGGCCCACAAGAGAAGCCCGATATCGACGCAGTCAAAGCACATTGGCCAGTCGACCGTTGCACTCCCATCACTCAAACGTGGGAGTGAAGGCGGCCTCATAAATAGCGGGAACGTGGGCAACGTTCACTCCTATTAAAGAGAGAAGATCATGGCACCATAATGGGTGACCGTTATCTCCCCAACATCACTAAAAGGACCCATGAGGTCTACAAATACCAAAAGGTTCCAATTTCCTAAGGTACGAGATCTAATACATAGACTCTACTCTTTCAGCTTATAATTCTTGCACTAAAAGAGCTTGCAGCGACAGATCTGAGACAAACCTCCGTGGGTCGATCACAGCTGCTCCAAGCTTTCTCTCTTCCTTAAGCTCCCGTACTAACTTAAGCATCGGATGGGATTTGGGTCGGAACACAGATCCGACCCCCCTGATGTTTCTTTGTGGTGTAGATCACCGAGTCTCGATCTCATGTGAGGGTTGATCCAGAGCTTCCCAGCCGCGATTAATCGATGTACAAGCCGTTTGAGGGTCGATCGAGCATCGCAAACCAATCAACATCCATTAACCGACACTGGTTCTACCAACCTAGGGTCCCACTCCATTCGCCGATGAGGCTCCAACTCAGCACGAAGGGTCCACGTTAGCTAGACAACTGTCTTGGTCATTTTTGGCCTTAACAGTTTAGCGCTGACTGTAGGAAATCGTTAACCAGCTCGACATTCCGAAGTAATCAAAAAGCTATGTCATCTGGACCCAGCAATATTGGACCAATCTAAGGTCCGAAGGAGAAACAAAAAGCCAACAGTGTACTGGTGGATGATGCCGCGGACACTACATCCCCATCAAAGCGACCTACGAAGGCCACCAAAGAACCTAAGGTGACCCAGAAGTAATTCGACCAATTCGCGGAGCAGGTCGACAAGAGCTTCGACGTTCATGCAACCCTGATATGCCAAAGCATGGGAGACCCACCGCTCACAAATGAGTAATTACCGCCTCCAAACCTGACTCTGACACCAACTAGAGGCGCAGCCTTGCTCAGGGACCAGGGAGATTCAAGAGCGGGTCGGTAAGAGATCAGTCTGCACGATACAACCCCCACGTCTCACCAATACGGTTAAAGGGGAATTGACAATCGTGCCTTCGTTCTCCAGGGAGAACCCGGTCCCTCCAACTATAAGGAAGTGACTGGCAACATCTGGATCAAGTAATATACGGGGCCTCCCGGGTTATAACCCTCTCAATCTTACAGGTGGATATGGGAGGAGAGATGAGATCCTAAACCGGTCCTCAGGATCCACTCACGTGTAAGGTGGGGAGAAACGATCTCTACTCGTCCAATCTGTACTTCGACAAACCCCACTGAAGGAGAACATCAACGGTGCTCCTTCTCTTTCGAAGTTCAAACTCCATGCCTTACCAGCTTATGATGGCAGAGGCGACCCGTGGTCCCACATCCGCAAATATCTAAATGTGATGCTTCTTCATGGGGCCGATGAGCCGTACCTCTGGAAATATTTCCATTCTATCCTTTTCAAGAGGGCAAAAGGCCGGTACGACGGGCTACCCGACGACTGTATCGGATCGTTCGACAAATTGGACGATTTGTTCTGTAAGCAATTTGTCGCAGGTAGATGACCCAAGAAGAAGTCTTCACTCCTCTTTTCACTCAAGCAGAATGAGAAAGAGTCTATCCGAGCTTTCGTCCAATGATTCAACGACGAAAGGCTCGAGGTAGAAGAGATGCCAGATGTGATTGTCATCGTGGCTCTCACTCAAGCGGTGCAAAACAAGCACTTGTGAAGGGCGCTCCACCAGTTCCCATCCAACAACCTCGCAGAGATGTTCAATATAACGGATCGTTTCACCATCTCCGAGGAAGCAAAAGAACCGACTGATGGGAAGGGCACGCCTGCCCGTCGGGGAGACACTAGACGGGAAAAGCCAACCCAAGAAACCCCTCATCAAGAATCTCAGGACAAGAGACCGAGAGAGAGAAGCCCTCGAAGCAAGGAGCGTCCAACTCACACGAGGCCAAGCGTGCCCAAGATGGAGGTCCTCGCTTATCCCCCATGGGAAGAACTGGAACAAGAATCTGCCAAGAAAGGCAAGTATGAGAAGAGGAACGATCTCAGGTTCTGCAAGTACCACAACAACTATGGGCACGACACCAACGACTGCTGGATGCTAAAGAAGGAGATTGACGCACTGGTCAAATGAGGACATCCCAAGAACTCAGTCGCCGATCAATCCAGCAAAGAGGGACCCTCAAAGCAGAAAGGCAAGATGACAGGGTCACATGTCACTAAGGTGGTGGGCTAACGAGCTTCTAAAGCTCGAGGTCAAATAAAGAGCATGGGACAAAAGCAACTCTTGACAAAATTCAGAAAGACCTGTACACTTTTTACTTTTTCTCAATAAAGCATGCTTTTCATCAGATGAATTCTGCTTCGAAACAACTTCTTTTCGATAGAGCATTTATGAAATTTTATGAAAAGAGTCCCATCAGACTCCCCTAAAAAGGATCATATCCTTGGGAAAATCTAGATGAACTAAACTCACATTGATGAAACCCATGATGTGTCGTCAACCGTAAGTCGAAGGAGACACCCATTTGCCACTGAACGACCCTCTCGTGTCGTCAACCGTAAGTCGAAGGGGCCAGCCCTTCGCCAATAAAAACCATCTCGTGTCGTCAACCGTAAGTCGAAGGGGCCACCCCTTCGCCACCCTCTCGTGTCGTCAGCCATAACTCGAAGGGGCCACCCATTCGCTACTGAACGACCCTCTCGTGTCATCAGCCATAACTCGAAGGGCCACCCCTTCACCACTGAACGACCCTCTCGTGTCGTCAGCCGTAAGTCGAAGGGCAACCCCTTCGCCATTGAACGACCCTCTCGTGTCATTAGCAGTAAGTCGAAGGGGCCACCCCTTTGCCACTAAATGACCCTTTCGTGTCGTCAGCCGTAAGTCGAAGGGCCAGCCCTTCGCCACTGAACGACCCTCTCATGTCATCAGCCGTAAGTCGAAGGGGCCACCCCTTCACCACTAACGACGCTCTCGTGTCGTCAACCATAACTCAAAGGGGCCACCAATTCGCTACTAAACAACCCTCTCGTGTCATCAGCCGTAACTCAAAGGGCCACCCCTTTCCCCACTGAACGACCCTCTCATGTCGTCAGTCGTAAGTCGAAGGGCCACCCCTTTGCCACTGAACGACTCTCTTGTGTCGTCAGCTGTAAGTCGAAGGGGCCGCCCATTTGCTACTGAACGACCCTCTTGTGTCGTCAGCCGTAAGTCGAGGGGCCACCCCTTCGATACTAACAACCCTTTCGTGTCGTTAGCCGTAAGTCGAAGGACCACCCTTCGCCACTGAATGACCCTCTCGTGTCGTCAGCCCTTCGCCAAAAGGGCCACCCATTCGCCACTGAACGTCCCTCTCGTGTCGTCAGCCATAAGTCGAAGGGGCCACCCCTTCGCTACTGAACGACCCTCTCGTGTCATCAGTTGTAAGTCGAAGGGGCCACCCCTTTGCCACTGAACGACCCTAATGTGTCGTCAGCCATAATTTGAAGGGGCCACGCCTTTGCCACTGAACGACTCCCCCGTGTCGTCAACCGTGAGCTGAGGGATCGCCACTAAACGTTACGGTCTATTTCTAACATGGTTACATGGCTTACCCTCGATCATCTTAAGCAAGGGTCTAACCTATCAAAAGGGGCGATCAGTCATTATGACCACACGTCATGACATGAGCAATGACAAATAAAGAGATGCAGCAACAAGCAAAGAGAAACAGCGACCAACAAAGGTACACAAGCCAACTCTTCTGGTGTTTTTGCTACAAAATTGTTTTCGTTTACATCTACATTACCCCCTATACATTCAAAAATTAAAGCAGGAAAAAAAGAGCGCCAAGATTCTATAATGGCTGGCTAGGCCCTTGGTCTCCCTCCAGCACAACCATGGGATCTTGGTCACCTGAAGCACCAACTCCTACATTATCACCCGTCATGGTGACAACTTCGTCGATGGGAGCGGCCTCCTACGTGCCTTGACTCAATTCGTCGTCACCGAGATCCGGAAACAACACCAGGATTCGGTCGATCTCAGTGGAGAGGTCAGGAAATCGGTCCTTCAATTCCGATCGATATAGATTGTAGCCTTTTATGTACAGCTCATCGAAATCGGGCAATGAATCCTTGAATTCCTTGACTGTCCTCTCCACTATGACCTCGGCATTGGCTCTCTCTTCCAACAGAACCTTCTCTGCTCGCTCCCTTAAAGCAGCATGTTCTGCATCCCTCTTGCAAGACTCGTACAGCTCACGATCGAGTCGCTGAATGTGATCCATTTTCGATTCGCAAAGAAGGCGAATCCTAGTCAACTTGACTTGGACTTCTCCACGGCCGACCTAATGGCCTTCAGGGTGACCTTGTGATTGGCCACCACTGGGGCACATTGATGCAATGCTAAGGTGGCAACGAGAGCCTGCAAACAATGCACAATAGTTAGCGTCCATGCTTGCATCACATATAATGGAGGTCGATGCAATAATTACCTGGACAATAGCATGAACGGCTATCGATGCAAGCCTCTCGTAATCAACCCTCTCCATGACAGCCTTGTCCCGTAGAAGGGTCGCATTTTCAGCAATCCGGGAGGCGGTCATGCAATCCAGAAGAGCAAAATCTTCTCGCATTATCGGAAACTCCATTCGAACGAGTTCCTATGTGGAGCAATCAAATGGAGTCTGAGGAGATAGACTCTCTAGCAGGATCGATCGAAACTCGTCAGGGATGTCTTCAGATAATGATACTGGAGGGAACAGGCCTCCCTATGGCTAGGAATCCTCGTGCAGAAGGAATTTTAGAGGGACCCTGATATCCCCCGAGTCTCCCTCTAGAGGAATTCCCCTCTCTTACTGATGTATCTGCTCTGAAGCTTCAATCGACCCAGATGACTCCGAGTTGCTAAGGAGAATTCGTCGCCTCCTCTCACTCCCCTCAATTGCAACCACCTCGAATTCAGAGGCAGGCTTCTCCGTTTTCTTTCGCGGGAGATAGGCTGCCTGAGTAGCCCTCTCAATGACAACGGGTCGGTCCTTCGATGATTAAGTTGCCCTTCCTCTTTTAGACGGTACCCGAGGAGATAACATGCTCACAACAGCCTCTCTAATGGTAGCATCAACTCCCTCCCTCAGCACAGGGTCCACCTGGTATTCCAGACCGGCCATGCCTACAGAAGAAAAAAAACAAGTTAAGTCAGAAGACGAGGGATGAACAATTGACAGGCACGATCGGATCAACCTTTCGTCCACACGACCTGACACAACACGTCGTCGGACCACAACCACTTCGTCTTCCTCACGCTCTCTGGAAGACTCTTCAATGTGTCGGTGATTTCCTTCTCCTCTCTAGTTAAAGACTTGTCCTCAGCAGGGCCTAAGTCAAGGACGCCCCAGCCGATGCAAAAACACTCCTCTCCTTGAAAGACCATAAACACGAACTCCTCTTTCCATTTGGGATTAAAGGAAGGGAGGTCGTCAAACATCTTCCTGCCTCGACGGGCCGTTATCGTATACCAGCCTGGGGTCTTGAGGGAAGGAATCGTGAAGAAGTAATTGAATAGTCTCAGCGACGGTTCAAACCCTTTCATCACACACAAATATATAAAGCCCATAAGTGCACCAATGGCGTTCGGCATCAACTGGAAGAGAGAAAGGTTCAGGGTTCACAAGAAGTAACACATGAAGGGGTGCATGGGAAATCGAAGCCCTCGTTGGAAGGCTTTGATGTAAACCCCAACTTCATGGTCCCCAGTGCGATTTAACCCTCTCATCTCTCCCGGGCACCCGGATCTGATAATCGAGGCGGACGTAGCTTCTTCGAAACTCGGGGATCTGAACGGCTCCAACATTGGACCTCAGATTCGTGAGCAGACCAGGCTCCATATCCCCCTTATTCTTCTGCAACACAGTAACCAAACTCCTCTCGAAAGCGGGAGCAGAGGACGAAGCCATTTTCTCAGAAGGGGTAGAAGAATCAAGAAAGATGAAGACGACATCTTCGTATTCCTACACTGAGACTGTCTTATATCAATAAAACGATGGCTGCATGATGAGACACTCATCGAAGATCCAAGAGTCTATTCATCCTGGGTTTCGAACCGACGGCTCATCCGAATTGGTGAGATGAACGCTTTGGCATCCAGAACTTAAGTGCTAATTCCTTGACTGTCGTGCCCTATTAATGCGATGTAACTCACTGACTTCAACAGGCAGACCCTTTAAGGTCATGCGACGGGGGCCATTGTTGAATCATTGGGCTGGTACTCGAGATGAATCGGCCAATGGAGGTTAAGGCCCACAAGAAAATCCCAATATCGACTCGGTCAAAGCCCAGCAGCCAGTCGCCCGTAGTACTCACATCACTCAAACGTGGGATTGAATGTGGCCTCATAAATAGCGAGAACATGGGCAACGTTCGCTCCTATTAAAGAGGGGAGATCATGGCACCATAATGGGTGACCGTTATCTCCCCAACGTCACTGAAAGGACAAATGAGGTCTATAAATACCAAAGATTCCAATTTCCCAAGGTACGAGATCTAATACATAGACTCCACTCTTTCACCTTATAATTCCTCCACTAAAAGAGCTTGCGACGACAGATCTGAGACGAACCTCTGTGGGTCGATATCACCTGCTCCAAGCTCCCTCTCTTCCTTAAGTTCATGTACTACTTAAGCATCGAAGGGGATTTGGGTCGAGACCCAGATCTGACCCCCCCTAACGTTTCTTTGTGGTGTAGATTGCCAAGTCTCGATCTCCTGTGAGGGTTGCTCCAGATCTTCCCAGCCTCAATCTATCGATGTACAAGCCGCTTGAGGGTCGATCGAGCAACGCAAACCAATTAACATTATCAACCAACCCTGGTTCTACCAACCTAGGGTCCCACTCCATTCGCTGACGAGGCTCCAACTCAGCACGAATGGTCCACGTCAGCTAGACAACTGTCTTGGTCATTTTTGGCCTTAACAGATATGATTTACATAATCATATCTCTCTCCCCAAATGTATATGTATGATAAACATGATTTACATAATGCATATATCTCTCCCCCTTGTCATTGTCAAAAGGGTGGACTCAAACAAATCCACTTGTCATTCTAGTAAAAGATGTGACAATATCCAAGAGATAAAGAGATGTATGATACCAAATATAAAAAATTAGTGGGTATCAATCACTATCCCATGCTTCCCCTAGATCATAGAAATGGTCAAATTTTCGACTCTAGGATCTAATACCAATTGTAAAGAAAGAGATAAAAGATCTTTAACAATTTAGATAATACCAATTGTAGAAAAAAATCTTGTAAGATAATTCCCTTTACCAATTGTAAATAATACTTGGAGCCATATGCCTAAAGTGTATCAAAACATAGATAACGAAAAATCAAACACATTGATACACATGACATTGCCAAAAGAAAATATAACATAAAACATGCTGGCAATATCAATCAGTGAAGATCAAAACCATAATAACCAATTGTAAATAATGATCTTAATCAAAACCCAATGTGAGAGTTAAATTATGTTGTAAAAATAATTTTAAACATACATAACATATTAACTCCCCCATTGACATACATATTGATCAACAAATGCATGTATGCTAATGTAGTCCCCACGGTCCCCATTTTCATGAAAAATAAATTTGAAAGCATGTTCAAAATCATGAAACATCACACAAACAATGGGTATGCTAAAAATAAACATTTGAGCACAATACCCAAGCAATATGCATATGTGGGAGAGACTTAAACATTAGGGAACCAAACCCAAGAGGAGTTTGATTTCCTAATGTAATCACATGAGGTGATCACATCCCTAACTAGAGAGTTGATGTAGATATCCCTCTCTTGCACACTAACCTTAGTGGGAATCCATAAACTCAAGGATTTCCTAGGCAATGATTTTGCATTTGCAAGAGGGGGTGGATGTGGCATGCTTAGGTGTAGAAAATATTTTCTTAGCATGCATAGAATGAGGATTTTGCTTCTTAGCAAAAAAAGAAGGATTTTCATTTTTTTTTCTCATCACCTTGTGATTTACATGCTTCTTATGGATGTTATTGTTATATAAGAAAGCATGGTGATTCTTCTTAGGTGCTTTTGCAAGATTTCTTGAATATTCACTATAAAAAGAATTAGATGTGGGTTTGGGTACCATATTTGGACTATAAGCCAATCCTCCTCTATAATTTATCGGATGTTGTTTTTCCAACAAATCATAGAGTGAATCCCTAGCATGTACAAAGCTTATGAGCTTTTGGGATTTCTCTTTACATTTCAACGTAAGTTGTTGAATGCGAGATTCTAAGCTAAGGTTTTGGGTTACCAAATTTTCATTTATTAGGCTCAAATCCTTAACTTCAGATAGAAGTGTGTCTCTCTCACTAGTGTCACAAATGTGCAGATCATTATTGTTTACACTAGAAGACTCAAGTTCATGTACCCTACTCATAGCATTTTTAAATTTAGCTTTCAATTTAGAATATTAGTCGATGCACTTACTTGCCGCATTAGAGACCACGTAGTAGCGGTATTCGAGCTCCTCGTATGATAGCTTAGGCTCCTCCTCTACTCCCTCATTGCTTTCCTCCTTGTTACTTGATGAAGACTCTTCCCCTTTAGCCATGAAGCATATTTCTTCGTTGGGGTTGAGCCACGCCTCAAGCTATTCATCGCTTGAACTTGAGGAGATTGATGAAGAATCATCAAAAGCCGCGAAGCACATATGAGCTCGCTCCTTGTCATCATCTTCTTCATCACTTGATGATTCCACATCGGAGTCATCAAATGTGCCTACAAGTCCCTTCTTTTGGTTCTTGACCTTGGTCTTGACTTTCCAATGCTTCTTCCCTTTACCCTTATAAGTCTCGTTGGTGGGTTTGGAAGGGCATTCAGTGGAGAGATGACCTTTACCACTGCAATTGTAACAATTAGGAATCTTTTTAGACCTAGAGGCAAACTTTGAAAAAGATTTACCGTGCCTGTCCATGAGGAATGCACTTAATCGCTTGGCAAGCTCCATGATTTCATCACCACTAGCCTCATCCTCTCCATCTTCATCACTTGAGGCTTCTTGATGAAATTTCTTCCTGCACTTGATTGGTTCCTCCTTGGCATGTAATGCAACCTCCTTTTGCTTCTCCGGCTTCTCGGACTTAGTTAGTTGAATCTCATTCTTGTGTTGAAGCTTCACTTCGTATGCCATGAGATTCCCAACACACTCCTCAATGGTATATTTGGACATGTTGCCAAAATCCTGTTGGCCTTTGACTCCCATTTGGGTGTAAGAGAGTTAATGATCTTCTCCACTCAATCCTCTTGGAAAATCACCTTTCCAATTCCTTCCAAAGCGTTCACGATGTCTGTGAACCTTGTGAACATATCTGAGATGTTTTCTCCTTCCTGCATTTTAAATATTTCATATTTAGATCTAAACATACTTTGTGTAGATTTCTTCACCTTAGACGTCCCTTCATAAGCAAGGTTGTAAAAACGCTGGGCGCTAGGCGTTCGACTTGCTAGCGCCTAGCGCCCAGAGCATTAATCGGGGATTAATCGGCCTAGGCGGATTTGTATTTTTTAATTAGTTTATTTATTTTATAATATATTTATGTTTATATATAAATATATATATATATATATATATTATTTAAAATACATCAAATATTTAATACATACTAAATCAAATCCAGTTTACCTACTTTAGAGTATTTGTGTGCAACAAAATAAGGTTTAAAAGATACTCTTGTGCAATTAAGCCATTTACCAAAAACGCCCAGACACCTCCCAGGAACCGCCCAGGAACCGCCCTGAGCGCCCAGACACCGCCCAGAACGCTTAGGCGGCTGATTAATCCCAAAAACGCCCAGATTGACCGCCCAGGCCATAGTCGGAGCGTTTACTGGCCACCTAGCGCCTAGCCCAGGCGGCCGCCCAGGCCGATTTTTAATAGAAGTGTGTCTCTCTCACTAGTGTCACAAATATGCAGACCATTATTGTTTACACTAGAAGACTCAAGTTCATGTACCCTACTCATATCATTTTTAAATTTAGCTTTCAATTTAGAATATAAGTCGATGCACTTACTTGCCGCATTGGAGACCACGTAGTAGCGGTATTCGAGCTCCTCGTATGATAGCTTAGGCTCCTCCTCTACTTCCTCATTGCTTTCCTCCTCGTTCTTGATGAAGATTCTTCCCCTTTAGCCATGAAGCATATTTCTTCGTTGGGGTTGAGCCATGCTTCAACCTCTTCATCGCTTGAACTTGAGGAGATTGATGAAGAATCATCAAAAGCCGCGAAGCACATGTGAGCTCGCTCCTTGTCATCATCTTCTTCATCACTTGATGAGTCCACATCGGAGTCATCAAATGTGCCTACAAGTCCCTTCTTTTGGTTCTTGACCTTGGTCTGGACTTTCCAATGCTTCTCCCTTTACCCTTATAAGTCTCGTTGGTGGGTTTGGAAGGGCATTCGGTAGAGAGATGACCTTTACTACTGCAATTGTAACAATTAGGAATCTTTTTAGACCTAGAGGCAAACTTTGAAAAAGATTTACTGTGCATGTCCATGAGGAATGCACTTAATTGCTTGGAAAGCTCCATGATTTCATCACCACTAGCCTCATCCTCTCCATCTTCATCACTTGAGGCTTCTTGATGAAATTTCTTCCTGCACTTGATTGGTTCCTCCTTGGCATGTAATGCAACCTCCTTTTGCTTCTCCAGCTTCTCGGACTTAGTTAGTTGAATCTCATTCTTGTGTTGAAGCTTCACTTCATATGCCATGAGATTCGCAACGCACTCCTCAACGGTATATTTGGACATGTTGCCAAAATCCTGTTGGCCTTTGACTCCCATTTGGGTGTAAGAGAGTTAATGATCTTCTCCACTCAATCCCCTTGGAAAATCACCTTCCCAATTCCTTCCAAAGCGTTCACGATGTATGTGAACCTTGTGAACATATCTGAGATGCTTTCTCCTTCCTGCATTTTAAACATTTCATATTTAGATCTAAACATACTTTGTGTAGATTTCTTCACCTTAGACGTCCCTTCATAAGCAAGGTTGTAAAAAACGCTAGGCGCTAGGCGTTCGGATTGCTAGCGCCTAGCGCCCAGAGCATTAATCGGGGATTAATCGGCCTAGGCGGATTTGCATTTTTTAATTATTTTATTTATTTTTATATAATATATTTATGTTTATATATAAATATATATATTTATTATTTAAAATACATCTAATATTTAATACATACTAAATCAAATCCAGTTTACCTACTTTAGAGTATTTGTGTGCAACAAAATAAAGTTTAAAAGATACTCTTGTGCAATTAAGCCATTTACCAAAAACGCCCAGACACCGCCCAGGAACTACCTAGGAACCGCCCAGAGCGCCCAGACACCGCCCAGAATGCTTAGGCGGCTGATTAATCCCAAAAAGGTCCAGATTGACCGCCCAGGCCATAGTCGGAGCGTTTACTGGCCGCCTAGCGCCTAGCCCAGGTGGCCGCCCAGGCCGATTTTTAATAGAAGTGTGTCTCTCTCACTAGTGTCACAAATATGCAAAGCATTATTGTTTACACTAGAAGACTCAAGTTCATGTACCCTACTCGTAGCATTTTTAAATTTAGCTTTCAATTTAAAATATAAGTCGATGCACTTACTTGCCGCATTGGAGACCACGTAGTAGCGGTATTCGAGCTCCTCGTATGATAGCTTAGGCTCCTCCTCTACTTCCTCATTGCTTTCCTCCTCGTTACTTGATGAAGACTCTTCCCCTTTAGCCATGAAGCATATTTCTTCGTTGGGATTGAGCCACGCCTCAACCTCTTCATCGCTTGAACTTGAGGAGATTGATGAAGAATCATCAAAAGCCGCGAATCACATGTGAGCTCGCTCCTTGTCATCATCTTCTTCACCACTTGGTGAGTCCACATCGGAGTCATCAAATGTGCCTACAAGTCCCTTCTTTTGGTTCTTGACCTTGGTCTTGACTTTCCAATGCTTCTTCCCTTTACCCTTATAAGTCTCGTTGGTGGGTTTGGAAGGGCATTCGGTACAGAGATGACCTTTACCACTGCAATTGTAACAAGTAGGAACCTTTTTAGACCTAGAGGCAAACTTTGAAAAAGATTTATCGTGCCTATCCATGAGGAATGCACTTAATTGCTTGGCAAGCTCCATGATTTCATCACCACTAGCCTCATCCTCTCCATCTTCATCACTTGAGGCTTCTTGATGAAATTTCTTCCTGCACTTGATTGGTTCCTCCTTGGCATGTAATGCAACCTCCTTTTGCTTCTCTGGCTTCTCTGGCTTAGTTAGTTGAATCTCATTCTTGTGTTGAAGCTTCACTTCGTATGCCATGAGATTCCCAACGCACTCCTCAATGGTATATTTGGACATGTTGCCAAAATCCTGTTGGCCTTTGACTCCCATTTGGGTGTAAGAGAGTTAATGATCTTCTCCACTCAATCCTCTTGGAAAATCACCTTCCCAATTCCTTCCAAAGCGTTCACGATGTCTGTGAACCTTGTGAACATATCTGAGATGTTTTCTCCTTCCTGCATTTTAAACATTTCATTTTTAGATCTAAACATACTTTGTGTAGATTTCTTCACCTTAGACGTCCCTTCATAAGCAAGGTTGTAAAAACGCTAGGCGCTAGGCGTTCGACTTGCTAGCGCCTAGCGCCCAGAGCATTAATCGGGGATTAATCGGGGATTAATCAGCCTAGGCGGATTTGCATTTTTTAATTATTTTATTTATTTTATAATATATTTATGTTTATATATAAATATATATATATATATATTATTTAAAATACATCAAATATTTAATACATACTAAATCAAATCCAGTTTACCTTCTTTAGAGTATTTGTGTGCAACAAAATAAGGTTTAAAAGGTACTCTTGTGCAATTAAGCCATTTACCAAAAACGCCCAGACACCTCCCAGGAACCGCCCAGGAACCGCCCAGAGCGCCCAGACACCGTCCAGAACGCTTAGGCGGCTGATTAATCCCAAAAACGCCCAGATTGACCGCCCAGGCCATAGTCGGAGCGTTTACTGGCCACCTAGCGCCTAGCCCAGGCGGCCGCCCAGGCCGATTTTTAATAGAAGTGTGTCTCTCTCACTAGTGTCACAAATATGCAGATCATTATTGTTTACACTAGAAGACTCAAGTTCATGTACCCTACTCATAGCATTTTTAAATTTAGCTTTCAATTTAGAATATAAGTCGATGCACTTACTTGCCGCATTGGAGACCACGTAGTAGCGGTATTCGAGCTCCTCGTATGATAGCTTAGGCTCCTCCTCTACTTCCTCATTGCTTTCCTCCTCGTTACTTGATGAAGACTCTTCCCCTTTAGCCATGAAGCATATTTCTTCGTTGGGGTTGAGCCACGCCTCAACCTCTTCATCGCTTGAACTTGAGGAGATTGATGAAGAATCATCAAAAGCCGCGAAGCACATGTGAGCTCGCTCCTTATCATCATCTTCTTCATCACTTGATGAGTCCACATCGGAGTCATCAAATGTGCCTACAAGTCCCTTCTTTTGGTTCTTGACCTTGGTCTTGACTTTCCAATGCTTCTTCCCTTTACCCTTATAAGTCTCGTTGGTGGGTTTGGAAGGGCATTCGGTAGAGAGATGACCTTTACCACTGCAATTGTAACAAGTAGGAATATTTTTAGACCTAGAGGCAAACTTTGAAAAAGATTTATCGTGCTTGTCCATGAGGAATGCACTTAATTGCTTGGCAAGCTCCATGATTTCATCACCACTAGCCTCATCCTCTCCATCTTCATCACTTGAGGCTTCTTGATGAAATTTCTTCCTACACTTGATTGGTTCCTCCTTGGCATGTAATGCAACCTCCTTTTGCTTCTCTGGCTTCTCGGGCTTAGTTAGTTGAATCTCATTCTTGTGTTGAAGCTTCACTTCGTATGCCATGAGATTCCTAACGCACTCCTCAATGGTATATTTGGACATGTTGCCAAAATCCTGTTGGCCTTTGACTCCCATTTGGGTGTAAGAGAGTTAATTATCTTCTCCACTCAATCCTCTTGGAAAATCACCTTCCTAATTCCTTCCAAAGCGTTCACGATGTCTGTGAACCTTGTGAACATATCTGAGATGCTTTCTCATTCCTGCATTTTAAACATTTCATATTTAGATCTAAACATACTTTGTGTAGATTTCTTCACCTTAGACGTCCCTTCATAAGTAATCTCTAAGATATGCCAAATTTCGTTGGCCAATTTGCATTTGGAGATGTGGTTGAACTCATTCGGAGTGAGGGTACAATGGAATGCTTTCATAGCCCTCACATTGAATTTGATAGAGTCCTTCTCCGCCTTTGTCCTTGAGGCCACGGGTGTAGTAGGCTTCTTAAAAAGAAGACTATGTGATGTCCCAAAGGTCTTGACCCTCCAAGTAGATCATCATCCTGGTCTTCCAACTTGGGTAGTTGGTTCCGTTGAAGAGCGGGGGTCGAACGGTTAATAAACCTTCTTCATGAGACATGGATGAAGCAGTGAATGCCATCGTTGGTGTATGCTTCAACCTCGCTCTGATACCAATTGTAAGGACCGTATTACCCTTGCAATACTAACAACAACACACTAGAAGGGGGTGAATAGTGTAATGGCACAAATTGCGTATTTAAAATTAAACTTGCAAATGCGAAATTATAAATGCAAGATGAATTTAAACATCACAAAAATCCAAACGCAAACACAAGATATTACACTGGTTCTCCAAACTTGGGTACGTCCAGCCACACCAAATATTCACTATAATCCTACACAAGGTAGTGAATACAATCCCACAAAGATTCTCACACATCGGATTTTGTCCTACACAAGAACCTAACCAACCCTACACAAGGGTCAAACTCTCACACAGAGAATTACTAACTCCCACATAGAGAATTAGTGTTAGTCCTACACTAGGACACCAAACTCCCACAAAGAGAGTATCTAATTCTCACTAAGAGAATTAGGATTTCAAGAAACAAAATGAAACAAATAAACTCTTACATATGCCTTGATGATGAACTTACTCATTAATGAATGCAATGCATGGAAGAGATCTCCAAGTAATGAGATTTGCTTGAAATGCACTTGGATGATTTCCCTTTAGCTTGACTTCAACACACGAAGGAGAGAATGAGATCTAAGAGGGAAATGAGAGATTTTGAGAGTGGCTTTAATGAATCTCTAATGATTTGCAATAGTTCCAAGAAGTTCTAATGAACTCAGCCCTCTCCTATATATATGAAGCCCAAAGGAACCCTTAAGCCCAAAGAAAACCCCCAAAATAATAAATCCGCAACTGCTAAATTTTGGCAGTTTACAGCACAGACAGTTGACTGATGAATAACAGACAGTCGATTGATGAACAACAGGCAGTCGACTGGTCAACGGCTATAAAATTCCTAATGGCTATAATCTGAGCCAGGACAGGTGACTGTAGAAGACTACACATGTTGTAACGACTGGTTTCCTTGTATCTGAATTTATTATAATATAATATATGTTTTGGTGGATTTTCTCCTCTTGCGTGGTTTTCGTCTCCGTAGCTTTCAATTTCGATCGATTCGTCGTATTTTCTCGTTTCTTCCCTTGGATCGTCGATTTCGAAGTACGTCGTTTGTGACGGGCTTCATAACGGTCATATCTAACTATTAGATCAAGCCTAGGAGTCTTAGGATTCGATCACGGGGCCTCGCGCTCCGTATCGGAACTTTTGGTGCTCATTAGCCGGTATAAGAAGGGGCACCGACCGACTAGATGACGATCCAGTCGGTCGGCAATCCTTCTTGGACCGACTAGTGAGCTTTCTAAATTTTCTCAGGAGTTACTGTTTATCGTTAGTCGGTCTAAGAAGAGTTGTTGACCGACTAGGTTGCAAACTAGTCGGTCGGCAATGCTTCTTGAACCGACTAACACATCATCTTAATTTTAGTTGAGTTACTGTTTACTCTTAGTCGGTCTAAGAACGTTCATCGACCGACTAGTTGCTAAACTAGTCGGTCAGTACTTGTTCATGGACCGACTAACTCTGAATCCTATTTTCGTTCAGGATTTACTGTTTACACTTAGTCGGTCTGCGTTGGTCGACCGACCGACTAGTTGTCAAACTAGTCGGTCAGTGGTTGTTCTTTGACCGACTAGTCTGTGTTGAAACCCTAATTTCTGGGCAGCCGCCAGCTCAACCTATAAATACCCAACCCAAACGTTTTCATCTTCTCCAACACGACCCTAAGCCCTAGTTTCTCCCCCATTGAGCCCACATCTTCCTCCAAGCTTCAATCCCTCATTCCAAACCCTAAATCCATCATCCAATCCATCCATTCACCCTATCTACTTCTCATCTTCCCCAAATCTCCATCAAAAATCCATCAAATCCCCAAAATCCCCAAAACCCTAGTTTCCCCAAACTTCTCCAAACTTTTCCAGATCTGATCCTAGGGTTCCCCGGAGTGTTTCTTCCGCCTCCTCTCGGTAAGAAATCGATCTACCGTTGTTTTCTTATCCTAATGTAATTTTTATGAAACCCTAATAAAATACTTGTGTTTTGATGATTGTTCCCCATAACAGCGATTCCCCGTAGGCTAGCATCCACGGAAACGAACTTTCGTAGCCGTCATCCCCGGTGTTAGGCAAGTGAAACTTGCATCTCTTGATTTGGGCCATGTCTAGGCCATTTACCTTGCTTTAGCGTAAAAGAGACTAGACGGTGAAAGGATAGCCGTTTAGACGCCATTGACCTAGCTTGACAACGAAGCTTGGTCCGTCACTTTCATTATGCTTGTATGTCACGTTTACTTTCCAATTAAACGGTACGCGTATTAAATGTTCATGTCATCCATGCATCCTTAACTGCTATTGCATTTTGCCTGCCATGTTTCATTTAAATAAACGGTACGCGAATATCTGTTCATGTCATTGCATTTTGCCTGTCACGTTTAATTCAATTAACTGTACTCGAAATATCTGTTCATGTCATTGCATGCTTGAATACTCATCGTGATTGCGTAGCTTTGCTACATACCAGTGTTACTTGTTCCGGCTAGGTGCACCCCTACGCCATACTTGTTAAATCCACTTTCTGGCTCGTGTTCCAGAAGACGAGCTGAACACAGCCTGCGGGCAAAGGGCACTCGTTGAGTGATCCCTTGTACTTGACACTTGAACACAGCCTGCGGGCAAAGGGCACTCGTTGAGTGATCCCTTGTACTTGACACTTGAACACAGCCTGCGGGCAAAGGGCACTCGTTGAGTGATCCCTTGTACTTGACACTTGAACACAGCCTGCGGGCAAAGGGCACTCGTTGAGTGATCCCTTGTACTTGACACTTGAACACAGCCTGCGGGCAATAGGGCATCCATGTGTGGGTGATCCCTTGTACTTGTTGTTACTTGACTATACTTGTCACACTTACCACTTGTACTTTACTTGTCACTTCCATACTATACTTACCATGCCATACATCATACTATAACTGCTAGGTTGCTAGTTTACCTTTATTCCAGTTTCCTTGCACAAGTCTTTCGACTTGCTGACATGTGCCCCTCTTCTCTTTTGGGTGACACATGTTAGAGCCCGAGCCTGAGTTACTTGCGGAGGACGTGGTGTTCGCTGACGCTGAGTCAGGGCCCGCGTTAACCGAGGACTACATTGACACTGGGGACCAGTCCTAGTGTCTTCGTGGTGTTTTACTTTTATTAGACAGTTGTTTGGTTGTCGGTGCGTAGCACCTTTACTCTGTTATGTCGTTGCTTTTGTTTGGCCTTGTTCTGGGCCTTAGACTCTTTTCTTTTAGCCTGGTGGCTTTTCTGTGATGTTGAATATTCTGTGGACAAACTTTGGGATTGGTATTTCATATCCGTCTTATATTATTATTGTTGTTGTTTTGATTGCAATTACAGGGACCTGCTTATACTAAATTGACGCTTATCGGGTTTGGGGCTTCACCGCTCCACTCCCGTGCGGACCTTTTCACGTCTCGCCTCCATTTTAGGGAAGCGGGTCGTGACACATGTGCCTGTACAAAGGGCAAGCGCCTGAATATCCTTCGTCAGTCACCTCCTGCCGGGGATGGAAATGAAGCCGAGAAATGCAACTTTCGCACTTTGTGTATACAGATGACTGATGACCAATGTACAGGCTCCTAACGAAATACATGCGACTGTAAACTCTGAATCAGTCGGTTGTCACACAAGGTGGATAGATGCCTAAAAATGCAAGTCACGTACGTTGGCATACAGACGATTGTTGAGTATTGATTCCCCGGATTTGGTTTTGATGATGAACAAACATAAATATCGTGAACTAACTCGTTGTGAGCGCAGTTATGGAGATCGTCGCCAAATCTCTATGAACATCTAAAGCGACGTCCCAAGACTTCTCAAAGCACGTGATCGTATGCTTGAAGCTTCGTTGAAGCTCAAGGACCATTATTGAAGTCAAGAGATTCGAAATGAAGCGTTTGAAGATAATTTGTCAAGTTTTATTTATAGTCTTCTAGCTTCGTTTCGTAGATTGTTAAGCCTTGAGTAGATCTTACGTTTTAATCTTCATAAAGCTCATATCTTAGAGCTAGGATCTTAGTAGAAGCCCATAGAATCTTTCCCGAAGCTTAACGCTTCTTATCGCAGTTTCTTGTGCATGTTAGTTGGTTCAAGAAGAAGAACCAACCAACTAGATGGCAATCTAGTCGGTCGACAAAGCTTCTTGAACCGACTAGAACGCCTTCTCAATTTCTAGCTCACTTACTGTTTACAGTTAGTCAGTCAAAGAATGTTCGTCGACTGACTAGTTGTGAAACTAGTCGGTTAGGAATCCTTCTTAGATCGACTAGTTGAGCTCTCACTGTTCAGCCTAACTTAATGTTTACAGTTAGTCGGTCAAAGCACAACGACCGACCGACTAGTTGAGAAACTAGTCGGTTAGAAGTTGTTCTTAAACCGACTAGCTATATTTGTATTCAGCCTCTTTGTTTTCTTCTGTTAGTCGGTCAAAGTTCACTTACCAACTGACTAGTTGTGAAACTAGTCGGAAGGCAAGTCTTCTTAGACCGACTAGTTATTCATTCCCTGAACTTCTTCTTTTGGCTGTTCACCACTTAGTCGGTTCATGTTGTTTCACCGACCGACTAGTTGATGAACTAGTCGGTCAGTGGTCCTTCTTTGACCGACTAGTTTGCTTCAGAATAGAGCCGTTGGAGCATTAAATGCCACGAATTTTGCTCTCTCTTTCCTCTTTCCTATATATACTTGGAGTGCTGCTTTCATAGCAATAAAAAAGGCTGATATTTATTGAAGTTTAGAGTTCAAAGAGAAGCAATTAATTCTCATTCAAAGCTCATTCATTTCTCACTTGAATCTCTCCCTCGCTCTTATTTCAAAAGAGAGATTCATTGATTGTGAGCCTTCCAAGCCAAGAGCTTGATCCAATGTCACCAACATCCACCTAGGCCTCCATCGCTGATCTACATCTTGGTGCTAGGGTTTGGTGCCTTCATCTTTCCCAAAATCCTCTTTGCCCTAAATCGTAAGTTTTACTCAAGGCATAGGTTTTTGTGGTAAGTATTTCGTATTTCATTTACTTTGAACATTACAAGTGTTTTACTCTCGGTTGTGAGAGTTTGTTTGTGATCCCGGTTTGTGGGAGTCACAATTTCATTTGTGTATGATTTGATCTTGTAGAGGTTTCTACAAGTATTTCATAGTGCAAATTTGAGTTAGAAGTTTCTAAATCAAGTATCCGGAGGGGATCCGGGTGGTTGGGACGTAGGAAAACCGGGAACAAGTCGGGGAGACTTGGGTGGATCCGAACCCGTTAAATTGTCTGTTTGCGATTGCATTTCTTTGTTGTCAATATTTACATTTCCGCATTGTTGGTTGAGTTTGCAAGATAATTAGGAATTATCTTCTTAATTATTTTAAAGTGTTATTCACCCTCCCTCTAGTATTTGTGCAGTAGCTACGTAGGGCATTACATTTGGTATCAGAGCCAAGTACCTAGCTATGTCTTCCAACGACAACAAAACCGTACGTCCACCTTCAGACTACAGCACCTTCAGGACCCGTGAAGGAGCTTCTTCGGCGATGGAAGGACACTCCTCGACTAGGCCTCCCTTCTTCAACGGTACCAACTATGGGTACTGAAAATGTCGGATGGAAACTTTCCTTCGGAGCACTTCACTATGGAGAGCCACGTTGACGGAGTACGTCGAGCCCAAAGAAGAAGATTTCGCTAAGTGGACTACCACGAAGGTCGCCGTGGAGGTAAGCAATGCCAAGGCAATGAACGCCTTGCAATGCGCTTTGGAGCCTGAGGACTTCAATAAGATATGCACATGTAAGAGTGCATATCAAATATGGAACTCACTCCTCATCTTGCATGAAGAACGAGTAGGGTAAGAGACTCCAAACTCACCGTTGTTAATAAAGATTACGAGTTATTTCATATGCAACAGGGTGATAAGATGAAGGAGTACTATGCTCACTTCGTCGACATTACAAATGAATTGGAGGCTCTTGGAAAGACCTACACCCAAAAGGAGAAAGTCTCGAAGATCATTGACGGACTTCCTTCTTGTTGGGAGAAGCGTACCTTCGCCATCGAGGAAGGTAACGATATGAACAAATATACCGTTGTTCAACTAATGGGTATCTTGATGTCTTATGAGGTACGCAAGGATAGCAAGATGAAGTTGCAGGACAAGATGAAGTCCTACTTGAAGCAAGACGAGCCAAAGAAAAAGGCGATTGCGTTCAAGGCTGCTCCATCTACTTCTACATCCACCGATGACGAAGACTCGGAAGACGAGTTGGACTTGGAATCCATTGCCCTCATGGCAAAGAAGTTCAACCGTTCTTCCGGAAAGGTAATTTCAAGAACAAATCAAAGTTTAGTTCTTCTAACGCCTCCGCTCCTTTGTGTTTCAAATGCAACAAGCCAGGACACATGAAAGGGGATTGTCCTCAAAACAAACACAAGGAGAAGTGGAAGGCGCCAAAGTTCGACAAGTCAAAGAAGTACAAGAAAGTGTACAAGAAAGGGCTTTTCGGGACATTCACCGACTCTGACGAGGACTCGTCAAGTGGAGAGTCGGACGATGAGCAAGTGGAGCAAGCACACATGTGCTTCATGGCAAGAGAGGAACGTGATCAAGGATCTTCCTCCGATGATAGCGAGGATGAAGGCGATGAGGTAACTATGAATGAACTTAGATTAGCTAACGAGCAAATATGGTCTAAGTATTCTAAATTAGTAAATAGATATACTAAGATAAAAGATGAGCTAGCTAGCATCCAAATCTCGCCTAAACCTATCATCATCAACAACGACACCGTTGTTGAAGATTTGAGAAATGAGATTGTAAATCTCAAATCTCAACTTGAGCATGTTCATATCGAGGAATTGGATGAACATGAGATGGCGGATTTAATTTCTCGAAACTCAACTTTGAGTATTGAGAATGAGAATCTCAAATCTCGTGTTTATGCACTCACATCGCAAGTGTCCACTTTGGATGCTTCTATGCATCCTCTCACCGAGAAGTATGAGTGCACATTAGGCCGAATTAATAAATTCAACAAATGGAAAGATCATTTGGATAAAATCCTAAATGACTTACTTCCGGCCAATCATCACATTGGCTTGGGGTATAAGATGGAAAGTTCATCCAAATCGTCTACTACCTTTGTTAGGCCAACTTCCGATGCCTCAACGAGTGGGAGCAAACACTCTATTGGTAGTTCATCTATCAATGGTGCTTCCACCTCGTACTCACCCTCATTTGAAAAGAAACCCACTTTGGGTGGACCTTCAAAGAAGGGTCATGCTTATATGTACACCAATACCATGCCACGTAGGAACACACATCCTACTCCACATGTTCACACATATGATGATTTTTATGCACCACATCCACGGGCACATGCACACCATGTGAGACACCCTCACACACGTGTTCCTCCACATGCATTGTTCATCCACATCATCATATGAACAATTATCATCATGCACCATTTCATCATGTGCCATATGCCTATCCACGACATGAATCACGTAGAAATCAACAACGCATGCATGCTCCCAATAGGATTAGGGCTCCCAAAATCTTCACTATTTGGAGCCCGAAGAACACAAGCATGAATGAAAAACAAGCTTACAGAAATTCTTATTTTATGAATGTTCTGCATAATGATGATTTCATTAGGAAGTCTAAGTCCAATTGGACTTGGCTTCCAAAGGTCTAATCTTTTAGGACCCAATGACCTTGGGTACCATGGAATGATATGTTTATCTTTAGGTACTCAAGAAAAAGAAACGGAGCAAAAAATCCAAATTTAGCTCCAAGAATAATTGGATACTCGATAGCGGGTGTTCAAAACACATGACGGGTGACACTCAATTGCTCTCCGGAGTGGTGCCCATTGTAAATGGAAACCGGGTAGTCTTTGGAGGCAACGAGAGTGGAACCATCATAGGTGTTGGTAAAGTAGGTAATCCTTCTAAACCACTTATAAGTGATGTTTACCTTGTTAAAGGATTAAACCACAATCTTAGTTCAATAAGCCAACTTTGTGACAAAGGTTACAAAGTTAGCTTTACGAAAGAAATGTGCCATATTTTGTGAAAAGATAATAATGATTTATTATTTTCCGGCACACGCCATAAGGATATATATATCCTAGATCTCCCTAAGTCACATGAACAATGTCTAATTGCCAACACAAGTGAACAATACTTATGGCATCGACATTTTGGTCATGTGAACTTTGGAACACTTTTTAAACTTTCCAAGTTAAATTCTATTAGAGGCTTCCCTAAGCTTGTCTTTCAAAAGAAAAGCTTTTGTGACTCGTGTCAACGAGGCAAGCTTCCAAAATCTTCCTTTAAACCTAAGAAAAGCATTTCATCTAAGCGGCCTCTAGAGCTATTACATCTAGATCTTTTTGGGCCAACTAGAGTTGCTTCATTAGGTAATGCTAGATATGGACTTGTCATCGTTGATGACTTTTCTAGATTTACTTGGGTATTTTCCTTAAGTAATAAAAATGATACTTTTGAAAACTTCACAATATTTGTTAAGAAAGTACAAAATCACATTGGAACCACCATTGTCACTATTCGTAGTGATCATGGAGGGGAATTTGAGAATGAGTCTTTCTCAAATTTTTGTGATGAAGTTGGTATTACTCACACATTTTCCTTCCCTCGTGCACCTCCTAAAAATGGTGTTGTTGAGAGGAAGAATAGGACGCTAGTGGAATGTGCTCGCACTATGCTTGATGATAGCCAACTTGGCCATCAATTTTGGGCGGAAGTGGTACATACCGCTTGCTATGTGTTTAATAGGATACTCTTGAGGCCCGGCACCAAACAAACTTGTTATGAATTGTTGTTTGGTAGATTGCCTCAAGTTAAACATTTTCGAGTTTTCGGCGCAAAATGTTTTATTAAAAACATGTATGGTAGTTTGGACAAATTTGATCCAAGATCCGATAAGGGGATATTTGTTGGATATTCCTCCCGTAGCAAAGCATACCGGATATACAACAAACGAATCTCAACGATCGAGGAATCACTTCATGTTTCTTTTAATGAAGGTTTTGTCCCTACTAGAATTACTAATGATGATGACTCCATGGATGTCTTATGTGATTCTATTGGTAATTCTAATTCTATTGATTCTAATATTACTAACCCTACTAATGAATCTTTTGAGAATGTTCCTAGTGATCAGGTTAATTCCCAAACGGCTTCATACCGTTCGTGACCATCCCCATGAGCAAGTCATTGGCAACATCCTTGATAGTGTCAAGACGAGATCTCAAGTCAACTACTTCGCTCATTGTGCCTTTGCCTCCTCGATAGAGCCAAAGAACATTAACGAAGCTTGCGAAGATAGTGCTTGGATCCTTGCCATGGAGGAAGAACTCATTCAATTCGAGAGGAATGAGGTTTGGGAGCTTGTTCCATTGCCTTCGAAGAACCACACCGTTATAGGAACAAAGTGGATTTTCAAGAACAAGACCGACAAAAACCAAATCGTCGTCCGGAACAAAGCTCGGTTAGTAGCTCAAGGCTATCGGCAAGAGGAAGGTATTGATTTCGAAGAATCCTTTGCTCCGGTAGCTAGATTAGAATCTATTAGATTATTGTTATCTTTTGCATACCATAAAGATTTTAAAATCTTTCAAATGGATGTAAAAAGTGTGTTTTTAAACGGAGATGTTGTTGAGGAAGTTTATGTTTCTCAACCTCCGGTTTTTATAAATGAAAAATTTCCAAATCACGTTTTCAAACTTAAGAAAGCACTTTACGGTTTGAGACAAGCTCCTCGAGCTTGGTATGACCGTCTAAAGAATTTTCTTTTGGACTTAGATTTTAAAATGGGAGAAGTTGATTCTACATTATTTGTTAAGTATTCGAATAATGATATTATTTTAGTTCAAATTTATGTTGATGATATCATTTTCGGTGCTACTAACTTCACTCTTTGAGAAGAGTTTTCTAATGTGATGAAGGATCAATTTGAGATGAGCCACATGGGTGAGCTCAAGTATTTCTTAGGTCTCCAAATTCGCCAAATGAACGATGCAATCTTCATCCACCAAACCAAGTACACGGTGGAGTTGCTAAAGCGATTTGGAATGGAGAATGCCTCCGGGAAGAAGACTCCAATGAGCACTACTACACATCTTGATAAAGATACGGGCGGTAAAGATGTAGACATTCGTCTATATCGAGGTATGATAGGTAGTTTATTATATCTTACTGCTAGTAGGCCCGATATTATGTTTGTCGTATGTGTATGTGCTCGTTATCAGTCTCGACCAAAGAAATCTCACTTAGTAGCGGTAAAACGTATTTTCCGTTATTTAAGTTACACACTTGACTTTGGATTACTTTATCCAAAGTCTAGCACATATGAGTTAATCTCATATAGTGACACAGATTATGCGGGATGCAAATCCGATAGGAAAAGTACTAGTGGCACTTGCCATTTTAATAGGAAATTCTCTTGTCTCTTGGTTTTCCAAGAAGCAGAATTCCGTATCACTTTCAACCACCGAGGCGGAATATATTGCCGCCGGTGCCGTGTGTGCTCAGGTTCTTTAGATGAGACACACTCTTAAAGACTTTGGTATAAACTGTGATACTTGCCCTATCATGGTGGACAACCAAAGTGCAATATGTCTCTCTAAGGATCTGGTACACCATTCCCGTTCTAAACACATAGATGTCCGTCACCATTTCTTAGATTATCATGTTGCTAAAAAGGACATCATTTTAGTGTACGTTGAAACCCAGAAGCAAATCGCCGATATTTTCACGAACCCCCTAAAGGAAGACTCCTTTGTGCGGTTGCGTCGAGAATTGGGGATTATGGGTGAATCCGAGATTTAGGATTCATTTTGTTCAATAGTCTTGCATGATATTCAATTTCGTTTATATATGCTCATGCTAGATGTATTGGAATTTTCTGGATTTTTGGTTGAATTTTCGGGATTTTCGCTCGGATTATTCATGCACGTCGTATTTAAGATTTTCGATGTTTTATGGGGTAGTATAATGATATATGAGAGTATTACGATGTTTCGTCCAAGTTCGATTAGGAGAGAACTCAAAATTTCAAATTCTAAAATTTTTGAACTCTGTTAGTTGGTTCATGTTCATTGACCGACTGACTAGATTGCGTTCTAGTCGGTCAGTGAATGAACACAGACCGACTAACTCATGCCTATATTTTGGCCTCAGTTACTGTTTGCACTTAGTCGGTTCAAGCTCATTGGCCGACCGACTGGATCGTCATCTAGTCGGTTAGCGCTTGAACTGTGACCGACTAAATGCATCGGGGACTGTTGTGTCTTTTCGCATTCCGTCGACTTATACACTCACTACACCGACTAATTTCCATTCTAGTCGGTGCGAAATTCCTCCAAACCCCCAAAACCCCTCCACTTCATCCTCTCCCTCCGCCGTCGATCGTCGTTTCCGGCCATCTCTGGCCATCTCCTCCGTCGCAGATCTCTCCCTCTCCTCCTGTCGACCAAGGTATCCTCCTCTCTGCTTGTTCTAGGGTTAGGATTTCGTCGATTTCAGCGTTTCTAGGGTTTGTGTTATGGTTTCTATTCCTAGTTCTATCTCGTGCGTCGTTGATTGTGCGTGTCTCGTCTCAATTATGGCAAAGACACGTATCCCCATCGAACCCTCGCGTCCGTCACCCATGACTATAGAGTCGCCTCCTACGGACCCCCAGGCCGGCCCCGGATATACACCCAGAGAACGATTGTAGTTTTACCGCAAGCGCACGGTCAAGTGGCGAGCGGGTATCGAACACGAGGAGGTGGTGTTGGTTCCAATCTATCCTAGGTTGGTTCGACTACGAATGTCTTATTGGTGGAGATTGTTATGGAATGATGTAATGGAAATGGTGGTGGATGTCGGTGTTGGTGATAAAGAAGTCAGTCAAATATCGATTCAAATACAATATAATAAAAGTGTCTAGGGCTAGGGAATTCCAACTACGGATCGTCATACATCATTGTAAATAGTGAATCTCAATATTACTAGACTTGCGTTGAGGTGAACTAGTCGTAACTGAATAGAGAACCAAGCTCACGCTCTCTCGCTATTGCCGGTCTATAGCAACCTAGGATAGGGCCCAATCTCTTGCAAACCCCAACCTAAGCCACTAGCATTAGGATCGACACCATCGTTCAATCGCCCCTCGAGCCCACTCTCGTGCAAACTCGAGTTACGATCTAGGTTGTGATAGTTCCTATCCGTCCAATCTCTTGCAAACGGATATTGGTCTAGATTTACAATAAAAATCCTAGCTTTAGTCCAATCTCTTGCAAACCAAGTCTAGAGAATCTCGATTATAAACCTAAATCGAATATCTAGGTCTTCCCATCGATTCGAATCCAATCTCTTGCAAACCCCAATCGATGGAAATCCCTAGCTATCCATAATAAATTGATCACAACCTAACCTCCTAGCAATTCTAGCAATTTAGAAATTCATTCATCATAAATCTGAAATTAGATCCATAGGGTTCATCCACATGCCCTAGAACAACAAATTTACTCAAGCATAGCAATAACGATATGGGAATAAATAAAAATCATTGCTTGCATACAAAAAGATAGAAAAACAAAGATTCAAATAACAAGAACAAAATACTTAGCTTTGATGAAGATCTTCAATCCAAATACAAGCTTTTAGATCCAAGAGGGGGCCTAGGGCATGGCCTAACCTCTAAAATAGAGTCTAAGAAAACATCATGGAACTCTCTCTAATGGTGGCTACAAACCCCTTATATAGTCTCCCAAAACCCTAGCAAAAAACCCTAGAAAACCCCCCAAAATCGTGCCCATTAACAGCCCAAACCGTAACTTAAAATCTGGGCCCGCCGCCGACTCGGCCGAGTGGAACATGTGACTCGGCCGAGTGGAAATTCCAGCACTGTAGTGTCAACTTGCAAAAATTCTCCAGATTTCATCCGACCTCCGATTGGCACATTCTTGACGGAGTTGGAACCGTCATGAAGTCTACTATCCATAAACAATATGAGAAAAATACTTTGATTGCTGGAACGATAGCAGATTTCAAAAGAGTGAACGGTTGTCTGAAAATCTGGGCGCTGCATGTCCTCGGCGTCACTCGGCCGAGTGGACTTCTCTACTCGGTCGAGTGGGCTTCTCTACTCGGCCGAGTGGCAGACCCTATAAAATTCCAGTAAGTCGGGGGTCTTGGGAGGTCTGTCTTTGGAGGTGACTCGGCCGAGTGGCTTTACTCGCTCGGCCGAGTGGCTTTACTCGCTCGGCCGAGGGACATTCGGTACTCGGCCGAGTCGGAACCCTCAATCGCCTGACGGATTCCAGTAAGTCGGCTCCTTTGATGGGTGGATTTTTCTGTGCCACTTGGGCGAGGGGATCTCCATACTCGGCCGAGTGGACTATCATCCCTCGGCCGAGTGCACGCTAATTTCCGTCTGTGGTGCGTGTCCGGTCTGGTCAGCCGAGTGGTCTTCTTGCTCGGCCGAGTGAATGCTTCACTCGGCCGAGTGACTTGCTGTAGATGCCCAATCTTCATTCATCATTTCTCCTCCTCGTCGCTCCTTACGGAGTTCCTTCTTCTTCCACCCATCTTCCATCACCGTTAGCTCCTCGATAGAGCCATGGGCGAGGCTCCGATACATGTGCAAGTCCTTTAAGCTCATTTTTGTTCTCGATCGCTCCATATTTCCTGAACTTCGACAAAAACAAGAAATAGTGAAAAGTAACGCAATATCGTCGAATACTCGTGAAAATCGCAATATGAGCAATCAAAATGGCGTGAAAACATGCAGAAAAAAGGTGTAAAATATGGACCGATCAAAATCCCCAAGCTTGCCTCTTACTCGTCCTCGAGGAAGATAAGTAAAGAGACGAACTCGGGACATGAAAACAAAGGAAATAAAATGAAAGAAAGAACACGATGTGGAAGTGGTTGCTAGAATATTCTCTCAGATCTCAAGCCATAAGCTATACATCACGTTAACTTGGAAAATACGAGTCACATGCTATAAGGATTTCAAATCTTACTTAGACATCGTACTTGCAAGATTTTAAGAACAATAAGAGGGACTCTCTAAATTCATACAATCAATTCATATCTACATCACGCATTTCATAGAATTTAATATACAAATGTTAGCGATGCACTTTTCAATCAAGAGTTATAACAGAAGCATATAAGAATCACACCAAACATGCAATGGAGAATGGAATAAATCATGGCATTCACATATTTATATCGATTCATAAGAAATCTCCATAACTAAAGTATTTTGCTAAGTTTCAGCATTATCAAACTTCCTCATTCGTGCACCTCTCCACTCTAATGTCGTACTCACTCATATGGTCAAACGAGTTCACCCCCCCCCCAAGCTTAGCTTGAGGCATCGCATCTAAAGGAATATGATAGTGGAAAATGGGATTTTTGCCTTGGTTTTCCCAAGTATTTTGTGGCTCCAATAATGAGATAGAGAAATATCTTTTTTTCGTTTGGACTTTATTTCTCATTTTTCTTTTTGGATTTTTGTAGGAGCTATATGATTTGTATTTTTTGGATTTTGGCTCCTTTTTGGCTTTTTGGACTTTTTGGAGCTAACTTTTTCTTTTATGGGGATTTTTGGGAAATAGATGAGATATAAGTAGCTTTAGGAGGTGAACTCAAGTGACATGTAGAGAATAAAAAGATATATGTGGAGGAAGAAATAATGTAACACTCGGTTCACTATAAGATGTGCACGAACGGTTCAATAAAATAATACTTCAACTAAAACTCATATGTAAGCATGGATATTCTCAATCATTTCAATAAATAGTGAAGTCAAGCAGTAAAGTTTACAACCATATCAGGCATGCAACAGAAGGTGAATAAGACAATAAAACTGATGCTTCAGATATACTAATGATGCGTGAATCTTGGTGCATTTCCAACAAAAGCATACCAAACACTAATCCATACATTCAGCTTCAATTAATATCATGCATTCATGTAGATGAATCATCAAAAGAAATAGATTTGCAAGCACATGTGAATAGCAAGACTATGGAATACTCTAAGTAGCATGGCAAGGAATAATAAGCATCGTGATGACTATTAAAGCAATAAGATATATCATCATAAGGAACAAATCTAGCGGAAGAAGAGAATGGAAAATAAAGAAATAAAAAAATAAAAGAGGAAAGAAAAGAAAACAAGCACACAATATGATGCATGAACACACATAAAAGGAAAATAGGATGGAAAAATCAAAAAGATGATGCAAAAATTTTGAAAAATTTTAAAAACCCTAAAATAAAGTAAAAATGCAAATAATGCATCTAAATGGCAAGGAAATGCACTCCCCCAAGCTTAAACTTCACATTGTCCTCAATGTGATCATAATGAAAGAATATGAGGAACAGCGATAATAATAAGGGGGTGAATGAAAAATGATGAAATGAATGATATGAAATCCTAATGCAACTACATGCACATACAATGATGCATGAGAGCGCCTTCCCCCAAGATTATACCAAACAATCCTATTCAAATGACTTGATCAATAAAATCACGACTTTGCTAAGCGTGATCAAGTCAAACGAATAAGAAAGTGAGTGTTCACTTGAAAGAAGTGCTCGATGGTGGGGAGCAAAAAGGATGTGACGCATCAAAATATGAAGAGGGCAATTAATATATATAATGGGTTTGGGGTGTAAAAAACTTTGTTGCCGTCATTTGAGGTGATATTTATTCAATTAAATCTATACGGTCCCCTCGCTGTCGGGAGGATTCGGGTTTAGTGATAGCATAAAAATTTCTACACTACTGGATTGATATCACCTATAGCAAAAGGCGGATCCAGTATCTTTGCCGGTGCAGGCAACTGCTCCAACTTCTCTTTTCGTGGCTCTGCCAGGTGCATGCGTCAACGAACTCCAGCAATGCATCCCCCAGCATTCCCACAAGGACTCCACCTGTACCCTGCAGAGAATAGGATGCATCAGTTCGCAGCAAAAAATTCACCCTCATAATAAAAGCATCCCAAAGAGGATCGTCTATAGAAATATATGGAATAAATAATGGTGAACGATACTTCCCTGGAAATAATCCAATATCCTCCTGTGCTGTGATAGCTGTCTCCATGGTGTCTTCTCTCAGCTGCTCAGGTAAATCTGGATCATATGTGTGGACCTCATCAAGATGCTCCTCATCATCGTCGACTCATCCCAGTGCACCTCTTGATCATATTCATATGCGTCCATGAGTGCTAACTCCTCGCTCTCCTCCTCGTATACATCCCATTGTACCTTTTGTTCATGTGTATGTGTATCCTGCAAAAGGCACGATGAGTCGTCAAAATCTGAATCACAAAAAACATCATATACGGGAGGGGAATCAAATGTAGGAGATGAGGGGGTGAAGAGATCTCCCTGAAAGGGAGCCATAAGCTCTGTGGGATAGTCCTCAACGTCAATGGAAGGATGAGGTGGCAGCGGAAGCTCAAATGGAGGAGGGTAGTGCTCAGGATCCTCATGAATGGCTATGTCCTCGTCCCGATGCACGACCTCCTCGGTGATAAACTATGGCTCCGTGTGTAAGGCCTCCTCAAAAGCATGCTCTGGCTCGACAGTGTGCTTGTTTGCCTTCTCATCAACTATCAATGCAGACTCTCTTTGGAATGGTGATGCAGGCTGCTCATGTGTGTCAACTTGTGGGGATGTATCATGTGGATGGGAATGCCCGCAAGCAATCCAAAAATATAATCTATCCCCATCAAGACTGACATGAATGTCCTCCTCAATTGTTCCTACAGTTGAAACACGGTTCATAACAAAATCTGCAAATCGTAGCTCAAATGCATCACCTGCTGTAATGCTCTCTGAACCGGTGAATCTCACTGACTCTGAGAGGCCCTCCAATAATCTATAAAATGCGTCCTCCTCTGGCTGCGCATATGACTCAATTTCTGCTTCCTCCACGGCCTCTTCGTCCATCCATTCTTTATATGCAATAGCTGTATCATAGGATGTGGGATAGACGACGGCACATTCTGGCTCTGGTAATATGACCGGTGATGCTTCTTGCCCATAAAATGAAGAAGCAGAACTGATATCTTTGGAAATCTCTGCAACCTTAAGCATGAGCGCATTCATTTCAAGTTCCCTCTTCGTCCATTCCAATTGAAGGTTGCTCTTATCAAGCCTGGCTTGTATTTCAATCTGGTGTGCATGCATCTCATCAAAAAAGTTTTCTCTCGTCTGAGCACTCTGATCAAAATAGTATTCTCCCATCTGAGCACTCTGATCTTAATAGTAATCTTCCATCTGAGCACTATGATCAAAATCTGTGGTTCACGTAGTATAATCTATAGCACCTGATCAACAAAGATAAATACCTGGAGAAGAATATCAGTGGCACAAAAGAATATAGAAATGATAATAATGGTGGCGGGGGTGAAAAATTCTTTTTGTTAAAATTTTTTTCGAAGTCTAGTCAACCTAATTGTGACAAATTGGCACCCAACGGGAAAACCTCCCCGGCAACTGCGCCAAAAACTTGGTCGGCCCCGGATATACACCCGGAGAACGATTGTAGTTTTACCGCAAGCGCACGGTCAAGTGGCGAGCGGGTATCGAACACGAGGAGGTGGTGTTGGTTCCAATCTATCCTATGTTGGTTCGACTACGAATGTCTTATTGGTGGAGATGGTTATGGAATGATGTAATGGAAATGGTGGTGGATGTCGGTGTCAGTGATAAAGAAGTCGGTCAAATATCGATTCAAATACAATATAATAAAAGTGTCTAGGACTAGGGAATTCCCATTACGGATCGGCATACATCATTGTAAATAGTGAATCTCAATATTACTAGACTTGCGTTGAGGTGAACTAGTCGTAACTGAATAGAGAACCAAGCTCATGCTCTCGCGCTATTGTCGGTCTATAGCAACCTAGGATATGGCCCAATCTCTTGCAAACCCCAACCTAAGCCACTAGCATTAGGATCGACATCATCGTTCAATCGCTCCTCGAGCCCACTATCGTGCAAACTCGAGTTACGATCTAGGTTGTGATAGTTCCTATCCGTCCAATCTCTTGCAAACAGATATTGGTATAGATTTACAATAAAAATCCTAGCTTTGGTCCAATCTCTTGCAAACCAAGTCTAGAGAATCTCGATTATAAACCTAAATCGAATATCTAGGTCTTCCTATCGATTCGAATCCAATCTCTTGCAAACCCCAATCGATGGAAATCCCTAGCTATCTGTAATAAATCGATCACAACCTAACCTCCTAGTAATTCTAGCAATTTAGAAATTCATTCATCACAAATCTGAAATTAGATCCATAAGGTTCATCCACATGCCCTAGAACAACAAATCTACTCAAGCATAGCAATAACGATATGAGAATCAATAAAAATCATTGCTTGCATACAAAAAGATAGAAAAACAAAGATTCAAATAACAAGAACAAAATACTTAGCTTTGATGAAGATCTTCAATCCAAATACAAGCTTTTAGATCCAAGAGGGGGCTTAGGGCATGGCCTAACCTCTAAAATAGAGTCTAAGAAAACATCATGGAACTCTCTCTAATGGTGGCTATAAACCCCTTATATAGTCTCCTAAAACCCTAGCAAAAAACCCTAGAAAACCCCCCAAAATCATGCCCAATAACAGCCCAAACCGCAACTTAAAATCTGGGCCCGCCGCTGACTCGGCCGAGTGGAACATGTGACTCGGCCGAGTGGAAATTCCAGCACTATAGTGTCAACTTGCAGAAATTCTCCGGATTTCATCCGACCTCCGATTGGTGTGTTCTTAATGGAGTTGGAACCGTCATGAAGTCTACTATCTATAAAAAATATGAGAAAAATACTTTGATTGCTGGAATGATAGAAGATTTCAAAAGAGTGAACGGTTGTCTGAAAATCTGGGCGCTGCGTGTCCTCGGCATCACTCGGCCGAGTGGACTTCTCTACTCGGTCGAGTGGGCTTCTCTACTCGGCCGAGTGACAGACCCTGTAAAATTCCAGTAAGTCGGGGGGTCTTAGGGGGTCTGTCTTTGGAGGTGACTCGGCCGAGTGGCTTTACTCGCTCGGCCGAGGGACATTCGGTACTCGGTCGAGTCGGAACCCTCAATCACCTGACGGATTCCAGTAAGTCGGCTCCTTCGATGGGTGGATTTTCAAATGCCACTCGGGCAAGGGGATCTCCATACTCCGCCGAGTGGACTATCGTCCCTCGACCAAGTGCACGCTGATTTCCTTCTGTGGTGCGTGTCCGGTCTGGTCGGCCGAGTGGTCTTCTTGCTCGGCCGAGTGAATACTTCACTCGGTCGAGTGACATGCTGTATATGCCCAATCTTCATCATTTCGCCTCCTCGTCGCTCCTACGGAGTTCCTTCTTCTTCCACCCATCTTCCATCGCCGTTAGCTCCTCGATAGAGCCATGGGCGAGGCTCCGGTACATGTGCAAGTCCTTTAAGCTCATTTTTGTTCCCGATCGCTCCATATTTCCTGAAATTCAACAAAAACAAGAAATAGTGAAAAGTAACGCAATATCGTCGAATACTCGTGAAAATCGCAATTTGAGTAATCGAAATGGCGTGAAAACATGCAGAAAAAGGTGTAAAATATGGACCGATCACCCCCCCCCCCCCCCCCCCCCCCCCCCGCGCAACCCAAACGCCGATCAAAAACAACCCATCCATCGTCTTCTTTGCCTCCTCTTAAGAAGAAGAGGACGACGACCGCCAAGCCTAGATCTCAGCCCAAGCCTAGGAAGCAGACCGTGTCTCCAGCTTCATTCTGTGCTCCCACTCCTCCAGCTGATTCTGACTCCGACACGGAATATATTCCGAAGTCCGAGCCTACTGCTAGGGATCCTACTCCTCCACCTCGATCTAGCACTCGTCAGCCTAAGGGGAAGGCTCCCATGCCAGTTGGCGATGTCGATATATCGCTATGTCGTGATGACCCTTTGTGTCTCGTGGCATACAATCGTATCGAACACTGTCCGCTGTTATTGGAGCACTTCGTTCAGTTCTCCGACTTCCCACATCTAGCCGATCTTCTTTCCCATTCCGTCCTTATCGATTATCTTCGCCATGACCCTAAGGCGAATCCACACCCGTACCCCCGTCTAGTCAAGCTTTTCTATGCGAACCGTGTTCGCGGTCAGTATGACGAGACCCATTCCATTGAGACGACTGTCTTGGGGACACCGATTGTCCTTACGGCAGAAATCTTAGGGGATTTGATAGGTGTCTCCTCGTCTGGCCTTCTTCCTGCCGATATCTCTATCGATGACATTTCTACTCTTGATCAGGTCATGCTTGCTGAGATGTTCCTTGTAATCCCTCCCGCCATGATTGGCGTCCCTTTGAAATCCTTCAAGCCAAACGCTTGGGTTTTAAATCTTATCTTGAAGTCGTGCCTCCTTCCGAAGTACGGCTCATCGAGCTTGCCTTCCCAGCCATTCCTTAAGCTGATCTACGCTCTCTTCATGGGGAGCGAGATCAATTGGGCTAGGATTATTCTTGATAATATGGACCCTTTCAAGTGTATCCGGAAGTCCACAAAATCAGCTCACATCACATACCCTTGCCTTTTGACACTTGTCTTCCGTCACTTCGGGGTCCCTCTTCCTCCCGATGATGAGCGTCCTCTTGGTCCCCCTCTGAATGCGACGGCCGTCAAGAAGTCTCTTGCAGCGCTTCGTCACGTTCAGAGGACGACCCCTTCTGCCTCTGCTTCAGCTGCTCCTCCACCTCCTACTCCTACTCTCGTTGAGCTTTCACGTTCGTTGAGACGTGTGGAGTCTCGTTGTGCTCATTCTGAGGAGATGCTCGCTCGCATCTGATCTCGCTTGGGCATAGAGGTTCCTCCGTCTGTTTTTGACGAGGAGGAGATGGATGAGGATGAGCTCCAGGAGCTTGTTGGTTCTGCTGCTCGTGCCCCAAAGGGTACGTCTGCTGCTGCTGCTACTTCTGCCTGTGCCCCCGAGAGCACACCTGCTGCCACCGTTCCTCCGGTGGATACTTCGTCTGGTGCTCCTGAGGCCACTCCTGTTGCGACACTCACGTCTGTGGACACTCCTGCTGACCCAGTAACCACCACCCCTCCTGCAGAGCCTGCTGCTGCTGCTGACCCTGCCTCCACCTCCTGAGCCTGCTTGGAGGACTCTCCCTATGCACATTGGATGATATACCTGTTGTGAGAGAGTGGGGTAGGATAGTTTGGGTGTTTCTGGATTTTTGATGTATTTTTGATGTTTTGATGATACACTCTTGATGTATGTTCATTTTGATGTATGTGCGATATATGTTGTATGATGTGCCCCGATCATTCGATCGTTATTTTGTATGTTGGCAGATGTATACATTTTGTTGTATCATGTTCTCATATATATATATATATATATATATATATATATATATATATATATATAGTGATCTTCGGTTGCGAAAAATCCCGTGCGAAAGCCCGTGCGAAAACTTTTTTTTATTTTTTTTGAATTTTTTTTTTTTAAAATTCTTTTTTGATGTTTAATCCATACAATTATATACCCCAGGGAAAATAATGGGTGAATCCGTTGGGCATTAGAGCACCCATCCACTCGTTACAAATTTAACGGTCTCAAAACGTGCGAATTTGATGAAATGGCTTGATCGAAGGCCAAATGACATTATTTCTCAACCATTATTTTTTAAGGGGGGTATAACAACATATAATGAGGGTGGAAAAAAGAATTTTTGAAAAAAAAATTTCAAAAAAAAGATAAAAACATTTTCGCACGGTGCGAAATGTTCTCATTTGAAAATTTTCATATATATCTATATATATATATATATATATACATCGTTTTGCCATTTACTTCTTTTGTGCACATTATTTCATTGTCTCTGATGTTGACTTCGTCGCTCGACGATTAAATCTTGATTTAATAGAAATTATTTCTATGAAAACATAGAATTGTTTTCCATGCACTTAATTCATCAAGAATGTTGATATTGGAGAGTATATTCCATAACTCAATACGTGAAATTGATTTGAGTTTTGATGATTTTATTTTTCGACTTTCGATTATGGTCTCATTGGCACGCTTTGATTTACTTCGTATTTTCCTTTGGTGTCATTTGCACCATGGTCGTATTCTTCGACTCCCGTGCTTTTATTTGTAGCCATTGTTGTCGTTGATCTCTCGCTCTTTTTGCTTATGCCAAAGGGGGAGAGAATTAATAAAAACGATGTGCTAAATGATAATTCAAAGCAATTTACTGTGAATCTAATTTGATATGTTAGATTCAGGAGGAGTTAAGATATAAAAATGGATTTCAAATCCGATATTTCAATAATTGGATTCTCATTTTATACTTTACTCGTCTGCTTGATGCGTATGATTATTATTTAATTTGGAATTAACGTGTCATCAATGCAGGGGGAGTAAGTAAATTTCATTTGAATCATTATTTTTTATTATTATTTATGTTGGTTTGTCATCACCAAAAAGGGGGAGAATGTTGAGTATTGATTCCCCGGATTTGGTTTTGATGATGAACAAACATAAATATCGTGAACTAACTCGTTGTGAGCGCAGTTATGGAGATCGTCGCCAAATCTCTATGAACATCTAAAGCGACGTCCCAAGACTTCTCAAAGCACGTGATCGTATGCTTGAAGCTTCGTTGAAGCTCAAGGACCATTATTGAAGTCAAGAGATTCGGAATGAAGCGTTTGAAGACGGTTTGTCAAGTTTTATTTATAGTCTTCCAGCTTCGTTTCGTAGATTGTTAAGCCTTGAGTAGGTCTTACGTTTTAATCTTCATAACGCTCATATCTTAGAGCTAGGATCTTAGTAGAAGCCCATAGAATCTTTCCCGAAGCTTAACGCTTCTTATCGCGGCTTCTTGTGCATGTTAGTTGGTTCAAGAAGAAGAACCAACCGACTAGATGGTAATCTAGTCGGTCGGTAAAGCTTCTTGAGCCGACTAGAATGCATTCTCAATTTCTAGCTCACTTACTGTTTACAGTTAGTCGGTCAAAGAAGGTTCACCGACCGACTAGTTGTGAAACTAGTCGGTTAGTAATCCTTCTTAGACCGACAAGTTGAGCTCTCACTGTTCAGCCTAACTTACTGTTTACAGTTAGTCGGTCAAAGCACAACGACCGACCGACTAGTTGAGAAACTAGTCGGTTAGAAGTTGTTCTTAAACCGACTAGCTGTATTTGTATTCAGCCTCTTTGTTTTCTTCTGTTAGTTGGTCAAAATTCACTTACCGACCGACTAGTTGTGAAACTAGTCGGTTGGCAAGTCTTCTTAGACCGACTAGTTATTCATTCCCTGAACTTCTTCTTTTGGCTGTTCACCACTTAGTCGGTTCATGTTGTTTCACCGACCGACTAGTTGATGAACTAGTTGGTCAGTGGTCCTTCTTTGACTGACTAGTTTGCTTCAGAATAGAGCCGTTGGAGCATTAAATGCCACGAATTTTGATCTCTCTTTACTCTATCCTATATATACTTGGAGTGCTGCTTTCATAGCATTAAAAAAGGCTGATATTTATTGAAGTTTAGAGTTCAAAGAGAAGCAATTAATTCTCATTCAAAGCTCATTAATTTCTCACTTGAATCTCTCCCTCGCTCTTATTTCAAAAGAGAGATTCATTGATTGTGAGCCTTCCAAGCCAAGAGCTTGATCCAAGGTCACCAACATCCACTTAGGCCTCCATCGCTGATCTACATCTTGGAGATAGGGTTTGGTGCCTTCATCTTCCCCAAAATCCTCTTTGCCCTAAATCGTAAGTTTTACTCAAGGCATAGGTTTTTGTGGTAAGTATTTCGTATTTCATTTACTTTGAATATTATAAGTTTTTTACTCTCGGTTGTGAGAGTTTTTTTGTGATCCCGGTTTGTGGGAGTCACAATTTTATTTGTGTATAATTTGATCTTGTAGAGGTTTCTACAAGTATTTCATAGTGCAAATTTGAGTTAGAAGTTTCTAACTCAAGTATCCGGAGGGGATCCGGGTGGTTGGGACATAGGATCACCGGGAACAAGTCGGGGAGACTTGGGTGGATCCGAAACCGTTAAATCATCTGTTTGCGATTGCATTTCTTTGTGGTCAATATTTACATTTCCGCATTGTTGGTTGAGTTTGCAAGATAATTAGGAATTATCTTCTTAATTATTTTAAAGTACTATTCACCCCCCCTCTAGTACTTGTGCAGTAGCTACGTAGGGCATTACAACGATTGTAGAATAATGTACATGCGCCTGATGGTAGACAGGCGTCTGTATAATGAACGCCAGTCGTCTGTCTCCAATAGCTCAAGATAGAGTCAAGAAACGTTGACTTGAGCTATCGCACAACAGTCGATTGTAGATGGCTCGACAAGCGTCTGGAATCACCCAGTCGCTTGTAAGACCTTCATCAGTCGCATGTTGGAGAGCCAGAGACTCCAATTGAGTCATTTGAAATGATGAACCTATTGGGTTGGATTCTATGATAATCTTAAGGCTCACTAAGATGGTTATTTGTATATGCATGAATGAGTAGACCATCTATCAAGGCATTACATTAAACCTAGACTCAAAAAGAAAAAAGCAATAAATGAAATAACATGGATTACATTGCTTTCATTAGAGTCTATGGCTTCAACCTTGATGCTCTCCATCATCTCCAAGCTTTGGCACCCCTTGAGTCCAAGCTTTGGTATTTCTCCTCTTGATATCCATCCTTGCACCAAGCATTTAGTCTCCAAAGAAGATATTCTTCAAATGTAAACTCTAAGACTAAAACAGACATTAGAAACAACATAATGTTGTGATCATCATCAAAATAACATTGGTCTGAAACACCAATACTCAATATGTTGTACGTAGACACCCGAGATTATCTCCCCGTGGCGAAAGAGGTGGTCTCATGGTTGCATACTGTACTCTCCTACATGAGTCACGAGATAGTTTAGTTAGTACCACAATAATCATTGAAATATATTCACGTCTTGTTATGTACTTTGCATGTTTACTATCGTTACAGTCCATGCCTGCTTGTCTTACTATTGCTACCACAATTGCTCTCTTATCGCACTCGCACAATCACTTTTACTTTACTTGTCGCACTTGCATAATCATCTTTAGTTACTTAGCATGTTCCATGCTTCTGCATTGCTTTACTACTTTTTCTAGAATTGTTGTGACTTACCTACGGTTCCCTTTCATGGAACCGCAGACGACGCACAGGTTGGTGAAGAGGCTCCTGAGTTTGAAGAGCCTGAGTCGACTTAGAGACTGCAGATTTCTAGACTTAGAGTTGTGTGTGGTGTACTTTCATATGTATTTCTACTCTTCTTTACCTTTCCTGTATTTGGTGTATGAGGTGTTGTTATGTGTTGTACTTCAGTATGGATTGTAATAAATGGATGCTTGTTTAAGTATTTTGTACATCTGTGTATTATATGCTATATTTTTTTCACTGGTTTACTGCATGACCTGCAAATATATCAAATAGTAATGGTCCCCTGAGAGCTGGTCGTTACAACACCCATTACCCAAGCCACAAAAACCATGACCAAAACAGCGCAACCCGTGCCCCTCCGCCATTGCAGCCGCGGCTCGGCCCAAGCGGCCTCCGCCGACAACCCTGACAGCTCTGCCGCCCCCACCATGAAGCCGACGAACCTCCCCGACGTCAAACAACTACCGACAAGCTCTAAAAATAGCCACACGAGCAAAACCACAGTCGCCGCCATGTCCCGTCGCCGCCCACTGCCGCGCGCGTCCCTGCACCGCCACGTCGTCGTCCATCGCCGGCCGCCGCCCTCTACCGCCCTCAGTCACCCACAGATGATAAGAAACCCCCATGGTTGCTGTTTCTCGCGTGAAAGAGAGAGGAAGTTAAAGGAGAGAGAGAGAGTTAGAGAGAGAGAGAGAGAAAAAAAATTGGATATAAAATAAAATAAAATAATAAACTGAAAATATAAGACCATAAAATTTAACGGGAAACACTAAAAAATCCAGCGCGTCGCCACGAACACGTTGATGATAGTTTCGTTGCAATCAGGCTAGTATTTCTCCCATAATGAATTTTTGAAGTTAAATGCTATTTATACCATTTTCACTAAATAAAGTATTTCTATCAATTTTCACGTAAACTTAGTCACACAAAAATATATGTTATAGTACTAGTTAAGAAGATTAATTTGACATTTTGTGTACAGAATTCCGATGTTTAGTTTTCTCTAAATAATTTGTGAAGCAACTTTAGAAATTCATTTTTAAATTCAAAAAATTAGTTTTTCGTCTTATAAAATTAAGAAAAAAGCTTATAATTGTTTAAAAATTATGAAAAAAATCTGTTAGGCTTAGAAAATTATTTCTTGCCTAAATATACGTATGTGCTTCATTTTAAATATTTTTAATTTGGTTTATATTACAACTACCTAATGTAATAATCGTAGAAAGGTTATATTATGAGTTGGCGACTTGTTACTCGCCATGAAAATTATATTGGACTGCTACATGAACTCATGAGATAATGTCGATGGTTAGATGCATCTGATATGATACAATTGTACGTCATAAACCATGTGACTGCAGAACCATACGGGTATACATGTTATCATTGATATAGCATGAATTATGGAATTGGCACTTACTTAACACCTGTGTACTGGGGTAGTCTTAGTCTTAGAGGATACAAGAGTGACTGGATCAACCCTATGGCTTCACCTCTACCCACACTAGTTGAGGTAAGCAACTCGACCGTCACCCATGGTATGGGGTCGGTGAGTAGAGCCACGGAGAGCTCCCGTTGGTACGGTGCATTTTAGTTACATATTGTATTCTCGGTCATGGACTTAGCACTAGAAAATGTGGTTGCAATAGTGATGACTGCTAGTTAGGATTACATACTATCTTTTGATATCATATTTATCTTATACTTAACATGTCTCATCATCTCTTTTCATCATATTTATCTCGTCCTTAACATGTCTCCATATTAGTGATACACTTGAAATATGATATGTAGCTTCCTTTAATCATATCTCGTACTTAAACTATCATTATTTGGATAATAATGACGATATTGGTTAACGATACTGTTTGTTCGATCATTATCTGTACTACATGTGCAGTAGATAAAATATTCAACTGTTAGTCCTACGTATGCTTTTTCATTAAAATCAATATTTATTCAATTCTTGACATAATCTATTAAATCGATGAACTCGTTATTATATCGATGGAGCAAAAGTTGATAATCGACATTGTAACGCCCCGCTCCCCGGAATGCCCGATAAGTACGAATCCGTATCAGGTATTCTCAAAGTGGCGGGTGCTTGGTACCACATATTACTAGAGTACAATAACACCGCCCAACTATATATATATATATATATATATATATATATATATATATATATATATATATATATATATATATATATATATATAAGTCCTCAACTCTCATATCTAACCAACCGGGTTCGCAGCCTCTGACTCCAAGATCCAACACCTGTAAAATATCAACGGGACACGTCACAGCGTGACCCAGTAGGAAACCCAAACCCAACTCACATGGTGCACAAATACAAGGCACTAAGTAACAACGAGAGGCTAACGCATGGCATATCACGACAGATTCATATGAAAATGTAAATGGTGTCATTCAAAACACGTATCTGCCGCAAAGGAGAACCTGCGAAGCAAAGTGAGTACCACGCAAGAGGAATAAGCAACAACCCAAATTTGTTCTTTGTTTCAATATGTTGCAGGCACCAATATTAGCTAGCTAGAGAATATGTATCCCAATAGCTTTAATAGTGATGCAAGTTGCAAGACAACATGGAAAGAAAACATGGACTTACAAGGAGACATAAAGTTACAATATTTAAGAATGGTATCCCATAACTCCAAAAGCATGTTGATTACAATACCACGACTAGCTGTAAGATCAAGCATTTCTACTACAAATGCAACATTTATAAGCCAATGCTAATGGCAAGAAAGCTAACTCAACACCAAGTGGAAAGCGTAAACAATCCTACACAATGTGCGATTTCTATTACAAGTGCTAGCAATCTTAATTAGTGAGAAACACATTGTCTCAATCATGTTTTAACAAGGGAGTACCACCTTACAAATTTACACTCGAGATTACGTTGTAAATGTAGTATCAAGGTACTAGTTCTAATTAAGGGATGTCATTTCTAACACAAGAGGGCATGTTACTTGAGAAAGAGACAACTTTAAGAAGCTCTTAGCTAAGACCACGTCTACCAAGAATCACCTGATATTGCAAATATAACAACAATCCCAAATTAATGTTATTGCGCTAATAGGAGTTCCTATCTTAAGTTTCTAGTGCTTAAGATGTTATGGAAATGTTCTTAAAAATTTCGGCAGAGTTTCTCTTGTATTTATCAAGGGTTCCAAGTACAACATAAGTAATATTTCCAAAAGAAAACATAAATAGTATTGCAAAGAGCATATGGTATAATCTTAACATTCCCACAGCACCAACACCACCAACACCACCAATATTATTATAAGCATCAACATAAGCATCGACATATCATTTCCAACTTCCAAATGAGGGCCATTTATTGGTACAATGAAATAAAGGAGAGCAATTTTGTTTACTTCATGTAACAAAATGAGATCTATTCAATTTACCCAAGGAACCAACATGAGATTAATTTCATAAAGAGGAGCATTTCCATCTTCTCATGCAATGGAAGAATAATAATGCTTCCATGTTTCAAAATGAGAGCACTTTGCATGATTATTGGGACAAAACATTCAAGCAACAAGGGACATGATTATTGCATCAAATAATTCAAAGTAGCATCCCAAACAGGGGACATGATCATTACATCAAATGATTCAAATTAGCATCCCAATTCAACCATGAATGCTTCATGGTAACTTGGATGTTAAAATGTCCTACATTCCATAATACTTCCAACATCCCAATATTTCTTAATAACATTAATGAACACCAATACCAACATCAATATCATGCATATCACTACTAGCAAAAATAACAGTATTACTACCAACAACCCATACTTTCCAATATTCCATCATTCAAGCATCAAATGCTTCCATGGCAACATGCATTCTCAAAGGTCAACCATCACACAAATGCAACCACAATCACCCAACAATGCTACATGATGCCATGATGCATATGATGCACAAACAATGCAATGCAATGCGATGGGATCCAATGAATGGCCGGCGTGCAAGTGTATCGTGATTTCTACTCCGATATCAACGTGGAGCCACCTCCACGTGGAGCCACCTAATGGATCAAGAGGTGGCCAACGGTGTGTTCACCCGCCTCCTACCGCGGCACTTTGTCCATGCCCGTGTGCTCCGCCTCATGTCCTAACGTGACCATGTCACCATGTCACCCATTCCATATTCCACAAGTTTCCAACATCACATTTTCAATTTCCCAATTCATTTCATTTTCACATGTTTCTCATTTCATACACATTAAATTGAATAAGTAGTTTCCAACACCCCAAAATGAACGCAATTTCATAAAAGTAGGCCATTATAGCTTCCACCAAAGTCAATGAAAGCAAAATGAGAGCAATTTCATAAATGAAAGAAATCCCACAAAATGCGAGCAATTATATCGCCAACATGCTCAATGGGAGTTATTCCACATAATTAGCGGCTCAAATCATTCAAAGGCATCATCAACATGAACATAGCAAATTGTGGCATTATATAATCCATTGCACAATACACATTTTCAATAGCCAAGTTTACATAAGCAATTCATTTTCAAATATTTCATGGCACGATATCACCCCACACAACACATGAAGCCATAGCCGATGGCACACCTCAATTCAATGCCACAAATTCATACGTCCTACACAAAGAGAATTTCCTAATGGAACTTTCAACATTCCAAATGAGAACTTTCAATTAAATGGGAGCTTCTAAAATTTACTAATGAGGCTTCCAACATGTTACATTTTCATTTTCATTCCAATGCTTCTAGAATTTCATTTTCATTCTAATGCTTAAGCCATATATAAGTATATGTACTAATGAGGCTATTAGCAAGATAGCATCTAGCTAGTGACTTGGTTAATGTAACAACCTAATTGTTTTCCAACCTAATTGTTTTAATTAATCAATAAGACACATAAGAGTTATCTCATGTGAACCATATAACAAAAGGAGAATAATTTCTTTTACTCAACCTAACACAATGGGGACTATTGCATTTAATTAATGAACCCAAAATGAGATCAATCTCATGAAGGAGAGCAATTTCATGCATAGAACTTTATGTAACTTTCCAACATTCTGTACCAACATTCCCCACCCCAAAATTTCATACAATGTCAACATATATCAAGAATAAGAGCAATCCATTTTAATTTATGAAATCTTGAGCTTAAAGAACAATTCAACTTAATTAATCTAAAGCTTCCAACAAAATGAAAGCAAATCCACAAAATTAGTGAAACAAGCCATTCAACATAGTAATTCATGGCATCATATAATTCAACACAACAACTAGCTCCCACATGTATGCAACATGCCAAGAAATTCCAACAAAACCCCTAAAAATGCAAACTTTATTCTCAAATTGCAATGTAATCAAACACATGAGTAGGGTTGGACTCCTACCTCATTAGGGAGGCTAAACCCCCTATCAATTGGAGAGAGCCCACCGTCTTCAAGCTTCAAGCCCTAATCCTCAGCCAAATCCAAGCTCAAGCCCTAAATTTGGAATTCTCCCATGAATCCATCTCCAAGATCCCAAGAATCCCAACCATAACTTCCTCTTCTCCCTTCCTCCTTCATCTAGCATGGAATTTGGCCTTGCCTGAGGAAAATTTCGGCCAGCAACAGAATTCGGCCAAGCTAGGGTAATTTTCGGCCATGGGGTTGAGAAAAACATGGAGAAGATGGATGGTAGAAGGAGGGGTTGGGCTAGGGCTTGATTCCTCTCTTCCTCCTCTTCTTTTTCTTTCTTTTTCCCTTCTTTTCTCCTCCAATTTCCCCCTCAAAATTTCGGTAACCTGGAGCCAACCTGCGTTTTTTGGGGAGAAGGGGAAAAAATGAGGAAGTTGGAAGAAGGAAGAAGAAAGGGTTGAATATTTACAAGTTTGCCATTCATTTCTGGAATTTGCCTGGAATTTACAGGACAGTCCCAAACATGGGAACCTAACTCAATATTTTTGAACTACACTTAAGATTTACTCCTCTTATGAGTTGTAGATATGGGTGTTATGCATTCACATATCAATTTTCATGATGTTTCACCAAGTATTCAATTTAATACAGAATTTACGCCAAATGGTATTTGTGCTGAAACTGTGCTGGAAATTAAAACAGAAACTGTCCTGTCTTGAGGACCAGATTTCTCCTAAATGCGGATAGATTCAGAAAAAATGGAAAAATACAAAGTTGTAGGTCTAGAAGTTAACTTTCCAACGAGACCAAGAACACCTCATTTGGTTAAGAATTGAGGGACTGATCGCCGTTCCCGTAATATCCATCCAACGTTCGCACATACATCACCACACAGGGTCTTACACATCAATATCAATACACAGATATCCACACAAAACCATAATCATCCATACACAGGGGTAAGCGTACCAGCTTACAGCCATGCATGTATCATATACGCATCACAGACGTTCTTAAGGTATCCTCAAGTCGGTGTCTAGGATTGTTTGGTGTCTAATGTTGGATCACCTTAGTATGGCTCGTCCTAGTTAGGGATAGTGATCCTACCCTGACTGACCATATTTGCCTAGATCAAACTAGAATTCCAATTATCATTAATTGCAAACATTGATTATATATACCTTCAATTCAGCTTTGTTAGATGCTTAATTGAGTTACTTCGGCCCTTTACATGCATCTTGGATGATACAATTGCTTTTATTATATGTGTGTTAACCTTTCTATTATGGAGAATATTTGCTGAGTAACCCTCGCGGACGGGTATTTCAAGATCCTGCAAGAATATAAGCATGCAAGATCCTTCAAGATGTATCCACAAATGCTTAGTGTGTTTAAACCAAGGAGGAAGAAAAAGAAAAGAAAAAAATACTCATTCTTGTTTTAAGCACACCGTGGGCCCGTTCGCTTTCTCGCTTCCATACATAGTGGGAAGTGGGGCGTGACATGACATCGCCTTGGTATTGCTTTTGATGGCCTCCTTCTCTGGCTTTGTTCTCTTATTCATGGTCTTTGTGATCTCCTCATAATCATCCTCGATGATGTCCCAAATATCTTGGCCTCTCAACCAAATCATCATTATCTGCTTCCAATACAGGTAGTTGGTGCCGTTGAATAATGGAGGATGAACAGTTGATTGTCCTTCTTTACAAGAACTAGATGGAGGTGCAAACGCCATTTGTTGCTTGTATGCTTCAAACCACTCTGATACCAATTGCAGGATCTACCTGCAATACGAAGCAATACACTAGATGGTGGTGAATAGTGTAATGGCAATTTAAAGCTAATTAACAAAATTCTTACAATGCGGAATAATATTGAGCAAGACAATTAGGAAACACACACTGAGATCAACACCAACACAAACACATGATGTATATTGATTAGGTTATGCCTACTCTAGTCTCACTCTTTCTAAAGTCTTGTGGATTTCCACTATATAATCTCTTCCGAAGCAACTCAATACAATCCTTAAAACGGGATACAACAATCTCTTCCAAAATGCAACACTCTATTCCAAGAGCCACATAATCTATTCCAAGATTGCACACTATATTCCAAGGGCCACACATTGCTTCCGAGAGAGACACTCCCACAACCTAAGAGAAAGGTTTCACAATGAAACGAAATAATACTCTTACATATTGCCTTGATTAGACAGACTTACTAGTGTGAAGAGCAAGGCAATGGGGAGAGAGAGGGTATCCAAGTGCTGGAATCAAGCTTTAGGCACTTGGAGAATTCCCGTGAGCTTTGGATTCAAATGTAATAATCAAAGAATTTCAAAGAAGGAAAATAATAGAGATGAAAGAGTGAAGCTTTTTTTTGAGTATTGGACTTCTCCCTACTTGGTGTTAATGATGAGCAAACATAAATACTTGTGACTAATCCCCTATTTATAGTTAATCCATTGCCTAATCATATCATGAAGATCTATTAGCAATGGATGGCACTAAAAGATCAACGGAAGCAAGAAAAGTGGATTGGATGATCAAAGATGGTGATTGAAACTCCTAGAAGACTTCAAGCTCATACTTTGGAAAGAAGAGGTAGTTCTACATTGTAATCTTCTTTTTATCTTCTAGTATGTAGCTTAGAAGTAGAACTTTGATGGAGCACGCACACTCTTCTTCATTACTGTCATAGGAAATCATTAGATCATTTCTCCTTTGACACCAATTCATATTTTCTATGGAATGTGCAAAGTTTGATCTCAACAGATGACTGCTGAATGTTTTACAGTCACCTGTCTCAAAACAGTCGACTGTGTTTTGTTCTACAGTCGCATGTTATGAATATATCTAATCAGTTGATTTTTGGGCTTCTATGCTTTAACTCTTTCAGGCGACTGTTGTACGTTTCACATGCGTCTGTCCAAGAGACAGTCGACTGTGATAGGTAAATCAGTCGCATGTCTATCTTCTGCCCAATGATCAGTTCTTTTGATCTGGCCAGTCGACTGATATAGTATTTACAGTCACATGTCCAAGGACTAGTCGACGATAAATGCTTCAACAGTCGCTTGTCCATGATTCTTTTGCATGACTTGCTCTCTGGAATAATTCTTATTCTAGTGCCAGTCGACTGATGATGGATCTACAGTCGACTGTCCAATGGCACAGTCGACTGTTGATGCTTCAACAGTCGTCTGTCTATGATCCTCTTTGTAGACTCTACTCTCTGGAAAATGTCAGGGTTTGTGACATTCGCCTGTTTGGTTTTACAGTCGACTGTCTTCTCTTCATCAGTCGCATGTCCTGTATTCCCAGACTTTTCTCAGATTTCCTCAACTTACCCAGCTTACAGCCAGTTGCCTGTAATAGGATTTACAGTCGCCTGTTAGTTTAACAGTCGACTGTCTACGCATCATCAGTCGACTGTCCACGTGGAAAGTTACCGTTTGAATTCTCACATACCCTCTGACACAGTGCAGCAGTCGACTGTGTTTTGTTCAACAGTCGACTGTCGCGAGTGCAGATTCTATCCGTTGGCTGTTTTTCAACAGATTTCAAAGGGGCTTTTGGGGTTTTTGCTTGAGGACTTTGAGAAAACTATAAAGGCAGCCTCTACTGTTCCATTGAGAGGTTAGCAACTTACTCATTCATTCAAGCTTTAATTCTTTCAAGATCAAAGCTCTCAATATCCTAAAGCCCGAGAATTCATATCTTCAATCTCTTGCTCTCCAAACTAGAATCAAAGAGAAATCTTCTAGACATTTGATGCAGTCAAGAGAAAGGGCTTTTCCTCTCTTCTAAGAGAGTCATTCAACACACAACACACTCTCCTTCAAGTTCTACTTCAAGGTATAAGTGATTGTAAGTGTTGTTTATTTCATATTTCATAACTTTCGTTATTTGATTTACTCTCGGTTTGTGAGAGTGGTTTGCTTGCTCCCAAGTTGTGGGAGTCAAGGTCAATCGAGTGTATTTCGATTTCACTTGTAGGGTTGCTACAAGTGGGTTTTTAAGGAAACCTCAAGTTAGGGTTCTAACTTGAGTATCTGGTTGTTTACTGGGTGGAAGGGACGTAGGATTACCGGGAACAAGTCGGGAAGTGATTTGGGTAATCCGAACCCTTGAAACATCCTTGTGTTTGCATTGTTTCATTTTGGGGGTTTACATTTATTCTGCATTATTTGGTGGTTAGGAATTTAATTTGGTGTAACTATCTTTTTAAATTACATAAACACTATTCAACCCCCCTTCTAGTGTTTTTCTCATAGCCAGGGACCTTACGATTGGTATCAGAGCGCTGGTTTATAGCTATGACATCCAACAACAACAACTTTCATCAACGACTTCTTACAACAATCACGATCGTGATGAAGCGTCCATAGTATTCGAAGGACAATCAACGGTGCGTCCTCCGCGTTTCAATGGCACGAACTTCTGCTATTGGAAATGCTGGATGGAGACGTTCCTAAGGAGTGATTTTCTTTGGAGAACCCTCCACAAGGAATACATTGAGCCCACCGAAGAGGATTTCGAAAAATGGACGGCTTTCGAGAAATCCGCCAAAGTCAACAACGCAAAAGCAATGAATGCTCTTCATTGTGCGTTGGACCCAGATGAGTTCAACAAGATATGCACATGTAAGAGTGCATATCAAATTTGAAACCATCTCGTCGTTACCCATGACGGAACGAACATGGTAAAAGTTTCTAAACTCTATGTTGCCGTGCAAAATTTCGATATGTTTCACATGCAAGAAAATGAAAGCATAGCATCGATGTATGGACGTTTTACCGATATCACTAATGAACTGGAAGCTCTCGGACAAGTATATTCCCAACAAGATAAGGGAAGGAAGATCGTAATGGGAATGACCTCCAAGTGGAAAAGAAGATCTATAGCCATCGAGGAGGTCAGCGACTTGAAGACTTACACATTCGTGAATCTTATTGGCACTCTCATGTCTTACGAAGTAAGACGAAAGAACCGATTGAAGATTCGAGCCATGATGAACCCTTCGGAGGCCAAGAAGAAAGCTTTTAGCATTCAAAGCCAATTCTTCATCCTCCGATAGTGAAGAATCAAAAAATGAGATGGACTTGGAGGAAATGGCTCAAATGGCGAAGAAGTTCCAATGCTTCGTTCGCAAAGGTAAATTTTCCTCCAAGAATAGATTTGAGTATACTAATAACACTTTCTCTTTGTGTTTTAAGTGTAATAAGCCATGGCACATCAAGAAGGATTGCCTAATGCTCCGAAACAAAGAGAAGTGGAAAGCTCCGAAGTATCACAAGTCCAAAAAGAATAAGAAAGATAAGAAGAAAGGACTAGTCGGTACATTCGATGACCCAAGTGGAAACTCATCAAGCGAATCCGATGATGAGAAGGGTGAAAGCGCCCACATGTGTTTCATGGCCCGGGGAGATCCACTCTCCGATGAGAGTGATTCCGACATGGATGAACCCGAGGTAACTATGGATGAATTGTGTATTGCCAATTAAGAATTATTTGCTATGTATAAATCTTTAATGCTTAGATATACTACTTTAAAGAAATTGAATGTTAGCAAGCCATCCATTCCATGCATTATCAACAATGATACCATTGTTGATACATTAACCCTTGAGAAAGCAAATTTAGCTTCTCAAAATGTCACTTTGAGAAATGAGGTGAATACACTCAAATCTCAACTAGATCAAACGTATCCTAATGACAACAGTGATATAGCTTCACGACACACACAATTGGGCTTAGAGAATGATTCTCTTAAAACCCAAGTGCACAAGCTCAAAGCACGGGTGTCCACCTTGGATACCAATATTTCTTCTCTTAAGGAGAAATATGAGCTCTTGTCCTCCCGTATTGTGAGATTTAATAAGGGGAAAGGACAAATAGACGATTTGCTCGCAAATCAATTTTCGGCCGCACATCATTTCGGACTAGGTTATGTGGAAGAAAATGCATCCAATAATCGCACCTCCTATAGTGGTATAACTATAGATTTCGTGAGGCCTTCCTCCGGTGCATCCACAAGTGGGGTCAAAGACACCATAGGTAGAAAAGCTACCAAGAAAGCCACCACTTAACCTTCACTCCCTTTTGGCAAGAAACCCGCTTAAGGGTGGAAACCAAAAAAGAAGCCATGCTTACATGTACACTAACCTTCATCCACGTAGGAAATCTCCTAATTCACAAGTGGACACACATAACACATTTTTTTGCTCCACACCCACGGACATGTGCAAATCCACACATGAGAAATACTCATGAACGTGACCCAATACACTCATATGCTCATGCGCATCATTCTTACATGTATGCACATCCTCCACATGTCATGCATGCTCCATATGACTCATACAACATGCATGTTCCTAAGCATGCATACAACCCACATATGTCTAATGCATATCCACCTCCTCATTTTTATGCTAGAACCCATGTTCCTAAGAAGCACCACATAGGGGTGGCAATTTTCGGCCCGGCACGGGCCCGGCACGATAAGTGATCACTCCTTATTTTACACCTTTTTTTCTGCATGTTTGCATGCCATTTAGATCGCCCAAATCATGTTTTTCACGATATATCGACGATATTGCGATGCTTTTCACGATTTGTTGTTTTTGTCGCATTTCAGGTGATTTGGCGCGATTTGGAGTGATCTTGAGATACGCTCACTTTAGACGGTCACCGACGACCTCCCCGAGGGGTATTTTGCTGTTGGAGAGGAGCGGAAGAAGAATGGACGTCACAGGAGCGAAGAGGAGGCCAAAACAAGCAGAATGGGCATTTTTTGTGTCCCACTCGGCCGAGTGGAGGAGCTACTCGGCCGACCAGCGAGACACTGCTCGGCCGACCTGAACAGATACGATTCCTATGTGCACTCGGTCGAGCACCGAAGACCACATCGGCCGAGTGACGATATCGCGTCCGCCCGAGTGGCGCCCAGACGAGGCCCTTCCAAAACATCGAAGTTACTGTTTTTCGGCCGCCTGAGCTTCAGAAGACCCACTCGGCCGAGTGGATTATTACGTCCGCCCGAGTGCCTTGAAGCTGTCGGCCGAGTGACGACAACTCACTCGGCCGAGCCGCCCCCGAACTGAAGACCCCTGAAGCCCCCGACTTACCGGAAAATGACAGGGTTTTCACTCGGCCGAGCGACTTTTGTCACTCGGCCGAGTGCGATGCGCTGCCTGTAGCGAAAATTGCGGAAAACAGGCTGTGCATGGGTATTTTGGTCACGATTTTTGGACGATTTTGAGGGCTATTTAAGCCCTGTTTTTACCCTAGTTTAGAGAGCCTCTCTCTTAGATTTTTTGCAGCCTTTTAGATTAGTTTTTAGCTTTATTCTTGTGATTGGAGAAGAGACAAGTTTGTGATTTTTGTTAGAGCAATTGAAGAACTCCATTGGTTTGCATCTCTTTTCCTTAAAAATTCTATTTTTATTGCTTATATCAATATTGTGATGAATTCTATTGCTAATTTCATTGATTATTTTTGTGATCTTGCTATGAATTGTGAGTAATCTCCACGTCTTGGGGCGTGGGGATGAACCCTACAAGCCCAATTTCGTATTTGTGATGAATTGGTAGAAATTGTGCTAGAATCAATAATTAGAGATTAGATTGTGATCAATTTACTACGGATGGCTAGGTATTCATATCGATTGGGATTTGCAAGAGATTGGATCCCAATTTGATAGGAAGCCCTAGAAATCCGAATTGGGTTGGAATCGGATTTTCGAAGTATCGGTTTGCAAGAGATTGGACCGATACTAGGATTTCCGGTTGCAATTCCATGCCGATACTCGTTTGCAAGAGATTGGACGGGTAGGAACTATCACAATCTAGATCGTGGACCGAGTTTGCAAGAGATTGGACTCGGTGCGTGATTGGACGATGATGTTGATCCTAATGCTAGCTTTCCTAGGTTAGGGTTTGCAAGAGATTGGATCCAAACCTAGGATAGCTATAGACCGGCAACAGCGCGAGAGCGTGAGCTAGGTTCTACATTCAGTTGCAACTAGTTCATCCAAATTCTTATTCAAGAAATTTTGATACCAACGAACCACATTTATGAAATACAGTGAGTAGCGGGGATTCCCCATTCCCTAGACGTTCTTTATTTGATTTGATATTTCTGCATGTTTTGTCTGACGATTGTGACAGGATCGCCAAAGGGAAATTTCTCTCTTAAGTAGCCAGGTTGATTAGGAGCAAGCACGGTCATTCGTCCTCCCTGTGTTCGATATCCCGCTCGCCGCTACACCGTGCGCTTGCGGTAAAACTACAACCGTTCTTTGGGTATATACTCGGAAGCGATCAAGTTTTTGGCGCCGTTGCCGGGGAGGCGATTGCGTTTGATTCTTTCTCACCCTAGCTATTTCCTTTTTTTTTATTTTATTATTATTATCATTTTTATTTTTATTTTTTTTTACCTAACCCTTCCACGGTTCTAATCATTTCTTTGAAACTCTGTTTCCTCTGTGCATGAACACGAGATCTACGGCGGACCCCGAAGCTATACTATTTGATCCCGAGATCGAACGTACCGCGCAGAGACTTAGAGCGGAAAGGAGACAAGGTCCGGAAGGGCGGTTCATGACCAACCCGAAAACTCCCGAAGAATTGGCGGCGAGGATGGCGAGAATAATTTCTATTCGCGATAGGCTTAGGCCTAAGACTTCTTCTACCACCTCATCCATCGCCATGCCGCAGTTGGCGGCCGACAAGAACTTCGAGCTAAAGACTGGATTGGTGGTGTTGATGCAACAAGACTCATTTCATGGGAACGCACATGAGAACCCCCACTACCACATCCAACTATTCTTGTTGAAGTGCGCCACATTCCAGATGACGGGGGTCTCCATTGATGCCATCAGACTGCGCCTCTTCCCCTTCACGCTAAAGGACAATGCGCTCTATTGGTTGAGGACGCAAGCTGAGGGTATCTTCACTACTTGGGACGAGTTGGCGAGTGCATTTATTGACAAATTCTATCCGCCATCCAAGACGGTGAAGATCCGGAGCGCTCTCATGTCCTTCAAGCAAGGACCACAGGAGACGCTTTATGAAGCTTGGGAGCGTTTTAAGGATCTACAGCATCAATGCCCGCACCACAGTATAGAGGATTGGGAGCTAGTGCATAGCTTCTACAACGATCTCCAACCGGGGACCAAACAAATTATTGATGCCGCGGCGAATGGTGCAATCTTGTCAAAGACTCCCGAAGAAGCTACGACCCTAATTGAGGAGATGGCCTCAAATAACCAACAATGGGGCGATGAGCGAGGACACTCCACATCCTCCTTAAAGCCAACAAGCATCTACGAGGCGAAGGCCGTAGCGGAGCTCACGAGCAAATTCGATTCTCTCCACAAGGTGGTGGAGAGATTGGAGAAGTTCATTACGGAGCCCCAAGGAAGCCCATCCACCTCCGCACCGACCAACCAAATGTGTGATTGGCAAGACCAATCTCAAGTCATGTACTCGGGAGGAGAGCAAGGAGAAGGATCCTTGGAGCAAGTACAATATGTTGCGGGGAACCAAGGGTATTGGTCCAACCCGGCCGCAAGAAATCATCCGGGATTCTCCTACGCCAACAATGAAGGAGCTTTGAACCCGCCACAACCACCGCCTCAACAAGCTCGACCACCACCACCCCAACAACAAAACTATCCACCGAGGGGGCCTACTAAACAAAACTTTCAACCGAAGCAACAAGTTCCACCATATAGGCCTCCCGGATACAACCAAGGGTGGAGGAACCAAAATCAAAATCCGCCGCAAGCTCCACAACGATCCGACTTCGAAGCTAGAGTGGAGGCTTTCATGGTCGAGCAAAATAAGGTGAATGCTACTTTGAAGGCGGGGCAAGACTCTCTTAACACCGTAGTGGCTCAAATATCGGAGCAATTAGCGTTGCTCAATCGGAACACTCAACGATTGCCGGCGCAACCGGAGCAAAACCCACGGGGCAACACCGGCCACATCAACGCCGTAGTTGCCGTCACCACTAGAGGCGGGAAGGACACCACCCCCGCTATGATTCCTACCGAGGAGGCTGTGGAGGAAAGCTTGGAGCCGGTTGAGCCGGTAGTTGAGGTTGATAAGGAGAAGGAGCCACAAGACAAGGAGAAATCTAGAGCGGAACAATTGATCGAGGAAAGGCGCTTCATGCCACCGGTCCCATTCCCCCAAAGACTAGCGAAAGCGAAAATGGAGAAAAGGCTAGCGAAATTTCTCGAGTATCTAAGAGGAGTTAGCCTCAATATTCCCTTCCTCGACGCCATCGTCGAGATCCCCACGTATGCTAAATTTTTGAAGGACTTGATTTCGGGGAGGAAAAGGAAGGAGAAGATCATGCTAGCCGAGGAGGGCTCTTGGTTCACCAAGAGAGAGAAGGAGCCGGCAAAATTTAAAGATCCGGGGAGTTTTCGGATTCCTTGCACCTTGGGCGGCGTTCCTCTTCAAAAAGCATTGGTTGATCTTGGGGCTAGTGTGAGCCTCATGCCCCTCTCCATGTTTTTAAGGCTAAACACCGGGACAAAGTTGAAACCTACCGACATGAGCATTCAATTGGCCGATGGGCGAATAACTAGGCCGGTAGGGATCGCCGAAGACATACCGCTCCAAGTCCCGGGTGGAATATGCTTGCCATGTGACTTTGTGATCATGGACGTTAAGGAGGAGGGAGACACCTCATTGATACTTGGACGCCCATTCCTCGCCACCGCCGGAGTCATCGTCGACGTGCGCGAAGGTACACTTACTTTAAACGTCGGCAACATCAAGGTGGAGCTCCACATTCCTAAGGCTATGAAGCACATGCCTTACCACGAGGAGCTTGATTACATGGACCTCCTTGACGAGGTGATAGAGGAGGCGATTCCTCACTCAATTGGCGCTCTTTTTGATGAAGACTTCTAAGAAGGCCCGGATTTAGGCCATGGGCCGAATAAAGATGATTCCCCCGACCTCTCCACTGAAGAAGATGAAGGCGACGCTGATGTCGCAAAGATTCGAGAGCTCTGCAAGCTCTCGAAATTGAAGTCTCCAAAGAAAGCTCCGCCGACACGGAAACCGGCGTCACCGGTGAAGCCGTTGACCGGAGCAAATGCTAGCTTGGGGGAGCCTCCCCCCAACACTATTCGAGACGAGAGACCACCGAGGGAGAACGCGCCGCCGCCACACCCAAATCCAAGCGCGCTCCCCGGAAAGTTTGACGGGTGCATCTCATATGCACCAAACATCCCGCATTGATTGAAAATTATAGGGGGTCGAGCTCACGACCTTAAACGAGCGCTTGTCGGGAGGCAACCCGACGGTTTTTGCTTTGTTTTTACTTTTTCTTTATTTTAGTTTTAGAAATTTTTAGTGTTTTGAGTCATTCGACAAAAATTTTGTGATAACGGGTCCTATTTTTTTTCTTGACAGGAGAGGAGATAGGTAGATCCATCATGAGGAGGATGAACAAGTCGACGAGGAGCGCCCCAAGAAGGCGCTCGACGCTTAGGAGGAAGATGGAATCGACTGGAGGAAGAAAGACTGAGTTTGGAGCCAAAACGAAGACAAACAGCAGAACACAAGGCTCACTCGGCCGAGTATACTAGTCACTCGGCCGAGCATACAAGTTCGTCCGGCCGAGCCGCTCACGAACGAGGGAAGTCTGCTGAACACAACTCTCTGTTTATTTTCTTGATTTCGATATAACTGCTACTCGGCTGAGTACTTTTGTCCACTCGGCCGAGTAAAACGGATACCCTCCTAGGGCGAGTCATGCCGAGTAGCTTGAGTCACTCGGCCGAATGGACTTACTCCACTCGGCCGAGGCTGGCAAAGCCACTCAGCCGAAGCGATAGCGGGGAGGAAATTTTCATTGGCCTCACTCGGCCGAGTGACCACGTCACTCGGCCGAGTCGTAACCTTTATTATATAAGGGCGAGGGGGGGCGCGGATTTCGAAACGCAAAAAACCCCAAATCCCCCGCGCCCCTTCAGCTGCCTCGCCCGAACCCCCTCGCTCTCGCCCTCACTCGCCCGACCAAGCCTGCGCACGTCGCCGCTCGGCCAGCCACCGCCGGCCGACCATCGCCGCACCCCGCCCGAGTCGCCGCCGGCGGCCTTGTCTCCGTTCACCTCCGATTGCTTTTTGGAGCTTAGGGGAGCTTAGGGGAGCTTCTACGGGCTGTTTTGGACTTCGTGGGGGCGCGGACTTCGCACGCTTCCACTGCTTAGCACTCGCGGCGTGTTTGGGTATACTCTTTCCATTCTTTTTGCACACGCCGCACTTTTCACGTTTTTCGGCACGCGCTCGGGGCCGATATGCCGCCCCAGACACGGCCGCGGACGAGGAGACCTTCCGCTAAGCGGAAGAGGTCGGATGATGCCGGCCTCGCCCACGAGGTGGACGAGTCTCCTCCTCCTTCCCCCACACACGCCGTCCACCCAGCATAGCCTGCAGGCCCCGCACAGCCCGCACAGCCTCTCCCCGCCGCTGCACAGCCACCACCACCGGCTCCACTGGTCGGGCCACTCGGGATTACGTTCCGAGACGACGCACACCGCGCCGTCTTCGAGCGTATCTCCCAGCGCTCGATCGTACCCTCCAGGTTTGCACACCTCGCTGACCTAGGACGCCTGGGGGTACTTGAGGGGATGCTCACGTTGTACGACAACGTGGGCTGGCGAGATTTTTTCCAAGTGTCGGCGGATACTTTTACCCGCCCGACACTTGAGGTTTTGAGTTCGATCGCCCGGACCGATGAGGGATGCTCATTCCGGTTCATGGATCGAGAGTGCCAGGTCACTCTTGATATGATGAGAGCGTTTTTCTCGTGGCCCGCTGTCCCCGGAGCCGATCGCGGTTACGGCCCCACACATATCCCCCCACCCTCTTTCGACGCCGGTGCCTTCTGGGCACGTATCACGGGTCTCCACGCCGCCTTTGACCCTAGTAGGGCCAAGGCCTCGGCCATCGTACATCCCTGCCTTCGCATTGCTCAGCGCCTTATGGCGACGACATTTTTGGCGAGATATGAGCCGGGCATGATGTCTACGCCAGAGCTCTACATGCTCTATGCGATGACACGTCCCAGAGCTCTATCTAGGGATGGAGACGAGCTTGTCCCCGCCGTCGTGATCGACATTACGGCTTGGTTTTTAGACCGCATCATCGTATCGGTGGGCGCTCGCTCACCGATCTGCTGCGGCGGTCTGATCACCCTGCTTACCATGATGACCGGCGAGGACTTACCTGACGACTTGCGACGCGTACCGGGCCCCACTTCCTTGTCGATAGATGTTATGGCCCGGATGAAGATGCTGCGTCCGCATGGTGAGCGTCACTGGGTCTGGTTGCACGGCCCTTTCGGTGCCGACTACATGATTCTCCCGAGCCCAGCTCGGACCCAGATTGCACCGGCCCACGTTGACTGGCTCCCAGCGATGGATGTCCTCATCCCCGCTGCGTACGTGCTCGAGGCCGAGGAGGTCGAGCAGGCCCCCGCTGCCCCTGTAGACCCTGTTGCACACCCTGCCGAGCCTGCTGCCGAGCCCGTTGACCCTGTGGCCCCTCAGCCCATACCTGACGTTTCCGTCACTCCTGACACCTCTGTCGGTGTCGGGAGCACCTTAGCTGAGCCCACCTCCACCACTTCTGAGGCTGTCACCACCACTACCACTCCCACCACCGGCCCTCTGTCCGTGGAGCCTCTTTGCTCCGCTCTCCCCGAGCGCCCGCAGACCTTTGTTGAGAGTGGAGAGCCCTCGTTCGCCGCGGTCGTGGAGACCATGGCTAGCATGATTGATCACTCCTTATTTTACACCCTTTTCCCGCATGTTTGCATGCCATTTTGATCGCCCAAATCATGTTTTTCACGATATATCGACGATATTGCGATGCTTTTCACGATTTGTTGTTTTTGTCGCATTTCAGGTGATTTGGCGCGATTAGGAGTGATCTCGAGATGCGTGTAATCTAGACGGCCACCGACGACCTCCCCGAGGGGTATTTTGCTGTTGGAGAGGAGCGGAAGAAGAATGGACGTCGCTGGAGCGACGAGGAGGCCAAAACGACCAGTTTGGGCATTTTTTGTGTCCCACTCGGCCGAGTGGAGGAGCCGCTCGGCCGACCAGCGAGACACTGCTCGGCCGACCAATTCAGACACGAGTTACCTGTGCACTCGGCCGAGCACAGAAGACCCACTCGGCCGAGTGACGATACCACGTCCGCCCGAGTGGCGCCCAGACGAAGCCCTTCCAAAACATCGAAGTTTCTGTTTTTCGGCTGCCTGAACTTCAGAAGACCCACTCGGCCGAGTGGAGAATCCCGTCCGCCCGAGTGCAGTGAAGTCATCGGCCGAGTGACGACAACTCACTCGGCCGAGCCGCCTCCGAACTGAAGACCCCTGAAAGCCCCGACTTTCTGGAAAATTGCAGGGTTTTCACTCGGCCGAGCGACTTTTGTCACTCGGCCGAGTGCGATGCGCTGCCTGTAGCGAAATTTGCGGAAAACAGGCTGTGCAGGGGCGTTTTGGTCAGGATTTTTAGACGATTTTTGGGGCTATTTAAGCTCTGTTTTTACCCTAGTTTTGGGGGCCACCTCTCAGATTTTTTGCAGCTTTTTGAGTTTACTTTTTAGTTTTATTAATTGTGATTGGTGAAGAGAAAAACTTGGATTTTTGTTGGGTTGATTGAAGATCTACATTGGTTTGCACTTCTCTTCCACAAAAACTCTATTTTTATTGTTTATATCATTGTTGTGATGAATTCCATTGTCTATTTCTTTGCCAATTATTGTGCTATTGCTATGATTAGTGAGTAGTCTCCACGTCTTGGGGCGTGGGGATGAACCCTACAAGCCCAATTTCGTATTTGTGTTGAATTGGTAGAAATTGAGCTAGGATTGTTATTAGGGATTAGATTGGGATCGAATTACTACGGATAGCTAGGTATTCACATCAATTGGGATTTGCAAGAGATTGGATCCCAATTCGATGGGAAGCCCTAGAAATCCGAATTGGGTTGGAGTCGGATTTTCGAAGTATCGGTTTGCAAGAAATTGGACCGATACTAGGATTTCCGGTTGCAATTCCATGCCGATACCCGTTTGCAAGAGATTGGACGGGTAGGAACTATCCTAATCTAGATTGTGGACCGAGTTTGCAAGAGATTGGGCTCGGTGCGCAATTGGACGATGATGTTGATCCTAATGCTAGCTTCCCTAGGCTAGGGTTTGCAAGAGATTGGACCCAAACCCAGGATAGCTATAGACCGGCAACAGCGCGAGAGCGTGAGCCTGGTTCCACATTTAGTTGCAACCAGTTCATCCGAATTCTTATCCTAGCGATTTCGATATCGGCGAACCACAATTGTGAAATACGGTGAGTAGTGGGGATTCCCCATGCCCTAGGCGTTCTCTATTTGATTTGATATTTTGCACTTTTGTCTGACGATTGTGACAGGATCGCCCAAGGCAATTATCCCTCTGAATAGCCAGGTTGATTAGGAGCAAGCACGGTCATTCGTCCTCCCTGTGTTCGATACCCGCTCGCCGCTATACCGTGCGCTTGCGGTAAAACTACAACCGTCGCCTCGGGACGTGTACGCCGGGGCGCGATCAAGTTTTTGGCGCCGTTGCCGGGGAGGGGCATTTTGACGGTGCTCAGCACCGACCACCCGGTTATTTCTTCTTACTTTCTTCCCTTACTTCCCTCCCTATCTTATCCTAACTTCATTCGTAGCCCTATTTGCATATTCTCCCCGCATTTCGCATAAGATCTTAACAAGGAGAATGGGGGATGCAACGCCAACAATAGAACTCAGTCGAGAAGACTATGACACCTTCACAGACCTCCTTAAGGAGCTTGTCGACGAGGTCCACGCTACCGGAGCATTTGCTATCAATATCACGGACCCCGACGAACAACTATTTGCTAGCTTTGTGATGGACCAAATCTCCCCGGAAGGAACTATCGGAGGCAACGTCAGAGTTGACGTGGTCGACGACAAATTGTATTTCGAAGACAATAGAGCAAATGTCGAAGAGCACTATGCTCCCGAAGAACCCTTCGAGCAAACCGACATTCCGGGTGTTACACTTTATGACGCTCACTCTTGTTTTTATGAATCGTCTGATGTGTTTCTTGATTCCAGGTACGAACTGGAGCAGAGTGAAGGTTTTGGCGATGCTAGCACTGAATCAGAGGGCGCCTACTTCGATGCCTCATCCTCACTAAGTAGCGAGTCTGACTCGTCACAAGAAAGCATTCCACCTGAAGATGAGCTAAACCAGGATGACAAGGAAGAAGCCGAATTCATGCGAGCTGAAAAGGTGGAAGAAGCAGCGCCACCTCAGGTAGAGCTTAAACAATTACCGCCGAATCTAAGGTATGCCTTTTTGGGTAATAAATTGACTTTTCCGGTGATAGTAAATTCCCACCTCACACAAGATCAACTTGAAAAACTCCTAGACGTCCTTAGGAGCCACAAAGATGTCTTGGGATACACTATCTCCGATCTTAAAGGGATAAGCCCTAGGCTTTGCACGCATCGGATCCATTTGGAGGATACTGAAGCCACCTCCATAGAGCCTCAAAGGCGGTTGAACCCGAACATGAAGGAGGTGGTTAAAAAGGAAATCCTAAAATTGCTTGAAGCCGGTATAATTTATCCTATCTCTGACAGTAGATGGGTTAGCCCCGTCCACGTCGTCCCCAAGAAAGGAGGGATGACTGTCATAAAAAATGACAAAGGTGAGCCAATATCCACGCGCACTGTCACGGGATGGCGAATGTGCATTGACTATAGGAGACTCAATAAAGCCACCCGAAAGGACCATTACCCATTGCCATTCATCGATCAAATGCTTGAACGCCTCGCGAACCATAAATACTTTTGCTATCTAGACGGGTATTCGGGTTTTTTTCAAATCCCTTTGCACGAAGATGACCAAGAAAAGACAACTTTCACTTGTCCCTATGGCACCTACGCATACCGTAGGATGCCGTTCGGCCTTTGTAATGCTCCCGCCACTTTTCAAAGATGTATGACATCCATATTTTCCGATTATATTGAAAATATTATGGAAGTTTTTATGGATGATTTCTCGGTTTACGGAAGTGAGTTTGACTCTTGCTTGGAAAATCTCACTAAAGTCCTAAAAAGGTGCCAACAAAACAATCTCACTCTCAATTGGGAGAAGTGTCACTTCATGGTCACGGAAGGTATAGTCCTCGGGCATCTTGTTTCCTCAAGAGGAATCGAGGTAGATAAAGCTAAAATTGAGGTAATCGAAAAACTCCCTCCTCCTATTAATGTTAAGGGCATTAGAGGCTTCCTTGGTCACGCGGGGTTCTACCGCCGCTTCATTAAGGATTTCGCCTCGATTGCCAGACCACTTACTTCCTTACTCGCTAAAGATGTTCCTTTTGACTTTTCAGGAGAATGCTTGCAAGCTTTCAACACCTTGAAGGAAGCGCTAGTCTCAGCGCCCATCATTCAACCGCCGGATTGGAGCCTCCCTTTTGAGCTAATGTGCGATGCTAGCGACCAAGCCATTGGAGCGGTATTGGGACAAAGGAAAGATAGGAAACTTCATGCGATATACTACGCAAGCAAGACATTGGATGACGCGCAGAAAAACTACACAACTACCGAAAAGGAGCTTCTAGCGGTCGTCTATTCCATAGAGAAGTTTTGCTCCTACCTCCTCGGTTCCAAGGTGATTGTCCACACCGACCATGTGGCATTGAAGTATCTTTTAAACAAGAAGGAGGCCAAACCCCGGTTGATTAGGTGGATACTCTTGTTGCAAGAATTCGACCTAGAGATCAGAGATAAGAAGGGTACAGACAATGTCGTGGCGGATCATTTATCTAGGCTCATTCGCGACAAGGAGGATGAGAGTTTACCTATTGACGACACATTTGTTGATGAGAGGCTATATGCGGTAAGGACCGAGGAAGTACCTTGGTACGCGGACTTCGTCAACTACTTGGCGTGCGGAATCAAACCGCATGGGATGTCCACGCAACAAAAGAGGAGATTTATGCATGAGGTCCGTAGCTATTTTTGGGAAGATCCTTACCTCTTCAAGATATGCAAAGATAGTGTCATTCGTAGGTGTGTTTCTAAAGAGGAGGCAACGTCTATCATTTTGCATTGCCACGGTCTACCATGCGGGGGACATCATGCCGCCTCTAAAACAACCGCTAAGATCTTGCAGAGCGGATTCTTCTGGCCCACAATGTTTAAAGACACTCACGCTTTTGTGAAGGGTTGCGATAGATGTCAACGGACCGGGAATATCTCCAAGCGCAATGAGATGCCGATGAGACCCATCCAGGAGATTGAGCTTTTTGATTGTTGGGGAGTAGACTTCATGGGGCCTTTTCCGTCGAGCAATGGCAACAAGTACATCCTATTGGCCGTTGACTATGTCTCCAAATGGGTGGAAGCTATTGCCACCCCTACTAATGATGCGAGGGTCGTCTCCAAATTCTTCAAGCAAAATATCTTTCCGCGCTTTGGAGTGCCGCGTACCTTGATAAGTGACGGGGGAAGCCATTTCATAGAGAACAAGTTTGAAGCCATGCTAAAGAAGTACGGGGTAAATCATAGAGTTGAATGGCTTATCACCCCCAGACAAGCGGCCAAGTAGAAGTCTCAAATAGAGAAATCAAGCAAATTCTCGAGAAAACAGTAGATCGGTCTAGAAAGGATTGGTCAATGAAGCTAAACGATGCTCTATGGGCCTATCGCACGGCCTTTCGCACCCCCATCGGTACCACACCGTTCCGCCTAGTTTATGGGAAGGCTTGCCACTTGCCGGTAGAGTTGGAACACCGCGCATATTGGGCCATCAAGACCTTTAACTACGATTATAAGAGTGCGGCGGTGAGGCGACTCTTGGACATCAACGAACTTGATGAAATAAGGAGGGACGCTTATGAGAGCTCGAGAATTTACAAGGAAAGGACCAAGATTTTCCACGACGCCCGCATAACTGTCACGGACTTCAAGGTGGGAGACAAGGTCTTGCTCTACAATTCCCGACTCCGACTATTTCCCGGTAAGTTGAGGTCACGTTGGTCGGGACCTTTCACCATCAAGCACATACAACCGGGAGGAGCTTTCGAGTTGGAAAGCAAGGAAGGTACCACATTCAAAGTAAATGGGCAAAGGCTTAAGCACTATTCCGAGGGGATCCCGACGGGCGAAATCAATAGAGTATATTTGCTTAAAGAGCGGCCGGATGATCTCTCGGACCTCCTTGATGAGGTGATAGAGGAGGCGATTCCTCACTCAATTGGTGCCCTTTTTGATGAAGAATTGGATGAAGGCCCGGATTTAGGCCAAGATGAAAAGATTGAAGACGATTCCCCCGACTTCTCCGCTGATGAAGATGAAGGCGACGCTGATGTCGCAAGGATTCGAGAGCTCTGCAAGCTCTCGAAATCAAAGTCTCCAAAGAAAGCTCCGCCGGTACGGAAATCGGCATCGCCGGCTAAGCCGTTGACCGGGGCAAATGCTAGCTTGGGGGAGCCTCCCCCCAACACTATTCGAGATAGGAGACCATCGCGGGAGAACGCTTCGCCGCCACGTCCGAATCCAAGCGCGCTCCCCGGAAAGTTTGACGGGTGCATCTCATATGCACCAAACATCCCGCATTGATTGAAAATTATAGGGGGTCGAGCTCACGACCTAAAACGAGCGCTTGTCGGGAGGCAACCCGACGGTTTTTGCTTTATTTTCGCTTTTTCTTTATTTTCGTTTTAAGAAATTTTTAGTGTTTTGAGTCATCCGACCAAAATTTTGTGATAACGGGTCCTATTTTTCTTGACAGGAGAGAAGATAGGTAGATCATCATGAGGAGGATGAACGAGACGATGAGGAGCGCCCCAAGAAGGCGTTCGACGCTTAGGAGGAGCATGAAATCGACTGGAGAAGGAAAGACGGAGTTTAGAGCCCAAACGAAGACAAACAGCAGAATACAAGGCTCACTCGGCCGAGTATACTAGTCACTCGGCCGAGTACAGAAGTTCGTCCGGCCGAGCCGCTCACGAACAAGGGAAGTCTGCTGTACCCAACTCTCTGTCTATTTTCCTCATTTCATTATAACTGCTACTCGGCCGAGTATATATATTCACTCGGCCGAGTGAAACAGACACCCTCCTTGGGCGAGTCATGCCGAGTAGCTTGAGTCACTCGGCCGAATGGACTTACTCCACTCGGCCGAGCCTGGCAAAGCCACTCGGCCGAAGCGATATCGGGGAGAAATTTTTATTTGCCTCGCTCGGCCGAGTGATCACGTCACTCGGCCGAGTCGTAACTTTTTAATATAAAGCCAAAGGGGGGGCGCAGTTTTCGAAAACGAAAAAAACCCGATCGCCCGCGCCCCGTCAGCTTCCCCTCGTCCGATCAGCCTCGCCCGACACCCACTCGCCCGCGCGCGCCGCCGCTCGGCCTGCCACCGCCGGCCGACCGCCGCCGCCACCCGCCCGAGTCGCCGCCGGCAACCCCCGTCTCCGATCACCTCCGGTTCGCTTATTTTCACCATTTTCTTCTCTTTTTGCGTAGTTTTTGAGGATCCGTGTGTCAATCGAACCCCTAACCTGAATCAAATCACATATCTATCTGTTATACCCCTATTGCTCCATACATTTTGATTATTACTCGCTGATATCGCTTTTCCATGCGCAGGTTGCTTTTTGGAGCTTAGGGGAGCTCAGGGGAGCTTCTACGGGCTGCTCAGGACTTCGTGGAGGCGCGGACTTCGCACGCTTCCACTACTTAGCACTCGCGGCGTGTTTGGGTAAACTCTTTCCACTCTTTGTGCACACGCCGCACTTTTCACTTTTTCGACGCGCGCTCGGGGCAGATATGCCGCCCCGGACACGGCCGCGGTCGAAGAGAGCTTCCGCCAAGCGGAAGCGGTCGGATGATGCCGGCCCCTCCCACGAGTTGGAGGACTCTCCTCCACCGTCCCCCACACACCCCGCACACCCCGCACAGCCTGCAGGCTCCGCACACCCCGCACAGCCTGCAGCGCACCCACAGCCCGCACAGCCTCTCCCCGCCGATCCACTGCCACCACCACCGGCTCCACTGGTCGGGCCGCTCGGGATTACGTTCCGAGACGACGCACACCGCGCCGTCTTCGAGCGTATCTCCCAGCGCTCGATCGTACCCTCCAGGTTCGCACACCTCGCTGACCTAGGACGCCTGGGGGTACTTGAGGGGATGCTCACGTTGTATGACAACGTGGGCTGGCGAGATTTTTTCCAGGTGTCGGCGGATACTTTTACCCGTCCGACACTTGAGGTTTTGAGTTCGATCGCCCGGACCGATGAGGGATGCTCATTCCGGTTCATGGATCGAGAGTGCCAGGTCACTCTCGATATGATGAGAGCATTTTTCTCTTGGCCCGCAGTCCCCGGAGCCGATCGCGGTTATAGCCCCACACATATCCCTCCACCCTCTTTCGACGCCGGTGCCTTCTGGGCACGTATCACGGGTCTCCACGCCGCCTTTGACCCTAGTAGGGCCAAGGCCTCGGCCATCGTACATCCCTGCCTACGCATTGCCCAGCGCCTCATGGCGACTACCTTTTTGGCCAGATATGAGCCGGGCACGATGTCTACGCCAGAGCTTTACATGCTCTATGCGATGACACGTCCCAGAGCTCTGTCTAGGGATGGAGACGAGCTTGTCCCCGCCGTCGTGATCGATATCGCGGCATGGTACTTAGACCGCATCATTGTATCGGTGGGCGCTCGCTCACCGATATGCTGCGGCGGCCTGATTACCCTGCTGGCTCTTATGACCGGCGAGGATTTCCCCGACGACCTGCGACGCGTTCCGGGCCCCACTTCCTTGTCGATAGACGTTATGGCCCGGATGAAGATGCTGCGTCCGCACGGTGAGCGTCACTGGGTCTGGTTGCACGGCCCCTATGGGGCCGATTACATGATTCTCCCGAGCCCTGCTCGGACTCTGATTGCACCAGCCCACGTTGACTGGCTTCCGGCGATGGATGTCCTCATCCCCGCCGCCTACGTGCTCGAGGCCGAGGAGGCCGAGCAGGGCCCCGCTGCCCACGCTGCCCAGGCTGCCCCCGCAGACCCTGCTGCGCACCCTGCCGAGCCTGCTGCCCACCCCCCCGTCGACCCTGTGGCCTCTCAGCCTGTTCCAGACGTTTCCACTGCTCTTGACACTTCTGTCCCTACCTCTGCCTGTGTCGAGAGTACTTTTGCTGAGCCCACTTCCACCACTGTCACCACTTCCGAGGCTGTCCCCACCACTCCCGCTGCCACCTCCGGCCCTCTGTCCGTGGAGCCTCTTTGCTCCGCTCTCCCCCAGCGCCCGCAGACCTTTGTTGAGAGTGGAGAGCCCTCGTTCGCCGCGGTCGTGGAGACCATGGCTAGCATGATCTCCGCTGGGATTGCGCCTTTTGGTCCACACACTTCCGCCCCAGCGGGAGATTCCTCTGTCTCCACAGCTGCCGTATTCTCCGAGAGCGTCGTGGCGTCTGTCCACACTTCTGTGCCACCGACCTCACTAGCCGCCTCGCAGTCGCTTTTGTACTCTTCTTCCGCTGCCGCTGCCTCCACTTCTCACCGCCCGCCCCGGCCTCACACTGAGGCCCGGCCCACATTTCCTGGCACGGCACCTTTTGTCCCATTCCCTGCTGAGCCCGTTACATACTCCACACGCGTACGCCAGCCTCGCCCTGCGCAGCCTAGACCGGTGCGTCCCTCTGCACCACCCCCGCCCGACACTGTACTGCAGAGCATACGTGCTCTTGAGGTGGCGGTGAGTGGTCTTCGAGGAGACCTTCGGACCCTGTCCTCCACCGTCTCTACGATGGCTGGACGCTTTGACCTGATCCCTCAGATCCACTACTGCCTGACACAGATCTTAGAGCGTCTCCCGCGCGTACCCCCACCCACCCAGCAGGTTCCCACACACACTCCCACACACGTTCGACCTGCTTCCACTCCCACGCCCACCCCAGCTCAGCAGCCTACACCATCACCACCACCCCCTCCGCCTCAGGACGGAGACGGCGCGGCACCGCCTTCTTAGGCACTCTTGATGCCTTTATCCATTCCTGCCATTGTGCTGCCCGTCTCTGCTGGGTCCTGATGCACTTTTGTCCACCCCCCTCCCCCTCCCTATTTTTAGGATTATATTTTTGATCATATCTTTTTGTGCATATCATATCATATCTACTTGGGATTCTCATTTTGATCACATCTATATATATCTTTTTGGGAGAGAGGGAGCGTTTTTGGTACTATATTTATTTTCATATCACTCCTGTCCGTGCATGCATCATGTCCGCATCATATTTTTTTTTTCATTTCTTTCTTTTTATTTTCATTTTCCATGCATGCATCCTCACTAGCCCCTCACACTTCTTGTCTCTCGGTGTGCCACACCTTGCACATTGAGGACACTGTGCCGTTTAGCTTGGGGGAGTGAGCTCTCACGTTCTTTTTCGATTTGCCACCTTTATTTTCAGTTTTTCACACCGCTTTTCACTTTTGCACTCATTTTTCGTTATTTTTCCTTTTGTTTTGCCATGCATCACGTTTTCCTTACTTTCCTGTGTGCCGCATTGCACAGTTCTATTTTCCTTTTATCTTTACTTCTTCTTTTTTTTCATCTCATGCTAGAGATGAATTTTCTGTGATGATGTCTACGTGGAGTTAGCTTATTCTATATGCATGCTATATTTGTCGTGTCTTAGATTTCATTTCTGATATCATATGCTATGACTCGCTTGCATTTAGAAATAGGAGCCCACACTTTTTCCTCATGAAAATGGATGAAATTTTATTATTAGCTGAGCCTGAATATTCATATGTATGCTATCACAGAAAACACACCAAGATTCACGCATTGAATGCCTATATCTGGAGTACTGACTTCTTTTCCTTTATCACTTCTATATGCATGAATTGTACACTTCACTTCTGGATGATTGAATGATGGTTAGCTATGATATATCTGGATTAGTTAGCTTTTTTGTGATCGAAACTGAGTAGATTAGATTACCCTGCTGAAGTTGTCGTGCATGTCTTATAGAGTGAGCCGAGAGTTATATTTATTTCTTTCTCCACAAATCTTGAACATCATTTCTCTACTTTTAAAATCATTGGTGAATCTCCCCTTAGTGATTCTATTTTATGGCATTTCCCCCGCTATTAATTCCTAGCTCCAAATCTCTTATTCCAAAAAAAAAAATATAATAAAAGAGAGAAGAACATTCTCGTATATCATTATCTCTCTTTGAGTTGGGATCATTGTATAGATGAAAAAAAAAACAAAGAAAAAAAAAAGAAAAAAAGAGAAAAGAGAGAAAAGAGGAAAAATCCTCAATAAAAGATCCCATCTCGCTTATTTTCTTTCTTCTTTCTCTTCTTTGCCTTTGGAGCTATATAAAAATGGGGATGTAAATATTTTTGTGCCACCACGCTTATAGATAAGCTTGGGGGAGGAGATCCATTGATGTGTGAGAGAGCGACTACTTGACATTGCACGACAACCTAGGCTAAGTAATATTCTATACTCGGTGAGATTGTTTCTAGCTTTACGAAATCCAGAAATCTAAGCCTAGCATTCATTTCATGAAACCCATACTTTTCTATTCTCTCTATTCTATGATGTGATACTCTTATACTCCAGATAGAAAGCGTTCAATTGAAAAGTGTGTGATCTGAGACTTGTATACCGCTTTAGATGATTCAGGCGATGTTAATTTTAAAATCATTCCGTTTTCCATGATTATACCGTTGTTCGTGGGTTTTCTATTTTCTACTTGCACTATTCTACTATGATATCAAAATGAGATTCTTTGACTTGTATTTCTCACTCGGTGCATGCTATAAGAGTATGTGAAACCCACGTCCTGAGAAAATGATCTAGCATCCTACCTCTTCTTTCTTTCTTTCTTTATTTTCGTTTGGTTTTCATTCTTCTTCGTTTTTCATTTTTTCTTCGTTTTTCGCCGTTTTCGTTTTCCAAATCCACCGGGTTCGCTTTTTACTTATCTTCCTCGAGGACGAGTAAGAGGCAAGCTTGGGGGATTTTGATCACTCCTTATTTTACACCCTTTTCCCGCATGTTTGCATGCCATTTTGATCGCCCAAATCATGTTTTTCACGATATATCGACGATATTGCGATGCTTTTCACGATTTGTTGTTTTTGTCGCATTTCAGGTGATTTGGCGCGATTAGGAGTGATCTCGAGATGCGTGTAATCTAGACGGCCACCGACGACCTCCCCGAGGGGTATTTTGCTGTTGGAGAGGAGCGGAAGAAGAATGGACGTCGCTGGAGCGACGAGGAGGCCAAAACGACCAGTTTGGGCATTTTTTGTGTCCCACTCGGCCGAGTGGAGGAGCCGCTCGGCCGACCAGCGAGACACTGCTCGGCCGACCAATTCAGACACGAGTTACCTGTGCACTCGGCCGAGCACAGAAGACCCACTCGGCCGAGTGACGATACCACGTCCGCCCGAGTGGCGCCCAGACGAAGCCCTTCCAAAACATCGAAGTTTCTGTTTTTCGGCTGCCTGAACTTCAGAAGACCCACTCGGCCGAGTGGAGAATCCCGTCCGCCCGAGTGCAGTGAAGTCATCGGCCGAGTGACGACAACTCACTCGGCCGAGCCGCCTCCGAACTGAAGACCCCTGAAAGCCCCGACTTTCTGGAAAATTGCAGGGTTTTCACTCGGCCGAGCGACTTTTGTCACTCGGCCGAGTGCGATGCGCTGCCTGTAGCGAAATTTGCGGAAAACAGGCTGTGCAGGGGCGTTTTGGTCAGGATTTTTAGACGATTTTTGGGGCTATTTAAGCTCTGTTTTTACCCTAGTTTTGGGGGCCACCTCTCAGATTTTTTGCAGCTTTTTGAGTTTACTTTTTAGTTTTATTAATTGTGATTGGTGAAGAGAAAAACTTGGATTTTTGTTGGGTTGATTGAAGATCTACATTGGTTTGCACTTCTCTTCCACAAAAACTCTATTTTTATTGTTTATATCATTGTTGTGATGAATTCCATTGTCTATTTCTTTGCCAATTATTGTGCTATTGCTATGATTAGTGAGTAGTCTCCACGTCTTGGGGCGTGGGGATGAACCCTACAAGCCCAATTTCGTATTTGTGTTGAATTGGTAGAAATTGAGCTAGGATTGTTATTAGGGATTAGATTGGGATCGAATTACTACGGATAGCTAGGTATTCACATCAATTGGGATTTGCAAGAGATTGGATCCCAATTCGATGGGAAGCCCTAGAAATCCGAATTGGGTTGGAGTCGGATTTTCGAAGTATCGGTTTGCAAGAAATTGGACCGATACTAGGATTTCCGGTTGCAATTCCATGCCGATACCCGTTTGCAAGAGATTGGACGGGTAGGAACTATCCTAATCTAGATTGTGGACCGAGTTTGCAAGAGATTGGGCTCGGTGCGCAATTGGACGATGATGTTGATCCTAATGCTAGCTTCCTTAGGCTAGGGTTTGCAAGAGATTGGACCCAAACCCAGGATAGCTATAGACCGGCAACAGCGCGAGAGCGTGAGCCTGGTTCCACATTTAGTTGCAACCAGTTCATCCGAATTCTTATCCTAGCGATTTCGATATCGGCGAACCACAATTGTGAAATACGGTGAGTAGTGGGGATTCCCCATTCCCTAGGCGTTCTCTATTTGATTTGATATTTTGCACTTTTGTCTGACGATTGTGACAGGATCGCCCAAGGCAATTATCCCTCTGAATAGCCAGGTTGATTAGGAGCAAGCACGGTCATTCGTCCTCCCTGTGTTCGATACCCGCTCGCCGCTATACCGTGCGCTTGCGGTAAAACTACAACCGTCGCCTCGGGACGTGTACGCCGGGGCGCGATCAATGATCTCCGCTGGGGTTGCGCCTTTTGGTCCGCACACTTCCACCCCAGCGGTAGTTACCTCTGTCTCCACCCCTGCCGTATTTTCTGAGAGCGTCGTGGCGTCTGTCCACACTTCTGTGCCACTGACCTCTCTAGCCGCCTCACAGCCACTTTTGTACTCTTCTTTCGCTGCCGCTGCCTCCACTTCTCACCGCCCGCCCCCGACCTCACACTGAGGCCCGGCCCACATTTCCAGGCGCGGCACCTTTTGTACCCTTCCCTGCTGAGCCCGTTACATACTCCACTCGCGTACGCCAGCCCAGACCTGCCCAGCCTCGCCAGGTGCGTCCCTCTGCACCACCTCCCCCTGACGCAGTACTTCAGAGCATTCGTGCTCTAGAGGGGGCGGTGAGTGGCCTCAGAGGCGACCTTCGGACCCTGTCCTCCACCGTCTCTGCGATGGCTGGCCGCTTCGACCTGCTACCACATATCCACTACTGTCTCACCCAGGTCTTGGAGCGTCTCCCGCGCGTGCCCCCACCCACCCAGCAGGTTCCCGCCCACACTTCCACACCCACTCAGCCTGCTGCCACACCCACACCCACCCCCGCTCAGCAGCCTGTCCAGCCAGCACCACCCTCACGACCTCCGCCTCAGGACGGAGACGGCGCAGCACCGCCTTCTTAGGCACTCTTGATGCCTTGATCCATTCCTGCCATTGTGCTGCCCGTTTCTGCTGGGTCCTGTTGCACTTTTGTCCACACCCCCCCCCCCTCCCCTCACTTATTTTGGGATTATATTTTTGATCGTATCTATTTGTGCATATCATATCATATCTCTTTGGTCCTCTCATTTTTGATCATATCTATATATTTTTTTTGGGAGAGAGGGAGAGTTTTTGGTGCCACTTCTATATCTGTATCACTCCTACCTGTGCATGCATCATGTCCGCATCATGTTTTCATTTCTTTATTTTTCCTTTTTATTTTCATTTCTTTCCATGCATGCATCCTCACTTTTCCCTCACATTTCTCGTCTCTCGGTGTGCCACACCTTGCACATTGAGGACACTGTGCGATTTAGCTTGGGGGAGTGAGTTCTCACTTTCTTTTTGATTTACCACCTTTATTTTCAGTTTTCACACCGTTTTTCACTTTTGCACTCATTTTTCCTTATTTTTCTTTTATTTTACCATGCATCACGTTTTTCTTATTTTTCTGTGTGCTGCATTGTAAATAGTTCTATTTTTCCCTTTATCTTTATTTCTTTTTCATCTCATGCTAGAGATGACTTTTCTGTGATGATGATGACGTTGGATTTAGCTTATTCTATATGCATGCTATATTTGTCATGTCTTAGGCTTTATTTCAGATATCAGATGCTATGACTTGCTTTGCATTTAGAATAGTAACCCACACCTTTTTCCGCATGAAAATGGATGAAATTTTATTATTAGCTGAGTCTGAATGTTCATATGTATGCTATCACAGAAAACACACCAAGATTCACGCATTGAATGCCTATATCTGGAGTACTGATTTCTCTTCCTATATCACTTCTATATGCATGAATTGTACACTTCACTTCAGGATGATTGGATGATGTTAGCTATGATAAATCTGGATTAGTTAGCTTTTTTGTGATCGAAACTGAGTAGATTAGATTACCCTGCTGAAGTTGTCGTGCGTGTCTTATAGAGTGAACCGAGAGTTACATTTATTTCTTTCTCCACAAATCTTGAACATAATTTCTCTACTTTTAAAATCATTGGTGAATCTCCCCTTAGTGATTCTATTTTATGGCATTTCCCCCGCTATTAATTCCTTGCTCCAAGTCTCTTATTCTATAAAAAAATATATATATATATATAAGAGAGAGAAGAACATTCTTGTATATCATTATCTCTCTTTGAGTTGGGATCATTGTATATATGCTATATCAAAAAAAAAGAAAAAAAGAAAAAAAAGGGAGGAAAACCCCTCAATAAGAGATCCCATCTCACTTTCTTTCTCCTTTCTTTCTTTCTATCACTTTTGGAGCTATATGTTTATAAAAATGGGGATGTAAATATTTTTTATGCCACCACGCTTATAGATAAGCTTGGGGGAGGGGATCCATTGATGTGTGAGAGAGCGACTACTTGACATTGCACGACGACCTAGGCTAAGTAATATTCTATATTCAAGGAGATTGTTTTTAGCTTTACGAAATCCAGGAATCTAAGCCTAGCATTCATCTCATGAAATCCATACTTTTCTATTCTCTCTATTCTATAGTGTGATACTCTTATACTCCTGATAGAAAGCGTTCAATTGAAAAGTGTGTGATCTGTGATTCGTATACCGCTTTAAATGTTTCAGACGATGCTAATTCTAAAATTATTCCGTTTTTCATGATTATATCGTTGTTCGTGGGTATTCTATTTCTACTTGCACTATTATACTATGATATCAAAATAAAATTCTTTGACATGTATTTTTCATTCAGAGCATGCTATATGAGTAAGTGAAACCCACGTCCTGAGGAAATAATCTAGCATCCTACCTCTTCGCTTCTTTCTTTCTTACTTTATCCCATTTCGTTTTCATTCTTCTTCGTTTTTCATTTTTCGTTTCTTTTCGCCGTTTTCCGAATCCGCCGGTTTCGCCTTTTACTTATCTTCCTCGAGGATGAGTAAGAGGCAAGCTTGGGGGATTTTGATCACTCCTTATTTTACACCTTTTTTTCCGCATGTTTGCATGCCATTTAGATCGCCCAAATCATGTTTTTCACGATATATCGACGATATTGCGATGCTTTTCACGATTTGTTGTTTTTGTCGCATTTCAGGTGATTTGGCGCGATTTGGAGTGATCTTGAGATACGCTCACTTTAGACGGTCACCGACGACCTCCCCGAGGGGTATTTTGCTGTTGGAGAGGAGCGGAAGAAGAATGGACGTCACATGAGCGAAGAGGAGGCCAAAACAAGCAGAATGGGCATTTTTTGTGTCCCACTCGGCCGAGTGAAGGAGGTACTCGGCCGACCAGCGAGACACTGCTCGGCCGACCTGAACAGATACGATTCCTATGTGCACTCGGCCGAGCACCGAAGACCACATCGGCCGAGTGACGATATCGCGTCCGCCCGAGTGGCGCCCAGACGAGGCCCTTCCAAAACATCGAAGTTACTGTTTTTCGGCCGCCTGAGCTTCAGAAGACCCACTCGGCCGAGTGGATTATTACGTCCGCCCGAGTGCCTTGAAGCCGTCGGCCGAGTGACGACAACTCACTCGGCCGAGCCGCCCCCGAACTGAAGACCCCTGAAGCCCCCGACTTACCGGAAAATGACAGGGTTTTCACTCGGCCGAGCGACTTTTGTCACTCGGCCGAGTGCGATGCGCTGCCTGTAGCGAAAATTGCGGAAAACAGGCTGTGCATGGGTATTTTGGTCACGATTTTTGGACGATTTTGAGGGCTATTTAAGCCCTGTTTTTACCCTAGTTTAGAGAGCCTCTCTCTTAGATTTTTTGCAGCCTTTTAGATTAGTTTTTAGCTTTATTCTTGTGATTGGAGAAGAGACAAGTTTGTGATTTTTGTTAGAGCAATTGAAGAACTCCATTGGTTTGCATCTCTTTTCCTTAAAAATTCTATTTTTATTGCTTATATCAATATTGTGATGAATTCTATTGCTAATTTCATTGATTATTTTTGTGATCTTGCTATGAATTGTGAGTAGTCTCCACGTCTTGGGGCGTGGGGATGAACCCTACAAGCCCAATTTCGTATTTGTGATGAATTGGTAGAAATTGTGCTAGAATCAATAATTAGAGATTAGATTGTGATCAATTTACTACGGATGGCTAGGTATTCATATCGATTGGGATTTGCAAGAGATTGGATCCCAATTTGATAGGAAGCCCTAGAAATCCGAATTGGTTTGGAATCGGATTTTCGAAGTATCGGTTTGCAAGAGATTGGACCGATACTAGGATTTCCGGTTGCAATTCCATGCCGATACTCGTTTGCAAGAGATTGGACGGGTAGGAACTATCACAATCTAGATCGTGGACCGAGTTTGCAAGAGATTGGACTCGGTGCGCGATTGGACGATGATGTTGATCCTAATGCTAGCTTTCCTAGGTTAGGGTTTGCAAGAGATTGGATCCAAACCTAGGATAGCTATAGACCGGCAACAGCGCGAGAGCGTGAGCTTGGTTCTACATTCAGTTGCAACTAGTTCATCCAAATTCTTATTCAAGAAATTTTGATACCAACGAACCACATTTATGAAATACGGTGAGTAGCGGGGATTCCCCATTCCCTAGACGTTCTTTATTTGATTTGATATTTCTGCACGTTTTGTCTGACGATTGTGACAGGATCGCCAAAGGCAAATTTCTCTCTTAAGTAGCCAGGTTGATTAGGAGCAAGCACGGTCATTCGTCCTCCCTGTGTTCGATATCCCGCTCGCCGCTACACCGTGCGCTTGCGGTAAAACTACAACCGTTCTTTGGGTATATACTCGGAAGCGATCAATAAGACCGTGATTGGGCCCACAATTTTGGCCCGAAATGCTTATCGGACTGGGCCGGCCCGCCCCGGTTCATTTTCGGGCCGGACCCGGGCCAAGCTTTTCAGCCCATGGGCGGCACGACACGGCACGAAAAGCACTTGATCGCCCACTTCAATTTGACAACACACTGATCTAAAGAGAATTTCAGTAATGTGCATTCATTTATGGTGTTGAGTCCAATGTCATGAATCTTATCAGATCAAGGTCCAAATATCATAAATTTTAATAACTTCCCACCAGCGCCAACTTTGATGTCTTCGGATCTTAGGGGTCGATCTCAGTTTTCGAGAATAGACAAAGAACCACCAAACATGTTACTTCATCTTGCCAAATAAATGAAAACAATGTAGGACACATCACCTTATGCAACCCACTTAATCCTCTTCTTTCGTGCTCCACTTCGATGCATCTTTATGCATATGAGACAAGTTTGTGTTTTAAAATATGATAAAATATTGTCATAATACATAATTCATTCAACCCTATCGGACCGGGTCGGTCCGCCTGAATTTTTTATCGGACCGTGCCCGGGCCTCTCCGGAATGGCCCGAAGTCTTATCTGGCGGGCCAGCCCAGTCCTTTAAGCAAACCGGACCGGGCCGGCCCGAATTGCCACCCCTAGCACCACATAGATATCTAACAAATGTGCATGCAACTAGGAAAAGGACTCCCAAAACATACACTATTTGGGGTCCTAAGAACACTAGCTTAAATGATAAGAATGCCTATGTTGATTCCTATTTTTCATGATATTATTAATAGTGGTAATTATGTTGGGAAGCGGAAGTCCACTTGGACTTGGCTTCCAAAGGGCTAATCCACTTGGACCCAACAAAAATTGAGTACCATGAGCTTATGGTATACTATGTAGGTACCCAAGAGAAAGAAAGAGAGCAATAAATGTCAAATTAGCACTAAAAGGAAAGGATGGATGTAATGCCCATATGTGTAAAATACTATTTGCGTGTGTGCATATAGTAATTTTGTTGTGTTCGTAGAAATTTCCTACATGTAAGGCTATCAGATGACTCGGATATGCTTTGGATATGTAAGTGACTGCGTGTGGTTGGATAGTGAATTGGTATTATAGTCAGCGTGCTATTAGTGTTATTAGCGCGCTTAGCGTAAAAGAGTAAGTTCATAATAATTGGTGAAGCTAATATAGTTATTAAAGAATGATATTGTTATTATTGGTGTTGGTTCGTTATTTTGGTGATGTTGTTATTAATATTGGCGTCACTCTGATTATTATTGATTAAGGCTTCAGCTAATTTTAATAGCTAGAGTAGGTTGGTTGAGCTTTGTTATTGGGCTTAAGTTAGTGGTTTTAGTAGATAAAGAAGAGACTTTCGTCTAGTGGAATGGCAAACTTGTAATACCCTATCATTCAAACTCCCTTATCTTTTACTCCTTTTCTTTTATTTATTTTTCCCTTCTTCCCCAAGCAACCCAGGACGGCCCCCTCTCTTCATGTTGCTGCCGAACTCCCTTGCCCATGGCCGCCGAAATCTCCCAAGATGGCAGCCGAAATCTCCTGGGTAGAAAAAAAGAAGAAGAGAATGAAGGAGAGAAGAAGAAAGAGAAGGGGAAATCCAAAGAGGACTTAGGGTTTGGGGTTGAGCTTGGAGATTCGGGATACTTGGAGCTCCCACAAAATTGGAGGAGGGAATTGAGTCTCCATGGAGGTAGGAGCCCAACTCCCTCGCTCATGTTTCGACTCATTGCATTTTGATGGTCAAGATTGCATTTTTAGGGTTTATTGGAACCCCTTTTTGACATGGTGCACTCAAACTTGATTTTAATTGATACAATGAGTCGTATGATGCTGAGTTTATGTTTCATGTTGCCCTTGATTACCTTGCTTCACTAATTTTATGAAATCGTTCTCATTTGAAATGTTCGAAACTTTTTATTTGATTTTCATTGTATGAAAATGGTGAATTGAGGGATAAATGAAATGATCATGTGAAATTGGCTATGGATAGTTGCTAAGATGGGGGCGTGAGGACACCCTTGAATTTCGGCCTAGGGGCTCGAAGAGCCCTAGTGCCATGGTGATGCTTTGGTGAATGGGAGTTGTGAAGGGAGGATGAAATAGAATGAAATGAAAATGAAATGTGGCCCTATTATCCGCATAAACAAAAAAATGATGTCATAATTTGTTGTATGGCTAGGAGGGAGCTAGGGTATGGAGCTTGAGGATGAGAGCTATGCTGGAGTCTTCTTGAATTGGAAGGAGTTTCGGCTCTTCAATAAGGGGGGATTCCAATTCCCTCTCTCATGTTTCATTCATTTCATTTTGAATTACAAATTAGCATTTTTTCGGGTTTTTGTAGAAACCCCTTGTCATGTTGCAATTGGGTTGAGTCTATTGAATGCTATTGAATTGAATGTCTTGCTTCACTATTCATGAGGAATTGCTCTCATTTGTAATGTTGAGTGTTGTCTTTCCAACTCTCATTTGCATGAAGCGGGATAAATATATGAACTATGAAATATGGGAACAATGAAATGGTATATGTAAATTGGCCATGAATATGTGATATTGCTCTCATCTAGCGTGTAGGATGCTTATTTCCCATCCTAAATGCAAGTGATGCTAATCCTATGAAAAATGAGAACAATGAAAATGTTGTTTAATTATGCGGTTATGAAACAATATGCCTCATTAAATGAGGGAAGTAGAAGTGAAACTAAAACATGGCCTCATCATTTTCATGAATTATGATATTAGGTTGAGTTGTTTGTTTGATGAAATGTTGGGAGCTTAACGTTTAATGTCCACGTTGTGTTGAAAATGTACGAAATTACCCTCATCACTTTTTATAGTTAGTTTTCATTACGAAATAGTTCTCATTTTGTTATGTTGATTAAAAGAAATAGTCCTCATTTTGTTGAAAGCTATATTGATTTTGTGGAACTTGCTTACATCGTGTTCTCATAATTTTTGTTGTAAGCTATAGGTGCCTTTTGTGAAATTGCTTTCTTTACATGCATGGATTACTGTTTATCCCAAGTTCCTGCATATGTTCTTATTATATGAAATATGCAAGATATAGGTGCCTCTCTTATTAAGGCACGATGCTCAAGTTAGCCTTTATTGTGTTAATGTGAAAATCCTTATATGTTGTGGCAAGCCCCATTCTTGATATTTCGGCATCGGGCCTCTTGTAATATTTTGGTGCGGTAATGAAAATATGATGGTGTTGGAAAAAAAGAAAATTTGAAAGAGAGCAAAATGCAAAGAATATAAGATGCACCCATACACATGGGTTGTGATATGATGATGTGATTAGGACACGAAGGTGGAGTGCACGGGCATCGACAAAGTGCCGCGGTAGGAGGCGGGTGAATATGCCGTTGGCCACCTCTTGATCCATTAGGTGGCTCCACGTTGATAACGTAGTAGAAGCACTTGCACTTGCACGTGCACGCCGGCACATTCATGGGATCTCCATTCATTGCATTGCATCGCGTGGCTTGTGATTTATATGCATCATGGCATCATTGAGTTTTTGTGTGATTGGTGGTTATATATATGTGAATGTTACTTTATGGGAATGAATGTTGACATGAATGTATTATGTGTTGAATTGGTTGTATGTTGGAAAGTGGGGTTTTGGGTGGTTGCTAGTAGACGAATTTGGGTTGAAGTTGTGTTTCCTCCTCTTGAATTAAAATGTTGTGTTGATGTTATGTTGTTGTTGTTGTCGTAGTAGTTGTTCTTTTTAGTGTTATGGTTGGTGTTACTCTTAATGTCTCAACTCAAGGCCAAGATAACATTATTCACATCTCCCTTGACTAAAGCTAATCTTATTGAGAACCCATGTGCAAGTTGGCACCTTTGTGTCGTTAGTCTCTTTTCATTGGTTAAATTCAATGGGAACATGGAAATCTTTATTGAATTATATGCAATTGCCCTCTTTCTCATCCAAGTTGTAATCTTTATCAAGGTTTGATGCACTCGTTGTCATTTGCATGAAGTAGTCATGCTTTAGTTGGTCAGTTATTCTTGGATTATGTTCAAAGTTACTAACTTCATGGCAAAATTGTGCTAATGAGAGTAGAGTTATGTACTCTTCTTTTTTGTGTGAAAGGATGGTTGCTAATTAAACTTGTCCATGAGTTTTGTTGGGGAAAATTGCGAAGTTTAATGGTAAAGGTGTAGAATGATGCATTCTACATCAAAGATCTCAAAGTGGGTTATATGTAGGTGTTGCATCCCTAAATTCAATTCTCTTTGACTAATGTTGTAAGAAGATTAGCTCATGTTGCCAACCAAGCTTTGACCCACAATGATGTCCTATTGAACTTGGAGTGTGATGTTTTCCTTTATCTTGGATTTTAATTGTGTGGTCCTTTTCGATTACGTTGGTTTTTAATTTTAGTGCATGCTAGTCCCAACATTCCTTTATTGTGCTTCCCTTATGATTCTTGAGCAAGGTTACATTTTTCTTATGATTATAGCTTGTTTCTTTTAAATATTACTTATGTTGTAATTGGAAAGTTGATAAATACAAGAGAAACTCTGCCGAAATTTTTGGAAGCAATTCCATAGCAATCTAAGCATTAGAAACTTTAGTTAGGAATATTTAACAAAGGCCACTCGCTAACTCCCTTAAATTCCCATGTTTAAATGAAACCCATTTGAAAACTTAGTATAAAAGAAAACTTAGCAAGAGGGGTTTGATAACTTGCAAGTTAGAAGCTCTCAATGAGTTTAAAGAGAGTAGAAACCTTACTTCTCATCATTTTCAAGTTCCTGCAAGCGTCCTTTATGCAAACTTGGATTTCCATACCAATTAGGTTCGCATTTGGTATATATGTTGCATATTAAGTTTGTCACCAATTGCAAGAATGCTTGTAAGTGGGTAAGATTGCTAAATTGTCCAAAGCTAACATTCCTTCCTTATAATATGTTCATGGCAATAAGCTTTCACTAACTAAGACTTTTTAACACTAATGTCATGATGCCATTAATATGAAACTATGTGTAGGAAAACTATTGTTCTTATGTTGATAATAGCTTTATGCAAAATTTCCTTAGCCCTTATAAGATCTAATGTTGGGTAAAATTGGTAAGGTTTCATTTTGTTTAGATCTAACTTCCATGCACCACCCATTGGTGGGTGTTGCCAAGTAGTTACTTCTCTATTTGTATCACTCACTTTGTTTTGCATGATATCATTTGCCGTAGGTACGAGCTTCCATTATTTATATCATGTGCATTCTCTTATGTTATGCGGATATGCAAAACATTGTCCATGATATGGCATTCACATTTCTTTGACTAGCGCATTGCATTCCTTTACACCATGTGAGTTGGGTTTGGAATTCCTACTGGGTCACATTGTGACGTGTCCCCGTTGAATTTTCATGTAGATGATTGTTGGAGAACATGGGAGTTGGAGTTGGAGACCCATCAGCTCAGAGGGTTGGAAATGAGGGTGAGTGAGTGAGTGATTTCGGGTGTGAGGGCTTGTACCATGTTGAGATATGGATTCATGTTGTATATGAGATTAGTGTAAGAGATGTTGTATGGGACAGTTTGTATGTCTGTATATCTTTCCATGTTAAGATGTTGTCTCTTTTTGTTTCTGTGTTGTTTTCTGGAATGCTACAAGTGTTATCCCGGCAGTGCGTAGTGGACCTGCTTGTGTTTGTTGTTTGCATTTCCTTCGTAACAATCGCTCCTACTGGGATCACCTGGAACGGATTCGTACTTTCCGGGTATCCTGGGGAGCGGGGCGTTACATTTTGCTGGCCCATGCAGGTCATCACACTACGGCTGTATAAGGGTAGTGTGTGCAGTGTTCTGAGGGGAGTTTAGACCTAAGGTGGGTAGAGTCCAGCCTTAGGATGGGACCGGGTAGCAGGAACTTAAGGCATATATTTAAGAATTGATTCTGTATGACTGTATGTGCATATTTATGTGTGTAGATATGTATGCATGTGCATCTATAGTTCTCTGAGTGTTGAATTGGCTTGTCGAGTTTATTGAGATGATATACTCATGTGCATATGACTATGATATATGTGTGAACGCTTATGTGGCTCTAGGATGGTATTTGAAGTATATGTGTTAATATGTGGTTGACTTATGAGTAGTGTGTGAAATTGAGTTATAAATTTGCTTGGGGTGCATGTAGTGTATAGAGGTATTGCGTGGTGGCTATGTAATGTATGTGATATGCACATGTAGAGTGTACAGATGCATGAGTGGATCATTGGGCTCCACCCATGTAAGTGTGGATATGTCTTACGAGTATTAGTGTTTTGAGTTGATGTATGCATGTTATGAGTTGATACATGTGTGGATGTAAGCTGGTATGCTTACACCTGAATATGGATGAAAATAGTTTTATATGATTATGTATGTGTATTGGCATTGATATGGTGAATCTTGTGTGCCAATACGCCTGTGAAAGTTGGATGGCTATCAAGGGACATACATGATTGTATGTCTGGGTATATAGGTGCATGTGTTTATGTGTCAATGAATGGTAGCCTATGAGGAATGTGTATCATGGAATTATATCATTGATTGATCCATAGGCTGTCTATAGATATGGTGTGCTGCTTGTATTTGTCTAATATTGAAACCATGTATGTATGTATGTATGTATGTTGTCTGTATGGATCCTTGTGTTCCACTCAGGTATGAGTGGGCATGCCCTAGGTGTATTAGAGTTGTGTGTTTGATATATGTATATCTGTGAGATGTATGCGGTTGCATGTCTGGTCGTAAGCGAGTACGCTTACATCGGTGTTAGGACAGGTATAATGATATCTGGGTGTATTGATGTTGATGTGTAAGATTTTATATATGACATGTGTGTGTGTATGTTTAAATGTGTACATGGTGACCTAGGTGGTTGTATGTCTCCGGATAGCAGTGCATGTGGGTATATTTGAAATGTTATACTTGTGTGTATTTAAACTATTTGAACTAGTAACAGTGTTGGTATATGGATGTGCTTTATCTATACGATGGGGTAGAGGGACCCTATATATCTCTAACCCTCGGCTATGTCCTAAGTTAGAAAGTTCGAGGACGAACTTTATTTTTAAGGTGGGTAGATTGTAATGCACATATGTGTAAAATGCTATTTGCATGTGTGCATATAGTAATTTTGTTGTGTGCGTAGAAATTTCCTACATGTAAGGATATCATATGACTCGGATATGCTTTGGATATGTAAGTGAATGCGTGTGGTTGGATAGTGAATTGGTATTATGGTCAGCGTGCTATTAGTGTTATTAGCGCGCTTAGCGTGAAAGAGTAAGTTCATAATAATTGGTGAAGCTAATATAGTTATTAAAGAATGATATTGTTATTATTGGTGTTGGGTCGTTATTTTGGTGATGGTGTTATTAATATTGGCGTCATTCTGATTATTATTGATTAAGGCTTCAGCTAATTTTAATTGCTAGAGTAGGTTGGTTGAGCTTTGTTATTGGTCTTGAGTTAGTGGTTTTAGTAGCTAGAGAAGAGACTTTCATCTAGTGGAATGGCAAACTTGTAATACCATATCATTCAAACTCCCTTATCTTTTAAAACTCCTTTTCTTTTATTTTTTTCCCTTCTTCCCCAAGCAACCCAGGCCGGCCCCCTCTCTTCATGTTGCTGCCGAACTCCCTTGCCCATGGCCGCCGAAATCTCCCAAGATGGTCGTCGAAATCTCCCAGGTAGAAAAAGAAGAAGAAGAGAATGAAGGAGAGAAGAAGAAAGAGAAGGGGAAATCCAAAGAGGAGTTAGGGTTTGGGGTTGAGCTTGGAGATTCGGGATTTTTGGATCTCCCACGAAATTGGAGGAGGGAATTGAGTCTTCATGGAGGTAGGAGCCCAACTCCCTCGCTCATGTTTCGACTCATTGGATTTTGATGGTCAAGATTGCATTTTTAGGGTTTTTTGGAACCCCTTTTTGACATGGTGCACTCATACTTGATTTTAATTGATACAATGAGTCGTATGATGCTAAGTTTAAGTTTCATGTTACCCTTGATTACCTTGCTTCACTAATTTTGTGAAATCGTTCTCATTTGAAATGTTGGAAACTTTTTATTTAATTTTCATTGTATGAAAATGGTGAATTGAGGGATAAATGAAATGATCATGTGAAATTGACTATGGATAGTTGCTAAGATGGGGGCTTGAGGACACCCTTGAATTTCGGCCTAGGGGCTCGAAGAGCCCTAGTGCCATGGTGATGCTTTGGTGAATGGGAGTTGTGAAGGGAGGATGAAATAGAATGAAATAAAAATGAAATGTGGCCCTATTATCAGCATAAAAAATGATGTTATAATTTGTTGTATGGCTAGGAGGGAGCTAGGGTATGGAGCTTGAGGATGAGAGCTATGCTGGAGTCTTCTTGAATTGGAAGGAGTTTCGGCTCTTCAATAAGGTGGGATTCCAACTCCCTCTCTCATGTTTCATTCATTTCATTTTGAATTACAAATTAGCATTTTTTTCTGGGTTTTGTAGAAACCCCTTGTCATGTTGCAATTGGGTTGAGTCTATTGAATGCTATTGAATTGAATGTCTTGCTTCACTATTCATGAGGAATTGCTCTCATTTGTAATTTTGAGTGTTTTCTTTCCAACTCTCATTTGCATGAAGCGGGATAAATATATGAGCTATGAAATATGGGAACTATGAAATGGTATATGTAAATTGGCCATGAATATGTGATATTGCTCTCATCTAGCGTGTAGGATGCTTATTTCCCATCCTAAATGCAAGTGATGCTAATCCTATGAAAAATGAGAACAATGAAAATGCTGTTTAATTATGCGGTTATGAAACAATGTGCCTCATTAAATGAGGGAAGTAGAAGTGAAACTAAAACATGGCCTCATCATTTTCATGAATTATGATATTAGGTTGAGTTGTTTGTTTGATGAAATGTTGGGAGCTTAACGTTTAATGTTCACGTTGTGTTGAAAATGTACGAAATTACCCTCATCACTTTTTATGGTTAGTTTTCATTACGAAATAGTTCTCATTTTGTTATGTTGATTAAAAGAAATAGTCCTCATTTTGTTGAAAGCTATATTGATTTTGTGGAACTTGCTTACATCGTGTTCTCATAACTTTTGTTGTAAGCTATATGTGCCTTTTGTGAAATTGCTTTCTTTCCGTGCAAGGATTACTGTTTATCCCAAGTTCCTGCATATGTTCTTATTTTATAAAATATGCAAGCTATAGGTGCCTCTCTTATTAAGGCACGATGCTCAAGTTAGCCTTTATTGTGTTAATGTGGAAATCCTTATATGTTGTGGCAAGCCCCATTCTTGATATTTCAGCCTCGGGCCTCTTGTAATATTTTGGTGCGGTAATGAAAATATGATGGTGTTGGAAAAAGGAAAATTTGAAAGAGAGCAAAATGCAAAGAATGTAAGATGCACCCATACACATGGGTTGTGATATGATGATGTGATTAGGACACGAAGGTGGAGTGCACGGGCATGGACAAAGTGCCGCGGTAGGAGGCGGGTGAATATGCTGTTGGCCACCTCTTGATCCATTCGGTGGCTCCACGTTGATAACGAAGTAGAAGCACTTGCACGTGCACGTCGGCACATTCATGGGATCTCCATTGCATTGCATTGCATCGCATGGCTTGTGATTTATATGCATCATGGCATCATTGAGTTTTTGTGTGATTGGTGGTTATATATATGTGAATGTTAATTTATGAGAATGAATGTTGACATGAATGCATTATGTGTTGAATTGGTTGTATGTTGGAAAGTGGGGTTTTGGGTGGTTGCTAGTAGACGAATTTGGGTTGAAGTTGTGTTTCCTCCCCTTGAATTAAAATGTTGGGTTGATGTTATGTTGTTGTTGTTGTCATAGTTGTTGTTGTTTTTAGTGTTATGATTGGCGTTACTCTTAATGTCTCAACTCAAGGCCAAGATAACATTATTCACATCTCCCTTGACTAAAGCTAATCTTATTGAGAACCCATGTGCAGGTTGGCACCTTTGTGTCGTTAGTCCCTTTTCATTGGTTAAATTCAATGGGAACATGGAAATCTTTATTGAATTATATGCAATTGCCCTCTTTCTCATCCAAGTTGTAATCTTTATCAAGGTTTGATGCACTCGTTGTCATTTGCATGAAGTAGTCATGCTTTAGTTGGTCAGTTATTCTTGGATTATGTTCAAAGTTACTAACTTCATGGCAAAATTGTGCTAATGAGAGTAGAGTTATGTACTCTTCTTTTTGTGTGAAAGGATGGTTGCTAATTAAACTTGTCCATGAGTTTTGTTGGGGAAAATTGCGAAGTTTAATGGTAAAGGTGTAGAATGATGCATTCTACATCAAAGATCTCAAAGTGGGTTATATGTAGGTGTTGCATCCCTAAATTCAATTCTCTTTGACAAATGTTGTAAAAAGATTAGCTCATGTTGCCAACCAAGCTTTGACCCACAATGATGTCCTATTGAACTTGGAGTGTGATGTTTTCCTTTATCTTGGATTTTAATTGTGTGGTCCTTTTCGATTACGTTGGTTATTAATTTTAGTGCATGCCAGTCCCAACATTCCTTTACTGTGCTTCCCTTATGATTCTTGAGCAAGGTTACATTTTTCTTATGATTATAGCTTGTTTCTTTTAAATATTACTTATGTTGTAATTGGAAAGTTGATAAATACAAGAGAAACTCTGCCGAAATTTTTGGAAGCAATTCCATAGAAACCTAAGCATTAGAAACTTCAGTTAGGAATATTTAACAAAGGCCACTCGCTAACTCCCTTAAATTCCCATGTTTAAATGAAACCTATTTGAAAACTTAGTATAAAAGAAAACTTAGCAAGAGGGGTTTGATAACTTGCAAGTTAGAAGCTCTCAATGAGTTTAGAGAGAGTAGGAACCTTACTTCTCATCATTTACAAGTTCCTACAAGCGTCCTTTATGCAAACTTGGATTTCCATACCAATTAGGTTCGCATTTGGTATATATGTTGCATATTAAGTTTGTCACCAATTGCAAGAATGCTTGTAAGTGGGTAAGATTGCTAAATTGTCCAAAGCTAACATTCCTTCCTTATAATATGTTCATGGCAATAAGCTTTCACTAACTAAGACTTTTTAACACTAATGTCATGATGCCATTAATATGAAACTATGTGTAGGAAAAATATTGTTCTTATGTCGATAATAGCTTTATGCAAAATTTCCTTAGCCCTTATAAGATCTAATGTTGGGTAAAATTGGTAATGCTTCATTTTGTTTAGATCTAACTTCCATGCACCACCCATTGGTGGATGTTGCCAAGTAGTTACTTCTCCATTTGTATCACTCACTTTGTTTTGCAGGATATCATTTGCCGTAGGTACGAGCTTCCATTATTTATATCATGGGCATTCTCTTATGTGATGCGGATATGCAAAACATTGTACATGATATGGCATTCACAGTTCTTTGACTAGCACATTGCATTCCTTTACACCATTTGAGTTGGGTTTGGAATTCCTACTGGTTCATGTTGTGACGTGTCCCCGTTGATATTTTTCAGGTAGATGATTGTTGGAGAACCTGGTAGTTGGAGTTGGAGACCCATCAGCTCAGAGGGTTGGAAATGAGGATGAGTGAGTGAGTGATTTTGGGTGTGATGGCTTGTACCATGTTGATATATGGATCCATGTTGTATATGAGATTGGTGTAAGAGATGATGTATGGGACAGTTTGTATGTCTGTATATCTTTCCATGTTAAGTTGTTGTCTCTTTTTGTTTGTGTGTTGTTTTCTGGAATGCTACAAGTGTTATCCTGACAGTGCGCAGTGGACCTGCTTGTGTTTGTTGTTTGCATTTCCTTCGTAACAATCGCTCCTACTGGGATCACCTGGAACGGATTCGTACTTTCCGGGTATCCTGGGGAGCGGGGCGTTACAATGGATACTCGACAGTGGTTGCTCCAAACACATGACGGGAGATCCCGCATTTCTCTCTGAAGTGATTAGCATCAAGGATGGTGCAACAATCACTTTTGGAGGTAACCAAAAGGGAACCATCATTGGAGTAGGTATAGTCGGTAATTCCTACAAACCTCTAATTACTAATTTATTTTTAGTTAGTGGTTTGTGTCATAACATCATCTGCATTAGTCAACTTTGTGACAAATGTTACAAGGTTAACTTTGGAGAAGGTTTGTGTAAAATTGTTGATTCTAATTCACATATTTTATTTACTGGTATTAGGCGTAAAAATATTTATTATTTGAGCTTGCCTAAAACTGTGGAATATTGCTTAGTTGCTAATACAAATGAACAATTATTATAGCATCGTCGTTTTGGTCATGTTCATTTTAAGCACCTATATAAGTTAGCTAAGCATGATCTTGTCGAAGGTTTTCCAAAAATTCCTTTTAGTAAGAAAAACTTTTGTGATTCATGTCAAAGAGGTAAACTTAGTAAATCATCTTTCAAACTTAAAGAAGGCATAACTTCTAAGAGGCCCCCAGAATTACTTCATCTAGATTTGTTTAGGCCGACTAGAACCGTTTCTTTAGGTAATGCTCATTATGGATTAGTTGTCATTGACGACTTCTCTAGATTTACTTGGGTTTCATTTTTAACTAATAAGAATAAAGCCTTTGAAGAGTTTACCATATTTGCAAAGAAGATTCAAAATCTTTTAGGGTCCACCATTATCACTATCCGTAGTGATCATGTAGGAGAATTTGAGAATGAGTCTTTTACAAAGTTTTGCGATGACACCAGGATAACTCACAATTTCTTTTTTCCTCGGGCTCCACCATAAAATGGTGTTGTAGAGAGAAATAATAGTACTCTTATTGAGTGTGATCATACTATGCTCCATGATAGTCATCTTGGACTACAATTTTGGGCAGAGGCGTTGCACACTGCATGTTATGTGCTCAATAGGATCCTAGTGAGACCCCGAACAAACAAAACTTGTTTTGAGTTATTTTATGACAAAAAGCCTCAAGTTAAATATTTTCGAGTTTTTGGTTCAAAATGTTTTATCAAGAACACCTTTGGTAATTTAGATAAATTTGAGCCAAGATCCGATGAAGGAATCGTTGTTGGATGTTCCATACATAGCAAGGCCTACCGGATATACAACAAAACTTCTTTAACGATCGAGGAATCACTACATGTATCATTTTATGATGGTTTTGATTTACCTTATATTGTAGATGATAGTGTGGATGCTATATGTGATTCCCTTAGTAATGTAAAGATTAATGATTCGATTATTGAGACTAACACTACTAATGAGATTGTTGAAGATGTTCCAAGTGATGCAGGAATTCCCAAAGCTTACCCAACCGTTCGCAACCACCCTCATGACCAAATTATTGGAGATATTGGTGTGGGTGTTCGAACGAGGTCAAGAATTGAAGAATTCTCTCATTGCGCATTCGTCTCTACCATTGAGCCAAAGAACATCCAAGAAGCATGTGAGGATAGCTCCTGGATAGTGGCAATGGAAGAAGAGCTCATGCAATTCGAGAGAAATGAAGTTTGGGAGCTCGTTCCTCTTCCAAGTGGTCACCAAGTGATTGGGACCAAGTGGAGTCTTCAAGAACAAGACCGAGGAGAACGAGTTCATCACAAGGAACAAAGCAAGGTTAGTAGCTCAAGGCTACCGGCAAGAAGAAGGTATTGACTTTAAAGAATTTTTTGTCCCCGTAGCTAGATTAGAAGCTATTAGATTGCTTTTATCTTTTACATCTCATAAGGATTGTAAATTGTTTCAAATGGATGTTAAAAGTGCATTTTGAATGGTATTGTTAATGAAGAAGTGTATGTTTCTCAACCACCCAGTTTCATTCATGAAAAATTTCCAAACCATGTTTTCAAACTTAAGAAAGCGTTATATGGGTTGAGACAAGCTATTATAGCTTGGTATGATCGACTCAAAACTTTTCTTTTGAATTTAGGTTTTAAAATGGGTGAAGTTGATTCAACACTTTTTATTCAGGATTATGAAAATGACATCCTATTGATTCAAGTCTATGTAGACGATATTATATTTGGTTCTACTAACTTTAATCTTTGCCAAGAATTTTCTAAGTCTATGAAGGATGAATTCGAGATGAGCTACATGGGTGAGCTCAACTATTTTATTGGACTACAAATTTGGCAAATGAAGGATGTGACTTTCATACATCAAACCAAGTACACATGGGAGCTTATCAAGCAATTCGGGATGGAATCGTCTTCAAGCAAAAGGACTCCCATGAGTACGACAACCCATCTTCACAAAGATGAGAACGGAAAAGATGTAGACGTTCGTCTATATCGAGGTATGATTGGTAGCTTACTCTATTTAACTGCTAGTAGGCCCGATATCATGTTTTCCATATGCTTGTGTGCTAGATATCAAGCTAGACCTAAGGAGTCACACTTGATTGCGGTTAAACGAATTTTTCGTTATCTCACATTCACTAGGTTATGGGTTACTTTACCCTAAATCTAGCACATATGAGTTAATCTCATATAGTGATGCCGACTTTGTCGGATGCAAATCCGATAGGAAGAGTACTAGTGGCACTTGCCATTTTCTAGGAAATTCCCTTGTTTCTTGGTTCTCCAAGAAACAGAACTCGGTATCATTGTTCACGACTGAAGCGGAATATATTGCCGCGGGTCTTGCATGTGCACAAGTTCTTTGGATGAGATACACTCTTAAGGACTATGGTGTCAATTGTGATACTTGCCCTATCTGGTTGATAACCAAAGTGTTATATGTCTTTTCAAGAATCAGGTACATCACTCCCGTACCAAACACATAGATGTGAGACACCACTTTATCAATGATCATGTAGCTAAGAAGGACATCATCTTAGAGTACATTGAAACCCAAAAACAAATCGCCGACTTCTTCACTAAACCTCTTAAAGAAGATTCATTTGTGAGGTTGCGTGGAAAATTGGGGATTAAGGGTGAATCTGAAATTAGGAGTTCAACCTTCATGGTATATCATATTTTGGACTCATTTCACCATGATATTTCTGTTCTTTTGATAATTTATATGTTTCTCATATATATTTGCTTTAAGAGTTGTTATTGAGATTTTGGTGATTTCGTTAGTTTTTGGATTGTTTTAAGAGATTTGTGTGTTACTCTATTATATTTTGATATTGATTTCTTGATTAGATTTAAGTTAGAATATAGGTCCTAGGGTGAGTTGTCTCTATCCTCTGTTTTTTTAACCTCACTGTGCATTTCTGGACCAGGACAGATGACTGTCATTCTTTCGACAGTCGACTGCCCAAATTAATTTTATCTAACTGCATACTGTATCTTTCGCACATGCGACTGATGACGACTTTACAGTTGACTGTCTTATTGTCAGGCGACTGCAGTTTGGTCATCAGGCGCATGTCCAAACTTTCAGAAGTCTATGTTTCTATCATCGAATTTGTGTTTCTCAGTCAGTCGACTGATGAGTAAATTACAGTCGATGTCTCTCCGACAGTCGACTGTTATTGACCATACAGTCAACTGTCTGTCTACGCATGCCTATCTCTACCTAATTTCCCAGTCGACTGACAAATGTTCTTCAGTTGACTGTCATCTGATGTGGCGGTTTGCTAACTTGATCTGAGCCGTCGATTTTTCAATCCAACGGCCCAGATTCTTTCGACCCCTCTTTATATCGTCGAGAGACGTCAATTCGTATTTCTGTTTTCTCTCTCATCCGACTGAAAACTCCCTCGTCTTCCTCCTTCGAACTCCACCGTCGATCACTCCTCCGTCGATTTCGTGCCGTTTCGAAGCCTCCCTCTCCTCCGTTCTTTCTTTTTGTGAGTCGATTGTCTCCCTATTGATCGTTCATCACCGTTAGGTATCGCTATATTTCGTTTAATCGACTTGTGCATACCCTAGCTTCTTAATTTGTACATTCATGGATCCAGCCAGTCCAGCTTCGTCGGGGGAATTCTTGGGCATTTTCGTCGCTCCACCGATTCCCTCAGCCACTGCGGCTGAACCCTCCCCTCCTCCTGCTGAACAGCCATCCCATCCTCCTTTATCTGTTCCGCTCAAATATTTCCTACTCGCTCAGCTTTGTGACCGAGTCTCTTCAATCGAGAAGATTTGCCGCTTCCATGGATCAGAAGCTCTCACTACTTCTTGAGCTTCAGTACAAGTCGTTCTTGCATCACGGCTTCCCCATTCTGGCCGAACTCCAGGCCATGTTTCCTTCTTCTGATCTGTCTCCCCATTCTGCTGTTCCTACTGCTCCAGGCCTAGTGCCTCCGTCTTCTGTTGTCCAGCCCACTGTCCCTGCTCTTGTTGAGTCTTTAGCTGTGGGTGCGTCTTCATCCAAGAGGAAGGCTCGAGATTACCCTACCCGTCGCTCCGCCAGACTGATGTTTCGCCAATCTGGTCCCCCTCAGATCCATTAGTCATCCACATCGACTGATCCTGATGATGTTGCTCCAGGGACACTCACCCTTAGTACTATATTTTTTGTAGGGTTGAGTGTTTGTGTTCTGTTGTATGGATGATGATGTGTGTATTTTGATCTCTTTTTGTGTGGATATACATGGTGTTATGGCTGTATTTTGTACCCATGTACTCTTGATCTTATAGATATATATATATATATATATATATATATATATATATATATATATATATATATATATATATATATAATCTTTCTGTTTCGCACATTGTCTCATTATCTATTGTACGTGTGCTATTTGTGAAATTGTCTCCTTTTATGCGATATCATTTATATGATGTGATTTGAGACATATTTTTTATGTGGCTAGTAATGTTGATATTGGACTTCCATTCCTTTAGTCAACTAAGTTTCAATGTGTTTTATGAGTTTTTGGATTGTATGTCAATAAGATGCCAGTGGGTGATTAGTCTCTCTCCGAAGATTTGCAAGCATCAAATTGAATATACATCTTATCTTTACACTCCTATGTTAGTACTTATTTAGCACGATTGTTGTTGTTATTTTTCTCCCACCTTTTGGATAATGCCATAGGGGGGAGAAATAAATAGATTCATAATGTATGTGCTAAGTAAATTCTAATTACACTTGAATCTAAGATTGAAGTTGCCTTAGATTCAGTGGGAGTAAGATATAATGAATATGGATTATAAAATCCTAGATTTTATGGATTCAAGCTTATCATTCCATTCATGCATATCTTACTCATTTGCTTCATTTGATCTATAGATGCCCCCAAATATTTAATAACTTACTTACTTGGCATCTATGCAGGTGGAGTAAGTTTCTTTAAGCACAATTTTATATCTTTTTGTTTTTGTTTGTTTGTTTGTCATCATCAAAAAGGGGGAGAATGTTGAGTATTGGACTTCTTCCTAGTTGGTGTTAATGATGAGCAAACATAAATACTTGTGACTAATCCCATATTTGTAGTTAATCAATTGTCTAAGCATATCATGAAGATCTATTAGCAATGGATGGCACTCAAAGATCAATGGAAGCAAGAAAAGTGGATTGGATGATCAAAGATGGTGATTGAAGCTCCTAGAAGACTTCTAAGCTACATACTAATGTTGAGTATTGGACTTCTCCCTACTTGGTGTTAATGATGAGCAAACATAAATACTTGTGACTAATCTCTTATTTATAGTTAATCCATTGCCTAATCATATCATGAAGATCTATTAGCAATGGATGGCACTAAAAGATCAACGGAAGCAAGAAAAGTGGATTGGATGATCAAAGATGGTGATTGAAGCTCCTAGAAGACTTCAAGCTCATACTTTGGAAAGAAGAGTTAGTTCTACATTGTAGTCTTCTTTTTATCTTCTAGTATGTAGCTTAGAAGTAGAACTTTGATGGAGCACACACACTCATCTTCATTTCTGTCATAGGAAATCATTAGATCATTTCTCCTTTGACACCAATTCATATTTTCTATGGAATGTGCAAAGTTTGATCTCAACAGATGACTGCTGAATGTTTTACAGTCACCTGTCTCAAAACAGTCGACTGTGTTTTGTTCTACAGTCGCATGTTATGCATATATCTAATCAGTTGATTTTTGGGCTGCTATGCTTTAACTCTTTCAGTCGACTGTTGTACGTTTCACAGGCGTCTGTCCAAGAGACAGTCGACTGTGATAGGTAAATCAGTCGCATGTATATCTTCTGCCCAATGATCAGTTCTTTTGATTTGGCCAGTCGACTGATATAGTATTTACAGTCACATGTCCAAGGACCAGTCGACGGTAAATGCTTCAACAGTCGCTTGTCCATGATTCTTTTGCATGACTTGCTCTCTGGAATAATTCTTATTCTAGTGCCAGTCGACTGATGATGGATCTATAGTCGACTGTCCAATGGCACAGTCGACTGTCGATGCTTCAACAGTCGTGTGTCTATGAGCCTCTCTGCAGACTCTACTCTCTAGAAAATGTCAAAAGGTTTGTGACAGTCGCATGTAAAAGGACTTTCAATCGCCTGTTTGGTTTTACAGTCGACTGTCTTCTCTTCATCAGTCGCATGTCCTGTATTCCCAGACTTTTCTCAGATTTCCTCAACTTACTCAGCTTACGGCCAGTCGCCTGTAGTAGGATTTACAGTCGCCTGTTAGTATAACAGTCGACTGTCTACGCCTCATCAGTCGACTGTCCACGTGGTAAGTTACCGTTTGAATTCTCACCTACCATCTGACACAGTGCAGCAGTCGACTGTGTTTTGTTCAACAGTCGACTGTCGCGAGTGCAGATTCTATCCGTTGACTGTTTTTCAACGGATTTCAAAGGGGCTTTTTGGGTTTTTGCTTGAGGGCTTTGAGAAAACTATAAAGGCAGCCTCTACTGTTCCATTGAGAGGTTAGCAACTTACTCATTCATTCAAGCTTTAATTCTTTCAAGATCAAAGCTCTCAAAATCCTAAAGCCATAGAATTCCTATCTTCAATCTCTTGCTCTCCAACCTAGAACCAAAGAGAAATCTTCTAGGCATTTGGTGCAGTCAAGAGAAAGGGCTTTTCCTCTCTTCTAAGAGAGTCATTCAACACACAACACACTCTCCTTCAAGTTCTACTTCAAGGTATAGGTGATTGTAAGTGTTGTTTATTTCATATTTCATAACTTTCGTCATTTGATTTACTCTCGATTTGTGAGAGTGGTTTACTTGCTCCCAAGTTGTGGGAGTCAAGGTCAATCGAGTGTATTTCGATTTCACTTGTAGGGTTGCAACAAGTGGGGTTTTAAGGAAACCTCAAGTTAGGGTTCTAACTTGAGTATCCGGTTGTTTACCGGGTGGAAGGGATATAGGATTACCGGGAACAAGTCGGGAAGTAACTTGGGTAATCCGAACCCTTGAAACATTCTTGTGTTTGCATTGTTTCATTTTGGGGTTTACATCTATTCCGCATTTTTGTTGGTTAGGAATTTAATTTGGTGTAACTATCTTTTTAAATTACATAAACACTATTCAACCCCCCTTCTAGTGTTTTCCTCATAGCTAGGGACTTTACACTTTTCTCTTGAGATTTTTGGCTCACAAAAATGATCTCATTGTGCTTGTATGAGTACTTAAATCTCTCTCATAAACAGTCTTAAAAGCCCCTCAAATCTGCACAAAAACTAAGAAGACATATCCTGAAAAACAACAGTCTAATGGCTATAAACAGACAGATTTCAGAATCATCAGACGGCTAAAGTTAAGAGGTCAGACGGTTGAGAAACTGTTCAGTCGTCTGGAAACTCTACATCAGCTAGCTAAACCAGTGTTAGGACAGAACAAACATAAAGACCAACACATGGCTTCCAGACAACTGGAGTTCAACACTTAGTCATCTGGGACACTGTTCAGGCGTCTGAGAATCATACATCAGACTGTTGGGGTAAAGGTTGGACAGAAAGAAAAGATTGTCCAACTCACATCATCTAGATGTCTGGAGTACACCACCCAGCAGTCTTGGAAACTATTCAGACACCTGACAAATGAACTTCAGTCATCTGATAAAGGCTGTGTGTCCAAGTTAAAGACAAACACACGAGGCGTCTGGAAGCTCTTATCTAGCCATCTGGTCTTTGTTCAAAAACACCAATAAGAGTGTTTTGGCCATGGAACCTATTGGGAAGGCTTCTAGACTTCTCCTATGGCTCTCTAGGATAGTAAATGAGAACAGTGTGTATGTGTGAGACCATATAATCAATGCTTACATGTATACTACACAATAAAGAGCAAAATACATAAAGAAGCAAAAGAAAATACACTTCAAGTTTCTTGATTCTTCATGACATCTTTGCACCTATGCTCCAAGTCTTGAGTCAACCAACCCATCAACTCAATGCCTTGTCTCCATCAAGATATAACATTGTAATTAATCTGAGAATAAAACAAGAAGAAACATTAGAACAACATAATGTAGTCATCATCATCAAAACCATATTGGGCTTAAGGCCAATATCCAATATTGTCTTCTTCTTTTGGATTTTAAAGAACCATATCATTATAATTTCTTTGGATTTTTTGATTTTTTGTTATTTTTTATTTTTAAAAAAATTATTTTAGTCGGGCTTACATGTTTAGGCTACCATCTGTGAACGGGGAAGAACATTATTTCATAAATAATATGTTTTACAAAGTTCAAAGCATGTTTTTGAGTATCACACGAAAGTTAGGATTATTTTAGTAAAATTTAGTGATTAAAATATATTTTAAGGATACTTTTATTAAGGGTGGCAATTCGGGCCGGCCCGGTCTTATCGGGCTGTGCCGGCCCGGTCCTGTTTTCTTAAAGGACTGGGCCGGCCCAGCCCAATAAGGCTTCGGGCCATTCCGGAGAGGCCCGGGCACGGTCCGATAAAAATTCGGGCCGCCCGGCCCGGTCCGATAGGGTTGAATGAATTATGTATCGTGACAATATTTTATCATATTTTTAAACACAAACTTGTCTCATATGCTTAAAGATGCATCGAAATAGAGCACGAAAGAAGAGGATTAAGTGGGTTGCATAAGGTGATGTGTCCTACATTGTTTTCATTTATTTGGCAAGATGAAGTAACATGTTTGGTGGTTCTTTGTCTCTTCTCAGAAACTGAGATCGGCCCCCAAGATCCGAAGACATCAAAGTTGGCGCTGGCGAAAAGTTGTTTAAATTTATGATATTTGGACTTTGATCTGATAAAATTCATGACATTGGACTCAACACCATAAATGAATGGACATTACTGAAATCCGGTTTGGACCAGTGTGTGGTCAAATTGAAGTGGGGCGATCAAATGCTTTTCGTGCAGTGTCGTGTCGCCCATGGGCTGAAAAGCTTGGCACGGGTCCGGTCCGAAAATGAACCGGGCCGGGCCGGCCCGGTCTGATAAGGATTTCGGGCCAAAATTGTTGGCCCAAGCACGGCCTTATCGTGCCGGGCCCGTGCCGGGCTATCGTGCCGGGCCGAAAATTGCCACCCCTAACTTTTATCAATATTAAGTATGGGATTATTACATGATGACCTTTTAACAATCAACTAAGATTTGTTAATTGCTTTGGGGAGTTACTATTAGCACAGATCTGATTGCTGAGTTCACAGACCACTTATTTAAAAGTTTGCCATTAAAAACTACTGAGTTCACGGGCCACTTATTTACAAGTTTGCCCTACTCCCCTCCCCCTTCGCCGCCGAGGTCTTCGATCTCTTCGTCTCTGGAGTACACCACCCAACAGTCTAGGAAACTATTCAGACACCTGACAAATGAACTTCAGTCGTCAGATAAAGGCTGTGTGTCCAACTTAAAGACAAACACATGAGGCGTCTGGAAGCTCTTATCTAGCCATCTGGTCTTTGTTCAAAAACACCAATAAGAGTGTTTTGGCCATGGAACCTATTGGGAAGGCTTCTAGACTTCTCCTATGGTTCTCTAAGATAGTAAATGAGAACAGTGTGTATGTGTAAGACCATATAATCAATGCTTACATGTATACTGCACAATAAAGAGCAAAATACATAAAGAATCAAAAGAAAATACACTTCAAGTTTCTTGATTCTTCATGCCATCTTTGCACCTATGCTCCAAGTCTTGAGTCAACCAACCCATCAACTCAATGCCTTGTCTCCATCAAGATATAACATTGTAATTAATCTGAGAATAAAACAAGCAGAGACATTAGAATAACATAATGTAGCCATCATCATCAAAACCATATTGGGCTTAAGGCCAATATCCAACATTGTCTTCTTCTTTTGGATTTTAAGAAACCATATCATTATAATTTCTTTGGATTTTTTGATTTTTTGTTATTATTTTTTTAAAAATTATTTTAGTCGGGCTTACATGTTTAGGCTACCATATGTGAACGGGGAAGAACATTATTTCATAAATAATATTTTTTACAAAGTTCAAAGCATGTTTTTGAGTATCACTCGAAAGTTAGGATTATTTTAGTAAAATTTAGCGATTAAAATATATTTTAAGGATACTTTTATCAATATTATTATTATATGATGACCTTTTAACAATCAACTAAGATTTGTTAATTGCTTTGGAGAGTTACTATTAGCACAGACCTGATTACTGAGTTCACAAACTACTTATTTAAAAGTTTGCCATTAAAAATTACTGAGTTCACGGGGCACTTATTTACAAGTTTGCCCTACTCCCTCCCCCCTTCGCCGCTGAGGTCTTCGATCTCTTCGTCTTCATCGTCGCTGTCAATTAGCAACGTTGAAGACCGCCGCAGAGGTATTCGAACAACAGCAGGTCGCTAATTGCATGCTGTTGTTCGTTTGCCCTACTTATCATCGCTAATTGCATGCTATTGTTCGTTTCTCCAGGAGAAGGGGTTTGGGCGGAGAGTGGGTGGAGTTTTGGGTGGATACTAATAAAGGGCCAAACTCGAAGAAGTTGCCGAGGAGGGAGGAGCAGCTGGGGCCGCCTTTTGTAGGAGGGCTTTGGGGGAGAGTGGAGGTTGGGTTTTGAGCTTCGTAGAAGGCGAAGAAAAGGGACGAGGAGGATGTGACTGCTAGGTAGCCGAATTTTGTAGGAGGGTTTCTTTGGGGGAGACGAAGTCGGGGGATGATCGGGGTTTAGGGAATACGATGGAGGATAGCAGGAGGAGATGTGCGAAGATGGGGATCATTGTGAGAAGATGTGACATTGCTAATTGCTTGCTGTCATATTCATCGGCGGCGATGGTGGAGAAGGGGGACGTCAGCGAAGGGGGAGGATAAGTATGGCAAACTTGTAAATAAATGATATGTGAACACAGAAGATTTTTAATAGCAAACTTGTAAATAAGCGGTTTGTGAACTCAGCAATCAGGTCTGTGCTAATAGCAACTCCCTTTTGTTAATTTTATGTAAAAAGCTCGGTATTGTTATGAATAGGACCCATTGGGCCTATTGGATATCCACCACACATGAGTACCCATTATGAATACTATATAAAAGAGGCTAGGGGTTTCCTAGCCTCAACCCTTCTCCAAAATCTATTTCTCATTCATAACATGTTATCAGCACGATCACGCTCGTTGGAGGATACGGCGGCTCGCGGGGAAGGAGATCCATCAATCGCTCAGATTCAAGAAGATTGTAACTTCTCAACGGGGAGCGAAAAGGGCATCATTCACCAACCGTCGACTAGATTCCCTTTTCAAATCTAGAGGTAAAAATCAAAACTTTTTAGATCTAAACTTGCTTTTCACGTTAGATCTGCATGTTTTAGGATCAAAAAGTTAAAAAACTTGGTAAAAATCGCATTTTTTTAGATCCGCATGCCTAAAAACAATAAAAATCTGTTTTTAGCGATCTAAATCCTTGAAAAATCCGGGGTTTTACCCCCCTTTGATCCAAAATTTCTGCACGCCATAAGGCGAAACGGCGGCGCCTCACAAGCGCCGCCGGCGGCAAATAAACGCCGCGGCCTGCAGGCCGTGGCCAACAGACGCGGCCTGAAGCCGCGGCCCCGTACCGCGGCCGGCAGCCGCGGCCCCATGCAGCGGCCTGCAGGCCGCGGCCCGTCGCTGCGGCGGTCGCGGCCCGTCGCTGCTGCGGCGGCCGCGTTCTGCGCGGCCAGCCGTCGTGGCGACATGCCGCGGGCCCCCCCTAGGGTTTTCCGAAACCCTAAACGGGCCAATTTTTCGGGGGAGGCCCAATTAACCCTAATAGGTTGTTTTCATGGCCCAAAAGGCCAGAAAATTAGCCCATTTACATAAATAATTTTTCTTCTTTTATTTTTGGCCCTAAAAAGCCCAAAATAATTAAAAGAAACTTTAAAAGGGTTTTAAAGCGGTAAACAAAAAATTAAAATATGGATCAAAGGTAAAAGTTTTTTCAAAATAAATTTTTAGCACGTCACACACAATTTAGATTATTTAATTTAATCTTTATATGCCTGTGATATGATTATCTGCGTGGTTGTATGTTTTCAATATATTATCTGCGTGGATGTGCAAATTAGGCTATGTTTTTAGGGATCAGCCAGGTTTCCGACACTTTTTAATTTCCTGCAATTTTTCTCTTTTTGAGTGAAATTTGTAAGTGAGGATATAAATGTAAAAAGAAGACCGGTGGACACCAAAAAGGAGCTGAAGGCGTATGCACAAAGATGAAATGGGCTTCTCTCTGAAGTTCCCGAGTTGTACTTATTCTTTCATGCAACTTTTTGATGTAATTTTCGGACTGTCTTTTTCTTTTCGGTGTCGGCTGGCTGATCCCCATAGTCCTAAGTTATTCTTTCATTGCTTATACATTAAATGCATGGATGTTAACTATTTTCATGCTATGTTAATGTTACAATGAAACTGTTAAAAAGCATGCTAAAATCACTTTGATATAGTTCAACGCCTATTGCTAGACTATATACCTGCGATAAGATTATTTAAATGCCTGCAGCATATAAATAGCATGTGTACATCATACTTGTTTCAATTCAATTGAACATAATCTTTATTTTACAAGCTTTACATTATATGTATGATGGGCTCATGATATGACGATATTTATGACAATAAGACAATCATGATTTCAAAAAGTTTAATATCATATCCACTTTGACAAAATGAACCTGAAGTTCAAAATCAAATCAAAAGTCAACACCCTCTCTCCCTAATAAAATAAATATCAACAAATACGATGGTTTATGCGAAAATTATAATTGCTATCTTTATAAAAGATGCACACTTTGCGGTAAACAGATATATAAGATCTATGATCTATATAATCCAATATGGACACCAGAAGTTTTCCATAATACCGCTAAACTCTTTAAAAGAGTACTCTCCTTTATTTTTACAAGGAAAGATTTTTTTTCTAGCCTTGAATATAAGCATACGCCTGAAGTCGTGGCTTAATAAATAAGTGAGAAATATATTACGCACCCACGTATTTATTCCCCTCTGAGCATGATAAACTATCCACATAAAATTTGAACGACTCAAGAAAATGGCCTGAAGCTATACTCGAGCATTCAAATAGACTTTTAAAAAGTCTCTAATTAATTAGAAAAGTGCAAGTATAAATAATTTGCTCAAACCCCTGCTTATGTCTCCTTAGCAAGACTAATTTTCATTGTCCTTTATAAATAAGGAATATTGAAATCAGGGGAAGTTCAGGATCAAACATGACCTGAAATAAAAATAAGGAAAACTCAAAACAGGGGAATGTTGGATATGGACGACATAAATACACCCATGAGGGGATGTATGAGGGTATACGGACCTCAGATGTCGCGTGCACGAAGGCGTGCGCGAAGGGAACCTTTTCTCGTGTGAAAAGGACCACTCGATAAGTGGAAAAAGCCACTCGATAAGTGGAAAAAGCCACTTTATAAGTGCAAAATGGCACTTGATAAGTGGATAAAAAAGAAGATAAATGAATGTGCTAATATAGGCCAATAAGCTTATATTTAGTTATTTCCTACAATAACTACCCCTAAAGCCTATAGATAGGACCCAAGGGTAAGGTATTCATTCACACTTTCCATGCCATAAGTTTGCATAAGGCATCTTATGTTCTTCTTCTCCCTTCCATTAAAATTCTCTTCTAGTTAGGGATTTAGGCGGTGAAACTCTGATTCGATCCTCCGTGACGAAGTATCGACCGTTGTGGCGAATCCGAGGGCGAAGTTCCGAGATTACGGTGCCGCGTACGCAAGCGTAAGTCTCGACTTCATTTATCGATCCTAACGTTGTTTTGACAGGATCCAACATTGGTATCAGAGCCATACGGGTTTGCCCCGGTCAAACTGCCGCCCCGTCAAACCGATGAACGAGGCGTTGTCTTTTTCACGAATGGGTATCCTACCATTACGGATATGGTAGGAACGCTTCGTGACGGAGAGAACGCAGCGTTGTTCTTTTCACGTTAGGGTCTCCTACCATTACGGATATGGTAGGAACTCTCCGTGACGGGAAGAACCGACCGTTCATATCGTCAAGCTCGCTCTCTTCATGGATGCTGAGTCTCCATTCATAGGGAATGTGAACTCTCTTCATGTGGAGCGCGTAGTTTACGAATTTTAAAGTATGTTAATTTTTCATTTTGGCACACGGCCATTAGAGAATAACTACTTTCTCAACGAACGGGTGCTTCATCGACGAACGGGTGCTTCATCGAGGAAGAAGATGGTAGTTATTCCCATCGGGGAAGATAACTTTTGGTGCATGATCACCATGGCCAAATGGGCTATGGAGGCAACGCATCCCCCCTCCTCATGCGGAGGGGGTTGGCTACGGCCAATAACCACCACGGCCACCCCTCCGGCGGGGGTGTGCGGCCAACCCCATGCAAGGGGTGTGGCCGGCCAAGGCAATAAGACCATGGCCGGCCATGGCCATGGCCGGACCTGGCCGGCCCTGGCCAGGGGGCCCTGGCCGTGACCAAGGCCAGGCCTGGCCGAGACCAGGCCAGGGCCAGGGGGCCCTGGCCGGCCTTGGCCGAGACCAGGGGCCGGCCTCGGCCAAGGCCAGGGGCCGGCCTGGCTGGCCTTGGCAGGGGCCAGGGCCAAGCCCAGGCCGGCCCTGGCCGGCCCTCGGCCAGGGTAGAGGCCCTGGCCGAGGGGCCAGGGCCCCTAGCCGGCCAGGGCAGAGGCCCTGGCCAAGGGGGTGCCAAATAATTGATTGGTCGGTATTGGTCGACCAATTCGGGATTATTGGTCGACCAATTTAGCCAGAGGCCTTGACAATGGTTTCGGCCCCGGCAACCTACAAGCCTAGCCCATACGGGGCCGACGGCAGTCGTCTGCGGCAAAATTCTCCAATAAGGGGGAAACGCCTGGATCCATACGGGAGCCGGCGACGATAGTTTGCAGAAAAATCCCCAAAAGGGGATCCAACCTTGGCACGGCTACGACTCATCCCGGCAAATGGCAGGAAGTGCCGAATATTTCACTAGTATCATAAGGGTACTAAGTTGAAATATACATTTTTGAAAAATACGTTTTCTAACGTTTTGAAAAATACGTTTTCAAAAACGCTTTTCCGCTGCAAAGTACTATAAGAGTACTTTTATTTGATAAAGTGATGGGGAAATACTGAAAGTTACTCTAGATGGTGATTGGAAACATAGTGACCTTTCCGATTCTAGGGTAACATCTTCAGTATTTTTCGAAAGTAACTTATCTAATTATAAATATCGTTCCAAGTGGGAGTTGAAATTAGAACTATCCAAATGGGATATTCTATTATCACTTCAAATGGGAATTATATTTTAAGAATTTTTCAATGCAATGTTTTTGATCAAACCTTCGGTTTTTGTGTCTTTTGCAGCATTTTAAAAGTAAAATGTCTTCCGCTTCAAAGAATATCGGCGCTGAGTTAAACAGAGGTGAAAAACTCAACGGAGATAATTACAAACTTTGGTCCATCAAGATACAATATGTTTTAGAGGAGCAAGAAGTGCTCGAAACTCTAAAGAACGTAATGATTGAACCCGATTTGGGCACTACGGCCCAACACAGACGAGACAAGGAAGCTTTTGATGCTTGGTCTCGAAAGAACAAGATAGCACGCATTACGTTATTAAGCAGTATGGCTGATGACATAATGCGCATCTTCCGAGGACATGACTTAGCCATGGACATATGGTCCAAGCTTGAGGAAAAGTTTGGTGGCACATCGGTGTCCAAACTTCGCGCCTTAACTATAAGATTTGATTCATACAAGAAACGTCCAGATCATTCCATGTGGAAACATCTGCGACATATGGCGAATCTAATCTTTGAGTTAAAGGATGCAGGTCATGTGCTCACAGATGAGCAACAAATCCAAGCAGTCAAACGTTCCCTACCAAATGGGTGGGACCAAATGAAGATGCATCTCACTCACAATAAGAGCATCAAGACCTTCAGCGAAGTTTCCAAGCACCTCGAATTAGAGGAAGAGCGGCTTGCGGCTGCCAAGCCAAGTGCTGAAGTGCACATGGTTGCTAGTTCCTCACACTGGGGAAAGAAAAGGAAAGATCGTTCGAAGTCTACCAATGAACGTAATAAGCAACCTGAGTCTACCAAGAAACCCAAACATAAGGGTGGGCACAAGAAATGGCACAAGAAGAAAGACTTTAAGAAGATCAAGTGCTTCAAGTGCAACAAGCTCGGTCACTATGCTCGTTCGTGTACGAGTGGAGGCGACGAGGTAACTTGTAAATATACTAGTTACATATGTGTTTCTAGTTCAATATTTCTTGTGGAATCTAATCCATTTTGGATAATTGATTCAAGTGCCACCGACCACATAGCAAGGGACAGACGGTCCTTCGTGGAGTATCACCGAATACCCCAAGGAACGAAGTGGATCTATGTAGGAAACAACACACGTGTTGAAGTGAAAGGCGTTGGGACTTGCAAGCTAGTCTTGGACAACGGCCGCACTCTCCTACTTCATGATGTCCTCTTCGCTCCAGATATTCGAAGGAATATAATTTCTGTGGTCGTGTTAATGGATCTTGGCTATAAATGGTTTTTTCATGATTGTAATGTAGACTTAAGTTGTAATAATACTCTTATTGGTACTGGGTTTGTATTTAAAGGATTTATTGTAATGAGTACAATGTATGATTCCTCGTGTAATGAAAATTTCCTTATTGCAAATTCTAAGACTTATGAGTCTGATGTGATTTGTTGGCACGCAAGGCTTGGTCATATTGGACCAACGCGTATGGATAGACTTGCCAAACGTGGCCTTCTATCCAATGTTTCAAAGGTTGAAATGTCGACCTGCGAACATTGCCTAGTGGGGAAATCTTGTCGCAAGCCGTTTGGAACCGGCACAAGGGCCGAGGTTCCATTACAGCTTATCCATTCAAACATATGTGGTCCGATGAATGTCAAGACAAGACGCGGGAAGTCCTATTTCATCACTTTTATTGATGATTTCACCCGATTCGGACATATCTATTTGATATCCCACAAAAGTGAAGCATTGGCTTGCTTTAAAAACTAAATGAGTTTAGTGGAGAATCTATTAGATCACAAGATTAAGGTCTTGCGAATCGATAAGGGCGGTGAATATCAATCAACAAGTTTTAAGGAACTTTGTGATGAAAAAGGCATAGTACATCAGGTAACTATGCCTTATACTCCTCAACAAAATAGTGTTGCAGAAAGGAGAAATAGGACTTTAATGGAAATGGTCCGTTCAATGATGGTGCAAGCTAACTTGCCAATCACCTTTTGGGGTGATGCATTATTGACGGCCGCTTTCATTTTAAACCACGTACCCTCGAAATCAGTTAGCTCCACTCCTTATGAGTTGTGGAACCAAAGGTCTCCTGACTTAAACATTTTGAAACCTTGGGGTTGTGCATCCTACGCACATATTTCCTCCCATAAGTATGTCAAACTTGGGCCAATGGGAAGGAAATGTATCTTTATATGATACACAGAAAACTCCAAAGGTTATGTTTTTGTTAGTCAGGAAGACAATGGTGGGCTAATTGAGTTTGAGTCGAGGGATGTCACTTTCTTAGAAAACGAGTTTCCAAGAAGGGCGAGATAAGTCAGGACTTATCTCTATTTGAGATTTATGATCAAGAAGGATTACCTCATTCGAGTGGGAGAATTCTTGGTGAAGAAGAAAATATGTTTCAAACTTCACCAATGGATGATACGAATGACGCTAATCCTATTCCATACGGGAATAATGATCCAAGTGGGAGCATTTCTAACGACATTCCAAGTGGGAGTGATATTAGAATTGATCTAAATTTGAGTCAACAAGGGCTTGAAGAATCTCAAATACGACGTAGTAGTCGTACAAGGTTGACTCCTCTAAGATTTGAGGATGAATTTCCGCAAACCTTTATGACTTTACTACAAGATGATGACGAGCCTGCTACTTTCAAACAGGCCATATCATGCCCTGCGAAAGACAAATGGATGGAAGCGATGAAAGAGGAGTTGGAATCCATGAAAGTTAACCAAGTCTGGGACTTAGTTGACTTACCCAGAGGACGTAGAGCTATTGGGAACAAATGGGTTCTCAAGATCAAGCATAAGGCTGATGGCTCTATTGACAGATATAAAGCTCGCCTTGTCGCGAAAGGTTTTACACAACAGGAAGGGATAGACTACGAAGAGACCTTCTCACCTGTTGTTCGTTTTACCTCGATTCGCCTGATTCTGGCAATGGTAGCTTGCTTAGACCTCGAATTACATCAAATGGATGTAAAGACTGCCTTTCTCAATGGAGAATTGGACGAGGAGATCTATATGGAACAACCAACAGGGTTTGTAAAAGAAGGAAACGAACATAAGGTTTGTAAACTTCTTAAATCCATATATGGTCTTAAACAATCCTCGAGGCAATGGTATATACGATTTCAAGAAGTTGTCTTATCAAATGGTTTTACCATGCTTGATGAAGATAACTGCGTATATATCAAGAGGATTAAAAGCAAGTATGTTATCATGTCTCTATATGTAGATGACATTTTAATAGTCGAAAATGACAAGGGCTTTGTGATGGATATCAAGGCTTGGCTTTCATCAGTTTTTGAGATGAAAGACATGGGAGAAGCCGCATATATCCTTGGAGTAAAGATTTCAAGGAATCGTTCGAAGAAACTTCTTTCTCTTTCACATGAGACTTATATAAAGAAGGTTCTAGAACGATTTAATATGCAGGACTGCAAGTCCATTGATACTCCTATAAGCAAAAGTGATAATTTATGTCTGAAATCATGTCCTAAGAACCAAAAGGAGAAAGAGATTATGGAAAAAGTTCCATATTCCAGTGCAGTTGGTAGTCTTATGTACGCTATGATGTGTACAAGACCAGACATCTGTTTTGTCGTTGGAATGGTAAGTCGTTACCAATCCAACCCAGGGCAAGTACACTGGAAAGCGGTTAAGAGGATAATGCGGTATCTCAAAGGAACTGCAGACTTTGCTTTATGCTATCAAGGAGATGCCTTGAGGCTCGAAGGCTACACTGATGCTGATTGGGCGGGTGATCTCGATGAGCGACGATCGACCTCAGGATATGTTTTTCTACTCGGATCTGGTGCAATATCCTGGAGTAGCAAGAAACAATCCTGCATCGCACTTTCAACCATGGAAGCCGAGTTTGTAGCATTTAGCATGGCAGTTCAAGAGGCTGTTTGGCTTAGGAAATTCTTAGACATGCTAATTAATGCAAGTGACTCAGGTGTTGTACCCATACACAGCGACAGTCAAGCATCTATAACCTATGTCAAAGATCCGAAATTCCATTGTAAGACCAAACGCATAGATATCCGCTACAAATTTGCAAAAGACTATGATAAGAACAAGAAGGTAGACATAAGGTACATATCTACGCATGAGATGGTAGCGGATCCGCTTACGAAGGCGATCCCCAGAGATGTGTTTACAAACACTTATCATCTCAAGGATTGCGTAAGAGCTGAGTTGTACCAATATAAATTCACATGTCTGTAAATGATCAAATTTAATAAACGAATAAGTTTTTTTCAAACATTGCATATGAATTTCTTGAGAAATGTTTGTGTACATTTTTTTTGAAATCTCAGCTATACTTTCTAGTATATTGGACAGATTGAGGTTGGCTCTCTCACATGAGCAACAGCCTTATTCTATCAGATGGATAGAATAGAGATGAGACCTGTTTAAAGTCAAAATCATCAGACGGATGATTTAGAGTCATGACTTAAACAAAATGGTCGCATGAAAGATCTGCATCATATGGATGCTTACAGAAGATCTAAGAGGATTTTGAAATCCTATCTGTCTAAATGCGAGATGTGAGTCCAAAGGATTATTTGAGTAGAAAAAGGGACTCAAAGTCAGACATTGTGGTGTCTGATCATCATCCTTACAACATCATTGAGACATACACTCCCTGGGAAAGGAGCGATGTTGTAATACGTATTCATACTACGTATGCATTTTTGACCATTGGGTTAGAATAGTAAATAAGTTTACTATTATGTGAGACCCAAAGACCACATGGGTCTTAATACATTACCCTTATGGACTCTAATTGGTTCCTTTAGATTTGACCGGGTGATTGCTATCTTAGCATGTTACTTATGGACTATGGTTAATTCGGTCCGGCGGGGCATGTTAGAAAAGCAAGTCAAGTCAAGATCGAAAGGATCGCAAGAAGAGGAAGATTAATTTCGCATTCACATTTGGACTTTAAAGATTCAAAGATGGCCATCCAATTGCAATCCAGATGGGATTCAATTGTTGAATACAAAGTATAAGAAATGTGAAGAAATAATCTAAGGTAAAGCATGCGTTGATCTACTCAACTTTGCACCTTGAGGAGTGTTGTGTATCTCTAACAAGTGCACAACAGCGGACTATATGCGCATGACGGTCACACGGCCTATTTCTTGGTATGATAAACAGCAAAATTAGATGAAAATAAGTTTCCTTACAATCCCCTCAAGTGTGAGTGGGAGATGTTGGATATGGACGACATAAATACACCCATGAGGGGATGTATGAGGGTATACGGACCTCAGATGTCGCGTGCACGAAGGCGTGCGCGAAGGGAACCTTTTCTCGTGTGAAAAGGACCACTCGATAAGTGGAAAAAGCCACTCGATAAGTGGAAAAGGCCACTTTTTAAGTGCAAAATGGCACTTGATAAGTGGATAAAAAAGAAGATAAATGAATGTGCTAATATAGGCTAATAAGCTTATATTTAGTTATTTCCTACAATAACTACCCCTAAAGCCTATAAATAGGACCCAAGGGTAAGGCATTCATTCACACTTTCCATGCCATAAGTTTGCATAAGGCATCTTATGTTCTTCTTCTCCCTTCCATTAAAATCCTCTTCTAGTTAGAGATTTAGGCGGTGAAACTCTGCTTCGATCCTCCGTGACGAAGTATCGACCGTTGTGGCGAATCCGAGGGCGAAGTTCCAATATTACGGTGCCGTGTACGCAAGCGTAAGTCTCGACTTCATTTATCGATCCTAACGTTGTTTTGACAGGATCCAACAGGGAAGTCTTGGATTAAATGGGAAAGGGAAAGATACGATATACCTCGACATGGAGTAAGCAATGGCAAGCCAAAATCAGACCGGAAGTTCTGATAAGAGCCATAATGTTTTTGCAAACATGAATGTGCATTAACTTATGCCATATAAAAATACATACATATCTAGTCAAAACGACGAAAGTCCAATTGAACTTATTTATATTTAGCTACTCCCCGAGGACAAATAAACTTTGAAATCAAATATAATCTGTTGTCATAACATAAGTCTTAAATGAGCATAATTATTGTTGTATGTTTTCAAGAGCACACATCACACTATGTCACTTGTTGACTTAACAAAATCATCAGTATTATTCTCTTATAGTTTTAATACATTTTATTTTACTGCGAATGATTTGCTATCTTGAATACCCCTAAAAATAAAATGAGGATGCCATATACTCTCTGAAACTTATACAGTTTCAAAAGGATATTCGTCAAAACGAAATCCCTAATGACTCAAGAAATAAATGAAGCATGAAGCTTTGTCCCAAAATGATCCGCATAATAGTCAAAGTGAAGATGTAATCCTTCCCAGTTTGAACACAGTTCAACTATTACCGGACAAAATTAACTTGAGCATTTTAATGGACTTTTCAATAGTCCCACATAAATTCAAAAAGAGGAATTATTTTGGAACACCAGAAGTGTCCAGAATCGACCAACTTTGGATCGATATCACCCTGGATTAATGATGCAAGACATCATCAACCAGACGAACCCGAAGATTCTTCAAAATGGGTGAAACTTTCATTGTCCTATTCAAAAAGGAAAAATGATAATGAGATCATCTCCATTCACATGGACATTGACTCTCCCCACTTCCTCAAAGGAATTTAAGATGATATACTATCATCATTAAAGATAATGAAGACCTTTAGGTCTCTTGAGAGTATTTAAGGGATATAAATAGGCTTCGTCCACTCCCTTAATAGGACTGATGATGTACCCTTGGTGTACTCATCAATATATCCTCTAAATAAATGGTCATTATCCAACCACATTCTTTTATAAAATAGTGGTAACTTTGGATAACACTAGGAAATTTAAATGTTTTACAACTGGAAAAATAACGAACACCCTGAAGCTTGTGTTCACACCCAAATATGGGTAATATAAATCATTAAAATGATTTAAATGGATTTCTTATCCATCAAAAATCCAGTTGTAGGTGACCATATGAGATCATGCAATTACATTGCAAACCATCAAAACGCCTCCTTATAACCTATTTATATGAGTCTGATCACCTCATATAAACAGTTTCCGAAAACCCCTGACGGGGGAAGCGTTTAGAGCACATCTTATAGATTGTGCCATGATGAGTAGACACCCACATATCACCACTATAGACCATCAAAATGCAGAACTATTTATCGGAAGTAAATATCCCAGATAAATAGAGTCTGAGCACTCTGAACAGGGGAATCATTTAAATTCACTTCTCCTAAGACGTGCATTGATGACCCTATTTTAAAGATTTGATGAGATCCCGAAGATCCCTCACAACTTTAATGTCCTAGCATCAGTTTCAACAAAAATACTACAATCATCCATGAGCCTGAAGCTCAAATGACCATTTAAATCATTAATACCTATGATCTGGTTATCATGAATTGTGATGAGATCCTGAAGATCCACATTTATGAAACTGTTAAAACAGTTATCAGACATAGTTACTGACAATATAGATATTGTCAAAACTTTCACATCCCTGCTACTAAAAATCCAGTTAGGATTGACATACCAAATATATTGGATGCAATCCACTAGTAGCAGAAGTGGATATCCTCAATGAATGAGAGGACACACCACTAGGCTCCAAAAAGAGAGATCTACTCTTGGAGACCGAAAAAACAATACCACCACAGGAAAGTGAGCTCAAATCCAGAAACTTATTGCAACTTGGTTGCTAAGGACCAATTCTGGATCTGTCCATATTCTTTACCCGTCCCAGAACCTTCACTTCTTTAACGCGTCGTGAAGGAGACACCTCTGGGAGAAATCAAATGATTATAGTACATACGGGGTGAGTTTTGGACAAGAAAGAACACATTTTGTCGACAAATTCTCTCATATTTCATTTTGCCAGTTAAATATAAAATATCGTTTCCACAACTCTGCTTTGCCTGAAGCAAAGATAGAGATTTGGCCAAATTATAATAATGTGGAATGATGCAATAATAAGGTGAGCTGGACTCACTTATGAAATATGAGGTGTTGGACCTGAAGTCCTGGTATTAAAAATGATATCAAATCCTGTGGGATAACTGAGTATTGAAGGAGAATTAAAATAAAATCGTTAGCTATAAGCATTTTAATTTGTTATAGTTTTTAGATGTATAAATCGCTCAAACCAGGAAGTAATCAAGTAAGATGAGCTGAACTCACTTACAAGATGAATCTAATGCATCGACTGGTTTATGTCAAGGCGCAACCCAACGAATGGCAAAAAGAGAGAATTTTTGGTTGATGTTGCTATTGGATGTGACAACATTACCGATATAAAATTTCCTCAACTGCATATATACAAATTTTTTCTTTACTTTCCTTTCCTTTTGGGACACATATTTATAATATGATTAAAGGAAAGACAACCTAGACAAAGACCCTTAAAGGACTCATACTAAAAGGTTGTTGTTTGCACCTCTTAAAAACAGTATTGTTCTTAAGAGAGCAAATTAAAAGAATTGAGATTATCTTAATAACTCAAAATATTATCGGATCTCCTGAAGAGAAAATACCGAAATTTCCGTTAAAGCCTATCTATCAAATATGATATGAAAGTCCTAGCTAGGCATAAATTCTAGGCTTACAGAATATAATCATCCTGAAGATGAACTATCATCCTGAAGATGACATTAATCATCCTGAAAATGAACTATCATCCTGACGATGACGTTAATCATCCCGAAGATGAAAACTTCATACAATGACGATTGATGAAGAAACATTAAATTCATTCTCCACCAAATACACCTATTTGGTTGTATGGATATACATTAAAAGACCCCTTTCCGTTAGCTGGAAGAGGGGAAGAATATATATGGTCCAGAAGTACCTTAAGTGTCTTTGAAACACTCTTTTACCTGGCCAACTGCATGCGTCTCTTTTGAGCGTTAGCAGTATAGCTATTAGCCAGGTACAGTGCAGCGCCTGCAGCGCGCCACTGGACCAGAGATATGTAGCTTCTGCGCTATCTCCAAGGGTCGAGGAAAAAATCCTCTATGTTAAATGTATTTGCATATGCAGGCTACAGATCATTGTGATGAATGGCATAAAAGGGACGTCCACCTCCTAAAGATCTACACAGAATCCTTCCAAGTCTACATCCTTCTACCATCCCGAGAAGCTCATCACCCAAGGAGCAGTTCAAGAACATACAAAGCCAGGTCCTGAAGTACCTTTTGCAGATATTGACGATTGAGACGTGGAGCTGTCTACCAAGTTCGTAGCACTCCTTCAGTTTCAGCTACTGCCTTATATGAGTGAAACTTGTATAGATGAGTGATGCTTGTACTCTACTTTTGCTTTCGAAATGTTGTAGATGAGATGGATGTATAGACACATAGGAGATAAATGTATAGATATATATGATATCTGCAAGCTTGAAGCTTGATCAGATAAGGGGGAGTCAACTGTAGAGTTGTACTCTTTTTCCTTGGCTAGTAGTTTTTCCCACAGGGTTTTCCATAGTCAAGGTTTTAATGAGGCAACCACATTGACGCTGGATCCAGAAGTATCCACCCCTCGACACATCCCTAAATCAGGGGAAGTTATGGAGTGCTGTACTCTTTTCCCTTCGCTATTGGTTTTTCCCACAGGGTTTTCCATAGCTAAGGGGTTTTAACGAGGCAGTTACCCTTAACTTGGATCTAGAAGTATCCACCCTTTAAGATACTCATTAGTACTAATGAATCATTCAGTATTCATAAAGTCGAGTATACCACGTTGGTTGGATAAAGGGAAGTGTTATGAATAGGACCCATTGGGCCTATTGGGTATCCAACCACATGAGTACCCATTATGAATACTATATAAAGAAGGCTAGGGGTTTCCTAGCCTCAACCCTTCTCCAAAATCTGTTTCTCGTTCATAGCAGGTATAATATTTTATATTATAATTTACAAAATTTAAGGTAGTTTGTTGGAAATCATACAAATGATTAAAATAATCTATTGAAATTCATCCTACAATCACAGAATTGCCAAAAGCAGACATGTAGGGTTTTGGACCAGGGCACAGGAGTCTTCTGCGCGAATTTCTTCGATCATTTCCACTTCAATTTGAGTTCAACAAGGAGCTAACGATGCATCTTACTCTGGAATTTGGGTACTTTTCCTGTCATCTTTAACCCTTTATCGATTACTTGTTGCTCTAAAATTTAGAACCGCTCATTGTTCTCTTTATCGTCGCCCGTCAGCGGCGGTCTTGAGCTCCTCTGTGATTCCGTCAAGATCCATAACGTTGACTACCAACCCGCAAAGTCCGAAGAAGAGAAGGTAATTTCATCATTAACATTGTTTTTATCAATAATTTGCTATCAAATTTGATTCTTTTTTATCCCAGTTCACGATGCGGGACCTGCTGTCATGGGTCCGAACCAATTTGATCAAGGAGCGGCCTGAAATGTTCATGAAAGGGGATTCAGTGTAACTCTTCAGCTAAACTTCTCAATCGATTTTAGCAGAATTTGAAAATACTATGACTTACACGTGCAAGCGCACACAATAAAACTTTTTGCAATGAGCTGATGGAGAGTCTAACCCCCCATGGTTCACCCATGTTTGGAGTTTTGAGGTTTTAGAATATGCACAATAATCTGAACAATTTTTTATTATTTTGGGTGTTGACAGTTCATGAGCTTTCTTATGCTGTCAGCACATATTCAGCAAACATGTGTGAGTGTGGGTGTGGGGGGGAGTAATCATAAGGTGACTCCTTAGGAAATTATCTAAAGAGTAGGCCAAAATCGTACAGTTGAGCTACTTTGTGGATGATCCGATCCGTCCATCATGATCTTCATAACTCAAAATGTTTTTGTTAAAAAAATTATGTGATTTAGATACTGTTTTACTATTGATCAAGTGACATTATTTGTTGTATTGGTAAGAAATTGTTTATTTGGTAACCACATAAGCATGTCTAGAACACATTAAAATTGTATGATTTTTTTGTAAATAAGTATATGTTGACTTGTAGATCATGATGGATGGATCGGATCATCCTCAAAGTAATTAAACTATATGATTTTTACTCGATTCCGTGGATGTTTTCTAAGGAGTCACGTAAGGAACACTTTTCTCATACACACATACATACCAGTCATAATCTGTGACTATATGTTATGTGGCATTCAAAATATTCTCCTAAAAAATTTCACTTCATTCAAAATCTCTCTCCAAAAATTTACAGACTCTTCAAAATCCCATCAAATTTTACAGACACTTTCAAAATATTCCCTCCAACAAAAAGCTTTAATCACATTCAAACTAAAATGTAGTTTCCTTAGAAAATTTAGTTCTCCCAAAGTTCAATTTCCCAAATGTCTAGTTCCTCGCAAAGTTCCCTGCAAAGTTTGATGACCCACAAAGTCTAGATTTAGTTCTCCATAAAATTTTTAGTGCCTTAAAGTTTAGTTCCTTTATATTTAGTTCTCCCTAAAATTTAAAATTTTAGTTCTATCCAGATTTAATTCCTCTCAAAATTATAAATTAAAATTTAGTTCCACAGAGAATTTAGTTCCCAAAAATTATTTTTCTTTCAAAATTTAGTTTCTCTCAAAATTTAAAATTTTAGTTCTCCCAAAATTTAAATCTCCTAAAATTTTTGGGGTTTTTCTCGAAAATTTCTCCTAAAATTTTAGTGTGGTTTTCTCAAAATTTCACAAACTATCATATCTATTGATTCCTTAAGATTAAATCCCAGATGTCTTTTGACCCATCCCTTTTTCCTAGTTAGCACACACATTCAAAAACATTCCTTAATTGTATTGTATGTATATTTTTGAGTAATGAGTATTGCTACGACCAGAAGATCGTGATAGTCTGACCTTCCGCCCTAAACAACCAAAGTTTCCCGTTGGCTCGCCCCTCCCGGACGAGCGGCCAACCCAGTGACGGGGCGCTCCTCGCCAGAGCTTCAGAGGCCCGCAGGGCATCGGTCGATCCGAGAGTCCGACACGACCGGGAGATGGGCGCAACCAGCCTCGCCCACTGACAGAGGCGCCAACCCGCTCTCCCTCGATCCGTCAGGAACAGCGTGCACAAGGAACGCCCGGACAACACAGCCTCGGACGTTGACGGGGGAGCACCCGTTCTCCCCTGGTGATCCAGGATCCACACCCAAAAATGTGCGGCTGGGCCTCACGTCCACTGCCCAGGCCGGGCCGGAGGCTCGTCAGGGGCCCTGCCACTAGGAGGCGCTCCGCCTGATCCTTGGCTCATCGGACACGACAAACAACCTTGTACAAGGACACAACTGACACTTACGTCGCCCGACCACCTGACAAAGCACCCCCGGCCGCCGCATCCCTGACACTTAATGCTTTCGGCCCTGACACCCTGACAAAAGCGCCCCAGACCGTTGCGCCGTCTGACAAAAGCGTGGCTGACACCCCTGTTCCTGACATCCTCGTCCGAAGCTTCCGCTGACAGCGGGGCCAGCTCAGCACGTCGAGTCAGCATGCCAGGTCAGCCTCACCTACCCGCCTACCGTCAGGTATAAATACCCATTCGCCTCCGACGGTGGGGGGTTGGCAAATCTACTCTCAATTCTCATTACTCACACACAAGAGCAAAGGTCGTCCACATCTTTGTTCTTCCACTCATAGCTCGTCACGTGCGGTCGACTCACCTTTAGTCCGATCCGCGTGCCTAGCTCCCGCTTTAACTCCTATTACTGACTTAGGTATCAGAGAGGTTAAGGGTTGGATCCCAAACCGGCCTTTCTGACGAGTTGCTCCTTGTGCAGGTTAGCTCGTCATCACCGGTCGCGCTCGCCCTCAACCTAGGCAGTTCGGCCCCTTCTCTGCATCCTATCGGATTCGATACCGTGGTCAGCTTCCGCAACAATCTTAGCCTCATCACCCCACTAATCACCTGTCAAATAGCCTACTCTAATCCCGTCATTAGCATAACCACCGTGCCCTTGGTTTCCTATAATACAAATTCATTGTACGCGAGTTCTACCCCGTAATAATTGGCGCCGTCTGTGGGAACGAAGGGTCACACCCATGTTAGACCCCATACCAATCACCCGAAACCCTGACCACGGCAAGGATCCCATGGATCAAGAACCACTCTCTTAACTAATGACTCCTGCGACTGACCCACCCCCTGGGGTAGAGGTCGAGACAGTCCAGGCCTCGGCCCGCGCGATACAACAGAGCTTCGAGGCCTTCACTATGGCGATGGCGGGCTTCGCAACAATAGGGACGGAAGCACCTCCCAGCTCCTCTGAGCCCCCGAACGCGAGACAGAATCTTCACCCTCAGTTCGAGGAGGAGGGGGGAGACCAGGGGCTCGCCAAGGAGATTGCGGCTCAACGGAAGCTCTTGGAGGAAGAAATGGAGATCGCGCGGCTGCGGAGGCACCGGGAGGAGACGGCCGTCGCGTAAATGCATTTGGGTGAAGTGGCCGAGGCGGCCCGGCAGGCCCTCCTGGACGACGAGACGTCCGACGCCAACTCCGCTTCATTATCGCAGAACGCGAAAGGCTCCGGAGGAAAAACGATGAGAACCAGGGGATCCCGGAGGTGTCGGCGAGGGGCCGGCGACACATGAACGGGCGCGGCCCGCCGCTCGCCAGGTCTCCACCTCGAGGGCGAAGTCTGCCCGTCGGCATCTCTCCCCCGGTCTGGACGAAGAATCCGTTCGTCGACAACTCCGCTTCCTCGTCGCCGAACACGAAAGGCTCCTGAGGGAGAATCAGGAACGGAGAGAGGTCCTGGAGGAGACGACCGGGGGCAGTGGTACTGGGATGACCGTAGCCCGCCGCCCGTCGAATCCTCTACCCGCGGAAGGAGTCTCCCCAGGCGACCATTTCGCTATTCCCCGGGGCACGACGACCGTCGGCAGCCGAGGCGCGACCGGAGCCAAACCCCGAAATGGCGGAGAGGGCACGCGCCAGAGCGCCCCGCCTACCCTGAGGAGGCCACGCAGTTGGCGTGGTGGATCACGTTCGCCCCGAGACCCGTGAGATTCAAGGCCCCCACCTAGCCACCTACAACGGAAGGGGCGACCCCCTCTCGCACGTGCAACAATACCGGGGGGCAATGGAGGCGCAGGATGTGGATGACGCGTTCCTATGTCGGCTTTTCTCGCAAAGTTTGAGGGACGGCGTAGGATTGGCACTTCGGCCTACCCGCGAGATCCATAGGGAGCTTTGGCGAACTGTCCCCACAAGTTCTGCCAGGAGTTTCGGGCCGGACGTATGAAGAAGAAGCCCTTGGACTACCTCATCACGATAGTCCAAGGGGAAGGAGAGACGACTGGGAAATATCTGCGCCGCTTCCAGGATGAGAGACGGACGGTGGTGACCTGCGGCGATGAGGTGCTCATGCTAGCTTTCAAGACAGGGCTGCGGACTCGGAGCCTCCACAAATCCTTGCTCCGAGATCCGCCGGTCGACTATGAGGCGCTAGTCGCTATGGCTGAGAGGCATGCGCTGGCTGAGGAGACTCTCGGCACGAAGAAACTGTTCCCCCCGGCGAGGCCGTCCCAAGACGAGCCTCGATTGCACCCACGACCAAGGCAAGAAGACGGGCCTCGGGAGCGCGATCAGCTGGCCTAACCGAGGCGTGACCCGGCGGGGCGTCGCCCGCGAGACCACCCGGGCCCGGCCCGAGAGTTTGCCCCGGCCAGGGAGCCCGCCCGAGCCATTCCGAGGCTGGAGGAACCCCTGCGGGCCAATTACACGCAGCTCAACGCACCCATGTTAAAGGTGTTGGCCGCAGCGACAAGGGCCGGACTGCTGCCGGATCCGCCCCAGGAGATGAGGTCGGACCCAGCGAAGTGAGATCTCCAGAAATACTGTCGGTACCACCGGTACCACGGTCATGATACCGACAACTGATACACCCTCAAGAGGAAGATCGAGCGATTGATTCAAGCGGGCCACCTGGGAGGCTTCGTGGAGAACAGGAAGGTGATCCAGGAGGAAAGGGCCCCGCGAGAAGCGCGGATGCCAGATCTACCGCCAGACAATGGGCGAGAGGAGCCGTGCCCCCAGGGCGATCATGCGAATAGACGTGATAAGCGGGGGGCCGTCATCTGGTGGGGCATCGTCCTCGTGCAAGAAGGCATATGCCCGGCAGGTGATGGCGGCGGGCATCGGCAGCGAGGCGAAGCGGAGAAGATTGTCTCGACCCCCCATCACCTTTACTGATGAGGACCTCGAGGGAGTCGAGCTTCTGCATGACGATGCCATCGTCATCGAGGCTCAGGTCGGGACGGCCATCATCAGCCGGCTCCTGATCGACACTGGGAGCTCCTGCGACATCCTGTTTATGTCGACAATTGAGCAAATGTGGTTGAGGCAGGCGGATCTGAGGCCTTGCACGGGGCCCATCGTCGGCTTCACCAGCCACGCGGTCCCCATGGTGGGGATGATCACCCTGTCGGTGTCGCTTGGGGAGGAACCGAGGGTCGTCACCCACATGACACAATTTGTTGTCGTCGACCTTGCGTCGGCATACAACGGGATCATTGGGCGGCCGTACATGACGGCCATTGAGGCGCTCCCCAGCATGCTCCACCGGATGGTGAAATTCCAAACTCTGCGAGGGGTGGGGCGTGTGCGGGGAAACCAGAAGCTGTCTCGGAGCTGCTACGTAGGGTCGACCAAGCACAAAAGCCCGGAACAGGCCCTGTCGGTTGACCTTCTTGACGAAAGAGAAGACTTTTGCGACCAATGGCCGACTCCTGCCGAAGAGGTCGAGGAGGTCCCCGTGGCCGCGGAGGAAGGCAAGACTGTCTCCATCGGAACGAAACTCCCGGCCTCTCTGAGGGCGGCCCTCATCAGCTTGCTCCGAGAGAGCGTGGACATATTCGCCTGGTCGCCCGCGGACATGCCAGGGGTCGACCCGACGGTAATCTCCCACAGGTTGAATGCGGACCCAGGGTCTCGATCGGTCCGGCAGAAGAAAAGGAGCGCCGGGGCGAGAAGAAAAGGGCAGCCGAGGAGGAAGTGGAGCGGTTTCTCCAGGCCAAGTTTATCAGGCCGGTGGACTATCCGGACTGGCTCGCCAATGTCGTCTTGGTAAAGAAGGCCAACGGGAAGTGGCGCATGTGCGTCGACTTCACGGACCTCAACAAGGTGTGTCCGAAGGATAGCTTCCCCTCCCTCGGATCGACCACTTGGTCGATCAGGCGTCCGGGTACGAATTGTTAAGCTTCATGGACGCATTCTCGGGCTACAACCAGATCCCGATGGTCAGGGAAGACGAAGAGAAAACGTCCTTCGTCACCGATATGGGCACCTTCTGTTACACGAATATGCCCTTCGGGCCGAAGAATGCCGGGGCAACTTACCAGTGGATGCTGGACAAGATATTCAGCTCGTAGGTCGGGCGAAACCTGGAAGTCTACATCGACGACATGCTGGTGAAGAGTAAAAGCCCCGGATCACCTTGCCGACTTGAGGGAGACGTTCCGAAGGGTTCGCCAATACGGCCTGAGGCTGAACCCGGCGAAGTGCGTCTTCAGCGTGCAGTCAGGGAAGTTCTTAAGCTTCATGATAACGAAGCGGGGGATTGAGGCGAACCCCGATAAGGTGACAGCCCTCGTCAATATGGCGGAACCACGGATGATCCGGGACATGCAACGCCTGAATGGCCGGATCGCGGCTTTAGGGCGATTATTGTCGAAATCCGCGGAAAGGTCGCTCCATTTCTTCAAGGTCCTGCGCACGGCCTTCGGAGAAGACAAGGACAAAAGGAAAGTGATCCCATAGGACGACGACTGCATTCGAGCATTCGCGGAGCTGAGGGCCTACCTGCAAAGCCCGCCGCTCCTCGCCAAGCTGGAGGAAGGAGAGCCGCTGGGACTATACCTGGTGACCAATGAGGAGGCCGTCAGCTCGTCCTAATCAAAGAGGAAGGGGGCATGTAGCGGCCTGTATACTATGCAAGCCGGATCCTCCGAGAGGCGGAGACTCGCTACAGTCTCATCGAGAAAGCCGCCTACTGCTTGGTGACCACAGGAGGAAGCTCCAACCGTACTTCCAGGCCCATCCCGTCGCCGTCCACACCAACCTGCCCCTCGAGAAGAACCTGAAGAGGTTGGAGCGATCGGGCAGGATGCTCAATTGGAGCGTCGAGCTCAGCGAGTTCGACATAACATACAAGGCCCGGACGGCAATTAAGGGCCAGGCATTGGCGGACTTCGTGGTGAAAATGAACCACCGAGGACCCGCCGGGAACCAACCGGATGCACCATCAGCAAATGCATCTCCGCAAGCGATGGGGTGGCTGGACCCTCGGAGCCCCCTGGGAGACGTGGGCGAACTATGGACCGTTCACGTCGATGGCTCGGCTACGGGATCCGGGACGGGGGCAGGGATTGTCATCCAAACCCCCGACGGGTGCTTGCTGGAGTACGCCCTGCGCTTCAACTTCCTGGCCACCAACAACGTTGCGGAGTATGAGGTCGTGGTCAACAGGCTAAAGCTTTGTAAGGCGGTGGGGGCGACGAACGTGCTGCTGCTTAGTGACTCACGGCTCGTCCAACAGATCCAAGGGAGCTTCGAGGCCCGAGAAGAGACGATGAAGCGCTACCTTCAGCGCATCCAGGCCGAGCTCCAGAAGTTCAAGAGGGCAGAGGTCCGGCACTTACCCCATTCCAACAACCTCCGGGCGGACTCCCTGTCCAAGCTGGCCTCCTCCGCGGTCGAGATCGGAAATGCCATCTATGTCGAAAGCCTGCTGGCGCCCTCCATTAGCGAAGAAGAACTAATGTGTGTCGGCTCGATGGCGACGTGGATGACCCCAATAGTGAAGTACCTGGAGACAGGGGCCCTGCCAGAGGAGCGGTTGCAGGCCAAGAAGGAAGAGAGACGGGCCCTGTCATTTGTACTCCTCGACGGGTATTATACCGCTGGCGCCGCACCAACTTTGACGTCCTGCCGTTTCTGAAGAGTTTGGGGCCAAAACAGGCTGAGCAGGTCATCCGTGAAGAGCACGAAGGCTTCTGCGGAAACCACCACGGCGGTCGCACTATCACCCACAAAATAATGCGCTAGGGGTATTATTGGCCGACTATGATCCATGACACGGTACAGTACATCAAGAAGTGCGAGACGTGCCAAAAATTCAGTCGACACACGGCAGCGCCTCCGGCTGACTTGGTGCCCATCGTAAGCCTGATTCCGTTCGCCAAGTGGGGGCTTGATATCCTTGGGCCTTTCCCAAAGGCCTCGGGGGGAAGGAAGTATCTGGTTGTCGCCGTGGACTACTTCACAAAATGGGTCGAAGCTGAGCCGTTGGCACGCATCACGTGGACGGATATGAAAGGCTTTATTTGGCAGTCCGTGATATGTCGCTTCGGGATACCCCGCTCTATAGTGACGGACAATGGGATACAGTTCGATTGCGAAGGCTTTCATGACTTCTGTTCGGGCTGGGGAATCAAGCTCCATTTCGCATCGGTCGCTCGCCCGCAGTGCAACGGGATGGCGTAGGCCGCCAACAAATGCATCTTAGGCCCCATGAAGAAGAAGGTAGACGCCACACTCGGGGCATGGGTGGACGAGTTACCGGGCATCCTCTGGTCTTATCGAACCATCCATAAAGTCTCAACTGGAGAGAGCCCATTCATGCTGGCATACAGGTCGGAATCGGTCGTTCCTGTGGAGATCGGTGAGGAGACACTCAAGCTGAAATTCTTCGATGAGGACATCAATGGGGAGGGCCTTGGCCTCAGTCTCGAGCTGGTGGACGAAGTGAGGGACCGAGCCCTGACGAACCTCGTCCGACACAGTCAGAGGATGGCCCGGCACTACAACTCCAGGGTGAAGAAGCGGACCTTCCGAATCGGCGACTTAGTCCTCAGAGACGCCACCTTCAAACCCGAGACCACTCGTCGAGGGAAATTGGCCGCCAAATGGGAGGGACCCTACGAGATCGTCGACATCGTCGGACCGGCCACGTACATCCTGGCGACCCTGGACGGGAGCGAACTAGCCCACCCCTGGAATGCCGAGCACCTGCTGAAGTTTTACCAATAATTGTAAGTCTTTTCAATAAAATATCGTGATTTCCATACTTTCCCAAACCCTGCTGTTTCCACCTGAGTATTTCAGCCCGAACGCACAAGACCTCTGGGGCAGGGTCAACCCTTGCCACCCAGACCAGAGAAGGACACGGGCCGAGCTACGCGCTGGCTCCCCCCTCAAGACTTCTGGGGCAGGGCCAACCCTCGCCACCCAGACCAGAGAAGGGCACGGGCCGAGCTACGCGCTCGCTCCCCCTCAAGACCTCTGGGACAGGACCAACCCTCGCCACCTAGACCAGAGAAGGGCACGGGCCGAGCTACGCGCTCGCTCCCCCCTCAAGATCTCTGGGACATGGCCAACCCTCGCCACCCAGACCAGAGAAGGGCACGGACCGAGCTACGCGCTTCGACCACCCAAGGATCTGACGAACGCCCGGTGCGGGTCTGACGAACTCCGACCACCCGAGCCAAGAAGAGGCGCAAAATGAAATATCCATTAGCTCACCACCACCAAGCAGACCCATGGCCCTCGAATTCTCGAGCCAAGGAGAAAGGACAAGGGCACGCAAACCGGGACAGACCTGACGCAGACCGAGGACCGCTGAACAACGCCTGCTGGGTAAACGTCGGGTCCCGATAAAGCAGGCCCCCGATGCGACTCGTCGAAGCGAAGGGACGCTCGGAAAATGCGCCATTAATGACGACACGCCCACCGAGAGACTAGGGCTGACGAATCGCGCCAGGCGCCACCTGGCAAGAGCGGTTTCCAAAGGGCGTGATTCTGAGGAGCCTATTAATAATGCCAGCTCATCGCATTAACTAGGGGGAAACCGTCAACAAAATCCCCCTATAAATACACCCCCTCACCCTCCTGAAGGAGAGAAAGAAAAAGAAGAATAAAATATGAAGACCGATCTCAATCCCCTCCACCAAGTATCAATAGCCTCAAGACACCAAGCCCGAACATAAGGCACCTGGCCATCGATGGATCCCACACCGACAGGCGATCGCTTCCACACGACGATCGCTGACGGACTACTCCTCTTACCCAGGGAACGACCCACATATGTGACCTCAAGTTCCCTTAGACAACAAGGCACGTGAACTGGAGCTCCAATGGTGGACCGTTCCCCCCTCCCGGAGCCCGACGCGCGCTGACGCTCCAGGCCGAGAACCCGAAGGATGTGGCAGCCCTGCCAGATCACCCCTTTGGGCACTCCAGTCTCCACCTGGGTGTACCAGCTTCCGCGGGCCCGCCTCCCGGTGGTCCGCCAAGCCGATAGGCTATTCCTCTTACAAACAGATCACCGATGGGCTATTCCTCTTACACAAGGGGAGCCACGCCTTCCACCCCTCCGTCTGCTCTGAACCAGATGAAACAGTGGAAGGTTGGCGTCCGTTCCCCACCGCTCCCCGCCGGCGGGAAAGGCAAAAGCCCCCCGGGCTTGCAAGTCTCCACCAACGCGCTTCCCAACGACCCACCTGCTCGCCCTCGACCTTCCCCGCAAGGCCGGCCCGTCGGAGAACCCCTCAGGGAGGCGACGCCTCCACCTCCACCTCGTCCGCCGCCTCCTCCCGGGTCTACCTTCGATGTACGGACCCCCCGGAGAGGCCTTGCAACCGGTCAGCACGACAAAGGCGAGGCGAGATATGACAAAGCAATGGAGGGGAAGGAGGGCCGCCCTACCGGCAGGGATTCGCTCACCCTTGCCTCTATCTTCCCATCGAAGCCGGGCTGCCGGAGACCCTCCCGGGGAGACAACGCCACCTCCGCTGCCTCGTTCTCCACCTCCGACACCCCATCCTCCACCTCGTCCCAGGTTTCCCTTCGATGCAAGGACTCCCCAAAGAGACCTTGCAACCTGTCATGGGCAAGAAGGCGAAAGACAAGGCAGCGCGCCACCGCCACCTCGTACTCCTCCTCTCCCAGGGTTCCCCTCCTACCTCCTTCCGAGAAAACTCTGTAAGAGCGGTCTGATGGAGGACAACAGCAAGACAGTTTCCCTGGTGAATCCAAGCAGCCGAGGAGACCTTGCAACCCTTCAGCCTGGGGGACGTGCAGAGGAACGTGACAAACAACGGAAGAAAAAGAGGCCCGCCCTCTAAAGAAGAATCCGCCCATCCTGATGCGGTTTACATCGGGATGGAACAACTCCATAGCCCGTCAACGGATCAGGTCGTACTCACCTAACTACTGAAGACCTTGCCAAGACCTCATGTAAAAACCAAGCTTGAACTCTTGTAAATTTAAATGAAAAAGATTATTCCAAGCTAATCCCTAATCACTATCCGAGCATGCTCTAACTTGAGAACGACCCCCCGTCAAATTGCGAGGCGAGCTCACGAAACTGGGCCACCCATCGCGGCGGAGAGAAGAGGGGCCGAGCTGCGCACTCCCCCCACAGGTATAACTCGTGGCTTCGCCAAACAAAAGATGGCGAAACCAACAGAAATTACGTATATGTAGTCCGAACCTCACGATAGTAGCGGGGGCCGACATAACGAAACAAGACCTCCCTCGGACCGAACTCGCCGTTCCCTTTAAACAAAAAGGGGTGAGAAGGGCGAGACAAGACCTATCCCTCCGGGCAGCTGCCGCCTGAAGCGCCGCCGCTCGGTGCGATAGCCGAGGGGTCGACCACACTATCGACAGCCCTTATCCATGCTATGGACCCCGCCATCTTCACGGCGGCCAGGGTCATTGGGTGTCACCTGCTCGGGATCGGACTGCGTCAACGACCCCCCAACCTGACAGGGCCTGACCGGGCAGAATGCCTCACCTCGACTTGAACCAATGGTCCTCCGGTCCGCCCAGAGCTCATGCGTATGCCATCAACATACTGTGTCAACATCCCCCTCCCCCCGACCTAGCGCTCCTGGACAGTGGAATGTTGGGGACAATTATACCCTACCAAGAAAGCAAGCAGTCCACACACTCAATAAGGAGAAGACGAAACAAAGGCAAGATCAATCCAACCTGGTTATTTCAAATAGCGAGGCTATTCATGGAGAACGTCGGGAATACAACATTACATCGGCCGACCGTGCAAAAAGAAAAAATCTCCCCTTGTGACGACATGCTCATCACGGTAATGGCGGATAAAGGCATGCCCGGCTCGAAATACCTTGGGACCAACAATCCTGAGCAAGCTAACCGACCCGCATCAAGTTCTCCAACCGGCGGCGCGCCTCGGGCAGCCCCGCCAATACCTGCGCTTTCACCAGGTCCTCCCCGGTTAGCTCCACCCCCTCGTTCGCCAGATGGTTCAACGCCCCCCAATCCGACATCAGCACCGTGTCGACCGGCATCTCGACGAAGAGAAAATCCTCCATCCACCTACTGACATCGGCGGGCACCCCGACGATGAGCTCTCTTCTCCCCGCGCGCAGATGCAGTGATACATCTCCTCTTCCGAGCTACGAAGAAGTGCTGGAACAAAACCAGTGACGGACTCAAGGAGCTGGCAAAGCATAGCACGTCAAACCTCACCAGCAAGCCCCAGGAGAGGGGCGCCAAGGCGAAGATCGGCACCTCTAGAAAGTTCATCAGACGTAGGAGGTAAGGATGGATCGGGAATCGAAGTCCTAACTCGAAAGATCGGATGTAGACCCTAACTTCATTATCCCCAGGAGAACACACCCTTTCCTCGGGTTCCGGCACCCGTGCTCCGTAGGACGGGCACACGAACCGCTCCTGAATCTCCCTAATGTTGATCCTGTCCGGCCTACACCCGACGGCTACTATCGCCCTCGGTACGACAGGGCGCCACGCTCTCCTCCGCTGAGGCCTCTGCGCCCCCCACGACCCCTCTTCGGACAGTGAATCCTCTGTCACCGCACTGCTACCCGTTCCAGAATCAGATTGGGAAGCCATTGCTTAAAGGATACCGGGATTATCTAGCAAGCGGCCGAGCTGAGAAGACGACCGGAAATGGACCCCTGACGAGAGCAACGACGACAATGTCGGCGAACAACCGAAAAAATCGGAAGGTAGGAAGAATAGTTGAAGCCGGATGAAAGCTTCCGCCGACCTCCTCCCCATACTTATAGAGGACAACAGGCCATCGCGACCGTCGAGGCGCCACCACGCGTCGTCCATCGGAGCATCCCTGATGCCTCGACGGGCGTGAAATTCGCCTTCAACCACGCGTCGCGTGACCACGGGCGAAGGCGGTTCGATTTCCCCAGGCACTTTCGAATCGCGATAATGACCAACTTGGCGGGAATTCACAGACCTGCGCCGCCACTCCCGAGCTCGAAGCAAGATCCGAACCGCCATTTCAAAGCGGAGTAGCATTACGAAATCTGAGCTGAATCGGGCTCCCGCCTTGAACTCAAATGCCGGGGCAATTGTTACGACTAGAAGATAGTGATAGTCCAACCTTCTGCCCTAAACCACCGAAGTTCCCCGTTGGCTCGCCCCTCCCGGACGAGCGGCCAACCCAGTGACGGGGCGCTCCTCGCCAGAGCTTCAGAGGCCCGCAGGGCGTCGGTCGATCCGAGAGTCCGACACGACAGGGAGATGAGCGCAACCAGCCTCGCCAACTGACAGAGGTGCCAACCCGCTCTCCCTCGATCCGCCAGGAACAGAGCGCACAAGGAACACCCAGACAGCGCAGCCTCGGACATTGACGGGGGAGCACCCGTTCTCCCCTGGTGATCCAGGATCCACACCCAAAAATATGCGGCCGGGCCGCACGTCCACTACCCAGGCCGGGCCGGAGGCTCGTCAGGGGCCCTGCCACTAGGAGGCGTTCCGCCGGATCCTTGGCTCATCGGACACGACAAACAACCTAGTACAAGGACACAACTGACACTTACACCGCCCGACCACCTGACAAAGCACCCCCTGGCCACCGCACCCCTGACACTTAATGCTTTCGGTCCTGACACCTTGACAAAAGTGCCCCAGGCCGTTGCGCCGTCTGACAAAAGCGTAGCTGACACCCCTGTTCCTGACATCCTTGTCCGAAGCTTCCGCTGACAGCGGTGCCAGCTCAGCACGTCGAGTCAGTATGCCAGGTCAGCCTCACCTACCCGCCTACCGTTAGGTATAAATACCCCTTCGCCTCCGACGGTGAGGGGATTAGCAAATCTACTCTCAATTCTCATTACTCACACACAAGAGCAAAGGTCGTCCACATCTTTGTTCTTCCACTCATAGCTCATCACGTGCGGTCGACTCACCTGTAGTCCGAACCGCGTGCATAGCCCCCGCTTTAAGTCCTATTACTGACTTAGGCATCGGAGAGGCTAAGGGTTGGACCCCAACCCGGTCTTTCTGACGAGTTTCTCCTTGCGCAGGTTAGCTCGTCATCACCGATCGCGCTCGCCCTCAAGCTAGGCAGTTCGGCCCCTTCTCTGCATCCTACCGGATTCGATACCGTGGTCAGCTTCCGCAACAAGCTTAGCCTCATCACCCCACTAATCACCTGCCAAATAGCCTACCCTAATCCCGTCATTAGCATAACCACCACGCCCTTGGTTCCCCATAATACAAATTCATTGTACGCGAGTTCTACCCCGCAACAGGTATATATGACAAATGAGGCTTAGACTTTTGTATGCCTCCAAAATTCTTACATTCAATATTGTTTTGGAGGATTGGAACTGTTCATTTTGATCTACATGTTCTAAAATCTCAAACATCGAATATAGGATATGCCCAATGTGGTTTGTCCGTTCATTTACTAGTCGCAAATTTAACAGTTTTTCATGAATTTTCATGAATAGAACTTTTGCGACGGGTGGATAAACGTGCAAAACCCCTGGGTTCACCTGATATTCAGTTTTGGGATTTAAGAACATGACAATTAAAATAAACGGTTCCGATCCAAAAATAGTGGAGGTGTAAGTTTTGGAGGTTGCATATGAGTTAAGCCTCATATGTCATATGATACTAATTATTCTCATATATATATTAGAATATGTGCGGTCACTAATGCACATATATGCTGTATGTATTTATTTTTAAATTTTTTATTTTTGTTCTACACATAATAGATGATCAAAATACAAAAAATCAAATGAATCCAACGTTATTTGATTATCGATCTGATTGTTATAAATTCAAAGGTTTCAGAATAATAGACTTTTTTGTTATGAGTGTATCAAGCATTAAACCCCATAAGGTTCACCCATATATGGGGTTTTAGAATATGTACAACATCCGGAAAAAAAATAAAAATAATTGAAAAATGATTTTTTTGATGTCAACGCTTGTGATCATATTGCATATCTAGTTTACTTATATATATTAATGTATATATGCTGTCAGTACATGATTTTTTTGTGTTGATAGCAACATGATTGGTTGGAGAGATTTTTGTAAAAAAGCCATTGATGTTTCAAAGCATCCAATGAATTCGAATAACACCTGTTTAAATTTCATTGTGTGTCCATCGACCTTCCCTACCACATCCTCTCAATCGACCTTCCTCACCCTCATCGGCGTTGGCAATCTGGTCGCCGTCACTAATAAGGAAAGAGTGGGACGAGGTCGAGAGGAGGAATAAGTCGGGGCGTGGATGAGGTTGATAGGACGAAGTTGGAGGACATAGGCATGGAGAGGAGTTCGGCGAGAGGATCAAGATGAGGAGCCTAACGGGTGTGTGAGCTCGATGGATAAGCGGTGTGGGAGGATGGGAAGCAGGTGAAGACAAAGGGAAAGTGGGGAAAGTAGGGGGTTTTTTGCAAAAATATTCCTAACCAATCACATGCCACCATGTGATTGTCAGCACATGAAAATCTTATACATACATCACATATACATTAATCTTATATATATGAACGATTAATATCATATGACATAAGCCAAGGCCTCATATGCATACTCAAAAAACACCTTCCGAAATTTTTTCGGATGATTGAAACTATTCCTTTCGATCTTTGTATTTTAAAACACCAAATAATGGGGAAAACTAAAGAGTTTTGCTTATTCATTCATCCATCGTAAAAAGTTCTATTCTTACGGAACCGTTAAATTTGCGGCCAATGGATAAATGAGCAAACTAATTAGGTTTACCTAATATTTGGTATTTAAGGGGTTTAGAATATGAAAATAACTGTTCCGATCGGCTGTAAAAATATTAAAGGATGGACTTTTTAAGATTGTATATGAAACCTTGGCTCATATAATATTATATGGTAACCTTTATTCTATATGTATGTATGCATGCATGCTGCATGCTATCGGCATATGGAATTTTTTACATTGGCAGCACAAAATTCATAGGTTTTAAATATATATTTCCAATTTTTTGTTTAGGGTTGCTAAACACATTCCAAAACCCAAAAACCCTAAATATAGTTGAATTCTAGAGGATTTGATCATCAATCTGATCTTTACAAAAAGTTGTATTGTTTTGAAACTGTTAAATCAGATCGAAGGTCAAATGTCATTTGATTCACTTGATTTTTGGTATATGGATCATCAATGACATGTAGATCACTCTTAAAATTTTAAAAACAAAAAAAAAACAAAAAAACAATGTATGTGTATCCTCTTATGATTTTTTCCTATGTTGATAGCATAGATACATTTTCCTATATATATATGAAAATTTTATTTTATTATATTTGTAATGCAGGAGGCCTGGCGTGCTGGTATTGGTGAACGATTGCGATTGGGAGCTGTGTGGCAATCTTGATGCGACGTTGGAGGAGAATGATGTGGTGGTTTTTATTTCTACTTTGCATGGCGGGTAATAATGTTAGTCATGTGAATGATGAATAGTTAGTGATTATTTTTGAGAGTAAATGTAATGACTTGTGAGTTTCTTATATATTGGTCTTTATCATTGCACCAACCATGTGAGATTATTATTATTTAATATAATTTGGTCTTAAGATGCATATTTTGTCTTCCATTAAGTTTATGTTTCAGTCTTAATCTTCGTGCGAGTTATTTGTCAATTTTTACGGTATCCCTAGAATTAGATGATATATTCTTTAGATATTTTTACTGCGTTCGGATAACTTTGTCAACCTTAGTAGCCTGATTCCCAAGTCACTCTTGTTCTAGTGCATGGAATCCATCCTTGTTATTCTTTTGTTTTGAACATATTAGTTGAATAATAAATTATAACACTAATCATCAGAGTGGTAGTGGTCGTGAAGTTAAAAACCCCGAAAAAGCATTATAATTTAATTTGACAATCTATTTGCCAATATATAGGAACGTCAAAAGAAAATTACAGCACCTAACGGATTCCCATCTGTTAATGTGGTTTCTGTTTGACTTCCCTCTTGAAGTGGAGTCTTTTTATCCCATTTTGTTAATGATTAAGTTGGGTCTATTCTTGCACCCTTTATCTTGGGAGCTGTATTGCTAAGGATTGGCATATGTTCTGATTAATGTATCTGTTGCTGCTGCTACTAGACAGAGCTTTTGATCACCTATGTTTTTGATCAGGAAACCCTGTGAGTTTATAAGTGCTTTGGCATTTGGGAACGGGTAGGGTAAGGATCAAGGATATAGTTGCATAAAATTAGCTTTCAAGAGCATCATCATATACATTCATCATTGGTGCCTATATATGTGTGTAAATCAGTTAATTATTCAGGGAACTCCAAAAAAGTTGAATTTTGAAGATATGATTTCTGTGGTTGAAAATCTTCAGATGAACCAACATATCACTTTATTGGAGATTGAATATGGTAGATTCCTTTGCGGAATGTACTGGAGTTGTTTGGTGGCTTTACTTGGGGGATGGAGAGAAAAGGTTCCACTTGCACATATCACACCCCCTCGGTTTTATTTTTTACTTGGCACCCTTTTTTGCATGCTATATGAAATGACCTTTAATGGCTGAATGGAGAAAAGGATCTCCAAATGTTTAGGATTTAAGGCTTCATTTTGTTGTTTTATGGTTGATGAACTTCTTTTTACCAATCAAAAAACACCTGAAGAATGGGATACAATAAGTAATGTGCAAAGAATAATTTTAAAGCAGACTTCTCATTTTCTTGAAACTACATATTCCGGATCACTGGCCTTTGGTATGTTTCTGTAATGTATATTTTTATGCTCTCTCTTTATTTGTTCAAGAGTTTCAAGTGTTTTAACCGAATGGCCCTAATTATATTGTACTTTTTGGAAAAAGATATTGTTCAATTAATAGGGAAGCTTTAAGTAATATTGAGTAGTGTGTGAGTAAATTGGGTGTGTGTGTAAAGAAAGTGTGAAGTTTATATAAATAGAAGTGATAGCCTCTCTTTAGGGGCTAATCACACTTTCCCCCAAAATCTACATGGTATCAGAGCCAAAACCCTAAAAAAAAACCCTAGTCTTTCCCGCACAGCCGCCGCCACCTGCGCCCTCCCTCACCCGCAGCCGCTCTCACCCACACATCCCGCACTTCCAGCAGGGAAGAAGGCTGTGGGCTGCAAGTGGGTATTTACAGTAAAGCAAACTGCAGAAGGGAAGGTGGACAGGTACAAGGCGAGGCTGGTTGCCAAGGGCTACAGTCAGACTTATGAGATTGATTATGATGAGACATTTGCCCCAGTGGCAAAGATGAGTACTGTGAGAGTACTGATATCCTGTGCAGCGAATTTTGGATGGAAATTGCATCAGTTGGATGTAAAGAATGCCTTCTTGCATGGAGATTTACAGGAGGAGGTATACTTGGAGGTTTCACCTGGCTTTGGCACACAACAGATGGTGGGAAAGGTGTGTAGACTGGACAAGTCTTTGTATGGGCTGAAGCAATCTCCAAGGGCATGGTTCGACAGGTTCAGGCGTGCAGTCATCACCATGGGCTACAAGCAGAGTAATGTTGATCATACTGTATTCTATAGACATTCAGGGCATCGGATCACTCTTTTGGCTGTGTATGTTGATGATATTATTATCACTGGAGATGATGAAGAGGGAATCTCTCACTTGAAGGTGAGGTTGGCGAGAGAATTTGAGGTCAAGGACCTTGGACAGTTGGGATACTTCCTTGGACTGGAGATTGCCAGGTCCAGGAAGGGTATAGTTCTCTCACAGAGAAAGTATGCACTGGATCTTCTGGCTGAGACTGGTATGTTGGGGTGTCGTCCAGCAGTTACTCCTATTGATCAGAATCATAGGTTGCATTCACAATCAGGGGAGCCAGTGGACAAAGAGAGGCATCAGAGACTTGTTGGACGCCTCATCTACTTATGCCATACCAGACCTGACATTGCCTATGCTATCAGTGTGGTAAGTCGGTATATGCATGATCCTAGGACTGGACATATGGAGGCAGTCTTCAGGATACTGAGGTATCTGAAGAATAGTCCAGGAAAAGGCATATTATTTGGTAGTCATGGTCACATGAATGTGACAGGCTACTGTGATGCAGATTGGGCCAGTTGCTTGGATGATAGGAGATCGACCTCGGGCTACTGTGTGTTTGTTGGGGGCAACTTGGTCTCTTGGCGCAGCAAGAAGCAGGATTTGGTGGCTCGTTCCACTGCAGAGGCAGAGTATCGTGCTATGGTGCTTAGTACCTGTGAGATGATCTGGTTGAGATCACTTCTACATGAACTACGCCTGCTGAGAGAAGGACCATTGCAGTTGTTGTGTGATAACAAGTCTGCAATTAATATTGCCAACAACCCAGTGCAACATGATAGAACGAAGCACATAGAGATTGACATGTTCTTCATTAAAGAGAGACTGGACAAGAAACAGTTGGAGATCTCCTACATAAACTCTGGACAGCAACTAGCAGATTGCCTTACGAAGGGGTTGAACTCTAAAGGGGTGGAAGATGCTTGTAACAAGATGGGCATGATAAATATCTTTTGCTCATCTTGAGGGGGAGTATTGAGTAGTGTGTGAGTAAATTGGGTGTGTGTGTAAAGAAAGTGTGAAGTTTATATAAATAGAAGTGATAGCCTCTCTTTAGGGGCTAATCACACTTTCCCCCAAAATCTACAAGTAAATTGCTAAATATTTCATTTTTAGATGGGTTGACTGATTGAAGTTTGTTAGGAACATGAGGATAGCCCGCAGAAACACTAGAGTGTATAAAACTTAATAAAATCCTATAAGTATTCTGTGTATGAATTCAACTAGTGTTACCGAAATGAATCTTAATCAACAATTTAATCTTACAAATAGTAAGAATACGATAAACTACGGAAGCTAAAGTATTTGTAAAAATAAAGCAATCACAAAAAACAATCGCAAACACTAGTACTTATTCTGGTTCGGTCAACTATTGACCTATCTCCCTTGCATATGTCCCATCCGAGCTTTCCACTATTCAACGGAATAGTATAACAAATTCCACTACACCACAAACCGATGTATACAGACCCACTCGATCAACTATCAGTGTACATGCTCTCTATCGAGAGCAACACCACCACCTCACACTTGAGGCTAACACCCACATACAAATTTATGAGCAAAGAATTACAACTTTCCTAAGCCATAAAAATGAAGCACATAGAAGTAAGTGTGGCTAAGGGAATTAGGTTTCTACTATTTAGAATGGATCTTTGGAATAGTAGAAACAAAGTACAAGAGAATGGAGGAGATTGAGAGCTAGAGCTTTTGAGCTATTTTGGGATTTTCTTTTTCTTTTTCATCTCATTTCATTATAAATAACATGATATCATCTCTATATATAGAGGTGAAAATCTACAAGAGAAAATACCAAAATAGCTAAGCCAACGGTTAGAAAATGGCTAGTTATGGAAAATCAGCTTTCTGCAATGACTAGTAGCTAGTCGAGTAGAGTACATCAATTAGTCAATTATGTACCAGTTAGTTGACTAGTCAATATACTCTAGTCGATTAGGTCAGCCAATCCAGAGCAACAATTTTCAGACAGTGCAGTTAGTCGACAAGAGTATAATTTTTAGTCGATTAATTGACTGATTAGCCGACTAATCATTGTATTCTGGTTGACTAACCAGTCTAGCTAAACTTAGTTAATTCTAGTATCATATTAGTTGACTAGGGGATTATATTGGTTGAGTAATACATATAGAAATGTGTTATTTAGCAATGATACCTAAATTTTTAAACATGAATTAATTTCTTATTACTTCTAATTATTTACATAAGATTTTATGTGTGTGTATGACATCTTCAAGTCCTTTACATGAATTCTAAGATAAGAAATAATGATTGCATCAATTACATATTTTTCCTTCAGTACTCTTGATTGATGTAGCATTTGAATCCATCTTCTTGTCATAGATTCTTCAAGCTTCTTGCCTCAGAGTCACACCACTGTGTCAAACTTAGACTGTAATTTTTTTCTTGACGTCTATGCTTGAGCTATGAATGCTTGGTCTAATTTGTCTTATCACACTTAAATAAATTCATTAGAGCAAAACAAAATATTTGCTCATCATCAAAACATGTATTGGAGAATCCAATACCCAATAAAGTCATGTTGGATACTTGAAGTTCTTGAGATAAGTTCAAAATTGTTGTAGGTTTATACTAAAACTTGATTTACCGGTTGCTTTGTAACCACTTTCTGCTGATTCAAGGTGTATTATTGTTCCAAGAGGTTCAATATAAAAGGATATAAAAGGGATCTGATGAGATTTTCACATTTTGTTGTTTGTTTCTGTTGACAGCCTAAAAGGCAAATATTATCTTACATCATGTTTATTTTAGGGGTTATTTCATAATAGCCTAATGTGACATTTTAGTCTTATTTTCTAGGTCATCCTTGACAGCTATTCATGATGGGAATATGCACATGATGATTCATGATGATTCAGTATGTAGGTGCAGATTCTTTAGCTACCGATTATGAAAATTCGTAAGGTGTTTGTTTATAACAGTCCAGTGAAGAAAGTAGAGATAAAAATCATCTAAGTTTTAACTTATGATTACTAGACTCAACACCATGTCAGTCTTCAACTAGAAACTTCATATGCCAAAGTTCTTGCTTTTTTTGTTTGGGGGGGGGGGGGGGGGGGGGGGGGGGGGGCAATTCATAGTCCATTAAGTTTTTGTACCTGATGTAAGGAAGAATATATTGAAAAATAGATTTAATTATTTTCTTTATCGTGAGGGTTAAGATGGTGCTTTGTGATGGGGATTTTTATGAAGAAAACATTGTGTTCTATTTTTTCTGGGGGATAATGACTCAAAACATCCATAATATTTTTTCAAAAATTATTTAATTATCATAACTTTGTTGCATCACTTGACATTTCGAAGCCCTCAATTTTTAAATAACTAAAGTGCCATCTCTCTTGCTACCATTGATCTTGTTTCTTTTTATTTTACAGTAATATTGGGTTTTGCATGGGATGTCTGTTTCATTTTCTTTAGGTTGTGAAGAAGGAGAAGGAAGTTATCATCTCTTTCTTTTTTCTTCCTAGCCGATGTTGTGTTTTTTCTTTTTTGACCTTGAAGGAGAACAATGAGAGAGGGAAGGAAATGGAAGATAGAAGCAATAGCAAAAACAATGAGAAGAAAAAAGAAGAAGAATAACAACAGCAGCAACAACAACAACATCAAGATAGGAAGAAGAAATGAGAATAAATAAGAAAGCACCAACAAAAAGAAGAAGAACACAACAACGAGAAGAAGAAGAAGAAGAAGAAGAAGAAGAAGAAGAAGAAAGCAATAAGAAGACGAAGACGAAGACGAAATGAGAATAAATAAGAAAGCAACAAGAAGAAAAAGGAAGCAACATTAAGAAATGAGAAGAAGTAACAACAACCAGAACATGACAATGAGAAGAAAGAAGAACAAGACCAACATAAAAAAGAAAAACAATAACAATGGCAGCAAGGAAAATAAAGAAGAAGAAGAGTGAATGGTATTTTGGTCATTTAAAAAATTGACCAATCAAGGATGTTAAGTGATCAACAAAGTAAACAGTAAAGGTGTTAATTAATGCAAACATGTTAAAATACAACATTTGGGCTGTTTTTAGTCATTACCCTTTTTAAAAATATAACCTTGACCCCATAGGCAAGGACGGAGCTATGAATTCATTTTGTGTGCATTGGGATGAGCAAATTGTAAATTTAAGAAAAATTTATATGTATATGCATTCACAAAAGTATCCAAAGAATTATTTGCATCACATTCATGGAAAGTAAGCAAAATTTGATTGGTTCCTAAAATAATGAGAGAACTTTTAGGAATTGGTTATTCAAGAAAATCAATGGGTGAAAAGTACAAAAATTTAATAGTTTCTTTGTATATTTGAATAGAAATTTAGAAGAATTTATGGAGACAATTATTGGAGAAAAATTAAAGGGGATATATAAGGGTTTTTCAATTATTATTATTTATTTTGGGGGTGGGGGTGGGGTCATGGAACCCCCCCCCAATGAAGCTATATCGCTCCATCCTTGTAATTGGGGTTTAAGAGATCAAGGATTGGAAGATTGGTAAGGAGTTCAATGGCCAGTTGTGGAGATGGGGAACACTGGTTTTGTATCAAGTAAGGGGTAACAAGTTCGAAAAAGTGTTTAAAATTTTTTATGGTGAAATTTACCTGGAGAGGAATGGATGTTGGCAAGGTGCTTGTGCTGAACTACAACAAATTTTATCCTCACATTTACTTGTTCTGAACTCCCTTGTAACTTTGAACTTACTATTGCTGTATATGACACTGGTTAGATAGAAATACTATTTGATTAATGTTATATTTACTCTATGCACGTAATGGGTAGTGTTGGTTCCATGATGTCAGTGGTATGATGATTACACCTCATTATGCTACATTGTTCTAATGCTTCCGTTCTTTGTATGCTGACATAGACTTGAGATGGACGATTGGTTGGATGAAGCTATTTGCCAAAAAAAAAATAAAATTAAAGTGAGGTGGCAGCGGCCAAAGCTAGCTCAAGCGATTCAAGTCAAATTAAGTAAATTATCATGGAGCTAGAGTCAAGAGCATCATTTGCTACATCTAATAGGATACCCATGTACGGTAAACAAACATGAATTTTGCTTTTAATCTTGGCACTCAGGGTTTATATTCAACCTATGCATGTATAATGCATGCATAGTCTAGTGGATCACACTGCATGCTTATGTAGTTGTGCACATTGTATCAGTGTACTTGGGATTGATGGTTGCATCTGGGTCAACCAATGCATGTGTCCGATCCTTATGGACTAACTAGAAAAGTCCAATCTGTTGATTGGCTGAATCCATTCACTTGGAGAAGTGGCATGGTGGGAAAATCCAATCACTTTTGGAAGTTGATTGGCTGAAAAGTCCTATCACTAGAGAAGCAAGTTTGCAAGCATAAGGAAGGTCTAAAGATGAGGCCTCTAGGTAGTGAAGTAGGCCCATTGGATGGGCATGTACAACCTTATATCACTGTCATTCTAGATTGTATCTCTACTTCTTTACTTATTGCACGTGCTTTTTCTATTCGTCTTTGTTATTACTTGTGCATTCATTCATAGAATTATCCAATCTAAGTTTGACTGTTATCATTGTTAGATTTTTGGTAGAAACCCCATTTATTTCCCTCTAGGGTTATCTTTGTGATTTACATGAAGAAATTCCATCACCTTATTTGGCCTGTTGGAGACGATTTTTAAGGGAATTATAGAAAATTCATTTTTAATCTTACACATTCTATTTACACCCTGGTGTTATAATCTGTAAGCTGATTCAGACAAGGTCCATGGAATTCACATGGCACAAATGATGAATATGTATCCTTGTTAAGTATGAGACATACCCTTCCGGTGATATCTTAGCAAAAATATTTTTTAGGTCTTTAATGAGAATAGCTGACCCCATTTTTGTGTGGAAAGAATGCAAAGATGATGATGATGATATCTTTAACGAGACTTTTTTCAGTATTGAAAGTTAAATTCCAATTCTCAACGAGAATGTTAATCAATATACGAATTGCAGAGTAGCAACTTAGAAATATTCCCCAAAGCTGAGGCAATAAACTAATAAGGCTATGTGTTACTCTGATTGGACATTGCTTTCATAAGGTAATCAGAATATAATTACAGTATTTATGGATTTCACAACGTTAAGGTAAGATGTCATCTTTCAATGAGGAATGCTTGAGAAACATTACTCTGCTGGCAAGCTGTTGGAGTAACATTTAGAAGTTTCTAGATATTTTCACAGCCATGTAGATTGTTTTTGTACTTTTGGTGGGATTGATAGGTCCGGGACAAAATAAAGGAGTGACAATTCTGCAATTTCTGGGTGGCTCAACCCCTAGGCCAAGGGCGGCTTGGTAATTTCGGGGCGACGACTCATTAGGGAGAGTTTTGTTATAAATAGGAAGGGAGAGATCGCGAGGGGATTATGGAAAAAAATTGTAAGACGTTATTAGTAGTTATCTAGATTAGTTAGCCATATGTTATTGGGAGAGTGGCCTTCCTCTCGAATTGAGGCCAAATCTTGTAGTTCCAAACCTAAAATCATAAAAATACCATCTTTTTGCCCCAAATCTATCACCACTTATATCAGGAATTGCTGGTGTTGAATTAGCTTTCCACGTAGAAATTGTTTCTGTCAAAGTATTTCATAAATTTTCTTTTAAAAAGTGACTTGACATAATGTATCCACCCTCCGTGGTAACCTGAACTTGGTACTGATTATTCGTTCTAATTTGGATCTTGAGATTATGGCTTAGCATACAGTTGCTTGTTCTCATGCATATGCATTTAGCATGCAGTCACATATTCACGTAAACATGCTGTTTATCTATTATACAAAAGATGGTTATTTTTGACTGAAGAAGGGTTAGGATTTAATAGAAAGGAATCAATGGCTGTGATTAAAAGTTCTAATTTTTTTTTAAAATGAAAAACATGAAGGTTTTGAGATGAAAGGTTATATATAGTGATGAGGAGGATGGTGGTGCCGAGGAAGGAGGGAGAGGGTGTTGGTATGAGTATGCGTGCATATGGGTGAATTTATGAAAAGATAAGAGAGAATTAATATGGGTACATGAATTTATGAAATGTGTGATTATATAACATTGATTTTATGTTTTTGTGTGAGTGAATGTGTCATAGTGTGTAAGCGATGGGAAACATGCCATTTATAATATGAATCTTGAGATTATGAGTTTAGGATGCTCCTACTTATTCGTACTCCCAGAATATATCCTCTATTAATGATGTATGTAAGCCATTTCTTCTTGTGTCCGGACTTAGAATGTTTTCTGATATGATGCGGCGGCAACAAGGGGAGACGGGCCGCACGGATCAAGAGGGGGCTCCGGTTCGGGTCTATCAACGGAGGAGGCGACTTGGGTCCACCACGGACCCGGTCCCAAATTTGTAATTCCGCATCCGGAGGGGAGGGTTAATCGGTAATTGGACATTTACTAATCCCTCACCTAGTAAGGGGCCGGCCGGCCCTAGCGAGAGGTTTTATCGAAGAATTGAGAGGTATTTTATTTCCCTAAGAACCCTAGATTAATTCTATTGTTAATTAGTTGTTCGTGACTTTAGATCTATTATTCTAGGATTTAATTCGTATTTTCAGATCAGTTCTTCGTCTCTAAACCCTAGATTAGGAAGTCCAAAGCCACAAAAAATCCCACCTTTAATCCCCACAAAACGCCCTAAACGTATCAAATTGGTATCAGAGCGGTTGATCCATGGCGAGCACGCGATCTATGGAGCGGGTTGAAGTGTTGGAAGAGAAAGTTGAACGGATGGAAGCCCAAATCAGCAAGGGGTTCATAGACGTGAGAAAAGAAGACGCCGAGATAGCCGCAGAGATCCGGGGAGAGATGAAAGAGAACCAAGAGAGAACGGAGGTGAAATTGGCGGAAATAACGGAGGCTATAGCGGCGTTGTCCGCACATCTCGCACCGAAGGTGGATCCAAGCAAAAAGGAGCCACCTTTGGCGAAGGACAAGGGTAAAAAGACGATTTTTTTCGAAGGAGGATCGGAACGAGATGAAGACGGAGGCTTCGATTCACGTGACAAGGAGTGGAGGGTATCATGACCCCACGCCGCCGCGCGCAGAAGGACCCACCGGAGGGGATTCCCGTCCCTCCGGTGGGACGGGGGCTGGCCGCCGCACCCCCACGGGTCTCTGGGGGGCCGGCAAACCTGCAGAGAGCCGCGGGGGGCCCGCCAGGCGCCCAGGAGGGGCGGCCGCACCCGTCGCCCCTCCCTACTGGGTCGGCGAACCAAGGCGGGCCCGCCTGGGGGCCGCCGGCCCAAAATCAGGGCCGGCCGCCCCAGGCGAACCCCTGGGGGGCTTCGCCCGACCCCAGGGGAGGCTTCCGAGCACCGACGGACCCCCGGGGGCCCCACCAGCCTTCCAGGACGTCCGACCGACCTTTTCGAGCAGATCCGAGCTTCCGGGGGCCCAGCTCGACATCCGAGGAGCACTATTTCCAGGTTTTCAGCCATTTGGGGGACCCGGCGGAGGATTTCAGCAGCCTGGAGGGCACCACCAGCTCACGGGTGGCCCGTCGACCCAGCCCCCACCTTTCTGGAGAGTGACAGGTGATTGGAGAGCATATCAGGGCGCACCAGGAGGCCACCAGGCAGAGTATGGACATCCACAGGGTGACTGGCAGGGATATGGAGCAGAGGGAGGAGTCCGAGATCGAGCCGATGCATATTTTCCAGACAGACGGCAGGGGTACCAGCAGAGGGGAGGATTCCATCAGCAGGAAAGAGGTGGATTCACTAGGGAGAGACGTCTGAGGAAGCTCAAGGTGCCCATTTTGAGGGGGGAGATCCTGATGACTGGCTGTACCGGGTGTAGAGGTACTTTGAGGTGTCAGCAGTCACAGGAGAGGAGTGGCTTCAGGTGATAAGTGTCTGCTTGGAGGGGAAATCTTTAGGCTGGTTTCGGTAGACTGATCAGCAGCAGGCATTTCGGACTTGGGAGGAGTTTACGTCGCTCTTGATGGAGCGATTTGGTGCAGGGCAGTCTGGCGGAGTATTTGAGAGGCTCTATTCATTGAAGCAGGATGGGAGCGTAGGGGATTATATCAAGAAGTTTGAGTCGCTCTGCCACCGAGTTCGGGGAGTATATGAGGAATCACTGGAGGGCTGCTTTATGAAGGGGCTGAAGCCTACGGTGAGATCAGGCCTGAGACAGTTCGAGCCAGTGGGTCTGCGCGGGATGATGACATTGGCTAGGAAGGCGGAAGACCATCAGGAGACGGAGCGGAGAGCCCGCGGGACGTGGGGAGGTACCACGTTCAGGGGACAGGCGGCTGCTACAGGACAAAGGACTGTACCTACTTCAGGGGCCACGCCTGCCCAGGGAGCTACAGCCGTTGCTGGGGGCAGCAGGGACATGAGACAGGAGCCCCGAGCAGGAGGACAGGTGCGGAGGATGACCGATGCAGAGATACGGGAGAAGCGAGTAAGGGATTGTGCTTCAGATGCGATGAGAAATTCACTCCAGGACACCGATGCGCTGATCGGACTCTCCAGATACTGATAGTGAACGATGAGGAGGGAGAGGACGAGGTTGTCATCCTAGAGGCAGGGGAAGATGAGGAGGAGGTAGAGCACCAGCACTTAGACTTGGCAGAGGTGTCCCTCAATTCCGTGGTAGGGTTCACACCGAACCATACCATGAAATTGGTGGGACAGGTGGGCAGTCAAGAGATGATCGTGTTGATAGATAGTGGGGCCACCCACAACTTCATTTCCAGCAGGTTGGTGGGAGCGTAGGGACTGCAGTTGAGTGGCACAGGGAGGTACGGAGTGATGCTGGGCACTGGACATGTGACACACATCACAGGTGTCTGTCGCGGGGTGATCGTGATGATTCAGGGAGTGCAGATTGTCACAGATTTTCTTCCCTTGGAGCTAGGGAGTACCGATGTCATCCCGAGGATGAAGTGGCTGCAGGCACTAGGGAGACTAGGATGAACTGGAAGATGTTGAGGATGGAGTACCAGGATGGGGGGAAGACAGTGGTATTGCAGGGGGATCCCAGCCTCTGTCGTTCGTTAGTGTCCTATAAGGCCATGTCCAGAGCAATCCACACAGCAGGAGGAGGTTTCTTGGTTGAGCTACAGGCCGTGGCAGCATCAGTGCAGAGCGACGACCAGACACAGGTGGTGGCATCGGAGACTGAGCATCTGCTAGTTCAGTATGAGGAGGTTTTCCAGACACCACAGGGGCTGCCACCACACAGAGATCATGAGCACGTCATCGTCTTACGGGAGGGCGTGTCTCCCATAAGTGTGCGACCCTACAGGTACCCACAGGTACAGAAGGATGAGATAGAAAGGCTGGTGGAGGACATGCTGCAGGCAGGGGTGATTCAACCGAGTACTAGCCCGTTCTTCAGCCCGGTTTTATTAGTTAAAAAGAAGGATGGCAGTTGGAGATTCTGTGTGGACTACAGGGTCCTGAATAAGGAGACGGTTGTAGATAAATTCCCCATCCCAGTGATTGATGAGCTGCTGGATGAGCTCCACGGGGCGGCTTGCTTTTCAAAGATCAATCTCAAGTCAGGGTACCATCAGATACGGATGGGGGCGGCTGACGTGCCCAAGACTGCTTTCAGGACTCATGAGGGGCACTATGAGTTTCTGGTCATGCCTTTTGGCCTGACAAATGCCCCTCGACGTTTCAGGCCCTGATGAACAAGGTATTCCGACCTTACCTCCGGAGATTTGTGCTAGTATTTTTTGACGACATCCTGGTGTACAGTCGCAGTGTGGAGGAGCATGTGGGGCATCTGCGGACAGTGCTGCATGAGTTACAGGAGCAACAGTTGTGTGCTAATAAGAAGAAGTGTTTGTTTAGACAACTGCAGGTGGAATACTTGGGACACGTGGTGTCAGCGGAGGGGGTGGCGGCAGATAGGGCCAAGATTGCAGCCATGTTGGACTGGCCGATACCTACCACCTTACGGGGTTTGCGGGGCTTCTTGGGCCTGACAGGATACTACAGGACGTTTGTCCAGGGGTACAGTTCGATTGCTTGGCCACTTACCGAGTAGCTCAAGGACAGCTTTCACTGGGGCGAGGAGGCGACCAAGGTATTTGAGGCTTTGAAGCAGGCAATGACGACGGTGCCCGTTTTAACACTTCCAGATTTCAGCAGACCATTTGTGATAGACACCGACGCGTCGGGATATGGGTTATGCGCAGTGTTGATGTAAGACCAGAGGCCTATCGCCTTCTTTAGCCAGACTCTGTTAGCACGGGCGAGGCTGAAGTCAGTATATGAGCGGGAGTTGATGGCGATTGTCCTGGCCATTCAGAAATGGCGGCCCTACTTGTTGGGAAGGAAGTTCATAGTGAGGACCGACCAGCGGAGCTTGAAATATCTACTGGAGCAGCGCATGGTTACAGAGGAGCATCAGAAGTGGCTCTTCAAGTTGGTCCATTTCACCTTCGAGATACAGTACCGACCAGGCCTGGAGAACAAGGCGGCAGACGCTTTGTCTCGTCGCGAGGAGCTCGTAGAGGTGGCAGCAATTTTAGCATCCGTCCTTCTAGACTGGGAGCCGTTGAGCAGGGAGATTGAGGCTGACGAGGACCTGACGAAGATACGTAAGGCACTACAGCAGGGATCCGCAGATTTTCCGGGATACACCATGAGCGGACAGAGACTTCTATATCACGGCAGACTGGTGATTCCCAGAGGCTCTGTCCATATTCCAATGATTTTTCAGGAGTTTCACGTCAGTGCCATCGGAGGGCATTCCGGTAAACAGCAGACTTACATGAGGATGTCGAGAGAGCTATACTGGTCAGGAATGAAGAAAGACATTGCCTAGCGGATAGCGGAGTGTGACGTGTGTCAGCGTCACAAGTATATGTCAATGGCACCAGCAGGGCTCTTACAGTCGTTGGCCTTACCGGAGAGAGTCTGGGAGGAGATCATCATGGATTTTATCGAGGGGTTGCCGCGATCAGAGGGCTACAATTCTATACTGGTGGTGGTTGATCGGCTCAACAAATATGCACATTTCATACCCCTCAGGCACCCGTACACCGCAGTCACAGTGGCAGCATCTTTTATGAGGGAGGTGGTTCGCTTGCACGGTTTCCCGCCTCCATAGTGTCAGACCGCGATAAGGTTTTCATTAGCAGTTTCTGGCAGGAGCTATTCAAGGTGCAGGGGACCAAGCTGCGAAGGAGCACTGCCTATCACTCACAGACGGATGGACAGACAGAAGTGGTGAATAGGAGTGTGGAAACCTACTTGAGGTGTTTTGCGTCAGATGCGCCGAAGCAGTGGGCCAGATGGTTAGCATGGACGGAATATTGGTACAACACCTCGTACCACTCGGCAGCACAGAGCATCCCTTTTCGGATCTTATATGGTCGGGACCCGTCCCATTTGATACACTACAGAGAGGGGCCACACCCGTGTCACAGGTAGAGGAACATTTGGGTGAGAGGGACAAATATCTGGAGGAGTTGAAGAAACATCTGTTGCGAGCCCATCAAATTATGAAGACCAAGGCAGATGCGCACCAGAGAGATGAGCAGTTTACGGTGGGGGACCGGGTTTACCTGAAGCTCCGATCTTACAGACAGAAGACCTTGGCCTGTCGGAGCAATGAGAAGCTAGCGGCCCGATACTATGGACCTTTTGAGGTGACAGCTCAGATCGGAAATGTGGCATATCGTCTGTAATTGCCAGCCACTTCCACCATTCACCCAGTGTTTTACGTTTCGCAGTTGAGGAGGGCCATTGGGAATCACACACTATCACCGACCTTGCCACCTACTTTGACCGATGACATGGAGGTGCTACTTGAGTCTCAGGAGCTGACAGGGATCCGACAGGCTACAAACGGGACACATGAGGTGCTTATTCGATGGAGGTGCCTACCAGACTACGATGCTACGTGGGAGTCATCCGCAGTGATACACGATCAATTTCCGGAATTCCACCTTGAGGACAGGGTGTCACTTTTGGGGGGAGTAATGATATGATGCGTCGGCAACAAGGGGAGATGGGTCGCACGGATCAAGAGGGGGCTCCGGTTCGGGTCTATCAACGGAGGAGGCGACTTGGGTCCACCACGGACCCGGTCCCAAACTTGCAATTCCGCATCCGGAGGGGAGGGCTAATCGGTAATTGGACATTTACTAATCCCTCCCCTAGTAAGGGGCCGGCCGGCCCTAGCGAGAGGTTTTATCAAAAGAATTGAGAGGTATTTTATTTTCCCTAAGAACCCTACATTAATTCTATTGTTAATTAGTTGTTCGTGACTTTAGATCTTTTATTCTACGATTTAATTCGTATTTTCAAATCAGTTCTTCGTCTCTAAACCCTAGATTAGGAAGTCCAAAGCAATAAAAATCCCACCTTTGATCCCCACAAAAAACCCTAAACGTATCATTTCCCCCCTAAAAAATACTTAATTTAAAAACTTGCATGGAATTTCATCTTCATGGTATTTGTAATTTTTGTCGTTATTGACTGCTTTCATTTCTTCTCTACTATGCATGAAGCCATGATAATGGTTGAAGTGTATAAATATTGCCAAGGCATTCAGTCACAATTTTTGTTCAGATATATCTAGCATCGGGAAAATATGTGTCAAGGCGCTTTTTCATGTTTTATTTCTTATTCTGTCTGAAAATTATCATTTGTTCTTCTTTTATATTTAGTAGCCTACTATGCCCTTTTATCACTTGATGAATTATTTATATATATTTCTTTTTTATCTGGACTCGTTTTACCTTTTCTTTTTCTTTTAAAAATTTTCCTTCTCCTCCTACTCTATCACCCCCTCTAGCGTGGAAATGACCCTTCAAGAACATGTATGGCTTCTCCTGTGACTACAGTGATACCCATTCCAACTCTGTCTTCTAGATTTTGTTGTGCGCCGAGCGGAAGCAATCAGATCGTCGAAGTATCTATCATGAAGAACAAATAGAGAGAGCATACAAAAGATTTAGGTCACGTTAACGACCAAGGAAACACGTCTATAATTTCAATTAGGAGATACAAAAGACACTCGACCACTCCTAAGAAATCCTCACAAATGGCTCTCTCAAAGATGGCTCACAATGATCCTATGGAACTTCCAATAGGACCGACCTTATACAACTTTCCCCAATGCTTCAATAGAAGCTCAATTGGTTTCTCAATTTTCGATGCTAACAATCAAAAGCCATTGCTCTCTTTTTATAGGGCTAAAGGGGGAGGGGGTTGGTGCACCAACCCCCTTGGGTTGGTGCACCAACCCACCACCAACACCCTTTGGGTTGGTGCACCAAACCAAGGGCAGCCCACATGTGAATTATTAAGCTAACAACCACAGATCTCCACCTTGGCGAGATATTAGGTCTATGTCACACAATCGACCGTCAACGCTCTTCCTCGGTGAGAATCATCTCGTGTTTCCGTCATCTTGCCTCGAAAGGCTTCGCAGAGCCTCATTGCCCTAGAAGGGGCCACTAAAGTCATCTCATATCGTCAACATACAAGTCCGAGCCAGACTTGAACTTGATTCCAATATCGACTCTCATAAGCGCGTCTGTCGAACAATCAGTAGTGCCAAGTAGCTCCACCCGATCCTTGGCTTCATCAGTCGTCGTTGATTCTATCTCATCACATCAATCTTTTCTTCGTCCACATAGGTTACCATTGTTCTCCACCTTACCGAATAAGGTCAGAGACTCATCACACCTGACAAAGAAAGCAAACGAGACCCATCTTACAGGTTGGCATCTCTCATACCTTGGTCTCCAAACTTTGATAGAATCCATCCGCTGTGCAAGTTGTGGGTATAAGGTATCTCCACCATACTGGCTTGAACCATCACCTCTATTAGCACCACATCTCCTAAGATCATCCAATGACGTCGTCTTTGGTGCGTGCGAGCTTGAGTCGGTAGCTCGCTCATCTGGAACTCTCGTCATCTTCATCAACACCGTACCATCCAAGTAATAAAGGTTACCTTCACGCTTCCCCTTCATCAGGATCATTGCTCCTCGTGTTACCTTCAAAGCGCCATCTTCCATCGTCACTTTGCAACCATTGGCTTCAAGTGAACCAAGCGATATCAAATTGTACTTCACGTCGGGCACATAATGGACATCGCATATGTCTCGTGTGACACCATCACTCATCTTTATGCGGACCGTGCCAACGCCCGCCGTCGTGCATGCTCCATCGTCTTCAAGAAGGACTTTATGCTTACAACCTTCATGAAAAGTAGTAAAGTACTCTCTGTGGGGTGTCATATGGAACGAGCAACCCGAGTCGAACACCCATCCCCCTTCATCACCCCCCTCCGTCGCACCAACTAGGACCCACTCATCCACTTCATCGCTTTTGACGATGTTGGCGGTAGCATCCTTCTTCTTATTGGCCTTTGGACACTCCCTCGCCCAATGTCATCTTTCCTTGCAAAATGCACATTGATCCATCTCGATGTCTGTGCGCGGAGCTCTACTATTTTCTATTGTCTCGGATCTTTGGTTCCCTTTGCGGCCTCCACTCCTTTCATTGCTTCGACCTCTAACCACAGTAAGCGCTTCGGATCTTTGGCCCCTCATCTTCTCATCATCATTCTTTCTAAATTCATTGCTAGTAAGAGCATTAGAAATTTCATTGAAGGTGATAGATTCTTTACCATAGGTTAAGATCGAAACGATGTGCTCATAGTCTTCATGCAATGAGTTAAGGAGAATCATCGCCTTGTCCTCATCTTCCACCTCGACGTCGATGTTCCTCAAATCTGTGAGGAGTTTGTTGTAGTAGTCAAGGTGTTTTTCAACTGAAACTCCTTCCTCCATCTTGAGGCCAAAAAGCTTCTTCTTTAGGTGTAGGCGATTCTGAATGTTCTTCTTCATGTACTTCTCACCAAGCGCATCCCATAACGCTTTCACGTTCGTCTCCTCCATGAAAGGGTATTTCTTCTCCGTTGTCAAGTAGAGCCGGATCGTGCCGCAAGCAGTCCGGTTCATCATCTTCCAGTCCGCATCCGACGTGTAAGGACCCTGTCTATGGGGACAACACTAGAAGCGGGGTTGAATAGTGTTTATGCAAATTTAAAAGGAATTTACGCCAAATAAAATGCAATCCAACAAATAGTGCGGAATAGAAAAACAACCCAAAATGAAACACACACAAACGCAGAGATGTTTCAAGGGTTCAGATTACCCAAGTCAACTCCCGACTTGTTCCCGGTAATACTACGTCCCTACCACCCGGATACCACCGAATACTCAAGTTAGAACCTTAACTTGAGGTTTCCTTAAAACCCACTTGTAGCAACCCTACAAGTGCAATCGAATACAATCGATGTCCTTGACTCCCACAACTTGGGAGCAAGCAAACCACTCTCACAACCGAGAGCAAATCTCAAATAACGAAAGTTATGAAATAATGAAAACAACACTTACAATCACCTATGCCTTAAAGTAGAACTTGAAGGTGGAGTGTGATGTGTGTTGAAGAACTCTCTTGGAAGAGAGGAGAAGCCCTTTCTCTTGACTGCACCAAATGCCTAGATGGTCACTCTTTGGTTCTAGGTCGGAGAGCAAGAGAACAAGATTTGAAAATACTTAGGGCTTTGGATTTGAGAGCTTTGATCTTTGGAAATAAAAGCTTGAGAGATTTTGCAATAAATGAGTAACCTTCCAATGGAACAGTAGAAGCTCTACTTTTAGCTTTCTCAAATCCACAAAACAGTTTAGGCAAAAACCCAATTGGAATCCGTGAGAAAAATCTCAACGGATAGAATCTGAACTCGCGACAGTCGACTGTTGCACAGTCAGCAATGGTAGGTGAGAATTTATAACGGTAACTTACTACGTGGACAGTCGACTGATGAAGCAAAGACAGTCGACTGTTAAACCAACATGCGACTGTAATTCCTTCTATAGGCGACTGGACGAGAGAAGGGTAAGTTGGGATAATACTGGAAATCTCACAAGTAACAGGACAGACGACTGATGCAAGGAAGACAGGCGACTGTTAATCAGAACAGGCGACTGTAGATCCTTAAACAGACGACTGTCAAAAGCCTGAGAAATTTCCAGAGAGCTAAGTCGAAGAAATGACTCACAGACAGGCGCCTGTTGCAGCATAGACAGTCGACTGATCCAAGAGACAGTCGACTGTATATACAACATTAGTCGACTGGCCGTAAAAGTCAGATCAAACAGAGTTTGGGCAAGGATAAACAGGCGACTGATTTACAAAGCACAGTCGACTGTCACTTGGACAAGCGCCTGTGAATCGTTCATCAGTAGCATGTGCGAAATAATCAGAGAAGACCCAAAACTATATTGTAATAGTCTGTGCATAACAGGCGACTGTAGAACAAAACACAGTCGACTGTAAACTGTTCAGCAGTCGGCTGTTATAAACAATCCTAGCACAATCAATAGAGGAATGAATTGGAGTCAAAGGACAATAGATCTAATGAAGTCCTATGACAGAATGTAGATGTGTGTGAGTGCTCCATCAAAGTTCTACTTCTAAGCTACATACTATAAGAGATAAAAGAAAAATTACATTGACGAATAATCTCTTCTTTCCATCGTATGAGCTTGAAGTCTTCACGGAGCTTGAAGTCTTCACGGAGCTTCAATCATCATCTATGATCATCCAATTCATGTCATTTGCCTTCAATGTAGTTTGTGAGTCATCCATTGCTAGTAGATCTTCATAATTAACTTAGGCAATGGATTAACTGCAAAATAGGGGATTAGTCACAAGTATTTATGTTTGCTCATCATTAACATCAAGTAGGGAGAAGTCCAATACTCAACATTCTCTCCCTTTTTGATGATGACAAACAAACATAAACAAAAAGATAAATAATTGTGCGCAATGAAAACTTACTCCCCCTTACATAGATGCCAATCAAGTTAGTCAACAAATATTTGGGCATCTACATATCAATTGAATCAAATGAGTAAGAAATGCATGAATATAGATTAAAAAAATCTAGGAATTAAAATCCCTATTCATTGTAATCTTACTCCCCCTGAATCTAAGGCAACGTAAATCTTAGATTCAAGTGTTAGAACATACTTAGCACATCCATTATGAATCTTGCATGTTTATTTCTCTTCCCCTATGGCATTATCCAAAAAGGTGGGAGCAAATAACAACAATAATAGTGCTAAATACGAACTAACAACAATCAAGGAGTATAAAGATATATCGAATCAAAAACTCATAAAATCACATCATATACACATGTGAGTAATGGAATTGAAGTCCAATATCAACATTAGATATACGTACAAAAATAGTTTCAAAAGAGATTTCACAAATGCATCATACTAGAGATAGCATGGAAAATCGAATATCAAATTCATATATTGTCTCAAAAGAACAGCAGAGAGAGTATAGCATACATGGAGACAACATATCATACAGCACACAGATAAGATAAGCAGTATACCATAGTGTGTCATAGGATAAACATCAACATCATATATAGATATATAAAAGATGAGTACATCAACGGATGGACATCTACATGTCCATCACAAAAAGATACATCATGATCAAGACAAAAAATACATCATCATGACGACAGCGAAGTACAACACCACACAACATATAGAGATACACACATCATACTTCATATATAACAAAATCAGCAGATGAATCACTCAACCCAAACAAAAACAGACCACACAAAACACAATCTTGGTCTTCAGGTGAGTGAACAAAAACAGCTGCAGCAGCCTCAGTCAATATGAATGACGGAGGGGTCCGACGGGCGACCAGAAGATCGGAACAAGAGCCGAGCAGAGCGACGTGTAGGAAAAGCTGGAGTCTTCCTCTTAGAAGACGAAGCACGAACAACAGATGATTCAGCAGGAACATGAAGTGGAGTCTGGGCACCGGAGGTCTGAACCACATAGGGTTTAGGCGTGAAGCCAGGAGGAGGAGAAACACAAGCATGAGAAGTGTCCTCAGATGAAGCAAACAGAGCCTGAAGCTCGGTAGGAATGGGAAAGCCATGATGCTTAAAAGAGTTTAACTGAAGTTTAAGCAAAAACGAGAGCTTCTCATCCAGAGATACGGAAAGAATTTCAAGAGCAGAGACTCGAGCATCCAGCTGACGAAGAAGAAACTCCCTGTGAGATACGAAAAGAGGGGACCTAGGAGGATGCTCAGCTGACTGAGAAGTGTGTTCAGCAGCATGCTCAGAGGGGATGGGGTCACCGACAGAGATATGAAGAGGTTCTCCAGAAGATGGAGGCGAGGAGGGAGTCGGATCAGGCTTTGGTGATAGTACTTGCTCATCAAGGAAGTCGAGAGAGACTTTAGGAAAGAAATGATCGAAAAGAGCCATGAGCTTACTTGACTGATCGAAAGCTAGGTCAAGCAGTCGAGAGGACGAATCTGAAGAGAAACTGATCAAATCACAAGCAGATTACGAGGAGCCACGTGAAAAAGGAGGTAGAGTTCCCACGAAGAAGATTCGAGCGAGAATCTATAGAGAATTGAGTGAAAATCGAGCGGAATACGAAACGGTCGAATCAGATGAGAGAGAGTCGACGTGGGGAAATGATTGGGCTTTCTCGAATATAAAAGTTGGGGAATGAATCTAGGCCGTTGGATCAATGAATCGACGGCTCGGATCAAATCACTTGAATCGTCACAACAGAAGACAGTCGACTGATGAACAAATGTCAGTCGACTGGATGAAGTGATAACAATAAAGCTCAGAAAGATGGGCAGTCGACTGGCAAGTAACATGCAGTTGCCTGTCCATTGGACAATCGACTGTAAGTTACGCATCAGTCGACTGGCCGAGAAACCATACAGTTCATCAAAAAGACAGAGAGCACTGTAAAAATTCGACAGAGAGAACAGTCGCCTGATGACTAAAATGCAGTCGCCTGTTAAAATAACAGTCGAATGTAAAACAGTCATCAGTCGGCTGTGCGAAAGATACCAATTCTCAGACTGAGGAGATAGAGTAGGGCAGTCGACTGTCGAAGGAAAGACGGTCGTCTGTCCTGGTCAAAAATGCACAATGAGATAGAATTCCAGAGTATAAGAACACTCACCCTAGGACCTATACTCTAATCACAAATACAACGTAAAAACAGTATAAAAACAATAACTCCATTGAAACACAAATCACTACCATCAATATCAAAAACTCATGAAATCAATTAAATCATAATTGCCTTTCTTAACATATAAATATAATAAAGCATATGAAGATAGGCAATAAAATGATATGAGCTCAAAAAGAGTTATAACATGAAAGATTGAGCTTCTAGATTTCAGATTCACCCATAATTCCTAATTCTCCACGCAACCTCACAATTGAATCTTCTTTAAGAGTTTTAGTGAAGATATCAGCAATTTGTTTTTGGGTTTCAATGTACTCTAAGATGATGTCCTTCTTAGCTACATGATTATTTATAAAATGGTGTCTCACGTCTATGTGTTTGGTACGAGAGTGGTGTACCGGATTCTTGGAAAGATAAATAGCACTTTGATTATCAACCATGATAGGGCAAGTATCACAATTGACACCATAGTCACTAAGAGTGTGTCTCATCCAAAGAACTTGTGCACATGCAAGACCCGCTGCAATATATTCTACTTCAGTCGTGGACAATGACACAGAATTCCATTTCTTAGAAAACCAAAAAACTAAGGAATTTCCTAAGAAATGGCAAGTGCCACTAGTACTTTTCCTGTCGGACTTGCATCCGGCAAAGTCGTCTTCACTATATGAGATTAACTCATATGTGCTAGATTTAGGGTAAAGTAACCTATAGTCTAGAGATTGATTGAGATAACGAAATATTCGTTTAACCGCAATCAAGTGTGACTACTTAGGTCTTGCTTGATATCTAGCACAAAGGCATACAGAAAATATGATATCGGGCCTACTAGCGGTTAAGTAAAGTAAGCTACCGATCATACCTCGATATAGACGAACGTCTACATCTTTTCCGCTTTCATCCTTGTGTAGATGAGTAGTAGTACTCATGGGAGTCCTTTTGCTTGAAGACGATTCATCCCGAATCACTTAATAAGCTTCCCGGTGTACTTTGTCTGATGTATGAATGTGCCATTCTCCATTTGTCGAATTTGCAATCCAAGGAAGTAGGTGGGCTCTCCCATGTGGCTCATCTCAAACTCATCCTTCATAGACTTGAAAAATTCTTGACAAAGATTAACGTTAGTAGAAACGAAAATAATATCGTCTACATAAACTTGAATCAGAAGAATGCCATTTTCATAATCTTTAATGAAGAGTGTAGAATCAACTTCTCCCATTTAAAAACCTAAATTCAAAAGAAAGGTCTTAAGTCGATCATACCAAGCTCTAGGAGCTTGTCTCAACCCATACAACGCTTTCTTAAGTTAGAAAATATGGTTTGGAAATTTTTCATGAACAAAACCGGGAGGTTGTGAAACATAAACTTCTTCATTGACAACCCCATTTAAAAGTGCACTTTTAACATCCATTTGAAATAGTTTAAAATTCTTATGGGATGCAAAAGATAAAAGCAACCTAATAGCTTCTAATCTAGCTACGGGCAAAAGATTTTTCGAAATCAATACCTTCCTCTTGCCGGTAGCCTTGATCTACTAACCTTGCTTTGTTCCGTGTGATTACCTCGTTTTCATCCGTCTTGTTCTTGAAGATCCATTTGGTCCTAATGACTTGGTGACCACTTGGAAGAGGTACGAGTTCCCAAACTTCGTTTCTCTCGAATTGCATTAGTTCTTCTTCCATTGCCACTATCAAGAGCTATCCTCACAAGCTTCTTGGATGTTATTTGGCTCAATGGTAGAGACAAATGCGCAATGAGAGAATTTTTCAATTCTCGATCTCGTTCGAACACCCACACCAATATCTCCAATAATTTGGTTATGGGGATGGTTACGAACGATCAGATAAGCTTTGGGTATACCTGTATCACTAGGAACAACTTCAACAACTTCGTTAGAAGTGTTAGTCTCAACAATAGAATCATTTATCTTAACATTATTAAGAGAATCACAAAGAATATCTACATTATCATCATCAACATAAGGAAAATCAAAATCTTCATAAAAGGATACGTGAAGAGATTCCTCGATCGTTGAAGAAGTTTTGTTGTATATCCGGTAGGCTTTGCTACGTGTGGAATATCCAACAAAGATTCCTTCATCGGATCTTGGCTCAAATTTGTCTAAGTTACCAAATGTGTTCTTTATAAAACATTTTGAACCAAAAACACGAAAATATTTTACTTGAGGCTTTTTATCATAAAACAACTCAAAACAAGTTTTGTTTGTTCGGGGTCTTACTAGGATCCTATTGAGAACATAACATGCCGTGTGCACCGCCTCTGCCCAAAATTGTAGTCCTAAATGACTATCATGGAGCATAGTGCGAGCACACTCAATAAGAGTCCTATTCTTTCTTTCTACAACACCATTTTGTGGTGGTGCACGAGGAAAGGAAAAATTATGAGTTATTCCGGAGTCATCACAAAACTTAGTAAAAGACTCATTCTCAAATTCTCCTCCATGATCACTACAAATAGTGATAATGGTGGATCCTAACAGATTCTGAATCTTCTTTGCAAATTTGGTAAACTTTTCATGAGCTTCATTCTTATTAGGTAAGAATGAAACCCTAGTAAATCTAGAAAAGTCGTCGACAACAACTAATCCATAATGAGCATTACCTAAAGAAGCGGTTCTAGTTGGCCCAAATAAGTCTAGATGAAGAAGTTTTCGGGGCCTCTTAGAAGTAATCCATTCTTTAAGCTTAAATGAAGATTTACTTAGTTTATCTCTTTGACATGAATCACAAAAGTTTTTCTTATTAAAAGCAATCTTAGGAAAACCTTTGACTAGATCATGCTTAGTTAACTTATATAAGTGCTTGAAGTGAACATGACCAAAACGGCGATGCCATAATAGTTGTTCACTTGTGTTAGCAACTAAGCAATGTTCTACGGTTTTAGGCAAGCTCAAATAATAAATATTTTTACGCCTAATACCGGAAAATAAAATATTTGAATCACAATCAACAATAGTACACAATTCTTCTCCAAAGTTAACCTTGTAACCTTTGTCACAAAGTTGACTAATGGAAATTAGATTGTGACACAAACCACTAACTAGAAAGACATTAGTAATTAAGGGTTTTGAAGGATTACCAACGATACCTACTTCAATGATGGTTCACTTTTGATTACCTCCAAAAGTGACCGTTGCACCATCCTTGATGCTAATCACTTCGGAGAGCAACGATGGATCTCCCGTCATGTGTTTGGAGCAACCGCTATCAAGAATCCATCCTTTCCCTCTAGAGCTAATAAAACATTTATTGCTCTTCTTCTTTCTCTTGGGTGCCTATATAATTACCATAAGCTTATGGTACCCAATGTTTGTTGGGTCCAAGGGGATTAGCCCTTTGGAAGCCAAGTCCAAGTAGACTTCCGCTTCCCAACATAATTACTATTTCTAATCACATCATGAAAATAGGAATCAACATAAGCATTCCTATCATTTAGACTAGTGTTCTTAGGACCCCAAATAGTGTAAGTCTTGGGAGTCCTATTCCTAGTTGCATGCATATGTGTTGGATTTCTATGTGGTGCATGCTTCTTAGGAATATGATTTCTAGCATAGAGATGTGGTGGATGATATGCATTGTATATTCTAGGATGATATGTATGCTTGGGAACATGCATATTATATAAAGCATATGGATCATGCATGACATGTGGAGGATGAGCATACATGAAAGAATGATGCGTATGAGCATACGGGTGTATATGAGCACGTACATGAGTATTTCTCATATGTTGTTGTGTACGTGTCCGTGGGTGTGGAGTATAGAATGTGTCGTGATTATCCACTTGTGAAGTAGGATGTTTCCTACGTCGATGAGTGTTAGTGTACATATAAGCATGGCCTTGCTTTTGGTTTCCACCCTTAGTGGGTTTCTTGCCAAAAGGAAGAGAAGGTGAAGTGGTGATATTCTTGGTAGGATTGCTACCTATAGTGTCTTTGACACCACTTGTGGATGCACCGGAGGAAGGCCTCACAAAATCTATAGTGACACCACTATAGGAGGTGCGAGCATTGGATGCATTCGCTTTTACAAATCCAAGGCCAACACGATGTGTGGCCGGAAATTGGTTTGCAAGCAAATCATCCAATTGTCCTTTTCCCTTATTGAATCTCACAATACGGGAGGACATGAGCTCATATTTCTCCTTTAAAGAAGAAATGTTGGTATCCAAGGTGGACACCCGTGCTTTGAGCTCGTGCACTTGGGTTTTAAGAGAATCATTCTCTAAACCCAATTGTGTGTGTCGTGTAACTAGATCACTGTTATCCTTAGGATGTGTTTGATCTAGTTGAGATTTGAGGGAATTCACCTCATCTCTCAATGTGACATTTGGAGAAGCTAAGTTTGCTTTCTCAAGAGTTAGAGTATCAACAATGGTGTCATTGTTGATAATGCATGGAATGGATGACTTGCTAATATTTTATTTCTTTAAGCTAGTGTATCTAAGCATTAAAGATTGGTATTTAGCAAATAGTTCTTCATTAGCAATACAAAGTTCATCCATTGTTACCTCGGTGTCGTCCATGTCGGAATCACTCTCATCGGAGAGTGGGTCTTCTAGTGCCATGAAACACATGTGGGCGCTCTCACCCTTTTCATCATCGGAATCACTCGATGATTCATCACTTGAGTCGTTGAATGTACCTACGAGTCCTTTCTTCTTGTCACTCTTGTTCTTATCGGACTTGTGGTACTTCGGTGTCTTCCACTTCTCTTTGTTCTTTAGCATTGGGCAATCCCTCTTGATGTGCCCTGGCTTATTACATTTATAGCAAAGAGAGGAAGTAGCATTAGTAGACTCAAAACGTTTGTTTGAGGGAAATTTACATTTGCGGAAGAAGCGTTGGAACTTCTTCACCATTTGGGCCATTTCACCCAAATCCATCTCGTTCTCGGATTCATCACTTTCGGAGGATGATGAATTGGCGTTGAATGCCAAAGCTTTCTTCTTAGCCTCCGAAGGATTCATCATGGCTCGAATCTTCAATCGGTTCTCCCGTCTTACTTCGTAAGACATAAGAGTCCCGATGAGATTCACCACGGTGTAGTTCTTCAAGTCATTGACCTCCTCGATGGCGATCGCTCTTCTTTCCTATTTGGAGGTCATTCCCATGATGATCTTCCTTACCTTATCTGGTTCGGAATATATTTTGCCAAGGGCTTCCAATTCATTGATAATGTCGGTAAAACGTCCGTACATCGATGCAATGCTCTCATTGTCCTGCATATGAAATAAATCGAAGTTTTGCACGACAACATATAAATTTGAAAGTTTTACTTTATTCGTTCCCTCGTGGGTAACGATGAGATGGTTCCAAATTTGATATGCACTCTTATATGTGCATATCTTGTTGAACTCATTTGGGTCCAACGCACAATGAAGAGCGTTCATTGCCTTAGTGTTGTTGACCTCGGCGGGTTTCTCGGAAGACGTCCATTTGTCGAAATCTACTTCGGTGGGCTCGACGTATTCCTTATGAAGGGTTCTCCAAAGCGAAGCACTCCTAAGGAATGTCTCCATCCTGCATTTCCAATAGCTAAAATTTGTACCATTGAAACGCGGAGGGCGCACAGTAGATTGACCTTCAAAAAGTGTGGACGCTCCATCACGATCGTGATTGTTGTATGAAGGCGACGGTGGAACGTTGTTGTTGTTGGATGCCATAGATGTAACCTTGCGCTCCGATACCAATTGTAAGGACCCTGTTTATGGGGAAAACACTAGAAGGGGGTTGAATTGTGTTTATGCAAATTTAAAAGGAATTTACGCCAAATAAAATGCAATCCAACAAATAGTGCGGAATAGAAAAACAACCCAAAATGAAACACACGCAAACGCAGAGATGTTTCAAGTGTTCGGATTACCCAAGTCAACTCCCGACTTGTTCCCGGTAATCCTACGTCCCTACTACCTGGATTCCACCGGATACTCAAGTTAGAACCCTAACTTGAGGTTTCCTTAAAACCCAATTGTAGCAACCCTACAAGTGCAATCGAATACAATCGATGTCCTTGACTCCCACAACTTGGGAGCAAGCAAACCACTCTCACAACCGAGAGCAAATCTCAAATATCGAAAGTTATGAAATAATGAAAACAACACTTACAATCACCTATGCCTTAAAGTAGAACTTGAAGGTGGAGTGTGATGTGTGTTGAAGAACTCTCTTGGAAGAGAGGAGAAGCCCTTTCTCTTGACTGCACCAAATGCCTAGATGATCACTCTTTCGTTCTAGGTGAGAGAGCAAGAGAACACGATTTGGAAATACTTTGGGCTTTGGATTTGAGAGCTTTGATCTTTGGAAATGAAAGCTTGAGAGATTTTGCAATAAATGAGTAACCTTCCAATGGAACAGTAGAAGCTCTACTTATAGCTTTCTCAAATCCACAAAACAGTTTAGGCAAAAACCCAATTGGAATCAGTGAGAAAAATCTCAACGGATAGAATCTGAACTCGCGACAGTCGACTGTTGAACAATCCACAGTCGACTGTTGCACAGTCAGCAATGGTAGGTGAGAATTCATAACGGTAACTTACCACGTGGACAGTCGACTGATGAAGCAAAGACAGTCGACTGTTAAACCAACAGGCGACTGTAATTCCTTCTATAGGCGACTGGCCGAGAGAAGGGTAAGTTGGGATAATACTGGAAATCTCACAAGTAACAGGACAGACGACTGATGCAAGGAAGACAGTCGACTGTTAATCAGAATAGGCGACTGTAGATCCTTAAACAGACGACTGTCAAAAGCCTGAGAAATTTCCAGAGAGCTGAGTCAAAGAAATGACTTACAGACAGGCGCCTGTTGCAGCATAGACAGTCGACTGATCCAAGAGACAGTCGACTGTATATACATCATTAGTCGACTGGCCGTAAAAGTCAGATCAAACAGAGTTTGGGCAAGGATAGACAGGCGACTGATTTACAAAGCACAGTCGACTGTCACTTGGACATGCGCCTGTGAATCGTTCATCAGTAGCCTGTGCAAAATAATCAGAGAAGGCCCAAAACTATATTGTAATAGTCTGTGCATAATAGGCGACTGTAGAACAAAATACAGTCGACTGTTTTTGAGACAGACGACTGTAAACTGTTCAACAGTCGGCTGTTATAAACAATCCTAGCACAATCAATAGAGAAATGAATTGGAGTCAAAGGACAATGATCTAATGAAGTCCTATGACAGAATGTAGATGTGTGTGAGTGCTCCATCAAAGTTCTACCTCTAAGCCACATACTAGAAGAGATAAAAGAAAAATTACATTGACGAATAATCTCTTCTTTCCATCGTATGAGCTTGAAGTCTTCACGGAGCTTCAATCATTATCTACGATCATCCAATTCATGTCATTTGCCTTCAATGTAGTTTGTGAGTCATCCATTGCTAGTAGATCTTCATAATTAGCTTAGGCAATGGATTAACTGCAAAATAGGGGATTAGTCACAAGTATTTATGTTTGCTCATCATTAACACCAAGTAGGGAGAAGTCCAATACTCAACACGACGTCGTAGTCGGCCTCTCTCTAGTACTTGATCTTGACCAAGTTGGTTCAAGATGTCAAGTACTTCGCATCTCCACATGTCGAAGTTGATACGTCCATCGAACTTCTCAATTTCGAACTTCGTACTGGATACGATAGTTCGCGTTGTTGAAGATTGCGCCATTGGAGTAGAAGGATTGTCGTCGCCACTTTTGCTCATCTTCTTCGTCTAAATCTTCGTCGCCAAAGCTCTGATACCAATTGTTGTGCGCCGAGCGGAAGCAATCAGATCACCGAAGTATCTAGTACGAAGAACAAATAGAGAGAGCATACAAAAGATTTAGGTCGTCTTAACGACCAAGGAAACACTTCTATAATTTCAATTAGGAGATATAAAAGACACTCAACTACTCCTAAGAAATACTCACAAATGGCTCTTTAAAAAATGGCTCACAATGATCCTATGGAACTTCCAATAGGACCGACCTCATACAACTTTTTCCAATGCTTCAATAGAAGCTCAATTGGTTTCTTAATTTTCGATGCTAACAATCAAAGCCATTGCTCTCTTTTTATAGGGCTAAAGGGGGAGGGGGTTGGTGCACAAACCGCCCTTGGGGTGGTGCACCAACCCACCACCAACCCAAGGGCAGCCCACATGTGAATTATTAAGCCAACAACCACAGATTTCTCATTAAATTACTCTTCAGATCCAACATGGAGTCTCAGTAGAATCTGTACTATATATTATTTTTATTTCCATAACACTTGCCTCCTGCGATGTTGTTGCCCTTTCATGTTACTATCTCCAATAACTGGCTATATTATCTGATATTAAAGATGAAAGCTTTTCCTCCAGCCGGTAGTCCGTCCTTTATTATCCATATATATTTTGTATAATTCTCCTTGTTCTGCAGTTTCATGTGAGCTAAGCCTCAACATCCACTCACATGCTGTTGTTTCCAGATGTGCGCATGTCAAGGTTTTGAACCAAATGATTGGTGGACCAATATTTGACGACAATTTCATCATAGAATCGAGGCAAAGTATTTAATCATTGGACGTAATGAACATCACCAAACCATATCTCTTTATAATCACTAACTCAGTTTTTATCTATTTTAGACCTCGAACCCTTTCTGGTTAAGGGGAGTGTATCCACGAATGTCATTTTGATGCGATCCGGATATGCTTTTAGAGATACAAATAGGATTTTTAGTGGAAAGATGAGATTTTAGGGCAAAGATGTTATTTTAAGGGCTAGATTTGGGAAGGAGGAGATATTTTTATTGATGAAATAAATAGGATACAAGATAGTTGGCCTCAATTCGAGAGGATGACTGATCTCCTAATTTTTGATTCGAGAGAAAAGCCAAACTCTCATAAGATCTAATCTAACCTAAGGGATCTATCCTTATTCTCGATCAATACTTCTCAAAACTCCACATACCACACTTCTAATCTCATCCCCCTTTGTTTATGGCAAAACTCCTAATGAGCCATCAACTCTAAATTACCAAAATATCATTGACATAGTGTTTTCAGCCCAAAATTAAAGTCCAAAATTACAGATATGTCCATTGACCCTCAAAATTACAGTTTTGACACTGGTGCCCAGAAATTACAGATTTATCATTGATAGGACATAAATCCTAATCATAACATTACTCCATTCTAAAAAAATCACATTGTCCTCAAGGTGGTGCATAAAGGCAGTTGGCCACGCTACGGAGTGAGGGTGTTCGTCTTCACCTGGATAAAGCTCGGAATGTCTCCCTCGTCATTGTCGTTGCTTCTGGAAGGGTGATGGCCTTCTCGTTGGCATCATTGGCTCCATCAAAGCCTTGTGGGTCTTTTCCGTAATCGTAGGGCCACCCAAAGTCTTCATCTCCCACCGCGTAACACGGAAGGAAACTACGGTAATCGCCAAGCCAGCTTGAAGGTTCGTCACGCCTGAAACCTAGTCTTCGAGACCTGGAAGGACATTCATTTGCAAACCAGGACCTGCAGGCCCCATGTAAGAATGTCCGGGGGTCGCCAGGCCTCCCCTGGGGTTGTGGGCCCATCGGAGGCCCACCCTCTTATTGCGCTGGCCCGGGCGGCCCGCCAGGAGGCCACTCGGGCCGCCTTGGGTTGAGCAGCCAGCTAAGAAGCTGGAGGCCTCCTGGTGGCCCACCCCATGGGTCTCCAATCTCCTTGAGGGCCACCTTAGCTTCCCCCCTTGACCGTTTGCCTCGATCGCTTTTCTACTTGATTTTAGAGGAGGATTTGAATCCCACGGGCACGATCTGCCATCGGTTTGAAGCGATCCACCATTGATTTGTTGAGGTTCATCATCAAAGGTGGCATCTGTCTCCTTTTCCTTGGCTAAAGGTGTCATCTTTAGCCCTAGATCTGTGTCGTTGCTTCGTAGCCCCATCTCAAGGGAGAAGCGACGAATCCTCTCCAATATATGCTTCATCATGGATTCCAGTGACAGATACATTTCCTCTATCCAATCCACCCATTCCATCCACGTTCGATGTTACTCTCCCAAGCGTCAATTTTTCTTGTTGCCATCAGGCTCGAATGCGTGGATACCAATATGATGCGAACCGGATCTAATTTTCGGGTTAAAATAGGATTTTTGGTGAAAAATTTGAATTTTTATGGCAAAGGTGAGATTTTTAGGGGTAAAAGAATGGATTTAGGGGAAATGAGATATTTTATTGATGAAATAAAGAGGATACAAGGATTGTTGGTTTCAATTCGAGAGGAGGACCACTCTCCCAGCTTTTGATTCGAGAGAAAAGCCAACCTCTCCCGAGATCTAAACTGATCTAAGGGATCTATCCATATTCTCGATCAATTCTTCTCAAAATTTCACAGACCCCACTTTTAATTTCCTCCCCTTTATTTATGGCAAAACTCCTAATGAGCCGTCACTACTAAATTACCAAAATACCACTGACCTAGTGTTTGCAACCTAAAATTACAGGTTTGCCGGACCTTCAAAATTATAGTTTTTCCCTTGGTGCCCAGAAATTACATATTCGCCACTATAGGCCAATGCCATAAACCCTAATCCTAACACATTGGTAAGCGGACCAAACATCTGCTTTTGCCCCTGCATTCTACATGTGTAATCTCATTGTTGCTCTTCCCTATGATCATGCTCTTTACATGTAACGGCGAACCATATGGCACTTGGGAAACCACGCCTAACAAAGACGTAAGCTTCTAACTGTACTTTTGAATGGTTGATGGCTGTCTTCTCTTTTCTTTATCATTGAACAAATTGTGGCAGTACTGGGCAATTGTATCCTTCCTCTATTATGCATATACCTTTAATTTTAGTTATTCTTTTCATATAGTAATTGTCCACATGCATATTCATTTACTGTTTCTGGAGGAGCCAATGTGATTGAGGAGTTCAGGATTTGAACCTAGATGACATGCTCGTCTCTATCATAGAATTTATTAGATTAAAGGCTTAAAGTGCCGTCTCAGACATTTAATAATTTAACATTACATGTATCAGTATCATATTCTCATCTTCATTTCTCTGATCATAATCACAATCATATTGTCTATATTGTCTATTTTACACTTCAACCACTGTTTGGCGAAGGGTAGTGTATCTCCATCTCGCCTTTTCAATAAAATCCGCGTCCAAGAATTTGGCAATGAACGACCAGAGTCTATAAACATCCTCAAAATTGTTCAAGAAACTGATTGACACATTAACCACAGTAATTCCCAAATCAGCATTCTCTTCTTTTCTGTCATCTAAAACTGTTTTGTTATGGAGTCTTTTTCCCAAGATTATGCTCTTATCTTCCTCGTATGTTACAGAGAAGCAGATGTTTTTAATGAAACCACAGCTTAGGGAGATGTTGCTTCTATCAGCAAGCTTTTGTACAAGTGCAGGCTCAATCTTCTCTCCTCTCCAATCAAACAAATTCATTGCCAGTGCAGACCCTCTGATTAGTTTTAGCTGTGACCCATATAATCTGACCAGAGGTATTCCATCTTCTGTGCGGGGATGTTTCAGCTTCATCAGTGCATTCACCAGCCAATTGCCCAGGCAACTCACCCTTCTACTTGTTAGAAGAAGGCCGGCAGTATCTGCATGATCCAAATATCTGCATTCGATCCCCAAAGCATTCTTAGATTTCTGTGATTTCATGTTCCTGGATGATTCACCCATTGCTGCTTTCTCACCATGCATCAAGTCATATAATTCTTGTATTTCTCCCTCCTCTAGTTTCAAAGTTGGAGGACTTCGAGCTGATCTTGGATCGGAGAATGGGCTTATGACCTCAATATTTGAAGCTAGACTCTCGATGGTTTGCACGAAAATGTCGCCTGGTAGGTTAGACGGCCTAAATGGGGGGATAATGCTAATTATCCCCACACTATTATCTGCTGTTGGCATCTCCAAAATTGCTCTGCTGGATCTTTTGATGAATAGTCCTGCAAATCCTGATGGATCTTCTCCATAAATCTTGAAGAACGAGCACACGATAAAGTCTGGCCTGATTAAAGAGAGTCCTAATGAATCCATTTCCTTTGGCCCTAGGGAGCATGCATCAAGAACTACATGCCAGCCATACTCCTGAGCCAGACTCATCCATTGGTAAGGATACATTGTCCCTGTCATCTGAGACTGAGGTGGAAACACAAACAATCCTATCTTTTTATTCTTCTTTTTCACCATCTTCTCTAACTTTTCAGAGTTGATCTTCATGCTTGGCCAACGAAATTCTGCGGTTACGGCTCTTGCTCCTCTCTTCTTTGCACTCTCCACCATCGATCCCACTGCATCGCTTTCATGGTCATAGACGGTGATGAGCCTTCTGTTGGCATGAAAAGGATACGACTCGGCCAGTGTTTTGAAAGCCGAAGTCTTGTTGGCTGTGCAGACCATGGTGTATTCTTCATCTGATATTTTGAGGAAAGACATTATTCTTCTCTTGATAGCTGACTCCAGGGCTGTTTCTGGGTTCCCGTGCTGCAGTTGGGACCTCAGATTTGCCGTCATGTAGGAGATGTTGAAGAAAGGGGGCGTTGAATGAGAAAACTGAACTGGGGAGCTCAACTGTGCATGGGAGAAGAGGCCTAACCCGATGTAGTCGAAGCAGATATGGTTGAAGAGGTGGCGGTACTCACGGTCTCTGATGTGGTCGGCTAATTCGGTGGTGGCGTACTGGGGATTTGCTTCGATGAAGTTGGAGAGGGCATGGATTAAGGTGGGAAGGGATTCATGGTTGGTGAAGTGGCCTTCTGGTAGGAGAGAAGTTGCGCTGCTTGCTTCGTGATTTGGCTCAGGGATACCATACTGAGCAGAAAGGTTGGACCAGCAGCTGTTGATGCATGCACCGGAGGTTCCTCGGCAAACTGGCGACATGCTAAATCCAACTTTCTTCTTCCTTTGTGTTATGGTTGATCTTGCTTGGCCTTCTCTTATGGTGGTGACAATTTTCAAATACAAGGTCGTGTGTTGATCAAGTCGGCAGAGCGGGTGTATTCACTCGAGTAGGTGAGACTCTGAATTCTTCTTGCTTTCTTGGTTTACATGATCAGGCACTTAAAATATTTGACTGGTCGATAACAAGAATAGTTTGTGATGATGATGCTTTGAAATGTCCGATTAAAAACATGGGTTATTAATGCATGGCAACCACTAGAGAAGGACCGGTGTCTTATTACATATCGACCTCTGGCAGTGTCTGCACGGAGTTGATATGTAGTTAATTCCATTACAGTTTTAAGATGGGTTATGTAACATACTAACTGAGCACTAATTAGTGGGTCAGCGTAGGCTAGTAGAATTTACTTTAATGATACGGCAACTATCAGCTGGTGAACAACTTATTTTTGCTTGCTGGGAAGGTTATGTGATGACCAAGTTCTTTGTGAAGGTTTTTACCCTTTTTGGTTCTTAGTGTCCAAATAAATCTCTATATACCATGGCAAACTTTTTTTTCGCTTTTCTTCATACCCATTCTACCAAATCCGTTTAGTGAGATAAGGAACCTGCTATTGAGTGTCGACGTACACATGCACATAACCACATGAACCACATGAACAATTTTATTTGATTCTAGTTTAGAACCGCATGAACAATTATTTTCTAGAATAACACACACTGGTTGACGATTTTGTTAGTTTTTATTTTGATTTGGACCCCATTTTGCAGTCATTTGGGTCACACGTGAGTTTCTTTATAATTAAACCTAAACTAACTTTGAGATGGATAAGGCTCAAACGACTATAAATGTGGCTTAAATTAATAAAAACTCAACAAAAATCATCAGCCAAGGTTGTTATTCAAAAATATTTGTAATACATGAGATGTTAATCTAGAAGCATGCGACGTTAAACTAGAACCGAAGAATGTAATAGTGTGTGTAATTTAATTTACCATAAGAGTTTTCTTAAACTGCTAAAATCGGTGGCTTTCATTATCTGGGGTAGGTTGCTTGGCTGCAACTGTTCCCATGTATATTGGACCACTCGCTTTATTATTGCTTATAAATTGCATGAATCATCCGGTTGATCCATTTTGTCAATTGTTGTCTTGCACCTACTAACGAAATAAATGGTTCGGCGGTGATGATAGCATAATGTATGTACAACACATCGAGGACTGATTTCAAATGATGACACTAGATTGGTTGCCAACTTCTTTTCTCTTCATACTATTCTCTTCATACTAGTAAACTTGGTCATGTCCATTCTCATCCTTACTTTTAGTTAGACATTTTTTCTAGGGATTGGATATGTTACTGAACTCTCGGTTGATATGAATCAAATTTAAGAGTTTTTATTGTTAAATTCCAAATATTCTGATGTCATTAGAATGAGGGCACGCCAGAGTCTGCCATTCATTGCCTAGTTTCGGATGTTGCACGCAGGTAGGCTATCTGCAAGGGACATTCAGAGGAAAACAAGCATCTACATTCGTATACAGTTTGGAATCTAGTAGTCCACCCACTAGAGTAGGAAATGGTGGACAAAAGATAGGTAAACAAAAGACTGAAACATGTACCAGGATCATGTTGAAATCTTGCATTTAGCAAAGAGGAGGAGCATTAGGCGAGCAGCGTGTGGTAACCGTAAGCTGAAGCCAGTCGCAGGGCAACTCTCCTTTGGCAGGCCATTTAGTTGCAACCATTGCCTGCCAATGTCGAGATGCCCTACGACCAGCTTGCGTAATAATCCCATTTCCAGTCTTCTTCGCTTCTATTGAGCGCTCCTCTGCCTGTTTGCTTGGTTGCAGTGCAAGATCCTTATATGAGCCCGTCAGTGGCCGGAGCCATGGTACAAAGTCTATCTAAAAGTGGCATATGCCAGGGGCTGGGAGGTTATACCGCGGATATCCGTTTTAGCTTTGCTCTTGTCTAGCCGGGGACCTAGCTGCAGCATTGTCGCTTGAAAAGCTTGCGATTCCCTGGCTTTTTGTTCAATTTTTGCGGTGTGATTGTTTCCTGTGTTTTTGCTATTTCGAATTGAGAATCAGTTCTGCTGCATTTTCTAGCCATGATATTCCCTTCTTGCTTTTGACCAACATGGCTTTCTTGTAGGTTGCCCTCGTAGCATCCCCGACATCATAAATATCTTGGAATTACAATATATTAAGCCAAGTCATTGAAATGTTTTTAGCATCAAGAATTTGGCCTGATAAGTATGCAAATCATTCAATAAATTTTGACGATGACTTTGCACCGTCGCATAAGAACTTTGTATGAGATCCGAAGTGTGCCGGTGTTGTCTTCCTATTCATGGGATCAATAGCAGGTGCAGATTTAACCTCTACGCACTCCATGATAATGCCATATGCTCATCACTATTTCCGTGCAGAACTGCTCGAAGAATCATTCTTGTGCTCGTTGTCCGGTTGAGAAGATCCTGCGTCGGTATGAAAGGGAAAGAGCTTGCGATGCCCTGTGGAGATCGGTCCGATGACCTTTGCAAGAATGACGCCACCTCCATCAATTGGGATATTGATGGCAGGAGTCAGGACCGCAGCGAAAAAGATGCACTGGCAATGTGAGTGCCAAATATTTGTGAGTCCGACTTGGATGAGGGATGTCCATATGAGTAGAGTAGGGATGAGAACCGGCCGGGCCGAGCCGGGCCAAATAGATGTCCAATTCAAATGGGTGGGCTTTCGGGCCGGCCCGAAGCCCATATGGGCTTTTTAAAGGATGCCAAATGGGTATAAAGCGGGCTATGGGCCAACCGTTGGGCTTTGGGCTAGCCCGTTGGGCCTACTTCAAAAATTATAATAAACACCAACATTTACATAATCACAAAAAAAGTTTGAATTATAACAAATCATACCAATACGAACTATTAGTAATTATATATACATATATATACATATATATAGGGGAGTATTCGGCTGCGAAAGGGATTCGCACAGCGCTCGTGCGAATGAGCTGCTATCCGTCCGATCTCTTCTCCCATCGTGAACGGCTGGAGATCGAGCGGGAGTGCGAATGGGCTGCTGGCCGTTCGATTTGATCTGACGGTCTCTCTCTTCCCCCATCAGCACTCAATCCCCGTGCGATCTCTCTCCTATTCCCGTCTCCCTCTCGTCTCAACTCCAGCGGTTCTCCGATGGTTCTCCGGCGCTCTCCCTTCGCCCTCTCGCCTTCTCGCCCTCTCCATGTTCCCATATCGTCCCGCTGCGAGTTTGATTTGGTGAATTGGGGCTTCCTCTCTTGCCGTCGATTCGTTTGATCTGTGGAATTAGGGCGTCCCTCTTCCCTTCATCCTCAACCCACGAGACTTTACGCAGGTAAAGGAGGTTAATAATTCTTCTTTTTCTCCTAAATTTCATTAAATTTCACAGTTATGATGATAAATGTTTGGCATTCAAGGAGTTTGCAGTTGTGAAATTGCAAAACCAATTCACGCTGTTATTTTTTTCTTCTTTTTCCTGGAGTCAAAATGCAATGGGCATGATTCATCAGAGAGGAAATTCCAATGAATTAGGGAGGCACCCTAAAAATCAAAGTGAAGAGCTCCCATATTGTGGTAGAATGCTTCCAGCAAGGGAGAAAGAATGACCTTGCTTTAACACTGGTTAATTCAACTAAAATTAAACAACCGAATGCTGTGCTGCAACTTGATGGACAAGGATTAAGAAACAAGATAAGATTGTGAAACCTAATGTAGTTTATGAAATGTGATGCAACTTGGGTGATCCCCTTTTTCCATATATATATATATATATATTTATGAAATGTGATGCAACTTGGGTGATCCCCTTTTTCCATTTCCCCCCATCTCCTACAATTTTTTTGGAAATGTTTTTTCATGGGGTTATTGTTCACATCATGGATGATCAACATACCAAATTTCAAGGGATTCCAATACTTTTTGAGCCACCATCTACACCTTACAACTTCAACGGTTTAAAAACGTGCTTAAAACCCCACGAAGTTGCAAGGGGTAGATGGTGGCCCAAATAGTATTGGAATCCCGTGAAATTTGGTATGTTGATCATCCATGAGGTGAACAACAACCCCATGAAAAAAAATTTCAAAAAAAATGTGTGAGATGGGGGGAAATGGGGGCGCCTCCTTAGATTGAATCTAAGGAGGCACCTTAGGATCCTTTTACCCTATATATATATATATATATACACACACACACACACACACACACACACACACACACACACACTAGTCATAACCTGTGCCAGCGGGCACAGATCATTTAAGATTTCCCCCATGGAACAATAAATTAGCGTAAAAATATTTAGTAGCACGGGCACCTTCGGCGCGGGTGTCTTCGGTGCGGAACAACAAATTCGGCGTCTAACAACAAATTTGGCGCCCGCGCCTTCAGCGTGGAACATCAAATTAATGTCGGGCGCGGGCGCCTTTGGCGCGGAACAACAAACCTCAGGGTATTTTTACACTAATTTGTTGTTCTGCTAAATTGTTTTACGTTAAAATTTTTATTTTGTTTAATTTAATAGATCATGCTTCTACACAATCTTTCCCAATGCACTTTTAATTTCAAAGTTTAGGTTCCCAAAGCACTTTCCCCCCCAAATTTAATCTCAACAATCTTTACCAAGGCACTTCTAATTTCAAAGTTTAAGTTCCCAAAGCACTTTTCCCCCAAATTTAATCTCCACAATCTTTCCCAATGTACTTCTAATTTCAAAGTTTTGGTTTCCAAAACACTTTTCCATCAAAATTTTCACAAAATCCAATCTCAACCATTGATTTACCAAGATCAAATCTCAGCCACTCTTTATCTTGTCCTAGTCAGCCCTAGAATTCAAAAAACGTTGTCAAATGTATAATATATATATATATATATATATATATATATATATATATATATATATATATATATGAGAATAATGGCTATCATACGCCATATGAGATATGCTCTCATACGCCCTCTCACATAAAGCAACCAAGTACAACCAAGTACAAGCCCATGTGGGCTTGTACTTGGTTGCTTTATGTGAGAGGGCGTATGAGAGCATATCTCATATGGCGTATGATACCCATTAATCCCTATATATATATATATATATATATAAAACTAGTAGACGCATCTTACATCATTAATGCATTAAGTGAATCCGACTAGAAGAAAGTCAATTATTGAAAACAACAAGGTCTCGTTTGGCAACATGGTTTAGTTTAAGAAATTGTGATTTATTGGAGTTTAAGGTCTAAACCGAAGCGTCTGAAACTTAAACTTAGCCTGCACAAGGATGTTTAACCAAAAAAAAAAAAAAAATCAAAGTTGTTATTCTCAAAAATTTGACAGGCATACGATTTTAGAGAATCTTAGAATTAATCTATTGCTTGGTTTAAAAAGTTGTCGTAGGAAAGAAAATCACTTTGCATGCAAAAGAAACTTGTATTCCATGAGTAAGAAATTGTCACAGTGGGATTTTTATGTAAAAATGTTTGAAACTTGTATTCCATTTTGGCAAAAACAATTTAGCAAAATATTTGAAAGCAGGTAGCTATAGCCCCAACAAATATAAAAATAAAGAGATACAATATTTTATTGCAGTTCAAACCAAAACAAAACAAATTTATATCCGTGTGTATGATAGAAGATTTGTACTAACAACGAATTATGTTACCAATATAACCACCATCGTCAAAATTTCGGAAAAGAAAAGATTAAAAAGCAGTTAATACCTAAACAGAAATAAGATAAAAAATATAAAAAATTGAAATCCCCCCCCCAAAAAAACCCCCCCAAACCCGAAAAAAACCTCTATTTAATTTTGCATTCAATATTCCCCCAACCTCACTTCAATGCCCTAAACCCCTATTTAATGGCATCCGAGTCATCCGACATGAGCTCAATTTAAACCCACCCAAAGAAATCAAAAGCACAAAAAAAAATAAAATAAAATAAAAACAACAACAACAACAACAATAGTGATCTCCATCTCTCATTCAATGCTCTCACACAAATCCTAGGAATTCGAACCTAGCTAGCCAATGGGTAATAGGAGAAGCACTAGGCACCTAAGTGCCTTCAGATCTCTCTTCTTCAAGCCCAGAAACCCTCACATGGCCTTGGCCTTCTTGCAAGCAGCCAAGCACCATCTCCTTCAGGCTAACAAACGACGAAGACGACTGCTAGGTGAATGCGGCGCTGCGAGCAGTGAGCTCCAACAGGCTGGTCCTCGACGGTGGGATTAATGAACAGTGTTTGTCGATGCTAACAGAAGAGAGATCTGAAGGGTTATAGATTATATATATATAATTACTAATGATTCAATCTAGGGTTTTCTTCGAGCAGCGCCAGCTAAGGAAAATTCCTTCTCGGGTTGATTTCGGGCGGAAGCTGGAAGCCCGATCCTTGCTGTAAATTTGGGCGGAAGCTGGAAGCCCGATCCTTCGTGCAGGACCATACATTTGGGCGACCCGATCGGGCTTTGGACGACCAGAGCATTTACAGATAATTTTGGTTTCGGGCTTTGGGCAGCTCGATACCCATTTGGGTATGAGTTCAAACCGGGCTTTTCGGGCCAGCCCGATTGGGCAGCGAGCTGGCCCGCACCCGTTCTCATCCCTAGTAGAGAGGTCTAGGTTCATGGGTCGTTGTGTTGGATATTTGTAGAAATTCTGAACACATCACCTTTGCTGCGGACGTTGAAATAGGATCAAAGAGGAATTACAACGCTTCAGATTGGATTTAGAATCACCAACGGAAACTAAAAATTCTCAGCATCGAGATTATCTGCTCCTCCTCCTTTGTGTTGGGAGAGAGGAGAAAAGTACGCTCTTTTTTTGTGTGTCTTATGTAAACTCCCAATGGGAGTATATACAGGAATGAGATGTGAAGTTTTCTATCATTGAAATGTTTAACGTTAAAAAAACAGTTGAGAATTACTTTTGCATTAGGAACCCTCAACTCTTCCCAATTTCAATTATCCACAACTGACAATCAAAATTTGCATATAAGTCCACAATCCTTTAATATTTACATTATTACACATGGGTCAAATCCGTCTTGGGTGTACCCAAACTCAACATCTCCCACTCGCACATGATGAGATTGTTATTACAAAAACAACTTGAGATGAAGACCTTTTCATACTTGGTAACTTAGTTGTGCGACCCATAAGCGAACATAGGCTATCTTATTGTGCACTGGTTAGAGATACACTACTGCCCTCTATGTAATCAATTCTCTAAAGTATAACTGTTGCTTATAATACCCCAGGTCTAGTTTGTTGTATCAGTGAAAGTATTCCTGATCCATCTTTTCAAATATTCGTGATTTCTAATATTCGTGAGGAATACTTAAACACCTCCATATTGATGTCTCTAAATCACACAGATTGACCAGTCTTTGAGATAATCAAACTTGATATTAACAGACTCAGCCATTTCTTTGCACTCATATCCTAAGCCTCAACTTAGCCGCTTTCCTAGACATACCCTTTTAGACCGAATCACTCGTGGTCATAAGGAATATGCAAAAATAGCTATCACCAAGATTGAGATTTTGAATTTTAGTCAATAGTCAAAGGGTATAGTGAGGAAACCAATCCTCTAGGGACTTACACAGTTGAGAGGTAGGGATCCACGGTCTCTCTTCCCATTATGGTCAACTTCAGCACATGTGGTATGAGTCACATGCAACAGTGTATTGCGTATGTCTTTGGAGTAATTTAATCCAACATCGTTCAGACTCTAGTTAAATATACTCATACATTTAACACTGCATTCTATAGCAATTAATTGCTCCAAGAATTCATGTTTGGCTCATGAATAGGCTTAGATGAATCTTGGGGAATCTGTTCATCTCGGTCATTATTTGTGTGTGTATATATAATGACCTCATCTTGAAACTTATTTAAGGCGACTTTCAAAGAGGAGTAAGTCTCATCCCTGCCCCGTGTGAGAAGGCCAATCTCATGCCTATTTGACATACTTTTATTATATACTCTTTTCATATGCATGTGTTAACAAATAACACTATTGGGCAAACATATGGCATCCAATATAATGAATGAAATTAATATTTTATTGAACAATATCAATATATTATAGAGTATATACACAAGCATATTTCAAATTCTACACAATCCCAGAGCTTTTATATGTTTCAAAAATGCATATCTGGAAATGGGTTTAGTAAGAGAATCAACAACCATTTTGTGCGTAGATATATTTTTGATAGAAACTATCTTTTCAGCCACAATGTCTATCACAAAATGGTAGCGTATGTCGATATGTTTGATATGACTGTGATATCTTTGTTGGGGTTTTGGCGGACCCCCAGAGCTCGGATCTGTGTCCGTCCCAAGTCGGATGGACCACAGAGGCACAAAAGCGCAGCAGAAATAGAAAACAAAATTTTCTAGACTAGCTAAACTATTTAGCTAGGCTCAGAGGGAGCCAGAACCTAGCCCGATCTAAGCCAACTTGGGGTGGATCTGACCACCCCAAGAGGGATCTACTCTAAAGCGACTAATTAAATTTACACTAAAAAACTACTTAACCACATACCCGGAATCTTGGCCCTGGAGCAGGCAAGATGTACCGCACCGTCTTCAGAAGCTCCTCGTAGCCGAGCCACTTTGACTCGATCCGCCTGAGCCGCCTCGCACCCTCGAACCGATCCGCCCGAACCGACTTTCGCCTTCGAGCCGATCACACGCGGTAGAAAGTTTCACTTGAGAAGAACCAGCGTCTTAGACGTCCGGATCAAAATCCAAACCCCCTTCGTAGTCTTGCTAGGACTACTCCGGAGAACAGGAAGAGAGAGAGAGAATAATTTAGTCACCGATCGAGCTTGCTCTAAAAGTCTGGAGCTACTCGATCGATGACTTGGTGTGTTTTTCAACGAAGAGAGTGCACCCCTATTTATATAGGGAGTCGGCACTCACTCCTTCGTTGCGAGCAATGTGGGACATTCGCAAATTCGGAGTAAAATCAATTAAGCCAATTTGGCTTAATTTGTAGTTTAAGTGAGCTTTTCATAAAAGCAAACTTTAACTAATTAATTCTCTTTGCACATTAAACCTTAGACACCAAACAAGCTATCAATCCGAAGAGCTTCGAATGGTGAACGCGTAGGAACCAACGGCGACGAATTTTGACTTCGTTTGACCCCTCAAACAATTGCCCAAAGTTGAGCAAATTATCAAAATTCGTAGCCGTCATTTGGGGTTTCAATAACCCTAAATTGACTTAAGTTACGGGCGCACCCGCTAAGCTTAGCGGGCGCGCCCGCCCAAGGGGGCAAGGGCGGGCCGCACGCCCGCTGGGCAGCGGGCGTGCGCCCGCTGCAGCCAGCGGGCTGCGCCCGTTTGCCTTTGCCTATGGGCTTATTAGCCCAGTGGGTCTAACCCACTTCGCCTTGGACTGTTTTCACGTTTCCGGGCTCGTTTGAGCTCCGATTTGGACACGGTTTGAACCTATATTTTGACCGGGACGATCCTGTCATCCAGGTAACCCCTTCCAATATATTTGTTCCTACTAAATTTTTCGTAACCAATTTACGACACGTTTAATCATAGTTTGCATCAAATGCAACGTTTGTCCCTATTGCTATTGCGACTAACTTTCACAACAAGCTTTGTGAATATCATCAAATGATGTCTCTCTCTATTCTATCTTCCTATTACTAAGATACGAACACTACTCGGTGTGAGACCCTACAGCCTGACCTTACTACAGGTTGGGGCTCGGAACCCCTAGACGACGGTCACTACGAGCAGTAGCTGTCGTCCCTGTTTCAGAATCATCATAACGTGATCGACCCTTTGACAAAAGTATCATTGGGTTTACATTGGCTGTGTCAGTGATGAACTTCGTTAGCCGTAGTCCCTTCGTCAAGATTGTGTTCTTGTTGGCCTATGGTATGGTTTACTGTCAACCCTATTAGACAACATTGGTCAGTATACGGCGGGTTTTATTGTATACACGTTGTACTTCTTACAACGCACCCCGGCCGAGGATTAATATAAAGACCGTACTGAGCCTGTAACACTAACTTCCCTTTAACGGAAGTGATGAATCCCATCTTAGTCATCTACTCGCCTCGAGAGCTTCGGGTGCAGCTTAACCTAAGATCTTTCAGCAGGCCTAGCCTCGAACCTAGATCATAGGTCTAAGCTACACCGTTCACTAACAGGTTTGTACAAATGACTTCAGGTCTTAAGGACCAGCTAACCTATCATCACCCTAGAGTTATTAAAGATAGTTCAGTTAAAGTCAACCATTTAATAACTCTTATGTGGTCGTTCAGTGAACTCATTCTCTAATGAGCACCTGTGTCTCGTCTCCGAATTCACCAAGTCGAATGACTTTGAGATCATCATTACCCTAAGGTAAGACTAAGACACAATGGTCTATCCGATGTGTCGATATCCAGTTTTCGACACATCTATGACCACGAACCGTTTAAGACTTACGTTTATATTCGGTCGCTTACTTACTCATAATCGAGATCTCATCTAGATACGTAAGGACCTAACTATAAGTCTATGGATATTATCTAAGTATATTAATACGAACTATTTATACTTAGAATAGCAGGTACCATATACGGTATGAACAAGACGTATACTTATGGATAAATGCCTTATGGGCATATATTCTCCTACATCTCTCACTTGCACTTAGGCTATTTATCTCGGTATCTCATACCGCTATAACATATCAGTCACTTTGACATTTATATGACAAACCTAAGAGTGGTTTTACTAACGAGTATCTACAACAAATTTTTAATGGATTAAATAATACATCTCTTGATCACACAGGGTTGATCCTTTGGAAAAAATGATCTGGATCAATTTTTCCTATCTTTGTATAGCTAACAATTAGCTAATCCAACCTAGATGTAGGGTCTAACATTATAATCTATAAGTCAGTCTCAGCTCATTCCACTTTTTCTTGTGTCAATATGTCAAGTACATACATGACACCCTAAGTCTCTATATATACGATTAAATCAAAACTATTTTGATTCAATGTTTTATATAGATGATTTATTTAAGGTGAAAATCCTTTTTACTTAGTCCGAAAGATCGGAACTAAGTATACGAGCTGGCTCCCACTGACTTTGAGAATTACCCGGTTAAATACTTCAATATTATATCTAAATCAAATTTAGATTATATATACGAAGATAACCATTTGATAAGTGCTTTAGATCGAATGTACTAGTGTCAGGTTCGGTTTGACGAATGAGTCAAGTCAAGATCGGTTTAAGGAATCTTGACATTGACTCGCTCAATCAAAACGTCCTACAGTGTACTTTTCCCTTAACCAACATTTAATATCCACTCTTTAATAACTAAATGTGGTTTATTAAGAATTAATCTTAATATGCGTATAATTGTGATCGCACACAATTTATAAGACCTTGGAACCTATACTTAACTACCAATTGACTATAACATTAAGTCAGCTCAAAAATCAACATTTTCCGAAGCTTCGCATCATCATTCGAGAATTTCGCAACCATCTCAGAAAGCCACAATCACAGAAAAATTTAAGCCAATCAAATTTCAACTCAGCAAAAACGCAATTTCCGAGACATTCATTAAAACAACGGATTCATTAAGATGAACCGTAATTTGTTTATCCCATAAACTTTGAGTGCAGAACACTCAATCATTGTTTTCAACTTTCAAGAAATGATACAATTTATTAAACTAAAAATAGTATCATCTCCTTCTTGATCATGTCTCTTGAAGTCGTTGAACAGCCCTAGCAGCAACGATTGCTCAGATTGCCGACCGTCCTCCGCACTTCTCCCAATCTCCGCTTCATATCAGCCACCTGTATACATTACATCTTTTAGTATCTCATACTATATGATTGGAAATAATTACGTTTTATTGAATTGAATTTGTACCTGAGGTGGAGGCATCCGTATGCCCCTTCTTCTTCTCTACAAGATAGATCTTACAGTTCCTCTTCCAGTGGCCAATCTTGTGACAATGGAAGCACTCAGATTTCAACGGGGCCCCTTTAGTCTTTTTCTTCCCTTTCTTCGCCTTCGCAGGTTGTGGGACCTGCCTCTTCTTACCCTTGCCTTTTGGCTGGTCGGAAGAAGCAGAGCCAACAACCAATGCAGTCGGCTTCTTCTCAATCTCCTCAAATTGCCTAAGCATATTGAGGAGACCAGGAAGATCCGTTTCAAGACTGTTCATTATAAAACCAGTGATGAAAGGCTTAAACTCAGGAGTCAAAGACTTTAGGATAATGTCTATGGACATCTCATTGTCCAGGACAAATCCTAACTGGGCGGCGTCCTCTACGTACCCGATCATCTTGATAACATGATCCTGTACGGGCCATGCCCCCATCTTTGTGCCCCAGAGGTTGCCGGTGGCTTCGAACTTGGCAGCTCGAGATCGCTTGACGTATAACTCTTGTGCATTGAAAAGCATACTTTGAACATCCATATGTTCATGCTTCCTCTGCAACTCGTTACTCATCGAAGCCAGAGTAAGACACCTGGCCTTCTCTGCATCCCTCTGGTACAATTTGTAGGCTTCCTTTTCCTCGAAGGTCGAATCTTCGTCGGGCTTATCCGGAGCGTCCTCGAACAGTACGTATCCTATCCCGGGTAGGGAAAGGACCAACTTGATGTTCCTAAGCCAGTCTTTGTAGTTCATTCCATCGAGCATGTTCTTCTCAACCATATATCTAAGACCCAAATCCATTCTGCATTTTATAGATACTTTAGTTAGTATTAGTTCGTAGTATAGTTTTAATGGTTTTTATAAAACTATATGCTCCCACTAAATTTATTAAAGCCATAATAATAAACAATTTATTATAAAATAACATTTGTGAGAGAGGGATCCGACTACCCCGAGTCTGACAACCTTGAGTGTATCTCAACAAGTTGTCCGACTCTGCAGTCGGTAGACGAACTCGTCGTCAATCACATTAACTATGATTCCCTATCGATTTTTACCCCTAGTCATTTGTGATCATGAGTGTGCTCAACCGGATCACAATGGCTAGCCTAGTCGGTCCCTTGTTTTCATGTCTAGCCTGACTTGCCCCGCCGCTCGGTGTATGCACGACACGTTGGTTTGGGTCAGGACTTAGACTACATTTTCGGTTAGACTTATGCCGATGCTCGAAGGATGAGACAACGGTTTCAGTCAGGTCAAGATGTCAATTAAGAAATCGGTTTCTTTAAGATTGACATATCACGGCTTGAGTGTAGCTCAACAACCGCAACATGTTTCTTACAGTTGCCAACTCCTAAAACAAGGAGGGCTACGATTTATCTTGAACAAGATTATTATTGTATTGACTTAGGTATAGTCGATGGACTTACATAGTCATGAATCGACTCCTTGCGGTCCAGCGGACGCGGCCAGGGAATTGACTAAGCCAGGACCACTTGTTACCCAATCTAGCTAGGTTGGTCCAGCAAACTTAGCCAAGCACATTGACCGACATCATGATCCATTGAAGGAGTTTTCATCAATTCTACGTTTTCCAAACAACTAAATGGCTTTTAATTAAGAAGACTAGTTAATCCTTATCAACTAGTGGATCCTAAAATTCGAAATTTTATGGATTGGTTGAATAATTTTTATTAAGTCCTTATCAACTATAAGGTCTATTTGTTCAACGTGCTACCCCAATCTAATTAGGATTTTATAAAACAATTCAACATTTGCCTTTTATGAAAAATCATCAATTAAACGTTTTAATGAAATGATTTACAAACAAAGGGACTAACCTAATCTGGTATTAGATTTTGATGTTGTTTTGTTTTATCAAACATAACATGTCACTAGTTAATTAAAATTTCATCTCGTAAAATTTTAAACATTTAATGGCTAACCTAATAAGGTTTATGAATACATTATTCAATATGTCCATTAAAAATTTGAAACAACTAATTAATCCGCATAAATGAAAGTTTCATATTTGTGACATATAACGAGTATTTGCAAGTTTAAAATTATCTACATAATAAAAACATGCAAATCTAGAGTTTAACAATTTAAATTTGAAGATAAAATTTTTAAAGCTCCAAAAATATTTTATTACATAAAACTAGGTATAAAATTATCAAATAATTCTAAAACTTAGGCCTTAAAATTTTAATCAATTATTTCTAAAATCGAAATACCGCATAAATAATTTTAGAAATTTATATGTAAAAAGAAACTAATTTATCTCTCATCTCATGAAAACAAAGTATTTCTATAATTTACATATTCTCTAAAACAATTTTAAAACACTTTTAAAATCATTAGAAATACATTTAAAAGCTTTCAAATAAAGTTTTTAAAATTTCTAATCTTAATGTAACTTAAGAAAAAAATTAAATTTCAAAAATAAAATATTTCTTAAAATTACATAAACATTTAAATGCTCTTAAAAATATTTATATCTCGTAAAAAAATATTTTTTCAAAGCATTATAGATTCATTTAAAATTATCGCATAAAATTAAATCGTCTCAAAAATTTCCGTGTTGTAAAAACGATTTTTAAAACACAAAACATTTTTAAAACTAATTTTAGCATAAAGCTAAAAATATTCCGTATGTTTTAAAAAAGCAATTTTTAAAGATTTAAAAGGTCGCTATAATAGATCTATAGCAAAACCGTGGCTCTGATACCACTGTAGGGTATCACTCTGATATCATTGCGACGCTGTTAAGGCCCATCATCCATGGCACCCTATACCCGTCACAAGATACCTCAGAAACTTATTTTACGGCATGCCTCTCGACAATGCCCAACCCATTATAAGATCACCATCTTATCGGGACTTGGTACGGTAAGAGCGATTACTTCGGGTCGGCTCATAACCCGAGAACCCATACTCAAGCTCAACAAGCTCTGATGCCACTATTGGGGTTTTGGCAGACCTCCAGAGCTCGGATCTGTGTCCGTCCCAAGTCGGACGGACCATAGAGGCACAAAAGTGCAGCGGAAATAGAAAACAAAATTTTCTAGACTAGCTAAACTATTTAGCTAGGCTCTGAGCGAGCCAGAACCTAGCCCGATCTAAGCCAACTTGGGGTGGATCTGACCACCCCAAGAGGGATCTACTCTAAAGCGACTAATTAAATCTACACTAAAAAAACTACTTAACCACATACCCGGAATCTTGGCCCTGGAGCATGCAAGATGTACCGCACCGTCTTCAGAGGCTCCTCATAGCCGAGCCACTTTGACTCGATCCGCCTGAGCCGCCTCGCACCCTCGAACCGATCCGCCCGAACCGACTTTCGCCTCCGAGCCGATCACACGCGGTAGAAAGTTTCACTTGAGAAGAACCCGCGTCTTAGACGTCCGGATCAAAATCCAAACCCCCTTCGTAGCCTTGCTAGGACTACTCCGGAGAACAGGAAGAGAGAGAGAGAATAATTTAGTCGCCGATCGAGCTTGCTCTAAAAGTTTGGAGCTACTCGATCGATGACTTGGTGTGTTTTTCAACGAAGAGAGTGCACCCCTATTTATATAGAGAGTCGGCACTCACTCCTTCGTTGCGAGCAATGTGGGACATTCACAAATTCGGAGAAAAATCAATTAAGCCAATTTGGCTTAATTTCTAGTTTAAGTGAGCTTTTCATAAAAGCAAACTTTAACTAATTAATTCTCTTTGCACATTAAACCTTAGACACCAAACAAGCTATCAATCCGAAGAGCTTCGACTGGTGAACGCGTAGGAACCGACGACGACGAATTTCGACTTCGTTTGACCCCTCAAACAATTGCCCAAAGTTGAGCAAATTATCAAAATTCGTAGCCGTCATTTGGGGTTTCAAAAAACCCTAAATCGACTTAAGTTGCGGGCGCGCCCGCCCAAGGGGGCAAGGGCGGGCGTGCGCCCGCTTGCAGCGGGCGCTGGCCCGCTGCATGCAGCGGGCCACGCCCGCTGCAGCCAGCGGGCTGTGCCCGTTTGCCTTTGCCTATGGGCTTATTAGCCCAGTGGGTCTAACCCACTTCGCCTTTGGACTGTTTTCGCGTTTCCGGGCTCGTTTGAGCTCCGATTTGGACACGGTTTGAAGCTGTGTTTAGACCGGGACGATCCCGTCATCCAGGTAACCCCTTCCAATATATTTGTTCCTACTAAATTTTTCGTAACCAATTTACGACACATTTAATCATAGTTTGCATCAAATGCAACGTTTGTCCCTATTGCTATTGCGACTAACTTTCACAACAAGCTTTGTGAATATCATCTAATGATGTCTCTCTATATTCTATCTTCCTATTACTAAGACACGAACACTACTCGGTGTGAGACCCTACAGCCTGACCTTACTACAGGTTGGGGCTCGGAACCCCTAGACGACGGTCACTATGAGCAGTAGTTGTCGTCCCTGTTTCAGAATCATCATAACGTGATCGACCCTTTGACAAAAGTATCATTGGGTTTATATTGGCTGTGTCAGTGATGAACTTCGTTAGCCGTAGTCCCTTCGTCAAGATTGTGTTCTTGTTGGCCTAGGGTATGGTTTACTGTCAACCCTATTAGACAACATTGGTCAGTATACGGCGGGTTTTATTGTATACACGTTGTACTTCTTACAACGCACCCCGACCGAGGATTAACATAAAGACCGTACTGAGCCTGTAACACTAACTTCCCTTTAACGGAAGTGACGAATCCCATCTTAGTCATCTACTCGCCTCGAGAGCTTCGGGTGCAGCTCAACCTAAGATCTTTCAGCAGGCCTAGCCTCGAAGCTAGATCATAGGTTTAAGCTACACCGTTCACTCACAGGTTTGTACAAATGACTTCAGGTCTTAAGGACCAGCTAACCGATCATCATGTTAGAGTTATTAAAGACAGTTCAGTTAAAGTCAACCATTTAATAACTCTTATGTGGTCGTTCAGTGAACTCATTCTCTAATGAGCACCTGTGTCTCGTCTCCGACTTCACCAAGTCAAATGACTATGAGATCATCATTACCCTAAGGTAAGACTAAGACACAATGGTCTATCCGATGTGTCGATATCCAGTTCTCGACACATCTATGACCACGAACCGTTTAAGACTTACGTTTATATTTGGTCGCTTACTTACTCATAATCGAGATCTCATCTAGAAACGTAAGGACCTAACTATAAGTCTATGGATATTATCTAAGTATATTAATACGAACTATTTATACTTATAATAATAGGTACCATATACAGTATGAACAAGACATATACTTATGGATAAATGCCTTATGGGCATATATTCTCCTACAATCTTGGGTCTTTGGTGTAAGCTATCACAGCTTGATTGCCATAATTGACAATCACTGCCTTTTGCTTTACACCCAAATTTAGCAGAAACCGTCGTAACCAAATAGCTTCCTGGACTCAAAGTGAAGCAGCAACAAGTTCTGCTTCATCTCCTAATCCTCTACACAGCATTCCAATGTTCAGATCCATGATTTAATTGATATAGACTTACCAATCATACTGTACAACATATGTCTGGCTTTGTACACAACATAGCGTACATCAAGCTACCCACAACATTTGCAAAAGGCACTCTTGCATCTTGTTCTTTTCGTGCCATACTAGGACAACCATCTAGACTAAGATTATCGCCTTTTGCTGTTGGAGTTTTAACTTTGATTGCATTTAGACATGTTGAATCGTTCTAATAATTTTTTGATATATGTTTCTTGAGACAATGCAAGAAAATTTTTAAAACGATACCTTTTTAATTTTACACTAAGTATAAAATCCGCTTCTCTCATGTCTTTTATTTCAAAATTTGATGACAACCATTCTTTTATGGTTATCGAAAACTCCATGTCATTATTAGCTGACAAAATGTCATCTACATACAATGATAAGATGACAAATTTTTTCTTATTTCGCTAGTATAAAGCTGACAAAGGCAAATTTGACTGTGGTTGAAAGGTAATCTATGTTGGATATTGGATTCCCTAATATGGGTTTGATGATAAACAAACATAATCAATTGTGACTAATCCCCATGTTTTGTAGTTAAGGAAACCATCCTCAATACATTTACAGTCATATCAAATGAAGATGATGACTCAGATAACTGATGCAAGGGCATCGATCAATGAAGCATGGAAATCAAGGAGTGAACGCAAGAAAATAAAAGCATTGAACTCAACAAGCTCCATGGCTATCAAGGAGTGATCTCAAGGAAGTCAACAAGCTCAATAAAGGTCTTCAAGGCATTCAATAGGAAATAAAGGGGATAAATATGTTAACATTCTTTCTTTACTTCTTATTTTAACTAACATGTTAAGCCTTGAATAGACTCATCAGTATATCACTCATAACACTCACAAAATACTTTAGTTCATATATCATTGTGTGTCATAGGGTTAGAACTTGCATAAACTCGAAGAAGAGTTTTTCAGTCAACCCAGTCAACCCAGACGTCTGGTGCTTTCTCCAGACGCCTGGTGTGTTGGAGACAGCATCCTAACATATGTTTGATGATAACAAACCCTACTGAACTGTTCTAATATGTTTGTTGAGTGTGTCACAGGTCCCTATAGCCATGATTGCTCAGGTTACACATGTACGTACTCAAGTACGTAGAGATACAAGGGTGAAACTTCATTTGGAATTACACAAGCTGATCAAACAATGGAGTATAGCTATGAAACTCTACTCTAGAGTTAATCATAGGCTATAAATAGCATGTGATTTTTCTCAGGATTTATGGAGATTGTTTGAAGTCCAAATACGGGGAAATACGAGAAAATACTGAGTATACAGAGAAGAAACTTTTTCTACAAGAGGTGAAATGAGGTGAAATAATTCTCACATGTCAATATGAAGCTATGGGATTTTTGAGAATTATTTCAGAATTTTTGGGATTTATTTGATGCTCAAATACGCAAGAATACAGTGAAAATACTCAGCAAATACGGCATACGGTACTGTTCACATATACGCTTCAATCGCAGCTCAAAATTCACGTCGACGTGGCATCATCCTGGCCGTTCATTTCGCATCTGACGGTCGCTCGAAGCGGGGCTACGTGGCCGCTTGTCCGCCGCCCGATCTCGATCCAACGGCCACCAACCATCGGACCCAGTCGCAAATGGCGGGCGCAGCTGTCGACATCCGCGAGCGACGTGGCTGCATCTCCGCCGTCCACGCGAAGATCCAACGACTGCCGACAGAGCGGGTCCGGGTCAGCGGAGGCGGGCGCCGCTGCACGATTTTTGGCGCACACGTGGCATCTCCTCAGCAGATCCCGCTTCATCGGACGGTCGAGATCGCTGCCGACATCGGGTTTTCAAACCCGACCCATTAACGCATTTAAAACGTGATTTTGAGTGGATCGGATCCCTTGGAACAGTGACGCAAACCCGTTAACTCAATTCTATAAATACCAATGTACATCTCTTCACATTTTCATCAATAAGTGGAGTTCTAGAGATCCAAATTGAGTTCCGTAAGAAGCGTTACGACCGTGACTTCATCCCCGACGTAGTGACAGCAAGTTGAGCAGCTAGTTCCTCCTGTGCAGCAAATGAGATCATTTTGAGTGAGAAACTTCTACCGACTACCTCCACGGGGACAACGACTACTTCTTCTACAGACATCCGATCATCATTCCGTAAGAAGCGTTGCGAAGCTACTGATGTGCTGAAAGACGACAACCAGAGAGATCTTCACAAATGAGCTTTCTAAACTCTTGATCTTTGTTATTTGTGAAGTTATTAATGTTTTGATCAGCATTTCTGTAATATAATTTCTTCCGTTATTTGGGACTCTGGGAACCAAACTTGTTGGGGCAAGTTGGGTTGGGGAGTGATACTTGTATGTTTCTTTTTGGCTTTGGTGAGCTTGAGTTGGTCTGATAGGTTGGTGTTGGGGCACCAATCTAAGGGAGATTGTAACTTCTTAAAGAAACAGTATAAGTGATTGCTCATTGGGGTGGACGTAGGTCATGGGGACCAAACCACGTTAAATTCTGTGTCTTCTGTGAATGCTTTGATTGTCTGATTCCTAAACTGCATGCTGTAAACTAGGCTTAATTTTTATCTTGCGATAATTTGGTCAAAGGCCTATTCACCCCCCTCTAGGCCTTATTTAGATCCTACAAGTGGTATCAGAGCACCAGGCCTGGCCATTTGAGTCTAGTTCATAATGAATACATATGATTCAGCATTTGCTGAAGGACAGTCTACAGTTAGACCACCCAAATTTAATGGGACTGATTTTGCTTACTGGAAAGCTAGGATGAAAATTTTCCTAGTCTCTTCAGATCTTGAAATTTGGAAAATTGTTGCTAAAGGCTATCACCCACCTACAATCAAAATTGAAGATATTGATGTACCAAAACCAGAAGATAAATGGGATGATAACGATAACAAACTTTATGCTCTGAATGGTAAAGCTATGAATGCAATTATCTGTGCACTTGACAGAACTGAGTTTAACCGTATATCTCATTGTCTTACTGCACAGGAAATCTGGAACACTCTCGAAGTCACTCACGAAGGAACCTCTCAGGTGAAGGAGTCCAGATTAGCGCTGCTGAGCTCAGAGTACGATGGTTTCCACATGCTACCAGGAGAATCCATCAAGGACATGTACACTCGCTTCACCGACATCGTATACAACTCAAAAGCCTTGGGAAAGTCTTACGACAGCATCGACCTCATTCGGAAAATCCTAAGAGCGCTTCCTAGTTCCTTCCGACCTAAAGTGACGGCCATCCAAGAAGCGAGAGATCTCACTAAGCTGAAGCTGGATGATCTGATTGGGAATCTGTTATCCCATGAGCTGGAACTCAAAACCGTCGAGACAAGAGAGAAAGGTGAGGCTAAACCTTTAAAGACCATCGCTCTCAAAGCCGAAGAAAGTGACAAAGAAGATCTCGACGAGGAACATGCACTGATGGTCAGAGGATTCCGACGCTTCATCAGAACTCCTGCCGGAAAATCTGAAATGGCAAAACGGTTCAATCGTTTTAATAAGTTTAATCCTTTGAATTCCTCGTCTGAACAGAATACTACTAAAAGTGTTCAATGTTTCAACTGTAAGAAATTTGGACATTTCATGAAAAATTGTCCAACAAAGAACGCGTCATCCGAAGCCAAAGGGAAATCATTTGCGGTAACATGGGACGATGACGACGAAGACGAACCACAAGACGAGGTAGCGCAATCATCACTTTGCCTAATAGGTGAAAGCGACACGAACAAGGTAAGAGATGGATTTTCTTTACCAGAATTAATGAACATTTGTGAAAACATGAATTCAGAAATTACTTCTCTTGAATCCTCTATAGAAAATTATAAAGAAATGAATTTCCAACTACAACAGGAAAATTATAATGTTTTGCAAAATGAAATAAAATTGAAAAATGAAATTGCATCGCTCAAAATTACCATTGAAAAACTCAAAGGAAAATCTAGTATTACTGAAGCTATACCTTGTCAGACTTGTGCTTCATTAAAGCTAGAAATTAAGAATGGTAATGAAAATATTGTTGGCCTAAATAAAAGAATAGAAACTCTCGCTAAAAATGAAGATAATGTTAGAAAGAGTTTTATAAATAAAAGTGTCATGCTTGTAAATGAAAACATCTTTTTGAAATCCAAAGTCTCTGATTTAGAACTGAGTATCAGAAAATTTGGTGTAGGAAGGAAATCACTAGACATCATTCTTGGATAACAGTCAATCAAAAACGATAAACAAGGACTAGGATTTGGAAATGTTTATAATGAAAACATGATAAAGAAAAATCATTACATCAAGAAAAAGAAACGGAACGCCAAATGTTATACCTGTGGTTCTTTTGAGCATTTATATAGAAATTGTCGTTATAAGAACCAAAACATGAAGTTCAAACAAGTATGGGTTCCGAAAGGTACTATGACTAACCATTGTGGACCTATTTGGCTACCCAGGTCACACATACCTTGTTCTTCTTATGTGTAGGGACTCAGCGTGGCTAAGGAACAACTGTGTGAGTGGTATTTGGATTCAGGCTGCTCAAGACACATGACAGGGAACATCGACAAGTTCCTTAGCCTCGTGAAGCAAGGAGGAGGAAGTGTTACATTAGGGGACAACGGCAAGTGCAAGGTAATGTGTAAAGGTATTGTTGGCAACAATACTTTTAAAATTTCTGACGTCCTCTGGGTTGAAAATCTCAAACACAACCTCATCTCTATAAGCCAACTCTGTGATAAAGGTATGAAAGTACTTTATGATGAGAAAATTTGTAAAATTTATGACTCGGTCACAGGTAATACCCTCTTCATAGCCAATAGGAAAAATAATGTTTATACAATAATGATTGAAGAAATGACAATTGCTAAATGTTTGATTGGCAGGGAGGAGGAGGCTATACTATGGCACCGGAGACTATCACATGCCAGCATGAAGTTGCTACATAAGCTGGAGAATAAAAACCTGGTCCGAGGCTTGCCACATCAACAGTACGAGAATGGTAAGTTGTGTGTTGCATGCACAAAAGGTAAGCAAACTAGATCCACTTTTACAGGAATTCGGGAAGTTACCACTTCACGAGTCCTAGAATTGATTCATATGGATTTGTTTGGGCCTACCGATGTTGCTAGCCTCAATGGGAAGAGATTTTGTTTTGTTTTGATCGATGATTTTTCTAGGTATACATGGGTTTACTTCTTAGCCAAGAAATCGGATTCCTTTGAAAATTTCCAAAATTTTTGTAATCAAGTTTCAAATGAGAAAAATCTTTCAATTATGAAAATTAGAAGTGATCACGGTGGTGAATTTGAAAACTCTGTTTTTGAAAACTTCTGTTTGGAAAAAGGGATCTTACATGAATTTTCTTCTCCTAGAACACCTCAACAAAACGGGGTGGTCGAAAGAAAGAATCGAACTTTAAAAGAGATGGCAAGAAGCATGCTTAATGATTATTCTCTTCCTATGTATTTTTGGGCCGAAGCAGTGAATACAGCCTGCTATGTCTGCAACAGGGTTATGCTTAGACCTTTAATGAACAAAACATCCTATGAACTGTGGCATGGCAAGACTCCTAACATTTCATATTTCAGAGTATTTGGATGCAGGTGTTTCATTTTAAACACATGAGATCAGCTGGGAACATTTGAATCCAAATCAGACGAAGGAGTGTTCGTAGGATATTCATCAAGGAGCAAAGCATACATGATCTACAATAAACGAACCTTAACTGTTGTTGAGTCAATTAATGTGAAATTTGATGAAGCTGAAATAGATCCTTTAAATTGCTGGGAAACTGAAGCTGGAGATGCAGACAAGGAAACTACAGAGCCTGAAAACATAACTGAACCATCTGAAGGCCAAAAGGAAGCTGAACCAGAAGTACCACAAGGAAATAGACTGGAAAGAGGAGAGCTCAGGTTCAATCCACATCATCCACCTGAGCTGATCATGGGGACTCCTACGGAAGGTATACGCACTCGATCCACTTTCAATAACTTGTGTGCCTTATGCATTCATGGTGACTTCATTTTTGAAATTGAACCCAAGAACGTTGAAATCGCTTTAACTGATGAAAGTTGGGTTATGGCCATGCATGATGAGATTAATCAGTTTGATAGAAATAATGTTTGGACATTAGTGCCCCGACCTAATAATTACCCAATTGTTGGCACTAAATGGATTTTCAAAAACAAACTTGATGAATCTGGAAATGTAATCAGAAATAAGGCAAGATTAGTGGCCAAAGGATATAACCAGATTGAGGGAATTGATTGCGATGAAACTTTTTCACCCGTTGCTAGATTAGAAGCCATTAGAATATTGCTGGCTTTTGCAAGTTTTAAAGGTTTTAAATTGAAGCAAATGGATGTGAAAAGTGCATTTTTAAATGGTTATTTGAAAGAAGATGTTTTTGTTGAACAACCCCCTGGTTTTGAAAGTCATAGTTTTCCAAATCACGTTTACAAGTTGCAAAAGGCTTTGTATGGTCTGAAGCAAGCTCCCAGAGCTTGGTACGACCGTCTTAGTTCATATCTTTTGGAAAATAACTTTAAAAAGGGTAGTGCAGACAACACTTTGTTTATCTTGCATGAACATGATCATTTTCTTATTGTTCAGATTTATGTGGACGATATTATTTACGGTGCTACTAATGATCTTTTATGCCAAAAGTTTGAAAAGGTTATGCAGGATCAATTTGAGATGAGTCTGGTCGGAGAGTTGAAATACTTTTTGGGCTTTCAAGTAAGACAAACTGGAGATGGCATATATGTTTCCCAAACCAAGTACATAAAAGAACTGTTGAAGAAATTTGGGATGGAAAATGCAAAGCCAATGCGAACTCCAATGAGTCCGACGACGAAGCTTGAAAAGGATGACAAAGGTATAGATGTTGACCAAAAGCTTTATCGAGGTATGATTGGGTCCTTACTCTATTTAACTGCATCTAGACCAGACATCATGTTTTCTGTCTGTTTGTGTGCACGATTTCAAGCATGTCCAAAAGATTCACATTTGATAGCCATTAAGAGGATTTTTCGATATCTTATTCACACTCCTACACTTGGACTATGGTATCCCTCTTGTGGTAATCTTAATTTGGTTGGCTATGCTGATGCTGATTATGCTGGTAGCTTGGTTGATAGAAAGAGCACTAGTGGAACTTGCTTTCTTTTGGGACAATCCTTAGTTTCTTGGTCTAGCCGTAAGCAAAATAGTGTTGCGCTATCCACCACTGAGGCAGAGTATATTGCTCTTGGCAGCTGCTGTGCCCAGGTACTGTGGATGATACAAACCTTACTTGACTACGGATTAGAATTACGAAAAGTCCCTCTTCGTTGTGATAGCAAGAGTGCCATAGATCTTTCTAACAACCCTATCCATCACTCTCGTACAAAACACATAGACGTAAGACACCATTTTCTTAGAGATCATTTGGCAAAAGAGGATGTATCCATTGAATATATTTCTACTGATTCTCAGTTGGCAGATATCTTTACAAAACCTTTGCCAGAAGATCGCTTTTGTCGTCTACGTCTAGAATTGGGCATTATTGATCATATTTAGAGTGAAAATATCATTTGGTGTGCTTTTATTGTTTTTGTGTGGTGTGCTACAAAAAGAAAAATGAAAAAAATGACAAAAAATAAATAAAAAAATAAATAAATAAAAAAAAGAAAGTGAAAGTGAATTGTCTATCTCCTCATTTTGCACTTTTCATCAGAAACAGCTTTAAATGCAAAACATATACCTTATGGATTTTGAATATTATATTCTTAACAATGCTCGCATTCAAAGACTACATGTTTAATTAGGTCATATTCATTAATGAGTAACTAACGTTTTTTCATCTTCCAATCACACTTACACAGATCAATATGTTTTTTGATATGGATTTGAAATATTGAATAAGAAAAGTGGTTGTTGGTGGACTAATTTATGTTTTAATGGGATATGATGTTTCAAGGCATGGGTAAAAAGAAAAGCTCTCATCAAAATATACGTGTATAAAAAGAATAGCAAGACGAGTGTCTTCAAAATATATACACAGAGCTTCGTATGAAAAATGGATACGATCCATGTCCTTGATACTACCCTTGGACATCCAACTTATGCTATAAATGTCATTTTTAGCGTTGGTGTTAATTCCGTCAAGCACTGCCATTTCACATTTAAAAATCCTTATCGGTTATGTTTGGAATTGGTAACTTGAACTCATATTACATGAGAAGGGGAAACTCAATCTTTGATGTTCATATATTCAGTTGAAAAGTTGTATATGACAGGCTGTATTCCTTATTACCTCTCCATATGTACTAAACATTTTATCATCACACTTGAGCACGGAGATGAATTATGGTAGTTATGACTTAGTGCTTATTGCTTATTTATTCATTGTGGTCATCGATGTCTTGCATGTTTGTTTTGCTTTATAATGTTCAATTTTCCATTCCTCATATGCAATTTCATACATTTTTTTTGATGAAAACAAAGGGGGAGAGAAATATTACGATTGTGCATGTCAGAGATAGGGGGAGCATGTCAATAGGGGGAGCATATCATTTTGTCATTCATGCTCATATTCATGCTTCACACACTCACACACTTCACACATTTTTGATGTAATCTTAATGTCTGGTTTGTTCTCATCAAACGGGGGAGATTGTTGGAGACAGCATCCTAACCTATGTTTGATGATAACAAACCCTACTGAACTGTTCTAATATGTTTGTTGAGTGTGTCACAGGTCCATATAGCCATGATTGCTGAGGTTACACATGTACGTACTCAAGTACGTAGAGATACAAGGGTGAAACTTCATTTGGAATTACACAAGCTGATCAAACAATGGAGTATAGCTATGAAACTCTACTCTAGAGTTAATCATAGGCTATAAATAGCATGTGATTTTTCTCAGGATTTATGGAGATTGTTTGAAGTCCAAATACGGGGAAATACGAGAAAATACTGAGTATACAAAGAAGAAACTTTTTCTACAAAAGGTGAAATGAGGTGAAAAAATTCTCACATGTCAATATGAAGCTATGGGATTTTTGAGAATTATTTCAGAATTTTTGGGATTTATTTGATGCTCAAATACGCAAGAATACAGTGAAAATACTCAGCAAATACGGCATACGGTACTGTTCACATATACGCTTCAATCGCAGCTCAAAATTCACGTCGACGTGGCATCATCCTGGCCGTTCATTTCGCATCTGACGGTCGCTCGAAGCGGGGCGACGTGGCCGCTTGTCCGCCGCCCGATCTCGATCCAACGGCCACCAACCATCGGACCCAGTCGCAAATGGCGGGCGCAGCTGTCGACATCCGCGAGCGACGTGGCTGCATCTCCGCCGTCCACGCGAAGATCCAACGGCTGCCGACAGAGCGGGTCCGGGTCAGCGGAGGCGGGCGCCGCTGCACGATTTTTGGCGCACACGTGGCATCTCCTCAGCAGATCCCGCTTCATCGGACGGTCGAGATCGCTGCCGACATCGGGTTTTCAAACCCGACCCATTAACGCATTTAAAACGTGATTTTGAGTGGATCGGATCCCTTGGAACAGTGACGCAAACCCGTAAACTCAATTCTATAAATACCAATGTACATCTCTTCACATTTTCATCAATAAGTGGAGTTCTAGAGATCCAAATTGAGTTCCGTAAGAAGCGTTGCGACCGTGACTTCATCCCCGACGTAGTGACAGCAAGTTGAGCAGCTAGTTCCTCCTGTGCAGCAAATGAGATCATTTTGAGTGAGGAACTTCTACCGACTACCTCCACGGGGACAACGACTACTTCTTCTACAGACATCCGATCATCATTCCGTAAGAAGCGTTGCGAAGCTACTGATGTGCTGAAAGACGACAACCAGAGAGATCTTCACAAATGAGCTTTCTAAACTCTTGATCTTTGTTATTTGTGAAGTTATTAATGTTTTGATCAGCATTTCTGTAATATAATTTCTTCCGTTATTTGGGACTCTGGGAACCAAACTTGTTGGGGCAAGTTGGGTTGGGGAGTGATACTTGTATGTTTCTTTTTGGCTTTGGTGAGCTTGAGTTGGTCTGACAGGTTGGTGTTGGGGCACCAATCTAAGGGAGATTGTAACTTCTTAAAGAAACAGTATAAGTGATTGCTCATTGGGGTGGACGTAGGTCATGGGGACCGAACCACGTTAAATTCTGTGTCTTCTGTGAATGCTTTGATTGTCTGATTCCTAAACTGCATGCTGTAAACTAGGCTTAATTTTTATCTTGCGATAATTTGGTCAAAGGCCTATTCACCCCCCTTAGGCCTTATTTAGATCCTACATGGTGCTCATATGCATTTAGTTCTCCAAAACCCTATCATGACCAGATGTCTGAAGTTCTAATTCCAGATGCCTGAACGAATCGTCAGACTACTGGATGATGAACTCCAGACGTCTGAATAATTCAAGCTGAAAGTCCAGTAACTCGGCCTCTGATGACTGACGGAAATCAGACGTCTGGATGACATACATCAAACGTCTAGAAAATTCGTGCAAATGTTTCTAATAGCTCATTTCTGCAGTCAGTCTTGATTAGGCGTTTGAAGTTGTATTACTAGATGTCTAAACAGTTGACCAGACGTCTGGATGATGAACATCAGACGCATGGGTAGTCGGACCAACTATTCCAGTAACCAAATGTTGTTCACTATATGTATAATCGGACGTCTGATGCCTTTGTACCAGACGACTGAGCAGTGGATCAGACATATGGGAAGTCTTCTTCAGACGTCTGGTATATGTCCGTTAGACTGCATTTAATGCCCAGTCAAAACAGTACAACAGTCAACTGCTCGCTCTTCTTCAGGTGACTAGTGACTAGGATTTCTGCCCGTTAAAAGCCGTTTGTAATATTAAATGCTTGGGCCTTTTTGCTGTTTGTGAGTAGATTTCAGTGGCTTATAAATAGGGCTTTAATGTCTTGACTTGAGAGTTTAGCTAAGCATCTAAGACTTCATTCAATACACTCTCAAGTGATTCAAAGTCATTAATTTCAATCTAGAGCATTCAAGAGCATTCAAAGCATTTTAAGCTCAAGCTCTAAAGATCAACTTGTCTCCAAAGCTTTCAAGATCATCTCCTAGCATTCATTGTTACACATCTTGAGACAAGTTAGTAAGTGCTCTCACTCTCATAATTTAGAGCACATCACACACACCTTTATTACCTCATTCTTAAGAGTATTATTCAAGGCATATGTTGTGAAATTGTTTCATATTTCGTTCTACATTTTCTCTTGATATTTGAGAAGTCCTCTCGATTGTGAAAGTAGTCCATTCCCAGGTGGTGGAAAGTGGAAGAAAGGTTCCTCTTTGTCGTGAGAGTAGTCCATTCCCGGTTTGTGGGAAGTGTAAGAAAGTGTATTGGGTTTTCACTTGTCAGGTTTTGGCAAGTGAGTATTAATGGATCACTAATCACTAGCGGGTTTGCTAGTGGGTTGTTGGAGTAGGTTTCAATGGAGTCGGGGAGACTCAGAGTCAGGGAGACTCGGTGAATCCGAACCAGGGTAAATTCATTGTTTGCATTTGATTTTCTGTGTTTGTTGCTCTCTTTACATTCCGCACTAAGGTTGCACAAGGGATCATTTAATTAGGCGTAATATCCTTATTATCTTTATAAAGCACTATTCACCTCCCTTATTGTTTTCTCTCTATTATTTCAGATTCTATAATTGGTATCAAAGCTAGATTTTCAAACTATGGCAACCACAAACAACAACAACAATCATGATGATGCATCCTCTATCATGGAAGATCAATCCACAATTCGACATCCACACTTCAACGACTTCAACGGGTCCAATTATGGATATTGGAAAGCCAAGATGATCATCTTCCTTATGCGTACTGTAGAAAAGGAGTATGTTGAACCACTTAAGGAAAATTATTCAAAGTGGACACCGTTTCAAGTGCTTGCGGAAACAAACAATGCAAAAGCGATGAACTCGCCTATATGTGCATTGAATGTAACTGAATTCAACAAAGTGTCAAATTGCACAATCGCACACCATGTTTGGAAGCATCTCCAAGTTACTCATGAAGGGACAACCCAGGTAAAGTTGTCAAAGCTTCATATTTTTTGTGCAACAATTTGAGATGTTTTCAATGCAGGAAAAGGAAACCATCTCTAGTATGTATGCAAGATTCACAGATATCGTGAATGAGCTTGAGGCACTTGGAAAGGTATACACCCAAGTTGAAAAGGTAAGGAAACTCATTATGGCAGTCACCCACGAATGGGAAAAGAAGACTATGACCATCGATGGAGGTAATAACATGGAAATATACACGGTTGAGGCCTTCATAGGAAACCTCATGGCTTATGAGGTTAGGAAGGCGGATAGAGATGAAAGGATTGCTCTAAGAGCTCTACCTGAAACAAAGAAGAAAGCAATTGCTTTCAAAGCCGCGTCATAGGATGATGACTCTGATGAAGAAATGGACATGGAGTCCATAGCTCTTATGGCAAGGAAGTTCCAACGGTTTTACCGGAGAGATGATTTCAAATCAAGGAATAAATTTGTTTCTACTAATGATTCTTCTTTGTGTTATAATTGCAATAAGCCAGGGCACATCAAGATGGATTGCCCCTTGCTTAAGAACAAGGAGAAATGGAAAGCTCCGAAGTACAAAAAGGGAGATGTGTACAAAGGGAACAAAAAGAAGGACTCGTATGAACTTGGGATGATTCAAGCGATGATTCAAGTAGCAATGACTCCGATGAAGAAAAGGGAGAGGTGAAGAAAAGGGAGAGGTATCACACATGTGTTTCATGGCTAAGGGAAACTCTTCAAAAGTCTCTTCTAGTGAGAGTGAGAGTGACAACAATGATGTAACAATGGATGACATCAAATTAGCTAATGAACAATTATTTGATAAATATCAAAAATTGTTTAACTCATATATGATTGCTAAGGACAAACTAGCTAACATTGCTACTTCTTCCAAGAATTTTGATATGAATGTTAGTTATATTACTCACAATGCACTTATTAAAGAGAAAACTTCTTTGGCTTCTCAAAATAATTGGTTGAGGAATGAGGTAATGTCCATCAAAATCACAATTGGACAAGGTCCAAATTAGTGATTGTGATGACATTGAGATTGAAACACTTCGATCTCATACCATGACTTTGGAAAATGAGAATGTTTCTCTCAAATCCCAAGTGCTTGTGCTAAATTTGCAAGTATCTAATTTGGATACTCATATCTCTTCACTATTGAAGAGATATGAGCTCATGTCCTCTAATATTGATTGATAGATTCAACAAGGGTACTGACAAATTGAATACTATATTGTAAAACCAACTTCCCGCAAATCACCACATTGGACTTGGCTATTTAAATGATAATGCTTTCACTTATCGCACTTCGTATATTGGAGCTAATATTAATTTTGTAAGGCCATCCTCCAGTGCTTCCACTAGTGGAGCATTGAACCTGACATACTCCATTCCAATGATACCCTTCTTTGGAAAGAAAACCCACCAAGGGTGGACAACAAGGATTAGACATGTGTATATGTATACATGCACCCAACCACATAGGAGAACACCTTCACATGTTGCTCCTACTTATGATGAGTTTTACACACCGCACCCTTGTGTACGTGTGTCACGCCCCGCTTCCCAAAATGGACGGAAGCGAAACGTGACGAGGCCCGCTTAGGCCAGAGCTTTAGAAGCTCGAACCCAATAAGCGTCTGTAGAGGTACCATTTTAAAAATTATTTCAGGTTCTTGCATTATTATAGTTCGAAACAACAAAAGTACGTAAAGGAAATTTGCATTCACTTACATGAAGAAATAATATCCAACTGGTACAAAGTCTAAAAGAAGCCTAAGCATGGCGACACAAGTTCCAAGACAAACCGAAAAGTAGTACCCTCGGGAAGTGGCGACTAAAAGACCTCAAGGTCTGGTCCTCATCAGGCACGGACTCTGGATCAGCGTCCTCGGCTCCTCGTACTCCAGCGAGTCTGCTTCGTCCACGATCTCTGGCTGAGCACCTGACGTACAACACCCAAGAAAAGGAACTGTACGTCAGGTAAAGTCTACAAGAAGAGTTAGACTTTACTGCAAGTGCACCGAACTTTAAACAACGGTTTACTGGTTGATTAACATGCTGAGGTTCATTTACACAACATTTTACTGGTTGATTAGCATGCTGTGGTTATAACAGGGTAACACAACAGGAAGTAACGTAGCAGGAAAGTAAAACGGGACAAATAGTAGTCGTAGCGTGTGCTACCAACTACGGGACTAACCTACATGTGTCAAGACAAGTCGGGACGTGACGGGACAAGACAGGACAAACAGGACGGGACAAGACAAGACAAGTGTGACACGAAGGGTTCACGCCTTACGGTTCGAGGGGGATCAGACCCTCTTGCCGTGCGCACGCTCAACCCTACCCCAACCCCAGGAACTCAGGACAAGAAGTACAGGGATCACTTCCGCTAGGGAAGCATCCGAAACGCCCGAAGGCTTTTTGTATAACAGGGATCACTTCCGCAAGGAAAGCATCCGAAACGCCCGAAGGCTTTTTGGTAACAGTCACGGGGATCACTCTCGCATGGAGAGCATCCGAAACGCCCGAAGGCTTTTTGTGTGACAGGACACGACATGACAAGTGTAGGGAAAGTTATTCTAGGGTGTCCACACGCACGCACACACAAGATAGTCCTATGTTGTCAGCAGTTCATTGTTGTCAGGCTCAGACTTCGTCGTCAAGTCGGAGCCGTCACGGGTCGTCCCGGACGCTATCATTTCACGTCCGGTTCTCATCACACACAATCTAACAGTTCTACAAACTAGAACTAAAGCACAGTCAAATCGCAAGTGGGTACACTTGCCTGCGGTGGCGAGTGTGTCGTCCGTCCAGAGCGCCTCGTCCAAGCGTCGCGTCCTCGGTAGTCCGTCTGAGTGATGTTCACGCGTAACTCTGGCGTCAGATCTGGAACAGCTACGGATCACATCGCGGCTTCAGTTACTTGGCTGCAGTGACGTGGATCTATCTGCGCCATCAGATTTACGGTATTAAATTAACAGCTCCTAATCAATTTATTAGGTCTTTCATATAGATACTGCCTCTGTATAATTAAGTTATCAGGAGTGACTTTCGGTTCATTATAGGCCTTAACAACCATATTCACACTGATTATCTCTAACCAATTTCGCATCAATGTTATTGACGTCAGCTAATGATGAGATGGCCCTAATCACCTACTGGATATGTAGCATTTTATTTACATTAAGGCTTTACAGATAACTTATTGTACTGAGTGAGTAATAACAAAAAAAATACCGAATTCATCAATTAATCTAACTTACAACTATCCATCAAATAGATGCACATAGGATACTGCATCACGCATGAAACTATGTAATATTTGTGAGGGGAGTCTACAGCACATGGGGAAAATAATTCTGTACTAGTTCTTACTCATATAAAAAAAATACTTCATGCTTGCCATCAATATAAAACACATCCTATAGAAGGTACTCACGGCTTTGGTGGGCAGATTGCGGATGAGCGTCGCGGCCTCGGGGTGGCGCCGGTTTCAGGCGGTCGTGCGGGCTGCTGCGACGTCACGGCGGCGTGAGGAACGGTGCCGCAGACGGCGTACGAGAGGGGAAGACGATGGCGGCGATCCTCCGGCGTCGAGCGACATCGTACGGGCTGCAGCGGCGTCGGGGGGGGGGGGGGGGGGGGGTCGTAGGCGGCGTCGGGCGGCGTCGTTTAGGGGTCTACGGCGGCGAGTGGGTGTCGGAGACGCCGGCCGGTGGTCGGGGCGACGATCGGGAATGGAGATGCGAGAGAGAGAGGGAGAAAGACTGGGGGGTTTCTCTCTTGTGTTATAGGTGGCGGCTGCAAAAGTTGCCTAGCCCTAGGTCTAGGTGTAGTATTATTAATATAGGAGAAGGAGTGAGAGGGGAAAACGTGTGAGGGAGTTGAGGCAACGTGCGATGGGGAAATATACGGACAGATTTTGTTGGGGCCGTGTGACGTGGTCAAGGGAGAGGGAAAACGGTAACGTGGGATAGCTGTACTCTGGTTAGTTGGGATTTACGGAATTAATATTAGCTGGGTTTGAAATTCAAACAAGTTGGTATTTGATTGATCCCCTTTTTAAAAAAATTGATCTGATATCCTTAACAAGCGAGATATGCTGGAAAAGCTAAGTGGATTAGGCTTAAGGAAAATATTAGTATTAGGTTTGTTACGTGATTGGTTAAACAAAACAAAAAAATAATTCCTTCCCATTAAAAACGTTCACAGCAAACAAAAACTTCTTTTTAGCATTTTTTTAAATTTAATAAAAAGTTTTATTAATAACTAATGGTGTTTAACAAATGGGTTCCTCGTCACCCAAAAATTACAAGGAAAATACCGAGGAGATCGCGCCTTCGAGGGGATCGTGAAAACGGAGTTCGGTCGCGCGTCTGAACTACGTAAGACAGTAATTAAAATAAAATACCAAAATATGCACACGAAACAACAAAACTTGCTGGATAACGTACAGTCGGAAAGTGACCGTTACAACGTGCTAATAATCATGTGTGACATCCATATGGCCGCACCCCTCCTCAAGCATATGGTTATGTCAAACCACCGCATGGACATTCTTATAGACATGCTTATCCTCATGTCACATATGCTTACCATGCTTCATATTCTTATACACCGAATGTGAAAAAGAATATGAATGTTCACAATGCATGCACACATCGTACACGACCACGTGGTATGTATTATGCTCCTCCTCACATTTCTTATCCACGTGCATCACACTATGGATATGCTCCAACACATACACATCCTTATGCATATGCTCACCCAAATGCATACACACATTCACATGCTTTTATGCCGCATGCTCCCATTAGACAATCTCCTCCAATGAATGCACCTATGAGGCATAGGACACCCAAGAGTCATTTGATTTGGGGTCCTAAACATACTAGCATATATGATAAAGGAATGTATATGCAATTGTACTTTAGGGATGTTATTGATAATGAGAACTATGTTGGGAAGACAAAGTCCACTTAAACTGGGTTTCCAAAGGGCTAATCCCCTTGAACCCAACATGCTTGGGTACCAGTGCTTATGGTATATTCTATAGGCACCCAAGAAGAGGAAAAAGGGCAATATGTGAAAATATTGCTCTAATTGCAGAGGAAATGGTTGGACACTCGATATCAAGTGTTCCAAACATATGACGGGAGACCCAAGTTTGCTCTCCGAGGGTATCCGCATCAAGAATGATGGATCAGTTACTTTTAGAGTCAATGCGAAGGGATTCATAATAGAAATTGGTAAAGTTGGTAATCCATCTAAACTTCTCATAGATAATGTGTATCTGGTAGATGGTTTAAATCACAATCTTATCTCTATTAGTCAACTATGTGATAAGGGTTACACAGCAAACTTTGGTGATGGATTGTGTACTATTCTTGATAATGCTAATGATATTATTCTATTTAGTGTCACACGCCAAAAGGAAATTTATATTTTGGATTTGACACACACTCAAGACCAATGCTTGGTTGCTCATACTAATGAACACTTTTGTGGCATCAACGCTTTGGTCATGTACACTTCAAGCATCTTCACAAGTTGTCCAAGCATAACCTAGTTAGAGGCTTTCCGAAACTTTCTTTTAATAAGCAAAGTTTTTGTGATTTATGCCAAAGAGGCAAGCTCCATAAATCGTCATTTAAGATTAAGAATGTAACATCTACTTCTAGGCCTTTAGAGCTTTTACATGTAGATTTATTTGGGCCTACTAGAGTTGCATCATTAGGAAATGCATTCTATGGACTTGTAGTTGATGATTTCTCTAGGTATACTTGAGTGAAGTTCTTGAATAGTAAGAATGCGGCACTTGAGAAATTTGTTATTTTATCTAAGAAAGTTCAAAAGATTCAAGGCATGTCCATTGTCACCTTTCATAGTGATCATGGATGTGAATTTGATAATGATCTATTCTCTAATTTTGGTGATGAGGACGTGAAAACTCACACTTTTTCCTTCCCTCATGCTCCACCACAAAATGGTGTTGTAGAAAGAAAACATAGAACTTTAATTGAGTGCACACACACTATGCTTAGTGATAGTCGCATTGGTTCACAATTTTGGGCGGAAGCCGTTCATACCACATGCTATGTGCTGTAAATAGGATACTTGTTAGACCCCGTACTAACAAAACTTGTTTTGAATTGTTTTATAACAAAATTCCTCAAGTACGTTATTTCCGTGTATTTGGTTCTAAATGTTTTATTAAGAACACACACGGTAATTTGGATAAATTTGATTCATGTTCCGATGAAGGAATATTTATTGGATTCTCCGATCGTAGCAAGACCTACCGGATATTAAATAAAAGAAGCTTAACGGTTGAAGAATCACTTCACATTTCTTTTTATGAGAACTTTGATGTTCCATTATCTCACATTGATGAGAATGTTGAATTTTTGTGTGATTCTTTGAACAATATTAAATTAGATGATTCTATTGCAATTAATCCTACTAATGATGGAGTTGATTTTGTTTCTAATGCTTAAGGGTTACCCAAGACATTTGCTATGGTCCCAAACCATCAACATGATCAAGTGATAGGCAATATCGAAGATGGAGTCCGTATAAGGTCATGGGTAGAACAATTCACACATTGTGCTTTCGTTTCAACCATAGAACCAAAGAGCATTGAAGAAGCTTGTAAGGATAGCTCATGGATCATTGCTATGGAAGAAGAACTCATCCACTTTGAAAGGAACAATGTTTGAGAGTTAGTTCCTCCTCCGAAAGACCACAATGTCATTGGAAGAAAGTGGATCTTCAAAAACAAGACTGATGAAAATGAAGTCGTCATCCGAAACAAGGCAATGTTAGTAGCAGAAGGTTACTGGCAAGAAGAAGGTATATATTTTGAAGAATCTTTTGCCCCGGTGGCTACATTAGAATCTATTAGGCTTTTATTGTCATATGCATCATTTAAGAATTTTAAGCTTTTTCAAATGGATGTGAAAATTGCATTTTTGAATGGACATGTTGTTGAAGAAGGATATGGTTCACAACCACTCGGTTTCTGATCGCCCGCCCCGAACACAAACCCGGGACGGGAGACTCGCTAGTCTTACCGCAAGCACACGGTGTAGCTGCGAGCGGGTATCGGACACGAGGAGGGCAAATGACAGTGTCTTCTTCAATTCACCTGGCTATAAGAACAGTCGAGAAATGTTCGCAATAAAGCGGTCACAGTCGTTCAATTGTATAAAAGGAATATCAAATTAATAAAGTCGCCTAGGGGGTAGGGAATCCCCGCTACAAACCGTATCTCGTCATTATGATTCGTAGGTTTCACAATTGCTAGACTTGAAATTCAGGTGAACTAGTTGCAACTAAATGTAGAACCAAGCTCATGCTCTCGCGCTATTGCCGGTCTATAGCAAACCTAAGGTAGGGTCCAATCTCTTGCAAACCCTAACCTATGCAAGCTAGCGTGAAGAACAACATCATCGTTCAATCGTATCTCGAGCCCACTCTCGTGCAAACTCGAGCTACGACCTAGGTTGGGATAGTTCCTACCCGTCCAATCTCTTGCAAACGGGTATTGGTATAGAATTGCAATCGAAAACCCTAGTTTCGGTCCAATCTCTTGCAAACCGATTCCGGAGAAATCCAATTGTAACCCAATTCGAATTTCTAGGGCTTCCTATCGAGTTGGGATCCAATCTCTTGCAAATCCTAATCGGTATGAATCCCTAGCTATTCGTATTAAATCAATCCCAAACTAACAAATTAGAAATAGGGTTCGTAGGGTTCATCCCTACACCCTAAGACGATAAAACTACTCACAATTCATAATGCAATTCAATAGAAATTCACAAATAAAATCAATAGAATTCATTGCATGTAACGACTGGTTTCCTTGTATCTGAATTTATTATAATATAATATATGTTTTGATGGATTTTCTCCTCTTGCGTGGTTTTCGTCTCCGTAGTTTTCATTTTCGATCGATTCGTCGTATTTTCTCGTTTCTTCCTTAGGATCGTCGATTTCGAAGGACGTCGTTTGTGACGAGCTTCATAACGGTCGTATCTAACTATTAGATCAAGCCTAGGAGTCTTAGGATTCGATCACGGGGCCTCGCGCTCCGTATCGGAACTTTTGGTGCTCATTAGCCGGTATAAGAAGGGGCACCGACCGACTAGATGACGATCCAGTCGGTCGGCAATCCTTCTTGGACCGACTAGTGAGCTTTCTAAATTTTCTCAGGAGTTACTGTTTATCGTTAGTCGGTCTAAGAAGAGTTGTCGACCGACTAGGTTGCAAACTAGTCGGTCGGCGATGCTTCTTGAACCGACTAACACATCATCTTAATTTTAGTTGAGTTACTGTTTACTCTTAGTCGGTCTAAGAACGTTCATCGACCGACTAGTTGCTAAACTAGTCGGTAAGTACTTGTTCATGGACCGACTAACTCTAAATCCTATTTTCGTTCAGGAGTTACTGTTTACACTTAGTCGGTCTGCGTTGGTCGACCGACCGACTAGTTGCCAAACTAGTCGGTCAGTGGTTGTTCTTTGACCGACTAGTCTGTGTTGAAACCCTAATTTTTGGGCAGCCGCCAGCTCAACCTATAAATACCCAACCCAAACATTTTCATCTTCTCCAACACGACCCTAAGCCCTAGTTTCTCCCCCATTGAGCCCCCATCTTCCTCCAAGCTTCAATCCTTCATTCCAAACCCTAAATCCATCATCCAATCCATCCATTCACCCTATCTACTTCTCATCTTCCCCAAATCTCCATCAAAATCCATCAAATCCCCAAAATCCCCCAAAACCCTAGTTTCTCCAAACTTCCCCACTCCTTTCCAGATCTGGTCCTAGGGTTCCCCGGAGTGTTTCTTCCGCCTCCTCTCGGTAAGAAATCGATCTACCGTTGTTTTCTTATCCTATTGTAATTTTTTATGAAACCCTAATAAAATACTTGTGTTTTGATGATTGTTCCCCATAACAGCGATTCCCCGTAGGCTAGCATCCGCGGAAACGAACTTTCGTAACCGTCATCCCCGGTGATAGGCAAGTGAAACTTGCATCTCTTGAATTGGGCCATGTCTTAGGCCATTTACCATGCTTTAGCGTAAAAGAGACTAAACGGTGAAAGGATAGCCGTTTAGACGCCATTGACCTAGCTTGACAACGAAGCTTGGTCCGTCACCCTCATCATGCTCATATGTCACGTTTACTTTAAATTATCGGTACGCGAATATGTTCATATCATTGCATTTTGCCTGTCACGTTTAAATTCCATTAACGGTACGCAATTATCTGTTCATGGCATTGCATAGTGATTATTTATCGTGATTGCGTAGCACACGCTACAATCCCATGTTTCCTGGCTCGTGTTCCAGAAGCGAGCCCTGTAGTTGGAAACCCCAACGCTCAAATGTCAACACACACTATTTTCCTGGCTCGTGACCAGAAGCGAGCATAATGAGTTGGAAACCCCAACGCTCGTCACATGTGGGTGGGGTAAGAGATAAGCGGACTGAGCCCGAGTGGCTTGATCAGCCACTCCGGCCAGCAGGTGAAATCTCTAGTGTTTCAGTGTTGATAGTGATAGAGATAAACGAGCTGGCCAGTAAGTGGACTCTCTATGCACTAAGTGTTAAGTGTTAAGTGCTAAGTGATAAGTGATTAGTGATAAGTGATTAGTGATTAGTGAATTGGTAGCTTTGGTACACCGTGCATGCTTGTCACTCTTTCAAACTGTTGCATCATATTTAACTGTCATGCCATTGTTTAACATTTAAATGCTAGGTTGTTAGTCACTTTCAGTTTCCTTGCCCAAGTCTTTTAGACTTGCTGACATGTGCCCCTCTCTCTTTTGGGTGACGCATGTTAGACCTTGAGCCTGAGTTGCCAGCTGAGGGTGAGGTGTTTGCGGACGCCGAGCTTGAGCCCGTGTTGGACGGGGAGTACGTGGACACTGGGGACCAGTCCTAGTGTCTCCGTTGTGTTTTATTTTTGTTAGACAGTTCTTTTATTATCGGTGCGTGGCACCTATACTTATTTATGTCGTTGCTTTTGTTTGGCCTTGTTCTGGGCCCTTAGACTCTTCCTTTAGCCTGGTGGCTTTTCTGTGATGTTGAATACTTTGTGGACAAACTTTGGGATTGGTATTTCATATCCGTCTTATATTATTATTGTTGTTGTTTCGATTGCAATTACAGGGACCTGCTTTTACTAAATTGACGCTTATCGGGTTTGGGGCTTCACCGCTCCACTCCCGTGCGGACCTTTTCACGTCTCGCCTCCATTTTAGGGAAGCGGGTCGTGACATTGCAATATTCAATATATCAATAAAAATGAGGTTTTTGATGGAGAGAGAGACAAACCAATGAAGATTCAATAGCATCCAACAAAATAACACTTTTCTCTCTCCCCAAAAAGCTCAATCTAATCTCCTAAAAAGTAATCTAAAAAAGGCTGCAAAAAGTTCTGAAAAAGCTCTCTAAACTAGGTTAAAAACTGGGGTTAAATACCCCCCAAAATCGCCCAAAAAACTGTGATGAAAATGCCCATGCGCAACCTCAAAATCGCAATTTACGCTACAGGCAGCGCGGCTCACTCGGCCGAGTGACAAATGTCATTCGACCGAGTGACAAACCCTGAAAAATTCCAGTAACTTCGGACTTTTGGGGGTCGGCTCCTCGGGAGTCACTCGGTCGAGTGACTTTCTTTGCTTCGGTCGAGGGGACTTCTTCACTCGGCCGAGTCGGAACTCGGGACGGTACTGACAGATTACAGTAAGTTGGGACTTTTCGTTGTCGTCGTCTTGATGCCACTCGGGCGAGTGGTGTCTCCGTGGTTCGGTCGAGTGGACTGGCGAAGGTCGGCCGAGTGCACGCTGATACTCTATCTTCTGCGTGTCAGATCTGGTCGGCCGAGCGGGCTTTCGATGGTCGGCCGAGTGACTCCTTCACTCGGCCGAGTGACATGCTGAAAATGCCCAATCTTCGTATTTTTGCTCCCTCGTCGCTCCTACGACGTTCTTTCTTCCTCCACTCCTCTCCAATCGCAGAATTCCCCCTCAAAAGAGTCACGGGTGACACTCCGGAGTGGGTGCATCTTAGAATCACTCCAAATCGCTTGAAATCTCTTGAAATTCGACAAAAACAAGAAATCATGAAAAGCATCGCAATATTGCCGAAAAAATCGTGAAAAACGTGATTCGAGCGATCAAAATGGCATGCAAACATGCAGAAAAAAGGTGTAAAATATGGAGTGATCAAAATCCCCCAAGCTTACCTCTTACTCGTCCTCGAGGAAGATGAGTAAAAAGCGGACCCGGTGGATAAAGAAAATAGGAACGATGGAAAAGCGGAAAATGAAAAACGAAAAACAAAGTAGAAAACGAAGAAGGAAGCTGCTAGATCATTTTTCTCAGGACGTGGGTTTTGCTTACTCATATAGCACGCATCGAATGTAAAACACATGTCAAAGACTTTTATTTCGATATCATAGTATAATGGTGCATTTGAAATAGAAAACCCAAGAATATCAATATAGCATGAAAAATGGAATAATTCTAAAATTAGCATCGTCTGAAGCATCTAAAGCGGTATACAATATCGTAGATCACACACTTTTCAATTGAATGCTTTCTATAAGGAGTATAAGAGATATCACACAATGGAGTAGTAAGAATAGAAAAGTGTGGTTTTCATGAAATGAATGCTAAGCGTAGATTTCTGGATTTCGTGAAACTTTAGCGATCTCACCGAGTATAAAATATTACTTAGCCTAGGTTGTCATGCACGGTCAAGTATTCACTCTCTCACACATCATTGGATCCTCTCCCCCAAGCTTATCCATAAGCGTGGTGGCATAAACAAAACAATATTTACATCCCCGTTTCTTATGAAGCTCCAAAAGTCAAAGAAATAGAAAAAAAATAAAAGCAAAAGAGGGAAGAAAGAGAGAAAGGGTATGAGATGGGATCGTTTTCGAACTTCTTTTCTCTTTTCTTTTCTTATTCTCAAATCTTTTTTTCTTTTTATTTTTCTTTTTCTCTCTTTTTTCTTTTTTTAATAATATATACACAAATGATCCCAAATCAAAAGAGAGGGATATACAAGTATTTTTTTTCTTTTTGGTTTTGGGGAATTTGGAGCATGGAATATAGTAACGGGGGGATGCCAATAATAGAATTGCTAATGGGAGATTCACCAATGAATTTAAAATAGAGAAATAATGTTCAAGATATGTGGAGAAAGAAATAAATGTATCTCTCGGTTCACTCTATATGACGTGCATGACAACTTCAGCAGGGTAATTTAATCTACTCAGTTTGATCTCGAAAAGTAAACTAATCCAGATTTATCAATGCTAGCAAACATTCAATCAACCTGAAGTGAAGCGTTCAAAGCATGCAATAAGAAGTGATATGAGAAAAGAAAGCAGTACTCCAGATATAAGCATCAATGCGTGAATCTTGGTGTGTTTTCTACGATAGCATACATATGAATCATCAGACATCAGCTAATAATAGAATTTCATCCATTTTCATACGGAAAAGGAAGCGGGTTACGATTTCTAAATGCAAAACAGGACATAGCATATGATATCAGAAACAAAAGCTATGACATGACAAAATTAGCATGCATATAGAGAAAAACTAACACCACGTCATCGTCATCACAGAAAAATCATCTCTAGCAAAAGATGAAAGAAACAAAGATATAAGAAAACAGAATTATTTACAATGCAGCACACAAAGGAAATAAGAAAAACGTGATGCATGTTAAAAAAAGAAAAAGTGATGAAAAAGGTGCAAAAGCGGAAAAACGTGAAAAAAAACTAAAAATAAAGGTGATGAAAGCAAAAAGTGTGAGAACTCACTCCCCCAAGCTAAAGTGCACAGTGTCCTCAATGTGCAAAGTGTGGCACACCGAGAGACGTGAAATGGGTGGGGAGGGTGAGGATGCATGCATGATAAAAAAAGAAAAATGAAAAGAAAATATGATGATGTGAATGATGCATGCAAAGATGGGAGTGATGCAGATATGTGTCACCAAAAATACACTCCCCCTCTCCCAAGAAAAAATATAAAATGATGCAATCGGAAGAGGGACCAAAATAATGAGGGGAGGAGGGTGGGGCCAAAAATATATCGACAGGACCAGCAGAGATAGGCTGTGCGTGGATGGGATCGGTGGGAAGCGGCTGTGTGGGTGGTGGTGGCTGTGGCGGGCTAGGTGGAGGGGAGTCCTCCCTAGCGTGAGAAGGACCGGCATCATCGGTCCTCTTCCGCTTGGAAGAGGCTCCCCGCATGCGTGGCCTAGTACGGGGCGGCATGTGTGCCGTGAGTGCTCACCCAACAGAAATATAATGCGGCGTGCTCAATAAAAGGAACGAGTGTACCTGAACACGCCGCGAGAGCAAGTCAGCAAGTGCGTGCGAAGAGCGCCGCCTCCGCGAAGCTAAAAATGCGTCCTGAAGCTCCCCTAAGCTCCCCCAAGATAGCCTGCAAATCAAACAACGATATCAGCGGATAATATTCAAAATACATGGGGGAGATGGGGTATAATAGATAGATAGACAAATTAATTTGATTTTTGGGCTCAACAGGTCTACGGATCGAGCAAAATAGGAGAAAAATGGAGTTTGGGGGCAAACCGAGGCGATAGGGGGTCGGCCGGCGGCGAGGATACTCGCCGAAGGTCGGGGCGTCGGCGGTGGGATGATCGCCGGCGGTGGTCGGGCGAGTGGGGCCGGCGGCGAGGCGATTCGGGCGAGGGGGGTGCGGTCGCGGGCGAGGGGAGACGAAAGGGCGAGGCTCGGGCAAAAAATCTGTGAATTAGGCGTTTCGAAATTCGCGCCGAGCCCGCAGCGATTTATATAGGGGTAGTTACGACTCGGCCGAGTGACTATGTTGCTCGGCCGAGTGACGTAACGTAAAAAAAAATTAAATTTCTCCCCGCCACTTACGACTCGGCCGAGTGGCTTCTTTTCACTCGGCCGAAGGGAGAAAACTCCTTCGGCCGAGTGGCACAAGCTACTCGGCAATATTCAGGCTAGGAGGGTATCCGTTTCCCTCGGCCGAGTGACTAAACGTACTCGGCCAAGTGACAGTTAATACGAAATGCACAAAAAAGACAGAGAGTTGGTTCCGCAGACTTCCCTGGTTGGTGCCCCACTCGGCCGAATGAGGTCCTTTGCTCGGCTGAGTCGCATATGATACTCGGCCGAGTGACGTGCTGTTTTCTGCTTCGGGGCTCCGTTTTCGCTCTACTCTCTGTTTTTCTTCCTCCAGTTGGTTTCTTCCTCCTCCCAAGGCCTGAGCGCATTCCTGGAGCGCTCTTCCTTGCCTCTATCTTCCTCCATATGAGAGATCTCTTTTTCTCCTCTCCTGTTATAGAAATTAAGACCAGTTGTCACGATTTTTATGGGAAAAAAGACTCAAAACACTAATAAAGTCTAAAATAAAAATAAAAACCAAATAAAAATAAAAATAAAGATAATGCAAAAACCGTCGGGTTGCCTCCCGACAAGCGCTCGTTTAAGGTCTTGAGCTCGACCCCTTTGGATTTTCAATTAATGCGTGATGTTGGGTGCATATGAGATGCACCCGTCGAACTTACCGGGAAGACCGCTCGGATTTGGATCGTGGTGGTGTGTGGCCTTCCTCAGTGCCCCTTCATCTTGGGCAATGTTGGGGGATGGCTCCCCCAAGCTTGAGCTTGTTCCGGTCCTTGGCTTCGCCGGTGACACCGATCTTCGAATCGGTGGAGCTTTCTTCGGATTCTTCAATGTCGAGAGCTTGCAAAGCTCCCGTATTCTCGTGACATCAGCGTCGCCTTCATCATTCGCCGTGGAGCTATCGGGAGAATACTCCATCTTCTCTTCTTCGCTCAAATCTTGGCTTTCTTCAAAGCCATCATCGTGGAGTGCACCGATGGAGTAGGGGATGGCCTCTTCAATGACCCTGTCAAGGAGGTCCAAGTAATCTATCTCCTCATGATACGGCATGTGCTTCATAGCCTTTGGTATATGGAGCTCGACTTCAATGTTGCCGACATTCAAGGTAAGAGTCCCTTCCCGCACATCGACGATTACACCGATGGTGGCGAGGAATGGGCGTCCAAGTATGAGCGATGTGTCACCCTCTTCCTTGATGTCCATGATCACAAAATCACAAGGCAAGTATATGCCTCCCGGAACTTGGAGTGGGATATTCTCCGCGATACCAACCGGCCTTGTAATCCGACCGTCCGTGAGTTGAATCCTCATGTCGGTTGGCTTTAAATCCGTGCCGGTGTTCAACTTCCGAAACATGGTGAGAGGCATGAGGCTCACACTAGCGCCCAAATCAACCAATGCTTTTTGTAAGGGGACGCCTCCGAGTGTGCAAGGAATCCGGAAACTCCCGGGATCTTTAAATTTGGCGGGCTCCTTCTCCTTCCTAGTGAACCAAGTTCCTTGTTCCGCGAGCATGATCTTCTCCTTCCTTTTCCTTCCCGTAATCAAGTCCTTTAAGAACTTCGCGTAGGACGGGATTTCCACTATGGCATCAAGAAAAGGGATATTGAGGCTCACCCCTCTCAAGTATTCGAGGAACTTGGCTAGCCTCTTCTCGATCTTGGCTCTAGCTAGCCGTTGAGGGAAAGGCACCGGTGGCATGAATCGGCGCTCATCAATAGGTTCCTCCACTCTAGATTTTGCTTCTTCTTGCGGCTCCTTCTCTTTTTCCACCTCAATTACCGACTCGCTCTCTTCTAGAATCTCCACCACGGGTTCCTTGATTTGGGTCATGGGGGGAGTGGTATCCTTCCCACCTCTTGTTGTAACCGCAACAACCGCATTGATATGGCCGGTGTTGCCCCGTGGATTTGGCTCGGGTTGAGCCGGCAATTGTTGGTTATTTCTATTGAGCAACGCAAGTTGCTCCCCAATTTGAGCGACGACGGTGGTGAGAGAATCTTGTCCTGCCTTCAACGTGGCGTTAATCTTCCTCTGCTCCACCATAAACTCCTCCACCTTAGCTTCAAAATCCGAACGTGGTTGAGCTTGCAGAGGGTTGGGATTTCTCCACCCTTGATTATACCCGGGTGGCCTATAAGGTCCCACTTGGTTCCTAGGTGGGAAGTTTTGTTGCGGTGGCCCCCTTGGTTGATAATTCGGTTGTGGTGGTGGAGCCCGAGCTTGAGGAGGTTGTTGTGGCGGGGGGTTCAAGGCACCATCATTATTAGCATAGGAAAAACCCGGATGGTTTCTAGCGGCCGGGTTGGCCCAATATCCGGAATTCCCCGCAACATACTGAATTTGCTCCAAAGCTCCTTCTCCTTGCTCTCCTCCTACATACATGGCTTGGGATTGGTCTTGCCAATCACTCATATGGTTTGTCGGTGCGAATGTAGTAGGGGCTCCTTGCAGCTCGATAATGAATTTCTCCAACCTCTCCACTACCTTGTGGAGAGAGTCAAATTTGTTAGCAAGCTCCGCCACGGCCTTGGCCTCATAAATACTCGTGGGCTTCAAGGAGGATGAAGAATGTCCTCGCTCGTCCCCCCATTGTTGGTTGTTGGAGGCCATCTCCTCTAGCAAGGCCGTAGCTTCATCGGGGGTCTTTGACAAAATGGCTCCGTTTGCGGTAGCATCAATAATCTGTTTTGTGCCCGGTTGGAGTCCATTGTAGAAACTGTGGACAAGCTCCCAATCCTCAATGCTGTGATGGGGGCATTGATGTTGCAAGTCCTTGAAGCGCTCCCATGCCTCATAGAGAGTCTCCTGCGGTCCTTGCTTGAAGGACATGAGAGCACTTCTTATCTTCACCGTCTTGGAGGGCGGGTAAAATTTGTCGACGAAGGCACTCGCCAATTCATCCCAAGTGGTGAAGATTCCTTCAGCTTGCGTCCTCAACCAATATAAGGCCTTGTCCTTGAGTGTGAAGGGAAAGAGGCGCAGTCTGATAGCATCTATGGAGACGCCCGGCATTTGGAAGGTGGCACATTTTGATAAGAAGAGCTGGATATGGTAATGAGGGTTCTCATGGGAATTCCCATGAAAAGGGTCTTGCTGCATCAGAACTACCAATCCGGTCTTCAATTCGAAATTTTTGTCGGCCGCCAACTCCGGCATAGCTATGGATGAGGTCGTGGAGGAAGTCTTAGGCCGAAGCCTATCTCTAATGGAAATGATCCTCGCCATTCGCTCCGCCAATTCTTCGGGTGTCTCAGGATGGGTCATAAAATTCCCTTCCGTATCGGGTCTCTTCTCCGCTCGGATCCTCCTCAATGTACGCTCGATCTCCAGATCGTATAGTATTTCTTCGGGGTTCGCCGAGGATCTCGTGTACATGCAAGGGAGAACAGAGTTTCAAAGAAATAGTTAGCACAAAGGAAGGGTAAAATAAAAATAGAAATAATAGAACAAAAAAAGAAAAATAGCTAGGTAGGTAGAATCAAACACTATCGCCTCCCCGGCAACGGCGCCAAAAACTTGATCGCCCGCCCCGAACACAAACCCGGGACGGGGGACTCGCTAGTCTTACCGCAAGCGCACGGTGTAGCGGCAAGCGGGTATCGAACACGAGGAGGGCAAATGACAGTGTCTTCTTCAATTCACCTGGCTATAAGAACAGTCGAGAAATGTTCGCAATAAAGCGGTCACAGTCGTTCAATTGTATAAAGGAAATATCAAATTAATAAAGACGCCTAGGGGGTAGGGAATCCCCGCTACAAACCGTATCTCGTCATTGTGATTCGTAGGTTTCACAATTGCTAGACTTGAAATTCAGGTGAACTAGTTGCAACTAAATGTAGAACCAAGCTCACGCTCTCGCGCTATTGCCGGTCTATAGCAAACCTAAGGTAGGGTCCAATCTCTTGCAAACCCTAACCTAGGCAAGCTAGCGTGAAGAACAACATCATCGTTCAATCGTATCTCGAGCCCACTCTCGTGCAAACTCGAGCTACGACCTAGGTTGGGATAGTTCCTACCCGTCCAATCTCTTGCAAACGGGTATTGGTATAGAATTGCAATCGAAAACCCTAGTTTCGGTCCAATCTCTTGCAAACCGATTCCGGAGAAATCCAATTGTAACCCAATTCGGATTTCTAGGGCTTCCTATCGAGTTGGGATCCAATCTCTTGCAAATCCCAATCGGTATGAATCCCTAGCTATTCGTATTAAATCAATCCCAAACTAACCCTAATCAATCCTAGCAATAATTTCACCAATTCATCACAAATTAGAAATAGGGTTCGTAGGGTTCATCCCTACGCCCTAAGACGATAAAACTACTCACAATTCATAATGCAATTCAATATAAATTCACAAATAAAATCAATAGAATTCATTGCAATATTCAATATATCAATAAAAATGAGGTTTTTGATAGAGAGAGAGAGACAAACCAATGAAGATTCAATAGCATCCAACAAAATAACACTTTTCTCTCTCCCCTAAAAGCTCAATCTAATCTCCTAAAAAGTAATCTAAAAAGGGCTGCAAAAAGTTCTGAAAAAGCTCTCTAAACTAGGTTAAAAACTGGGGTTAAATACCCCCCAAAATCGCCCAAAAAACTGTGACGAAAATGCCCCTGCGCAGCCTCAAAATCGCAATTTACGCTATAGGCAGCGCGGCTCACTCGGCCGAGTGACAAATGTCATTCGGCCGAGTGACGAACCCTGACAAATTCCAGTAACTTCGGACTTTTGGGGGTCGGCTCCTCGGGAGTCACTCGGCCGAGTGACTTTCTTTGCTTCGGCCGAGGGGACTTCTTCACTCGGCCGAGTCGGAACTCGGGACGGTGCAGGACAGATTACAGTAAGTCTGGACTTTTCGTTGCCGTCGTCTTGATGCCACTCGGGCGAGTGGTGTCTCCGTGGTTCGGCCGAGTGGACTGGCGACGGTCGGCCGAGTGCACGCTGATACTCTATCTTCTGCGTGTCAGATCTGGTCGGCCGAGCGGGCTTTCGATGGTCGGCCGAGTGACTCCTTCACTCGGCCGAGTGACATGCTGAAAATGCCCAATCTTCGTATTTTTGCTCCCTCGTCGCTCCTACGACGTTCTTTCTTCTTCCACTCCTCTCCAATAGTAAAATTCCCCTCGGAAGAGTCACGGGTGACACTCCGGAGTGGGTGCATCTCAGAATCACTCCAAATCGCTCGAAATCTCCTGAAATTCGACAAAAACAAGAAATCGTGAAAAGCATCGCAATATTGCCGAAAAATCGTGAAAAACGCGATTCGAGCGATCAAAATGGCATGCAAACATGCAGAAAAAAGGTGTAAAATATGGAGTGATCAAAATCCCCCAAGCTTACCTCTTACTCGTCCTCGAGGAAGATGAGTAAAAAGCGAACCCGGTGGATAAAGAAAATAGGAACGATGGAAAAGCGAAAAATGAAAAACGAAAAACAAAGTAGAAAACGAAGAAGGAAGCTGCTAGATCATTTTTCTCAGGACGTGGGTTTTGCTTACTCATATAGCACGCATCGAAGACTCTTTTGTGGGGCTTATGAGAGAATTAGGTATTATGGGTGAATCTGAACTCTAGAAGATCATTATCCTCTCGTCTACTATATTTCATCTCATGCTTTGGTATGCTCATGTTATTTGATGAATATCTCTTGGATGTATATCTCAAATTCATAAGTTGTGTATTTCACTAATGAGATATATATGTTTCACATGATTCTTTTTTAGCATTGAGTATGTATTGTGAAAAGATATCATATGAGATGATTGTATATTTGTTTAGCATTAATAAATGCTTACTTAAGATGTTTGCATATATCATCTACCTTGAGCACACGTATTTAAAATCATTATAGGATCAACTCAAGCTTCTTGATGTAAGTCAGACGGCTGGTGTAATGAAAACAGACGTCTAATGTATCAGACATTTCTATCTTTTAGATTTTTCCATCTGACCAGACGTCTGATGATGTCCTACCAGACACCTGAATCTTCTGTCAGACACCTGTATATGTACTACAGATGCCTGGTATTAGAATTGTCAGTCTATCAAATTTTCCCAAGAGCAATCATCTTCAGACTTAACGAGATTAGTCGTCTGATGTTGTCATACCAAATGACTGGAGAGTTCGTCAGGCACCTGATAAGTCTACTACAGACGTCTGATCATCATAACTGATTAAGTTACATTATCTAGATTCTGTCGACCAGACGTCTAATGTGCTTGATCCAGACGCCTGGCCTTTATATTCTCTCCATCTCGTTATTTCTACAGAGGCCTGGTTACTTCACTCCAGACGTCTGTCACAGGCTCTTTAGTCAGATCAACTTCTTGATCCAACGGCTGGGATTTTATGCCCGATCATTATAAACTACGATTCACTCGATTAGGGCTTAAGAAAATCATTTCTTTCGTTTGTCTCTTTGTTTGCCTCTATTAAACTAGATCATCCATTGTTCTCCTTTGAGCTTGATTTGTCTCTGATGGCTCCTAAGAAGCTCACTGGCAAACGAAAAGCTCATTCGCAATCTCCTCCAACCGAACATCCTCGTATTATAACCTGGAGAAATCGAACAAAGAGGACAATCCCTCTTGATGTGTCTCATCAGGTGTTTCTTACCACAGATCGATTGCAAGATCAACCATCATCATCCACACAGCCACAATCCTCGGATCTACATCCACACCTGATGTCGGTTCTTCTTCCAGTTTGCCGTAATCAAGATTGTTAGACGACGTTCATCAACCTTCTTTCTGCCAAGTTTATCCTAGAAAGATACATCACTTTTTCCCACTTCTCTGGATTGGCAGAAGTCGTTGGGCATGTTGGGTTGTTGGAGATTTGGAGAGACACCAAAACCATATTCTTCTATCCTACTCAGGTTTGATTGTTTTATGCAAATCGTGTTAAGGACGAGATCAGTCACCTAGACACAATAGTTCAGGGTGTGACAATTTTCATCATGGCTGAGTTGTTGGGAGCAATCCTTCACATTCCATCCTCTCGCCAACTGCTGAGTGACATCGAGATTGACATGTCAAACTACAACTTACTGTCTAAGATATTTATAGTGGTTCCATATCATCTCTCCTCATCCCTCAAGCCCAGTGACCTCCATTACTTAGCTTGAATCACAAATCTTATTCTCAAATCCAACCTACTCCCTAAGACGGGTTCAGCTGATTACTTATCAGATGAGTATCACAGAGCTCTTTATGCTCTTCTTGGAGGAATCCAGTCAAATTGGGCACACGTCATACTTGATCGGATGTTGGATACATCTCAGCTCCTCTACCCACCATGTTAAACATGTATTTAACCATTTTCGGGTTCCCCTCCCTCTCAGTGAGTGTGTCACGACCCGCTTCCCTAAAATGGAGGCGAGACGTGAAAAGGTCCGCACGGGAGTGGAGCCGCGAAGCCCCAAACCCGATAAGCGTCAATAAAACATAAGCAGGTCCCTGTAACCACAACGGAGCAACAACAATAATAAAAGGAGAGACAGAAATAAAATTCACATATCTCATAATTTGTCCAACATGAAAATAAGTTCAACATCCAGAAAAGCCACCAGGCTAAAAGAAATAGTCTAAAGGCCCAGAACAAGTCCAACAAAACCAACATCATAACAAAGTACAGGTGCTACGCACCGACAACAAAACAGCAGTCCAAACAATAGGAAAACACAACGAAGACACTAGGACTGGTCCCCAGTGTCCACGTACTCCCCGTCAAACACAAGCTCGGGCTCGGCGTCAGCAAACACCTCGTCCTCAATAAGGTACTCAGGTTCAGGATCTAACATGTGTCACCCAAAAGAGTAAAGGGGCACATGTCAGCAAGTCTAAAAGACTTGGGCAAGGAAATTGAAAGTAAGGCAATTAGCAACCTAGTAGTTTTAGTATGCATGACATGGCAGTTATAACATGAGTGCACAATTAAGACATGGTGAGCAATAAGTACAAGAAAACAAGTATCGGGACAAGACAAGAGTAGCCAAGCTACTAACAATCTCAATCAATTCACTATTCACGTTTCACGTTGTTTTGTAGATGTTTACGCCCTTCAGCTGAATGGTACAACATCCACACCGATCGACACTAAACACTACCCCACCCCAGAGTTTACGCCTTACAACTGCAGTTGCTGATCAGGCAGACCCCCAGTTGAATGACCGCTTAACTCTTACCCCATCCCACACGTAAACAAGCCAGGGTCCCTGCACATGAGCCCAGCGAGTGAGCCAGGGTTGCCCCGCACGGGAGCTTGTTTCTTAGTTCACAATTCAATATCGAGTATTGGGGTTAGCAACTCATTATGCTCGCTTCTGGTCACGAGCCAGGAAACACAAGTATTGTAGCGATGCTACGCAATCACGGAATCACTTGAAGAATGCAATGACATGACAATTAATTCGCGTACTGTTAATGGAAAGTAAACATGACATGGTAATTGTGCAACATGCTATATGTCGGAACTAGCTTCGTTGTCAAGCTAGTTCCCCAATTCGCGCCTAGGCGAGTATAATTTCGTCGCCTAGCCTCTTTTACGCCTACAACAAGCAAAATGGCCTAAAACATGGCCCAAACCCTAAGTGGCAAGTTTCACTTGCCTAGCACCGGGAATGATGATTACGAAGGTTCGTCTCGCGGATGCTAATCTACGGGGGAAATCGCTGTTATGGGGAAACAAACATCAAACAACATGAAATTTCATTAGGGTTTCATAAAAATACAAATAGGTTATAAAAACGTCAAGAGATCGATTTCTTACCGTGAGGAGGCGGAAGAAACACTCCGGAGAACCCTAGGACCAGATCTGGAAACGAAAGGAGAAGTTTGGAGAACTAGGGTTTTTGGGGGATTTTGGGGGTTTGATGGAGATTTGGGGAAGATGAGAGGTAGAATGAGTGGAGGGTGAGTTTGGATGATGGATCTTGGGTTTGGGATGAAGGAATGAGGGCTTGAGGTAGAAGGGGGCTCAATGGGGGAGGATTTAGGGTTTTAGGTCGAGTGGAGGAAGGAGAAAACGTTTGGGAGGGGTATAAATAGGTTGGGCTGGCGGCAGCCCAGAAATTAGGGTTTTAACACAGATTAGTCGGTCAAAGAGCAACCACTGACCGACTAGTTTGGCAACTAGTCGGTCGGTCGACCAACGCAGACCGACTAAGTGTAAATAGTAACTTCTGAACGAAAATAGGATTTAGAATTAGTCGGTTGAAGAACAAAGACTGACCGACTAGTTTAACATCTAGTCGGTCGATGAACGTTCTTAGACCGACTAAGAGTGAACAGTATTGATACTAAAATTAAGTTGAAGAGTTAGTCGGTTAAAGAAGCATTGCTGACCGACTAGTTTGCAACCTAGTCGGTCAACCAACGTTCTTAGACCGACTAACGATAAACAGTAACTCCTGAATAATTTAGAAAGCCAACTAGTCGGTCCAAGAAGGATTGCCGACCGACTGGATCGTCATCTAGTCGGTCGGTGCCCCTTCTTACACCGGCTAATAAGCATCAAAAGTTCCGATACGGAGCGCGGGGCCCCGGGATCGATTCCTAAGACTCCTAGGCTTGATCTAATAGTAAGATACGACCGTTATGAAGCCCGTCACGAATGACTTACTCCGAAATCGGCGATCCTAAGGAAGAAACGAGAAAACACGACGAAATGATCGAAAATGAAAGCTACGGAGACGGAAATCACACAAAAGGAGAAAATCCACCAAAACATATATTATATTATAATAAATCCAGATACATGAAAACCAGTCGTTACATCCTCCCCAACTTAAGAAAAATTCCGTCCTCGGAATTTCCAAACACTCACGTGTCCGGAAACAAAAGTGGGAAACGCTCTCGCATCTCATCCTCATTCTCCCAAGTAGACTCTCCAGGTGAGCCGTGTCGCCACATCACCCTCACAAGATTGACAATCTTGTTCCGAAGCGAATTCTGACGCCCGTCCAGAATCTGCACTGGATACTGGTCATACGTCAAATCGGGGCGAACGGTAATCTCCGAAAAATCCACAGCATGAGACGGATCGCTAATGTATCGACGAAGCTGCGACACATGGAAAACATTGTGAACTCCTTCCAAAGATGGCGGCAAGGCCAAGCGATAAGCTACCTCGCCAATCCTCTCCAAAATGTCAAACGGTCCAATGTATCGCGGGCTCAACTTCCCTTGCTTCCCGAAACGAATCACACCACGATTCGGGGAAATCTTCAAAAACACATGGTCGCCCGGCTGAAACTCCAAAGGACGACGCTTAGCATCCGCCCAATGCTTAAAACGGTCCTGAGCAATCCTCAACCTCTCCCGAATATTCCTGACAATATCCATGGCCTCCACGATCATCTCAGGTCCCAACAACTCCCGATCACCAACGTCATCCCAACTCAATGGCGATCGACATTTCCTCCCATAAAGAGCGGCGAAAGGCGCCATGCCAATACTCGCCTGGAAGCTGTTGTTGTAAGAAAACTCCACCAAATGTAGATGGTCCTCCCACGAACCCTTGAAATCCAACATGCACGCCCTCAGCATGTCCTCTAAAATCTGAATCGTCCTCTCGGACTGGCCATCCGTCTGCGGATGGTACGCCGTGCTGAAACTCAGACGCGTACCCAAGCTCTTCTGTAAACTCTGCCAGAACTGAGATGTGAACCTCGTGTCTCTGTCCGACACGATACTCACGGGGACTCCATGAAGTCGCACGACCTCCTCCATATATCTCCTTTCTAGCGCCTCAGTGGACTGTCCCACTCGGAACGGAATAAAGTGCGCGGATTTGGTCAATCGATCTACGATCACCCAAATCGCGTCATTCTGCTTCGGACTCCGAGGTAGTCCAGTCACGAAATCCATAGTGATGTGTTGCCATTTCCACTCCGGAATCGGAAGCGGTTGTAGCTACCCGGCCGTACGCTGATGCTCCGCCTTCACTTGCTGGCAAACCAAGCACTTGGCTACACTCCGAGCCACGCTTCTCTTCATAACATGCCACCAATAATTCAGACGAAGATCATGGTACATCTTGGTGCCACCAGGATGTACAGAATACGACGAACTGTGTGCCTCCACCATCAGCTCCTCTTTGATATCCCCAGCTGGCACACACAACCTGGCCCCAAACCTCAGCGAGCCATCCTCATGAATCAAAAAGTCAGTCCGCAGACCGGCTTCCACCAGCTCCCGAATCTTCACCAGCTTCAGATCCTCAGCCTGGCCAGCCTTAATCCGATCCACGATCGTCGACTGTACCTGCATGTACATCAACGACGAAGCCTCCCCAGGAAGAACAATCTCCACACCAGACTCACAAAAATCCTGTTGCAATCTCCACTGCGAGGTCAAAATCATCACCGCTGGAAGCCTACTCAAAGCATCCGGAACCACATTCACTTTGCCAGGGTGAAACTGCAAATCAATCTCATAATCCGCCATAAGCTCCAACCATCGACGCTGTCGCATGTTGAGCTCCTTCTGAGTGAAAATATACTTCAAGCTTTTGTGATCGGTGAAAATCTTCACTTTCTCACTCAGCAGGAAGTGCCTCCAAATCTTAAGAGCAAACACAACGGCAGCCAACTCCAAATCATGCGTCGGGTAATTCTTCTCATGAACCTTAAGCTGACGAGACGCATACGCCACAACATGTCCATGCTGATGCAACACACAACCGAGACCCTTGCCAGAAGCATCGCAAAAGATCTCAAATCCACCGCTGCGATCAGGCACAACAAGAATAGGGGCCGTCGTCAACCTCTCCTTCAGAATACCAAAAGCACTCTCACAATCACCCGACCAAACAAAAGCAACATCCTTCCGCGTCAACCTGGTCATCGGCTCGGCAATACGAGGAAAGTCCTTAATGAATCGCCGATAGTAACCAGCAAGTCCAAGGAAACTCTGAATCTCAGACGCAGACGACGGAACGGGCCACTCTCTGATGGCCCTAATCTTCTCGGGATCCACTGAAATACCATCTCCAGTCACCACATGCCCGAGAAAAGCAACTCTATCCAGCCAAAACTCGCACTTCAAAAACTTAGCATACAAACGATGCTTCCTCAAAATCTCCAACACCGTCCTCAAGTGCGAGGCATGCTCTTCCTCCGACTTTGAATATATCAGAATTTCATCAATAAAGATAACAACAAACTTATCCAAAAAGTCGTAGAAAATCAGGTTCATCAGATTCATGAAAACTGCGGGCGCGTTAGTTACGCCGAAAGGCATAACCACAAACTCGTAGTGTCCATACTTCGTCCTGAACGCTGTCTTCAGAACATCATCCTTCTTCACTTTCAATTGATGGTAACCACTCCTCAAATCCAATTTAGAAAACACCCTCGAACCTCCAAGCTGATCAAAAATATCATCGATGCGAGGCAACGGGTATTTATTCTTAATGGTCACCGCATTCAACTCCCGATAGTCCATGCACATGCGACGCGAACCATCCTTCTTCTTCACCAGCAGCACCGGTGCTCCCCACGGAGACACACTAGGATTGATATAACCTTTCTGCAAGAGCTCATCCAACTGCTTCCGCAACTCTTCCAATTCTGCAGGTGCCACACGATACGGCGCCTTCGAAATCGGCTGCGCACCTGGAACAAGATCGATAGAAAATTCCAAAGCTCGATCAGGTGGCAAACCAGACATCTCCTCGGGGAAGACGTTGCCAAAATCACGCACCACAGCTGGCCACTCCATCTCCATCTGCAAAGCCACAACCTCCACCGGTCTGGCCCGAAATCTGACAGGACCAAGCGAACTGCTACCTCGACTGAACTCAAATACTGGATGTCCGGGAATCTCGAACACCACCTTCTTTCTCCTGCAGTCAATCGTAGCATAGAAGCTCGCAAGCCAGTCCATCCCAAGAACTGCATCATAGTTGATGATGTCGTGGACAATGAAATCAGCGAAAAGCACATGTCCACAGACCACCAACGGGCAAGAATTGCAACCACGATGCACCGAGACCACGCCATTCCCTGTAACGATATTCCAACTCTTGGGAAGAGGGGACGTCGACAAGGAATGCCTCTCCACGAAGCTCCGAGAAATAATGCACATCGATGCACCAGAGTCAAAGAGGACTCGTGCAGGAAATGTACACACCAAAACCACACCTAACAATCAATTAACAATCAAACCCTAGTCTAGCAAACAACCATGTTTGAGCAAACAACACAATCTAACATTCAAAACCAGCTAGGAAAATAACGGCTAGATTGAGGATTACCTGTAATAACCTCATCCACAGCCTCGCTCTCCACCGCGGTCATCAGAAAAGCCTGCCTCCTCGGCGGAACAGCCTGCTGAAAAGCCTGCCTCTGCGGAACAAGAGCTGCTCCACGGCCAGCAGGGACAGACGCTCGCTGCTGCAACGGCTGTGCTGTAACAGGTGCCCTCCGCAGCTGTCCCGCATGCCGACAATCCCTCGCGACATGGGAAGCATCACCACAAACCAGACACTGGCCCAAAAAATTCCGACACTGATCCTTGATGTGGCTAGGCTTGCCGCAGAAATGGCAAGTCTTCAGAATAGGCCCTCCTGGCCTCTTAAACTGAGCTGGCTGATTAGGCTTGAAACCAGGCCTAACCACCGCTCTGGCCTGCTCCATAGGCCTCTTCCCAGCACCAACAACAGACCCCCTCCTCTGACTCAGGTTCAGCTCCTGCCTCCTCGCAGCGACCAGAACCTTCTGATAAGAGTCCAGATCGGAGGAAGACACAAAACTCTGGAGCTCCAAAGCAAGTCCCTGCAGGAACCTCTGAGCCCGCTCATCAGCATCCTGCACCATCTTCGGTGCGAACCGACTCAGCCTAGTGAACTCCTGGTGGTACTGGTCCACCGTCAAGCTCCCTTGCTTCAGATCAATAAAGCGCTGCAGCATCTCCTTCTTCGCAGCCTTCGGAAAGAACTCCTCATCAAACCTGGACTTAAAGGCAGCCCAAGCTATCGGCTCCACCAGCATCTTTTCTTCCGCATCCCACCAATTCCGAGCATTATCCTTGAGTTGCCTCTTCGCCAAATCAACCCATCCAGCCGGGGTGATCTTGGCCATCTTCAGATTGTCCTCGATGTTCCGAATCCACTCATCGGCAGCCAGAGGACCCTCAGACCCATCAAAATATGCGGGACCTAGCTCCCGAAATTTCTTCGCTCCCGGCTCAGAGCGAGGGGCATCCGAAAGAGCCCGGGCAGCTCGAGAAAGTGGAGCATTCTGGACTTGCAGGAGCACGCCCTGCTGCACTTGTATCATCTGGAGCATCATCCGCATCATCTCACCGCTGGTGGGTTCCCGCTCAGGCTCCTCATCATGAGGGGGCGCACCACTACCTCCACCACGGGTGAATCGTCTTCCTGCCATCTAGTGACACAGAAGAATCAGATTAGACTCATAGCTTATGACATCGGACGTCGAACTTAGTTTATTGGACATCTAATATTATTATCGCTATTCCGATAATCGCAGTTACAGAAGGACCTGCATGGGCCACCAACAAAACCTGTCACGACCCGCTTCTCTAAAATGGAGGCGATACGTGAAAAGGTCCGCACGGGAGTGGAGCCGCGAAGCCCCAAACCCGATAAGCGTCAATAAAACATAAGCAGGTCCCTGTAACCACAACGGAGCAACAATAATAATAAAAGGAGAGACAGAAATAAAATTCCCATATCTCATAATTTGTCCAACATGAAAATAAGTTCAACATCCAGAAAAGCCACCAGGCTAAAAGAAAGAGTCTAAAGGCCCAGAACAAGGCCAACAAAACCAACAGCATAACAAAGTACAGGTGCTACGCACCGACAACAAAACAGCAGTCCAAACAATAGGAAAACACAACGAAGACACTAGGACTGGTCCCCAGTGTCCACGTATTCCCCGTCAAACACAAGCTCGGGCTCGGCATCAGCAAACACCTCGTCCTCAACAAGGTACTCAGGCTCAGGATCTAACATGTGTCACCCAAAAGAGTAAAGGGGCACATGTCAGCAAGTCTAAAAGACTTGGGCAAGGAAACTGAAAGTAAGGCAACTAGCAACCTAGCAGTTTTAGTATGCATGACATGGCAGTTATAACATGAGTGCACAATTAAGACATGGTGAGCAGTAAGTACAAGAAAACAAGTATCGGGACAAGACAAGAGTAGCCAAGCTACTAACAATCTCAATCAATTCACTATTCACGTTTCACGTTGTTTTGTAGATGTTTACGCCCTTCAGCTGAATGGTACAACATTCACACCGATCGGCACTAAACACTACCCCACCCCAGAGTTTACGCCTTACAACTGCAGTTGCTGATCAGGCAGACCCCCAGTTGAATGACCGCTTAACTCTTACCCCATCCCACACGTAAACAAGCCAGGGTCCCTGCACATGAGCCCAACGAGTGAGCCAGGGTTGCCCCGCACGGGAGCTTGTTTCTTAGTTCACAATTCAATATCGAGCGTTGGGGTTAGCAACTCATTATGCTCGCTTCTGGTCACGAGCCAGGAAACACAAGTATTGTAGCGATGCTACGCAATCACGGAATCACTTGAAGAATGCAATGACATGACAATTAATTCGCGTACCGTTAATGGAAAGTAAACATGACATGGTAATTGTGCAACATGCTATATGTCGGAACTAGCTTCGTTGTCAAGCTAGTTCCCCAATTCGCGCCTAGGCGAGTATAATTTCGTCGCCTAGCCTCTTTTACGCCTACAACAAGCAAAATGGCCTAAAACATGGCCCAAACCCTAAGTGGCAAGTTTCACTTGCCTAGCACCAGGAATGACGATTACGAAGGTTCGTCTCGCAGATGCTAATCTGCGGGGGAAATCGCTGTTATGGGGAAACAAACATCAAACAACATGAAATTTCATTAGGGTTTCATAAAAATACAAATAGGTTATAAAAACGTCAAGAGATCGATTTCTTACCGTGAGGAGGCGGAAGAAACACTCCGGAGAACCCTAGGACCAGATCTGGAAACGAAAGGAGAAGTTTGGAGAACTAGGGTTTTTGGGGGATTTTAGGGGTTTGATGGAGATTTGGGGAAGATGAGAGGTAGAATGAGTGGAGGGTGAGTTTGGATAATGGATCTTGGGTTTGGGATGAAGGAATGAGGGCTTGAGGTAGAAGGGGGCTCAATGGGGGAGGATTTAGGGTTTTAGGTCGAGTGGAGGAAGGAGAAAAAGTTTGGGAGGGGTATAAATAGGTTGGGCTGGCGGCTGCCCAGAAATTAGGGTTTTAACATAGATTAGTCGGTCAAAGAGCAACCACTGACCGACTAGTTTGGCAACTAGTCGGTCGGTCGACCAACGCAGACCGACTAAGTGTAAACAGTAACTTCTGAACGAAAATAGGATTTAGAATTAGTCGGTTGAAGAACAAAGACTGACCGACTAGTTTAACATCTAGTCGGTCGATGAACGTTCTTAGACCGACTAAGAGTGAACAGTATTGATACTAAAATTAAGTTGAAGAGTTAGTCGGTTAAAGAAGCATTGCTGACCGACTAGTTTGCAACCTAGTCGGTCAACCAACGTTCTTAGACCGACTAACGATAAACAGTAACTCCTGAATAATTTAGAAAGCCAACTAGTCGGTCCAAGAAGGATTGCCGACCGACTGGATCGTCATCTAGTCGGTCGGTGCCCCTTCTTACACCGGCTAATAAGCACCAAAAGTTCCGATACAAAACGCGGGGCCCCGGGATCGATTCCTAAGACTCCTAGGCTTGATCTAATAGTAAGATACGACCGTTATGAAGCCCGTCACGAATGACTTACTCCGAAATCGGCGATCCTAAGGAAGAAACGAGAAAACACGACGAAATGATCGAAAATGAAAGCTACGGAGACGGAAATCACACAAAAGGAGAAAATCCACCAAAACATATATTATATTATAATAAATCCAGATACATGAAAACCAGTCGTTACAGAGCGTCTCGTCCAGGGGCCACTATCACTAATATTATTGAAAAGAAATCTAAGGCAGTATTGAAAGTTGTAGCATTTAAAACTATTGGTGCTTCCACCTCTGTTGGTCCATCTACATCTGTTGTTCCTCCAGCCGATTCATCACGTCAGGGCCCCATAGCTACAGATATCCCATCATCATCAACTCTTTCTCACTCATCAGAGGATTATCTAGATACTCTCAAGGCTCAAATTGATAGTCTTGGAAATGGGTTTTCTACACTGGCTTCACGAGTTAATTCTTTTGGAGATGAGATGAATGAATTTACCTCAGCATCTTGATAGGCCAGGACTCGTATGGCCAAGCTCTAGAAGAGCCATGAAGCTTTGTGTGCCCACATTGAGGTCATGCATCAGGTGCAGGAGGCTTTGAAAGGACAAATGACCACCGTTGTTTCTGTCATTCAGTCACAACTAAAACGGATGGAGATTTAGGAGAAGATGGTTGAAGTTTTGAGTCTCCATGTTCGGAAGATATCTACTAAGCTAGAGGGAATGGTCCCCACACCTATTGGTTTAGAGCCTACCACTGCCCCTGAGCAAGCTCCTGTTGAGACTTCTGGACCTCCCACTTCTTGTCCACCACCACCACAATCGTGATGTGTCTTGAGTTATCTTTATTTGATCTAGTACTCCACTATATGGCATAATGATGTGTATGAATTGTGGATGAAGGTGTTTTATGTACCTTTGACATCATATAGATATAGATATATTTTTGGGTTTTTCTCATATTAGTCCCTTAAATCTTGCATAATTTGATATTAGTCCCTTAAATCTTCGAATTTTGAGTTTAATCCCTCAAATAATTAACTATAACCAAAATAGTCCCCCACTCTAATTTTCTGTTAAAAATTCCGTTATTGCTGACGTGGCTGTTAGTGCGGCTGTTAGTGCTGACGTGTCCGCTTGTTCGCGACGGCAGCGACGGCGATGAAGGGGAGGAGGAGGAGGGGCGGCGGCGGTGAGGAGATGGGATGATGGGGGAGGGGGGATCGACAGTGGGGAGGAGGGGGAGCTCGACGGGGGAGGGGGGTTATGGGGAGGAGGAGGGTTCGGCAGCAGGGAGGAGGGGGATGAGGCGGATGGGAAGAGCTCTCCCGGTGGCAGGGAGGAGGAGGGAGGAAAGGGATGAAGGGGGAGGAGGGGGAGAGCGGCGGTGGAGAGGATGGGGATGAAGGGTGAGGAGGCGGGTGAGATCGACGGAGAGGAGGGGGAGAGCGGCGGTGGAGACGATGGGGATGAAGGGCGAGGAGGCGGGTGAGATTGGCGGGGAGGACGGGAGATTGGCGGGGAGGAGGGGGAGATCGGCGGTGGAGACGATGGGGATGAAGGGCGAGGAGGCGGGTGAGATTGGCGGGGAGGAGGGGAGATCGACGGGGAGGAGGGGGGATCGGCGGCATGAATGAGGGGGAGGAGGAGGTGGGGGATGGAGGGGGGAGGAGGAGGAGTGGGGGGTGGGGGATGAAGGGGGAGGAGGAGGGGGAAGCGACGACGAGGATGAAGGGGGATGAGGGAGAGGAGGGGGATGAAGGGGGGCGGCGGGGAGGAGGTCCGCCTCCCCCTCCCCCCCTCCCCCCTCCTCCGCCCCCTCTCCTCCGCCTCCCCTCATTAGGGCTTAATTTGTAGTTAATTAACACTAATTGTTAATTAATCGTTAATTAAACTAACTATTTAACAGAATATAGGATGAGAGGACTATTTAGGTTAACGGCTTAAGATTTGAGGTATTAAACTCAAAATACGAAGAATTAAGGGACTAATATCAAATTACGCATAATTTAAGGGACTAATATGAGAAAATTTATTTTTTATTGTGCTTTTGGAAATGTGCCTTTGGTATTGATGATCTTATCTTGCACTTCCAATATTTAATATGCCTATGATGATATCTCCATATGAGATCTGATGCTACATGCTTAGTTTAATGGTGATATGCGATCACCTTCACTTATTCTGGCATTATTTGTGTCCATTGATATTCATCATAAAGGCCATATAGGCATGAATCGATTATTTCATAAGGGAGAGAAAGAATTGATATGGAGAGAGAATTGATTATTCCATGATTAATGATTATATTTTGAAACTCATATAACTCCATGATTCCTTGCTACTGTTATATAATTCAGGGGAGTTATTCTAAATATACATTTCATGAATGGCTAAATGACAACACCTTCAGTATATTGTTGTTGGTGTTGTTCTTATCCTCCCACTCTTTTTGGATTATGACAAAGAGGGAGAGATAATAACCATATGGTCAGTAGAAGAAAGAAGAACAATCATATTGACATTTACGCCATAATTCATTGCATTTGAGATGGTTGTATAATTCAAGGGGAGTTATTCTTTACATTGATTTCAATATGATTGATTGTTTCATGCTTCAACTTACTCAATGTGTTTCACCATATGTTTCATGCCTTGTGTATTCATATATGTTATTGGCTTCAGTGAATACAATACATAATTCATGTGATTCACATATCTTTGACTACGCATTGATTATTCATTATTCATATGTTTATTTGGACTAAAATGGTTGGCATCAATGTAGGGGGAGTAAGTATATTAATTTCAAGCACAATTATTGATTATGGTTATGATTGTTTGTCATCATCAAAAAGAGAGAGAATATTGGATATTGGATTCCTTAATGTGGTTTTGATGGTAAACAAACATAATCAATTATGATTAATCCCCATGTTTTGTAGTTAAGAAAAGCATCCTCAGTACAGTTAAAGTCATATCAAATGAAGATGATGACTCAGATAATTGATGCAAGGACATCAATCAATGAAGCATGGAAATCAAGGAGTGAACGCAAAAAAATCAAAGCTTTGAACTCAACAAGCTCAATGGCTATCAAGGAGTGATATCAAGAAAGTCAAAGTGTTGGACTTCACAAGCTCAATGGAGGTCTTCAAGGCATTCAATAGGAAGTAAAGGGGATAAATATGTTAACCTTCTTTCTTTACTTTTAGTTGAACTAGCATGTTAAGCCTTGAATAGAATTATTAGTATATCACTCATAACACTCACGAAACACTTTAGTTCATATATCATTGAGTGTCATAGGGTTAGAACTTGCATAAACTCGAAGAAGTGTTTTTTAGCCAACCCAGATGTTTGGTGCTTTGCCTCCAGACACCTGGTGCTCATATGCATTTATTTCTCCAAAATCCTATCATGTTCAGATGCCAGAAGTTCTAATTCCAGATGTTTGAACGAATCGTCAGACAACTAGATGATGAACTCCAGACGTCTAAATAATTCAAGCAGAAAGTCCAGTAACTTGGCCTCTGATGACTGACGAAAATCAGACATCTAGATGACATACATCAGACGTCTGGAAAATTAGTGCAAATATTTCCAGTAGCTCATTTCTGTAATCAGTCTTGATTATGAAGGGTTTTCTTGGTCCTTTAGGCTATAAATTCAACGTCCGGCCTAAGTCAGAAGGACGACGAAAATAGACCAGGCAGTGGAAAATCATCTTACAACTATTTTAAGAACAACCCTAAAGAAATTAACCCTAGTCAAGATCTCTACTATCCCGGGGTTGGGTCCGACCAACCCCTAAGGATAGATCTATCTAACATTTGCAATTATAAACGCATGCATATTTAAACTACATACCTTTCACTTCATTTTCGCAGAGTACAAAGCTTCGTTTTCAGCAACATTTCTTTGGCCCAGAGCCGCTTCTCCCAGGCCGAACCGCGTCCCGAGCTGTACCTCGTCCCGAGCCGAACCGCTTTTCGAACTGCACCGTGTCCCGAGGCGAGCAACACCCTTGTCATCGAGCCAACCACGCGTCAAAGATGATTTCACATTGAGTGGATCCTTCATCAAGACTTCGGATCCGATCTGAGCTCCTTCGTAGCTTTGCTAGAGCCCGAACAGGAGCAAGGAAGAATTTAGGGAGAAAGAGAATAATTAATTTAAGCTCAGATCCGGGCTTGCCCACGTTTAATGGAGCTACTCAGATCTGAAGCTTGGGACGAGTTTCAAGGCGGGGAGTAGGCCCCTATTTATATATGCGACTGACCTCTCCACTTCACTCCATATCCCATGCGTGACTAAAAATTTCGGAGGAAAAATTAATTAAAGTTTGCCTTTCACAAAGGGCCAAACTTTATCGAATTTTTGCTCTCTCACCGTTGATATTTGCTAGTGATACGACCTATCAAATCGAAGAGGGTTAACCGGTGAACGCGTATGAAGAAACGTCACTCCATTCCGAGTTTGTTTGACCCCCTCAAACGATGCTCCAAAAAACAGCCCAAACATAGTTTTTTGCAAAAAACTACAGCCGCCATGAGATGCACGAAACCTAGGATGTGGTCCCTCACGTGGGTCCCATATGGTATGCACCTGCCCACACGTGCAGTGCACGCGCCTAGGCACCAGCACAGTAAGCGGGGCTCCTCCTGCTTTAAGCGGGCGGGGGCGTGCCCCCACCTTAGCGGGGGCACGCCCGCCCGTCTCACAGGCACGGGCGCGCATCTGCCTTAGTAGGCGCGTGCCCGTCCGCCTTGCGGGCAAGGGCATGCGCGGGTTGGGCACCCGCTGATACGGGCCCAACCCGCAATGCCCCAGATGGGCTTCTCTGGCTGTTTTGGCTATATTTGAGCGTTTGGAGTCCGTTTTCAACGTGGTTTGAACCTGTATTTAGACCAGAATGATCCCGTCATCCAGGTAACCATTTTCACGTGTTTATTATTGACGTGCGTTTATATTTCATACATTTACGCACGTTTTCTTCCGTGTTTTTCCGTATTTTACCGCCGTCTTTTATTCGTTTTCTCGTGTTTTCTTGTGTTTTCTTGTTTTCTTTCACTTTTCCGTGTTTTCCGTGTTTTGCAGGAGTTTGCTGGCATTTGGGGCGTAAAACGATGATATCATGTGTCCCCGGAGCAACGGGAGGAGTCACGCGTGATCCAGGGGGTCAAACGACGAAGATTGCATCTTTCAACCCCTCACCCGATCGGTTGTTCATCTCCAACCGATCGAATGATGCACGCGTGCACCACCCGGACGCAGCTTGGAGCTCACGAGAAGTCACCCGGTCGGTTCAGCGATCGGGTCAGAAGCTCAATGTCTCTGGAAATTCGGAGCTGATTGCCAACCGATCGGGTGACCTTCACCCGATCGGTTCACCTGTAGCTGAATTTCAACAGCCAAGACTTGAAGTTCCAACTGGTCTCCTCACCCGGTCTGCACCAAGATCCAACCGGTCGGCACCAAGATCCAACCGACCACATCCAAGATCCAACCGACCGGTTCATACTGACCGGGTGAAACCCCGCTTTGCGCTGTAATTTTGTGAAGTGGCTCACTCGACCGGTTGACTTGTCAACCGATCGGGTGATCTCGTTTTCTATAAATAGAACCCTAGGTTTCCCATATTCGGGAGTTGGTTATTTTTTACTGTTTTCTTCATTTTGTGACGGCTGTAATTTTCCAGTTTTTGTAAGTTTTCAGATCTTTGTAAAACTTTAGTATTATCTTAATTGCTTTACTACCATTGCATTTCTATTGTCTGATTATGATTTTGACGGTCCATTTTCATTTAGATCGCTTTTTAATGAATATTTGTGAGTAGTTCCCAAATCTGGGATTTTGGCGGAAACCCCTTCGTGGGCTCTTCCCGATGCGTCCATAGGGTTAGGAAATTGATAGGGATTAGGAATCTAACGGTTACGCGGAGTGTTTTATTCTCATCGGCGGGAAAAAGACCGCCTTTGACCGTTGGGCCAAGGGGGAATAAACTTGGCGGTTGACTCCCTAGCCATAGCTCACGCCCTTAGCGTAGACGCCGAATCCTAGCACGCGGGAGCGGCAGGACGAGACGTTGGGAGTTATCGTTGCGATCTTAGTGCTCCCGGAGTCGATCAGTGTTAATGGACACGGGAGTGCCCACTGATCGAACCTGGGAAGTCCGACGTATCATCATGGGCACCGACCGGAATATCGGGCCCATGGGATGCCGGTACCACTTTTAGAGGCAACGTCTCACCATTAGACCCTAATTCCGATCGTCATCCTACCCGTAGGCCGTATCGGCGAGAGCCGCTCGTTGGGGTCGAAACCAGAGTCCCGGGTTTTTCCTTCATATTGTCTATACCTTGCATTCCTTTACCGTGACAACCCATCTATCCGATCTGGGCTAGCTCGCCCACGGGGCGATTTTGATCCTCTTTGACACAAGCACATCCTCGCCTCTCTGTGTTCGACCCCCAAGCCACACTACAACACCGTGCGCTTGCGGTTACAAATATTTAGATTTCCGCGCCCCAGTTCGCATCGCGCCGGGGCGCCGGTCAAGTTTATGGCGCCGTTGCCGGGGAGGCAACGTGCTTGTTATTTTAGGATCTCATGAACCCTAGTGTCTAGCTCTTATCCCTACCTCGCGATAATTTTTGCATTCTTCTTTTTCCTTTTTATTTTCTTATTTTTATTTCTTATCTTATCTGTTTCTTTCCCACTTGTCGCTTCACGGGTGTTTGTTGCTTTTCATGCGTAGGAGTTCAAGAAGTCTCGACAACTTGATCCCCATCGATCCTGAGATAAACGCCACCCAAAGGCGTTTGGCCACCGAGAAGCGAAGAAGAGAGGATCCTGAAGCCATGGGGGAGAACACCCCACCTCACAAGTCCCTGTTGGAGTACTCGATGCCTTCCATCGAGTCCACCTCTGCCATCCGTCATCCAGCTATTACGGCCCAAAGCTTCGAGCTTAAGCCATCTTTGGTGACGTGGATCCAGCAGGATCAGTTTTTAGGTGCACCCATGGAGAGCCCGATCGAGCATCTAGACTCCTTCTTGGAGAAATGTGACACCTTCTGGATTAACGGTGTCACAACTGAGGCGATTTGACTGAAGCTGTTCCCCTTCTCCTTGCGAGATAAGGCCAAGCTGTGGCTTAGGGGGAAGGACCCGAATACATTCAACACCTGGGAGAATCTCTCCAATGCTTTCCTGACAAAGTTGTTTCCCCCGGGGAAGACCATGAAGCTGAGGAGCGAGATCTCCTCCTTCTCCCAGGCCAGCCACGAGTCCTTGCATGAAGCTTGGACGAGATACAAGGAGATGCATAGAAGATGTCCCCACCATGAGCTCCCCAAGTGGCAGATCATAAATCTGTTTTATAATGGGTTGAGGGACGATTTAAAATCTTCCATGGACGCCGCGGCTGGAGGGTCCTTCATGTCAAGAAGCCAAGAAGATGCCGGGCAAATTTTGGAAAATATGGCATCCAACAATGAACGATGGTGTGACGAGAGAGCCACACCAAGGTCTGGGGGCATCCATAGAGTGGAAGACGTCGACAAATTGTCAAGCAAGTTTGACTTGCTGTAAACCCAGATCTCCGCATTGATGGTAGGCGCCGGTGGCGCCGGTTCACAACAGATTGATGCGGTAGAGTCCGAAGCTTTTGGAGAGTTCGACGGTGGTGACATCTCACCACCGTTAGATCAGGCGAGCACATTATTTTACAATCCTACGGGGAATGCGCCATTTCCACCACGAACCAACTCAAATCCAGCCTACTCTCCAAACAACCGGAATCATCCGAACCTTAGTTACCGGGCGCCTTACCAACAGCCGGCTCATCAACAACAGTAGACTTATCAGCCGGCTAGGCCCCAGCAGTAGTTCCAGCAGCAGCAATTTCAGCAGCAACAACCACCACCACAGTATCAACAGTATGCCCCTAGAATCAGCAGCCCACCCAGCAGCAATACGGCCAGCAAAGGGCCATTTCTCCAGTTGAGTCCCTCTTGACTCAATATATAGCCAACCAGGAGAAGATCAATCTGAAGCTGGAGATGGGACAAAGAGTGCTCACCGATCAGGTGACCCAGCTGGGCTTGCAAGTGGCTAACCTGCAAAGACCACAGAATTTATTACCGCCACAGCCTGAGGTGAACCCTAGGGGGGTAAATCAGACCTTGGCGCTCACACATGAGCATGAGAACGTGTCCGCCATAGTCTTGAGGAGCAGGACACAAATTCCTACTAGAGTGCCACCCAGGGAACCGGAAGCACCACTGGCCATTGAGCGGCCAGTTGAAAAAGCTGATGACGACGGTACCCCGTCGCCAAAAATTATGGCTCCGGAGGGAACCCCCGAAGAAGAGAAGAAGAAAGAAGAAGGGAATTTGAACGTTTTCAAGCCCGTTGTGCCCTTTCCACAACGTTTGGCCCAAGCAAAGATCGACGAGAAGTATGGCAAATTTTTTGCCATGGTCAAGGATTTAAGCCTTCAAATCCCCTTCCTCGAGGCCATAGAGACGATCCCCTCCTATGCTAAATTCTTGAAAGACTTGGTGACACGGGATCTAGAAAAGAAAAGGTCGTGTTAACGGCGGAGTGCAGCGCACTCATTCAGCGTGCAAATCCGCGTAAGCTCAAGGACCCCGGAAGTTTCTCCATCCCTTGTTCTATTGGGGAAGTGCAAATCCAGAGGGCGCTCGTTGATCTTGGTGTGAGCATCAGCTTAATGCCCATATCGTTGTACAAGAGAATAGGGATGGGAGACTTAGAGACCACCGGCATGACATTACAACTTGCTGACCGTTCGGTCAAGTATCCGGTGGGAGTAGTGGACGACCTCCCCGTCGATGTGAAAGGAGTACATGTACCGGTTGATTTTGTGGTGATGGACATGCCGGAAGACAAGCATACACCAATTATTCTTGGACGACCCTTTATGGCAACCGTCGGAGTGTTGATAGACGTGAAGAATGGAAAGCTTTCCCTCAATGTGGGCCAAGAAAGAGTCAAATTTGACTTAGGCTTGTCGATGAAGCATCCAAATCCCCCGGATGATCCTATTGTCAGTATGCTAGAGAATGAAGAAGATATAGCTGTTGAAACAAGTGCCTGGGAAGTGCTCTCGAGGAATCCCCCCGATAGCTTAAGGAACCTTGGAGAGCAAGTTGGCTCCCCAAAGATTGAAGTTGCTAATGAGGCGGTCGCACGACATGTGATCCCTCCCGGATTTCCCAAGTCTCCTCCTACGAGGAGAAAAGGGAAAGAACCCATGGACCTCACCGGCGATGAGGTCTGGATCCTGAAAAAGATGGCGGTAGACGCCAATTTGAGGGAGAAGCCCCCGGATCCTGTCAACAAAGGGAGGGTAGTCGAGTAAATCTTTTTACAGCCGCCGACTACACCAATAGCCACAACCTCTGGAGCTGAAGAGATGCCGGATTTTGGGCATCACCCGTATCGCCCACCGTGAACATCATCAACGGGCGTCGAGCTAAACGACGTTAAACAAAAGCACTTCATGGGAGGCAACCCATGCTCTGAACTTTTACTTCCGCTTTTAAGGATTTTTTCTACTTTATTTTATCTATTTTTATAAATAAATCCAGCCGCAACAACTTCCGTCGTGAAACTTAGGCGATTTTTGGGTTTTTGCAGAAAACAAGGCCCCAACCGACCGGGTGATAACTCACCCGATCGGTTTGGATGTATCAGCTAACAGCCGTGTCTGTCACCAAATGAACCGACCGGGTGAAGAAAGAACAGACCGGGTGAACAGACCGGGTGACCTGGGGAACTCTAGGAAAAATCTCAGAATTCGTCAACCGACCGGGTGACAAAAATGCGAGACCGGTTGAGGGACCGGGTGAGAAACTCTGAGTTCTCGGGAAAATGTGTAGAGCAGCGAACCGATCGGTTGAGTTCTCAACCGACCGGGTCTCCTGTAGCGTTTTCTTCAGCATCAAATTTCGACCTAAAGTCAACCGGTCGGGTGATAACTCACCCGACCGTGTCGACTTAAATCCCTATAAATAGCCGTCGCTGCCCGTTCATTCCGCCCTCGCCATTTTCGAATCCCAAACCGACGTTTCGCCTCCTCCTCTTGCGCCTGACCTCGTTCTTCCCCAAAATCAACCCCAATCAACCCCCCATGTCCCTATCCATCCCACCATCGATTTCTCTCCATTCTCCTCGATTCCACCCGCACACAAAACCCTAAATTTCACCCATTCTCCCCAATTTCGAAACTTGCTGAAGAAATTGCCGCGGCTTCACAACGTGCTCCTATCGAGTAGCATCGGGGCGTCTACGAGCAACGATCTTCATCTCATTTGGGTAAACTCGCTCCTTAGCTCAATTTTAATTTTGCCCCAAATATTCCATTTGCTCGTTGGTCGTGTTTGTGTTTATTCATTGTATTTTGCATACACACACACACACACGACTCTCGCACAATGCCTCCCCGTCGTGTTAAGCCCACCGACGCCAGCTCTTCCAACCCTAGGCCCACCTGTCGTACTCATCGCACACAACCCCCCGCTCAACCCACCACCACCAATCCATCTACCACCCCACGCATCGCTCCCCCGCCTTACGTTGACGATCCTGAATACGGGATGCAATTCCAAGACGATGACGAGGCCGACCGATTCACGGCCATGATCCTCCTAGCTGGACAGAGCGGTCGGGTAACCCAGGAGTCCGTCGACCGAGACCTCCCCTTGCTTCAAAGCTTCATCCGCCACATCCGTGAAGACCCACCCGATGCCTCCGAGCTCCACATTCCACCCCCACGACTCCTGGTCCCCAGCACATGCCCCCATCACCACCCCCAGAGGGTGGTGCCCCCGCTTGATTTTTCCCATCCCGCTTTTGTCCCCCCTATGTTTGTGCCCATCTGTCTTTGCGGGGCCCGGCTTTGTCTCTGTCAGGGGAAGGACCCATTCACGTGTCGCATCACTTCCTTTTTATTTCTATTTCTTCTCTCTTTGTTTTTTCTGACCTCCCCCTTGCATTTCGCTGCACTTTCACGATCATATTTTATTTGCTAGCACTGTCATGTCTAGCTTGGGGGAAGTCTGTTTTGCTGTGTTGTCATGTTTTATTTTCTTTTTGTGTGTGTGTGTGTGTGTGTGTTTTCCTCTTTGTCGTGTCGTGTCGTGTGCTTTTTGTCGTGTCGTATCGTGTCGTCTACTTTGTTCATTTTCCTTCTTTCTTTTTCGTTTTTCGTGTCGTGTGGTTTGATTTTGATTTTTCTTTATTTTCAATTTCGTATCTGTGTTTTCCTCGTTTTTCATTTCTTTTTGTGTCGGTGCGTATTCCCCCCCATTTTCATTGCCCTCCCGTACTCACTCTTATTGCATTGAGGGCAATGCAAGCTTCAGCTTGGGGGAGTCGCACTTTGTTCGTCATTTGAGTCTTTCTTTTTCGTTTTTGTGCCGTTTTCATCGTGTTTTAATTTTTCTTTTCTTCTTTTTCATCTCTTTCTCCTAGAGATGAACCCTATGATGAATTGCCGCAAAATCACACACACTTAGCATATCATCGATAATCACACTCACTAACCCTAGGATATCGAGTTCTCTTGCATTTCATGCATCGTGGGTCCACTTAGCTTTTTGTGAGTCGTGTGTCGTGCCTAGCCGTGTGGTGTGCTTCTACTTTGTGATTTACTTTATATACCTGTCCAGGAATGACCCCTAGATTAACATGTTTCGATATGAATATGCGGTACTTATTTCTACTGTCTGCTTCTTCTGCATGCTATATATATATCGTGTACTTCATTTCGCATGTGTCGGGATTCCACAATTAAGGACTAGGATAACCCATTTAGCCCATGCTATATTTAACGAGAATTGTTTCCTTTGCCCAAGTGTTTAGATTCCGACTTCTTTTTTGTTTTACTTGGTGCAAATCCCCTCGTCGTGTACCGTTCTCCAACTTGGGAGAGTACACATGTGTATAGCCAAAAAACCTAAAAATCCAAAAAGAAAAGGAGAAAAGAAAAGAAAAACCCAAAAAGAAGAGAAAAGAAAAGAAAGAAAAATTGTATAGCCAAAAATCCAAAAAAAAATACAAAAACCCAAAACCGAAAAAATTTCCTGTGTGAATATCTTTTCCTACTTGCTGAGAATAAAGGGAAGACGAGAATTTGCACCGAGTGTTCTTCTCCACATCTTCTCAACCCCCATCGGTTTCGAAAACACTTGGCTTAGGAACTTTTTAGCTATTATCTAGGCTATAGTGTGGTGATTTCCTTGTCCCTAGCTGTGGAGTCCCCGATGCATGATACGCTTCTATTCTTATACTCTTCTCATGCATGCTTGGGCTAATATTCACCGTAATTTCAAATTCGAATTGGTAATTGGGTCGTTTCCTGGATTTGTGTATATCGAGCTTTATTGCACATCGTAGATAGCGACACCGACTGCTAGCGCACGACCCCACTCACTCGCGCTTCACCGCGTGGGCCCACGACACTTGTTTGGACTCGTATTCCTAGGTTTAGTGATGTGATTTGGCATTTGCTTGCTTGGTGTGTCGTTTTTGATTTTGTTGGCCCTGACGGGCGATCTAGGATATAGAGTTTTCTTTTTCTCTCTTTCTCTCTATTTTTCCCCTCCGAGCTCCTACTCCCACTCGTCTTCCTCGAGGACGAGGAAGAGTTTAGCTTGGGGGATTTTGACGTGCGTTTATATTTCATACATTTACGCACGTTTTCTTCCGTGTTTTTCCGTATTTTACCGCCGTCTTTTATTCATTTTCTCGTGTTTTCTTGTGTTTTCTTTTTTTCTTTCACTTTTCCGTGTTTTCCGTGTTTTGCAGGAGTTTGCTGGCATTTGGGGCGTAAAACAATGATATCATGTGTCCCCGGAGCAACGGGAGGAGTCACGCGTGATCCAGGGGGTCAAACGACGAAGATTGCATCTTTCAGCTCCTCACCCGGTCGGTTGGTCATCTCCAACCGATCGGGTGATGCACGCGTGCACCACCCGGACGCAGCTTGGAGCTCACGAGAAGTCACCCGGTCGGTTCAGCGACCGGGTCAAAAGCTCAAAGTCTCTGGAAATTCGAAGCTGATTGTCAACCGATCGGGTGACCTTCACCCGATCGGTTCACCTGTAGCGGAATTTCAACAGCCCAAACTCGATGATCCAACCGGTCTCTTCACTCGGTCCGCACCAAGATCCAACCGGCCGGCACCAAGATCCAACCGACCGCACCAAGTTCCAACCGACCGGTTCATACTGACCGGGTGAAACCCCGCTTTGTGCTGTGATTTTGTGAAGCGGCTCACCCGACCGGTTGACTTGTCAACCGATCGGGTGATGTCGTTTTCTATAAATAGAACCCTAGGTTTCCCATATTCGGGAGTTGGTTATTTTTTACTGTTTTCTTCATTTTGTGACGGCTGTAATTTTCCAGTTTTTGTAAGTTTTCGGATCTTTGTAAAACTTTAGTATTATCTTAATTGCTTTACTACCATTGCATTTCTATTGTCTGATTATGATTTTGACGGTCCATTTTCATTTAGATCGCTTTTTAATGAATATTTGTGAGTAGTTCCCAAATCTGGGATTTTGGCGGAAACCCCTTCGTGGGCTCTTCCCGATGCGTCCATAGGGTTAGGAAATCGATAGGGATTAGGAATCTAACGGTTACGCGGAGTGTTTTATTGTCATCGGCGGGAAAAAGACCGCCTTTGGCCGTTGGGCCAAGGGGGAATAAACTTGGCGGTTGACTCCCTAGCCATAGCTCGCGCCCTTAGCGTAGACGCCGAATCCTTACGCGCGGGGAGCGGCAGGACGAGACGTTGGGAGTTATCGTTGCGAGCTTAGTGCTCCCGGAGTCGATCAGTGTTAATGGACACGGGAGTGCCCACTGATCGAACCCGGGAAGTCCGACGTATCATCCTGGGCACCGACCGGAATATCGGGGCCATGAGATGCCGGGTACCACTTTTAGAGGCAACGTCTCACCATTAGACCCTAATTCTGATCGCCATCCTACCCGTAGGCCGTATCGACGAGAGCCGCTCGTTGGGGTCGAAACCAGAGTCCCGGGGTTTTCCTTCATATTGTCTATACTTTGCATTCATTTACCGTGACAACCCATCTATCGATCCGGGCTAGGTCGCCCACGGGGTGATTTTGGTCCTCTTTGACACAAGCACATCCTCGCCTCCCTGTGTTCGACCCCGAAGCCACACTACAACACCGTGCGCTTGCGGTTACAAATATTTAGATTTCTGCGCCCCAGTTCGCACTGCGCGGGGCGTCGGTCAATTATATTAAATATGGACGTAAACAATTTACGACACATTTAATTCCCTTTGCATCATATGCCAAATTTCCACATCTAATATTAAAAACTTATTTGCATCAAATACAAATGAACCGAGGGCATACATCCCTCAACATCTTCCACTTGCACTCAGGATCATTCATCCCGAGTCTGAAAGCTAACTGCAATCTCATTGCAGTTTTCTGTCACTTGCATCAAATTCATATTCTCCCTAATTTCTACCTATTACTTGACGAATGTCTCATTCTGTGTGAGACCCTACAGCCTGACCCTACTACTGGTGGGGCTCGAAACCCCAGACGGTAGTGACCACGAGCAGCAGGTGTCGTCCCTATTTCGGTATCATACTTATGTTGTTAACCCATTGACATGAGTATTGTCGGGACCACCCTGATTATGTCCGTGATGAATACCGTATTTTTAGTTTCTTCATCAAAACTATGTCACTTAGTCAAGCCTAGGTTTGGTCAATTATTAAACCCTACCAGCTTGAACTTGGTTAGTCTCCATCGATCCTGAGTCAAATAATGTTGGACTACTTCCAACATACTCTGGCCAGAGTTTTCACTAAAGATCGAACTAACACTGCGACACTAACTCCACTTGACCAGAAGAGATGAATCCTATCTTGGTCATTACTCTCCTCGCATGCTTAAATGTCACCCAACCAAAGACCTTTCAATGGGGCTTTCCCAAGGCTAGATCCGTAATCTAAGTGACACCGTTCACACATAGGTTCGTACAATGACCTCAAGTTAAAAGACCAACTTGCCTATCATCACTAAGAGTTATCATTGACAGATTGGTCAATATTAACCATATGATAACTCTTGTTGGGTCGTTCAGTGAACTCATTCTCCAATGAGCACCTGTGTCTCGTCTTCGACTTCGCCAAGTTGATCGGCCATGAGATCATCGTCACCCTTACGTGGTAAAGACTAAGACACAATGGTCTATCCGATGCGTCGATATCCATTTCTCGAAACATATACGACAACAAACTTTTCTAGACTTATCTACAATCCGTCAAACACTACTCCATGATTGAGATCTCCATCTTGATACATGTTTGACCTCACATTAAGTCTCAGGACTATACCTAAGTTCTAATGAAGACTACATTATTATTAACTTAGGTAAATCTTACCAAACAGCTTACTGTTATTATGAAGATGACGCTCGTACACATACATCGAAATAAATTGCCTCGAGGGAAAACCCATCTCGCTACATCTCCCAATTGCACTTAGGCACATTTATCCCAGTATCTCATACCGCATTTACACATAAGTCTTTCTAGACTTTATTTGGTCGAGCCTTCGTGAGTGGATCTGCTAGAACGTCTATTATATAGACTTAAGAGGTTTCTATGTTTATATTTGACCACACATTTGAATCTCATTCAAATAATTCCCTTGGTCCATTGGAATCCATAATATGTGTCTTGCCTGGATCTCATCCAACTCATCGAGAATAATCCAAATTAGTTTACTGGTCATTTAGACGGTTCATAATCATTTCTGATAAAGTGTCAAACTCTTTGACCACTTTGTCAAACCATATGTTCAGGCTCCTTGATGCCTCACATGCCTTTTATTCGCTCCCACTGACCTTAAAAACTCTATAAGTTTGTTCTTCTAAATCATATTTAGAAAACAAACATATTCTAGTATTCATGGTCATCATGAGCATTTACATCGAGTCTGATCCGAACATCTCTATACACATCCGCTGGCGAGAAAGTTTCATCATAATCCGTTTATAGGAGTTAGGATGATAACCGTTATCAACCAACATACGTTGTACTTCACTATTTTCTTTCTGCACCAATCTTCTAGACTCGAAGATTCACTTGCAGCCAAAGGAAACAATTTCCTTGGGCACGTAAACTAAGGTCCATATCTTATTTACGTGCAAGGATCCTATTTCAGATTGCATCAAATTATTAATCAAAGTCCCGACTCCGAATGGCATTCTGGAAGTTTACTATGTCATCATCAACTATGATGTTTTACTCGACTTATCGTCTCACGAGACTCGAGTAATCCTTGTGACTTCCTAAGGATTAATTTGAGGAATATTATATTTATAAGGTTCTAACATAATCTTATCAAATACCTAGGCATTATTATCTGGGTTTTAATCTAGAACGAAGATTGTAACTCAGAGTCACTAGCCATGTATCACACTAAGTCTAACAGAGTCGATTCATGCTCTCTAACACACCGATGTGTTAAAAGACTTGACATAAGAGAAAATCTCATTTTCACTTAGTTACGTAAGAATTACATAGCTAAGTATTCGACTCTTTGATCCGATCGAATCAGTTCAAATACTTCTATCATTGTGTTCTCTATTTTATCAGACTTGTGTTTCATTAAGAACACGTGTCGTAATAAAATAAGAATACTTTATCCTGGCTTATTTAGACTTGGGTCCGAGTACATCTGTATGTACGAGACTACAAGTTCACCAACTCATTCTTTCACTGTCTTACAGATGGAATTTCGGCCATCATACATTTGAGACAAAATTCACAAGTGTCTTTCGACTCATAATACGAGAGGTCAGACCCCTCTTTATGTGACTTGTGTAGCTTGGTCTCTTCTGTACGGCTTAGTCTATTTTGCCATATAAGATTTGCTACTAACTTGCATATTTATGTATTAACATTTAATACATCATCATTATACAAAATTATCACATCAAAACATTTCTTTTAAAGCAATGTGACGACATTCGCCAAGTGTGATATACGTCCCATATGGCCTAAATACAACTTTTGTTCATTAGCCAACATGTGAGACTTTCTTTGTATAACAATTATTCTGAAATTTTAGGCATCAAACATGTCCTATTTTCAGTTTCTTCTACTATGCCTTTTTCCATGCTAGACCAAACATTCTTTCTCAATAAATTTTCTTTAGTGCCTTCTCCTTTCTAAATCATATTTAGACATTTCATGTCCTAACACAAATATTAGCTGTGCAAGCATCACATGTATCCAAACACTTGAGCTTTACAACCTTGATGAGACTCAACAAGTTGCTCGTCTCAAGATCTAATTTGGACACATTGTCTTGCACCGCTCTTACACTCATCTTTGAGTTAAACAGTTTGATCGAAGTTTCCAACCTTGCAAATTGAAACTGTTTTCCATAAAGTTTGAGAAGACTCAACAAGTAGGACGGAGAAACATGCTTTAAACATCAGTATGCTCAAGCTGCCCTTGCTCATAGAGGTGAGTGTTAAGTAGCGTGCTTTTATTGTATTAGACTATAGAGCTTAAGGAAATCATTGTCCTTAACTCGGTGCTAGGAAGGACACTTTTAATATCAGTGAGACTATAGTTTGGTTTATCAAATATTCCTCAACTAATCCTTTTGTCCAGTTGACTTATTTCTTTTAAGGACATTATTTCTTGGATTCCACTTTTCTAAAACATAGAATTACCCTAGTTTAGCATATGTTCATGATTTTTAAATATAGTTAAAATGATATTTATTCAACTATATCCTCCCACTATTTCTACGATCATCTTTAGCCATATAAATGAACGAATATGTTATTAAATTGGATAGGGACCCAACCACTCTGAGCTTCACAACCTTCAGGAGACTCAACAAGTTGATTGATTCTGCAGTTGGTAGATAATCTCATTATCAATCACATCACATGTGACTCCATATTGGTTTTTACCCCTAGTCACTTATGATCTTGAGGAGACTCAACAAACCATAATGACTAGTCTAGTCGAACCCTTGCTTTCATGTCTAATATTAATTACATCGATACTCGAGGAGACCTGACGCAGCGGTTTAGGTTAATACCAGACTACATCTCATGTATGATGGAGTCGGTTTCTAAAAGAGACAATGTCATAGCTTGAGGAAACTTAACAACCATGACAGTCGTCTTTTAGTCCCCTAATCCAAAAGCAAGGAGGGCTATGGCTAACCTTGAAAAAGATTTTTAACGTAATTGACTAAAATAATCGATGGTGTCACATAATCATAATTCGCATCCTTGCGGTCCAGCGGAACACTGCCAAGGATTTGGCTAGGCTAGGATCACTATCCCCAGTCGAGCTATAGTGATCCACAACACTAGTCAAAAAACACTAGATCGAATCATGGTCCATTGAAGGAAACTAATTATTCGTATGTGTGCCATCGATTAGAATTGGCTTCATTAAAACTAGTTAATCCTATCAACTAATTGAATCCTAAAATTCGAAATTATTAAGATTGGTTAAACTTTTATCAATGTCCTTATCAACTATAAGGGTTATTATGGTGCTATCCTAATCATGTATTAGGCATTTAAAGTTCAAGTTGCAACAATTTAAATCATAGCCTTTTGTTCAAAATTATTATTACAAAAATTAAAATAATAATTTGGAGAGGGCTACCTTAAACATGAATTTAATATGTTGCAATAATTTTTAAATCATAGCATGTCCGTAAAAAAATTATCTTATAATTTTCTGAAATTTTTAAATGGCTATCCTAATAGTTTTTCTTGAATTATCACATAATCAATAGAACTAGGGTGTTTCACATATTCATCCCTTAAATCTTGCATATTTTCATATCTGTCCCTTAATTCTTTGTATTTTGAGTTTAAGCCCTCAAATCATTAACTATAACCAAAATAGTCCACCACTCTAATTTTCTGTTTAAAAACTTCGTTAGTGCTGACGTGTCCAGTCCGTTTGCGACGGCAGCGACAGTGATGATGAGGAGGAGGAGGGGCGGCAGCGGTGAGGAGAGGGGATGCGGGGGATGAAGGGGGAGGAGGGGGGATTGGTGACGGGGAGGAGGGGGGAGGAGGGGGAGGAGGAGGATGGGGGAGATAGGCGTCGGGGGGAGTGGGATGAGGGGGGAGATCGATGGTGTGGAGGAGGGGGAGGGGGAAGATCGGCGGTAGTGAGGAGGGGGATGATGGGGAGGAGGAGAGGAGGGGGGATCGGTGGCAGGGATGAGGGGATGCGGGGGAGGAGGAGGGGGGATCGGCGGTGTGGAGGAGGAGGATGAGGGGGGAGATCGGTGGCGTGGAGGAGGGGGAGTGGGGAGATCGTTGGCAGGGAGGAGGGGGATGAGGAGGAGGGTGGAGATCAGCGGCGGGTAGGAGAGGGGATGAGGGGGGAGATCGGTGGCATGGAGGAGGGGGGAGATCAGGGGCTGATTGGAGGGGGGATGAGGGGAAGAGCGGTAGCGGGGAGGTGTGGGGAGAATGGGGAGGAGCCACCCCAGCCCCCTCCCTCGCCACCCCAGCTCCCTCCTAACTGGCGTCCCCACCTTTCCCACCGCCTCCCCTCCCACCACCGCCTCCCCCACCGCCTCCCATCCCTGCCTCGGTCTCCCCCCCGCCTCCATTCCCCATTAGGGCTTAATTCATAGTTAATTAACACTAATTTTTAATTATCGTTAATTAATCTAACTATTTAACAGAATATAGGATGTGGGGACTATTTAGGTTAACGGCTTAAGTTTTGAGGGATTAAACTCAAATACGAAGAATTAAGGGTCAGATATCAAAATATGCAAGGTTTAAGGGATGAATATGCGAAAAACCCATAAAACTAATATAACCATTATCAACTAAACAATTTAGCATGATGACAAAGCAATTAAAATTCATCTCATAAATTTTTTTGCTAAACATGCAACTTAAAATTTATCGCATAAGTTTAAGTTACATCAATAATATCAAATAATTATAAAGATTTAATTTTAGAATTATCACAGGATTTTAAAGTTAAATCTGATTTTCAAAAGCAATTTTCAAAAATAAAAACATTGCATTGGAAAATGACAATTTTAATAGTTTAAATTCTCAACCTCCATCTCATGGAGAAAACATGCTGTATTACATACATTTTATAATTGCAAAAACTATAGATCAAGTAGACATGGCTCTGATACCACTGAAGGGTTTTCTTGGTCCTTAGGGCTATAAATTTGACGTCTGGCGTAAGTCGGACGGACGACGAAAACAAATCAGGCAGCGGAAAATCATCTTAAAACTATTTCAGAACCGCCCTAAAGAAATAACCCTAGACAAGATGGCTACTATCACAGGTTGGGTCCGACCAACCCTAAGGATAGATCCATCTAACATTTGCAATTATAAACGCATGGATATTTAAACTACATACCTTTCACTTCGTTTCCGCCTAATACGAAGCGTCGTTTTAAGCACCATTTCTTTGGCCCCGAGCCGCTTCTCCCAAGCAGAACCGCGTCCCGAGCCGCACCTTGTCCCGAGCTGAACCGCTTCCAGAAATGCACCGCATCCCGAGGCGAGCAACACCCTTGTCCCCGAGCCAACCACACGTCGAAGAAGATTTCATCTTGAGTGGATCCTTCGTCTAGACTTCGGCTACGATCCAAGCTCATTCGTAGCTTTGCAAGGGCCCGAACATGAGCAAGGAAGAATTTAGGGAGAAAGAGAATAATTAATTTAAGCCTAGATCCGGGCTTGCTCACGTTTAATGGAGCTACTCAGATCTGGAGCTTGGAAAGAGTTTCAAGGCGGGGAGTAGGCCCCGATTTATATAGGTGGCTGACCCATCCCCTACACTCCATATCTGATGCGGGAACAAAAAGTTTTGGAGGAAAAATTAATTAAAGTTTGCCTTTCACAAAAGCCAAACTTTAGAGAATTTTTTCTCTCTCACCGTTGAGCTTCGTAAGTGATATAGCTTATCAAATCGAAGAGGGTTGAACGGTGAACGCGTAGGAAGAAACTGTACTCCATTCCGAGTTCGTTTGACCCCTCAAACGATGCTCCAAAGAATAGCCCAAATATAGTTTTTCGCCAAAAAACTGCAGCCGCCATGAGATGCATGAAACCATTGGCTGTGGGGCCCTCACGTGGGCCCCACAAGGGTTGCACCTGCACGCGCACGCAGTGCACGCATAATGCACAGGCGCGTGCTGTGCACACGTCTGCATGCACAGCAGGTGAGGCTCAGCCTGCTTCAAGTGGACGGGCCCCGCCTGGCGGGCGCAAGCGTACGCCCGCCTGGCGGGCGCGGGCGCACATGGGTCGGGCGCCCGCTGATGCAGGCCCGACCTGCAATGCCCCAGATGGGCTTCTCTGGCTGTTTTGGTTATTCATTGAGCGTTTGGAGTCCGTTTTCGATGCAGTTTGAACCTGCGTTTAGACCATAATGATCCCGTCATCATGGTAACCATTTCCACGCAGTTATTATATTAAATATGGACGTAAATAATTTACGACACATTTAATTCCGTTTGCTGCAAAATTTCCACATCTAATATTAAAAACCCATTTGCATTAAATACAAATGAACTGAGGGCATACATCCCTTAACAGATTAGGCGTCTGAAGTTATATTACCAGACGTCTGTACAGTTGACCAGACGTCTGGATGATGAACATCAGACGCTGGACATTCGAACCAACTATTCCAGTAACCAAGTGTTGCTCACTGTCTGTATAATCAGACGTCTGATGCCTTTGTGCCAGACGACTGAGCTATGGACCAGACTTTTGGGTACTCTTCTTCAGACGTCTGTTATATGTCTGTTAGACTGCATTTAATGTCCAGTCAGAACAGTACAACCGTCGACTGATCTCTCTTTTTTAGGTGACTGGTGACTAGGATTTCTACCCGCTAAGAGCCATTTGCATCATTAAATGCTTGGGCCTTTTTGTTGTTTGTGAGCAGATTTCGGTGGCTTATAGATAAGGCTTTAATGTCTTGACTTAAGCGGTTAGCTAAGCATCTAAGACTTCATTCAATACACTCTTAAGTGATTCACAGTCATTAATTTCATTCTAGAGCATTCAAGAGCATTCAAAGCATTTTAAGCTCAAGCTCTAATGATCAACTTGTCTCTAAAACTTTCAAGATCAGCTTCTAGCATTCATTGCTACACATTTTGAGACAAGTTAGTAAGTGCTCTCACTCTCATCATTTAGAGCACTTCACACACACCTTTATTGCCTCATTCTTAAGAGTATCATTCAAGGCATATGTTGTGAAATTGTTTCATATTTCGTTCTACATTTTCTCTTGATATTTGAGAAGTCCTCTCTGTTGTGAGAGTAGTCCATTCCCAGGTTTTGGGAAGTGGAAGAAAGGTTCTTCTTGGTTGTGAGAGTAGTCCATTACCGGTTTGTGGGAAGTGGAAGAAAGTGTATTGATTTTTCACTTGTCAGGTTTTGGCAAGAGGGTATTAGTGGATCACTAATCACTAGCGGGTTTGCGAGTGGGTTACTGGAGTAAGATTCAAAGGAGGCAGAGAGACTCAGAGCCAGAGAGACTCAGAGTCGGGGAGACTCGGTGAATCCGAACTATGGTAAATCCCTTGTTTGCATTTGATTTTCTATGTTTGTTGCTTTCTCTTTACATTCCGCACTAAGGTTGCACAATGGATCATTTAATTAGGCGTAATTTCCTTATTATCTTTATAAAGCATTATTCACCTCCTCTAGTATTTTCTCCATATATTTTCAGATCCTACAATCTATACATTCCTATTGGGTATATCCTTTTCCCACCATACGAGCTTTTCAATGGATCCATCTACCTTTCTCTGTATCTTGAGAATCCACTTATTACCAATTCTTTTCCAATTAGATGGTAAGTCAACCAGTTCCCAAACGTAGTTAACTTTATGGAATCCATTTCTTCTTCCAAGCTTTCTTTCAATAATCTTAATTATGACGAGATGAAACTTCTTATACACTCTGAGGTTCTTCGTCATCTTGAGATACATCAATTAGGGATTCCCCTTCGATTTCAAATCTACATTAGGGAACCTTAACCCTTTTCCTCTCCCAACTGACTCATTAAGTTGGGAATTCTGAATTAATTCTCTTTCGGACACACCGCTCCCACTAACTTTAGGAACTTGAGAAGTATTCTCTTGTACCTCAAATGACTTAATACTCACGAAGTCTGGATCTTCCAACTCATGGAGATATTCTTCTTTCATCTGAGTCCAAACTTCCCATGTTTATGAGAAGTGTCATGAACATAAGCTACACAACCCCATGGGTTCAAGTAACCCAAGTTTGGACTTCTCTCAATCCAAAGTTCATATATGGTTTTATCAATCAATTTGGAGGGCACTAGGTTCAAAACATGTACTGCTGTCAACAATGCATGTTCCAAATACTTAATTGGTAAATTTGCTTGTAACGTCATGCATCGAACCATCTCTAGAGAGTTATATTCCTTCTCTCAGCAACACCATTTTGCTGAGGTGTATAGTAAGTTGTCTTAGAATCACTTTTTCATTACATTGATCCTTAAATTGATCTGATAGATATTCCCTCCATCGATCTGTCCTCAAAGTTTTATCCTTTCTATCCAATTGATTCTCAACTTTGTTTAGAAACAATTTGAAGCAATCTAATGCTTCTTATTTATAGGATATAAGGTATACCTTTCCAAATCGAGAGTAATCATCTATAAATGTAATGAAATACAAGACATCGTGCCTTGCCCTCACACTCATGTGTCCACAGTTGTCAGAGTGTATATGCTGTAATGGAGTGTCAGCTCGTTTTACCTTTCCAAATGGGTTCCTAGTTGCTTTGCCTCTAGACATGGTTCACATGCAGAAATTTCTATATTTTGGTAAGAGACCCCAAAATGCCCTCTTTATCTAAGCGTATTATCCTGGCTTTTCCAATGTGACCTAGTCTAGCATGCCATAATAATGCGTCATTATCATGTGTAACAGACGAAGATGAGGTTAACATATAACCAGAAGAACTATTATCAGTATTAAGAAGTACCAACCATTAAAATAAGTTCCAGATCCATAAAATTCATTACATAAATTTATTTTCAAAACATACTATCCAAACAACAAATCAAATCCATATCTAGCTAAGGATACAACAAAGACTAAGTTTTGCCTGGTTGTTGGAGTTTGCAACACATCGTGCAACAATAAAGTTCATCCTCTATGCAATTCTAATTTGCACGTATGGACTTCCTTTACTTCCAACTTGTTATTGTTGCCAACATACATCCATCTAGTTCCACTAGGAACATGACGGTACTACACATAGTTGTTTCTGTCTCTGGCTATGTGGTTTGTTGCTCCTGAATCAATAGGATAAGGTTCTATGAGCATAATAGAACTAGCCACATATGCATTATGACAAGGAATAGAAGAAGAATCAGAAGTTACATGTCATGCACCACTTCCCATTATACTTGGGAGCAAGGACGCGGGCGAGTCCGCATGGGTTGAAGTGGTAAAGCTCAAACCCAATAAGCGTCTGTAAATAACATCCATACGCAGGAACTTGCATGCATTTCAGAAACAACAGAATTAACTATAGAATCAAAGCCAACATCCAGACATGCGTACACGAAAGTAATAAGGCCTAAAACATGGCCAACAACAGAGTTCTACAAGAGGATACACACCATACAAAAACGCAATAAACGAAACTCTAAACAACAGTAGGACGTGCTTAGCAACTAGTCCTCTGCGGGGAGAACTCTTGGATCAGTGTACTCCTGGTCCTGTGGGTCGGTCTCCTCAAGTAGCTCGTCCTCGATGTAACCTGTCTCGTGACCTGACATACATTTCAAACAACATGGAAATATATGTCAACAAGAGTCCTTGGCAAGCAAAAGTGAGAATGTGACACTTGGCAGGATTTTCAAAATATTTTGCATGGCAGTTTAGGCAATAAGAATAATGAAACAATTACAACTTCTAAGCAGTTTGAACGGAAATAACTTTAGCATGGCAGTTCTAGTATAAATGAAAGCAGTAACAGTTTTACATGTCATATATGTTAAGATGGCAGTTTCAAGCTATTCTTGAGTGTATGTAACTAGTGACAAAGGTCCACGTCGTTAGGTGGATAGCAAGTGAATCTACCTTTTCGTGCCCTCGAAGGTGACCTGTTTACTTCCGACTAGTGCCCGCGAACCCAACCCCACCCACATGTACTTTCTGGACCACGAGCCAGAATCATCCAAACCGGCCCACAAGGTGTATTATTAGCCAAACCGGCCTGCAAGATAGCCATACCGGCCCGCAAGATAGTCATGGTGTTTTCAAGTGATTCAAATCTATATATGTCCAGAGATGTTCACAATTTACAAGACATCATTAGTTAACTTATTAAATGTCCACACGCACACACACGAGTTTTTATCTGGCAATTCACAAAAGTACACATATGGAGTTTTGGTGTCGTTGTGTCACGTGGCAGTTTTCGTGTACAACATTTCATGACTAAAACGTCCAGAAAGTAGCTATGTGTGAAAAGCGTCTAAATGTAAAACATTTAAAAATGCGTATAAAAAATACGCACTTGCCTGATTTTGGTGATTTCAGGTGTCCAGTTGATCATAACGATGGGCGTGTTTTATCTGCGTCATTAGATTTACGATATTAAGCTAACAGTTCTTAAACAATTAAAATTAAACTACCACAATACGTTCTTTACATAATATATATGCTATTGCTGTATATATAACTTAATATAAAAAATGCATTATACTGTTACATTATAAACTATTACGTATAAACTACACGTTTTTATATGAACATAACCGTACTAATATATAATATATAAGCTAATTGTACTAGCATACTATATAACTTAATATACAAATGCACTATACTGTGCACTGCTCACTCTTATAATAATTCACAGTTTCTCTTCGTTGTTGTAGGATGGAGCCACTGCGTTGGGCGGTGACTGGTGACTGCGAAGACGACGATTGCAGTGACGACTGCGACTTGGCGGTCCAGGCGGTGAGGACGGAGGATGTGGAGATGAGTGAAGCTCGCTGTAATGCCCCGCTCCTCAGGATACTCGAGAAGTACGAATCCATCCCAGGTTCTCCCAGAGTAGCGAGTGTTACGAAGGAAGAATGGAAAAGAGATACAATTGAGTCAGCAGGTCACTGCGCACTGCCGGAGTAGTACCCGTAACATTCCCACAATTTAAAATTATAAACACAGAGAAAGAAAACAAAAACACAAAGAAACAAAAACCAACTCAGAACTAACTAAGCCAGCTCAAAAACTTTTACATAAATACTAAAGTCCAACAAAGTCCATCATACGCAACAACTACTACGCCAAGAACTATCACTAAACCAAAACCCTAACCCCAAAAAAGGACCCAAGAGTACAAGTCTCTCTAACTCAGGCTCACGACCACCCAAACACCAGGGACCACAATACGACTCAAGCTCCACTCTGCACAGGCACAACCCAAACTCAGCTCCACCAGCTCATAACACCAAACACTTGCAACCTGAAACTGCCACAAGTGGGACACGTCAACGCATGACCTAGTAGGAAACTCAACTAGCATAAGAAAATACTATTCTCAGGTTGTTGTTTACAGACACAAATATGATGCAAGAGACAAAGAGAGCCACAGTTATATCAGGCAGAAAGTAAAAGCAGAAATTACACATTCATGACAATTCAGCATTTAATTTAACTATGTTCGGAAGTCTTAGTACGACCTGATATGAGGACCAGGACGCTCTTCCCAGGGTGGGACAGTAGGAGCACCAACGACTCCATAGAGCACCAACGGCTCTAATAACAACTCAACCCGCTTACCTAGTGAAACGGGGCCCATCACTCCAGTAGTGTAAGTGAGGATAACAACTACAGCTCATCAATGTTGTTTGTCAACAACGGTGGCGCCAACGGTGAAACACACAGTCCTGTCCTCATACCATAACCGTACTTAGCCTTCCCCCAACCCCCGCCAAGGGTGCTCACCCACCACATGGCAGACTGAGACACACCAAGAATTTAATCAACATTTACTGAATAACTAGCAAACAACACTAAGTGACATAGAGCTCAAAGCAACATTTAGAGTGACATAGAGCTAAAAGCATTAGGCATGAAACTTAAAGTAGCATACAAGTAACATAAAGTGACATAAAGGTAGCATGCAATATTGAATTAACATAAAGAAAACATTTAACATTGAAGTGTAACAAGCTATCATGCAACATTACAACTTTACCAACTTAGCAACTTTACCAACATTAACAACTTCATCAACTTAGCAACGTCATCAACTTAGCAACTTTACCAACATTAGCAACTAAAAGCAACTTTAGCAACCACAAATGGAAAATTTCTATTTTAAATGCAAACTTTAGTATAGATGGAAAATTACTTTAGTTGGAAATCCAAAATGCAACCATGAGAAAGCTATTAGGAAATTCACTTTAGTTTTTCGTTAAAAATGCAACTTTAAGGGAGATTTCTTATGGTTCTATAATAAGAATGCAAACTTTTTAGGAATCGCTTTAGGCTTATAATTAAAGATACAACTTAATGAAAACTAATTTTGGAACTAAATTAAAAATGCAAACTTTAGGAGAGATGCTTAAGATCCGAGTTAAATACAAACTTTTTAGGAAACTACTTATGGATTTATATTAGAAATGCAACATTTACAAAATTAACTTATAGAGCTATATTAAAAATGACAACCTTAAAAGAACTTCTTAAAGATCTAAGTTAAAAATACAACTTTTAGAGAAAAGCTCAAGGATCTTTACAAAAATGCAAGCTTTTATGAAATTTCTTGGACTAAAAATGTAAAATAACAAGAGCTAGGTCAAAAGCCAATTTCCATAATATACCACCTTTCTTACTTTCTCATTATTCAATTCTCTTCCTTTATTTCTTTCATCACAATGCCACCCAAATCACACAAATGGCTCATGGCCGAAATACCTAGGCAAGAGAAAATGCCACACACAATGGACTAAAATGGAAGATAACAAGTTGTGCATATCACATATTTAAAAGAGAACACTTGCATTCTAATGTCCACATCACATTCTAATTTTCATGAAGTGTAGTAGCTTGTGCATAACTACAAGAGATGGCCACTTGCATAATTAATTCAAAGGATAATAACTTTACTTAAGCACACCAAAGATGGCAACTTTACTTGGAATATAAGCACTTTGGCAACTTTAGCATGCTAACACGCTTAAAGATGGTAACTTTAACAAGAAGTCCTAATAAAGTTAACAATTAAACTTGCATATTTAAGGAAGCATAATCAAGAGACCATGTTGAGCATGCTTACACAATAAAGATATCACCTCTTTCCTAAAAGCAACTAAAGTTTACAACTTGCTAAAAATGACTTGCATCCCTAAGAAAGTTTGCAAATTTTTAATACTAGTATGGAAAAAGAGTATTTTGAACATGAGCACATATTAAAGGAGTCACTTTAGTAATTATACATCAAGCAATGCATGAAAAGCATATATTTATGAAAAGGTAATAGCTTTTATTTCTAAACCTAACATGCAAAATAATATACAATAAAGAGTTGGTTTCCTACCAAAAATGTGCTTTTTCCTTCATGAATCTTTCCTTAAGAGCTTCTCACTCTTTAATTTCTTCCTCCTTTTAAGCCTTCAATTTGTCATTCAATTCCTCCTTTAATAACTCCTTCCTTTTAATCCCCCTTCCTTTTCCTTCTCCTTCTTCTTCTTTCTTTCTTCTTCTCGTTTTCTTTTTCTTCCCTTCTCCCTCCCAAAACTCACGGCAATTCAAGGGGCAAGAGAAAAAAAAAAAGAAAAAGTAAAAGGAAACTTGGAGGAAAAGAAAAGAAATGAAGAAAAAACCCTAAGCTTCAAAGTATTTATCAAAAAGACTTTCCTAAAAGGAAACATCTTCATCATCCCAAGTTCTCTCTATTTATAACAATGCCATGGCCATAAAAGGGAATACGTCATCCCCAAGACTCCCTACTATTTACTAATTTGCCATTTCCATTTATGGTAAGTCCTCAAAATAATATCTTTGAAGTCCACTTATTTACAAGTTTGCCATTTCCTAAAAAGGAAAGTCCCTTCCAAAGTATCTACATCTATTTACACACACTCCTTATACTCTACACACACCACTAACTAATAACCAATGTGCCACTACTATGCACACCCTCCCCTACTACACACAGCTAATTATTACAACAATGCCATCATCACTAATTGTAACAATGCACTACCATGTGCACTACAGTACATATTACTATACACACCACATATGTATATACACTCTACACACGTATACTAATACGCATACACTACACAAATACATAATCATATACACCATACCGTAAATGGCACTAGGGCTATTACACTCGTGGTTGTCTTCGTTGGCAGTTGCGGATGATGGAAGTAGGAGTAGGGTAGTGCAGCCTGAGGAGGAAGAGGCGCCGGAGGCTTACTGCGGGTGTTGGTGGTGAGGTCGGAGGAGGGTGGCACTGGAGGCTTGCTGCAGGTGTTGGTGGTGAGGTCGGAGGAAGGTGGCGCCGAAGTTTGAGGAGGCAGAAGCTTGGAGTTTGTGAAGGAGGAGGCAAGGTGGCGGGTTGTGGTTGAGTGGGGTTGTCGCCGGATTGTGCAAGAGGAGGAGGTCTGTGGGGGAGTTTGCTGCTGTCGGCGATGGTGTGGGAACTGAGGGGGTGACGGTGGTGTGTCTGGCAAGAGGCACGGTGGCGCGGTGGAGGGCTGAGGGGAGAGGTGATCGGAGGAGAGATGGGTCGGGGTTTGTGGGGGCTACCGGGGCGGTGGTGACGTGGGTGGTCGTCGGCGGTTTCAAAGAGAGGCATGATGAAGGTAGAAGGAGGGGTTGTCGGAGATGGATGCAGGGTGTGGGAGGTCGAGGAGGGCGGAGCTTGGGGAGGAAGAAGGCTGTGGGGGAGTTTTCGAAGAACGAAGGAGGAAGTTGGTGAGGGGGTGGCGGACTGTGGTGAGAGCTGGGGTTACGGGAGGAGGAAGAGGAGTCGGGGTCGTCGAGCTTGGCAGAGGGAGGCGTTGGAGATGTGGGGGGGGGGGGGGTGTAATTCGGTGTTAGAGGTCGGAGGCGGATGGGTTTAAGAAGAAGAGGATAAGAAGAAGACTATGAAGGAGGAGGGCGAACGTGTATGCGTGGGTTTGAGTAATCCATGCATGAGGATCGTGGGTTGATCGTTGAGATTAGATCTGGGTGTATGAGTCGCGTGGGTTGGTGGGGACGGGCGAACCGCATGCAGGGCAATGAAGTTGGGAGGAAGTTAGTTAGGATATTATAAGCTTTAAAAATAAATTTAGTTAAAGGGTTTAGATTTAAAATTTAAATTTGAAAGTATTAATACAGTAAAAAAATAATATTAGATTTTTACAATTTTGGCCCTTGACTCGATGTCATCCAAAAATTATAAGGAAAATACCTGAGCAATTGTGGCGTCGCGAGGATTGTGAATACGGGGTCCGATCTTGAATCCGAGCTAAGGAAAATAGTAAATAAAATAAAACAATAAAATCTCAAATAGTCAATTCATTAATACCATACGTATGAAATACGTACAACAGAAAGTGGCCGTTACATCCTACCCATCTTAAGAAAAATTCCGTCCTCGGAATTTCCATCAACTAAGGAGCATGGAACAAATAAGGATAACACTCTCACATTTCATCTTTCCGCTCACAGGTGGATTCTCCAGGCGAGTCATGACGCCACATCACTCTCACAAACTCGACGACCTTGTTCTTGAGCGTCTTCTGACGTCGGTCTAAGATTTGCACCGGCTGTTGCTCATATGTCAGGTCCGGTCAAACCATAATCTCTGAGTAATCGACACATGAGAAGGGTCGCTGACATAATGCTGTAGCTGAGATACATAAAATACATCATGTACTCCCTCCAATGAAGGCGGTAGTGCTAGACGATAAGCTACCTCTCCAACTCGTTCTAGCACATCGAAAGGCCCAATGAATCTCGGATTGAGATTGCCTTGCTTCCTAAAACAAACCACTCCTCTGTTCGGGGATATCTTCAGGAACACATGATCTCCTGCCTTGAACTCCAAAGGACGGCGTTTAGCATCAGCCCAATGCTTGTACCGATCCTGTGTGATACTAAGCTTATCCCTGATGGTACGTACTACATCCACAGCCTCAACTATCATCTCTGGTCCCAACAGCTCTCTATCACCAATGTCATCCCAATTCAGCGGAGATCGACATTTCCTTCCATAAAGTGCAGCAAACGGCGCCATGCCAATGCTGGCTTGGTAGCTGTTGTTGTAGGTGAACTCCACCAAATGCAGGTGATCCTCTCACGAACCTTTACGATCCAACATTCAAGCTCGCAACATGTCCACAATATCTAGATAGTACACTCCGACTGTCCATCAGTCTGCGGGTGATACGCAGTGCTGAAACTCAGACATGTATCCAGATTCGTCTGCAGACTCTCCAAGAACTGAGACGTGAATCTCATGTCTCGGTCATAAACGATACTTAGGGGAACTCCATGCAATCGCACAATCTCCTGCACGATTATCGTTCACATCACGACGTATACTAGAAAGAAGTTATAAAGGTATGAGAAAGATAATTACCTCCATATACTTCTTTGCAAGTATCTCCGTAGATTGTCCTACTCAGAAGGGAATGAAATGCACAGACTTGGTTAATCGGTCAATGATAACCCAAATGGCGTCATTTTGTTTGGTGCTCCGAGGTAGTCCATTCACGAAGTCCATGGTGATGTGCTGCCACTTTCACTCCGGAATCGGCAGTGGTTGAAGCAATCCAGCAATACGATGATGTTCAGCCTTCACTTGCTGATACACAAGGCACTTGACGACACTTCGAGCTACGCTCCTCTTCATACAATGCCACCAAAAATTCAGACAAAGGTCCTTGTACATCTTGATACAGCTAGGATGAATGGAATATGGTGAGCTATAAGCTTCATTCATCATCTCTTCTCTGATGTCACCTGAAGGCACACAGATCCTACTGTTGTATCACAGGGAACCATCCTCATGAATGAGAAAATCCGTCCGATGTCCAGCTTCGACTTTCTCTCGGATCTTCTGCAGCTTTGCATCTCCAAACTGCGTAGCTTTGATCCGATCCACCATCGTCGACTGAATCGCATATTCATCAACGATGATGTGACTCCAGGCAAAACAATTTCTAAACTCATCTGTTGCAGTTCTTGCTGTAGCCTCCACTGAACTGTAAGAGTCATGACTGCTGGAAGTCTACTCAAGGTGTCGAGTTCGACATTAACCTTCCATGGATGATACTGGAGGTCGATGTCGTAATCGGCCATCAGCTCTAACCATCTGCGCTGCCTCATATTCAATTCCTTCTGGGTGAAAATGTATTTCAAACTTTTGTGATCGGTGAAGATTTTCACTTTCTCACTCGGTAAGAAATGGCTCCAAATCTTCAGAACAAAGATGACAGCGGCTAGCTCCAAGTCGTGAGTTGGATAATTCTTCTCGTGAACCTTCAACTGTCGAGAAGCATATGCGACCACATGACCATGCTGGTGCAGGACACATCCAAGACCTTTGCTTGATGCATCACAGAAGATCTCAAATCCTCCAGTCCTATCTGGTATAGCCAGGACTGGTGCAGACGTCAGCCTTGCTTTCAATATCCCAAATACCTGCTCGCAAGAGTCTGACCATATAAACTTGACGTCATTCCTCGTTAATCAAGTCATGGGCTCGGATATCCTCGAGAAATCCTGGATAAATCAACGATAATAACCTGCAAATCCTAGAAAACTCCCGATGTCTGATGCCGACAGAGGGGTAGGCCAATTACTGACTGATGCAACCTTCTTTGGGTCGACAGAGATACCGTCGCCCGATACCACATGACCAAGAAATGCAATACGGTCCAGTTAGAATTCACACTTGCTGTACTTGGCATACAACTGATGACGACGAAGCGTCTCCAACTCAATCTGCAGATGCTCGGCATGCTCTTCCTTGCTATTCGAATAGACCAATTGTAATGGCCCATAGTGCCATATACGCTGGGGCATATATATTTGTTTGATTGATACTGTATGTATGCTTGAATATGAGTAGTGTGTGCAGTAAGAGTATTATTTGTGTGTATTTGCTTGTGGTGTGTATAGTAAATAAACTAATTGGATGCCTATTGGTATGTGTATATAGATAGATGGATACTTGCATATGTATCTATAAATGCTTGATTGGAAATGTCTATGTTTGTGTATATGTAATTTTAGTGTATTGTGATGAATACTATGTAGTGTGTATAGTAACTAAGTGTATGTCTTGGATAACTAATGTGTGGACTATTGTATTATTATGGAAGTGAATATTGGTTATTTTAGCTACTAACAGATGTGGTGTAGTGATATGTAGTGAGTATCTGTGGTGTATTGAGTATTGGTATTGGATTGTTACTATTGGTATTATGTTAGGGTATATTTTAATTAGTGTATTATTATGGATGATCTTATGGTATTTGGGGTGCCTTAGTAGATATTGGGGTGTGGTATGTGTATATTTGAGTGTATGTTGATATATATGGCATGGATGTAAGTAGTAGGTGTGCTTGGATGTTGGAAGCTTTTGAAGAGGATCTTGGAGGGAGTTATTGGATGATAGCAAGATTAGATTTTGAGAAATAAAGTGAAGCTACTTGAGGTAGGATTCCATCGCCAACTTGTGTTAGTGTATGTTAAGTATGAGAAATTAAGTTAATCTTAGTTTAATGACATTAGTTTTCATTTTTGATGTTGCTGAAATTCTGGACAGATTTGCATGCTCATTGATTTGCTCATTTCTCCTAATATAGACCTGAGTTTGCTCTGGAATTTTTATGGCATAAGTATTGGACTTTTATCTACAACTTCAATGTTGGGAATTTTTGTTAATTCGGACTGCAATTTGGGATACAAATTCTGTCTTTGCATTATGTCTGATTTTTACCCAGTCTGGACACAGTTTGACAAAACATAGATCATTCACTACACACTCCATAGAAATTGATGATTTTGGTCTCGTTAGAAAGATAATAACCTTTTCTGCAACTTTCTCTTAGGACACAATTTCGAGATTCTAACTACAACATGTCTTAAATTAGCAATCTTTACAGCTCTTAGAATCTGTCTGAAAAACAGTTTGATAAGTTTCACCAAACAATTCACCATAAATCACACGGTGGAAATTTCCTCTCGAAATTTGTCAGTAAATCCACAACACATATGTCTACAACTCTTAAGGAAGAAAAATTGATGTTTAATTATCTACAACACATGTATTAGGAACCCTAAACTCTTTCCAATTTCAATTATCCACAAATGATAATCAGAAATTTGTATATAAGTCCACAATCCTTCAATATTTACATTATTACCAATGGGTCAAACCAGTTATGGGCGTACCCAAACCCACCAATATTGGTTTATTTCAATATGTGTTTTGATGATGAACACTTACACTAACATGATTTGTGTAGGTATTAAGAAGTATATGATGAGGTGTAAAGGCTCCAGAATTGATGACTACACTTATGACAAGGACATGGATGATAATCGATTTCAATCAAGCTCAAATGATTGTAATTTTGTTTATTGGTGTAACTTTTTGTCATAGATTTTATGTTCAAACCTTGAAAACACACACACAAATTCATATGATTAAGACGTAGAAGAATTATGGACCCAAACTATACCAAAACTCATAGATTCTAAGTAAAAATAGTGTTTTTAGAAGATTATTAGTCAACTAACAAAGGGTATTATATCAGATTATCATGAGCCAAACTTGACTTTTATTAGTCGACTAACAGAACAGTTAGTTAACTTATACAGAAAAGAATCCTTTTGTTTTCAACACTGCTAGTCGACTAACAGAATTAATTAGTCTTCTAATACTGTTGAGTATTGGACTTCTCCATATTTGGTTTTGATGATGAGCAAACATAAATACTTGTGACTAATACCCTCCATGCAGTTAATCAATTGTCTAGGCTAATCATGAATATCAACTAGTAATGGATGACTATAAAGATCAATCAAAGCTCAAAGAATTGAAGATTGTGTGACCGAGTTTAAGAAAGAAGCTTCAAAGATTCCAAGGCCACTCAAGAGAAAGAAGAGAAGCAAAATACAGTGTAAATATTTCTATGCTTTCATTTCTCTTGATTAGAATGTAGCCTTATAGTAAAACTATCTTGGAGTTCACACACGTCACTTTTCTAGCCTAGGAAGTCATCAGAAATATTTCCTAGGACTCCAACTCTTCAATCCCTTTACTATGCATTCTGGATTTTCAATATACGACCGAAGAACAAAATGCAGACGCACCTGTCTCCATACAGGCACCTGCGAATTATTCTGCAGTCGTCTGTAATGCACATGTTTTGACATATGTTTTTGGGCTTTTCTGAATTCAACTTAAACATGTAACTTCTGTACAAAGTACATGCCCCTGTCTAGTTTCAGGCGCCTGTGACTTTTTAGTCAGTCGCCTGTCTCCTCTTGCCCAAAGATCCCACGATCTGTCATCTTACACACTTGTGCACACGTCGACTGATGTTGGATTCCCAGTCGACTGCCCATGGCATATGCGCTTGTGGATACCACATCAGTCGCCTGTCCATCACTTGCCCAGATCTTTCATTTTGGCAAGTTACGCACTTGTACACACAAACGACTGAAGTTTGTTTTCCAGATGGCACATGCACCTGTGGATACCACATGCACCTGTGGATACCACAACAGTCGACTGTCCAAGCTTACCCAAAATTCTTACACTCTGTCAACTTACGCACTTTGCCACACAGACGCATGTAGAAGGTTTCTTAGTCACCTATCGGTTTTCAGGCGACTGTCTAACCTCCATCAGTTGAATATCCTACGTGGTAAGTTACTATTTGAATTCTCACCTACCCACTGACACAGTGCAGCAGGCGACTGTCCGTTCTTCATCAGTCGCCTGTCCTGGTTGTAAAATCAATCCGTTGGGAATTTCCATACGGATTTCAAAGGGGGTTTTGGGTATTCTGTTTGAGGTTTTTTGAGAGCCTATTTAAGAGCATGCTATTGTTCCATTAGAGCTTCTTAGACAATCTCTTAGCCTCTTAGCCATTCAAGCATTCATCTCTAAGCATTAAGCTCTCATTCTCTCAAATCCCTAGAGTTACAATCTCATTCTCTCTTGCTCTCCAACCTAGAATCAAAATTGATATCCTCTAGGCATTATGTGGTGACAAGAGAAAGGGATACTCTCTCTTCTTGGAAGAGATCAACACTCACATCACTTTGCTCCTTTAAGTTTTACTTCAATGCATATATGATTTGTAAGTGTTTGTTTTCAAATTTCATAACTCTCGTTATTTGGTTTTACTCTCGGTTGTAAGAGTGGTTTGCTTGATCCCAAATTGTGGTATTCAAGGACATCAATAGTGTATTGATTACACTTATAGGGTTGCTGCAAGTGGGTTGGAAGAAAACCTCAAGTTAGGGTTCTAACTTGAGTATCCGGGTGGTATCCCGGGTGGAAGGGACGTAGGATTACCAGGAACAAGTCGGGTATGACTTGGGTAATCCGAACCCTTGAAACATCTTTGTGTTAGCATTGATTATTTGTTGTTTCGTTTAATTTCGCTCTTTGTTGGATTGGGATTTTAATTAGGCGTAATTTATTAATTATTTTTATAAACAATATTCAACCCCCCTTCTAGTGTTTTCCTCATAGCAATGGTCCTTACAAATACATCAATTAGTTAACTAATAGACACATTAGTCAACTAATACTGAATGACATCACACCTTCCACATAAGCCATTTGTCAACTAATAATAGTTCCGTTGGCTTTGTTGACTATTGTTAAGGCCAAAATTGACCTAAACAATTGAGTAGCTGACGTAGACCCTTCGTGCTGAGTCGGTGCCTCTTCAGCGAGTTGAATGTGACCCGAGGTTGGTAGAACCTGGGTCGGTTGATGGATGTTGATTGAGATGCGATACTCGATCGACCATCGAACGGCTTATACGTCGATCGATCGAGGCTGGGGAGCTATGAAGTGACCCTCACTGGAGATTGAGACTCGACGATCTACACCACAAAGAAATGTTAGGGGGTCGGATTTGGGTCTCGACCCAAATCACCTCTGATGCTTAAGTTAGTATGGGAACTTAAAGAAGAGAGGGAGCTTGGAGCATCTGAGATCGACCCACAGAGGTTCGTCTTTGATCTGGCATTGCAAGCTCTTTAGTGGAAGAATTATAAGCGGGAAAATTAGAGTTTATGTATTAGATCTCGTACCTTAGGAATTGGAACATTTTGGTATTTATAGACCTCATGGGTCCTTTTAGTGACATTGGGGAGTTAAGGATCATTCATTATGGTTCCATGATCCCCCCTCTTTAATAGGAGCGAACGTTGCACACGTTCCTGCTATTTATGAGGCCACGTTCAATCCCATGTCCGAGTGATGGGAGTGCAACGGGAGACTAGTTGGTGGGCTTTGACCGAGTCGATGTCAGGCTTCGCTTGTGGGCCTTAACCTCCGTCGGTCGATTTGTCTTGAGTGTCGACCTAATGGTTCAATAATGTCCCCCGTCGCATGACCTCAACGAGTCTGCCTATTGAAGTCTAGCGACGCTACATCACATTAATGGGGCACGACAGTCGAGGAATTAGCACTCGAGTTCTAGGCGCCAAAACATCTGCCTCGCCAATTCAGATGAGTCGCCGGTTTGAAACCCAAGATATGTAGATCCTTGGATTTTCGATGCGTGTCTCATCGTGCGGCTGTCGCTTTGTTGCTATAAGACAGTTCCAGTGACAGAATTCGAAGATACTGTCTTCTTCATTCTTGATTTAGATTTTCTCCCTTTGAAAGAAATGGCTTCGTCGAGCTTGGTTACCGTCATGCAGAAGAACAAGGAGGGTGCCATGGAGCCTGGTCTGATTGCAAATCTAAGGTCCAAAGTTGGAGCCGATCAAATCCCCGAGTTCCAGAGAAGCTACGTCCGCCTCGATTATCAGATCCGGGTGCCGGGAAGAGATGAGAGGATTCATCACCCTGGCGACCGGGAAGTTGGGGTTTACGTCAAAGCCTTCCAACGAGGGCTTTGATTCCCCATGCACCCCTTCATGCGTTACTTCTTGTGCACCCTGAGCCTTTCTCTCTGTCAGTTGATGCCGAACACCATTAGTGCACTGATGGGCTTTATAGCTCTGTGCATGATGAACATGATTGAACAGTCATTGAGACTGTTCAATTACTTCTTCACGATCCCTTCTCTCAAGACACCGGGATGGTACACGATAACGGCCCGTCGAGGCAGGAAGCTGTTTGACGACCTCCCTTCATCTACTCCCAAATGGAAAGAGGAGTTTGTGTTTGTTGTCTTCCAAGGAGAAGTGAGTTTTTGCACTGACTGGGGCATCCCTGACTTAAGCCCTGCTGAGGACAAACCTTTGACTAGAGAGGAGAAGGAAGTCATCGACACATTGATGAGTCTACCAAAGAACGTGAGGAAGACGAAGTGGCTGTCGTCCGATGATGTGTTGCATGTGGACGAAAGGTTGATTTGATCGTGCCTGTCAGTTGTTCGACCCTCGTTCTTCGATTTAACTTGTTTGTTTTTCTGTAGGCATGGTCGGTGTGGAATATCAGGTGGACCCTGCGTTGAGGTAGGCAGTTGAGGATTCCATTAGAGAGGCAAAGGTGAGCATGTTATCTCATCGGGTGCCGTCTATGGGGGAAAGGATGGCTCAACTATCGGAGGATCGACCTGTTGCTGTTGAGAGGGCTGCTCAGGTGGCCCATCTCTAGCAGAAGAAAAAGGAGAGGCCTGCCTCCGAATTCGAGGTGGTTGCAATTGAGGGGAGTAAGAGGAGGCGTCGACTTCTTCTTAGCGACTCGGAGCAGTCTGGGTCGATTGAGGCTGCGGAGCAGGTTCCTCAGCAGGAGAGGGGAACTCCCCTAGAGGGAGACTTGGGAGAGACCCGGGTCCCTCCGGAGCTCCTTCTGCATGAGGATTCTTTGCCTTGGGGAGGCCTGTTCCCTCCTGTACCGTTGTCTGAAGACATCCCTGATGAATTCAGGCCAATTCTACTAGAAAGTCGATCTCCTCAGACCCCATTCGATTGCTCCTAGTTTCCGATGAGGCTGGAAGATTCTGCTCTTATGGATTGCGGAACCGCCTACCGGATTGCTGAAAATACGACCCTTCCATGAGACAGGGTTGTCATGGAGAGAGTCGATTACGAGAGGCTTGCGTCGATAGCTGTCTATGCTAACGTCCAGGTAACCACTGGACCAGCCTCCATTGTGGGTGATGCAAGCACGGATGTTAACTATCATGCGTTGTTTACAGGCTCTTGTGGCCACCGCTACATTGCGTCGACGCACTCCAGTGGTGGACAATCACGAAGTCACCCTGGAGGCCGTTAGGTCAGTTGTGGAGAAGTCTCAAGTTGAGCTAACTAGAATTAGCCTTCTTTGCGAATCGAGAATGGATCGCCTTCTGCAGCTCGATGGTGAGCTACATGAGTCTCGCAAGAGGGAGGCAGACCAAGCCGCTTTAAGGGAGCGAGCTGAGAATGCTCTGTAGGAAGAGAGAGCCAAGGTCGAGGTCATAGCGGAGAGGACGGTCCTGAAATTCGATGTTTCATTACCTGATTTCGACGAGCTGTACATGGAAGGTTACGAGTGATGTCGATCGAAAGTGAAGGATTGATTCCCTGACCTCTCCGCTGAGATCGACCAAATCCCAGTGCTGCTTCCGGACCTCGGTGATGATGAATCGAGTCAAGGCACGGAGGAGGCTGCTCCCGTCGGTGAAGTTGTCACCATGACAGGTGACAATGCAGGAACTGGTGCTTTGGGAGACCAAGAGTCTGCGGTCGTGCTGGAGGGAGACCAAGGGCCTAGTCAGCCGTTGTGGAATCTTGGCGCTACTTATATTCCTGTTTTAATTTTTGAATGTATATGGGGTAATGTAGATGTAAACGAAAAAAATTTTGTAGCAAAAGCGCCAGGAGAGTTGGGTTGCATATCTTTGTTTGTTGTTGTATCTTTTTGTTTGTCGTCACTCATGCCGTGTGATCATAATGCCTGATGGCCCCTTTCGATGGGTTAGACCCTTGCTTAAGATGATCGAGGGTAAGATATCGAACAAAGTAAGAAATAGACCGCAAAGTTTAGCGACGAGGAAGTGATTCCCTCGACTCACGGCTAACGACATGAGGGAGTCATTCAGTGGAAAAAGGGTGGCCCTTTGGCTTATGGCTGACGACATGGTAGGGCCGTTCAGTGGCGAAGGGGTAACCCCTTTGACTTACAGTTGTCGACACAGTAGGGTCTGAAGGGGTTTGTGGAACCCTTAGGGCACAAATCCGTGCTTGTCCTAAGTCGGACAGACCACAGAAAAAAAATTGCGAAAATAATATGTTAATCTAATTAACATGCAGCCCTAAGGAACAAGACCCTTAGCCAGGATCTCTGCCAACTCGGTGTGGATCTGACCACCTCAAGAGGGATCTAAACTATTGCGAATAATTAAAACGAAAGCTTCTAAAAACATACCCAGAACCTTGCCCTGGGGCAGGCAAGGTGTACCGCCGCACCGTCTTCCGAGCCGATCCATGTCCCACGCCGAACCGCTCCTCAAACCGCTCCGCATCTCGAGGCGAGCAATCCTCGTGTCGCCGAGCCAACCACGCGCCGAAGAAAGTTTCACATGAGTGAAAGCCTTCACCAAGATTTCGGATCTGAATCTGAACCCCTTTGTGGCTTTGCTAGAGCCCGTAAGGAGTAAGGCAGAAATTATAGGGAGAAGAGAATATTTAATTTAAGCCTAGATCCGTGTGTGCTCCAACATTTTTGGGAGCCGCTCAGATCTAGATCTTGGGACGAGTTTTGAGGAGGGGAACAGACCCCTATTTATATAGGCGACTGACCCCTCCCCTTTACTCAAATTCCGATGTGGGACTAAAGTTTGGAGTTACTAAATTAAATTGAGTTTGCCTTTCACAAAGACCAAACTTCCATGAATTTTAACTCCCGCACTGTTGAGCTTCATGATTGATACAACCTATCAATTCGAAGGGCGTTCAACGGTGAACGCATAGGAAAAAAAATGACGATTCAATCGGAGTCCATTTGACCCTCGAATTGATCGCCCAAAGATCAGCCCAAAGCTTGATTTTCGTCCAAAATCAGCCGTCAAAATCTGCACTACCCTAGGGTTCTGAAAACCCAGTTTTGCGGGGCCCACCGCGCCAGCTGGGCGAGCCTAGATCAGGCTGGGCGCCTGGTCTGGGCGCACCCAGCCAGGGCGCCTGGCCCAGGTGCCCAGGTGCCTGGCCCAGGCGCCCAGGCACCCAGGGCACCTGGGCCTGGGCCCGGGCCCACGCCCAGGCCCAGGGCGCCCGCCCTGGGCGCCTGGGCAGGCGCCTAGGTGCCCAGGAGCCTGGGCCTGGGTGTCGGGCCCAGGCCCAGGGCGCCTGGCATCCTGGGCGGGCCCTGCTGGCCAGGCACCTCGGCCAGACCCGGGTGGTCTGGCCTGGGTCAGTCTGGTCTGACCCATGCCCAGTTTAGGCATGGGTAAGACCCCTTTGTGCTGTTTTGGGCGTAACTTGGCCATTTGGCATCCAATTTGGACGCTGTTTGAGCCTGTGTTTAGAGCGGGACATTCCCGTCTTACAGGTAATCTTTTCCATGCGTTTATTATATTAAATATGGTCTTAAACAATTTAAGACACATTTAACCCCTTTTGCATCATATGCAAATTAGTCCCTATCTAGGCTTATAATTATCTTTTGCATAAAATTCAATTTTCTATCCCTTGCATCAAATGCAAATAATTCTTCCTAATGATTATACCATTACTAGACGAAGTTCGCACTCTGTGTGAGACCCTACAGTCTGACCCTACTACAGGTTGGGCTCGAAGCCCTATACGGCAGTGACCACGAGCAGTAGTTTCCGTCACTGTTTCAGTATCATAATTATGTGGCTGACTCATCGACATGAGTATTGTCGGGACCACCCTGACTGTGTCCGTGATGAATTCCGCAGTTTTAGTCTCTTCGTCTAAACTATGTCGTTTAATTCAAGTCTATGGTACGGTCAAACTGTCAACCCCAATAACTTGGATTCGGTTAGTTTCCACCGATCTTTAGTCAAATAATGTTGGACAACTGCCAACATACTCTGGCCAGAGTTTTTACTAAAGGCCGAACTAACATTACGACACTAACTCCCATTGATCGGGAGAGACGAATCCTATTTCGGTCATTACTTTCCTCGTACGCTTCAAATGTCACCCGACCAAAGACTTTTCGACAGGCCTTGCCACAAAGCTAGGTCAGTGATCTAAGTGACACCGTTCACGCACAGGTTCGTACAATGACCTCAAGTCAAAGACCAACTTGCCTATCATCACTAAGAGTTATCATTGACATATTTGTCAATCATAACCATATGATAACTCTTGTGGGTCGTTTAGTGAACTCATTCTCAATGAGCACCTGTGTCTCGTCTTCGACTTTTCCAAGTCAAACGATCATGAGATCATCGTTACCGCTATATAGTGAAGACTAAGACACAATGATCTATCCGATGTTTTGATATCCTTTTCTCGAAACATCTACGAACATGAACCCTTTTAGACTTATGCTACAGACGATCAAACATTTTTCGATGATCGAGATACTCATCTCGTTACATGTTTGACCTTGCATTAAGTCTCAGGACTTTACCTAATTTAATTTCTAATGATAACTACATTATGATTTAACTTAGATAAATTATTACCAAATAGCTTACTGTTATTTTGAACAAGATGTTTGTATAGATACACGGAGATAAATTGCCTTGAGGGCATACATATTGCAACAGGGTCGTTCAATGGCGAAGGGATGGCACTTTCAACTTACGGCTGACGACACATTAGGAGAGTCATTCAGTGGAGAAGGGGTGGACCTTCAACTTATGGCTGACGACACATTAGGGCTGTTCAGTAGCGAAGGGGTGGCCCCTTCGACTTACGGCTAATGACGCATTAGAAGAGTCGTTCAGTGGCAAAGGGGTGGCCCTTTCGACTTATGGCTGACGATGCATTATGGTCGTTCAGTGGAGAAGGGGTGGCCCCTTCGACTTACGGCTGACAACGCTGTAGGGTTGTTCAGTGGCGAAGGGGTGGCCTGTCACGCCCCACTTCCCAAAACAACGGAGGCGAAGCGTGAATAAGGCCCACTTAGGCCGGAGCTGTGAAGCTCGGACCCAATAAGCGTCTGTGTGGTACTCCAAGATGAAGGAACATGTCCCTGCAGAAAAGAACGGGACAACAAAAGTACTAAAAGAGATGCATTCATTTTATTCAACAGATATCCAGAAAGTACGGTGAGTCAAAACAAAAGCCAACACGGCTACAAACAACTGAAAGTAAACTAATGGTGCAAGCACCCAACCTAGACAGAAAGTAAACGGTGCTACGCACCCAACTAAACTGCAGTGAAACCTCTGAATCAGCAACGTGATGATCTCTAGCTCTGGTCCTCCTCGGGACATACTCTGGGTCTGTGTCCTCCGGCTCTACGTACTCTGGCTCAGCACCTGACGTACAACACCCAAAAGAAAGCAACTGTACGTCAGGTAAAGTCTACAAAAAGGGTCAGACTCTACTACAAGTGTACCGAACTATTAAACAACAGTTTACTGGTTGATTAGCATGCTGGGGTTATAACAGAGTAACAGAAGGAAGTAAACGCAGCAGGAAAGTAAAGCGTAGCAAGCAGTAGTCGTAGCGTATGCTACCGGCTACGGGACTAACCTAAACGGGTCGTGACAAGACGTGAAAAGACAAGCCAGACAGGACAGGACAAGACAAGACAAGAAAAGACACGTGTGACTCGAAGGGTTCACGCCTTATGGTTCGAGGGGGATCAGACCCTCTTCACATGCGCACACTCAACCCTACCCCAACCCAAGTGCTCAAGACAAGACAAGTCCGTACAAGGGATCACTCGGAGAGTGTCCTATTGCCCGCAGACTGTGTATCAGTACAAGGGATCACTCGGAGAGTGCCCTATTGCCCGCAGGCTGTGTATCCGTACAAGGGATCACTCAGAGAGTGCCCTTTGCCCGCAGGCTGTGTATCCGTACAAGGGATCACTCGCCCACTGGTGAGTGCCCTATTGCCCGCAGGCTGAGTAAAACAAGACACGCCGTGACATGATAGGGATGGTTCTTCTAGGGGGTCCACACGCACGCACACACAAGATAACCCTATGGTGTCAAAAGTTGTTGTTATTGCGCTTAGACTTCGTCGTCAAGTCTAAGTCGTCAGGGCGTCGCGGACGCTATTATTTCACGTCCGATTCTATTCGTTCACAGTCTAATAGTTCTAGCAGTTTAAGACCAAGGCACGGCCAAAAGTGCAAGTGAGTGCACTTGCCTGCGGTGGCGAGTGTGTCGTCCGTCCGGGGCGTCTCGTCCAGGCATCGCGTCCGCGGTAGTCCGTCTGAAACATTGTCACGGCAATGGTGTCAGGTCGCGATTTTCATTAAGTCCTATTAGGGTTTGTTTCTAGGTTATCGGGGCTATCCTATTCGTCAACGTCACATTTTGGTGTTTCGTTCAGCCTAAATCGACCACTACCCTATATGCACAGAAAAATTGTCCGACGGTCGATTTCTACAGTGACATCGTTTTACTGGTGCGGAAAAGTAAATTTAGTTATCGTTGTCCGATTTTAGTTAGGGTTCAGTTTTGCTACGGTATGGGTTCGCTACGAGTTAGGGTGGACTAACCTCTCCGGTGTTTAACGCGGACGGGAAGTAGAGTCTGAACGACGACCGATCTGAACGGCACGGCTACGGAACGTCTTCTTGAGGAGTCTCGGCTACGGGTAGCATAACCAGACACGTCCCGGCAGCGAACTAAAAGTACGGGCAACGAGCGGGGATAACGGACAGTGAACAAGGCGGAACAAGTCAACGGGGAACTAAAACAGCGAGCCACGGCCATGCAACGGTGACAAGGAGCCACTGAAAAGTGCGCCGCGGCTGTCCGGCCTTGGAGGCTGCCGACAGTGGTCTTGGCATTGCTGTGGACTGAAAAGAGAGTCTCACTGACGATTCAAGGCACCGGGAGGCCTCTGAAATTGGCCGAGCATCGCTGGCTGTCGAGGGAGGGCCGGAAACAAACAGCCGTAGTCGGCGGCTGCCGCTTTTCGCGCGAGGAGGCCACCTGCGGCAGTCCATGCCGGCGACGGGAGGGGTGCGAGCAGCCGACGCTGCTGCGGTCAATCGCTGAGTGGAGGAGGAGCCGCCGGGCGGCGGGGCAGCGAACAGGCGGCGCGGCCTGCTGTGGATGATCGGCGGATGCGGGGTGCACAGGAAGGCGGCCGGCGGTTCAGGGGAAGCGCATGCGTGCGGGGGTCGGGAGTGGGATGCGAACGGAGCGACACCAGGGAGACGCGGGCTCGGCTTTCAGCGGCGGAGGGAGGCGCGCTGCTCTCGGAAGATGCGGATGCCGGAGAGGGTTGGTCTACTGTGGGGGAGGTTAGGGCGGCTAGGGTTTAGATATTGAGTAGGCCTGTGTAGGGGTAGGGGAGATAGGTTTTGTACGGGGCATCCTAGGGTTTTATAAAGATGATGGCATTGGGTTATCTTTAGAGGGGTAGGCCTGTGCTGTTCTAGGGATAGGGAGATAGAGAACTGAGGTTTATAGGGTTAGGGTTTATATGGCTAGGGTAGGGCTGTGCACGGGCTATCCCTAAGAGTTTTGGTTTGAACAAAGTTTGTATTGCTTTGGTACGGTTGTTAGCCTTAGGTTATTGTTTGCACGTGAAAGAGATTTAGGGCTTGGGGTTTAAAATAGTAAATTTTGATATATAGAAATAGGATATATGTTATTTGAGGGAGAGAGATAGTGATAGAAAGAGTGGGGGTGGGAAAAAGTGTAGTGCCAAATAGTGGCAGAAGATTTACCCTTGATACGTATGAGTATCAATAGGGATTTGCTAAGATTTGATCATGAATTCGAATTTCAAAAGATTAGGGCTAAAATCAACGGTCGAGATTTAACCGGGAGATATCTCTCACTACGGGCGTCAAAAAATTAATCCGAAAATACCGGGACGATCGTGGAGACGAGACGCACAGGGCTACAGAGTCTGATCGTGCACTGCATCTACCAAAAATTTATGTAAAATTAGGAACTGTGTTTTTAGATAAAAGACTAAAACGCCCCTACCATTCCAAGTCGTTTTGCGAGAAAATGAGCTGTGAAATGACGTTCCCAAAAATTACTATAAAATTCTACACTCCCATACGATCACAGCGGCATATCACATCGCATATATCGGAATCCAGAAATAGCCAAATAAAATACGTGCACGATAAAGCACGTGCACGCAGAAAATCCATAAGGTCGGAAAGCGACCGTTACATTCTACCCCACTAAAATAAAGATTCCGTCCTTGGAATCAACAACACTAGTCAGTAAACAAGAATGGAAAACGCTCCTTCATCTCCTCCTCGCGCTCCCAAGTGGACTCTCCAGGTGATCCGTGACGCCGCATCACTCTCACCAGGTCGACTACCTTATTCCTCAACTGCTTCTGTCGACGGTCCAAAATTCGCACAGGCTGCTGGTCATATGTCAGGTCCGGACGGACCGTAATCTCAGAGAAATCAACCGTGTGCGACGGATCATTGACGTACCGACGTAACTGAGATACGTGAAATACGTCGTGAACTCCCTCCAAAGATGGTGGCAGAGCAAGGCGGTAGGCCACTGCTCCCACACGCTCTAGCACATCGAATGGTCCAATATACCTCGGACTCAGCTTTCCTTTCTTCCCGAAACGGATAACTCCGCGGTTCGGAGAAATCTTCAGGAAGACATGATCTCCAGGATGGAACTCCAAAGGTCTCCTCTTGGCATCAGCCCAATGCTTGAAACGATCCTGTGCAACTCTGAGCTTCTCCCTGATGTCTCTCACGACATCCACAGCTTCGACTATCATCTCCGGACCCAACAGCTCCCGATCTTCGATGTCATCCCAGCTCAGTGGCGACCGACATTTTCTCCCATATAAGGCAGCAAACGGCGCCATGCCAATGCTTGCCTGGTAGCTGTTGTTATACGAAAACTCCACCAAGTGAAGGTGGTCCTCCCAAGATCCCTTCAAATCGAGCGTACAAGCTCGCAGAATAACCTCTAGTATCTGAATAGTCCTCTCGGACTGGCCATCGGTCTGCGGGTGGTATGCCGTGCTGAAACTCAGACTCGTACCCAAATTCTCCTGCAGACTTCTCCAGAACTGAGATGTGAACCTCGAGTCTCTGTCAGACACGATGCTCACGGGGACTCCGTGTAAGCGTACGATCTCCTGCACGTACACGGCCTTCGCCACAACTATTTCCAAGAGGAAAAAAAATTAAAAGATGAGTAAAATGAAATTTTACCTCTAGATATTTCCTCGCCAAGACTTCCGTAGACTGACCCACTCGGAAGGGGATGAAATGCACAGACTTAGTTAACCGATCAACGATTACCCAGACTGCGTCGTTCTGCTTCGGGGTCTGAGGCAAACCACTCACGAAATCCATCGTAATATGTTACCACTTCCACTCCGGAATAGGAAGTGGTTGTAGCAATCCAGCTGTACGATGATGCTCAGCCTTCACCTGTTGGCATATCAAACACTTGGCAACACTCCGTGCCATGCTCCTCTTCATGCCAATCCACCAGTAATTCAGACGGTGGTCCTTATACATCTTGGTGCCACCAGGATGTATAGAGTAAGGCGAGCTATGATCCTCGATCAACAGCTCCTCATGAACATCACCTGCAGGTACGTAGAGTCTGCTGCCGTACCGCAGCGAACCATCCTCATGAATCACGAACTCCGTCCGTAGTCCAGCTTCAACCTGCCTCCTGGTCCTCTGTAGCTTCGGATCTCCTGCCTGTGCTGCCTTGATCCGATCCACCATCGTGGACTGAATCTGCAAATTCATGAATGAATGAACCACACCAGGTAGGACGACCTCTAAATCCATCTCCCTCAGCTCCTGCTGAATCCTCCTGTCGGCAATATGCATCATCGCAGTAGGAAGTCTACTCAAAGCATCGGGCACTACGTTCACCTTCCCTGGGTGATACTGCAAGTCTATCTCATAGTAAGCCATGAGCTCTAACCATCGTCTCTGACGCATGTTAAGCTCCTTCTGTGTAAAGATGTACTTTCAGCTTTTGTGATCGGTGAAAATCTTCACGCTCTCACTCAGCAAGAAGTGCATCCAGATCTTCAGTGCAAATATCACCGCTGCCAACTCCAGATCGTGCGTCGGGTAATTTTTCACATGAGTCCTCAACTGACGAGAAGCGTACGCGACCACATGGCCATGCTGATGCAAAACGCATCCTAAGCCCTTCCCTGATGCATCACAATATACTTCGAAGCCTCCGCTCCGATCTGGTACAAACAAAACCGGTGCTGTGGTCAATCTCGCCTTCAAGATACTGAAGGCCTCCTCACAAGCATTTGTTCAAAGGAACTCCACGTCCTTCCTCGTCAGCTTCGTCATCGGCCCTGCATTCATCGAGGACTCGAACTTAAGATGGCCCGGAATCCTGAATACCACCTTCTCACTGTGTCATTCAAACAGAGCGTGGAAAGTCTCCCAGCAATTTTGATGCCAAGAACGACATCGAAAAAACGGTAGTTCATGGACAATGAAATCTAATAGTTCATGTACACTGACCACCAAGGGAATCGATCGACAATCCAGATTCACTGTCATCATTCCGTTCCCTGTGGCGATATCCCAACACTTAGAAAGTGTATGAGTGGGAATAGAGTGCCATGTTACAACTCTTGAGACATGATGCACATGGATGCACCGGAGTCGAACAAGGCCAAGACCGGGTGAGAGGACACTAGAATGGTGCTTAGGATTTGAAGGAACTTACGGTCAAACCAAGCTACTCTAACAAACAAGACAAACAAACAAAGCTAACAATAAGATCTACACTATGAGGTGAAAGACTAGATCCAAAGTAATACCTGCAATAACTCCATACAGCTCCTCAGTCTCGCCGGCTATCATGGTGTACGTCGGCTTTTGGAGTTGCATTGCCTGTCGAAACATCTGCTCCTGTGGGACCAAGGGTGGTCCACGGACATCAGCTCCTCTATGAAATGGGGCATGCACACTACTTTGCACTGAAAGTGGCGCTCCTCTCTCCACATGGCGATACCTCGGGCAATCTCTAGTGACGTGTTTGGCAGTTCCACATGCCAGACACAAACCCAGCTTCTTCCTACAATTAGCCTGAACATGCCCTGGCTTGCCGCAGAAGTGACATGGGCCCTTGTTCTGACTCTGCACGGGTGCTCCAGGCCTCTTGAAGGGCACTGCCTGAACTGATCTCACTGCAGGTCTAGCTGCTGGCCTGAACTGCTCTGCTGGTCGGTTCCCTCGCAGTGGCGGTGGTGGTGCAGTCGGAGGAGCCTGGGCAGCATGGGCAAACTGATGACCCTATTCGACCAACGATACTGCACATCTAACATCTCTCTCATAACGTTCAGAAATTGGTGAAACTCGCCACCTCGGCCGTTCATGGTCCCGTCAGCTGAAGGTCCAACTCGAGCTTCATGTCCTCCCACCATCCTAACGACAGGAAAGACACAACTTAGACTCGCACATATTACTGGGAAAAAATAAATGCTAATACTTCTATCGTTCCGTACTTTTTGCAGAAAAGGACCTGCATGGGCCACGACTAAAACCTGTCATGCCACGCTTTCCAAACAACGGAGGCGAAGCGTGACTAAGGCCTGCTTAGGCCGGAGCTGTGAAGCTCGGACCCAATAAGCGTCTGTGTGGTACTCCAAGACGAAGGAACAGGTCCCTGCAGAAAAGAACGGGACAACAAAAGTACTAAAAGAGATGCATTCATTTTATTCAACAGATATCCAGAAAGTACGGGGAGTCAAAACAAAAGCCAACACGGCTACAAACAGCTGAAAGTAAACTAATGGTGCAAGCACCCAACCTAGACAGAAAGTAAACGGTGCTACACACCCAACTAAACTGCAGTGAAACCTCTGAATCAACAACGTGAAGATCTCTAGCTCTGGTCCTCCTCGGGCACATACTCTGGGTCTGCGTCCTCCGGCTCTACGTACTCTGGCTCCGCACCTGACGTACATCACCCAAAAGAAAGGAACAATACGTCAGGTAAAGTCTGCAAAAAGGGTCAGACTCTACTACAAGTGTACCAAACTATTAAACAACAGTTTACTGGTTGATTAGCATGCTTGGGTTATAACAGAGTAACAAAGGAAGTAAACACAGCAGGAAAGTAAAGCGTAGCAAGCAGTAGTTGTAGCGTGTGATACCGGCTACGTGACTAACCTAAACGGGTCGTGACAAGACGTGACAAGACAAGCGAGACAGGACAGGACAAGACAAGACAAGACACGTGTGACTCGAAGGGTTCATGCCTTACGGTTCGAGGGGGATCAGACCCTCTTCCCGTGCGCACGCTCAACCCTAACCCAACCCAAGTGCTCAAGACAAGACAAGTCCGTACAAGGGATCACTCGGAGAGTGCCCTAATGCCCGCAGGCTGTGTATCAGTACAAGGGATCACTCGGAGAATGCCCTATTACCCGCAGGCTGTGTATCAGTACAAGGGATCACTCGGAGAGTGTCCTATTGCCTACAGGCTATGTATCCATACAAGGGATCACTCAGAGAGTGCCATATTGCCCACAGGCTGTGTATCCGTACAAGGGATTACTCACCCACTGGTGAGTGCCCTATTGCCCACAGGCTGTGCAAAACAAGACACGACGTGACATGACAGGGATGGTTCTTCTAGGGGGTCCACACGCACGCACACACAAGATAACCCTATGGTGTCAAAAGTTGTTGTTGTTGCGCTTAGACTTCGTCGTCAAGTCTAAGTCGTCAGGGCGTCCCAGACGCTATCATTTCACGTCCGGTTCTATTCGTTCACAGTCTAATAGTTCTAGCAGTTTAAGACCAAGGCACGGCCAAAAGCGCAAGTGAGTACACTTGCCCGCGGTGGCGAGTGTGTCGTCCGTCCGGGGCGTCTCGTCCAGGCATCGCGTCCGTGGTAGTCCGTTTGAAACAGTGCCACGGCGACGGTGTCAGGTCGCGATTTTCATTAAGTCCTATTAGGGTTTGTTTCTAGGTTATCGGGGCTATCCTATTCGTCAACGTCACATTTTGGTGTTTCGTTCAGCCTAAATCGACCACTACCCTATATGCATAGAAAAATTGTCCGACGGTCGATTTCTACAGTGACATCGTTTTACTGGTGCGGAAAAGTAAATTTAGTTTTCGTTGTCCGATTTTAGTTATGGTTCAATTTTGCTATGGTGTGGGTTCGCTACGAGTTAGGGTGGACTAACCTCTCCGGTGTTTGACGCGGACGGGAAGTAGAGTCTGAACGACGACTGATCTGAACGGCACGGCTACGGAACATCTTCTTGAGGTGTCTCAGCTATGGGTAGCGTAGCCAGACACGTCCCGACAGTGAACTGAAAGTACAGGCACCGAGCGGGAATAACGGACAGCGAACAAGGCGGAACAAGTCAACGGGAAACTAAAACAGCGAGAGACGGCCATGCAACGGCGACAAGGAGCCACCAGAAAGTGCGCCACGGCTGTCCGTCCTAGGAGGCCACCGACAGTGGTCTTGGCGTCGCTGTGGACTGAAAAGAGAGTCTCACCGGTGATTCGAGGCGCCGGGAGGCCTCTAAAATTAGCCGAGCGTCGTTGGCTGTCGAGGGAGGGCCGGAAACAAATAGCCGTAGCCGGCGGCTGTCGCTTTTCGCACAAGGAGGCCGCCTGCGGCAGTCCTTGCCAGTGACGGGAGGGGTGCGAGCAGCCGACGCTGCTGCGGTGAATCGCTGCGTGGAGGAAGAGCCGCCTGGTGACGGGGCAGCGAACAGGCGGTGCGGCCTGCTGTGGATGATCGGCGGATGCAGGGTGAGCAGGCAGGCGGCCGACGGTTCAGGGGAAGCGCAGGCGTGCGGGGGTCGAGAGTGGGATGCAGATGGAGCGACACCAGGGAGACGCAGGCTCGGCTTTCAGCGGCGGAGGGAGGTGCGCTGCTCTCGGAAGATGCGGACACCGGAGAGGGTTGGTTTACTACGGGGGAGGTTAGGGCAGCTAGTGTTTAGATATTGAGTAGGCCTGTGTAGTGGTAGGGGAGATAGGTTTTGTACGGGGCAGCCTAGGGTTTTATAAAGATGATGGCATTGGGTTAATTCTTTAGAGGGGTAGGCCTGTGCTGTTGTAGGGATAGGGAGATAGAGAACTGAGGTTTATAAGGTTAGGGTTTATAGGGCAAGGGTAGGGCTGTGCACGGGCTATCCCTTAGAGTTTTGGTTTGAACAAAGTTTGTATTGCTTTGGTACGGTTGTTAGCCTTAGGTTATTGTTTACACGTGAAAGAGATTTAGGGCTTGGGGTTTAAAATAGTAAATTTTGATATATAGAAATAGGATATATGTTATTTGAGGGAGAGAGATAGTGATAGAAAGAGTGGGGGTGGGAAAAGGTGTAGTGCCAAATAGTGGCAGAAGATTTACCCTTGATACGTATGAGTATCAATAGGGATTTGCTAAGATTTGATCATGAATTCGAATTTCAAAAGATTAGGGCTAAAATCAACGGTCGAGATTTAACCGGGAGATATCTCTCACTACGGGTGTCAAAAAATTAATCCGAAAATACCGGGATGATCGTGGAGACGAGACGCACATGGTTACGGAGTCTGATCGTGCACTGCATCTACCAAAAATTTATGTAAAATTGGGAACTGCGTTTTGAGATAAAAGACTAAAACGCCCTTACCATTCCAAGTCGTTTTGCGAGAAAACGAGCTGTGAAATGACGTTCCCAAAAATTACTATAAAATTCTACAGTCCCATACGATCACAGCGGCATATCACATCGCATATATCGGAATCCAGAAATAGCCCAATAAAATACGTGCACGATAAAGCACGTGCACGCAGAAAATCCATAAGGTCGGAAAGCGACCGTTACATGGCCCCTTCGACTTACGGCTGACGACGCATTAGGATAGTCGTTTAGTAGCGAAGGGGTGGCCCTTCAGCTTATGGCTGACGTCGCAGTAGGGTCGTCCAGTGGCGAAGGGGTAGCCCCTTCGACTTACGACTGACGACACATTAAGAGAGTCGTTCTGTGGCGAAGGGGTGGCCCTGTCGACTTACGGTCGACGACACATTAGGGTCATTTAGTGGCGAAGGGGTGGCCCATTCGACTTACGGATGACGATGCATTAGGGTCGTTTAGTGGCGGAGGGATGGCCCCTTCGACTTACGGATGACGACGCATTTGGTAAGTCTTCAGTGGCGAAGGGGTGGCCTCTTTGACTTACGGATGACGACATGAGGGAGTCGTTTGCACGAGTCTCATCAATATGGATTCGGCTTATCCAGCTTCCCCATGGATCGGATCCTTTTAGTGGGGAGAGTGATGGGATAGCTCTTGTAACATTCATAAATGCATGGTTTCAAAAAGGATGCAAAACTTTACTTGATGAGAAACCATGCTTTATTGAAAGGAATAAAAAATAAAAGGCGTACAGGAGTTTTCGAACTTCATCGGAGCTGCTTTCATCCCATGCCTTTTAATTCGATCCTGAGCTCGGTGTCTTGCTAGTAGACCACCTTGGTGACAGGCGACCCTGTCATCTTGCCCTTCAGATTCGAGGATCCCTCCTTGCTAGGTTGATCGCTGACTGGGTGTTTGGTATGCCCTCGCTTGACCAGTGCATCGATCTCTTTTTTGAGGATCCAACAGTCGGTATCGTGCCCGTAATCATTGTGGTACTTGCAAAATTTGAGGTCGTCTCTCTTCTCATACTTGCCTTTGTTGGAAGATTCTTGCACCAGTTCTTTCCGTGGGGCATAAGCGAGGACCTCCGTCTTGGGCGTGCTTGGCCTCGCATGAGTTGGACGCTCCTTGCTTCAGGGACTCCTCTCTCTTGGTCTCTTGTCCCGAGATTCTTGACGAGGGGTTCCCTAGGTCGGCGTTTCTCGTCTGGTGTCTCCACAACGGGCGGGCATGCCCTTCCCCTCAGTTGGTTCTTCCACTTCCTCAGAGATGGTGAACCGATCCGTTATGTTGAACATCTCTGTAAGGTTGTTGGGGGGAATTAATAGAGTGCCCTTCGCAAGTACTTGTTTCGCACGGCTTGGGTGAGAGACGCGATGACAGTCACATCTGGTGTCTCCTCTACCTCGAGCCTTTCGTCGTTGAATCATTGAACGAAAGCTCGGATAGACTCCTTCTCATTCTGCTTGATCGTAAATAGATGGGAAGATTTCTTCTTGGGTCGTCGACCTGCGGCGAATTGCTTGCAGAACAAATCCGCCAATTCGTCGAACGATCCGATACAACCGTTGGGTAGGCCATCGTACCAGCTGTCTGCTCTCTTGAAAAGGCTAGAATGGAAAGCTCGGTAGAGGTATGGCTCATCGGCCCCATGAAGTAGCATCGTTTTCAGATATTTGCGGATGTGGGACCACGGGTCGCCTCTGCCATCATAAGCTGGTAAGGTAGGGAGTTTGAACTTCGGAAGAGAAGGAGCATTGGTGATGTTCTCCTTCAATGGATTTCCCAAAGTGCAGATTGGATGAGCAGGGATCGCCCTTCTTTGCCTTGTCCGTACATAGCTCTCGAAGATCGGTTTGGGATCTCACCTCTCCTCCCATATAACCTGCAAGATTGAGAGGGTTATAACCTGGGAGAGTCTCGTATATTATCTGGTCCAGGATGTTGCGGGTCGCTTCCTTGTAGTTGGAAGGACTGGGTTCTTCCTGGAAACCGAAGGCCCGATTGTTAATCCCACTCTCGCCATATTACTAAGACACGAGGGTCGTATTGTGTGGGCTGATATCTTGCCTATCTGCTCTCGGATCTCTCTGATCCTTGAGAAAGGCTGCGCCTCTAATCGGTGTCAGATTCGGGTTTGGAGGCGGCAGTTGCTCATTGCGAGCGATGGATCTCCCATGCTTTGGCATATCAGGGTTGCCAAAACACCGAGACTCTTATCGACCCGCTCTGCGAATTGGGTGAATTCCTTCTGGGTCACCTTAGGTTCCTTGGTGGCCCTCGCTGGTCACTTCGATGGGGACGTAGAGTGTCACGCCCCACTTCCCAAAAAGGTCGGAGGCGAAGCGTGACTAAGGCCCGCTTAGGCCAGGGCAAAGAGCCCAGACCCAATAAGCGTCTGTGATATTCCAAACGAAGGAAAACAGGTCCCTGCAAGTTAGTACGGAAACAACAAAGTATTGAAAAGAGATATCATTTCATTTTATTCCAAATAAAACATCCAAAAGTACTGAGAGTCTAAAACGCCCGAAGGCTACAACTGTAGAAAAGGAAACTACTGGTGCAAGCACCCAACCTAGACAAGAAAACAACATGTGCTACCCACCCAATCTAAACTGGAACAGAAATCTGGATCAGCAACTAGAGGTCTCTAACTCTGGTCCTCCTCTGGGTCGTACTCCGGATCAACGTCCTCCGGCTCTCAGTCAGCTGGCAAGTCCGCCTCGTCAACGTACTCTGGCTCAACACCTGACGTATAGCACCAAAAGAAGGAACTGTACGTCAGGTCAGGTCTACAAAAAAGGGTTAGACCAAACTATAAGTGTATCAACTTTTAGACAACGTTTTACTGGTTGATTAGCATGCTGGGGTTATAACTGAGTAACAAACAGAAGTAACGCAGCAGGAAAGTAAAACGCAACAAGTAGTAGTTGTAGCGTGTGCTACCAACTACGGGACTAACCTACAGGTGTCAAGACAAGACGTGACGTGACGGAAACAAGGCAGGACAAGACAAGTGAGACACGAAAGGGTTCACGCATTACGGTTCGAGGGGGATCAGACCCTCTTACCGTGCGCACGCTCAACCCAACCCCAAACCCCAAGACAAGACAAGACAAGACATGACATCAGTACAAGGGATCACTCGCTCTAGCTTGGCGAGTGCCCTATTGCCCGTAGGCTGAGAATCAGTACAAGGGATCACTCTCTCTAGCTTGGAGAGTGCCCAATTGCCCTCGGGCTGTGTATCAGTACAAGGGATCACTCTCTCTAACTTGGAGAGTGCCCTATTGCCCGCAGGCTGTGAATCAGTACAAGGGATCACTCGGCGAGTGCCCTATTACCCAACGGGCTGTGCAAGACGGGACGTGACGTGACACGACAGGAAGGGTTATTCTAGGGTGTCCACACACATGCACACACATGATAGCCCTACAGCATCAAAAGTTGTTGTTGTCAGGCTCAGACTTCGTCGTCAAGTCTGAGCCGTCTGGAGTCGTCCCGGACGCTATCATTTCACGTCCGATTCTATTTGTTCACAGTTAACAATTCTAACCAACTAAGGCCTAAGCACGGCCAAAAGTGCAAGTGGATACACTTGCCTGCGATGGCGAATGTGTCGTCCTCTCGAAGCGTCTCGTCCAGTCGTCGCGTCCGCGGAAGTCCGTCTGAAATATCGCCATGGCGACGATGTCAGGTCTCAAATTCATCAAATCCTATTAGGTTTCGTTTCTAGGTTTTCGGGACTATCCTATTTGTCAAAAGTCGCTTTTTTGATGTTTCAGCATAATCGACGATCTATCCTATGTGCACAGTCAACAAAGTCGGTTCGTCGATTTTCTATGTTTGTACAACGTTTTACAGGAGCTGGAAAGTAAATTTAGTTCAAGTTGACGGTTTTTAGTTTAGGGTTCAGTCAGCTATTGTGGGGGTTTCTACAAGTTTCGGGGAACCAACCTGAACCGGAGTTTGCTGTAGATTGGATGTCGGGTCTGATCGGAGAACTCCTCAGCTTCAGATCTGGTCCTCGTACGACTCCCCAATAGTTCGAACTTGCGACGAAGGCCTACGACGTGTCGCAACATCGTAGACGGTAAATCCGCGAAGTAGCACGTCCAAGTGGGGCCCACAGCAGTGCTAGGGGTCCAAGGGGGGCCCACAACACCTCTGGAGAACTTGGGGGGCCCACCACAGGAGTTGGTGTGGGAGAAACCAACTTGCGACGTATGGCCATCGGTCGTTCACTGCGGGTGCGGGGGTTCCTCTCGGTCAGACCGAGAGATGGCTCCGGTCGTGCAAGTCGCGATGCAGCGGGGTCGGTCGCAGCGGCGGTGCGAGGGGAATCGTCGGTCAGACCGACAGATCCCGTCGGTCGGGCGCTGCGGGGTGCGGGCGAAGCAGCGCTTGGGGAAAGTGGGGCGGCCTCTCGGTCAGACCGACAAGGCGGGTCGGTCGGCGCTTGGCGATGCGGAGCGGTGCAGAGCGGGCGGCTGTGCGAGGAAGTCTCTCGGTCAGACCGAGAGAGAGCCTCGGTCGGAGCGGGGCGACAGCGGGGTGTGATGTAGCGGGGTGCGATGCAGCGGCGATGCGGGGGGCTGCTCCGGTCGTGCGCTAGGATTTGCGGGGGTGAGCTCCGGTCGTGCACAGGGCGATCGTCGCAACGTTGCGACGAAGCTTTGGGAGAGGAAACGGCGACTAGGGTTTTGAGCAATGACGAAAAAAACTTAGCCTAGGGCTAATTTAAATAGGTTAGAGCTAGGGTTAGGGTTAGGGTTTAGAAAAACGTAATTAAATAATTAAAAATAATTATTTTAGTTTAAAAATTACTCTCCTCTCCCTCACACAAGATAGATGCGGCCAAAAATTCTAAAATTTTGCCTAAAAATTCTTTAATACGTTATTATAATATAGAAATTTTATTGTAATTAAAACACTTATAAAAATATGTTTTAAAATTATTTAAAACTTTCAAAAAATGGAAAATAGGTCAAATTAAGTCCAAAAATCATAAAATAATTATGGGGTGCTCGGGACAACTAAAGAAAGACAGCGGAGAAGACGGATCTAAATTTTGACATCGAGAGACGAAACTAAAATTCGAAACGTCTCGCGTCAAAACAGAAAGTCGCGACGTCGCGACAATTAAGATAGCATCGCTGAAGAACGACTCGAGAGATGTTGTTACAAAGTTATTCCACAATCTAATACTTCCAGAGACGATGACGTCGATATATCACACAATAATGTTCAAAATCAAATAATGTCAAAAATAAGCATGTGCACAATCAAGAGCACGTGCACAAAGAAAGTACGATCGGAAACCGACCATTACATCCTCCCCAACTTAGAAATGATTCCGTCCTCGGAATCAACATCAAGCATTGCTGGGAAAAAGATGTGGGAAGCGCTCTCTCATATCATCCTCACGTTCCCAGGTGGACTCTCTAGGCGATCCGTGACACCACATCACTCTCATCAGGTCGACTATCTTATTCCTCAACTTCTTCTGTCGACGGTCCAAGATCTGCACAGGCTGCTGGTCATATGTCAGGTCCGGTCGAACCGTAATCTCCGAGAAATCGACCGTGTGTGACGGATCACTGACGTACCGACGTAGCTGAGATACGTGGAATACGTCGTGAACACCCTCCAAAGATGGTGGCAGAGCAAGGCGATAGGCCACTGCTCCCACACGCTCTAGCACATCAAATGGCCCAATATACCTCGGACTCATCTTTCCCTTCCTCCCAAAACGAATAACTCCGCTGTTCGGAGAAATCTTCAGGAAGACGTGATCTCCAGGCTGGAACTCCAAAGGTCTCCTCTTGGCATCTTCCCAATGCTTGAAGCGATCCTGTGCAACTCTAAGCTTCTCCCTGATGTCCCTCACGACATCCACTGCTTCAACTATCATCTCCGGGCCCAACAGCTCCCGATCTCCGATGTCATCCCAGCTTAGTGGCGATCGACATTTCCTTTCATATAAGGTAGCAAACGGCGCCATGCCAATGCTCGCCTGGTAGCTGTTGTTATATGAAAACTCCATCAAGTGAAGATGGTCCTCCCATGATCCCTTCAAATCGAGCGTACAAGCTCGCAGCATATCCTCCAGAATATGAATAGTCCTCTCGGACTGGCCATCAGTCTGCGGGTGGTACGCCGTGCTGAAACTCAGACTTGTACCCAAATTCTCCTGCAGACTTCTCCAGAACTGAGATGTGAACCTCGTGTCTCGGTCAGACATAATGCTCACGGGGACTCCATGTAAGCGTACAATCTCCTGCACGTACCCGGTCTACGTCACGACTATTTCAAAGAGAAAATCAAAATAGAAGTAAAAGTAGAACGGAACTTTACCTCCAGATATTTCCTCGCTAAAGCTTCTGTAGACTGGTCCACTCGGAAAGGGATAAAGTGCGCAGACTTGGTCAACCGATCCACGATCACCCAAACTGCGTCGTTCTGCCTCGGGGTCCGAGGTAAACCAGTCACGAAGTCCATCGTAATATGTTGCCACTTCCACTCCGGAATGGGAAGCGGTTGCAGCAATCCAGCAGTACGATGGTGCTCAGCCTTCACCTGTTGGCATATCAAACACTTGGCAACGCTCCGTGCCACACTCCTCTTCATGCCAATCCACCAATAATTCAGACGGAGGTCCTTATACATCTTGGTGCCTCCAGGATGTATAGAATATGGCGAGCTATGAGCCTCGCTCAACAGCTCCTCGCGAACATCACCTGCAGGTACACAGAGTCTACTGCCGTACCGCAGCGAACCATCCTCATGAATCACGAACTCCGTCCGTAGTCCAGCTTCAACTTGCCTCCTGATCCTCTGCAGCTTCGGATCTCCTGCCTGTGCTGCCTTGATCTGATCCACGATCATGGACTGAATCTGCAAATTCATGAACGAATGAACCACACCAGGTAGGACAACCTCCAAATCCATCTCCCTCAGCTCCTGCTGAATCCTCCAGTCTGCTGCAAGCATCATCACAGTAGGAAGTCTACTCAAGGCATCCGGCACTACGTTCACCTTCCCCGGATGATACTGCAAGTCAATCTCGTAGTCAGCCATGAGCTCTAACCATCGCCTCTGACGCATGTTGAGCTCCTTCTGCGTAAAGATGTACTTCAAGCTCTTGTGATCGATGAAAATCTTCACACTCTCACCTAGCAAGAAGTGCCTCCAAATCTTCAGTGCAAAAATCACTGCTGCCAACTCCAGATCGTGCGTCGGGTAATTCTTCTCATGGGTCCTCAACTGACGAGAAGCGTATGCGACCACGTGGCCATGCTGATGCAAGACGCATCCTAGGCCCTTCCCAGATGCATCACAATAAACTTCGAAGCCTCCGCTTCGATCCGGTACTGCCAACACCGGTGCCATGGTCAATCTCGCCTTCAAGATACTGAAGGCCTACTCACAAGCATCTGACCAAATAAACTCCTCGTCCTTCCTCGTCAGCTTCATCATCGGCTCTGCAATCTTCGAGAAATCTTTGATGAACCGCCGATAATAGCCTGCTAATCCGAGGAAGCTCCTGATGTCGGACGCTGACTGCGGAGTCAGCCAATCTCTGACTGCTCTAACCTTCTCCGGATCCACAGATATGCCATCACCGGACACCACGTGTCCCAGGAATGTGACTCTGTCCAGCCAGAACTCGCACTTGCTATACTTGGCATAAAGCTTATGTCTCCTCAGCGTCTCCAGCACTGTCCTCAGATGACGGCTGTACTCCTCCTCAGACTTCGAATAAATAAGAATGTCATCAATGAAGATGACAAAAAATTTGTCCAGGAAGTCGTAGAATATTAAATTCATCAAATTCATGAACACAGCCGGCGCATTAGTCACGCCAAACGGCATGACCACGAACTCATAATGTCCGTACTTCGTCCGGAAAGCCGTCTTCTGAACATCGTCCTTCTTTACCTTCAACTGGTGGTATCCACTCCTCAAGTCCAACTTTGAGAAGACTCTCGAACCTCCAAGCTGGTCAAAGATATCGTCGATACGTGGCAGCGGATACTTATTCTTTACGATGACAGCATTCAATCCTCGATAGTCCACGCACATCCTGCGGGACCCATCCTTCTTCTTTACAAGCAAAACAGGTGCACCCCACGGTGACACACTAGGGTGGATGAAACCCTTCTGCAGCAACTCATCCAACTGCTTCCGCAGTTCCTCGAGCTCAGCGGGGGCCATACGGTACGACGCCTTCGATATCGGTTGCACTCCCGGCATAAGATCGATGCCAAATTCTAGAGCTCTGTCAGGTGGCAAACCTGAGATATCCTCTGGGAAGACGTCGTCGAAGTCTCTGACGACTGCTGGCCTCTCGATCTCCATCTCCATCTGCATGGCTGTAACAATCGGCACCTCCAGCTTGGCCCGAAATCTGATGGGCCCAAGCGACTCATCTCTGCTGCGGAACTCGAACTCCGGATGACCTTGAATCCAGAACACCACCCTCTTGCTGTGACAGTCGATGGAGGCGTGGAAATCTCCCAACCAATCGATACCAAGAACGACATCGAAATGTGGCAGATCGTGGACAATGAAATCTGCAAAGAGCTCGTGTCCACTGATCACTAAAGAAATCGATCGACATCCCAAATTTACCGTCACCACTCCGTTCCCTGTGGTAATGTCCCAACACTTAGGGAGTGTATGGGTGGGGATAGAGTGCTTTGTCACAAACCTCCGGGATATGATGCATATAGATGCACCGGAGTCGAACAAAGCCAAGGCTGGGTGAGTGGACACTAGAATGGTGCCTAAGATATAAGGGAACTACGGTCAAATCAAGATATTCTATCAACAAGTCAAGCAAGCAACACTAATAATAAGATCTAAACTATGAAATGAAAAAAAAAACTAGGATCAAGAGTTACCTGCTATAACTCCATCCAGCTCCTCAGTCTCAACAGCAGTCATGGTATACGCCGGCCTTTGGGGCTGTGCTGCTCTCTGATACATCTGCCTCTGTGGCGGCAAAGGTGGTCCATGAGCAGCAGGTCCTCTCTGAACTGGAGCAGGCGCTCTCATCTGCAACGGGGCTGGCGCTCCAACTACGGCATGACGAGCTCTCGGGCAATCCTTCGCAGCATGCGAAGTATCTCCACAAATTAAGCATAGCCCCATCCTCTTCCTGCAGGTGGCCTGAACGTGTCCAGGCTTTCCGCAAAAGTGGCATGGACCCTTGCCCTGAATCTGAACTGGTGCTCCAGGCCTCTTGAATGGTACTGTCTGAACTGGCCTCATCGCCGGCCTGGCAGGTGGCCGGTACTGCTCCATGGGACGCTTCCCCTTATCAGCTGGAGGGTCAGGCAAAAGAGCTATGAGCTCATGATTCTTCGCAGCATCAAGCACCTCCCTCATAGTCGAGAAACTCGCCGAAGACATCGAAGCCTGAATCTTCGGACGCAGTCCCTGACGAAAGCGATCAGCTCGCTTCTCCTCCTTCTTCACCATGTGTGGGGCAAAACGGCTCAACATCTCAAACTCAGCTTCATACTCCTCAACAGTCATACCTTCCTGCTTCAGGTCTATAAACTTGCTCAGCAGCTCCCTCCTAGCAGACTTGGTGAAGTACTTATCCTTGAACATAGACCTGAAGGTCTTCCATCCCACTGGCTTCTCAAGACGCCTCTCCTCGATGCGCCACCAATTCCTCGCATTCTCCGTCAGTTGCATCTTTGCTATCTCCACACGGGTATCATCAGGAATCTTCGCAGCAACTAACTTCTCCTCCGTGCTCTGGATCCACTCGTCAGCAGCTAGGGGTCCCTCCTTCCCCGAAAATGTCCTTGGCTGGAGCTCGTTGAACTGCTTCACTCCTGGAGCAGCTCGAGGGGCAGGTGGTGGTGGTGGTGGTGGTGGTGCAACTGGAACAGCCTGGGAAGCACGCTGGGACTGCTGAACCAACTGATGCTGAACATCCAGCATCTCCCTCATCACACCCAGAAACTGACGGAAGTCTCCGCTCTGGTCCTCCAGAACTCCATCGCCTAAGTTCCCCGATCGGGTAACACGTCGTCCGGCCATCCTATTGACAGAAACACAGAGGTTATACTCGTACAATTATTGGATGATAATAAAATGAATTTCAATACTTCAATTGTTCTGTATTCGCAGAAGGAGGGGACCTGCATGGGCCACCACTAAAACCTGTCACGCCCCACTTCCCAAAAAGGTCGGAGGCGAAGCGTGACTAAGGCCCGCTTAGGCCAGGGCAAAGAGCCCAGACCCAATAAGCGTCTGTGATATTCCAAACGAAGGAAAACAGGTCCCTGCAAGTTAGTACGGAAACAACAAAGTATTGAAAAGAGATATCATTTCATTTTATTTCAAATAAAACATCCAAAAGTACTGAGAGTCTAAAACGCCCGAAGGCTACAACTGCAGAAAAGGAAACTACTGGTGCAAGCACCCAACCTAGACAAGAAAACAACAGGTGCTACCCACCCAATCTAAACTGGAACAGAAATCTGGATCAGCAACTAGAGGTCTCTAACTCTGGTCCTCCTCCGGGTCGTACTCCGGATCAACGTCCTCCGGCTCTCCGTCAGCTGGCAAGTCCGCCTCGTCAACATACTCTGGCTCAACACCTGACGTACAGCACCAAAAGAAGGAACTGTACGTCAGGTCAGGTCTACAAAAAAGGGTTAGACCAAACTACAAGTGTATCAACTTTTAGACAACGTTTTACTGGTTGATTAGCATGCTGGGGTTATAACTGAGTAACAAACAGAAGTAACGCAGCAGGAAAGTAAAACGCAACAAGTAGTAATTGTAGCGTGTGCTACCAACTACGGGACTAACCTACAGGTGTCAAGACAAGACGTGACGTGACGGAAACAAGGCAGGACAAGACAAGTGAGACATGAAAGGGTTCACGCCTTACGGTTCGAGGGGGATCAGACCCTCTTGCCGTGCGCACGCTCAACCCAACCCCAAACCCCAAGACAAGATATGACAAGACATGACACCAGTACAAGGGATCACTCGCTCTAGCTTGGCGAGTGCCCTATTGCCCGCAGGCTGAGAATCAGTACAAGGGATCACTCTCTCTAGCTTGGAGAGTGCCCTATTGCCCTCGGGCTGTGTATCAGTACAAGGGATCACTCTCTCTAACTTGGAGAGTGCCCTATGTTGAGTATTGGACTCCCCGTATTTGGTTTTGGATGATGAGCAAACATAAATAAATCGCGAACTAACAATTTGTGAGCGCAGTTATGGAGATCGTCGCCAAATTAACGAGAACACTCAAAGCGTCATCTTAAGACTTCTCAAAGCTCGTATTCAATGCCTAAAGCTTCGTTGAAGCTTTTGGACCTTTTTCAAAGTCATGAAGATTTGATCGAAGCTTTCGAAGACCGTTCCTTAAGGTTTTATTCATAGTCTTTTAGCTTCGATTTATAGAATGTTAAGCCTTGAGTAATTCTTACATGTCTATCTTCATATTGCTCATATCTTAGAGCTAGGATTATCTTAGAAGCCATTAGAAACTTTCCCGAAGCCTATCGCTTCTTCCCTCGGCTTCTAGTGCATCTTAGTTGGTTCAAGTAGAGTCACCAACCGACTAGATGACGATCTAGTCGGTCGGCAACTCTTCATGAACCGACTAGATGTCCTAACTCATTTCAGCTCAGCCATGTCGATCAATTAGTCGGTCAACGAAGGTTCACCGACCGACTAGATGACGATCTAGTCGGTTAGGAATCCTTCTCAGACCGACTAGTTGAGCTTGCCTCTGTTCAGCCTGAGTTACTGTTTACAGTTAGTCGGTCCAAGAACATTCATCGACCGACTAGTTGTGAAACTAGTCGGTCAGAATTTGTTCTTAGACCGACTAGTGTAACTTGTATTCAGCTTCGTGCATTTCACTCTTAGTCGGTCAAAGAACACTCACCGACCGACTAGTTGGCAAACTAGTCGGTTGGCAAGTCTTCTTAGACCGACTAGTTCATGTTGCCTGGAAATCACTCTTTTGGCTGTCGAGCTGTTAGTCGGTCCATGTTGAATCACCGACCGACTAGTTGATGAACTAGTCGGTCAGTGATCCTTCTTAGACCGACTAGTCTGCTTCAGATTTAGATCCGTTGGAGTTTTGAAAGCGACGTTTCTTTCTCTCTTTTCCCTTGATCCTTTAAATACCTGGATGGGTTATTTCATAGGATCTAAGGCTGCTATTTCCAGAGTTCTATTGATTAAAAAGAGAAGCTTTCAACTCTCATCTTCAAGCTCTCCCATTCTCAAGAATCTCTCCCTCACTCTTATTCCTCAAGAGAGATTCATTGATTGTGAGCCTTCCAAGCCAAGGGCTTGATTCTAGGTCATCCATCTCATCCCTAGGCTTCCATTGCTGGTCATCTTCTTGAAGCTAGGGTTTGGTGACTCTTCCTCCATCAAAATCCTCTTTGCCCTAATTTGGTAAGAAATCTCAAGGCATAGGTATTTTGTTGGTAAGCATTTCGTTTCAGTTATATTTGAATTGTATACTCTCGGTTGTGAGAGGTTTTACGTGATCCTGGGTTGTGGGATTCACGGTCATCGATTGTAGGTCGTTTGCACTTGTGAGGTTTTCGCAAGTGGTCATATTGAAAATCTTGAGTTAGGGTTTCTAACTCAAGTATCCGGAAGGGATCCGGGTGGTTGGGAAGTAGGATCACCGGGAACAAGTCGGGGAGACTTGGGTGGATCCGAACCCATTAAACCATTTGTTTGCGTTTGCATTTATTCTTGTTGATCGTTGTTATTCCGCATTGTTGTTTGTTAATTGCACGATAATTAGGAATAACTCTCCCTATTATTCAAAAGTACTATTCACCCCCCCTCTAGTACATGTGCAGTGGCTTCCTAGGGCACTACAATTGGTATCAGAGCCAAGTTCAAAGCTACACATAGCCAAAGTTCAAAGCTATGACGAACAACGACTACAACGTCTTCAAGAACCGCGATGGAGCCTCTTCAGTTATGGAAGGACTATCCTCCGTCAGGCCTCCACACTTCAACGGTACCAACTACGGGTACTGGAAATGCCGGATGCAAATTTTCCTCCGGAGCGCTTCACTATGGAGTGCCACCATGACGGAGTATGTCGAGCCTTCCGAAGAAGATTTCGCGAAGTGGACTCCCGCGGAGGTCGCCGCGGAAGTAGCCAATGCCAAGGCAATGAATGCCTTGAATTGTGCGTTGGAGCCCGAGGACTTCAACAAGATATGCACATGTAAGAGTGCATATCAAATATGGAACCAACTCCTCATATTGCACGAAGGATCGAGTACGGTAAAAGATTCTAAACTCGTCGTTGCTAATAAAGAATTTGAGTTGTTTCATATGGAGCAGGGCGAAACCATGAAGGAATATTACGCTCGCTTCGTGGATATATCCAACGACTTGGAAGCTCTTGGGAAAATCTACACCCAAAAGGAGAACTGCTCAAAGATTATCGACGGTCTTCCATCATGTTGGGAAAAGCGTACCTTCGCCATCGAGGAAGGTAATGACATGAATAAATATACCGTCGTACAACTAATGGGTACCTTGTTGTCCTATGAGGTACGCAAGGATAGTAAGATCCGGATGAGGGAAAAGATGAAGGCGTACTTGAAGCAAGACGAGCCAAAGAAAAAGGCGATTGCATTCAAGGCCGCTCCATCTACCGATAATGAAGAATCGGAAGACGAATTGGACATGGAATCCATTGCTCGTATGGCAAGGAAGTTCGATCGATTCTTCCGAAAAGGTAAATTTTTGAGTAAATCTAAAGTTATTTCGACTAATGCTTCTACTCCCGTGTGTTATAAATGCAACAAGCCAGGACACATCAACCCGGATTGTCCTCTCTACCAACACAAGAAGAAGGGGAAGGCATCTAATTACGACAAGTCGAGAAAGCACAAGAAAGGGCTTGTTGGCACATTCACCGACTCCGAAGAGGATTCCTCAAGTGGAGAGTCGGATGATGAAAGAGTGGAGAAAGCAAAAATTTGCTTCATGGCTAATGATGAGGCAAAAAGTCAAGAGTCCTCATTCGATGAAAGCGAGGATGGTAGCGAGGATGAAAGTGGAGAACCTACTATTGATGAAATGAGGTTAGCAAACCAAGAGATTTGGTCTAAATTTACTAAATTAGTAGATAGATATAATAAGACCAAAGATGAACTTGTTAGCATCCAAACCTCTCCTAAGTCTACCATCACCAACAATGACACCATTGTTGAGATACTCGCCAATGAGAAAGCAAGTTTGCTTACTCATAATGGCTTGTTGAGAAATGAGGTGAAGAACCTCAAATATCAACTTGAGCATGTTCATTTTGAGAAATCGGATGAACACAAGATGGCGGATTTGACGTCTCAAAACTCAACCTTGAGTATTGAGAATAAGAATCTCAAATCTCGTGTTTTTGCACTCACATCGCAAGTATCCACTTTGGATGCTTCGATGCATTCTCTCAAAGAGAAGTATGAGTGCACGTTAGGCCGTATTAATGATTTCAATAAAGGTAAGGGCCATTTGGATAATATCCTAAATGACTTACTTCCGGCCAAACACCACATTGGCTTGGGGTATAAGATGGGAGACTCATCCAAATCGCCTACCACCTTTGTTAGGCCGACATCCGATGCCTCGACGAGTGGGAGCAAACACCCCATTGGTAGTTCTCCTACCAATATTGCTTCCACTTCGTACACACCCCCGATTGGAAAGAAACCCACTTTGGGTAGACATCCAAAGAGGGGTCATGCATTTTTGTACTCACATGCTATGCCACGTAGGAACACACATCCTACTCCACCGGTGCATGCTAATATTAATGATGATTTTTATACTCCGCACCCACAAGCACGTGCAAACACTCATATGAGACACCCACATGCACGTAATCATGCTCATGCACATCCTAATGCTTATGTTCACACATATAATCCATATGTGAATGCCTTCTCTCATAATCATCCTCATGCATACACATCTCATGCTCCTAGGCCACATGCACCACATAGAAATCAACCTTTTGTGCATGCAACCACTAGGAAGAGGATTCCCAAAATGTACACTATTTGGGGTCCCAAGAACACTAGCGATGATGCTATGAATGTTTATGTGCAATCCTATATTAATGATGTTATTTTGAATGATGATTATGTTGGAAAGTCAAGTTCCTCTTGGACTTGGTTTCCGAAGGGTTAGTTCCTTTAACTCTTCAATGCTTGGTACCATGAGTTTATGATCATGTTATGGGTACCAAGGCATTTGTTTATAAAATTGATTTTGATTACATTAACTGATGGGTTACAATTATTTTAATTTTGTATTTCAAATTTGTTGTCTAACCCATTGGATCCAAAAGGGTTTTTGGATACCAAAATGAAGTTTTCTAGGTTCAATCCACCGTGGGATACCAACCCTACCAACTCCTCGATTTGCGAAGACTTTCATTCAAACGGAGTTGATGGTGCTTAGGTAATGCACCAATGTAGGGGGAGCTTAATGTTGTAAGTATGATATTACATTTGGTATCCATGAGGGTTGAATGCATGCTTGGTTAGAATCTATTTCTTTACATTGGTATCATTTTGTTTCTCCTAGCATGATAGAATTGTGAATGCCATAAATGCTTTGAAATTCATATCTATTTTTGGCATGACATGTTTTTAAAAGTTATTATGATGATTTTCGTATTACGTTTATCACCTTGTCACTTCTCATCGCACACTTCACTTAGTTTTGATGTGCTTTTACTTTATGTTCATTTTCGATCGATATTGTGACATTTGATATTCTATGATGTGCACCACTCTTCTGATGGTTCATTCCTTTGTGCACATTTTATGTATGTCTCTGATATTGATTTCGTCGCTCGACGATTTATTTTGATTCAATAGCTTTAGTTGTATGAAAACATAGAATTGTTTTCCATGCACTAAAATAGCTATAAATGTTGATATTGGAGAATAAATTCCTTTCATCAATACGTGAATTTACAATTTATTTTGATGACTTCTTTTTTTTCGTTTTTTGACTAAGGTCTCTTTGGCACACCTTTAATATGCTTTGGTGTCATTGGACCGAGGTCGTATTCTTCGACTCCCGTGATTCACGTATTATTTGGCCATGATTTGTTATCATTGACTTCCTCCCGCACTTTTTGGATTATGCCAAAGGGGGAGAGATATAATAATGGCATGTGCTAAATGATAGTTTAGCATGAATCTAATTTGATATGTTAGATTCAGGGGGAGTTAAGAAAATATAAATGTACTTCAAATTCGATAAATGGATTTGTATTTTTAATTTTCTCGCCTAATTGATGCATATGTTTATTATTTCATATGGAACTAATGTGTCATCAATGCAGGGGGAGTAAGTAAATTTCATTTAGTACATTATTATTGATTATTATTTATGTTGGTTTGTCATCACCAAAAAGGGGGAGAATGTTGAGTATTGGACTCCCCGTATTTGGTTTTGGATGATGAGCAAACATAAATAAATCGTGAACTAACAATTTGTGAGCGCAGTTATGGAGATCGTCGCCAAATTCACGAGAACACTCAAAGCGTCATCTTAAGACTTCTCAAAGCTCGTATTCAATGCCTAAAGCTTCGTTGAAGCTTTTGGACCTTTTTCAAAGTCATGAAGATTTGATCGAAGCTTTCGAAGACCGTTCCTTAAGGTTTTATTCATTGTCTTTTAGCTTCGATTTATAGAATGTTAAGCCTTGAGTAATTCTTACATGTCTATCTTCATATCGCTCATATCTTAGAGCTAGGATTATCTTAGAAGCCATTAGAAACTTTCCCGAAGCCTATCGCTTCTTCCCTCGGCTTCTAGTGCATCTTAGTTGGTCAAGTAGAGTCACCAACCGACTAGATGACGATCTAGTCGGTCGGTAACTCTTCATGAACCGACTAGATGTCCTAACTCATTTCAGCTCAGCCATGTCGATCAATTAGTCGGTCAAAGAAGGTTCACCGATCGACTAGATGACGATCTAGTCGGTTAGGAATCCTTCTCAGACCGACTAGTTGAGCTTGCCTCTGTTCAGCCTGAGTTACTGTTTACAGTTAGTCGGTCCAAGAACATTCATCGACCGACTAGTTGTGAAACTAGTCGGTCAGAATTTGTTCTTAGACCGGCTAGTGTAACTTGTATTCAGCTTCGTGCATTTCACTCTTAGTCGGTCAAAGAACACTCACCAACCGACTAGTTGGCAAACTAGTCGGTTGGCAAGTCTTCTTAGACCGACTAGTTCATGTTGCCTGGAAATCACTCTTTTGGCTGTCGAGCTGTTAGTCGGTCCATGTTGAATCACCGACCGACTAGTTGATGAACTAGTCGGTCAGTGATCCTTCTTAGACCGACTAGTCTGCTTCAGATTTAGATCCGTTGGAGTTTTGAAAGCGACGTTTCTTTCTCTCTTTTCCCTTGATCCTTTAAATACCTGGAGGGGTTATTTCATAGGATCTAAGGCTGCTATTTCCAGAGTTCTATTGATTAAAAAGAGAAGCTTTCAACTCTCATCTTCAAGCTCTCCCATTCTCAAGAATCTCTCCCTCACTCTTATTCCTCAAGAGAGATTCATTGATTGTGAGCCTTCCAAGCCAAGGGCTTGATTCTAGGTCATCCATCTCATCCCTAGGCTTCCATTGCTGGTCATCTTCTTGAAGCTAGGGTTTGGTGACTCTTCCTCCATCAAAATCCTCTTTGCCCTAATTTGGTAAGAAATCTCAAGGCATAGGTATTTTGTTGGTAAGCATTTCGTTTCAGTTATATTTGAATTGTATACTCTCGGTTGTGAGAGGTTTTGCGTGATCCCGGGTTGTGGGATTCACGGTCATCGATTGTAGGTCGTTTGCACTTGTGAGGTTTTCGCAAGTGGTCATATTGGAAATCTTGAGTTAGGGTTTCTAACTCAAGTATCCGGAAGGGATCCGGGTGGTTGGGAAGTAGGATCACCGGGAACAAGTCGGTGAGACTTGGGTGGATCTGAACCCATTAAACCATTTGTTTGCGTTTGCATTTATTCTTGTTGATCGTTGTTATTCCGCATTGTTGTTTGTTAATTGCACGATAATTAGGAATAACTCTCCCTATTATTTAAAAGTACTATTCACCCCCCCTCTAGTACATGTGTAGTGGCTTCCTAGGGCACTACACCCTATTGCCCGCAGGCTGTGAATCAGTACAAGGGATCACTCGGCGAGTGCCCTATTGCCCAGCGGGCTATGCAAGACGGGACGTGACGTGACACGACAGGAAGGGTTATTCTAGGGTGTCCACACACACGCACACACATGATAGCCCTACAGCATCAAAAGTTGTTGTTGTCAGGCTCAGACTTCGTCGTCAAGTCTGAGCCGTCAGGAGTCGTCCCGGACGCTATCATTTCACGTCCGGTTCTATTTGTTCACAGTTAACAATTCTAACCAACTAAGGCCTAAGCACGGCCAAAAGTGCAAGTGGATACACTTGCCTGCGATGGCGAGTGTGTCGTCCTCTCGAAGCGTCTCGTCCAGTCGTCGCGTCCGCAGAAGTCCGTCTGAAATATCGCCACGGCGACGATGTCAGGTCTCAAATTCATCAAATCCTATTAGGTTTCGTTTCTAGGTTTTCGGGACTATCCTATTTGTCAAAAGTCGCTTTTTTTGATGTTTCAGCCTAATCGACGATCTATCCTATGTGCACAGTCAACAAAGTCCGTTCGTCGATTTTCTATGTTTGTACAACGTTTTACAGGAGCTGGAAAGTAAATTTAGTTCAAGTTGACGATTTTTAGTTTAGGTTTCAGTCAGCTATTGTGGGGGTTTCTACAAGTTTCGGGGAACCAACCTGAACCGGAGTTTGCTGTAGATTGGATGTCGGGTCTGATCGGAGAACTCCTCAGCTTCAGATCTGGTCCTCGTACGACTCCCCAATAGTTTGAACTTGCGACGAAGGCCTACGACGTGTCGCAACGTCGTAAACGGAAAATCCGCGAAGTAGCACGTCCAAGTGGGGCCCACAGCAGTGCTAGGGGTCCAAGGGGGGCCCACAACACCTCTGGAGAACTTGGGGGGCCCACCACATGAGTGGTGTGGGAGAAACCAACTTGCGACGTATGGCCGTCGGTCGTTCACTGCGGGTGCGGGGGTTCCTCTCGGTCAGACCGAGAGATGGCTCCGGTCGTGCAAGTCGCGATGCAGCGGGGTCGGTCGCAGCGGCGGTGCGAGGGGAATCGTCGGTCAGACCGACAGATCCCGTCGGTCGGGCGCTGCAGGGTGCGGGCGAAGCAGCGCTTAGAGAAAGCGGGGCGGCCTCTCGGTCAGACCGACAAGGCGGGTCGGTCGACGCTTGGCGATGCGGAGCGGTGCAGAGCGGGCGGCTGTGCGAGGAAGTCTCTCGGTCAGACCGAGAGGGAGCCTCGGTCGGAGTGGGGCGACAGCGGGGTGTGATGCAGCGGGGTGCGATGCAGCGGCGATGCGGGGGGCTGCTCCGGTCGTGCGCTAGGATTTGCGGGGGTGAGCTCCGGTCGTGCACAGGGCGATCGTCGAAACGTTGCGACGAAGCTTTGGGAGAGGAAACGGCGGCTAGGGTTTTGAGCAATGACGAAAAAAACTTAGCCTAGGGCTAATTTAAATAGGTTAGAGCTAGGGTTAAGGTTAGGGTTTAGAAAAACGTAATTAAATAATTAAAAATAATTATTTTAGTTTAAAAATTACTCTCCTCTCCCTCACGCAAGATAGGTGCGGCCAAAAATTCTAAAATTTTGCCTAAAAATTCTTTATTACGTTATTATAATATAGAAATTTTATTGTAATTAAAACTCTTATAAAAATATGTTTTAAAATTATTTAAAACTTTCAAAAAATGGAAAATAGGTTAAATTAAGTCCAAAAATCATAAAATAATTATGGGGTGCTCGGGACAACTAAAGAAAGACAGTGGAGAAGACGGATCTAAATTTTGACATCGAGAGACGAAACTAAAATTCGAAACGTCTCGCGTCAAAACAGAAAGTCGCGACGTCGCGTCAATTAAGATAGCATCGCTGAAGAACGACTCGAGAGATGTTGTTACAAAGTTATTCCACAATCTAATACTTCCAGATACGATCACGTCGATATATCACACAATAATGTTCAAAATCAAATAAAGTCAAAAATAAGCACGTGCACAATCAAGAGCACTTGCACAAAGAAAGTACGATCGGAAACCGACCGTTACATAGAGTCCGAGGTGTCCTCCACCAGGACGCTGTTCCCTTTTTATTTCTCCTTCAGACCTTGGATCGGTCCGATATTGCTGGGTCCAGCCGACATAGCTTTTCATCGTTTCGGGATGTCAAGCTGGTTAACGTTATTTCCACAGACGGCACCAAACTGTTAAGGTCGAAATTGACCTAAACAATTGAGTAGCTGATGTGGACCCTTCGTGCTGAGTCGGTGCCTCGTCAGCGAGTTGAATGGGACCTGAGGTTGGTAGAACCTAGGTCGGTTTATGGATGTTGATTGAGCTGCGGTGCTCATCGACCCTCGAACGGCTTGTACGTCGATAGATCGAGGCTGGGGAGCTATGAAGTGACCCTCACTGGAGATTAAGACTCGACGATCTACGCCACAAAGAAACATCAGGGGGGTCGGATCTAGGTCCCGACCCAAATCCCCTCCGATGCTTAAGTTCATACGTGAACTTAAGGAATAGATGGAGCTTGGAGCAGCTGAGATCGACCCATGGAGGTTCGTCTCAGATCTGGCGTCACAAGCTTTTCAGTGGAAGAATTATAAGCTGGAAAAGTAGAGTCTATATTTAGATCTCGTACCTTGGGAATTAGAACCTTTTGGTATTTATGGACCTCATGGGTCCTTTTAGTGACATTGGGGAGTTAACGGTCATCAATTATGATGCCATGATCTTTCCTTTTTAATAAGAGTGAATGTTACCCACGTTCCTGCTATTTATGAGGCCGCCTTCAATCCCACGTCCGAGTGATGGGAGTGCAACGGGCGACTGGCTAGTGGGCTTTGACCGAGTCGATGTCGGGCTTCGCTTGTGGGCCTTAACCTCCGTCGGTCGATTTGTCTTGAGTGCCGGCCCAATGGTTCAACAATTATCAAAACTAGTCATTTTCTAATTGTTGGTATGTGTATTTTTGTAATATTTTAAATGTGGTTTCTCCTCTATCAATATGGACTACACCTCATATGTTAGACATAAAAGATCACAACATTTGATCTTAGAAAATCTTTTCTTCCTAGTTCTACAAAAGAAAACGCCAATCTTCTTCCAAAATTTTCATCTTCCAAACTCCAATCTTTTAGAATAGAATCTTACTCATTACTTAGCTACTATTAAATCCACATACACATATCTTCAAGGCTATATGATACTTGTACTTGGTATAAAGCTTTTGACAATTTAAAGCTTTTGACATTGGTTTGGTGATCATGGTTATAATTCTTATGGTTTGCAAGAAGAATATAGTTAAAAATCTCAAGCGGGAGCTTGAAAACTAGAGTATGTCAGGGATGCCGAACCATGTTAAAATCTATTGTCTTTGCGATTGTTGTCTACTTTGCTGTATCTTTACTCATATATTAAATTTCAATGTAAGTTATTCAAATTTGGTTGTGTAAGATATTAATTGGTAACTCACTTAATATCTTCATTTGTTAAATTTTTGAAAGACGCTATTCACCACCCTCTAGTGTCTTCTTGTCTATCCTAGTATCCAATATTTGGTATCAGTGTTATGTTGAAGGATGGCATCAAAACCCAATAATTCGTAATTTCGTGAAGGCCACTCCATTACAAGACCTCAATTGTTCACCGACTCAAACTATAGCTATTGGAAGAGGATGATGATGATCTACCTCTAGTCCATCTTCTACGAGCTATGAAATATGATGGAGTTAACTTATAGCAAATCAACCATACTATACTCTCATTGGACTGACTCGGAGAAAGCTTTGGTAACGCTCAACTCTAAGGTCATGAATGCCTTGTGTTAATGCCAAAAATGTCCGAAACAATAATGATGCTGACATGGACCCTTTCTTGCTTGGCTGGAACCTCGTCAGCAGGTTGAGTGGGACCCTAGGTTAGTAGAACCGGGGTCGTTTATAGTTTGTAGTCGGCATGCGATGCTTGTTCGACCCTCGAATGGATCAAACCTCGGTCGATTGATATCAAGAAGCACCGACAAAACCTTTCCACTGGATCAGGTCTCGATGCTCTACACCACAAGGGAGCATCAGGGTGGTCGGATCTGGGTCCCGACCCAAATCCCCTCTGATGCTTAAGTTAGAACTGGACTTAAAGGAGGGAGCTTGGAGCTATTGAGATCGACCCACGGAGGTCCATCTCAAGTCAGCACTGAAAGCCCTTTTGAGGAAGCCGTATTAGATGGAATATAGAGTGTCAGAGTATTATGTCTCGTACCTCTTATTCTGTTCATCTCCATTGTATTTATATACATCCGAGGCCTCTTTCGTGATGTTGGAAGGATAAAAGTCACCAATTATGATGCCACGATCTCCGCTCTTAATAGGGGTAACCGTCGTCCACGTCCACACTATTCATGAGCTCACCTTCAATCACACGTTCAATTGGTGGGAATACAACGGGCAAATGGTATGTGGACTTTGACTGAGTTAGCTTCAGGCTTCTTTCGTGGGCTTTGTGGGCTTTAGTCGCTTGCCGAACGAGCCCCTCGAGTGCCGGCTTGATATGTAACAATGGCCCCCGTCGCTCGAACTCAGACAGCTCTCCTGTTGGGGTCAAGCGACGTTACATCACATTAATGTGGCACTGCAGTTGAGGAATTAATACTCGCGTTTTAGGTGGCAAAGCATCTGCTTAGCTGATTTGGATAATTCGTCGGTTCGAAATACAAGATACTAAGAGACTCGGATCTCCAACTCGTGTCTCAACACATTGTGGTCGTCTTGTCAAAATAAGACGATTCCGGAGGGAAAAGTTGAAGTCATCGTCTTCATCGTTCTCAACTTAGCTTTTCTCCTTTCGAAAATGGCTTTGTCATCCGTCCATGCCTCTGGGAGGAGCTCGGCTTCTGTCATGCAGAAGAATAAGGAGGAAGCCGTGGTACCCAGCCTAATCGCCAACCAAATATCCAAAGTTGGAGCCGATCAAATCCCTGAATTCCAGGAAAATATGTTCGGCTCGACTATCAGATCCGGTTGCCAGAGAGGGTTGAAAGGGTTCATTGTCCCGACAATCGGGAGGTTGGGGTTTATGTCAACGCCTTCTAACAAGGTCTTCGATTCCCCATGCATCCTTTCATGCGCTACATACTGAGTACATTGAACCTTTTCCTATATCAGCTGATGCCAAACACCATAGGTGTGTTGGTTAATTTCATCGCTTTGTGCGTGATGAAGAAAGTTGATCCGTCGATGGGGTTGTTCAATTACTTATTCTCGATTCCTCTCCTCAAGAATCCGGGTTGGTACATGATAACATCCCGTCGAGGCAGGAAACTATTTGACGATGACGAGTTCGTATTCATGGTCTTTCAAGGCGAGGCAAGATTTTGCATCGGATGGGGTGTGCCTGACTTGGGATTGGCCGAGGACAAGCCTCTATCCGAAGTGGAGAAGGAAGTCACCGATGCATTGTCGAACCTACCAGAGAGTATAAGGAAGACGAAGTGGTTGTGGTCTGACTTTGTGATGCATCGGACTGTATGGACGAAAGGCCGATCCAATTTTGCCTATCAACTATTCGATCTTTGTTTTATTTCATGACATGTTTTTTTACTTACAGGCATGGTTGGTCTGGAGTACCAGTTGGTCCCTGCGTTGAGGGAGGGGGTCGAGACTTCTATCAGAGAAGCTGAGGAGAGCATGCTATCTCCTCGAGTGCCCCTTCTGGAGGAAGGAGTGGCACGAACCTCATAGGATTTTCCCATTGTCGCTTATGGGACTCCTCAGCTGGTTCATCTCCAGTGAAATAAAAAGGAAAATCCCCCCACCGAATTTGAGGTGGTTGCATTTGAAGGGAAGAAAAGGAGGAGGTAACTTTGTCTTAGTGATTAGGAGCCGTCTGGGTTGGCTGATGCTGTGGGTCAGACTGCGCCTTCGGATGTGAGCCAATTACGTGTCGAGGCCCATCTTCACGAGCAGGAACATGGATCTCTTTTAAAGGGGGATTCAGGGGAATCCCGACCTCTTCCATAGCCCCTTCTGCATCAGGATTCCTGACCTTGGGGGAGCTGTTCCCTCTAGTGTCTCTGGCTTAGGATATTCCTGAAGAATTCAGATCATTTTTGCTGGAAATTCAATCGTCTCAAGCCCCATTTGATTGTTTCATGGAGGAGCTCCTTCATATGGAATTTCAATCAAGAGAGACGACTCTGCTCTCTTGGATTGTGGGACCGCCTCTAGGATCGCCAAAAACGTGACCCTTTCACGGGATAGGGCCGTTTTGGAGAGGGTCGATTATGAGAGGCTCACTTCAATTTATGTCCATGCAAATGTCCAGGTAACTATTGCGTTAGCCTTCATTATGGATGAAGCAGGCATGTATGTTGACTGCTGTGACTTGTATGCAGGCTCTTATGTCCAATGCTGCATTGCGTCGACGTGCATCGGCGATGACCAACCATGAAGTCACCTTAAGGGCCGTCAAGAAGGCCATGGAGAAATACCAGGTGGAGCTGGATAGACTGTGGCCTCTATGTAAACTGAGACAATCACGATTGCTTGAACTTGGGCATGAGTTAAGTGAGTCTCGTAACAAGGAAGCTGTCCAAGCCGCCTCGAGGGAGCGAGAAGAAAAGACGCTGTTGGAGGAGAAAGCTGGGTGGAAACTCATAGAGAATGTGCTCTTCGACCAACTTGTCGAAAGCTTTCGAGGAGTTGGTGCATAGGCCATAGCGAAGAAGGCATCCAAGAATATAATGATTCATTGCTCGACTTCGACGAACTGTATACGCAGGGATATGAATGATGTTGGACGGAAGTGAAGGATCGATTCCCTGATATCACTACTGAGATTGACCAGATCCCCGTGCTTTTCCATGTCATCTATGGTGATGATTTAAGTCAAGGCATGGAGGGGACCGCTCCTATTAGCGAAATTGTCACCACGACGAGTGACAATGCAGATACTGGTTCTTCGAGGGATCAAGAACATGTTGATGTGCTTGAGGGAGACCAAGGGCATCGTGACTCGTTGAAGAATCTTGACGCTCTTCTTATCCCACCAAAGTTTTCAAATGTGTAGGGGGTAATTGCCATATAAACGATGACAATTTTGTAATGTAGTATAATGCCAGAAAAGTTGACTTATCTCTTCATTTGTTATAGCTCGTATGGGTGGTCATATTGCCTGATGGCTCCTTTCGATGAGTTAAACCCTTGCTTAAGATGGCAGGGGTTGAGTCGTTGAACCATATCTAATCTAGACCACTTCGTTCAGGTGCAAAGGGGGTGGCCCTCTCGTCTTTTGGCTGACGACATGAGAGGGTCGTTTAGTGGCGAGGGTGTGGCCTCTTTGAGTTATGGCTGATAACGTGTGAGGGTAGTTCATTGGTGAGGGGTGGCCCCCTTCGACTTACGGCTGATGACTCAGAATGGTCATTCAATGGAGAGGGGATGGCCCCCTCGACATACGGCTGACGACGCTTGAGGGTCGTTCATTGGCGGGGGTGGCCCCTTTGACTTATGGCTGATGACGCATGAGGGTCGTTCAATGGATAGGGGTGGCCCCTTTGACTTATGTCTGACGATGCGTGAGGGTCATTCAGTGGAGAGGGGTTGGTCCCTTCGACTTACGGCTGACGACGCGTCAGGGTCATACAGTGGTGAGGGGAATGGCCCCTTTGACTTACGGCTGACGGCACATCAAGGTTGCTCAGTGGCGAGGGGATGGCCTCCTCAACTTACGATTGACGATGCGTGAGGGTTGTTTAGTGGCGAGGGATGGCCCCTTGACTTACGGCTGACGATCCGAGAGGGTCGTTCAGTGGCAAGGGGGGGGGGGGCCCTCTCGACTTACGGTTGCGGACTCGAGAGGGTCGTTCAGTGGAAAGGGTTTGGCCCCCATGACTTACGGCTGAGGACTCAAGAGCTTCCACTTACAGCTGACGATGCATAAGGGTCATTCAGTGGCGAGGGCTGGCCCCTTTGACTTATGGCTGACGACATGTGAGGGTCGTTCAGTAGCGAGGGGGTGACCCCTTTGACTTATGGCTGACGACACGTGAGGGTTGTTCAGTGGCAAGGGGGTGGCCCCTTCGACTTATGGCTGACAACACATGAGGGTCGTTCAGTGGCGAGGGGTGGCCCCCTCGACTTACGGCTGACGACTCGAAAGGGTGCATAAGTCAGTTTTCATCAATATGATTGTTAAATAAATGTGGCCCATCTAGATTTTCCTAAGGATCGGATCCTTGTAACGTGGAGCTTGATGGGGGCAATTCCCACAAAATTCATAAATGTTCTATCGAAGAAAGTTGTTCCGAAAAGGAAGCAGACTTGTATTGATGAAATACAAAAAAATGTTTCATAAAGGAAGAAAAAAGCGTACATGCATTTTTGATTTTTGCCAGGGATCGTTTTCTTTTCACACCTTTATTTAATCTTGGACTTAGAAGGTCTCTAATCGACCACCTTGGTGACAGGTGACCCTGTCATCTTGGCTCTTTGCTTTGAGGCCCCTTCTTTGCTTGGCTGGTCACTGAATGGGTTCTTGGGGTGCCCACGCTTGAACAGTGCATCGATTTCTTTTTTAAGTGTCCAACAAGCATTGGTATTATGCCCATAATCATTGTGGTACTTGCAGAATTTGAGGTCATCCCTTTTTTCACATTTTCCCTTCTTCGCGGACTCTTGAACAAGTTCCTCTCGCTGGGCATAAGCTAGGACCTCTGCCTTGGGAGCATTTGGTCATGCATAAGCTGGGCGCTCCTTGCTTCAAGTGCTCCTTTCCCTCTGTCTCTTATCTCGAGGTTCCTAGTGAGGGGTTTCCTGGGACTGCTTTTCTCGTTTGGCGTCTACATGGCGGGCATGAGTGCATTTTTCAGTAGTTTCAGTTGTCTCTTCTGCTTCTTCAGAGACGGTGAACCAATCTGTTATAGCGAACAGCTCCATGAGGTTGTTAGGTGGAAAATGGTGGAGGGCCCTCTGCAAATGCTTGATCCGAACTACTTGAGTAAAAGTCGCGATGACAGTCACATCTGGCGTGTCCTCTACCTCGAGCCTTTCATCGTTGAACCGCTGGACAAGGGCTCGGATTGAATTTTTTCCTTCTGCTTAAAACTGAAGAGGTGGGAGGAATTTCTCTTGGGGCACCGACCCGCAACAAATTACCTACAAAATAGATCGGTCAATTCGTCGAATGACCCTACACAGTCATCGGGTAATCCGTTATACCACCCTTCCATCGTCTTAATTAGAGTGGTGTGGAAATCTCAGTAGAGGTATGGCTCATTTGCTCCATGAAGCAGCATCAAGTTTAGGTATTTACGGACGTGTGCCCACGGGTCGCCTTTGCTGTCATACGTCAGCAAGGAGGGAAGCTTGAACTTTGGGAGGAAATGAGCAGACGTGATGTTCTCCTTCAACGGGGTCCATCCAATTGCAGAATGGGTAAGTTGGAATCGCCCATCCCCGCCTTGCAGGTAAGTAGCTCCTGAGGATCGGTTATGAATTTCTTCCGCCTCTCTCCTTTCATTTCCACCTGCAAAATTGAGAGCATTGTGGCCGTGAGTGACCCCATTTATTACCTAATCCAGGATGCTGTGAGTTGCACGTCTATAGTTGGAGGGAGTGGGTCCTCCGTGGAAGCCGAAAGCACGGTTATCATTCCCCATTTTTCCATTATGGTGAGATGTAGGTGTTGTATTGTGTGGTGCATTCTCTTGTCGATCCGCTCTTAGATCTCTTGGATCACTAGGCATGACAGCATCCCTCGTCAATGTCGGAGCTGTATTTGGAGTCGGTGATTGCTCATTTACAAGTGGCGGGGCTCCCATGCTTTGACACACCAGAGCCGTCAATACACTGATGCTCTTGTTGACCCGCTCTGCAAATCGGTCGAATTGCTCCTAAGAGACCTTAGGTACCTTGGTTGCCTTTCTATGTCCTTTTGATGAGGATGCGGAGTCTGTGGCATCCTCCCCCTGGACACTGATCGCATTCTGATTCTCGTTTGGACCAAGGTTTGGTCCGATGTTGCTGGGTCCAGCCGACATAGCTTGTTTGTTGCTCTAGGATGTCGAACTGATGAACGTTTCCCATGGTCGGTGCCAACAGTTAAGGCCAAAAATGACTGAAACAATAATGATGCTGACGTCTTTCTTGATTGGCTGAAATTTCGTCAGCAGGTTGAGTGGGACCCTGGGTTAGTAGAACCGGGGTCATTGATAGTTTGTAGTCTGTGTGCGATGCTTGTTCGACCCTCGAATGGATCGAACCTCGATCGATTGATATCAAGAAGCACCGACAAGACCTTCCTACTGGATCGGGTCTCGATGCTCTACACCACAAGGGAGCGTCAGGGGGGTCAGATCTGAGTCCCGACCCAAATCCCCTCTGATGCTTAAGTTAGAACTGGACTTAAGGAAGGGAGCTTGGAGCTATTAAGATCGACCCACGGAGGCCCGTCTCAAGTCTAGCGTTGCAAGCCCTTTTGAGGAAGTCGTATTAAATGGAATATAGAGTGTCAGAGTATTATATCTCGTACCTCTCATTCTGTTCATCTCCAGTGTATTTATATACATCCGAGGCCTCTTCCATGACGTTGGAAGGATAAAAGTCACCAATTATGGTGCCACGATCTTCCCCCTTAATAGGAGTAACCGTCGCCCACGTTCTCGTTATTCATGAGCTCGCTTTCAATCCCACGTTCAATTGGTGGGAATGCAATGGACGAATGGGATGTGGGCTTTGACTGAGTTAGCTTCAGGCTTCTTTCGTGGGCTTTGTGGGCTTTATTCGCTCGCCGAATGAGCCCCCTCGAGTGCCGGCCTGATGACGCAACACCTTGTATTGTGTTACGGATACCAATGAGTTCAACCGTGTGTCCACTGCAACATCAACACATCAAATTTGGCACATTTTTTAGGTAACACATGAAGGAACATGTATGGTTAAAGAATCTAAAATTTATGTACTTGTTCATAAGATTAACTATTCAAGATGAAAGACTATGAAACAATCTTAGAAATGTATACGTGCCTAACTAATATCACACATTCCCTCTCTGCATTGGAGAAGACATACTCAACCCGAAATGATTCGAAAGACTTTTTGTGCCCTCGATTCGAATTAGGAGAAGAAAGCAACGGTATTTGAAGAGGCCAATTATCTTTCAACCTAGACCATGGAAGACCGTATTGGGAAGCTCATCTCGTATGAAGTACACCTAGATGACAGAAGACAAGAAGAATCCCCAAAGACGAAAACCCTTACATTTCATGATTCTCTCGACATCGAAGACATTGATGAAGAAGAAGATGAAGTTGACATACTTGCAAGAAAATTTAGAAAGTTTCTTAAGCAATGTAAGTATAAGTCAAATAAATTTAAAAATACTAATGAGTCTTTTTTGTGTTTTAAGTGCAATAAACCAGTATATATGATGAAGGATTGTCAACTGTTAAAGTCAAAAATCAGCAAATTCAAAAAATCTAGGAGATTAAATAAAAAGATGTTGGCTGTAACTTGAGATGATTTGGACTTATCGTTCGATGAAGAAGAACAATAAGAGAGCACACATATGTGCTTCATGGCATGTGAAGATGAGGTATCATTTGACCTTGATATGGATAAATTATTAAATGCTTTTGATGATTTATATTGTAAACATAAGTGTTTTAATAAAATATTTAAGTCATTAATAGTAGAACATGATGTTGGGAACGCTAATACGTTTGGACCCTGTGGATAGCAAATTGAAACATTAAATGGGGGATGAATAGTGTTCAATAAAACATAATAAAATCCTCTTAGTATTCTACCTAAGAAATCAATTTGTGTTACCAAATTGTTTTTAATCAATATTTCTACTTGTAAATAGTAAGAGCAATACACATCAGAAGATAAAGTATTTGCAAGAATATAATAGAAAAGACGATCGTAAACAACAATACTTATCCTGCTTCGGACAACTCCCATGACCTACGCCTAATCCCCAAGTCCCATTAGGGCTTTCCACTATTAGTTTCCTAAACCATGAAGAATAGTACACTTTGCAACTCGGCGAACAATCCTTGCCTATGCTACGCAACCTCTCAACTGAGAGCCAACACCAACACGTCACACTTGAGGTCAAAATAATCACCTCTTACACTTGAGGCTTTCTCCTCACACTTGAGATACAACTTTAAAAGCAAAGTTTACAACTTCCCTAAGCCTTGAAGATGAAGCACATATAAGTGAGTGTGTTTAAGGGAATTGGGTTTCTACTCTATATGATGGTTCTTTGGAAGAGTAGAAAACAAAGCTCAAGAGAATGGAGAATGAGAGCTGGAGCTTAAGTGCTATTTTGGTATTTTTCTTTTTCATGGTCCTTTTCATTTCATTTCATCATAAATCATATCTAATTAACCTGAGATCATCTCTATATATAGAGGTGAAAATCTACATGAGAAAATACCTAAAATACACACGCAAACAGCTAAAAGATGCCTAGTTGTGGAAAAATAGTTTTCTGCAACAACTAGTTGCTAGTTGACTAGAGTAGTCTAATTAGTCGACTAAGGGGTCAGCTAGTCGACTAGTTGGATCACCTAGTCGACTAGGCAGATGGTCAGAAACAGCTACCTTATAGCCCCGACATTAGTCAACTAGAGAGTACTTGGATTAGTCGACTAAGCCATGAGTTAGTCGACCAGTCCTTGAACTTTAGTCGACTAGTTCTGACATTCGACTAGCCATTGTTTCTAGGTTCGCTAGTCGACTAGGGATCACTTCTAGTCGACTAGTCAGCTTATAAAAAACCCAGTTTTGTCCTTGAAAATTGAGGAAATGTTTTCAAAAACTTTTCAAAGCATTTTAAAAATATTTTAAAAGATATATTAAGTGTGTGTGAATGCTTCAACTTGACTTTAACATAGATTTTAAAACAAGCGCAAAAATACATTAAAATTTACATTTTCTTGGAGCTTTGATGTAGTCCATTGATATACATCTTGTTGTCTTTGCTTTCTTTGAACTCTATAGGCCTTGGTTGAACTTCACTAATCTTTGATCTCCTTAATACATATATCTACACTCATAATTAATTAATATAAAAAATGGTAGCCAATCATCAAAACTTAACTAGGGGTGACTCAATACTCAACATTCTTCCACCTTTTGAAGATGACATCAAACAAACATACAATATGAAATGTACACTTAATCATCTTGTTAAGATGCATATGGTTAAAATAAGCTTTTAAAACTCCTACTACATCAATGCATACACATATTCAAGCTAATCATGAGTGTGGCTAATCATGAGTGTGTATAATATGTTTTGCACTATAATCAATTCTAAACAATCAATTTGAGTGTGATATCAATGATGTTCAAGCAATGGAGTTATTTCAAACCATATAGAGTAACTTCAAGAAATATAGAGTCAGTTACTCAAAAATATATAAATATTAATTAACTTATATACCAAGTGTCATAACATATAAAATTTTCCATTATACCAAGTGTATGTCCAATTGTATTTTTCTTTAAGTATCAAAACATATTTTATGCTTCTTATACTTCTCTCCCTTTGACATTATCAAAAAGGGTCATAATTTTTTTTCCATATGTTATAATTGAAGAAGTGATCATTAAAAGCAATGTCAACGTAACTTCTTTATGAAAAACATGAGTAATTTAGAAACTCGCGAAAATTAATTCACTCTCAATTTTAATCATCAAAACATGTTGAAATCTTAAGGTGACTCAATATGTCACCAACATCTATATGTTGATCCAATAGGACAATAGGAAGCATATTCAACAATGTGCTATCAAGTTTTAATGCAAACACAGAGATAGAGATTGTTAATGGAAAAGACAACATACTTCATAAAAACATATAAATTATCATTACAAACCACAAAATAAGCTATTACAAAGCCATAAATTATTCATAAACAAAACACTTCATTGTTCATAACAAATTACAACCAACAACATCACAACCCATCATCAAAATATTACATCTAAGCATCTCACTCACAAGCACTCAAACAATACAACAAGATTCATTCTTGAGGAGGTTGGCCATAATATCTTGCTCGGAGATCGGATGCCTTTTTCAATATTTGATCTTGCTTCAACTCAAGTTGATCTTGTCTTGAAATTAGTTGACTTTTCATAGCCAAGAATTGGTCTTGTTTGAGTAGCATTAGTCACATTTGAGTCATGATATCATTTTGAAAAGTTTGGAAATGATCAAAGAGAATGGTGAGATAGGGTGGAACACTAGAAACACTAGATGAAGATGCTTCATAATGAGGGTGTTGTTCAAGTTCAGGGTTTTCTCGTTCTTAGGGTTCAGGTTCAACATTAGCTAAGTCAGAGGAATATGCATTCTAGCTAATACAGCTTTGTCAAATGGAATTTTTGTGGGTTGAACTTCAGTTTCAGTATCCAAATTGACATTATGATGTATGAAGATATTTATTAAGAAATATCCATGATGCAAAGATGGTGAATGTGGCCTGGCAATTTTCACATAAATAATTTGAGCCCAATTCACATTTATCTGACTTAGCAGTGCATAAACACATTTGGCTAGGTCTTCATATATGTATGTGAATATGTGTCAATTTTCTGAATTATACTGTAGGAAATAATTCTAGCAAAGATCTTAGCGTTTGGAATTAATTGATTTGTTGTCATGCCAATATTAAAGCGTTGACCCCCCAACGAACGTTTTTGCTAGGATGTCTTCGTCATCCATGGTGATTTCTTGTAGGGTTACACCTTGACAAAGGATGCCTAATATTTCTCCTACAATCCTAGGTGAGAGCTTAAAATGAACATATTTAACTAGGCTAGAGATTACATTATCTTCAACTTTCATACTAGTGTAAAATAGGAAAACTAGCCTAGGGTAACACTTGCAAGCATTTTGTAAGGTGAAAAGATCATGTAAATGGCTTTGCACAAAGGTTTGGCGAATGCCATAATTACCCAGATCCTCAAACTTCATAAATCGTTCAAATAATAAATCCAGATTAAATTTTTTGAGGTAATTCTCAACTAAAGTGGATCTTCTCAAAAATTGGTGGAAGAGTTCTCGATAATGATTGTTGTTTCGTATATGGAACTCTAGCTCTCTTTGACATGTTTCGATCTAAAAATGATGAAATGAGTGAAATCTATGTTTAGATCAGCTAGAATGCTTGAAATCTAATGTTATATGCTAAGAAATGAGTAGAAATCAAGGGAATCAAGTGAATCAAGGGATTAAACCTTAAAATTTGGATCTTTGATGTAGATGAACCTTGAGTCTCTAGAAACTTTGATGAATTCAGCTAAGGTGAGAGCTAGGGTCTGAGGAATGAAGAAATTCTCAAGTTTTGGGGAAAATGAGATGGATAGAGAACACATAAGAGCCATTAGATCTCAAATGGATGGTTAGGATTGAATCTCGTATTGGGTTAAGTCATGAGATCACTTTCAAGTCGGGTCTAAGTGATTTGAAGTGGATACAAACCCGAAAACATTAGAAAACCCAAAAATAGGACATAAAACTGGGTTCTGGAATTTCCTGAGCTAGTTGACTACAGTTCCATAACTAGTCGACTAGCAGATCACTGAACTCTAGTCGACTAACTGATGAACTGTAGTCGACTAGCTGCTGTCAATTTTTCAGTTGCCAACCTTTTTGACGATTAGTCGACTACAATGGTGGATTAGTCAACTAGAGATCACAAAATGAGTTGGGACATACTACAACACGTTTTCATTATCTTTTTAATTAAGTTATTATTTATTTTAACTTGTAAACTTAATTAAAGCAAATCAAACACACAATCAAACATACAAAAATTATTTTTAATTTATTCTAATTTGTGCAAGGTACCAAGTGTTTTATTTGAATTTTGGGTACCTTACTTAGGTTTCCATGAAAATTTTAATTTGGAAACTAAATCCATTTAAGTTTGGATTTCCCATCTTTTATGTAGTTGTAGTTTAATGAAAAATGTAGTGTTTCCATAAAATTGTGAGTGTTGTTATTCGCACCACAAAAATTGATGAATACACCACAAAATGAAATATTTTTGAAATACCAAATTTATCCTTAACAGTGTTTAATAACTTACTCTTAAATATCTTACTTAATAACAAAATTGCCATTAGCTTTATCTTGATGCACCACATAACCTTTCATCTTCTCATGTTTTCTCTTTTTCTTTTCTCTACATCTTCTTTTCTCTTTCTTTTCATCTTCTCATGCCCTAATATCTTACTTAGCATTAGCTCAAAATTTAGAATTTGAAAAGCTTTAAAGTTCTTGGTAATTTGCTGGTGGAGAAGGATGGAGGACAAGGAGGTATAGTAATCAAAACTTATATTATATATTTGTTTATTAGCTTTCTTTTTAATTCATGTTTTATCTAAAATTTTCTGCCGTGTATGGAGTTGTAAATCCGATCAGAAATTTTATCGCTCGGACATTTAAGTTTGAGCAGTAAATGAGACATTCGGATATAAAGGTCCGAACCCATTTCCTTACAGTCGGATTTGAAAGTCCAAATGTCTGGTGCTTGATATGAAATTATTGGATCATATTTTTTTTTAAATAACATAACACTACACGTAAATGATAAATGATAATAACTACTTGCACCAAACCTTTATAGTTTTATTGTTTAGTTTTCGCATTCTCATTTATTACTTGCATCTTCAGGATACTTCTTGCATTGTCATGGATCGATTGTTGTAGATTATACAGAGGTTTTTACAACTGACACCATATTTTCAAGTCGACAAGAAATTCTTGATTGGGTACGAGATGTCGGTAATGCTCATGGACTTGTCATTGTACTAAAGCATTCAGAGATTGGCAAATCAGGTAGAAAGCCGAGGCTTTACTTTGCATGTGAAAGAAGTGGTGCTTATCGCAATACATTCAAAAAATCCAATGAGAAGAGTCGGATATCTACTGGAACTAAGAAATGTGGTTGTCCATTTAGTTTAAAAGGAATAAAGCTACCCACAGATGATGATTGGCATGTAATGGTTGTATGTGGAACACACAACCATCCAGCTGCAAAGCATCTGGAGGGACATTCATTTGCGTGAAAGTTACAAAAGAAAGAGCGTGAAATGTTGATAGATATGTCAGTGGCTCAAGTACGGCCTAAAGAGATTCTGACCATGTTGAAGCAGAAGGATGAGCGTAATGTATCCACCATGAGAACTATTTATAATGCACGTCATTATTATAAAGTTGTTGAAATGAGTGGAAGATCTCGAATGCAGCAACTTATGAAGAAGTTGAAAACAAGTAACTATATTGAAGTGCATTCTTCAGATGAGATGACGTCATGTGTGAGGAACTTATTTTTTGCACATCCGACATCTGTGGAATTAGTTCGTGCTTTTTCGGAAGTTTTGATTATGGATTGCACGTATAAGACAAATAGATATCGACTTCCGTTGTTGGAAATAGTTGCTGTGACATCAACTGAAAAAACATTTTCTGCTGCATTTGTTTTTATGGAGGATGAGCGGGAGGTTACCTACATATGGGCTTTAGAAAGGTTGCGTGACTTGCTCCAAGGTTGCATGATGCCTCGGGTGATTGTGACAGATAGGGAGATTACCTTGATGAATGCTATATCTTATGTCTTCCCTAAGGCAGAAAATCATTTGTGCAGATGGCATATTTCGAAAAATATAATAGTAAATTGTAAGAAATATTTTGAAACACAGGAGGTATGGGATAAATTTAACTGCGGTTGGAACTCGGTAATGATGTTCCTCACCACAGAGGAGTACTTGCGTAACCTCGGTGATTTCGAAATGAAATTTGTTAGAAAACAAGAAGCCATCGATTATGTGAAGTGTTCATGGTTTAACAAGTATAAAGAGAAGTTTGTTTCAGCATGGGTAGATAAAAACATGCACTTTGGGAATGTTACTACTAATAGAGTAGAGACTGCACATTCAAACTTGAAAAGTAATTTATGCACATCCACTGGCAGTTTTGATACCGCATGGACAGCTATTTATGCTATACTCGAGCGCCAACATACTGAGATCACGACATCATTTGAGAGGAGTCTTAATACTGTACAACATCAATTCATTCATGTTATGTTCAAAGAGCTTAGAGAATTTATATCACGGAATGCACTGAATATAATTCTACTTGAGTCGACAAGATCAGAATGTATTAGACCGGATGCAAAATCATGTCGATGTGCCATTTGTCGTACACATGGATTACCATGTGCCCATGAAATTGCAATATTTAAAAAGGAGGGGCGTCCAATACCTTTATCTAGCATACACTCTCATTGGAGAAAACTTAACATGAAGCCTACAAAGGATGGTCAAGTTGCAGGGTTGGTAGATGTGGATATGTTTAGTGCCGAGTTGCATCAAATTATGTTACAATTTGAACATGCCGATGACGCTGGTAAGGTTCTCCTTATAAGAAAGATAAGAGAAATTTCAAATCCAGAAGCGACTTCTCTTGTTGAGCCAAAGGAAAAGGTGAGTGTGAAAGGTGCACCAAAGAAAAAGAAAAACACAAGATTTGAAATCTCAACATGCCGCGATCCTAGTCTATTTGAAAGTGTATTGTCAATTGAAGCCAGCAAGTCAACTCCAGCTAAATCCATATTGCCATTGAAGAGGAAGCAAAAAGAGAAGGTTATTAGGAGACAGTCATCGATGCTCGAGAAATATTCTACCCAATTTCATATCAAATTAAGGCCATACATTCAACATATAATAGAAGTAAAAGCAGATGCAAATTGTGGATTTAGAGCCATAGCAGCTCTCCTTGGAATGAGTGAGGATATGTGGGCCACCGTTAGAGCTGACATGAGCCGGGAGTTAAATTTACATGCCAATGAGTATCTAAAAATATTTGGCGAAGAACTATATGAAGAGATCAAAACGGCATTGGCTTATATGGATAATTATCCTCCATATCGTTATTGGATGACGATGACATACATGGGATATATCATTGCCTCTTGTTACTCATGTGTTTTGATCTCATTTTCTGAAAATCAATGCTTGACGTTTTTACCTCTTAGAGCTGTGCCAGAACCTGACGTCCCCACGTTGTGCGTGTCAGGTGTGTGCAATATATGATTGGGGGCGTGGGATTTAAATATTTATAACCGCAAGCGCACGGTGTTGTAGTGTGGCTTGGGGGTCGAACTCAGGGAGGCGTGATTGTGCTTGTGTCAAGAATGACCAAATTCACACCCCATGGGCGAGCTAGACCAAATCGGTAAATGGGTTGTCACGGAAAATAGAATGCGAGGGATAAACGATATAAAGGGAAACCCGGGACTTCGGTTTCCACCCTATCGTGCGATTCTCGCCAACACGGCCTACAAGTAGGAAAACGATCGGAATTAGGGTCTAATGGTGAGACGTTGCCTCTAAGAGTGATAACGGCATCCCATGGGCCCGATATTCCGGTCGGTGCCCAGGATGATACGCCGGACTACCCGGGTTCGGTCAGTGGGCATTCCCATGTCCATTAACATTGACGACTCCGGGAGCACTAAGCTCACAACGATAACTCCCAATGTCTCATCCTGCCGCTCCCGCGCGCTAGGATTCGACGTCTACGCTAAGGACGTGAGCTATGGCTAGGGAGTCAACCGCCAAGTTTATTCCCCCTTGGCCCAACGGTCAAAGACGGTCATTTTCCCGCCGATGAAAAGAAAACACCCCGTGTAACCGATAGATTCCTAATCCCTATCGATTTTCTAGTCCTATGGACGCATCGGGGAGAACCCACGAAGGGGTTTCCACCAAAATCCCAGATTTGGGAACTACTCACACATATTTACTAAAAAGCAATCTAAATCAAAATCGACCGTTAGAAACATGATCAGGCGATTGAAAAGTAGTAAGAGCAATGCAAATAACACTATATTAAAGTTTGGTAAAGATCAGACAACTTACAAATATCTGAAAAATTACAGCCGTCAAGAGAGAGAAAAACAGCAAAAATAACAACTCTCTCCAATTTGGAAACCTAGGTTCTGTATTTATAGAAAACGACATCACCGGATCGGGTGAAGAATCACCCGATCGGGTGACCTGCTGCGAACTTCGGCAGCCATCTTTGAGACTTCACCCGGTCAGACGACATGGTCAATTGATGAAAGTTGCTCGTCGTTTGGTTCTTGATCGCCGTCAGGTGAACCGATCGGTTGATAAATCAACCGATCGGTTGGAATTGTTGCTCAAAAGATAGTAACTTTGGACGTTTTGGCACAGTCTACTGACGGCCGGGTGAGCTCTCCGGGTCATCTTCTTCGGGGAAACGGCTACAGGTGAACCGATCGAGTGAAGTTCACCCGATCGGTTTAGTTTCAGTTCCAATTTCCTAAGAGAACAGTCAGTTGAACCGGTCGGTGACCCAGTCGGTTGATACTTTCGTTGCTTCAGCGACTGACCGGGTCGTGCACGCGTGCATCACCCGATCGGTTGGCTGTGTCCAACCGATCGGGTGGGGGGCTGAAAGATGCGATCTTCGTCGTTTGACCCCGTGGATCACGCGTGACTCCTCTCATTGCTCCGGGGACTTGTGATATCGTCGTTAAACATCCCCTATGCTGGAAAACTCCTACAAACATACAAAAACACGGAAAAGTGAAAGAAAACAAGAAAATACGAGAAAATGGGTACGAGACGGTGGAAAATAACGGAAAAACACAAAAGAAAACGTGCGTGAAGATATAAAATATAAACGCACGTCAAAATCCCCCAAGCTGAACCCTTCCTCGTCCTCGAGAAAGACGAGTGAGAGTAGGAGCTCGGAGGGAGAAAATAGAGAGAAAGAGAGAAAGAGAGGACTCTAAATCCAAAATCGCCCGTCAGGGCCAACAAAATCAAAAACGACACACCAAGCAAGCAAACGCCAAATCACATCACTAAACCAAGGAATACGAGTCAAGACAAATGCCATGGGCCCACACGGTGAAGCGCGAGTGAGCGTGGTCGTGTGCTAGCATACGGTGTCGCTATCTACATTGTGCTATAAACTCCATATACACAAATCCAAGAAATGACCCAAATATCGATTTGATTTGAAATTGCGGTGAATATTAGCTCAAGCACGCATGAGAAGAGTATGATAATAGAAACGCATCATGTGTCAGGGACTCCACAGCTAGGGACTCGAGCATCACCACACTATCGCCTAGGTAATAGCTAGAAACTCCCTATTCCAAGTGTTTTCGAAAGTGATGGGGGTTGAGATGATGTGGAGTAGACCACTCGGTGCAAATTCTCGCCTTCCCTTTATTCCCGATAGGTAGGGAAATATTCACACACACATTTTTTGGGTTTTGGATATATGTATTTTTTTTGGATTTTTGGCTATACATATTTTTTTCTTTTTCTCTTTTCTTTTCTTTTTTGGGTTTTTCTTTTCTATCTTTTTTTGGATTTTTGGATTTTGGGATATATATACGTGTGTACTTGATCACTCCGTATTTTACACCTTTTTTCTGCATGTTTGCATGCCATTTAGATCGCTCAAATCGTATTTTTCACGTTTATTCGACAATATTGCGATGCTTTTCACGATTTGTTGTTTTTGTCGTATTTCAGGAGATTTGGAGCGATTTGGAGTGATTCTGAGATGCACCCACTCCGGAGTGTCACCGACGACTCTCTTGAGGGGTATTCTGCGATTGGAGAGGAGTGGAAAAGGAAAGAACGTCGTAGGAGCGACGAGGTGGCGAAAATATGAAGTTTGGGCACTTTGAGCATTTCACTCGGCCGAGTGAAGGAGTCACTCGGCCGACCATAGGAAGCCCGCTCGGCCGGCCAGATCGGACACGCAACAGAGCCAATATCAGCGTGCACTCGGCCGAGTATCGCCATGCCACTCGACCGAGCACCGAGTCACCCCTCGCCCGAGTGGAGCCAAGACGACGGCAACAAAAGATGCCGAACTCTCTGTTTTTTCGTCTGTACAGTCCCGATGACTGACTCGGCCGAGTGGAAAAAGACGGTCTACCCGAGTGACAACCGACGTCCGCCCGAGTGACGAAAGACCGTCCGCCTGAGTGACCTCCGAGGAGACGACCCCCGAGACCCCCAACTCCCTGTTTCTGTACAGGGTTCGTCACTCGGCCGAGTGACATTTGTCACTCGGCCGAGTGAGCCGCGCTGCCTGAAGCGTAAACTACGGATTTGATGCTGCGCAGGGGCATTTTCGTCAGGGTTTTTTGGGCGATTTTGGGGGGTATTTAACCCCAGTTTTTAACCTAGTTTGAGAGCCTTTTTTCAGAACTTTTGCAGCCTTTTTAGATTAACTTTTTAGGGATTAGATTGAGCTTTTAGAGAGGAGAGAAAAGTGAGATTTTGTTGGATGCTATCTTGTTCTTCATTGGTTTGTCTCTCTTTCTCTCAAAAACTCCATTTTTATTGATTTGTTGAATATTTCTATGAATTCCATTCATTTTACTTGTGAATTTCTATTGAATTTGATTATGAATTGTGAGTAGTTCATCGTCTTAGGGCGTATGGATGAACCCCTACGAGCCCAATTTCGAATTTGTGATGAATTGGTGAAACTATTGCTAGGATTGATTAGGGTTAGTTTGGGATTGCTATACTACGAATAGATATGGATTCATACCGATTGGGATTTGCAAGAGATTGGATCCCAATTCAATATGAAGCCCTAGATATTCGAATTGGGTTGCAATTGAATTTCTCCGGAATCGGTTTGCAAGAGATTGGGCCGAAACTAGGGTTTTTGATTGCAATTCTATACCAATACCCGTTTGCAAGAGATTGGACGGGTAGGAACTATCCCAACCGAGGTCGTAGCTCGAGTTTGCACGAGAGTGGGCTCGAGATACGATTGAACGATGATGTTGTTCTTCACGCTAGTTTGCCTAGGTTAGGGTTTGCAAGAGATTGGACCCTACCCTAGGTTGGCTATAGACCGGCAATAGCGCGAGAGCGTGAGCTTGGTTCCACATCTAGTTGCAACTAGTTCACCCAAGTTTCAAGTCTAGCAATTATGAAACCTACGAGTCACAATGATGAGATACGGCAAGTAGCAGGGATTCCCTATCTCTAGGCGTCTTTATTAATTTGTTATTTCTTTTATACATTTGAACGACTGTGACCGCATATTTGCGAACATTTCCCGACTTTTCCTATAGCCAGGTGACCGAAGAAGACACTGTTATTAGGCCTCCCTGTGTTCGATACCCGCTTGCCGCTACACCGTGCGCTTGCGGTAAGACTACAGTGTCGCCGCTCCGGGACGTGTATCCGGGGCGCGATTAGTACTCTCCCAAGTGGGAGAACGGTACACGACGAGGGGATTTGCACCAAGTAAAATAAAAAGGAAATCAGATTCTAAACACTTGGGCAAGGGAGATGTCTCGCTAATCAGAGCATAGGCTAAAATGGGTTATCCTAGTCCTAACCGTGGAATCCCGACACATGCGAAACGAAGCATACGATATGTATATTCATGCATACAGAAGTAGACAAGATAGGCAAATACTGCATATTCTAATCGAAGCATGATAGTCTAGGGGTCATTCCTGGACAGGTATATAAAACACAATCACAAAGTAGAAGCACACCAAACTCTAGTCACGACACACGACTCACAATAAGGCTAAGTGGACCCACGATGCATGAAATGCAAGAGGACTCGACTTCCTAGGGTTAGTGAATGTGAGTATCGAAGCCATGCTAGGTGTGTGTGTGATTTTTACGGCGATTCATCATAGGGTTCATCTCTAGGAGAAAGAGATAAAAAGAAGAGAAGAAAAAGAAAAACACGATGGAAAACGACTCAAATAACGAAGAAAAAGAGACAAATGACGCACGAAGTGCGACTCCCCCAAGCTGAAACTTGCATGGCCCTCAATGCAATAGAATTAAATACGGAAGGGCAATGAATATGAGGGGGAATACGCACAGACACAAGAAGATACGAAAGACAAGAAAATCACATAGTTGAAACTGAAAAGAAGAATAAAAATAAGAATCACACCTCACGACACATAAACAGAAAATAATAAAAAAAGAAAATCACACGACATAACATAGAAAATAAACACAACAAGAAAAACATCACATGACATCACACATAAAAATTGACTTCCCCCAAGCTAGACGTGACAGTGCTAGCGATATGATATGATCGTGAAAATGCAGAGATAAGCAAGGGGGAGGTCAGAAAACAAAACGAAATCAAAAAGCATGAGAGGAAACATCCTCGTCCTCCTCGGTGGAAGAAGTGGTGGATGCAGTGAGGGTGGGTGAGGTGACTGGTGTGCGGAGAAGTGGAGAAAGTGGTCGGGGTGATGGATCGGTGGGTGTGGAGGAAGTGTGGACGATGGGTGGTGTGGAGGTGATGACGGTGAGTGGGAGTGAAATGGCGACCAATGTGGTGGTGGGTGGTGGAGGTAGTAGGTGAGGATGAAGGGGAATGGGGGTAGGTAAGGATGGTGGGGGAAGTGATCGAGAACGCACCCGCAATTTCTTGCGGCGCACGATATAAACGCACGTCAGAACCACAAGCTTCTAGACGTCACATTGAAATTGGATACGTTAATGGTAATCATTTTGTTCAACTTCATCTTACAAACGGACATCCAATTCCTCCGATTGCAAGTCATTGGTACCAACTCCGACATCCATGTGCACATGGATGGTTAGTTTCATATGGTGCTAAGATTCAAGAATTCAAGAACCTTATTGGAATCATGTAGCAACAACTGATGTAATTATTGATAGTGATTAATTTGTTGTTAGCAAGGGAAGAATTACATTTTGTAGTGAAATTATTAATGTGTTGTACTGTTCTAAATAGATTATGTATTGTAATGCATGAAAATTTTTGGTCATTTTTTCATGCTCTGTAACGTTGCAGATGTTGTTGTTATGTCACGTGATTGTATCAATGTATCCATGTAATTTTTTGTGTTCTGTTCGGATGTGTGAATTAGAACACAATACTAATTTTATTATTCTATTCGGATTTGCAATTCCGAACATAAGAATAACAGTAGCATATACGTTCGGATCTCCAAATCTGAACATCTGTCATTTCATTGTTTCTTTGTTCATTGTTCTGTTCGGATGTATGAATTAGAACACAATACTAATTTTATTATTCTGTTCGGATTTGTAATTCCGAACTTAATAATAACAGTAGCATATACGTTCGGATCTCCAAATCCGAACATCTGAATGCATCAGTTCATTGTTTCTTTGGTCTTTGTTCTATTCGGATGCGTGAATTAGAACACAATACCAATTTTATTATTCTGTTCGGATTTGTAATTCCGAACATAAGAATAACAGTAGCATATACGTTCGGATCTCCAAATCCGAACATCTGAATGCGTCAATTCATTGTTTCTTTGGTCTTTGTTCTGTTCGGATGTGTGAATTAGAACACAATACCAATTTTATTATTCTGTTCGGATTTGCAATTCCGAACATAAGATTAATAGTAGCATATCCGTTCGGATCTCCAAATCCGAACAGCTGAATGTATCAGTTCATCGCTTCGTTTCTTTGTTCTGTTCAAACGAATGGCCAACACTATTGCAAATGACTCAAGCCACCCTCAAATAACTCAACAAAAATCGATCTCATGGATACACAAGTGAAGGTATTGACAGAAAGTAGCTGCCACGTTGAAAGATCAACCAAATATATCTTGATGTTGCATGTCAACTGGGGCATCTGCGACTGAAGAGTGTCCGTTAGGCAAGTCCTGTGAGAATTTGAGAAAGAAGTCATCCCTTTTCCAGGGACTAAGCAAGCCGGCTGTAAATTTACCACTGAGATTTTATCATCAGTTGTAGCAGTGTCCAAAGGAGGCTGCCCAACGCATCCACTCTCATAAGGTGATTCAAGTAGCAGAAAAAGGTGATCTCATGGATACACAATTATTTGCATATTTCCTGCACATCTATAAAACTATTTTGACAATTTATCTAAGTTGTGAAACACACAAAAGGTGCCAGAAGTTTATTTTGATATGGTTAAAGCTTCAGTCAACCATCTATAAGTTGGTACTAAATCCCAGTTCACATCAATTCAAGGGGAAAGCATGCCTCATCCCCAAACCATGAATGACAAACACAGAATGAATGAAAATAACCAATGAAAAGAGAATAGTATACATATAGAAATGTGAATGTGTACACTACACTCTTTGAAAGTAAATGGCCATGTACACCCCACCAAAACCAGCAACAACAACATATGACACTATTCATATCACAAACGTTTTCATGTCAACTAAGGATTCATATTAACCAGCAACAACAATTTAGACTAACCAAGTATTCCTTCAAACAACAATCCGCAGGCATCAGCGTTACACATCACCACAAAACAAGCAAAATACCGTCAAAGAAAAACGTATATCAAATAACAGCTTCCCTTCCCACATAAGTCTTTTCAATTTCATATAATATCAGGCTCGTGAGGGTCACCACGTAGTAAACCGACGATCTTGCTCAAGCCCCCTAGCACATTCTCGATCGTCTGATGCGATCCTCCTGCTAGAGTTGATTCACCGATGCGAAGTGCCTCATCTACCTAATATCACGAAAAAGATAAAATAGATTATCCATAGTACAGATAAAGATTGAATAATAAATCATGTAAATACTAACCATATGAACTAAATCTGCATCTCTCTTGCCTGGACGTAACTTGTCATTTGTTGATGGGTTTTGGACCGCAAGATGTGATATACTACAACTGTAATGCCTAAAAGAGTAGTTACATCATCCAAAGTGATGGACATCTCACCGAATGGTAAGTGAAACGTATTTGTCTCTGGTTGCCATCTCTCAACAAAAGCAGAAACAAGACCTTTATTGATATATTTATGTGAACATGCAGCCAAAGATAACAAGCCTGACTGCTTAACAAGTCCATCAAAATCAGGACAATTTTTAGGAAGAGGCCATGATGTGACCTTCAAAGCATGGTTTATGCATTTTAGTGTCGGTCGCTCCTACATTGTTAAATGAAACTATATTTTAGTCATACGAGATATAAATGCACAAACATCAAAGAAAGTAATAATTTTTTCATGTAAATTATTTACTTCTCCATTCCATATGTGGTAAGCAACATGAGACCGAAAGCTGGATATGATCTCCCCATTCTCGGGGCCGCCTGGAATCGGCCCGCTAGTGTCCTCCACTAAGTCATGAGCCACAGAGCTATCAGCTAAATCATGCTGGTCCTCAGACTTGACGATATAATCTGGAAAATGTTCAAGCATTTGTTCTCGTCTTCGTCTGACTGATCCAATAGGCCGTACACACACTTGGGCTGATGAAGAAGCCATCATCGAAGAAGAATGAGCTTTAGGAGCTCTGAAAGATCTTTGTAACTGTACTTGTATAAATAAATTTTAACTGTCAGAACTTTACACATGAAATACATCAAAGCACATCATATCAGTAAAAAGGACACAAAATTCCTTAAGTTAATGAGTCGATAATTAAATGAATCAATCAAATAAATTTCTCCTTCCAATTTTGCCACGAAATTGACCGAATCATATAAATTTGGGAATTTCAGTTAAGTTTAAGAACCTGCATAGCATGCATGACCTCATCATTCTTCGCCAAGTGCCGAGGTTGATGACGTCGAACCTTCTTGTCCCTCAGCTTCCTCAATGGCGATTTCATCTCTAAAATTTCTAAATCCCTTGAAAACTGTTACGAAATCAAAAGTGATGAATTACTTTTTCACGAGATTTGTAAAGCATTACCACACCGTAATAAACAATTACGACATCTTCAATTATGTGAGAAGTGATTAGGTTGAGAAATGTCCTAAAGGAGTTTGACCATCCACAAGATTAAGATAAATTAGCATCATTGCAATAATTACGATCATCAAGTTGGATGATGCCTTTCCTCAAAGTCTTACACAACACACACATAAAAAGGGCACAAGAGAATCAAATGCAGCATCCTTCAACTTCAAGAAACCCCCCAACAGACATCGAACCCAAGAATGTTCAAAAAAGAAACAGCGGGTTGGATATCTAAACCTAATACAATCCAATTAACTATAAACCACCACATTATATTAATCTAACTTAATAATATTTTTGAATAAAACACATGCGCACCCACCAAAACCACCGTAAGCCCCCAACAATTTCGACGAAACAAGCAAAAAAAACCCTCGTTGCACGGCTTTAATTTGTGGTTAAGTGCTGATTCTTTGGACTTACGCAATCAGAGGGTTTCGATGGTGCAGCAGAACTTACAGCATCAATCTTACAGCATCAATCATGGTTTCATGGATAAAGGTTACGAATTAAAGAAGGGGAAACCCCCTAATCTGTACCAAAAAGAAAATGGAAAAAAGAAACTAACCTGATGCTATTTGTGGCCGTCGTAGCCCAGAAACTAACGGAAAAACCCTAATCTTTTCTGATCGCAGCCGGTCGTCGCGGCCTGAAGATCGCCGCCTGTCATTGCGGTCTGAAGATCGTCGCCTGTCGTCGCGGCCTGAAGATCGCCGCCTGTCGTCTCGGCTTGGAGATCGCCGCCTGTCTGCAGCCTGAAGATCGCCGCAAACCCTTTTTATGCGGCCTGAAGAAAGTCCCTTCGTTGCTTCCACAGATCTGCGTTGGGGGGATAAAGAGAGAGAGGTGTGATTTTCTGTTTGTGGTGTATTCATCCTATTAAACAAATGAAAAGTGTGATTAAAGGGTATAAACGTCAAGATTTGTGGTGAAGATATAATTACTAAAGATATTAAAAATCAAGGTGTGGTAAATTAAGTAGCGTGGTGTATTCATCAATTTTTGTGGTGATAACATCACTCTAAAATTGTTTATGTAAACAATTTTCATTTTATTAGATATGTTTTTGGGTATCCATATTTTAATTATTTTTATTTTTATTTTCCTTATTAAATTGTGAAAAATTTGATTTGTTTCTATTTTGCAAGTTAGGGTTATAATTATTATTATCTGCAAATTTAGTGTAAATATATGTATGGTTTTGTTTTACATTATTTTATCCTAATCCATTTATGTTATTACTCAATCTATGAGATGATAGTAAATTATTTGGATTTTCTTTTACCTTATTAAATTTTTCTACAGTTTATACAATTCATTATAATTAAATTTAATAATGGTTATATTTTTACTCTAAGTCATCAAATATACTATTTAGATTGTTACTATCCATTTTAAGTAATTTGTTTTCATTTTTTAACTTATTATTCTCCATTTTAAATTTTAGATTCTCATATTATAATTCTTTGTTAGTCAAAACTAATCTTCAGAAATTGTCTCATTTTATGTTTGATTTTTTTCTTCTTTTAGGTCATGGTTTTATTTTTCTAATTTTTTTACATAATCATTATTGATCAAAGAATATTTTTTATGAACTTTTAATCTAGTATAAGTTTTAGCAAACCTTCATATTGAACACATAATTCATCAAAAGCAACATTAATATCTGCATCATTATCATCATCATCATCGGACTCTAAATCCATACATACCTCATTGTTGAATAGCGCAATGAAACATGCATGTCTTTCTGTTCATTTTCATCTTCCTTATCAGATTACGAGTCCGAATTTTGGTTCCACACCACAAGCGTTTTCTTCTCAGGTCGCCTCGGCTTCTTCTGTAATTTCCCCTTGTTCTTCGTGAGGGAGTAATCCTTCTTGATATGACCTGACTTGTTACAACCAAAACACACAACTCTTTCATTAGTTAATATAGATTTGTTTAATTTTAACTTACCTTTGAGTATCATCTTGAAACTTCTTGTCAAGATAGCAATGTCATCTCTTTCGACTTCGGATTCCTTAGAGTCTGAGGTAGCTTCGAAAGCTAACGCTTTCTTCTTTGGTTGATCCTCTTTTCTTCTCTATTTCAATTGGATCTCAAAAGTCATGAGATTCCTAAGCAAATCCCCCATTTTGAGCTTTTATAAGTCATGAGTTTATTTAATGGATGTAGTCTTCTTTTTCCCCCTCTGGAGTTAGAGATTGTAGTGTCTTCATCACAAGCTCTTGTTTTGACACGTTCTTATCTAGCCCGACAAGGGTGTACATCTCTGTGAGACGTATGTATATCTATGTGATTATCTCTCTTTCTTTCATCTTGAACATCTCTAACCTGCGAGCATAAACAGATGTCTTAGAATCTTTAATATGATTGGTTCTTTCGTGTGTTGCCTTTAGGACACGTTAAATTTCATGTGCGGTCATGGCCATTGACACCCGGTTGAATTCATTTGCATCCAATGAGCAAAACAGGTTGTTCTTCGTTTTTGCGTTGAAATTTCCCTTAGCTTTTTTATTGTCTTTCCATGTTGACATACGAGTGATTGGTCACTCGTATAGGGACTCCACGATAGTCCATATATCAATGCTAATGGGTTGCAAGTAGATCATTATCATCGTCTTCCATGATCAATAGTTTGTTCCGATGAATATTGGAAGATGGGAGGTGGAATGGCCTTCGGGGAATTGAGCTGGAAATGTTGATGACATCCTGAACTCTGTGCTTTGAAACCATGTGTGGAGAACGCTAATACGTTCAGACCCTGTAGATGGTAGACAGAAACACTAAATGGGAGGTGAATAGTGTTCAATAAAACTTAATAAAATCCTCTTATTCTACCTAGGAAATTAATTTGTGTTACCAAATTGTTTCTTAATCAACAATTCTACTTGCAAATCATAAGAGCAATATAAACAACAGAAGATAAAATATTTGCAAGAGTATAAATCAAACACACAAAAGACAATCACAAATAACAATACTAATCCTGTTCGGTCAACTCTTGTGACCTACATCCAGTCCACAAGTCCCACTTGGGCTTTCCACTATTCGCTTTCCAAATCTGGAAAAGTAGTACACCTTGCAACACGGTGAACAATTCTTGCCTTCGCTACGCAACCTCTCAATCAAGAGCCAACACTACCACCTCACACTTGAGGCCACCACAATCACATCTTACACTTGAGGCTTTCTCCTCACGCATGAGGTACAACTTTAAGAGCAAAGATTACAACTTCTGTAAGCCTGGAAGATAAAGCACATAAAAGTGAGTGTGACTAAGGGAATTGGTGTTTTACTCTATAGGATGGATCTTTTGAAGAGTAGAAAACAAAGCTCAAGAGAATGGAGAATGAGAGCTAGAGCTTAAGGGCTATTTTGGGATTTTTTTTTCTTTTTCTTTTTCTTTTTCATCTCAATTCTTCATAAATCATATCTAATTAACTTGGATCATCTCTAAATATAGAGGTGAAAATCTATAGGAGAAAATGCCCAAAATATCCAAGCCAATGGTTAGAAAACGACTAGTTGCGAAAAAATAGTTTTTTACGACGGCTAGTTGCTAATCGACTAGAGTAGTCCAATTAGTCAACTAATGGCTCAACTAGTTGACTAGTTGGATCACCTAGTCGACTAGGCAGACTGTTAGAAACAGCCAACTTACGTCCTTGTCATTAGTTGGCTAGAGTACTCGGATTAGTCAACTCGCACATGAGTTAGTCGACTAGTCCTTGAACTCTAAATGATTAGTTTTGACATTCGCTATCCATTATTTCCAGGTTTGCTTGTCAACTGGGGATCACTTCAAGTCGACTAGTCAGCTTATAAAAACACAGTTTTAGCCTTGAAAACTTAAAAAATGATTGCAAAAACTTTTCAGAACATTTTAAAAACATTTTTAAAGATATCTTAAGTATGTGTGAGTGCTTCAACCAGACTTTAACATAAATCTAAGACAAGAGAAAAAATACATCAAAATTTATATTTTCTTAAAACTTTGATGTAGTCCTTTGATATCTATCACATTGTCTTTGATTTCTTTGAACTCCATAGGCCTTGGTTAAGTTTCACTAATCTTTGATCTCCTTAATACCTATTTCAACACTCATAATTTATTAATATACAAAATGTTTGCTCATCATCAAAACTTACTTGGGGGTGAATCCATACTCAACACATGATACATTGATAAATGAACATGTTATTAGATAATGTTCATTTGACCAATGAAAAATTACTTGTAGAAAACAATAATATCAATGAAGAAAATATCTTTACTCAAAAAGGAATGTCATGATTTAAATATTAGAATTTTTTGTTGGAAAAATATTGGAAGTAAAGAACTAGATAAGAATATCTCTTCTATTAAATTAAAATATAAAGAGGTTGCGAAGCATGTTGATAAATTCAACAAAGGAAAAGAAAATTTGAGTAAGATACTTTTCTTCAAACTATTTCCAATGTTAAGTTTGGATTAGGTTACAATACTCAAAAGAAAAATGTTCATAAAAATATGCATGACAAAACTACAAGAAGAAATTGTGCATACATTTATAGTAAACATGCAATCCACATAAAGACTAACTAAAATAATATGATCTCTATGTGGCTACTTAAAAACGCATATGAATATGATAAAAATGTATATATTGCTAATTTTATGGAAAAAAGTGTATTATCAAAAAAAATTATTGTTACATGTATACTAGGAAATCGGATCCTAAATGGATTTAGGTTTCAGATGACTAATCGTAAGAACCCTATATATAATGGGTATACCAAGCCTAATACATATGTTTCAAGTACTTAGAATAAAATAGAGAAGAAATTAACAAAAATATTAAAATTGGAATCAAATTTTAATCGTAGAAAAGAACTAGGAATATGGTAAACTAATGAGTTATAAATAATATTTTGGTCATAAATACTTCATGTAGAATTGCTCACATTATGTTTAAGTATATTTTTTCCTTGATATCACTCCTTTCTTAATGTAGAATGTCAGCACTCCTTTCCACCTTAGCCATTTGTCAACTAATAAACATATTTGTCGACTGATTGATGTATTAGTCGACTAGTAAATTTTGTTAGTCGACTAACAATATTGAAAATGAAAAGATTCTTTCCTGTATTAGTCAATTAACTGTCTTGTTTGTCGACTGATAAATTAGTCAAGTTTGGCTCATGATAATCTGATACAATAATCCATCAATAATATTCTAAAAACACTATTTTGACTTAGAATTTATGCGTTTTGATATGGTTTGAGTCCATAGTCCTTCTAAGTTTTAATTCTACAAATTTGTGTGTATGTCTTCAAGGCTTTGAGAATAAATCTCTGATATGAAGTTAAATCAATAAACAAAATTACAATCATCATTTGAACTTAATTGAAGTCGAATAGGAAATATTTTCGAGCACAGCCTTTATCCCGAGGGATTCAAGGTGATAATTTGGATCGACTCTTATTATGAGAATATCAAGATTCTTATGTATAGTAGAGAAATAATACAATTTTGTTAATACTTAAAGGTTATATCAATTCTTTGTGATGGTTGATATGTGCATTGAGGGAGGATATGGTTTGTGAATTCCCTTCTGTAATTTTTTCCGTCTAGTTTTTAGAGCAATAGGGTGAAGATTTAGACTAGACACATCTTTTTAAGTAAAAACAAAAAATAAGATAATTTCATATAACAATGCTAAGTAGCTAGTAAGAGAAATTAATTGTTGCTAATTAACTACGGAGCTTAATTTGTGCATAAACAGAATGTTGCTCACGGTGGCATGCGGCAGCACGTGGATCTCCTCCGGCCTGGCCTTTTTCGGCAAGTCCACCGTGATGTGCCGATGCACGTTCCTATTAAAAAATCGTCCCTCCGACCCCCGTCCTGTAGAATTTCAGAGAGAACGAGCGAATTGTGTTTATGGGGGGATTCCGAAGATGACTGATTGTTGTTGTACTAGAAGAAGAGAACTCTTCTCTATTTATAGGAGCCACCACCATCCCTCCACACCATAACCGCTCCCATAATATAGCACAATAAATCACGCAATAAAACTCGTAATAAAACCCGTAATAATTCACGTAATAAATCCTATAATAATTCACATAATAAATCCTGTAATAATTCACATAATAAATCTCGCAACATTATTATAGCAATTATTATGTATCCGATTCATTACGTATTTGATTTATTACGTATTCCAACTATCTTGTTGTGTCGAGTCGGGTACTAGGCCATTTCAGGCCAACACATCTATATCTCCCACTTGACCTTAAATGGCCAAGTGCATTCCGGTTATACTCCCACTATTCGTGAGATATAATACATGATGTTATTTCACATACTCCCACTATTCGTGAGATATGCATATTTTATTCACAGAGTACAATCATTATTCATGATTGTCTTCTTTCATTATTCATGAAAGTTTTCTTGACTTAGATATTTCTAAGTCCTATTAAACCAACAAGTTTGATGAATGTACCTGCTGGAATACCCTTCATCAAGGGATTAGCAATCATATCACTTGTTGGAATATAAGTCGCATTAACTTCTTTTCTTTCCACCATATCATGTATGTAATGATATTGTATTTCAATATGCCTTCCTTTTGAACTGTTTGCACCACTGTGGATCAAGCTTATGACTGCTTGATTATCACAGAACATCTCAATTGGTCCATCCACCGAATTGAGATCGAAGTCCAATAGGAACCGTCTGATCCAGACCGCATGAGTAGCCGCCATTCTATAGGCTATATACTCAGCTTCTTGTGTGTATCTCGCTACACAATCATGTTTCTTGCTACCCCAAGAAACAGCTGCACCACCAAAGATGAACACATGTCCTACAGTTGACTTCCTGTCATCTTTGTCCCCTCCGAAATCTGCATCGAAGTAACCAAGAACCTCAAGCGAATTTGCTTGATAAACTAACTTGTGGTGCACCGTACCCTTTATATATTTCATAATCCTTTTAACAGCTTCCCAATGAGCTGGACCAGGATTACTTTGATATCTACTAACCAGAGTAATTGGGTACACCGAGTCTGGTCTAGTACATAGCATTGCATACATCAAACTTCCAATAGCCTGAGCATATGGAACATTCAACCGACTTTGTCCCTCTCCTGGACACTGTTCATTACTTAACGGGTTCTCCATAACCAATGGTGTAGGGACTGGATTGGAAGTGTACATTCCAAATCTCCTCAATATTGTATGCAAATACTTTTCTTGGTTTAAACTTAACATTCTAGACTTTCGATCTCTTAGGATCTGCATTCCAAGAACATACGATGCACCACCCATGTTCTTCATCTCAAATTCACTACAAAGTGCTGATTTAATTTTCTTCAGCTCTTCAATGTCATTTTCAGCGAGCAAAATATCATCAACATACAGGGATAATATCACAAAACTGCTCCCACTTTTCAAGACATACACGCAATTATCCAATTTGTTTGCAACGAAACCAAGTCGGATAATTATATTGTGAAATTTGAGATACCATTGTCTAGATGATTGTTTTAAACCATACAAAGATTTTTTCAACTTATAAACTTTTTCTTCCTGTCCCTCAACCTAAAATCCCTCAGGCTGATCTATATATATGACTTCCTTCAACTCTCGTTGAGGAATGCAGTCTTGACATCCATTTGGTAGAGTTCCAAGTCAAGATGCGCAATAATCGCTAAGATTATTCGTATGCATGCAAACTTAGCTGCTGGAGAATAAGTCTCCTGATAATCAATCTCTGCTATCTGAGTAAATCCCTTTGCAACTAACCGAGCCTTGAATATATCAATAGACCCATCAACCCGATAGTTCTTCTTCAATACCCACTTGCATCCTATGGACTTCCTCTCTTCTGGTAAGTCACTTAGCTTCCATACATTGTTTCTGTCAATTGAGTCAAGCTCCCTTTTCATGGCCTCGAGCCATTGATTTGACTCAGATGATTTCATTGCATCTGTATAATACAAGGGATCGGCTTGCTCACCCATGTCAATATCTACTGAGAAACAAGATGGTTCACATGAATATAAATAATAATCATCCATCCATGCAGGTGTTGTTCTGGGTCTTTTATTGCCACTAAGGGTTGCAGGTTGGACTTCATCCACTATGTCCAAGTCATCATTAGGAACATCATCTAAGTCCAGCAAGGGTGGCACTTTTTCTTGGACTTGTTCCTTTTCTACTAGATTTTCTAGAAAAGTAGCATCTCTACTTTCAATGACTCCTTTTCTTCATGGAAGAACCTGTATCCTTTAGATTTTTCAGAATATCCTATGAATATACATCTTACAGTTTTGAGATCCAGCTTATCTCTAACTTGATATGGAATGAGAACATGTGCCACGCAATCCCATTTTCTCAAATGACTTAAATTGGGTTTGCGTCCATTCCATATCTCGTATGGTATTGTCTCGATTGATTTTATGAGAATTCTATTCTGAACATAATTTGCAGTCAATATGGCTTCTTCCCAAAAATCCTTGGAGAGACTAGAATGTGATAACATACATCTCACTGTGTTCATTAATGTTCTATTCTTTCTTTCATCCACACCATTCGGTTGTGGCGTATAAGGCATAGTTGTATGCTTCTTTATACCGTATAGAATACAGTAATCTGCAAATTCTTTTGTGTTGAATTCTCTACCTCTATCAATTCTTAACACCTTTATGTTCCTTCCAATTTTTCTTTCTACTTCCGCCTTGTATCTTTTAAAACTTTCAAAAGCTTCAGACTTTCTGTTTAAAAGATACACGAAAGTATACTGGGAATAATCATCTATAAAGGTTATAAAATATTTCGTATTCTCTCGTGTCTTTTGTAAGGACCCTGGCTATGGAAAAAACACTAGAAGGGAGGTTGAATAGTGTTTATGCAATGTAAAAAGATAGTAACACCAAATTAAATTCCAACCAACAATAAATGCAGAATAAAAGAGAACCCCAAAATGAAACAATGCAAACGCAAGGATGTTTCAAGGGTTCGGATTACCCAAGTCACTTCCCGACTTGTTCCAGGTAACCCTACGTCCCTTCCACCCGGTAACCACCGGATACTCAAGTTAGAACCCTAACTTGAGGTTTCCTTAAAAACCCACTTGTAGCAACCCTACAAGTGAAATCGAAATACACTTGATGTCCTTGGCTCCCACAACTTGGGAGCAAGCAAACCACTCTCACAACCCGAGAATAAATCAAATAACAAGAGTTATGAAATATGAAAATAAGCAACAATTACAATCACCTATACCTTGAAGTAGAACTTGAAGGAGAAGTGTGTTGTGTGTTGAAAGACTCACTTGGAAAAGAGGAAAGCCCTTTCTCTTGATTGCACCAAATGCCTAGAAGATTTCTCTTTGGTTCTAGGTTGGAGAGCAAGAGATGAAAGATAGGAATTCTAGGGCTTTTGGATTTGAGAGCTTTTATCTTGAGAGAAAGAAAGCTTGAGCGATTTAGCAAATGAACCTTGAATAAATGAGTAACCTCTCAATGGAATAGTAGAGGCTTCTTTTATAAGTTTCTCAAACCCTTCAAACTGAATCACCAAAAACCCCTTTGAAATTCGTGAGGAAAAACTCAACGGATAGAATCTGCGCCCGAGACAGTCGACTGTTGAATAACTCACAGTCGACTGCCGCACAGTGACAGAGGGTAGGTGAGAATTCATAACGGTAACTTACCACGTGGACAGTCGACTGATGAGGCATATACACTATATCTTACTCCCCTTAATCTAAGGCAACTTCAATTATAGATTCAAGTGTAATTAGAATTTACTTAGCACATAACTTATGAATCTGTTTATTTCTCTCCCCTCGTGCTTACCCATTTTTGGTTAAGCTTTTCTATACTAACCGTATTTGCGGTGAGTATGCGACTACTGGCGTTATTGACATTGTCATCCAGGGGACCCCCATTCGCATTGATCCTACTCTTTTAGGGACCATTCTTAGGATTCCCTCCTCTGGATCCCTTCCTGCTGATATTTCCATTTCAGATGTTAGTGAGCTTGATCAGACTGTCCTCCGGGACATGTTTCGTGAGATACCCTCTGCTTTTTCTTCTGGTGTTCGGTCATCCATGTTCTCGGCGAGGGATTGGACTGTTTACCTTGTGGTGAAGTCTAACATCCTGCCGAAGTATGGATCTTCAGACTAGCCCTCCCATGAGATCCTTAGGTGTATTTACGCGATCTTTTCTGGCATGTCTGTAAACTGGGCCGGCGTCCTCCTTGATAGGATGGACAAGGTCGAGTTTACTACTTCTTCTTCCCACATTCCTTACGATGGTCTTTTTACTCGTGTTTTTCGCCATTTTGGGATTGATTTGACTCCGTTTGAGCCTTTGCCTTTTGGTCTTCTTCTCAATGCTTCTACAAAGTCGAAGTCCTCTTCGGCTCTGCAGTCTGTATCTAAGAAGAGGCAATCCACATCTGCTCCGTCTTCCTCCACTGTTCCTCCTGCTGACCAGCCATCTACCTCTGCTCCTTCCTCTCATGACATTCTGTTTGAAATGGTTTCTGGTCTTTATAAGTTGGCTTTCTTGTCGTTCCAGCATCAGGGTACGCCCTTCCCTAAGCACCTCAGACGTTTTGTTCCACCTCTGCCTTGTCAGCCTCCACCACCTATCATCACTGAGAAAGATATGCATGAATGAAATAAATCCATGAAATTTAGGATTTAAAATCCATATACACTATATCTTACTCCCCCTGAATCTAAGGCAACTTCAATCTTAGATTCAAGTGTAATTAGAATTTACTTAGCACATAACTTATGAATCTGTTTATTTCTCTCCCCATATGGCATTATCCAAAAGGTGAGAGTAAAATAACAACAACAATCGTGCTAAATAAGAACTAACAACATTACAAAAGTCTAAAGATATATAAATCAAAAACCCATAAAACCACATTATAAACTTAGGTGATTAGAGGAATGAGAGTCCAATATCAACTTTGAGAAAACACGAAGGAAAAATATCATCTCAAATCACATCACATAGAGAATATACAATTCCACATAATGCACATAGACAAGATCAACAATTTACTATGTGTGAAACTGAACGAAGAAACTGCAAGTACATACATAGATACATATATATATATATAAGATCACATGGGTACAAAATACATAAACAACACCATGTGCATCAAAACGAACAAAATACATCATTCATCCATATACCATCACTACACAAAATAATCATCATACATTCAACATTGAACTACTCAACCCTAACCAAAACAAACAAAAAGAGTCATAGTCTAAGGGGCGAGTGTCCAAAACAGCAATAGCAGCGTCAGTCATTGTGGATGACTGATGGATCTGAGGGACAACCAGACTGGTAAAACATCAGTCTGGCGGAGCGACGGGTAGGGCAAGCTCGAGCCTTTTTCTTGGATGACGACGCACCTGCGGCAGAGGTTTCTGCATAAGCATGAACGGGGGTCTGGGCCTCAGAAGGCACATGCACAGAGCTTGGAGGACGGGGGACAGCAACATGAGCAGTATCCTCAGACGGAGGAAACAAGGCCTGAAGTTCGACAGGAATGGGGAACCCATGAAGCACGAAACACTTGTATTGAAGCTCGAGAAGGAGAGTGAGCTTCTGATCCATAGAGGCAGTAATGTTCTTGATCAAAGTGACACGGTCACACAGTTGAGCAAGAAGGAAATCCTCTATAGGTACTGACGGAGGTGTATGGGGAGGTTGATCGGCTGGCTGAGAAGAGGGTTCAACGACATTTGCGAAGGGAATAGGGTCACCAACCAGAATATCCAAGAACTCCCCAGACGATGGAGGCAAAGAGGGTAGCTACTCGGTAGGTGGAGGAGAGGGTTCAGTGAGAAAGATGTTCAATGTTTCTCCTGACGACAAAGGACCAGTAGGATCCATGAAATACGAGTGACAGAAGCTAGGTCAAGCAAGCGACGATAAACGAACAGGGAAGATACCTTAGACTTGTCGATCGAATGATGAGAGTCAATCGAGCAACCAATCGAAGGAGGGAGACTATGTTTCAGCTCGAAGGAGAGATTGACGAGAGGAGATGGTGGAAAACATCGGCGGAGAGATCGAGAGTTCGAACGGGGGAGACGAAAGGATTTATCAATCAGATGAGAGAGAAACCGTTCGGTCAAATCAAAGGTTCTCGGTCATATATCGAAGGGGCAAATAAATCTGGGCCGTTAGATCGAAAAATCGACGGCTCAGATCAAATTAACGAACCGCCACAATCAGAAGACAGTCGACTGAAGAACAATCGTCAGTCGACTGAATGATAGGGTAAAATATGAGCTTAGGGTGACAAACAGTCGACTGTTGGGTAACTTACAGTCACATGTCAGTGAGACAGTCGAATGTATTTTACTTAGCAGTCAACTGATTGAGAATCAATAAAATTGATGATAGAAACAGAGACTACTGACAAAATGGACAGACGACTGATGACCAAAATGTATTCGTCTGTTGATCCAACAGTAGACTCTAAAGTCGTCATCAGTCGCCTGGGCGAAAGATACAGTCTGCTGAAAGAGAAAATATAGTAGAGCAGTCGACTGTCGAAGGAATGACAGTCGTCTGTCCTGGTCCAAAATGCACAGTGAGGTTATAATCCAGAGGATATGCACAACTCACCCTAGGATCTATACTCTAACACAAAACTCATCACAAAATCAATATCAAAAGATAAATCATTTATTACACAAATCTCGTAAAACAATCCGAAAACTTACGAAATCAATACAATCTCAATAGACGTCTCTTAAACCAAATACATGAGAAACATATGATCTAACAAGAGAAGAGAAGCATAAAGATGTTATGAGTTCATAAGGTGATATATCATGAAAGTTGAACTCCTAAATCTCAGATCTATTCTATAAAATAGGGATGTTATCAAGATAAATTGGATAAGAGAAATTGGACAAGAGAATTTGGATAAGAGAATTTGGACAAGAGTATATCCATACATATATATACATACATATATAAATATACATACGTACATATACATCTATTCTATAAAATAGGGATGTTATCAAGAGAAATTGGATAAGAGAAATTGGACAAGAGAAATTGGATAAGAGAATTTGGACAAGAGTATATACATCTATTCTATAAAATAGGGATGTTATCAAGAGAAATTGGATAAGAGAAATTGGACAATAGAAATTGGATAAGAGAATTTGGACAAGAGTATATACATATATATATATATATATATATATATATATATATATATATATATATATATATATATATATATATATATTCTATATCTATTCTATAAAATAGGGACGTTATCAAGAGAAATTTGATAAGAGAAATTGGACAAGAGAAATTAGATGTGAGAATTTGGACAAGAGAAATTGGATAAGTGATGAGTTTTTGAGAGATAAGAGAAGAGGTGGGGAATTTTGTGATGAGATTTTGAGAGATAAGAGAAGAGGTGGGGAATTTTGCACGTACAACCCCGGGTTTTGCATTTTTGCCCCTGGACCCTCCCCCCACACACACCCACACTTTTTATTCTTCCCCCCTTTCCCGACCATTTTTTTCTAGTCCACGTGCATGTGTGCACGGGTTATTTGCTAGTTCACCCATAATCCCTAATTCTCCACGTAACCTCACAAAAGAATTTTCTTTAAGAGGTTTAGTAAAGATGTCAATGATTTGTTTTTCGGTTTCAATGTACTCTAAGATGATGTCCTTCTTAGCTACATGATCATTTATAAAATGGTGTCTCACATCTATGTGTTTGGTACTGGAGTGATGTATCGGATTCTTGGAAAGACATATAGCACTTTGGTTATCAACCATGATAGGGCAAGTATCACAATTGATACCATTTTCCTTAAGAGTGTGTCTCACCCAAAGAACTTGTGCACATGCAAGACCCGTGGCAATATATTCCGCTTCAGTCGTGGACAATGATACCGAGTTTTGTTTCTTGGAGAAACAAGAAACTAGGGAATTTCCTAGAAAATGGTAGTACTCTTCCTATCGGATTTGCATCCGGCAAAGTCGGCATCACTATATGAGATTAACTCATATGTGCTCGATTTAGGATAAAGTAACACATAATCTAGAGAGTGATTGAGATAACGAAAGATTCGTTTAACCGCAATCAAGTGTGACTCCTTAGGTCTAGCTTGATATCTAGCACACAAGCATACTGAAAACATGATATCGGGCCTACTAGCAGTTAAATAGAGTAAGCTACCAATCATACATCGATGCAGACGAACGTCTACATCTTTTCCGTTCTCATCCTTGTGTAAATGGGTTGTCTTACTCATAGGAGTCCTTTTGCTTGAAGACGATTCCATCTCGAATCGCTTGATAAGCTCCCCGGCGTATTTAGTTTGATGTATGAAAGTCCCATCCTTCATTTCTCGAATTTGCAATCCAAGGAAATAGTTGAGCTCACCCATATGGCTCATCACGAATTCATCCTTCATAGACTTAGAAAATTCTTGACAAAGATTAAAGTTAGTAGAACCAAATATGATATCGTCTATATAAACTTGAATTAATAGGATGTCATTTTCATAATCCTTAATAAAAAGTGTTGAATCAACTTCACCCATTTTAAAACCTAAATCCAAAATAAAGGTTTTGAGTCGATCATACCAAACTCTAGGAGCTTGTCTCAACCCATACAACGCTTTCTTGAGTTTAAAAACATAGTTTGGAAATTTTTCATTTATGAAACCGGGCGGTTGAGAAACATACACTTCTTCATTAACAATACCATTTAAAAATGCACTTTTAACATCCATTAGAAATAATTTGAAATTCTTATGAGATTCCAAAGATAAAAACAATCTAATAGCTTCTAATCTAGCTAGGGGGCAAAGGATTCTTCGAAATCGATACCTTCTTCTTACCGGTAACCTTGAGCTACTAACCTTGCTTTGTTCCTTGTGATGACCTCATTCTCACCGGTTTTGTTCTTGAAGATCCACTTGGTACCAATCACTTGGTGACCACTTGAAAGAGGAACGAGCTCCCAAACTTCATTTCTCTCGAATTGCATGAGTTCTTCTTCCATTGCCACTATCCAAGAGCTATCCTCACATGCTTCTTGGATGTTCTTTGGCTCAATGGTAGAGACGAATGCGCAATGAGAGAATTCTTCAATTCTAGACCTTGTTCGAACACCTACACCAATATCTCAAATAATTTGGTCATGAGGGTGATTGCAAACGGTTGGATAAGCTTTGGAAATTCCTTCATCACTTGGAACATCTTCAACAATATCATTAGTAGTGTTAGTCTCAATAATTGTAACGACCGGTTTTAACGTTACCATTATCTGTATTTCTCTCGTATTTCTAATTTCTTTTCGTATCCGTAGTTGGACATTTTATCCCCGTACCTGTACCAGTGCACGTACCAACTTTTCATATTAATTATTTCTATCATTATATTAAACCATTTAGCCAAATCTTTGTTATTATTGTTATCATTATATTTTTAAAATATCTCGTATTATTAATTTTAAACTTACACAATTCAAATTTCAAGATTTCAAACTTTCAAATTCAAATTTGAAATTTCAAATCTATTAACCATTTTTAGAAGTCAAATGAGAACTGCCTTGTTTGGACCCATTTAAATCTCTTGATGAATTATTATTCCCTAGTATAACCAATTAATTAGGACCACATTATTATCAATTCAAATCTTTCCCTTTTATTACTTAACAAACCCTAGCCCATGTCTTACCCATGGCCGCACCCAATGAAACACACGCACCCAGTCACATACTCACGCACACACACATCTACCCTAAGACCCTCACGTGCATCCCTAGAATTCAACCCTATCATTTCTATTGTAATTAACCCTATACAGCCTATTCTATTATATTACAAACCCATTCTTCTAACCTACTACACTTTTATTATTATAAAACCTTATAGGCTAGCAACTGCACCCAATTGAACCTAGAGGAACCCTTAGCCTTCACATGTTGTGCTTCAAAGCCCCTCACAATTATTTTTTAAGACTCTAGGGGCCAAAAGACAAACATCATAGCTCTACAAGTTCTTTTATAAAAAAAAGAAACCTAAAACTAATCCTAGGGCTCACCCTGCAACCTTTGTGTATAGAACCCTATTCTATTTTTCCTCCAGCCCTACACAACGGAGCACACCATTTCTATAAATATTAAACCCTAGCTATTAAAACCCAAAAGAACCTAGGGTTATCTAGCAGCTGCCGCACCCCTCTCTTTCTCCTCCCACCACGCAAACACATCGCAGCCTTCTCTCTTCACGCGAGATCGACTCGCAGTACCCTCACCCCCTCTCGAGAGCTCTCCTCCCCTCCGCCCAGGACCACCGGCGGCGAGCTCTCAGACCGTCGCTCCTCTTCCTCCTCTGCACGCCAAAACAACCACGCCCGGGCTTCTTCTTCTCCGGTGCAACCCCCACACCCACGGCCCAAGACCGCGCCGCCTCCCAGCCATGCAGGGCACCTCCTCCACCTCCCACAGCCTGCAGCAGCGCAACACAGCGCCGCACGGCCACCAGCGCCGCCCACGGTCATCTTCCTCCACCCACGTGCGACCAGGAGCTCCACTTCACGCCTGCGCCTCCCAGCCCTCGCTTCTTCCCCTCCGGTCCCTTCTCCACCGGACCCGCAAGCCACGAAGAGCGATCAAACTGTGAGTAGCTTATAGTTGGAGTATATTAATTAGTTTAATAACCGTGGGTAGTTTATATTGTATAGGTATAAGTTGTTTTATAAGTAAAGCCTCCCCTGGTACACACTTTTAGGTTAGTCCACTTAAATTGTCAAATTTTGAATGAATGCTAGTTAATATGTATTCTATACTTTATATATAAACTTCATGTAAGACAGTACACCCACCCTGTGAATTTATAAATTATTAGTGTACCCTTGTAGGAAGTTTTGAGTAATAAGAAGCTCTCATGTTAACTGCCCCTTTAGACCTATGTTCAAATAGACTGGTACCTCCTTGAGGTTATGAATAGTACCTTCCATGCTATGATCAGTAAGTTGCAGTAACACTTTTGCTCACTTAATAGTAACATTGTAAAACAAGTATTTTAGTCTATAATGTAGTTAGTTACTTTCGCTAGCATTTAAGTACATGCTAGTTTCATCGTAAAGTGGAAGACTTAATAAAATTGGGTGATTAGACGTCGTAGGGGTATTTTTGTAAATATGTCCTGAACAAGAAACGCCTATTCTGATTTTATTTTCTGCCAAAACAGCGGACCAAACCCTCCACATCATAGTGCTCATCGAGACGAATCCAACGACACCAGGAACGCCAAAATCAGGCAAGTATATAATTTGTTATGATTTTTAGAAGTTTCGGCACGTTTACGCCGCCTTCATGTATTGCTGAATAACCTGAAATTGTAACGTGAAATAACGTAGGAAAGTGACACCATAATGATTAGGACGAAAATTGGGATCTAACGGTATATCATACGATATATCCCCAATTTAAACAACTAGAGAAAGAAATTGTTTCTGTAGCAAATTGAACGAAAAGGACGAAATCGTCATTATTGGAAATTACGGAACCGGTCGTTCGACCTGCTTCCGCTTTGCAGAATTGTCACCATAAAACACTAATTTTGATAACAATGAAATTCAGTGAGTCTTGACATGATTGACAATATGGACATCGTGAAATCGTGCGCCTCGAAGGCGGTATCGTGATATCGTGATGTCGTGTGAGTCGACTAGGCCGGCTCGTGTTCCGGCAAAACTTTTGGATGGGGTTAGGGTTGAGCGGCCACTGGGCGTATGAAAGGTACTCTCCTCAAGAGCACCACCCGACGCGGTGGGTTAGTGTCAATCACGGTAAGCCCCCGTGAGAGGAACGACCTTCTCATCACGACCTAAAGGCGAGAACCCTAGATTAGATGTGAAGTCTTGACATGGTCATTGTAACGCTAACTTGGTCTTCGTGAATATTGAAATGCTAACAAACTCAGAGAATCGAATTTTGAACTTGCCATCGACTAGAACTGCATGCTAGGATTGTTTCTTTCTGCTCCGAAATTGCTAATCGTTAAATTGCTGCAGTCGTTTCATTCAAAATACTAAATGCTTCTAAATTTCATATACTTGTTATATACTTCGCCTTGGGATGCTACCTCTTTCTTGCAGACCCCTTGCTGACATACATTCATGTTTGTGGATGTATGTCAGGTTCAGAGCTTGAGTACCACCTGACTTGGAGAGCCAGAGTTGTTGAAGACGTTGAGACGTTTTCTGCAGAAGACTAGAGTCTATTTTCCGTCATTGCTTTGAATTTTAGTTTAGTTCCTTGTAGTAGGATTAGTGTTTGGTTGTAGTTTCCTTTGGCCATGCTGAGGCCCTGTTGTTTTATTTTCTGTACGAACAATTCTGGAAGTGCCCATTTAATTTAATGAAATGTTTTCTGGTTGTTCTGATACGCAAATGCAAGGACCCTTTTCTGTGTTTTTATCACAGACGCTTATTGAACTCGAGCTTCACCGCTCCAGTTCAAGCGGGCCGCGTAACATCCTTGCTTCCGGTGTCCTTTGGGAAGCGGGGCGTTACAATAATTGAATCATTAATCTTGACATTACTAAGAGAATCACATATAGCATCTACACTATCAACAACAACATGAGGAGAATCAAAATCTTCATAGAATGACATTACTAAGGGAATTCCTCGATTGTCGAAAAGGTTTTGTTGTATATCTAGTAAGATTTGCTATGTGTGGAATATCCAACAAAAAGTCTTTCATCGGATCTTGGCTCAAATTTATCTAAGTTACCAAAGGTGTTCTTGATAAAACATTTTGAACCAAAAACTTGAAAATATTTATCTCGAGGCTTTTTGTCATAAAATAACTCAAAACAAGTTTTGTTCGTTCGGGATCTCACCAGGATCCTATTGAGCACATAACATGCCGTGTGCACGGCTTCTGTCCAAAATTGTAGTCCAAGATGACTATTATAGAGCATGGTACGAGCACACTCAACAAGAGTCCTATTCTTTCTCTACACAACACCATTTTGTGGTGGTGCACGAGGAAAGGAGAAATTGTGAGTTATCCCGGTGTTATCACAAAACTTTGTAAAAGATTCATTCTCAAATTCTCCTCCATGATCACTACGGATAGTGATAATGGTGGATCCTAAAATATTTTGAATCTTCTTTGCAAATATGGCAAACTCTTCAAAGGCTTCATTTTTATTTGTTAAGAAAGAAACCCAAGTAAATTTAGAGAAGTCGTCAACGAGAACTAATCCATAATGATCATTGCCTAAAGAAGCGGTTCTAGTTGGCCCAAACAAATATAGACGGAGTAGTTCTAGTGGCCTCTTAGAAGTAATGCCTTCTTTAAGCTTGAAAGATGATTTACTAAGTTTACCTCTTTGACATGAATCACAAAAGTTTTTCTTACTAAAAGCAATTTCTGGAAAACCTTTGACTAGATCATGCTTACCTAACTTATATAAGTGCATGAAATGAACATGACCAAAACGGCGATGCCATAATAGTTGTTCATTTGTATTAGCAACTAAGCAATGTTCTACGGTTTTAGGCAAGCTTAAATAATAAATATTTTTATGCCTAATACCGGTAAATAAAACATGTGAATTAGAATCAACAATTTTACACAATCCTTCTCCACATTAACCTTGTAACCTTTGTCACAAAGTTGACTAATGGAGATGAGGTTGTGACACAAACCACTAACTAGAAATACATTAGTAATTAAAGGTTTGGAGAAGTTTCCGACTATACCTACTCCAATGATGGTTCCCTTTTGGTTACCTCCAAAAGTGACCGTTGCACCATTCTTGATGCTAATCACTTCGGAGAGTAATGAAGGATCTCCCGTCATGTGTTTGCAGCAACCACTGTCGAGAATCCATCCTTTTCTTTTAGAGATAGTTTGACCTTTATTGCTCTCTTTCTTTCTCTTGGGTACCTACATAGTATACCATAAGCTCATGGTACCCAATTTTTGTTGGGTCCAAGGAGATTAGCCCTTTGGAAGCCAAGTCTAAGTGGACTTCCGCTTCCCAACATAATTACCACTATTAATAATATCATGGAAGTATGAATCAACATAAGCATTCTGATCATTTAAGCTAGTGTTCTTAGGACCCCAAATAGTGTAAGTTTTGGGAGTCCTTTTCCTAGTTGCATGCATAGTTGTTAGATTTCTATGTGGTGCATGCTTCTTAGGAACATGGGTTTTAGCATAAAAATGAGGTGGTGGATATGCATTGGACATATGAGGGTTGTGTGCATGCTTGGGAACATGCATGTTGTATGAAACATACGGGTCATGCATGACATATGGAGGGTGTGCATACATGTAATAATGATGTGCATTAGCATATGGGTGTATAGGAGCACATACATGAGTATTTCTCATATGTGGATTTGTACGTGTCCGTGGGTGTGGAGCATAGAAAGTGTCATGAGTATCCCCACTAGTGAAGTAGGAGATTTTCTACGTGGATGAAGGTTGGTGTACATGTAAGCATGGCTTCTCTTTTGGTTTCCACCCTTAGTAGGTTTCTTGCCAAAAATAAGTGACGGTGAAATGGTGACTTTCTTAGTAGATTTGCTACCTATAGTGTCAAAAACACCACTTGTGGATGCACCGGAGGATGGCCTCACAAAGTCTATAGTGACACCACTATAGGAATTGCAAGCATAGGATGCATTTGCTTCCACAAAACCAAGAACAACACGACGTGTGGCCGAAAATTGGTTTGCTAGCAAATCGTCCAGTTGTCCTTTTCCCTTATTAAATCTCACAATACGGGAGGACATGAGCTCATATTTCTCCTTAAGAGAAGAAATGTTAGTATCCAAGGTGCACACCCGTGCCTTGAGCTCGTGCACTTGGGTTTTAAGAGAATCATTCTCTAAACCCAATTATGTGTGTCGTGAAATTAGATCACTATTATTCTTAAGATGTGTTTGATCTAGTTGAGATTTGAGGGTATTCACCTCATTTCTCAAAGTGACATTTTGAGAAGCAAAATTCGCTTTCTCAAGAGTTAATGTATCAACAATGGTGTAATTGTTGATAATGCATGGAATGGATGGATTGCTAACATTCAATTTCTTTAAACTAGTATATCTAAGCATTAAAGATTGATACTTAGCAAATAATTCTTCATTAGTAATCCATAGTTCATCCATATTTACCTCGGTTTCATCCATATCGGAATCACTTTCATCGGAGAGTGAATCTTCCTGGGCCATGAAACACATGTGGGCACTTTCCCCCTTCTCATCATCGGATTCGCTTGATGAGTCTCCACTTGAGTCATCGAATGTCCGATAGTCCTTTCTTCTTATCTTTCTTATTCTCGTCGGACTTGTGGTACTTCGGAGCCTTCCACTTCTCTTTGTTTCGTAGCATTGGGCAATCCTTCTTGATGTGCCCTGGCTTATTACACTTAAAGCAAAGAGAGGAAGTGTTCTTAGTAAAATCAAATCTATTCTTAGAGGAAAATTTGCCTTTGCGAAAGAAGCGTCGGAACTTCTTCTCCATTTGAGCCATTTCATCCAAGTCCATCTCATTTTCTGATTCTTCACTATCGGAGGATGAGGAATTGGCTTTGAATACCAAAGATTTCTTCTTGGCCTCTGAAGGATTCATCATAGCTCGAATCTTTAATCGGTTCTTCCGTCTTACTTCGTAAGACATGAGAGTGCCAATAATGTTCACAACTGTGTAAGTCTTTGGCACGCCCCGCTTCCCAAAACAGTGGAGGCGAAGCGTGACGAGGCCCGCTTAGGCCAGAGCTAAGGAGCCCTGACCCAATAAACGTCTGTGTGGTACCAAGACGAAGGTACAGGTCCCTGCATGTTAGTACAGAACAATAAGAGTACAAGAAAAGAAAGAACAATTCATTTTCATTCCAACATATTCAAAGTACCAAGTCTCAACGCCCGAAGGGCTACAACAGCAGAAAAGTAAATCTAATGGTGCAAGCACCCAACCTAGACAAGGAAACAAAAGGTGCTATGCACCCAACTAAAGAAAATAGATAACTCTGAAAACTGCAACTGGAAGTCTCTAGCTCTGGTCCTCCTCAAGGTCGTACTCAGGATCGTCGCTCTCTGGCTCCGCGTCAGCTGGCAAGTCAGTCTCCTCAACGTACTCTGGCTCGATCCCTGACGTACAGCACCAAAAGAAGGAACTGTACGTCAGGTAAGGTCTACAAGAAAAGGTTAGACCAAACTACAAGTGTACCAATTACTTAACAACATTTTACTGGTTGATTAACATGCTGAGGTTTTAGCAACAGAAGTACACACCACAGAAAAGTAAACACGACGAGTAGTGGTCGTAGCGAGTGCTACCGACCCCGGGACTAGCCTACAGGTGTCAAGACAAAATGGAACATGGAAAGCCAGACAAGACAAGACAAGATACGAAAAGGGTTCACGCCTGTTCGGTTCGAGGGTGATCAGACCTTCTTGCCGCTTGCATGCTCAACCCTACCCCAAAAACCCCAAGAATCATGACAGGACAAGGGATCACTTGCTCTAGCTTGACAAGTGCCCTATTGCTCTCTGAGCTATGTATCAATACATGGGATCACCTGCTCTAGCTTGACAGGTGCCCAATTGCCCATCGGGCTGTGAACTAGTACAAGGGATCACCCGCTCTGACTTGGTGAGTGCCCTATTGCCCAGCGGGCTGTGCAGACGGAACGGGACAGGACACGACAAAACAGGAGGGGTTATACTAGGGTGTCTACAACTCACGCACACGCATGTCAATCCTATGACGTCAAATTGTTGTTGTTGGACTCAGATTTCGTTGTCAAATCTGAGCCATCAAGGACGTCCCGGACGCTATCGTTTCACGTCCGGTTCTCACGATTCAAAATATCTAATCTAGCAAGACTAAGGCCTAAACAGGGCCAAGAACGCAAGTGGTACACTTGCCTGTGGTGGCGAGTGCGTCGTCTCCCGGGTACGTCTCGTCCAAATGTCTCGTCGGCGGAAGAGCGTCTGAAAATCGTGACACTGCGACGGTGTCAGATCACGATTTAGAAATCCTATTAGGGTTGTGTCTAGGTTATCGGGACTATCCTATTCAGTTAAAAATCACATTTTTAATATAATTGACCTAATCGACGATCTATCCTATGTGTGCATGCATAACGTCCATTCGTCGATTTCTACGGTTTGTACGATGTTTTAAAGATCAGCGGAAAATAAATTTAGTTTGATTAGGTTGCTGATTTTAATTAGGGTTTGATCATCTATTGTGTGGGTTACTACGAATTTAGAGAACTAACCTGGAATTGACGGTTGCACGAAGATCCGGCGTCAAATCTGGAAGCTTTACGTTGTCCGGAAATTCCTAGGCCGCGGTTAGCGCAGCGAGGAATCTTGATCGCCGGTGATGGTGAAGATCCCAGCGTCTCCCGGCGTCGTTGCTGCTGGATCTGAAATGGGAACTTCAAGCTAGGGCAAAAAGGGAGAAATGAGAGAAAGGGAGAGCTTTGGGGAAGGTGGAGGATGCAAGGATGGAGGAACGAGCAAAGGGGAGGACGTGAGAGGTAGGGGAATAGGTTTGGGGAAGAGGGAGACTGAAAATAATCAGGAGAAATGAAAGAGAAAGCCCCGTTTAAATAAGAAAATGAAACGGCGGCTAGCACAGAAATTAGGGTTTCGGGGTTAACTAGTCGGTCAGAGAAGGGCGGTTGACCGACTAGTTTGGGAACTAGTCAGTCGGTCGTATAACTGTGACCGACTAAAACCCAAACCGTGAACATGATTGTTGTAGAATTTATAGAGTTAGTCGGTCTGTGAAGGCTCGTCGACCGACTAGTTTGCAACCTAGTCGGTCGGCCAGTGTTCATAGACCGACTAAAGGGTGAAAATGGTCAACAAGATATTTTGAAGGTTAGTCGGTCAGAGAAGGATACCTAACCGACTAGTTCGTCAACTAGTCGGTCGGTTTTCGTTCTTTGACCGACTAACGGTAAACAGTGCCCTGGTGCGGAAAATGATCTCTGTACTAGTCCGTCTGCGAAGAAGTGTTGACCGACTAGTTTGATAATTAGTCGGTCGGTGGATGAACTTAGACCGACTAAACATAAACAGTAACTCAAGGAAAAAGCCTGACGGAAACTAGTCGGTCCATGAGGAGTTGTTGACCGACTAGATGGACATCTAGTCGGTCGGTTCCTCAACGTGAACCGGCTAATTGGCACAGGAAGTCGCAAATTGAAGCATGAAGCTTCGGAATGATTCCAATGAGTTCCAAGAGTGAACCTATACTAAGATATGAGCGCGGAGAGGTAAACAAAGAAGTCTCGCAATTCGCATATATATATAAATAGTAACATTATACAATAACCAGCCGTTACATCCTACCCACCTTAAGAAAATTCCGCCCTCGGAATTTCTTTCAGAATAGGTGAGGGTAACACTCTCTCATCTCATCCTCTCTCTCCCACATGGACTCTCCAGGCGATCCGTGACGCCACATCACTCTCACCAGGTCGACTACCTTATTCCTCAACTGCTTCTGTCGACGGTCCAAAATCTGCACGGGCTGCTGGTCATAGGTCAGGTCCGGACGGACCGTGATCTCTGAGAAATCCACCGTGTGCGATGGATCACTGACGTACCGGCGTAACTGGGATACGTGGAATACGTCGTGAACCCCCACCAAAGATGGTGGCAGAGCAAGGCGGTAGGCTACTGCTCCCACACGTTCCAGCACATCAAAAGGTCCAATAAACCTCGGGCTCAGCTTTCCCTTTTTCCCGAAACGAATAACTCCGCGGTTCAGAGAAATCTTCAAGAAAACGTGATCTCCAGGCCGAAACTCCAACGGTCTCCTCTTGGCATCAGCCCAATGCTTGAAGCGATCCTGCGTAACTCTGAGCTTCTCTCTGATGTCTTTCACGACATCCACAGCTTCAACAATCATCTCTGGACCCAACAGCTCCCGATCTCCAATGTCATCCCAGCTCAGTGGCGATCGACATTTTCTCCCATATAAGGCAGCAAACGGCGCCATGCCAATGCTCGCCCGGTAGCTGTTGTTATAAGAAAACTCCACCAAATGGAGATGGTCCTCCCAAGATCCCTTCCAATCGAGTGTACAAGCTCGCAGCATATCCTCTAGAATCTGAATAGTCCTCTCGGACTGGCCATCAGTCTGCGGGTGGTACGCCGTGCTGAAACTCAGACTCGTACCCAAATGCTCCTGCAGATTTCTCCAAAACTGAGATGTGAACCTCGTATCTCTGTCAGACACGATGCTCCCGGGGACTCCGTGTAAGCGTACAATCTCCTGCACGTACACTGTCTACGTCACAACCAATCAAAGGAAAAATAAAGAGGAGTAGAAACGAAATTTTACCGCAAGATATTTCCTCGCCAAGGCTTCCGTAGACTGGCCTACTCGAAAAGGAATGAAATGCGCAGTCTTGGTCAACCGATCCACGATCACCCAGACTGCATCGTTCTGCCTCGGGGTCCGAGGTAAACCAGTCACGAAATCCATCGTAATATGTTGCCACTTCCACTCCGGAATAGGAAGCGGTTGCAGCAACCCAGCAGTACGATGGTGCTCGGCCTTCACCTGTTGGCATACCAAACACTTGGCAACGCTCCGTGCCACACTCCTCTTCATGCCAATCCACCAGTAATTCAGTCGAAGATCCTTATACATCTTGGTGCCACCAGGATGTATAGAATAATGCGAGCTATGAGCCTCGCTCAAAAGCTCCTCCCGAACATCACCCACAGGTACGCAGAGTCTGCTGTCGTACCGCAGTGAACCATCCTCATGAATCACAAACTCCGCACGCAGTCCAGCTTCAACCTGCCTCCTGATCCTCTGCAACTTCGGATCTCCTGCCTGTGCTGCCTTGATCCGATCCACGATCGTGGACTGAATCTGCAAATTCATGAAAGAATGAACTACACTAGGTAGGACAACCTCCAAATCCATCTCCTTCAGCTCCTGCTGAATCCTCCAGCCGGCAGTATGCACCATAGCAGTAGGAAGTCTACTCAAGGCATCCGGCACTACGTTCACTTTTTCCGGATGATACTGTAGATCAATCTCATAATCAGCCATGAGCTCCAACCATCGTCTCTGACGCATGTTGAGCTCCTTCTGGGTGAATATGTACTTCAAGCTCTTATGATCGGTAAAAATCTTCACACACTCACCCAGTGCCTCCAAATCTTCAGCGCAAAGATCACTGCTGCCAACTCCAGATCGTGCGTCAGGTAATTCTTCTCATGAGTCATCAATTGACGAGAAGCAAACGCGACCACGTGTCCATGCTGATGCAGAACGCATCCCAGGCCCTTCCCCGATGCATCACAATAAACTTCAAAGCCTCCACTCCGATCCGGTACCGTCAAAACTGGTGCCGTGGTCAATCTGCCTTCAAGATACTGAAAGCCTCCTCACAAGCATCAGACCACAGAAACTCCTCATCCTTCCTCGTCAGCTTCGTCATCGGCTCCGTAATCCTCGAGAAATCTTTGATGAACCACCGATAATAGCCTGCTAGACCAAGAAAACTCCTGATGTCGGATGCTGACTGCGGAGTCGGCCAATCTCTGACTGCTCTGACCTTCTCTAGATCCACAGATATACCATCACCAGACACCACGTGTCCCAGGAACGCGACTCTATCCAGCCAGAACTCGCACTTGCCATACTTGGCATACAACTTGTGTCGCCTCAACGTCTCCAGCACTGTCCTCAAATGACAACTGTACTCTTCTTCAGACTTCGAGTAAATAAGAATGTCGTCGATGAAAATCACAACAAACTTATCCAAGAAGTCATAGAAAATCAAGTTCATGAGGTTCATGAACACAGCTGGAGCATTGGCCACGTCGAAAGGCATCACTACAAACTCATAGTGTCCGTACTTCGTTTGGAAGGCTGTCTTCGAAATGTCATCCTTCTTTACCTTTAACTGATGGTAACCGCTCCTCAAGTCCAACTTCGAGAAAACTCTCGAACCTCCCAGCTGATCAAATATGTCATCGATGCGCGGCAGCGGATACTTGTTCTTCACGGTGACAGCATTCAATCCTCGATAATCTACGCACATCTTGCGGGACCCATCCTTCTTCTTCACAAGCAACACAGGTGCATCCCACGGTGACACACTAGGGTGGATGAAACCCTTCTGCAACAACTCATCCAACTGCTTCCGCAGCTCCTCAAGCTCTGCGGGAGCCATCCGATACGGCGCCTTCGATATTGGCTGCGCACCCGGCATCAGATCGATACCGAACTCCAAATCCCTGTCGGGTGGCAGACCCGAGATATCCTCCGGAAAGACGTCGTCAAAGTCTCTGACAACCGCTGGTCGGTCGATCTCCATCTCCATCTGCAACGCTGCTATCACCGGCACCTCCGGCTTGGCCCGAAATCTGATGGGCCCAAGCGACTCATCTCTGCTGCGGAACTTGAACTCCGGATGGCCTGGAATCCGAAATACCACTCTCTTGCCGTGACAATCGATCGAAGCGTGGAAATCTCCCAGCCAATCGATACCCAGGACGACATCGAAATGCGGCAGGTTGTGGACGATGAAATCTGCATATAGCTCATGTCCAGTAACCACTAAGGGAATCGACCGGCATCCTAAGTTCACAGTCACCACTCCGTTCCCTGTGGTGATGTCCCAACACTTAGGAAGTGTGTGGGAAGGAATGGAGTGCTTTGTCATAAACCTCCGGGATAAGATGCACATAGATGCACCGGAGTCAAACAAAGCCAAAGCGGGATGAGAGGACACAAGAATGGTGCCTAATAAAACAAGGTTCTAAGGTCAAACACTACTCTAACAATCAAACAAACAAACAACACTAACAAGACTAGCAATACAATATAGTTATGAAATGAAATGACTAGGTCAAGATGTTACCTGCAATCACCCCATCCAGCTCCTCAGTCTCCATAGCAGTCATAGTATAGGCCGGCCTCGGAGGCTGAACTGCTCGCTGGTACATCTGCCTCTGTGGCACCAAGGGTGGCCCACGAACAGCAGGCCCTCTCTGAACTGGGGCAGGCGCCCTCATCTGCAACGGGGCTGGTGCTCCAACAACAGCAGTGCGGGCTCTCGGACAATCCTTTACAGCATGCGAAGCATCTCCACAAAGTAGACACAGACCCAGCTTCCTCCTACAGTTGGTCTAAACATGTCCGGGCTTGCCACAGAAATGGCAGGGACCCTTGCTATGCTGCTGCACTGGTGCTCCAGGTCTCTTGAATGGCACAGTCTGGACTGGCCTCATCATCGGCCTGGCAGGTGGCCGGTACTGCTCCATAGGGCGCTTTCCTCTGTCCTCTGGAGTGTCAGGCAGGTGCAAAATCGTCTCATGGTTCTTCACAGCATCTAACACCTCCCTCATAGTCGAGAAACTAGCAGAGGACATGGAAGCCTGGACCTTCGGACGAAGTCCCTGACGGAACCGCTCAGCTCAGTTTTCCTCATTCTTCACCATGTGCGGGGCAAATCGGCTCAGCATCTCAAATTCAGCCTCATACTCATCGATCGTCATGTCCTTCTGCTTCAGATCCACAAATCTGCCCATCAGCTCTCTCCTAGCCGCCTTGGTGAAGTACTTCTCCTTGAACATGTGGCAAAAATTCTTCCGCTCCACAGGCTTCTGCAGACGCCTCTCCTCAATACGCCACCAGTTTCGGGCAATCTCAGTCAGCTGCCTCTTCGCGATCTCCACTCGAGTCTCATCTGGAATCTTGGCAGCAACCAACTTCTCCTCAGTGCTCTGGATCCACTCATCGGCACCCAGAGGTCCTTCCTTCACAGAGAAGGTCTTCGGCTGAAGCTCGTTGAACTGCTTCACTCCTGGAGCAGCTCACGGAGCAGGCGGAGGTGGAGGTGGTGCAACAGGTGGGGCTCGGGCAGCACGGGTGGTCTGCTGCACCAGCTGATGCTGCACCTCAAGCATCTCACGCATCACGCCAAGGAACTGACGGAACTCTCTGCCCTGGTCTTCCTGAATCCCATCTCCAGTGCTCCCCGATCGGGTATTACGTCGCCCTGCCATCCTATTGACAGAAAGACGTAGGTTAGACTCGTACAGTGTTTGATTAACAAAAGTGAATGTCGTTACTCTTACTGTTTTGTACTTGTAGAGAGATTGGGACGTGGACCTGCATGGGCCACCACTAAAACCTGTCACGCCCCGCTTCTCAAAACAGCGGAGGCGAAGCGTGACGAGGCCCGCTTAGGCCAGAGCTAAAGAGCCCTGACCCAATAAGCGTCTGTGTGGTACCAAGATGAAGGTACAGGTCCCTGCATGTTAGTACAGAACAATAAGAGTACAAGAAAAGAAAGAACAATTCATTTTCATTCCAACATATTCAAAGTACCAAGTCTCAACGCCCGAAGGGCTACAACAGCAGAAAAGTAAATCTAATGGTGCAAGCACCCAACCTAGACAAGGAAACAAAAGGTGCTAAGCACCCAACTAAAGCAAATAGATAACTCTGAAAACTGCAACGGGAAGTCTCTAGCTCTGGTCCTCCTCAGGGTCGTACTCAGGATCGTCGCTCTCTGGCTCCGCGTCAGCTGGCAAGTCAGTCTCCTCAACGTACTCTGGCTCGATCCCTGACGTACAGCACCAAAAGAAGGAACTGTACGTCAGGTAATGTCTACAAGAAAAAGTTAGACCAAACTACAAGTGTACCAATTACTTAACAACGTTTTACTGGTTGATTAACATGCTAAGGTTTTAGCAACAGAAGTACACACCACAGAAAAGTAAACACGTCGAGTAGTGGTCGTAGCGAGTGCTACCGACCCCAGGACTAGCCTATAGGTGTCAAGACAAAATGGAACACGGAAAGCCAGACAAGACACGACACGACACGAAAAGGGTTCACGCTTGTTCGGTTCGAGGGGGATCAGACCCTCTTGCCGCTTGCACGCTCAACCCTACCCCAAAAACCCCAAGAATCGTGATAGGACAAGGGATCACTTGCTCTAGCTTGACAAGTGCCCTATTGCTCTCTGAGCTGTGTATCAATACATGGGATCACCTGCTCTAGCTTGACAGGTGCCTAATTGCCCATCGGGCTGTGAACTAGTACAAGGGATCACCCGCTCTGACTTGGCGAGTGCCCTATTGCCCAGCGGGCTGTGCAGACGAAACGGGACATGACACGACAAAATAGGAGGGGTTATACTAGGGTGCCCACAACTCACGCACACGCATGTCAATCCTATGACGTCAAATTGTTGTTGTTGGACTCAGATTTCGTTGTCAAATCTGAGCCATCAAGGGCGTCCCGGACGCTATCATTTCACGTCCGGTTCTCACGATTCAAAATATCTAATCTAGCAAGACTAAGGCCTAAACAGGGCCAAGAACGCAAGTGGTACACTTGCCTGTGGTGGCGAGTGCGTCGTCTCCCGGGTACGTCTCGTCCAAATGTCTCGTCGGCGGAAGAGCGTCTGAAAATCGTGACACTGCGACGGTGTCAGATCACGATTTAGAAATCCTATTAGGGTTGTGTCTAGGTTATCGGGACTATCCTATTCAGTTAAAAATCACATTTTTAATATAATTGACCTAATCGACGATCTATCCTATGTGTGCATGCATAACGTCCATTCGTCGATTTCTACGGTTTGTACGATGTTTTAAAGATCAGCGGAAAATAAATTTAGTTTGATTAGGTTGCTGATTTTAATTAGGGTTTGATCATCTATTGTGTGGGTTACTACGAATTTAGAGAACTAACCTGGAATTGACGGTTGCACGAAGATCCGGCATCAAATCTGGAAGCTTTACGTTGTCCGGAAATTCCTAGGCCGCGGTTAGCGCAGCGAGGAATGTTGATCGCCGGTGATGGTGAAGATCCCAGCGTCTCCCGGCGTTGTTGCTGCTGGATCTGAAATGGGAACTTCAAGCTAGGGAAAAAAAGGGAGAAATGAGAGAAAGGGAGAGCTTTGGGGAAGGTGGAGGACGCAAGGATGGAGGAACGAGCAAAGGGGAGGACGTGAGAGGTAGGGGAATAGGTTTGGGGAAGAGTGAGACTGAAAATAATCAGGAGAAATGAAAGATAAAGCCCCGTTTAAATAAGAAAATGAAACGGCGGCTAGCACAAAAATTAGGGTTTCGGGGTCAACTAGTCGGTCAGAGAAGGGCGGTTGACCGACTAGTTTGGGAACTAGTCGGTCGGTCGTATAACTGTGACCGACTAAAACCCAAACCGTGAACATGATTGTTGTAGAATTTATAGAGTTAGTCGGTCTGTGAAGGCTCGTCGACCGACTAGTTTGCAACCTAGTCGGTCGGCCAGTGTTCATAGACCGACTAAAGGGTGAAAATGGTCAACAAGATATTTTGAAGGTTAGTCGGTCAGAGAAGGATACCTAACCGACTAGTTCGTAAACTAGTCGGTCGGTTTTCGTTCTTTGACCGACTAACGGTAAATAGTACCCTGGTGCGAAAAATGATCTCTGTACTAGTCGGTCTGCGAAGAAGTGTTGACCGACTAGTTTGACAACTAGTCGGTCGGTGGATGAACTTAGACCGACTAAACATAAACTGTAACTCAAGGAAAAAGCCTGATGGAAACTAGTCGATCCATGAGGAGTTGTTGACCGACTAGATGGACATCTAGTCGGTCGGTTCCTCAACGTGAACCGGCTAATTGGCACAGGAAGTCGCAAATTGAAGCGTGAAGCTTCTGAATGATTCCAATGAGTTCCAAGAGTGAACCTATACTAAGATATGAGCGCGGAGAGGTAAACAAAGAAGTCTCGCAATTCGCATATATATATAAATAGTAACATTATACAAAAACCAGTCGTTACAGTCTTCAAGTCGTTGACCTCCTCGATGGCGATAGCTCTTCTTTCCCACTTGGAGGTCATTCCCATTATGATCTTCCTTACCTTATCTTGTTGGGAATAGAATTATTCGAGAGCTTCCAGTTCATTAGTGATATCGGTAAAACATCCGTACATTGATGCTATGCTTTCATTTTCCTGCATATGAAACATATCGAAATTTTGCACGACAACATAGAGTTTAGAAAGTTTTACCTTGTTCGTTTCCTCATGGGTAACGACGAGATGGTTCCAAATTTGATATGCACTCTTACATGTGCATATCTTGTTGAACTCATCTGGGTCCAACGTATAATGAAGAGCGTTCATTGCATTTGCGTTGTTGACTTCGGCGGATTTCTTGGAAGCCGTCCATTTTTTGAAATCCTCTTCGATGGGATCGACGTATTCCTTGTGAAGGGTTCTCCAAATGGAAGCACTCCTTAGGAACGTCTCCATCTGGCATTTTCAATAGTCAAAGTTCGTGCCATTGAAATGCGGAGGACGCACCGTTGATTGTCCTTCGAAAACTGTGGACGCTCCATCACGATCGTGATTGTTGTACGAAGTCGGTGGAGGAACGTTGTTGTTGTTGGATGCCATAGCTTGAAACTTGCGCTCTGATACCAATTGTAAGGACACTGGCTATTGGAAAAACACTAGAAGGAGGGTTGAATAGTGTTTATGCAATTTAAAAAGATAATAACACCAAATTAAATTCCTAACCAACAATAAATGCGGAATAAAAGAGAACTCCAAAATGAAACAATGCAAACGCAAGGATGTTTCAAGTGTTCGGATTATCCAAGTCACTTCCCGACTTGTTCCCAGTAATCCTACGTCCCTTCCACCCGGTAACCACCGGATACTCAAGTTAGAATCCTAACTTGAGATTTCCTTAAAAACCCACTTGTAGCAACCCTATAAGTAAAATCAAAATACACTTGTTGTCCTTGACTCCCACAACTTGGGAGCAAGCAAACCACTCTCACATCCCGAGAGTAAATCAAATAACGATGGTTATGAAATATGAAAATAAGCAACACTTACAATCACATATGCCTTGAAGTAGAACTTGAAGGCGAAGTGTGTTGTGTTTTGAAAGACACTCTTGGAAGAGAGGAAAATCCTTTCTCTTGATTGCACCAAATGCCTAGAAGATTTCTCTTTGGTTCTAGGTTGGAGAGCAAGAGATGAAAGATAGGAATTCTAGGGCTTTTGGATTTGTGAGCTTTTATCTTGAGAGAAAGAAAGCTTGAGTGATTTAGCAAATGAACCTTGAATAAATGAGTAACCTATCAATGGAATAGTAGAGGCTTCTTTTATAGGTTTCTCAAACCCTTCAAACTGAATCACCAAAAACCCCTTTGAAATCCGTGAGAAAAAACTCAACGGATAGAATCTGCGTCCGAGACAGTCGACTGCTGCACAGTGACAGAGGGTAGGTAAGAATTCATAACGGTAACTTACCACATGGACATTCGACTGATGAGGCATAGACATTCGACTGTTGAACCAACATGCGATTGTAAATCCTACTACAGGCGACTGGCCATAAGCTGGGTAAGTTGAGGAAATCTGAGAAAAGTCTGGAAGAACGGGACAGACGACGGATAAAGAAAAGACAGTCAACTGTTAAACTAAATAGACGACTGTAATTCCTTCTACAGGCGACTGTCAAGACCTTGAGATTTTCTAGAGAGCTGAGTCAACAAATAGGCTCAAAGACAGACGACTGTTGTAGCATTGACAGTCGACTGTAAAACCAACAATAGTCAACTGGCCAGATTAAATAGAGAAATAGAATTTGGGTAAACGATAGACAGTCGACTGATTAACAAAACACAGTTCATGTCTCTTGGACAGGCACCTGTGAATCGTTCATAAGTCGTCTATGAGAGTTAAAGCTGAGAAGCCCAAAACTAGACTGAAAACGTTTGTGCATAACAGGCGAGTGTAGAACAAAACACAGTCGACTGTTTTGAGACAGGTGACTGTAAATCATTCAGCAGTCGACTGTTAAAGTCATGACATGCACAATCTATATAGAAATAAATTGGAGTTTAAGGAAGGTTGATCTAATGATATCCTAAGACTGAAATGAAGATGTGTGTGTGCTCCAACAAAGTTATACTTCTAAGCTACATATTAGAAGTGAAACAAGACAGTTACATTTGACGAACTCTCTCTTCTATCCAACGCATGAGCTTGAAGTCTTCTAGGAGCTTTAATCACCATCTACGATCATCCAATCCATTTCCTTTGCTTTCAATGATCTTTGAGTATCATCCATTGCTAATAGATCTTCATTATAAGCTTAGGCAATGGATTAACTACAAACAGGGGATTAGTCTCAAGTATTTATATTTGCTCATCATTAACATAACTATAGAGAAGTCCAAAACTCAACATCTTTATGCTCAAGGACCCACAAATATCAGAATGAACTAATTCCAACAGTTCATTAGCCCTTTGACCTTCTGAGAATGATTTCCTGGTCATCTTCCCAGTTAAACAATGTTCACATGGTAATGTCCTTACGCATGTCAGTTCCAGTAATAAATCCATTTTGATTAACTGGTCCATCTTATTATTACCAGGATGACCTAATCTCATATGCCAAAGATCGTAATCAGATAAAAGACACAAGGAATAATTCAAATCATAATATTTATTACCAATATCAGATTTTACACCAGAAAGACAGAATAAATCATGACCGGGCACAAACTTGTCCATAGCAAACACCTTTTTGTCTTTCCCAATAGAGACCCTATTGTTGTAAAATCTAACTTCAAGACCCTTCTTCAGCAAAGCCAGAACAGAGACCAGATTACGTCTTATGCCATGTGCATAAAACACATCTTTGAGTATCATGATGATGTCCCTAAGATCCAATCTATATGGACCAATACCTTTTACATCCAGATAGGTATTATTCCCCATGTATATCCTTTAGTCTCTCTTCTTCAGTTCCTGGAAGTCGACTATTCCTTCCTTCGTCTTTGCTATATATTGGGTTGCACCCGATTCGATCAACGTTGCATTCAGTGACGCCAATGAATTCCTGCTTTTCAGATCCTCCGTGTTCTGGGCGTCTAGAGTTGCCCTTATTCCTTGCCTGATGACAGTTGGCCTTGAAGTGACCATACTTCCTACAGATGCAGCAAGATCCAAGAGGTCATTTCTTCCCGTGAGCTAATTGCTGGCTGGATCCCTTGAAGGAGGGCTTCACAGGTCCAAAACGATGGTTCCCTTGTGCCTTCCAGTATTGAGCAACATTTTCCTCTTCCTCATGCACAAGGTTGACGTCCGAGCCCTTCCTCCTAACCAGAAGGTCTTGTTCCATTGCTAGCTGAGCTGGCAAGTCAGTTACATGCTTAATGGTTCCATTTAGTTCCCATGTATATGATCGTATGTGAAACCGTTATATGGTCTGATTTCGGCTTCCAGCAATCCACCCCTAGCCACCGACCGCCACTGCACGCTATAAGCAAAGGTGGCTCAAAAACCACAGTCCTCTCTGCCTGCTGATACGACTCGTTGGCTAGCCTACCGTCCCACCCAGTGTCCTGCACGTACTCGAGCCCTGCATCGGTGTAGACCCCGACGTTAAGGCAGCTGCCGCTTCGAAGGACACGTGTGCAGCATTGATAACGCCATCAATAGAGACGAAACGCTGGAAGGCCGAGGATGGGAGGAATCTATAGATACCAATGTTAGGAGTTAAGTTCAGTCGACCAGCAGCTAAGCCTGACCCAACACGTCAGATGGGACCCCTCAGCGGGAACCTTTCGACCTGGCTCGAGGGGTCGGTCAGGCCTGACCTTAGTTTAGCCCACATGCATGCACGACGTGGGCCAAGACAAGCGACCAACATTCTCTCTCCAATCACGAACGACATTCAATACTTGCCTTATCTGCAGAGACAGTCGGTCGACATACATCCCTCGATGAACAAGATATAGTTACGTCCAGGGGACATCAACTTTACACCTGGCTGGTCCTCATTTGCCATTGGCCCTTATATAAGCATATGGATACTTCCTCCAAAAGGTACGGCCTCTTAGGCTGACACAATGCCCAATTGCCATTCAAAACACCCTTACTTTCGATGGAAGCTACTTCCAGCCACACCACCCTCCTTCCTGCTTGAATCTAACTTGAGCGTTGGAGTTTGATCAAGGGGCCAACCCATTTTGTTAGGCTAACGAGCTTTTTTCTGTTTCAGGCTCTAGCGAAAGATTCTTCGTCCCATACACGACGAAATCAGCCAGACTGGGATCAACATGTTACGAGAATGCTGGCCTCAGCGACCTGGCCCAGGCCTTCGGCGGTTTGGCCCAGCCCATGCAAGATTCCGTGTATCAACAGTTGGAGCTAAAGGAAGGGCCTTGTGACAACATCCGTCGCGAAGGCTATCAAACCAGCATCCATATGCAGATCTCCTTCAGATATCATCTTCTCCAATATCTAAGATCAACGGCCTGTTGAGTATTGACTTCTTCTTACTTGATTTTAATGATGAGCAAACATAAATACTTGTGACTAATCCCCTGTCATGCCCCGCTCCACAGGATACCCGGGAAGTACGAATCCGTCCCAGGTGTTTCCAGAGAGGCGGGTGTGATAAGAAAAGAAGGAAACAGAGAGAGACAATTAGAGAGATGCAGGTCCACTACGCACTATTGGGATAGTACCTGTAATGTTCCACAAACACAAACATAAACAACACAAAGAACAACAGAACTAGCCAAGAGAAAACATACTGAAACTTAGAAACGCTGATCTCTATATGAACCAACATCCCATTATACATCTAATCATGTATACAACAACAGCTCACACTAACCCGAAACCAACCCCAAAGGTACAAGCCACTCTCCTCACCCCTCACCACCCCGTCCTACAACTCCATAAGCCCAGCTCTTCACCAACTCCATCTGCTTCCAACTCCAACACCTGAATACCTGAAAAGTCAACGTGGGGCACATCAACGCATGACCCAGTAAGATAATCCAACTCCCCCTCAGATGCCACATCCTAAAATGCAACTACGTGCATGTACAAAAGATGATGCAAGTAATATACAGGCATGTCATGGCAGAAGCATTGGGACTCAAAGTAAAAGAGATTACAATTGCAACAACACAACAATAGCAAGGGGTATAAGATGGGAGTGGTTACAATAATTGCATGAACAACAACCAGACATAGCTAAAGGAAATAACAACCACAAGTGTAACACAGAGTTAAGTTACAAAGAACTAAAAAGTTAAATAAATTATTTATTTAATTAGTCTTGCTCTTTAGAAATCTGGGTATCGAGTGGAACATAAGAAACTGGACCTCATCCACAGTGGTGGGTGGATGCTATGACTCCCCCCTGATACAATGTTACAAAAGGAGCCATGATCCCCCTGATACACTGTTACAAAAGGGACCCAAAACTCTGCCCACTCCCTGTCGCGCTAGCTCGTCAGGAGTGAGAGTGAAACCACATAGCAAGTCCAGCCCATATGCCTTCCCGATACTAAGGTTTCCCCCAACCCCATGTTTATAGATCACCCTCCTTTTAGAGGACCGAGTCATTTGTTTACTTATAAACATACATGCATCAACATGAAATTTATAAACATGAAGGAAATCATCATGTCGGCATGGCCATAGCACTTTCTTTCTAATCTCTTCTTTGCCACATTGCACAACATACTTGGGACATGCATCTCATTGTGCATTCCCTTTTCCATTTCCATGTATCACAACAAAATGACCATGACTTCCATGAATCCACAACCAAGCCAACCTCACAACATCATATAAATACCATATCATCATGAAACGTAAGCCAAGACATGAAACGTAAACTAAGACATGTATTAAACATCATGTAACTACCCATGGCATTAAGAAAAAAAAGCTATAGCACATAGTAAGATGCTGGAAATTTTAAAAGTTCGACAAATAGTGTTGTTTCCAGGGAATTATAGCTATCATATGAGAAAAGTCCCAACTACAAAGTTTTAGATATGCCAGTTTTACATTTACCTACCAATTTTCAAAAAATAATCATGAGTGTGTGATTTATGGTGGCCAAACTAGTAACAGATAGAAATTCTGCAGAAAAACAGAAAACTGCATCAATTCGTTCAGTAAATTACTATTAGTTGCAGTCAGATCTGGATGAAGTGCAAAACAAGAAAATTGTGTATCTTGAAGAGTAGATATCCAAAATGTCCTAAAACACCTAATTCTGATAAGTACAGTCGTAGTTATAGTTGATTCAGTGTAGAGTGTCCAAACTGGCAGAATTTTGCTATGTTGCAGCCCAAGTCAGTTTAACATCAAAAGTTGGCCGAATCTATATTAATTAACACCCAACATGACTTTTGACTAGAATTCTGAGACCTACATGAATATAATTTTTCAGGATTTTATTCGAACTAAAATTAACAGATATTCACAGTTTAACAGAGAACAGTTTTGCTGGAAATTGAAAAACAAATTAGCAGCAACTCTAAACTAAAATCCACTAACATGCAAGTGACATATAAAGATGGAGAGGGATTCCTACCTCCATTAAGCTCTAATTCCTCCTCTAAAACACCAAGCTTGAGCTTTCTCCATGACTCCTCAAATCTCCTTCAAGAAAGCTCCCAACTTGCTTAAGAAACTCCATGTTTCTAAGATCCAAACAACTCTCATGTGTCTCTACTAGCTCAAGGGTGCTTAAAGGAGGGTGAAAGAGAGATGTATTCTTAAAAAAGGGAAGAAATGAGGATAGGGAGGGGTGAAAACGAAAATGAAAATGAAATAATGGAAAACAATGGAAAATGAAAGGGATAAGAAGAGAGGACTTTCTAGAAAACATACTCCTTTCTTTTTATTCATACTCCCTTCTTTTCTTTTCTTTTCTTTTCTGTCTTTTCTTCTCTTTTCATTTCCTTTTCTTTTAATTCCATTTTTTTCTCCTCCCTTATCTCTTAAGAATCCAAGTAGGACAAAATCAACATGCTACTATGCACACCCCTCTTTACTATACACACACACCTAACTTACTAATCACAATTATGCCATCCATATATAACAAATACAAATGCTAATACAATTACACTCTAACATGTTATTCAATACAAATGCTTAATACAACCAACAATACTTAATACAAATACAAATACAATCACAATGTAATTAACACTAATATGTCACACAAAGATATACACCCAAGTATACTAGTCACACTAGCAATACGAATAATAGACCAATAATAAGGATCCACAAGCAATACTACACAAATATTAACACACATTATTTAGTACCCAATGCAACCAATAGAACATTTATTATACACACTACATACCATACTATACACACTACACGTATGCAAACATACATACACTACATAACACACAAATACAGATACCCTACTGTATATGACACTTAGGCTATTACATTATACTCACCATAAAAATAAAGTCCGCCCTTGGACTTTCCAATTAAGGGTCTAACTAAGGGTGGACAAACCAGGACATTAAGGTCAATTTACCACAGACATACATACATTAAATCAGAAAGCAAGACATACTTAAATACATGCCCTTACACATGTATTAAATAGTTACACATATACTAATACTTCATAAATGTATAGATGCTTACACACATACTAATGCTTACATTAATTCACACCTACCTCATATCTTCATAAAAACATAGACATGTGTTACGCCTATTTGACCGAGACCCAAAAGACACGAGCCCAGGAGCCCGACTGCTGGCCGAGAGCCCATCTGCGTATACAGGCCCGTTCTACAAGGCCCTATAAGGGGCCCCCCCGACTATCGATCCGACCCGGCCCCGGTAACCCGTTGGACCCTCACCCACTCCTGCGGTAACCGCTCCCCAGGTTCCGCGACCACTAAATGGCGGTAATGGGGAGGTGCATGCATGGCGCAGGGGGCGGCGACGGGGGGGCGGATTGAGGGGGCACGATTGAGGGCGGGTGAGGGAAGTGGGCCAGAGGCAATCACGCTGGGAGATCTATAAAGGGGCTAGGAAGACGACGAAGCAAGGGACCGCATCTGAGGTATCTAAAACCTAAGGTACTCCACCAACGACCTAGTTCCCCCTTTTCCATCTCCTTCCTCCCCCGCTCGCGCCGTGAGACGCCGTTCCGATCTCCTCATGAGTCGAACCGTCTACGCCAGGCCTCCTCTTTCAGATCTCTGTCTGACTTAGGCATCGGAGGGGATTTGGCCGGAACCAAGGTCCGGCCCCCTGACGAGCGTTCTCGTCTACGCAGAAGGACAGCAGATCAACGGGCCGAGGCTTCCCCTCACCCCTCGCCGACCACACACCCAGTTAGACGAGTGAGGCTTTCCCTCACCGTCCGACCGCCGAGGCCGAGCACATCCTACCGAGGCCGAGCGTCTCAACCAGGGCCGAGGCTTCCCCTCGCCCTTCGCCGACCACGCATCTAGCCGGACGACTGAGGCTACCCCTCGTCGTCCTACCTCCGAGTCCGTGCGCAACCGTCCGAGGCCGAGCGTCTCAACCAGGGCCGAGGCTCCCCCTCGCCCCATCTGCATCGACTCGAAGCCCCCGAGGGACCCAAGCGGGCCCCTTGACCACGTTGACCGGGTTGTCCACGGTCAACGCTTTGTAGTGAGAAAACACTCTGAAACATCTGGCGCCGTCTGTGGGAACGAATGGTCCCACGAAGAAGCAAACCACACCAGCGATGACACGATCCGGCAATGGGAAGAAGCGCATGCCCCCCCATCCCGAAGGAGGGGAATGACGCACCCAACGGCCACCCCGAAGATACGCCCGACAACGATCGCCCTGCCCCCTCAACCGAAGAGACCGGTAGGTCGGAACTAGCCACACAGGGACAGCTCCGAGCCCTGGCCCAGGAGACCAACGCGAGCCTCCAGACGTTGGTCGCGACGATACAGCAACTCGTCGGCCCTGCGCCATCCAACGGGGGAGCGTCGGGCGATGGCCATCGCTGGGCGGGGGGTCCCCCGCTCTTACGATCCGCTGTGGTCGACGACCACGGGACCCAAAAACCGAACGCGGATCGTCGGTTCACGCTGTCCGGCTCCCGTCAGGCGAGATCACGCGCCTCCTCCCCCTATCGTGAAAGGAGCCGAAGAGAAACCGAAGACACGGAGGATGAATCGGTGACCGCGTCGTCACGTCGTCTCGTCGGCCACGGTCATCCCACCGCAGGAGAAGCGATCGACGTCACTTAAGAGACCGATCGCGGCGGAGTGGGAGCTCCCGCCGGAGGAGCCGGGAGCGCCGGATCAGCCCGGCCCCCAGTGTGGCGAGGGTCGCAGAGCCAGCCCCACCGGCGCCTGTTCTCCCTCCGCCACCGAGCGAACTGGCGGCAGGCGACTTTCGAATTCCCGGGGGCATCCACGGAGACCGGTGCCCCCTATCACGGAGAATAACCGACGCGCGGGTCCCCTCTCGATTCAGGATCCCGGCACTGGGGAAGTATGACGGGATAGGAGACCCGGGACACCACGTGATGGACTACGAAGGAGACATGTCCTTCCAAGGAGCTGACGATGACCTGCTTTGCCGAGGCTTCTACTCTACTCTCAGGGGAGCGGCGAGGACCTGGTACCACAGCCTACCCAGCCGCTCCATCGACAGCTTCGAGGAGCTCACCCAGTTGTTCTGAAAACAGTTCATGGCGGGGAGGCAGATCAAGCCTGATGCTGAACATCTGTTCAACATAGTGCAAGGCCCGGCCGAGCCGCTCCGGCAGTTCATGCACCGCTTCAATGCGGAGAGGCTGAACGTGAACAGCCCTCCCGACCTGGTGGTCCAAACGGCCCTTAAGAAAGGGCTTCGTCACAGAGGCCTCAAGAAGTCCCTGCACAACGATCCCCCGAAGGACCTCCCCGGGATCATGGCGAGGGCCGAGCGCTTCATGTTGACCGAGGAGGCCTTGGCCGAGGATGCAGGAAAAGCCACTCGAGGGACCAAGCGCGGCGACAGCAGACGAGGCAGCCCCGAAGGACACCGGACCGAGAAGAGGCCGAGGAACCGGCAGCGTGGAGAAGTCACGAGAGACACCACTCCAGATGCCATACTCGCCCAGGTACAGAAGTAAGAGCGAGCTGATCGCCCCCCGCCGAAGGCAAAAAGAGGTGGGAAGAACAGGGAGAAGTACTGCAAGTACCACAAGGACGATGGCCATGACACCGAAGACTGCTGGCATTTGAAGAAAGACATTGAGAAGCTGATGAGCCGGGGGCACGCCAGGAGCCTAGCCGACGAGCCGACCCACGGAGAAGGGACCTCCACGTAGCCAGACAAGGGAAAGAAGATCAACACCGTCCAAGGACCCCTCCGCATCATAGAGTGAGCGGGCGAGGTCTCTCCCCTGGTTGCAACCTAGTAGGAGGGAGTTATCTAGGTTTACATCCCTCTGTCTAGCATCATTTCCTTTTTTCCTTTTCCTCCAAATGTACTAGTCCGACAGGACACTTAAGAGTACAATCGCATTCCCTTTTGACTTTTCTTAAATCCTCGTTGGAATCAACGTCTCACTAAGGGTGCGAAAGAATGAAGACCGCTGCCTTACTGGAAGAGAGGCGCTCATAAGTCTGGGGGCAATTCCCCCAGCCGGCGCAGACGCCGGCCGATCCTAAGCTGAGGAACCTTGCCCTCGCCGACCAATTCCTGCGCACGTAAGTCCGAGGGCAATCCCCCCGGCCAGCGCGGACGCCGATCGGTCTTAAGTCGAGGAGTTTTTCCCTCGCCGACCGACTCTATCGCTCATTCGGGGGCGACTCCCCCAGCCAGTGCAGACGCCGACCGGTCCTAAGCCGAGGAGCCTGGCCCTCGCCGACCAATTTCTGCGCACATAAGTCTGGGGACGATCCCCCCGGCCAGTGCGGACGCCGACCGGTCCTAAGTCGAGGAGTTTTTGCCCTCGCCGACCGACTCTTGCGCTCGTCTGGGGGCAACTCTCCCAGCCAGTGCAGACGCCGACCGGTCCTAAGTCGAGGAGCCTTGCCCTCGCCGACCAACTCCCACGCGCGTAAGTCTGGGGGCAATCCCCCAGCCAGCGCGGACGCCAACCGGTTTTGAGCCGGGGAACTTTGCCCTCGTCGACCGGCTCCAACGCTCCTGAAGTTAAAGGCAATTCCCCCAGTCCTAGACCGAGGACGAGACAGCAAAGCATAATATACAAGAAATCCGAGTAAGTCAATTTCATTTATAATAGTTAACCAAGATACAAAAGCGTGTCTTATTTACAGGGAATCAAAAGACTGAGGGAACCCCTCGACAAGTGATCAACTCTCGGCGGACAACAAAAACTAGGGCGACACCGACAGAGCAAAATTTGTTGGCTAAGGACCCATAGTTGCTGACCTCAGCGAACATCCATGCAACCAGCAATTGTTGGCTTTGAAGCGGGGAGTCGATAGCGAAGCCGGAGGAGATGGCAGAGGCAGGGACCCATTTCAAGTAGACTGGCCCAAAGCGAAGCGGATGCTAAAAAATTGGAGGATAGGGCCAGAGGGGACGACTTAGGGAACCCGAGCTCGAAAGGACACATCCTCGGGAGCTTCGCCCTGCTCAGAGCGAGGAGGATCGACTGGCGGAGAGGATTGCCGAACGCGCTCCACGCATTCCCGGAAGGAAGACTGGACGACATCGACGATCTGAGGGGCGATGAGGTCTTCATACTTACCGAAGGCCTCCCTGAGAACCTCGAAGATTCTCTTCCCCAGGGTCCCAACGACGCCCCTCTCCACCTCCTCCGCGAGCCGCGTCACCTGGCGCCGATCAGACAACTCCCTCTGAAGCTCCTCCCTCTCCAGGCGGAACGACCCTGCCGCTTCCTCGGCCGACTGCAGGGCGTCCTCCAACTTTTCCTGGAGATCACCCACTCGTCCCTCCAGCTCGGACACACGGAGCTGGAGATGCCGGGACTCCATCTGGGCCTCCACTATTGCTACCTCCGCCGCCCCGGCTCGCTCTTGGGCCCTCATGGAGGACTCCTCCAGCTTCCTCAAGTGGATGGCTCGCCGCTGCAACTCCACAGCGAGCGTCGAACCCTGGAAGACGGGACATGAGCTAAGAGGAGAGTGAAGGGAAAGAAAGGACTGCGAGATGGCCGAACCTGTTGAAGGGCCCAAACCAAAGAATCCGACACCTTGTCGACGGGAATCTTCTCGAGGGTGCTGCGGTCCCGGGGGAAGACGGAGCTCTCGGCCACCTGCTGGGCCAGGGCTCGGTCGACGAACACCGAACTCCCGGGGGCAACATCGAGGGAAGCCATATGGCTCGCCAATAGAGCTCCGATTCCCGAAGACGGAAGCGGGGACGCTGCGACGGGGGTGGTAGTCAGAGTCACCCGAAGATCCCCGGTGGTGTCTGCGGGAGGCACAGAACTGGCCGGGCTGAAGGGCTCCGCATCCTCCTTCCTCTTCTTCCCTCCGTGAGGCTCCACGAGCGACGAAGGGGAGCGCTTCCGCCTTGCCCCATCTCCACTCTCGAGGACGGGAGGGGACGCTCCGAGGGCAGGAGGGACTGCACCGGACCCGTCATTACCCCCTGCCTCTCGGGCTGATGGGGCAGGTCCGGCCCTTACGACGCCCCCAGGGAGAAGATCGCCAGAAGAAGAGGCAGGAGGCACGGCCGCTACCTTGCCCACGGAGGGCTCGGCTCGGCGCACCTCCTCCTCAACGGTCCGTCGAGGCGCCCTTCCGGAGGTACTACCTCGGCTCCGAGCAGCTCCACGATGGATCAGCTCATCGACGTCACGAACGAACTCGCGGCCTGCCATCCCTGCAAAGGAAACCGAAATCAGGATGAGTCACAGGGCGATCCGAGGATGAAAAAGCGACCTACCCGGAGACCACAAGACGGCCTTCAGGAGTAGGTCGTCCAACAAAGACCAGATGGACTTCGATTCCAAAGGAAGAGCCGACAGCAGCGCGGCGGCTGCCTGATCAATGTCAGAAAGAGCCAGCGGCGGGCGAGGCTGGACGGACGCGCCCCAACTTGTCAAAATCTGGGCATCACCCAAGAAGACCACAAAGACATAATCCGAGCTCCAATCCCCCGACCAGCGGGGTAACCCGATCAGGCATTCCCTCCTCGAACGGGCTCGGAGTTGCAGCCATGACCCCGGCCCGACTGTCTGGACCTGGTAAAAGTGGAGGAGAAGGGGGAGAGACGGCTCCAGACCGCGGGTACAGCAGAGCGTTACGAAGCCCGTCAAAACCGCGATCGAACAAGGGGTGAACTGACAAAGGGATACCATGAGATACTCCATGACCTGGATGAAGAAGGGATTGAGCGGGAAACGAAGACCCAAGCGGAACATCTCGACGTAGACGCCGACCTCATTGCTCCTCGGAAGGCAAACCCGCTCGTCGACGAATGGAACTCGGACATCGTACGGGAAGCAGAGATACCTTTCCCGGATCTCCGTGGCTACTGAAGGAGGGGTCCTCGATGGCGTTCAGAGAAAAACCAGGGGCACGTTAAGCCGCACGGCAGCCGACTCCACGTCATCACGGGCGTAGTCTGGGAAAAGCTTCCCCTTCCCCTTATCTTGGAGGGAACGACTCCCAGCAGGGGAACCTGATCCCACCGGCCGGGGCCTGCCCCGCCCGGACTCCGGAGGATCCCTCGCCCCTCGGCCAGAACCGCCTATCCTAAGAGCAGCCATAAGACGAAAGCGAGAAAGGAATTACCTTTAGCTAATTTGGAGACGACAAGGAGGCGAAGGCGACGGGAAACTCCAAGTTGTGGAAAGCACAGAACAATGGGAAGAGTAAGAGAGAAGTGGAGATCAACGCGGCAGGAGATCTTATATACCGGGCGCAGGGGTGAATTCGAAACGACTGGCAAGAACGAGTGGCAGGCCTCGAAGAACTGGCGGCGTTTTGAAATCGGCGCCAAGGGAAGTCCAATCGATCCGCCTCATCATGACCTACATTTATGACCACGCTTCGACTGAAGCACCACTCGGAACCCCAGGAGGCATAGCGGTGGTACCGAGCTAGCCGAGGCCGATCGATCCCACTGATGGCGGCACCCGAACCCCTCAGCTTCTCAACTGAAGACAACCCCGCGAACGGTGGGGATAAGCTTGCAGCTACACGTGGCGGCATCAGAGGACCGACGGCGCTTCGGAGCCCGCGCCTTAAAAATATCGAACGGGCCCACTCATGATGATGACTAATAAATGAGTCGGCATCGATTGGCGAGCTTGTCAAAATCGGCAGAAGCCACATCGGCCGAGCCGAACCGGCCGAAGCCGATCAACCCGACCGATGGGGGCAATTGTTACGCCTATTTGACCGAGACCCAAAAGACACGAGCCCAGGAGCCCGACTGCTGGCCGAGAGCCCATCTGCGTATACAGGCCCGTTCTACAAGGCCCTATAAGGGGCCCCCCGACTATCGATCCGACCCGGCCCCGGTAACCCGTTGGACCCTCACCCACTCCTGCGGTAACCGCTCCCCAGGTTCCGCGACCACTAAATGGCGGTAATGGGGAGGTGCGGGCATGGCGCAGGGGGCGGTGACGGGGGGGCGGATTGAGGGGGCACGATTGAGGGCGGGTGAGGGAAGTGGGCCAGAGGCAATCACGCTGGGAGCTCTATAAAGGGGCTAGGAAGACGACGAAGCAAGGGACCGCATCTGAGGTATCTAAAACCTAAGGTACTCCACCAACGACCTAGTTCCCCCTTTTCCATCTCCTTCCTCCCCTGCTCGCGCCGTGAGACGCCGTTCTGATCTCCTCACGAGTCGAACCGTCTACGCCGGGCCTCCTCTTTCAGATCTCTGTCTGACTTAGGCATCGGAGGGGATTTGGCCGGAACCAAGGTCTGGCCCCCTGACGAGCGTTCTCGTCTACGCAGGAGGACAGCGGATCAACGGGCCGAGGCTTCCCCTCGCCCCTCGCCGACCACACACCCAGCTGGACGAGTGAGGCTTCCCCTCACCGTCCGACCGCCGAGGCCGAGCACATCCTACCGAGGCCGAGCGTCTCAACCAGGGCCGAGGCTTCCCCTCGCCCTTCACCGACCACGCATCTAGCCGGACGACTGAGGCTACCCCTCGTCGTCCTACCTCCGAGTCCGTGCACAACCGTCCGAGGCCGAGCGTCTCAACCAGGGCCGAGGCTCCCCCTCGCCCCATCTGCATCGACTCGAAGCCCCCGAGGGACCCAAGCGGGCCCCTTGACCACGTTGACCGGGTTATCCACGGTCAACGCTTTGTAGTGAGAAAACACTCTGAAACAACATGCATACTATATGTACACATAAGTATACACAACATGATACTTCACAATGGGCTAATACACTACTACATAATACAAGCATGTATGTTGATGCGTCCAAAATGTAACCCTTGAGCAACCTAGTTAGGGCGCGAATTACACGGAGATAAATCCCCGGCAACGGCGCCATAAACTTGATCGGCCCGGAATTAACTCCGAAACGATGTCGTTTACCGCGAGCGCACGGTATAGTGGCAAGCGGGTATCGAACACGGGGAAGCAATGCTATACTGCCTATCTACTCCTAGGTTGAGTTAGAATTACGGGTTTATTGGTGGATGTGGAGTATGGAGGGTCGTAATGGTGATGGATGCGAAGGTTGTGTCACTCAACATCACAAACAAGAGATTCCACACAAAGAAAGAAAGAAATAAAATATAAAAGATTAGGGCTAGGACTCACCACTAGGACCGTCGGATGTCGATGCTAGTTTAGGACTCTTACGTTGCATTGGATTTATGGGGAGGATCTCTCAGCTCATACCACTCTCGTGGGTTAGAGATTTGAGGTACTTCGGTGGCTCTCATTGACGCAATGACGGTAGCCATCAATGTAGTGATATAGTTCGTTGGTGGATCGTCTCAAGGCACGAGCCGGGCATGGTCACGAGCCTTGGTTGGATCCACTAACTCCCTAATTAAATCCGTAGGATACTCCTTAAGATAATCGATTCCACCGACCGTGGGCACGATCTCAGTACGAGTTCCTAAGGATTTGGCTGGATCAACCAAAATACAACCCCATTTATATCCAACGCATCATAAAAATCCTATCTTTGCATTTAGATCCTAAAATCCTAGGGCTAATCTATAGCCCTAGAAAAGATTATTCAAGCATAGCAACCATTATGAAAACAATAGGGATCATTGCTAGCGTCATAGAAAAACAATAATAAGAACAAAAATAAAATTAAAGAGACAAAATACTTAGCTTGATACAAGCGGAGGGGCCAATGGCGCAGCCTAACTCCCAAAAGATCGTCTCCAAGACTCTCTAAAAACTCCCTAAAAACTCTCCAAAAGTCCCCCCAAAATGACGGCTACCATCAAATATATATTCCCCTCTAAACCCTAGCAAACAACCCAAAAATACCCTCAAAATCGTGCCCAAAGCCTAAATCCAGACGCAACTTAAGTTCTGGGCCCGCGGCGACTCGGGTCGAGTAGCCCCCTGCTCGGTCGAGTCGTCAGGAAGTCCGGATTCTCCCAAAACCGCTGCTCTGCCTACTCGAACCGGTAGGGTCTGCTCGGTCGAGTAGGTAGCTGCTTGATCGAGTCGTCAGGAAGTCTGGATGCTTTCCCAAAACCACGATCTGCCTGCTCGGACCGAGTAGGGTCTGCTCGGTCGAGTTGTCACTCTGCTCGGTCGAGTTGTCACTTTGCTCGGTCGAGTAGGTGGATGCTCGGTCGAGTAAGTGGTCAAAAATAGATTTCAGCAGCATTTAACAGATTTCAGCAGTATTTGTCACTCTGCTCAGTCGAGTAGGTGGCTGTACGGTCGTGTAGGTGGTCGAAAACAGATTTCAGCACTGCAGTATCAGCTTACAGAAATTATCCAGAGGTCATCTGACCTCCGATTGGCACATTCTTAGTGGCATTGGAACCGTCTTGAAGTCTACTATTTGGGTAAAATATCAGAAAAATACTAAAAAATCCCAGGTGATAGTATATTTGAAAAGAGTACATGGCTGTCCTGTTTCCAGCACTTTGGATCGCTCGATTCCTTCGCCGCATCATAGCTCGATCGAGCGCTATGGAGTCCATGAGTCATGGTATTATAGAACCATGCTTTCTTCAGTTTCCTCTTCTTCACTCATTCTCTCTTGCCCCTTCCTTGCTCCCCAGAAGCTTTAAGTCACCGAACACGGTGCCTCAGGAGTTCTGGTGTCGAAGCACGCGCTCTCTCCTCCAATATACTTCAAATCGCTCGATATTCCCTGAAACACAACCAAACGCTCTTAAAGTAAAATAGTTCCTATTATAAGCGTAAAAGCGTATGAAATATGTAATTGAGCAATCATTTTGACGTGTAATCATATAGATAAAACGTGGAATATAATGACACATAATATGTCCCTTAGTGTACATCCAAACATACACATATATATCATCACCTAAGGTCATGCAACACAATATTACACTATATCCCTACTACTATAGATAAGGCACCCATATCCATACTATGTAAGCAGATATGTAAAGCACATACCTACTCATGCATGAACACACGCCCATACATGCTAATATGCAAATCATACCACCATACACGTACCTTTAACTATAAGCACACATCTAACGATATACAGAACACCCAATATACACAACCTTATTAATATACAAATACATGCATAGATAAGTACATCCAAATATGTATACACCCCTAGTAGATAGCCATCCACCCATACTAATATAAACAGGTATCCATATAATGATACAGCTATCCACACCCATGCATAATCATATACGCTTACAAATATATGTAAAACTATATACATATCACGTATGTCACCACATATGCATATACAACACAATATACAGACATAATATACTAATATACCTAGAGTATACACACTCATACATGAGTGGGACACAGAGACCCAGAGGGATCCACACATACTATGTATATGTATCACACACTCTATATATGTCAATACACACTACCTACATCTCGATGTATACAAATAAATCTACTACATACACAACTCATAGTTCAACCACATACTAACACATATACTTTTAAATAACAACTTACAGACACATAGTCGTATAAATATCTAAAATAATAGTATATATATATATGTATCCACAATCACATATACAAGTATACCACATATACATACTTGATAATAGACATACAGTACTTGTATATCTATGCAAACACATAGCCATACATACAGATATATATACAACCAACTATCCATGTCTACCTACAGGGACTCTACACCCCAGCCTCTAATATCAGAGCTCTATCATAAGGCTGGACTCCTACACACCTTAATACTCAAATGTCCACGGAACACTACACGCACTACCCTTACATAGCTGCAGTGTGGTGACCTGCATGGGCCACCAAATGTCACGTCCTGCTCTACAGGATACCCGTAAAGTACGAATCCGTCCCATGTGTTTCCAGGGAGGCGGGTGTGATAAAGAAAAGAGGGAAATAGAGAGAGACAACTAGAGAGATGTAGGTCCACTGCGCACTGCTGGAATATTACCTAGAATGTTCCACAAACACAAACATAAACAACACAGAGAACAACAGAACTAGCCAAGAGAAAACACTGAAACTTATAAGCACTGATCTCTCTATATGATCCAACATCCCATTATACATCTGATCCTTTATACAACAACAGCTCACACTGACCCCAAACCAATCCCAGAGGTACAAGCCACTCTCCTCACCCCTCACCACCGCATCCTACAACTCCACAAGCCCACCTTTTCACCAACTCCATCTGCTTCCAACTCCAACACCTGAATACCTGAAAAGTCAACGGTGGGGCACGTCAACACATGACCCAGTAGGATAATCCAACTCCACCTCAGATGCCACATCCTAAAATGCAACTACGTGCATGTACAGAAGATGATGCAAGTAACATAAAGGCATGTCATAGCAGAAGCATTGGGACTCAAAGTAAAAGAGATTACAATGGCAACAACACAACAATAGCAAAGGGTATACGATGGGAGTGGTAACAATAATTGCATGAACAACAACCAGAAATAGCTAAAGGAAATAACAACCACAAGTGAAACACAGAGGTAAAGTTACAAAGAACTACAAAGTTAAATAAATTATTTATTTAATTAGTCTTGCTCTTTAGAAATCTGGGTATCAAGTGGAACATAAGAAACTGGACCTCACCCACAATGATGGGTGGATGCTATGACTCCCCCAGATACACTGTTACAAAAGGAGCCTTGATCCTCCCCAGATACACCGTTACAAAAGGGACCCAAAACTCTGCCCACTCTCCGTCGCGCTAGTTCGTCAGGAGTGCGAGTAAAACCACATAGCAAGTCCAGCCCATATGACTTCCCGATACTCAGGTTTTCCCCAACCCTATGTTTATAGCTCACCCTCCTTTAAGATGACCGAGTCATTTATTTACTTATAAAACATACATGCATCAACATGAAATTTATAAATATGAAGGAAATCATCATGTCGGCATGGCCATAGCACTTTATTTCTAATCTCCTCTTTGCCACATTTCACAACATACTTGGGACATGCATCTCCTTGTGCATTCCCTTTTCCATTTCCATATCACAACAAAATGACCAACCATGCCAACCGCACAACATCATATAAATACCATAGCATCATGAAACGTAAGCCAAGATATGTATTAAACATCATGTAACTACCAATGGCATTATGAAACAAAAGCTATAGCACATACTAAGATGCTGAAAATTATAAAAGTTCGACAAATGGACCTGAATATGACTCAGTTTCTGGTTCTATATGCTGAAATTATACATGTCAGGAGAAAATTCACCATAAATCATATATATCAACTGAGTTTATGAAAATTGGTTAGTGAAAGGAAAACACACATATCTTCAACTTTCGTGAAGGGAGCAGAGACCAATTCTGACTGTAGATAGGCTAAAAGTGATGTTCTTTCTGCTGTAACCATTTAGACAGATTCAAATTTTACACTATTGTCATACCATGCATTACTCTTTTATGTTTTGTTCAAATTCAGTTATCATACTATTATTTGTCATGACTTATGTGATGATTAGTAGCTATGTTCACTTGCTTTCCAATTTGTTGTAGTAAATGAAATTGTGTTCAAGTTAAAGTGCAAACTAGTCGGTCGACGAGCCTTCACATACCGACTAACTCTATAAATTCTACAACAACCATGTTCACGGTTTGGGTTTTAGTCGGTCACAGTTATACGACCGACCGACTAGTTCCCAAACTAGTCGGTCAACCGCCCTTCTCTGACCGACTAGTTGACCCCGAAACCCTAATTTCTGTGCTAGCCGCCGTTTCATTTTCTTATTTAATCGGGGCTTTCTCTTTCATTTCTCCTGATTATTTTTCAGTCTTCCTCTTTCCCAAACCTATTCCCCTACCTCTCACGTCCTCCCCTTTGCTCGTTCCTCCATCCTTGCGTCCTCCACCTTCCCCAAAGCTCTCCCTTTCTCTCATTTCTCCCTTTTGCCCTAGCTTGAAGTTCCCATTTCAGATCCAGCAGCAACGACGCCGGGAGACGCTGGGATCTTCACCATCACCGGCGATCGACATTCCTCGCTGCGCTAACCGCGGCCTAGGAATCTCCGGACAACGTAAAGCTTCTAGATTTGACGTCTGATCTTCGTGCAACCGTCAATTCCAGGTTAGTTCCCTAAATTCGTAGTAACCCACACAATAGATGATCAAACCCTAATTAAAATCAGCAACCTAATCAAACTAAATTTATTTTCCGCTGATCTTTAAAATGTTGTACAACCGTAGAAATCGACGAATGGACATTATGCATGCACACATAGGATAGATCGTCGATTAAGTCAATTCATTAAAAATGTGATTTTTTAACTAAATAGGATAGTCCCGATAACCTAGACACAACCCTAATAGGGATTTATGAATCGGGATCTGACACCGTCGCCGTGTCACGATTTTCAGACACTTTTCCGCCGACGATACGATTGGACGAGGCGTACCAGGGAGACGACGCGCTCGCCACCACAGGCAAGTGTATCACTTGCGTTCTTGGCCATTTTTTGGGCCTTCATCTTGTTAGGATTGTTAATTTAGAAACTTGAGAACCGGACGTGAAATGATAGCGTCCGGGATGCCCTTGATGGCTCAGATTTGACAACGAAATCTGAGTCCAACAACAACAATTTCTGACATCATAGGATTGACATGCGTGTGCGTGAGTTGTGGACACCCTAGTACAACCCCTCCCTGTTTTGTCGTGTCTTGTTCCTTTCCGTCTGCACAGCCCGATGGGCAATAGGGCACTCGCCAAGCCAGAACGAGTGATCCCTTGTACTAGTTCACAGCCCGATGGGCAATTGGGCACCTGTCAAGCTAGAGCAGGTGATCCCATGTACCGATACATAGTTCAGAGAGCAATTGGGCACTTGTCAAGCTAGAGCAAGTGATCCCATGTCTTGTCACGATTCTTGGGGTTATGGGGTAGGGTTGAGCGTGCAAGCGGCAAGAGGGATTGATCCCCCTCGAACCGAACAGGCGTGAACCCTTTCGTGTCTTGTCTTGTCGTGTCGTGTCTGGCTTCCGTGTTCCGTCTTGTCTTGACACCTGTAGGCTAGTCCCGTAGTCCATAGCACTCGCTATGACTACTACTTACCTTGTTTACTTGTCTGTTGTGTTTCTTTCTGTTGTTAAAAACCTCAGCATGTTAATCAACCAGTAAAATGTTGCAAGTAATTGGTACACTTGTAGTTTGGTCTAATCTTTTCTTGTAGACCTTACCTGACGTACAGTTCCTTCTTTTGGTGCTGTACGTCAGGGATTGAGCCAGAGTACGTGGAGGAGACTGACCTGACTGCCGACGTGGAGCCAGAGAGCGTTGATCCCGAGTACGACCCTGAGGAGGATCAGAGCTAGAGACTTTTAGTAGCAGATTCCAGAGGCGTTATTATCTTTGTTGGGTGCGTAGCACCTTTTATGTTTCTTTGTTTAGGTTGGGTGCTTGCACCATTAGATTTACTTTTCTGCTGTTGTAGCCCTTCGGGCATTGAGACTTGGTACTATTGACATGTTGGAATAAAAATTTGTGATGTCCTTCCCTTCTTGTACTTTTATTGTTTTGTACTAACATGCAGGGACATGTACCTTTGCCTTGGTACCACACAGACGCTTATTGGGTCAGGGCTTCGTAGCTCTGGCCTAAGCGGGCCTAGTCACGCTTCGCCTCCGTTGTTTTGGGAAGCGGGGCGTGACAATACTAATATGTTTGCTATGTCCAAATAAAAGCTAGTATATTATGTTGTGTTTAAAGGATGTCTTATGTCATTTACTAACACGCAACAAGCTAGTCTACATGGTTGTGTTATTACGCCATTACTTTCCATTATGCTAGCATGTAGCTTTATTTTGATTGAGTATGTTAACTTGAGACATTACTAGTGTTGTAGTTTCATCTTGATTAGTGTATCATATCAGTGTTGTAACTTCATTAAGAAAGTGAATGGAATTGATGGAACTATGTGATAATGAAATGAAAAGACGATGGTCGTTACTGAATTACGACATCGGTGAAATTATGAAAGAGATGGAGAGATGAAAAAGTGGTAGTCGAGACCGCTAGATGATTTGTTGACAAACGAAGAAATACTTTAAAAACTGAGAGTGAGGATAAGAGTTTGACATCGGGAGCTCAGTCCATTCTAAAATGGGTGAGACTCCGGATGTGGGTTTGGGGGAAACACGGGTAAACTTGAGGAGTTAAGGAGCGGACGTATGAATTATGATTTCTCCCCCGATGTGTTGGCCCTAGAAGAGAAATTGGAGAGGGCTAGAGAGGCCGCTGGTGTGCTCGTGACGCACCATGAGGGTAAATGATGGTTTTCTCCGTTTGTCCGACAAAAAAACCGAGATGAGTCTCGCTCCGGTACCTTGCCCCGTTCGGGTACGGAGTTACGAGAGGCCCCTCCAGTGCTCGTGTCACTGGAGTGGTACCACTTTTCACGCACCTTGGGTGAAGTCCGACTCCTTAGCATCCTACGGTTTACACGGGTTTCCAAACATACGAACCAATAACTTTAATTATAAATGTTGTTATCTCACGTTACTTGTTTCTATGTCACTTAATGCGGTTAACTCATGCCTATTCATTCCATTGTTCACTTTAATATTACAACTGCATGTTCATATGTTCTCTTGATTACCTCTAGTACTTGCATGTTATAATATAGTTCCTTATGCATGTTTACAAGTTCTTCTTTAATTCTTGCATGACATATTGGGAACATTTTTGTAAATTACTATGAACCTTACTTGTTAAGACCACCATCCCTAGATAGGTAGACTAGTTCTAAAACTGGGTTCTACTAGAGTGTTAGGAATTCTACTGGTTCACGCGTTGACGTGTCCCCGTTGACTTTCAGGTTATGTGAGTTGGAGGTTGGAGTTTGCGGCTGGAGCTTGGAGTTGGTGGTCAGTTGTAGATTGTGTGGCGATGGTTATGATGAGAGACTTGTACTTTTGGGGTTTCTTTTCCGGGTAGACCTTCTGTACTTTTGGGTTGGAGTTTCTTTTATTGTTGTACCCCTTGTACAAACGGTGTTTGTAAAGATGTACCAATGTATTAAATAAATGAAATATTGTACTGTTACTTATTTTTCTCAGTGTTTTATCTGTGATGGAGCTTTACTTGTACTTCCTAGTACGTGCGCAGTGACCTGCAGTGTTCTTTTACTTTCTTCCCTTCTCTCTTTCTACTAGCACTCGTTGATCTAGGAATACTTGGGACGGATTCGCACTTCTCGGGTATCCTAGAGTACAGGTCGTAACAGTTGGTGGCCCATGCAGGCCTCCGCACTGCGATGTGCGTAAGGATAGTGCGGGTAATGCTCCATAGGGGTATTTGTGTCCTAAGGTGGGTAGGTGATCAGTCTGAAGATTAATCCCTGGTATTAGGAGAACCGAGGTATAGAGCTTCCTGAGGGTAAGCATGGGTAGTTGTTTGTATATATGTATATAAGCATAGATGGGTATGAGTTTACATGGATATAAGAGTATTGCAGGTATATTGGCATGTATTCCTATAGGCATGTATCTATAACTATACTTGGATGTACACTACTTTATAGATACTTGTATGACTATTTGTGTGCATCCTTATAAGCTATATTGTAAGTGTTCGTATATGGACGAACTATGAGGTGTATGTATAGAAATGTTGTTTATATGAATTGAGGAGTAGATAATATATGATGTTTAAATCTAAGTGTAATGCATACTATCTGTGTAATGAAGTATTGTGTGTCGTATATAAAGATGTGCTAATATACGTTTTATCTGCATTAAGTGTATATGATTTTTTGTATAGAGTTGTAAGTATAAATACTGAATTATATTTAAGGGATGTAAGGAGATATATTTGTATATAGATATCTAAGGGATGTATATATACATATACATATGAAGTATCTATGAGTATAAATATTGAGGTATAAACAAATTTATGATTTATGTGCTGGTATATTGATGTTGATTGTATGTCTAGGTTGATGTACATTTGGAGGTATAAGAATGTATGATGGTATACATGGAATAATTTTATATATATATATATATATATATATATATATGTGTGTGTGTGTGTGTGTGTGTGTGTGTGTGTGTGTGTGTGTGTGTGTGTGTGTATATGTATATATATATATATTCTATATTTGATGAAGAATTTGAATGTTGTCCTACTAGGACAAGTGACTAGGACAATTGGCTTATGACTAGGATAAGGGCTTGATGACTAGGACAATGACTAGGACAAAGTTTTAGGGGGAATCTTTTAAATTTTGGGAGGAAAACTATTTGATATGAGTATGAGGTTTGAAATTTGAATTTTGAAACAAAACTATTTGGGGGGAACTTAAATTTAGGGGGGAAACTTAAATTTGGGGGGAAACTTGAAATCTTGGGGGAAAACTTGAAATTTGGGGTAACTTGAAATTTGTTGGGGGGACTCAGCCACTAAATAAACCGTGTCCTATGGGTACGGGCAATGACTAGTATATATATATATATATATATTGAAGAGTTAACAACTTTATTCATATATCGCAGCAATAACAATATTGGAATACAGAAAGCTCCAAAACATAAAAACTCTAAAGAAAACAATCATAAATTATCCAATTGCTCAACTCAGCGTTTGAGTCCTAATATTTATAATTCCTAGGAATTCTTAAACTTTTCCGTCGAGGGAGATCTATATTTTTCTTTTTAATCGACTTCAATGATGATGCAAGGTGGCGCATTTCCTCCTCCCACTCCTGATTCTCCATAGTAGCATCCCCATCAAACTCCTCCATCCACTCATCCTCGTAGTTTCCATCAGCCTCATCTTCATTACCAACATTGTCAGGGTCATCTATACGGACATTTTCCGTAGGGCGCGCAGAAGACGGACCACCATACTCAAAAATACAAGGAACTATATCAGAACCAACTGCTGCAGTGCTCTCAACATCTATTGGTTTCTTTGTAGCTATTTGACCTTCACCTATTGCTGAATGATCTCCTGCTGTGGCTTCAGGAACCAACACATTACTATCCACATTTGAAGATGGTTTAGTTTTCTCCACCCAAACCTTCTTGAAGGGACACTGGGCAAAGGAATGTCCGAAACATTCACACGTTGAACAATTTGGGGGCAAGTTTTCGTACTCCATTCGAATGATCGTATTTTCCTCCTCCTCCACCGCAATCTCAATGGTGCTAGGTAATTTTGTCTTTGCCTCAACTTCCACAAAACATCTAGTATAAGAGTACCGTTCCCCAGAAGCCGTAGCCTTATCCACAAATAAAGGCTTACCCACAGAGCTAGCAATAATACTAATGCATTCTGTAGACCAAAATTTCAATGGAAGGTCAGGAAATCTCACCCATACCGGAATTGAGGACAGAAGATCTCTATCCATTGTAAGTTCTGGAGTCCAACGTCGCAGTACTATCACCCTTTTATCAAACATCCAAGGCCCTTCTTGGAGAACTCTGCTACAATCTTCTTCTAACTCAAATTCAAAGAAGAAAAAACCATTATCCCTGGAGTGAACCTGGAGCTTTCCTTTAGGCCGCCACAACCGTTGTACACATGCTCGGAGGTGCGAGTAAAATGGTTTGTCTCCCACCACATAACCAGCAAGAGTGCGACTCCATTTTGCAACATTAGCAGATACAGCTTCTCTAGGGATCCAAGGGATAGCCTTACCAGTTGGGATCTCTCGGGGTGGAACGTATTCACATTTGCTATGTTGCTCGATTGAACGTCCAACAGAAAAGAGGGAACTCCATGCTTCACGCCCCAATTTTGCAACCCTCAAGTTAGCAGATGGCTTGCCAATAGTTTTATCAATTTGATTAACATCAGTAGTAGGTATTGTTTTAGTGGCAGCATTTCTAATCCTTTGATGACAGTACGATGAACACCGATGATATGGGTTGCTTGCGTTGATACATGATGGATCAGCTCTCCCCATAGCATGACGGAGGGGGGGAAACCCCGAAGTGAGATCTGGAGGCTGACCCCGAGAAGCAACCTGACCCAGAGGAGCCATGAAGGACTTCCCAGAGGAACAGCAAGCCCGGATCAGCCCTGTAGCTCTCGAACGCCGTTGAAGGAGAAACCCTCACAGGCCCGTGCCGAAGAAGGCCTGACACCGGATCAATGAATCCGACCGGAATGACTTCGATCGGATCTGAGAGAGCCGGAGCCCGGAATGGCCTTGCCAGAAGTGTAGAACGCCGTAGACCGGATCTGAAAGCCGTAGACCGTAGATCGGATCAGTGAATCTCGAATGCCGTAGACCGGATCTGCTCGACCGGATCTGAAAGCGTCGGAGCCCGGAACAGAACGCCGCTGATCGTCGGAGAGCCCGGAACAGAACGCCGCTGACCGGAGACGACCGGATCTGAATGGCCTCGCCAGAACGCCGCTGATCGGATAAGGGGGCCGGAACAGAGAGCACTGGAGGCCAGATCCGATCGGGAAAGCCCCCGAGCGGATCACAGATCTGATCGTCGGAGACGCCGGACGCGGATTGTGCCGGAGACCGGAGCAAGGCCGGATCAGAACGGGCCTGAGACAGAGCGCCGGACGCGGCCTGTTAGTGCCGGAGACCGGTCGGTTGCCGGCAAAGACACGCAGCAACTCTCTCTTAGGGTTTCAACAATATAGTTTGTGTGTGTGTGTGTGTGTGTGTGTGTGTATATATATATATATACTACTACTACTACTACTACTACCTTAGCTACTGGTGTGACTATATGTTGGTATGTGATATTATAAGTATATGTGTTCGTATGTAGTTGCACCATCAGAGGTAGGTGTAATAGAGTGATTGTATTGGTTGAGATTTATGTAGTAAGTGTGTGTGTGTATATATATAGTGTGGTGTATACACCCATGTATGTGTGGATCCAGGGATCCATGTGTCCCACTCATGTATGAGCTGGCATACTCTCGGAATGTGAGTATATTTTCGTTGTTTATTGTGATGTATATGCATACGTGGTGATATACGTGATATGTATATAGTTATATGTATGGTTGTAAGCGTTATGCTTATACATGTGTATATACCTATGTCATTATATAGATGTAATGTATAGTGGCTATATACTATATGTGATATATGCATATGTAGAACGTGCAGATGCATGTGTGGATCCTTGAGTTCCACCCATGTATGTGTGAATATGTCTTAAGAGTATTAGTGTTATAAGTTGATGTATGTGATGAGTATATAATACATGTATGGATGTAAGCTGGTACGCTTACGCCTGTGTATAGATGAATATAATTTTGTATGGTTATCTATGTGTATTGATATTGATATGGTAGATCTTGTGCAATGATACATCTGTGAATGTTAGATGTGTACTAGGAGACATACATGATTGTATGTCTGAGTATAGAGGTGCATGCATATATATGTTAACATATGGTAACATATGAGAAGTGTGTATCATGGACCTATATAGTTGTTTGAGCTCTAGGTGATGTATAGATATGGTATACCATTTGTATTGGTAATATGTGGTGTATATGTACATACTAATTGTGTAAATCCATGTACGGATCTTTGTGTTCCACTCAAGTATGAGTGGGCATGCCCTATGTGAACTAGAGTTGTGTGTTTTATACATATATGAAAGATGTATATGGTTGCCTGTCTGACTGTAAGCGGATACGCTTACACCGGTGTTGAATGGATATATCATTATGTGAATATCTGTGTGTCCTGGTATTGTTATACGAGACTCTATGTGATGACGTGTATGTGTATGCATACTATAAATGTGGTTGTGAAAATTGATATAGTGAGATATGTATATATGAGTATAACTACTATTAGAGATGTATCATAAGTAGTGTGTGAAATATATTGGCTAACTAAATGGTGTGTATAGATATACAGAATTAGGTATGTCAAGTTATATAATATTGGTGTGTACTTATATATTATGTGATGATATGTGAGTGTAACATGTGAATGATATTTATAAATAGATATGTATTGTGTATACAAGTGTGTGTATATGTATTCATATATTGAAATGATATAACTCTTGTGCTATAGTATACATATATAATGTTGTATGTATATATATATACTGCATTGAATATATGTTACATTGACGGTTTGTATGTAAGTATATTTGTGCAGTGTATATGTGGTTAAATATAGATTTACGTGAGTGAATATTAGATATGAATACATATGAATGTATACTTGCATATATAAAGTGAGTGTGTACTAGAAGGTTGATATACTATGCATACATACTGTCAGGACTATTTACTACAGTAATATGTACTGTGTGCATACTTGTGTGCGAATTATTATATATAATTATCTATATAGTTGAAGGTGTTTATACTTACATGCTTAAGTGATATGTTTGTGTATAGTTACCCACTGGATATGTGGTGCATCATATCGGTGTATAAAGTATTGGTGTATGACTATCTACTATAATTGTATCGATATTTGGATATACCTATTTGTATATGTATGTTAGTGAGGTTGTATGCATATTGGATGTGATGTATATAGTAGTATGTGTATCTACAAATGGATGTATACTTGAACTATACTTTGATGTATTTAGGTATACCCATAGGTATGTGTATGTATAAGTATGCTAGCTTTGTGACTTATGAGTAGGGTGTGTTTAAATATCATGTGAACATGTATGTATGAAGATATATAAATATAAAGAGTGTGTGATTACATATGAAGGTGTATGTATTTAGATATATCTATACGTATCCATGAAATAGTATACGTCTTTGATCATATTCTTGTGTGAATCTTTATGTAAGTACATATGTGTTGAGTGAATAAGTGAATAAATATTGGTGTATATATTAATGCCTTGGGTGTATCTATACATATTTCTACTTGTTGCTATGTACGACGTTGATACGTGTGTCCATATGTATTTGTGTACTAGTATGTGTGTACATATTAGTCTGTATGTATATGTGAGTATTCTCAAGCAATATAGATATATTTGTGAGCACATGGAAGAACGTGGAATGTATAATACTATGTATGAGTTGTGATGATTTGTCTTTATACATGTATCCTTGGATAAGAATGGGTATGTATATGTGTGTGATCTATAGTATAGTGTATGTATATATGAGTATGTAGAATATCCATACAGCGTAGTATGTATTTCGTGGGTAGGGAGACCCTTGAACTATTTTTAATCTCCGGTCAGACCCTTAGCATATAAAGTCCGAGGGCGGACTTTGTTTTAAGGTGGGTAGAATGTAATACCACGTTTCCCTATATACGTATATATGTACGTATTTTTGGGCGTGGATGCAAACGTATAATTTTTGAGAGTATGCCCGGTTTTTTTCTTTAATTATTTTGGTGAAGGAATTATTGTTAAAAGGTTTTAAACCCATTATGGATATTAGAAAATAAGGGTATTTGGAAGAAATACTATGTATTTAAGAAGTATGGTGTATTTCACCATGTATTTTTATTTTCCTAAAAATTTTATGTTTAAATTCTGTTGTCATGACACCTAACTGTTGAGTATTGATTCCCCGGATTTGGTTTTGATGATGAGCAAACATAAATATCGTGAACTAACTCCTTTGTGAGCGCAGTTATGGAGATCGTCGCCAAAACTCCACGTATATCAAAAGCGACGTCTCAAGACTTCTCAAAGCGCGTGATCGTGTGCCTGAAGCTTCGTTGAAGCTCTAGGAGCAGTATTGAAGTCAAGAGATCCGGATTGAAGCTTTGAAGACGGTTCGTCAAGTTTTATTTATAGTCTTCTAGTTTCTTTCCGTAGAATGTTAAACCTTGAGTAGGTCTTACATTATTAGAGCTAGGATTATCATAGAAGCCCATAGAAACTTTCCCGAAGCTTCGTGCTTCGATTCGCGACTTCTAGTGCATCTTAGTTGGTTCAAGTATAAGAACCAACCGACTAGATGACGATCTAGTCGGTCGGTAATTCCTCTTGAACTGACTAGATGTCCTTGCTCAATTCAGCCTAGGAACTGTTGATCAATTAGTCGATCAAAGAAGGTTCACCGACCAACTAGATGACGATTTCTCTTCTCTATCCTATATATACTTGAAGGGGTTATTTCATAGTATTCAAGGCTGCCATTTTAGAGGTTTAGAGAAATCAAAGAGGAGCCATTCAACTCTATTCAAAAGCTCTCTCTTCTCACAAGAATCTCTCCCTCAACTTCTTTAACCCTAATTCCTCAAGAGAGATTCTCTCCATTGTGAGCCTCTCAAGCTAAGAGCTTGATCCAAGGTCACCAATCTCTCCCTAGCCACCTATTGCTGGTTATCTTGGTGGAGCTAGGGTTTGGTGCCTTCTTCTTCCTCAAAATCCTTCTTGCCCTAATATTGGTAAGTTTACTCAAGGCATAGGATTTTGTTGGTAAGTATTTCATTGTTTCATTTACTTTGTTTGCAAGTTGTTACTCTCGGTTTGTGAGAGTTTGCTTAGTCCCAGGTTGTGGGATTAAGGTTTTTCGTGTTCCCGGGTTGTGGGATACACGAACATCGATTGTAGGTCGATTGCACTTGTGGGGTTTCCGCAAGTGGGCTAGTGGAAATCTTGGGTTAGTGGTTTCTAACTCAAGTATCCGGAGGGGATCCGGGTGGTTGGGATGTAGGATCACCGGAAACAAGTCGGGGAGACTTGGGTGGATCCGAACCCGTTACATCGTATTGTTTGCGTTGTCTTTTATTCTTGTTGTTTGTAGTATATTCCGCATTGTTGTTTGTATGTTTGCACAATAATTAGGAATAACTCTATTGATTATTTTAAAGTACTATTCACCCCCCCCTCTAGTACGTGTGCAGTAGCTACGCAGGGCATTACAATTGGTATCAGAGCCAACGTTCATAGCTATGACGAACAACGACTACAGCATTTTCAAGAATCGTGAAGGAGCTTCTTCAGTGATGGAAGGACACTCCTCAACTAGGCCTCCCTTCTTCTACGGTACCAACTATGGGTACTGGAAATGCCGGATGGAAACGTTCCTCCGGAGCACTTCACTATGGAGAGCCACATTGACGGAATATGTCGAGCCCACCGAACAAGATTTCGCGAAGTGGACTACCGCGGAGGTCGTCACGGAGGTAAACAATGCCAAGGCCATGAATACCTTATAATGTGCGTTGGAGCCCGAAGACTTCAACAATATATGCCCATGTAAGAGTGCATATCAAATATGGAACCAACTCCTCATCTTGCACGAAGGAACGAGTACGGTAAAAGACTCTAAACTCGTTGTTGCTAACAAAGAGTTCGAATTATTTCACATGGAACATGGTGAAAGTATGAAGGAGTACTATGCTCGTTTCGTGGACATATCCAACGAATTGGAAGCTCTTGGGAAGAACTATACCCAAAAGAAGAAAGTCGCGAAGATTATTGACGGACTTCTTTCTTGTTGGAAAAAGCGTACCTTCGCCATCGAGGAAGGTAATGATATGAATAAGTATACTGTCGTACAACTAATGGGTACCTTGTTATCTTATGAGGTACGCAATGACAGTAAGATCAAGATGCAGGAAAAGATGAAGTCTTACTTGGAGCAAGACGTGCCAAAGAAAAAGACGATTGCATTCAAGGCCGCTCCATCTACATCTACATCTACCGATGATGAAGAATCGGAAGACGAGTTGGACATAGAAGTTTTGGCCGATTTGGCAAAGAAGAATGACTGATTCTTCCGAAAAGGTAAGTTCAAGAACAAAGCTAAATTTGGTTCTTCTAATGCGTCTACTCCTGTGTGTTATAAATGCAACAAGCCAGGACACATCAAGCCGGATTGTCCTCTCAACAAACACAAGGAGAAGTGGAAGGCACCCAAGTACGACAAGTCGAGAAAGTACAAGAAAGGGTACAAGAAAGGGCTTGTCGACTCATGCACCGACTCTGAAGAGGACTCCTCAAGTGGAGAGTCAGATGATGGACAAGTGGAGAAAGCACACATTTGCTTCATGGGAAAAGAGGAACATGATCAGGAGACCTCCTCCGATGAAAGCGAGGATGAAAGCGAGGATGAAGGCGAAGAGGTAACTATGGATGAACTTAGATTAGCCAACGAACAACTTTGGTATAATTTTTCTAAATTGGCTAATAGATTTATTAAGACTAAAAATGAGCTAACTAGTTTTCAAACCTCACCTAAGCCTATCATCATCAATAACGACACCGTTGTCGAAGGGTTGAGAAATGAGATCGTAAATCTCAAATCTCAACTTGAGCATGTTCATGTTGAGGATTCGAATGAACATGTGATAGCGGATTTGACGTCTCAAAACTTAACTTTGAGTATTGAGAATAAGAATCTCAAGTCATGTGTTTGTGCACTCACATCGCAAGTGTCCACCTTGGATGCTTCTATGTATTCTCTCACCGAGAAGTATGAGTGCACATTAGGCCGAATTCATGAATTCAATAAAGGTAAGGGCCATTTGGATAATATCCTAAATGACTTACTTCCGGCCAATCATCACATTGGCTTGGGGTGTAAGATGGGAGACTCATCCAAATCGGTCACGAACTTTGTTAGGCCATCTTCTGAAGCCTCAACTAGTGGGAGTAAACACTTCATGGGTAGTTCTTCTACCAATGGTGCTTCCGCTAGGTGCACACCCCCATTTGGAAAGAAACCCACTTTGGGTGGACCTCCAAAGAAGGGTCATGCTTTCATGTATACCATGCCACGTAGGAACACACATCCTACTCCACATGTTCGCACGTATGATGATTTTTATGCTCCACGTCCATGAGCACGTGCACACCATTTTAGACACACTCATGCACGTGTTCCTCCACATGCATATGTTCATCCACATCTTCATATGAACAATTATCATCATGCACCATTTCATCATGTGCCATATGCCTATCCACGACATGCATCACGTAGAAATCAACAACATGTGCATGCTCCCAATAGGAATAGGGCTCCCAAAATCTTCACTATTTGGAGTCCGAAGGACACAAGCATGCATGAAAAACAAGCTTACATGAATTCCTATTTTATGAATGTCGTGCATAATGATGATTTTGTTGGGAAGTCTAAGTCCAATTGGACTTGGCTTCCAAAGGTCTAATCTCTTAGGACCCAATGTCCTTGGGTACCATGGAAGGATGTTTTTTATCTTCAGGTAATCAAGAATAAGAGAAGGAGCAACAAATCTAAATTTAGCTACAAGAATAATTGGATACCAACCCTACCAACTCCTTGATTTGCAAAGACTTTCATTCAAATGGAGTTGATGGTGCTTAAGTGGTGCACCAAAGTAGGGGGAGCTTAATGTTGTAAGTATATTCTTACATTTGCTATACATTTGGTATCCATGTGTGTTGAATGCATGTAGATGTCTCTTTATGTTTTAGACTATCTCTTGCATATTTTGATGCTAGTTTTGAGCTTGTGGTTATGTTCTTATCTTTCTCATGCTCATGGCATTCCATGCTTATTATTAACTCATTTAGTGAGTATCTCTTTTGGAATGCATGCTAGTATTAGAATTGTTTATGCCATATGTTGTATGAAGTTTCTATCTCTATTTTGGCATAAAAATTTTGATTGGTGTGTGCATCATCTTCTTGTGCACATTGGATTTATGTCGCTGATATTGACTTCGTCGCTCGACGATTATATTGGTTAAATAGATTTACTTTTATGAAAACATAGAATTGTTTTTCATGCACTAAATTAACCAAGAATGTTGATATTGGAGAGTATGTTCCATAACTCAATATGTGAAATTGATTTGAGTTTTGATGATTTCGTTTTTCGACTATGGTCTCATTGGCACGCTTTGATTTTCTTCGGTATTTTACATTTGGTATTTTACATTGGTGTCATTTGGACCGTGGTCGTATTCTTAGACTCTCATGCTTTTTTTCTTAGCCTTTGTAGTTGTCGTTGATCTCCTCCCGCTCTTCTTGCTAATGCCAAAGGGGGAGAGAATTAATAATGACAATATGCTAAATGATAATTTAAAGCATTTTACCGTGAATCTAATTTGATATATTAAATTCAGGGGGAGTTAAGATATAAAAATGGATTTAGATCCTAAATTGCAATACTTGAGTTCACATTTTATACTTTCCTCGTCTGCTTGATGCGTATGATTATAATTGAATACGGAACTAACGTGTCATCAATGCAGGGGGAGTAAGTAAATTTCATTTTAATCATTATTATTGATTATTATTTATGTTGGTTTGTCATCACCAAAAAGGGGGAGAATGTTGAGTATTGATTCTCCGGATTTGGTTTTGATGATGAGCAAACATAAATATCGTGAACTAACTCCTTTGTGAGCGCAGTTATGGAGATCATCGCCAAAACTCCACGTATATCAAAAGCGACGTCTCAAGACTTCTCAAAGCGCATGATCGTGTGCCTGAAGCTTCGTTGAAGCTCTAGGAGCAGTATTGAAGTCAAGAGATCCGGATTGAAGCTTTGAAGACGGTTCATCAAGTTTTATTTATAGTCTTCTAGTTTCTTTCTGTAGAATGTTAAACCTTGAGTAGGTCTTACATTATTAGAGCTAGGATTATCATAGAAGCCCATAGAAACTTTTCTGAAGCTTCGCGCTTCGATTCGCGGCTTCTAATGCATCTTAGTTGGTTCAAGTATAAGAACCAACCGACTAGATGACGATCTAGTCGGTCGGCAATTCCTCTTGAACCGACTAGATGTCCTTGGTCAATTCAGCCTAGGCACTGTTGATCAATTAGTCGGTCAAAGAAGGTTCACCGACCGACTAGATGACGATCTAGTCGGTTAGGAATCCTTCTCAGACTGACTAGTTATCATTGTCTCATTTCAGCCTGAGCTACTGTTTACAGTTAGTCGGTCAAAGTACAACGACCGACCGACTAGTTGTGAAACTAGTCGGTTGGAATTTGTTCTTAAACCGACTAGCTGTCTTTGATTTTAGCCTATCGTATTTCAACTCTTAGTCGGTCAAAGAACATTCACCGACCGACTAGTTGGCAAACTAGTTGGTTGGCAAGTCTTCTTAGACCGACTAGTTCATATCGCCTGGAATTCTCTTTATTGGCTGTCAACCTCTTAGTCGGTCCAAGAAGAATCACCGACCGACTAGTTGAGAAACTAATCGGTCAGTGATCCTTTTTTGACCGACTAGTCTGCTTCAGAATAGAGCCGTTGGAGCATTAAATGCCACGATTTCTCTTCTCTCTTTCCTCTATCCTATATATACATGAAGGGGTTATTTCATAGTATTCAAAGCTGCCATTTTAGAGGTTTAGAGAAATCAAAGAGGAGTCATTCAACTCTATTCAAAAGCTCTCTCTTCTCACAAGAATCTCTCCCTCAACTTCTTTAACCCTAATTCCTCAAGAGAGATTCTCTCCATTGTGAGCCTCTCAAGCTATGAGCTTGATCCAAGGTCACCAATCTCTCCCTAGCCACCTATTGCTGGTTATCTTGGTGGAGCTAGGGTTTGGTGCCTTCTTCTTCCTCAAAATCCTTCTTGCCCTAATATTGGTAAGTTTACTCAAGGCATAGGATTTTGTTGGTAAGTATTTCATTGTTTCATTTACTTTGTTTGCAAGTTGTTACTCTCGGTTTGTGAGAGTTTGCTTAGTCCCAGGTTGTGGGATTAAGGTTTTTCGTGTTCCCGGGTTGTGGGATACACGAACATCGATTGTAGGTCGATTGCACTTGTGGGGTTTCCGCAAGTGGGCTAGTGGAAATCTTGGGTTAGTGGTTTCTAACTCAAGTATCCGGAGGGGATCCGGGTGGTTGGGACGTAGGATCACCGGGAACAAGTCGGGGAGACTTGGGTGGATCCGAACCCGTTACATCGTATTGTTTACGTTGTCTTTTATTCTTGTTGTTTGTAGTCTATTCCGCATTGTTGTTTGTATGTTTGCACAATAATTAGGAATAACTCTCTTGATTATTTTAAAGTACTATTCACCCTCCCTCTAGTACGTGTGCAGTAGCTACGCAGGGCATTACACTAACATGGCTATGTGTCATGTTGTTAGCTTTAATTAGGACACATGGCTCACACCTTGACTAAATGGAGGGATGAGAGGGTTTTGGGGGTTCAAAAACTTATGCAAAAGAAAAACAAAACACAAAAAAATTAAGAAAACTCACTCTCCCTCTCCAATTTCAGCTTGGCTGAAAATTTGCTCCCCCTTTCTTTTTTTTGCTTCCTCCTTCCTCCTCTCATCACCACCATTGCTCCTCATACTCCACCACTAAGCACCCTCATTTTCCTTATCATCCTAACTCCAAAAATTAGCCCAAATTAGCCCAAAAATCCAACATCTGGAGACCAAAAATTGGAGCTTGAAGAAGGAAGATAGGGAGCTCTCCATCAAAGACTAAGAAGGGCCAAAGATCATTTGGAGAACTTTTTGAGGTAGTAATTTCTAACAATCTAGTTAGGATTTAGTTTTAGGATTGGATTAGTAGGAATTTTGATGTAGGATAATTTGTACAGATTTACTGAAACTTGAGTAATGAACTGCTCTTAATTGGCTTCATGAAATTTCCTGGAAAAAAATTATGTTATGTATTTTGATGTCCTTAACAACTTTCGTGTTCACAACTTTTCCTAATTCCAACTGGAAGTTGGGTTAAAAATTCAGTCTTTAAAACTGGTCTGATTTTAGCTAATCTGTACATGTCTTAGTAAAATGGCTACAGTTTCCTGCACAGTTAATGAAATGAGATGTTCTTGGTGCCGTTGGAAAGCTGACTTCAAGCTCTTCAATTTGTACTTTTCCTTTGTTATTTTCCGAAAATTCTAATTCTGCATGTAACTGGTAGAAAAATGGACCTGAATATGACTCAGTTTCTGGTTCTGTATGCTGAAATTATACATGTCCGGAGAAAATTCACCATAAATCACATATGTCAACTGAGTTTATGAAAATTGGTCAGTGAAAAGAAAACACACATATCTACAACTTTCGTGAAGGGAGCAGAGACCAATTCTGACTGTAGATAGGCTAAAAGTGATGTTATTTCTGCTGTAACCGTTTAGACAGATTCAAATTTTACACTATTGTCATACCATGCATTACTCTTTTATGTTTTGTTCAAATTCAGTTATCATGCTATTATTTGTCATGACTTATGTGATGATTAGTAGCTATGTTCACATGCCTTCCAATTTGTTGTAGTAAATGAAATTGTGTTCAAGTTAAAGTGCATACTAATATGTTTGCTATGTCCAAATAAAAGCTAATATATTATGTTGTGTTTAAAGGATGTCTTATGTCATTTACTAACACGCAACACGCTAGTCTACATGGTTGTGTTATTACGCCATTACTTTCCATTATGCTAGCATGTAGCTTTATTTAGATTGAGTATGTTAACTTGAGACATTGCTAGTGTTGTAGTTTCATCTTGATTAGTGTATCATATCAGTGTTGTAACTTCATTAAGAAAGTGAATGGAATTGATGGAACTATGCGATAATGAAATGAAAAGACGATGGTCGTTACTGAATTACGACATCGGTGAAATTATGAAAGAGATGGAGAGATGAAAAAGCGGTAGTCGAGACCGCTAGATGATTTGTTGACAAACGAAGAAATACTTTAAAAACTGAGAGTGAGGATAAGAGTTTGACATCGGGAGCTCAGTCCATTCTAAAATGGGTGAGACTCCGGATGTGGGTTTGGGGGAAACACGGGTAAACTTGAGGAGTTACGGAGCGGACGTATGAATTATGATTTCTCGCCCGATGTGTTACCCCCAGAAGGGGAGTTGGAGAGGGCTAGAGAGGCCGTTGGTGTGCTCGTGACGCACCATGACGGTAAATGATGGTTTTCTCCGTTTGTCCGACAGAAAAACCGAGATGAGTCTCGCTCCGGTACCTTGCCCCGTTCGAGTACGGAGTTACGAGAGGCCCCTCCAGTGCTCGTGTCGCTGGAGTGGTACCACTTTTCACCCACCTTGGGTGAAGTCCGACTCCTTAGCATCCTACTGTTTACACGGGTTTCCAAACATACGAACCAATAACTTTAATTATAAATGTTGTTATCTCACGTTACTTGTTTCTATGTCACTTAATGCGGTAACTCATGCCTATTCATTCTATTGTTCACTTTAATATTACAACTGCATGTTCATTTGTTCTCTTGATTACCTCCAGTACTTGCATGTTATAATATAGTTCATTATGCATGTTTACAAGTTCTTCTTTAATTCTTGCATGACATATTGTGAACATTTTTGTAAATTACTATGAACCTTACTTGTTAAGACCACCATCCCTAGATAGGTAGACCAGTTCTAAAACTGGGTTCGACTAGAGTGTTAGGAATTCTACTGGTTCGCGCGTTGACGTGTCCCCGTTGACTTTCAGGTTATGTGAGTTGGAGGTTGGAGTTTGCGGCTGGAGCTTGGAGTTGATAGTCAGTTGTAGATTGGGTGGCGAGGGTTATGATGAGAGACTTGTACTTTTGGGGTTTCTTTTCCAGGTAGACCTTCTGTACTTTTGGGTTGGAGTTTCTTTTATTGTTGTACCCCTTGTACAGACGGTGTTTGTAAAGATGTACCAATGTATTAAATAAATGAAATATTGTACTTTTGCTTATTTTTCTCAGTGTTTTATCTGTGATGGAGCTTTACTTGTACTTCCCAGTACGTGCGCAGTGACCTGCAGTGTTCTTTTACTTTCTTCCCTTCTCTCTTTCTATGTAGCACTCGTTGATCTAGGAATACTTGGGACGGATTCGCACTTCCCGGGTATCCTGGAGTACGGGTCGTTGACTAGAATTCTGAGACCTACATGAATATAATTTTTTCAGGATTTTATTCGAACTAAAAATAATAGATATCCACAGTTTAACAGAGAACAGTTTTGCTGGAAATTGAAAAACAGATTAGCGGCAACTCTAAAATAAAATCCACTAGCATGCAAGTGACATATCAAGATGGAGAGGGATTCCTACCTCCATGAAGCTCTATTTCCTCCTCTAAAACACCAAGCTTGAGGTTTCTTCATGACTCCATCTCCTTCAAGAAAGCTCCCAACTTGCTTAAGAAACTCCATGTTTCTAAGCTCCAAACAACTCTCATGTGTCTCTACTAGCTCAATGGTGCCTAAAGGAGGGTGAAAGAGAGATTTATTCTTGAAAAAGGAAAGAAATGAGGATGGGGAGGGGTGAAAACTAAAATGAAAAGGAAGTAAAGGAAAACAACGAAAAATGAAAGGGATAAGAAGAGAGGACTTTCTAGAAAACATACTCCCTTCTTTTTATTTCTACTCTCTTCTTTTCTCTTCTTTTCTCTTCTTTTCTTTGTCTTTTCTTTTCCTTTTCTTTTAATTCCCTTTTTTTCTCCTCCCTTATCTCTTAAGAATCCAAGTAGGATAAAATCAAAATGCTACTATGCACACCCACCTCTTTAATATACACACACACACACACATCTAACTTACTACTCACAATCATGCCATCCATATATAACAAATATAAATGCTAATATTACACTCTAACATGTTATTCAATACAAATACTTAATACAACTAACAATACTTAATACAAATACAAACACAAACACAATATAATTAACACTAATATGTCACACAAAGATATACACCCAAGTATACTAGGCACGCCAGCAATACGAATAATAGACCAATACCATGGATCCACAACCAATACTACACAAATATTAACACACATTATTTAGTACCCAATGCAACAATAGAACATTTATTATACACACTACATACTATACTATACACACTACACGTATGCTATACACACTACACGTATGCAAACATACATACACTACATAACACACAAATACAGACACCCTACTGTATATGACACTTAGGCCATTACATTCTACACACCTTAAAAATAAAGTCCGCCCTCGGACTTTCCAACTAAGGGTCTAACTAAGGGTGGACAGACCTGGACATTAAGGTCAATCTACTCCAGACATACATACACTAAATCAGAAAACAAGGCATACTTAAATACATACCATTACACATGTATTAAATAGTTAAACATATACTAATACTTCATACATGTATACATGCTTACACATATACTGATGCTTACACTAATTCACACCTACCTCATATCTTCATCAAAATCATAGACATGTATATTATATATAAACACAAGTATACACAACATGATACTTCACATAGGGCTAATACACATCTGGAGATCCTCAAGGCCATGGGGCCAGCTTTGGTTGATCCCGGGGGCCCTCCCTCGTCGGTGCAGGCCTTCCCATCGGATCTCATCTCCGATCAGGTCGTCGAAGAAAAAGCCTCCATCAGATCTCATCCGGCCACTCCGCCACCGTCAGCAAGATGAGCAAGGCCAGTCGATCTAGCGGTCATTCCCGCTGACGTACGGCAAGCCCAAGAACTCCGGAGAGCTCTCACACCATCAGAAAGGTCAAAGTTAAGTATATCCCTCTCTTCCCATCTTTCCTTGTTTTCACAAATTTCCGTCCGTTTCGCTATCTAATCTTTCGCCTGCTCCATGTTTGCAGAAATTCCTCAACCGAAGGCCAACTCGTAGTCTCCTTGCACTTCCTTCGACAGAAAGAGAACGTGAAATTCTTGAGAAGCTTGCCTACAAAAAAATTCACCGTTTCCCCCCATTTTTATCATCACTTCCCTCATTATGAATTTATGATGGGTCAATGAAATCAAACTCGATTTTGATCGCCGACGATGTCCCAAGCTGACGTCGTCTGAAGGTATCTCCATTTCTCCATCAAATTTAAAGATTTTGTGCAATTTCAGTCAATGATTCGTTGATTGTTTTTGATAAAAAGTTGTATATTTATTCATCTCTTTTCCGTTCCGTCTTGAAATAGATATGAATCTGTTGATTTAATTTTTTAGAATGGAGTTTTTGGGGTTTAGGAGAAATTTGGGGCTTCATTCTCCATTGTACTTGAAATTTGCGTTTGTTACGAGGTGGAACTCGCGTACAATGAATTTGTATTATGGGAACCAAGGGCACGGTGGTTATATGGAAATGAGGGGCTAGGTAGGCTGTTTTACAAGTGATTAGTGGGGTGAAGAAGTCGGACCCGTTGCCGGTGGTGCTCACGGGGTCGAATCTCATCGGATGCAGCTGAGGAGGGTTGGACGGCAGGGGGCTGAAGCTGACTTTGATCAAGGGGCGAGCTCTCCTGCAGCACAAACAACTCGTCAGAAGGGCAGGGTTGGGGTTCAACCCTTAGCCCCTCCGATGCCTAAGTCAGTAATAGGGCTTAAAATGGGGGCTAGACACGCTGGTCGGACTAACGGTGTGTCCGCCGCGCGTGACGAGCTATAGGTGGGAGAACAAAGATATGGAAGACCTTTGCTCTCGTGTGTGAATAATAGAAGATGAGAGAATTTTCCAACCCCCTCTCCGTAAGAGGAATGGGGGTATTTATACCTGACGGGTGATGACTAGGCGTGCTGAGCTGGCGCGTGTGACGACGGAAACTTTGGATAAGGGCCTCGGGGACTGGAGGTCCTGATCCGCTTTTGTCAGGCGGCGCAACGGCCAAAGGGCGCTTTTGTCGGGGTGTCAGGGCCGAAAGCACCCGCTGTCAGGCGGTTCAGCCGCCAGGGGGTGCTTTGTCAGATGGTCGGGTGACGTATGTGTCGGTCGTGTCCTTATCCTTGGCCGTTTGTCGCTAGCGACGAGCTAAAGGCCGGGCGGTGTCACCCTAGGCGTCGTGGTTCACGGGAGTCGGGCGGGCCGTCCCGATTGGCCTTGGGGCACGGCCCGCTGGTGCGGAGGGATACGTCCACGCCGGTCAGCAGGCCTGGCCTAGCTGCCCCAGCGCCACCAAGCGCGCTACCTCGGTGGGTCGGGCGGCTGCGGTCGTTCGCCCCGGCCGACTGCGGTTGTTCGCCTCGGCCGGCCGCGGCTGTTCGCCTCGCCCGGTCCGGGGAACGCTGCCAGGCGCGCCTGTCTCCATGATGCCCCGGATTTTCGGGGCGGCGGCCCCTTTGTGACAGGGCGAGTTAGTAGGATTTGTTAGCGGATCCGGGCGGAAGCCGGGCTCCCACGATCTTTAGGTCGTAACAATTGCCCCCGGCCTTCGAGTTTGAGGCGGCAGCCCGGCTCAGCTCGGAGGACGAACCATTTTCAACACTCCGGACCGTCGATATGGGTCTTGGGACCCACCGGGTAGTGATTATTGCGGCTTCGGAACTCCCGCCTTGGTGGTCATTATTATGATTTGAAAGGGGGGCAGAGGAAGGCGAAGCGTCTCCGCGACTGAGTTTGCGACACGTGGATGAAATGACCTTTACGCCAGTCGAGGCGTCGGGGGCGTCCCGATGGGCTCCGCGTGGCGAAAGTTTAACGGCCAAGATGGCCCGAGTGCCACCCTTTCCGCTAAAAGGGGCTGGGAGGCGGTCGGTGGGAGTTTTGGTCTTTCTCTGATTCTTCTCCGGCGTTTGATATCTCTGTTTGGAGCTTGCGGGCTAATTTGTCACCTCCGTCGCCGGCTATCTTCTTTCGATCGCCTTCCGGGTTCAGAGGATCAACAGGTAACCACAGTTAATTTCCTTCCTTTCCGATCAATGGCTTCACGTTTCGAGATTGGAGGAAGTAGCCGGGTGGTGGGAGAGGAGTCGGCGGGCGAAGGGGCATCGCGGCCGGGGGTGCGGTGGCCCAGGGAGAGACGGTCATGGCGATCCGTTGTACCGCTAGACATTGAGTCCATCCAACGCAGGTTGGATAGGATTAATATCAGGGAGATTCGCGTGCGGTATGTGCGACAACCCTATGAGGTGCGGGTTCCCGGGTTGGAGGAAGCGGTGAGCTCACCGGGGGATAACGAGGTCGGGGTCTATGTCCGGTCCTTCGAGTTGGGGCTCCGCTTTCCGATCCACCCGTGCTTGTTTCATTTGTTGAATTTCCTGGAGCTGCCGATATTTGCCTTGGCGCCCCGCTCCTGGGGCTTGTTAGTGGGGTTTGTCGTCTTGTGCCTTGCTTGCTCCTGGAGTCCCTCCTTGGCGTTGTTCCAGCATTTCTTCGTGATTCGAAAGTGGGGGGTGTATCATTGCGTTTGCGCCAGGAGGGGGCGAGAACTCATCCTCGAGGTGCCTGACGATGTCGGTGAATGGATGAGGGAGTTCTTCTTCGTGACCGTGCCAGGTGACGTGGCGTTGTTGTCGAATTGGGGGGCGCGGAATCCCTTCGTAAATGAGGGGGTGGAGCTGACTGGGGAGGATATTGCCAGGGCTCAGATTTTGAGGGAGCTGCCCGAGGCGTGCCGTCATTGGGCGAGTCTAACGCTGAGCAGTCGGCTCGCCCAAGACTTTTGGACCCTAGGTATCTTTGAAGTTTTGTAAACTTTGGGCTAGGCTCGCCCTGATTGTCTCTCTTTCTCTTTGGCAGGTGAAGACGCGATGAAGGAGCCGGAGGGGGTGTCAGGTCCGGCTGGGGCCCCGATATTGGAGGATGTTGATCCCCGCGGGAAGGGCAAGGGGGTGGCTAGCGAGGCAGGATCCCGGGGACGTGGGGGCGGGGCCCCCGGCGGGGAGAGGGCCCACCCCAGACGGGGGGCAGTCGGGCAAGGTATCCCCGCCGGCGGGCCCGCCGAGGATCTCCAGGGGACGCGCCCGAGCGGGGGGCCAGGCCCTCCCTCCCTCCGCGGGTACCAGCGGCGGTCGCACCTCGCCGAGGGCCTGTGGTCCAAAGGTGGCCCTACGGGATCCCTTTGTGGGAGATGGGGGCGTCGTCGAGTCCCGCTTGCGAGGGCGCTCTTATTCGTTTTAAGAGGACCCGAGAGGAGGTCGAGGCGTATCCGGAGGATCGTCTCCACAAGTTTCCTTTTCGAGTCGGCGGCGATGAATCGGTGTTCGAGGATGCCGGTGTGGCGGCGCGTCTCGCGGAGTATTGCGTGTTACCGCGCGATCGTGAGTCTTTGACTCGCGTGGGGGCGGAGCGGTTAGGTGGCTCGGCTATATGGCACGTCGTGCAGGTGGGCCGGCTTTCTTTATTCGTCCACAAGTTACATTTATTCGTGCTTCGTTGATTCAAGATTTATGCAGATGATCGCGAATGTGTTAGCCCTGCGGGGCCGTACTTCCTCGGTTGCCACCAAGGCGTCTCTGGATGCAACGAAGGCGAACCTGGGGGAGGTCAAGGCGAAGCTGAAGGACATGGAGGCGGAGCTGGAGAGGGTTAGGGCGGCCTACGGAGTGGAGAAGGGACAGGCTGCGTATTTCGATTCGTCCAAAGCGGAGGTCGAGAAGCAGCTCCAAGAAGTAACGCGAGAGAGGGATGATATCCGGGTGAAGCATACCTCGGAAATTGTTAGCAAGGAGTCGGTGATCGGGTTGCAGAGGCGGCGAATTGAGGACCTAAAGGTCGCTCTGGAGGCCGAGAAGAGGGAGAGGGGTCTAGCGGTGCGGCGACTGGAGGACAAGCGAGACGATGAGGGCAAAGTGATCGAAGCCGCTATCCGCCGTTATCATGATGAGCATGTTGTGTCGATGCTGGAAGAGGCTAAGGAGGCTGCGGTTCGGCAAGTGGTTAAGGATATGCGAGATCGGTCGGATGAAAGGCGGCGCCGCTAGAGTCGTGGGTATGTGGAGGACGGTATCACCTTGTAAGAGGGTTATGAACAATGTGCTGTTGTAATGTGTTGAAAGAACAGTGTATGGCGTGAGTTCTGGGTAAATACATTGTTATGGTCTTGTGTCGAACTGTATTCCTACTCGGTTTGCTCGTAGAATGTCTGCTCTGTGAGGGACGTGAATGCCCCCAACTGCGCTCTGCCGAAATCTTCGGGAGAGGGGAGTTGAGAGGAGTCGTGTTTTGTGGTGGTCGTGATGCTCCGATGCCCAGTACAGTGCCCGGAGGTGCCGTGGGGGGTCGGACTTGTTTGGTTCATACAGAAGTATGCCAAGGGTTGGGACCCGCGAATCCGAAAGGGTGTGGGTCGGGTGCTTGATGAGGCCGAACCGACGGAGATCGGACACTTAATGGTGCGAGGGAGGCGTTCGTGTTTTGGCCGTACTACCGGAGCTTGGAATCAGTCATGGACCGTGTTCCGCTGTCTTGTATGGCCGCCCTGGGGGGCGGACTTAACCTGGGATCGAGCCTCGCCTCCGTGTTGTGACCGGACTTAATCATGGACCGAGAGCCGCCTCCATGCGTTGGCCGCCCTGACGGGGGCCGGATTCAACCGTGTATGGGGCGGCGCGTGGAGTGATTTTCAAATAGGGGTAATCATTTCGTCGGGATTTGGGCGGGAATTTAGGCGGTCGCATGACTTATCCCTTAAGCCTGGCGATTTGACGGCGGGCGGGAATCGAAGCGGGCCGACCACTGAAGTGCTGACGCGTGGCGGAAATGACGGTTTGTTGACAGTACGTGAAGCATCAGAGCACGTGGGTGGTGGAGAGGGCACGGATTGGTGACGCGTGTCTTGGGCTTGACGGTCGCGATGTTTGGCGCAGACGCTTTAAAGGAATCGTAATGGGGGGTGAGCAAATTAAGCTGATTGTTTGGCGATAAAATTTTTCGACAAGCAGGTAGGGCTCGAAGGAGGTTTCAGCGATCTTGCCAGAGTCGACCTCATGGGGGCGGTCAGCGGAGTAGCGCAAGCGGCCAAGTCGTCGGCAACCGTTAGGTAAGACACCCTTTTTAGAAATATCTTCCTCGATGTCTCCGTCTCGAAGTCAGGGAACCGGGGGGTTTGGCGGAGGAAGCTCCGCCGCGGAGACAGGAAGGGTGCCCCTCGAGATTGCGGGTGTGAAGTCGGAGCTAAAGAAATCCGTTGCGGAGATCTTCACGATGTACGTCCGGCCACCGTATTCGGTACGTGAACCTGAGCCGCAAGAAAGGGTGTGTTTTGCAGGCGACCGGGAAGTGGGAGTTTACGTATCTTCGTTTGAGCAAGGTTTGCGCTTCCCCCCCCCCATCCGTTCTTGCTGGAAGTGTTGAACTTCCTGGAGCTGCCCCTCTATCGCCTGATGCCTAATGCCATCAGTGCCATTGTGGGGTTCTTGGTGCTGTGCTTGAGCAACCAGGTTCGCCCATCGCTGTCCTTATTTCGGCACTTCTTCTCGGTCAAGAGGTTGGGGTCGGGCTACTATCTGTCCGCGAAGAGGACTCATCCGCTCATCAGGGGGTTGCCTAGCAAAATTAAGTTTTGGCGCCAGCAGTATGTGTTTGTGGAGGTGCCGGAGGAGGTGTTGATAAGGTCTGACTGGGCGGAGCTGAATCCCGAGGCGAGAGCGGCGGTGAAATTGGGGGACGAGGACAAGGAGGTGGCCCAGATTTTAATGGCCATACCAGTAGAGGGCCGAGATTATCGGACGCTCTCACGGGCGGAGATGATAACGGCGTATACATGGCCTGAAGGTACAAAAGATTTGGGTGTTCATGTGCCTGATATGCTTACGCTGAAATTTCTCTTTGTGGCAGGTGGCACAATGAGTCTGTCCCTCGAGGAAATGATGCGGCGGGCTTCGGAGCAGGCGAGGCGATCATCGTCGAGAGTGGGCCCCAAGAGGTCGCGAGCGGAAGGAGGGGCAGGGAGCTCGACTGGGGTGGCAATGTCGGCGAAGAAGAGGAAGGGGCCGGCGATAGCATCTGAGTCTGAGGTGCCGAGGGGGCCCTGTGCGGCGGGCGGCGGAGCCGGGGAGGGGATGTCGGACCATGTCATCGACTTGGAGGGCGGGGACGAAGGGTCGATAGGGGACGGGGGGAAATGCCCCGAACGGTGCCGTCCAGTCCCCAGGCACCTGCAGGGGGGAGGGGATGACGGCTAGCGGTGAACCGTTGAGGGCCGAAGGGTCGAGCGGCCCGACCGGGTCCGGAGGGTGGGACCCTTGGCCTTACGGTTGTCCCCCGTTCGGTCTGGAAAGGGCCGCCGAACCCCGCTGTGAGGCCGCCTTGGTGAAGTTTAAGGCCAAGAGGAGCGATATAGAGGGCTACCCCGACCTGGCGCTTCATCGGGCTCCGTACAAAGTTGCGAGCGATGAATCTGTGTTTGAGGATGGAGGTGTGGCGGTGAGGCTGGCGGAGAACATTTTCCTGCCACGCGACAAGGTGGCGCTGGAAGCGGTGGGGCCGGAGGGTCTGTGCGGCACCGCGGTGATGCACGGCGTCCAGGTATGTTCTGTAAGGTGGGCGACGTTTTTTAATCGGTTTTATGGAGCATCCTAAATGAGTTCGCTTTGCTTTCTGTCTTTATTCAGATTATCAACCTGATGCTTGGGATGATGAGGCACGTGCCCGCTATCCACAAGGCAGAGGGCGCAGTGGCTAAGGCGGTCGCCGAGCTCGCTGCTTTTCGCAAGAGGGCCGGCGAGGACCTCGCCAAGGAGAGGGAGAGGGGCGACCGCGGCGTGGCGGAGGTAGAGCGCCTCACGAAGGTCGTGTCCGACCAGGAGCAGAGGGCGGCCGAGGCCGGAGAGAGAGTGAAGGTGATGGAGGAGGCCCTTCGGAGGGAGGAGGCTCGGGCGGAGGATCTGGCGGGGCGTGCCAAGGCCACCGAGGAGGAGTTGGCCCGTAGGGTCGAGGAATTTCGGACGTACCAGGAGAGTACCGTCGTCCCCGCCCTCGCAAAGTCGATGGCCGAGGGCCTGGAGAAGGGCCAGGAGGAGGGATGGGAAGCCTGCTTGGCTCGGGTGAAGGAGAAGCTGGCGGGCCTGGTCCCGCCGGTAGAGGTCGACCTCGACGGGCTCGCCGCTTACAGTGTGGAGGAGGAGGAGGATGGAGACGGAGGGGAAGGTGACGAGCCGGAGGCCGGCGGGGGAGTGGGAGAGTCTCTTGAGGGAGAGGGAGTCGTGACTGGCGAGAGCGCCAAGTAGTTTTGTGTAGGCTCCCCCACACCCCTTTTCCTCTCTCTTTTTTATAAAAAACGACAGAAAGTGACGATTCGTGGGGTCGGTACCTGTATTATTCTGTGATTTCCTGCCTGTGTGTGCATAAATTCTATTTTTAGAGTTACGCCTTGGTGCAGCTATTTAGATCCTGGCGGGAGGGAACCGTGGTAGCTCCTTTTATTACTCGTAGCGCATTCGATAGATTTTACAGCCGGGCTATAACTAGTGGGCATACGGGATTAGTCTTCGGTCTTTCCCTCGGCTATTATTAATAGTTTAATTAAACAGGGTCGCCACATAGGCGTAGTATTGAATAGGCCCGTGGGCGTAACATAGTCTTGGCCCGTAGGCGTTACCGAGTGTCGCTCTAGGTAGGTTGAGGTTCCCATCGCAGCCGTTCCGCCTTTCTCTGGTGTTGTGCCCCTGATATGGGGCGTGGAGTGTATTTAGCGGGTTCCGCCTCGGCGGAGGGGTGGGTGGTCGCGTCGGAGCCAGGCAGTGGCTTTGGCCTTCGATCCCAGAATTGGGGGGAGAGGGAGTCCTTGGTGGTTGTTCTATCCCAAGGGGCCCCGTTGATCACCCCGTCTGGAGTCTCTGCGTGGTAGGCGCGAAGGGACGTGGGCCGCCGCCCCCCTGTGCGGCCTCCTGGCCTAAGCGGCCCGGGGAAGGCCGATGAGTGGAAGGGGGGTGCTGCAGGTGTAAGTGGAATAGCCAGTTGGGTCAGGCCGGCGCTCGGGGACACGTTCCCCTCGGTTGGGGCGCCGCGGGCGGCTGCCGGGGTGCCCGGCGGGGTGATTTGGCAGGTCTGTCCCCTCCATTGGGTTGTCTGCCAGCCGCGCCTGCGTACGAAGGGCGTCCGTGGAGAGGACTGGTATGTCATTGGAGCTCCAGTTCCCCTGCCGTAAGTTGTCTAACGGAAGGAGGGGAGCAGCTGGTTGAGCAACCCTCGTGTAAGGGGAATATCCTATTGGGGGATCGCTTATTTTGGAGGTCGGTGAAGCTCGCATTTTCCGTGTATGTTGAGGGAGAGAAGGTGTCAAAACGATTAGTCTTTCTGCACATCCTTCCCCTCGCCTTTCTTCCCCTCCTCAAGGAAGTAGGGGGGATTTATAATGGTGAATTTCTGCCCTTATTTATTCTTTAGTGAGAGTCGGGGCCGTCTTGGAATTTCGTTCTTTAGGGGGTGAGGCGTTCCCGATGGGTGACAGGTGATGTGACCCCTCAGGCATGCATGCCATTTGTTAGTGGTGTTGGTCCCGAGTGTCCTTTTCGGGTGGATAGGTCAATTCGGGTGCCGGCTTTATGGGGGGTCAGGCGTTACTCCTCAGGGTTGGCTCTGCGTTGGAGTTGCCTTGATTCGGGGTCCTTGAGTATCTTCCCGAGGTTTGAGAGGTGGGGTGATGGGCCCCTTCGGGGGAGGGAGGGTATTGGTTTGTCGGGCACCCCGCCTAAGGCGCTCCGATATGGGTGGCCAAGCTCAGGGAACTTGCCCCGGAGGTCTTCCTGGGGGGGAAGCGAGTACGCAGGTCGGCCCGTGCCCCTCTCCGGTTTGGGTGGCGAGGACTAGTCATGCCCCGGAGTCTTTGAGAGAGGGGGGTATGGGGCCGTAGCCTCCCCGCAACCTCTATAGTCGGGCGGGTATTGGGCCGTCGCCTACCCCGCATATGGCGCTCCGATATGGGTGGCCAAGCTCAGGGAACTTGCCCCGGAGGTCTTCCTGGGGGGAGCAAGTACGCAGCTCGGCCCGTGCCCCTCTCCGGTTTGGGTGGCGAGGACTAGTCCTGCCCCGGAGTCTTTGAGAGGGGGGGTATGGGGCCGTCGCCTCCCCGCAACCTCTATAGTCGGACGGGTATTGGGCCGTCGCCTACCCCGCATATGGCGCTCCGATATGGGTGGCCAAGCTCAGGGAACTTGCCCCGGAGGTCTTCCTGGGGGGGAGCGAGTACGCAGCTCGGCCCGTGCCCCTCTCCGGTTTGGGTGGCGAGGACTAGTCCTGCCCCGGAGTCTTTGAGAGGGGGGGTATGGGGCCGTCGCCTCCCCGCAACCTCTATAGTCGGACGGGTATTGGGCCGTCGCCTACCCCGCATATGGCGCTCCGGTTTGGGTGGCCAAGCTCAGGGAACTTGCCCCGGAGGTCTTCCTGGGGGGGAGCGAGTACACAGCTCGGCCCGTGCCCCTCTCCGGTTTGGGTGGCGAGGACTAGTCCTGCCCCGGAGTCTTTGAGAGAGGGGGGGTATGGGGCCGTCGCCTCCCCGCAACCTCAATAGTCGGACGGGTATTGGGCCGTCGCCTACCCCGCATATGGCGCTCCGATATGGGTGGCCAAGCTCAGGGAACTTGCCCCGGAGGTCTTCCTGGGGGGGAGCGAGTACGCAGCTCGGCCCGTGCCCCTCTCCGGTTTGGGTGGCGAGGACTAGTCCTGCCCCGGAGTCTTTGAGAGGGGGGGTATGGGGCCGTCGCCTCCCCGCAACCTCTATAGTCGGACGGGTATTGGGCCGTCGCCTACCCCGCATATGGCGCTCCGGTTTGGGTGGCCAAGCTCAGGGAACTTGCCCCGGAGGTCTTCCTGGGGGGAGCGAGTACGCAGCTCGGCCCGTGCCCCTCTCCGGTTTGGGTGGCGAGGACTAGTCCTGCTCCGGAGTCTTTGAGAGGGGGGGTATGGGGCCGTCGCCTCCCCGTAACCTCTATAGTCAGACGGGTATTGGGTCGTCGCCTACCCCGCATATGGCGCTCCGGTTTGGGTGGCCAAGCTCAGGGAACTTGCCCCGGAGGTCTTCCTGGGGGGGAGCGAGTACGCAGCTCGGCCCGTGCCCCTCTCCGGTTTGGGTGGCGAGGACTAGTCCTGCCCCGGAGTCTTTGAGAGGGGGGGTATGGGGCCGTCGCCTCCCCGCAACCTCTATAGTCGGACGGGTATTGGGCCGTCGCCTACCCCGCATATGGCGCTCCGGTTTGGGTGGCCAAGCTCAGGGAACTTGCCCCGGAGGTCTTCCTGGGGGGGAGCGAGTACGCAGCTCGGCCCGTGCCCCTCTCCGGTTTGGGTGGCGAGGACTAGTCCTGCCCCGGAGTCTTTGAGAGGGGGGGGGGGTATGGGGCCGTCGCCTCCCCGCAACCTCTATAGTCGGACGGTTATTGGGCCGTCGCCTACCCCGCATATGGCGCTCCGGTTTGGGTGGCCAAGCTCAGGGAACTTGCCCCGGAGGTCTTCCTGGGGGGAGCGAGTACGCAGCTCGGCCCGTGCCCCTCTCCGGTTTGGGTGGCGAGGACTAGTCCTGCCCCGGAGTCTTTGAGAGGGGGGGTATGGGGCCGTCGCCTCCCCGCAACCTCTATAGTCGGACGGGTATTGGGCCGTCGCCTACCCCGCATATGGCGCTCCGGTTTGGGTGGCCAAGCTCAGGGAACTTGCCCCGGAGGTCTTCCTGGGGGGAGCAAGTACGCAGCTCGGCCCGTGCCCCTCTCCGGTTTGGGTGGCGAGGACTAGTCCTGCTCCGGAGTCTTTGAGAGGGGGGGTATGGGGCCGTCGCCTCCCCGCAACCTCTATAGTCGGACGGGTATTGGGCCGTCGCCTACCCCGCATATGGCGCTCCGGTTTGGGTGGCCAAGCTCAGGGAACTTGCCCCGGAGGTCTTCCTGGGGGGGAGCGAGTACGCAGCTCGGCCCGTGCCCCTCTCTGGTTTGGGTGGCAAGGACTAGTCCTGCCCCGGAGTCTTTGAGAGGGGGTGTATGGGGCCGTCGCCTCCCCGCAACCTCTATAGTCGGACGGGTATTGGGCCGTCGCCTACCCTGCATATGGCGCTCCGGTTTTGGTGGCCAAGCTCAGGGAACTTGCCTCGGAGGTCTTCCTGGGGGAGCGAGTACGCAGCTCAGCCCGTGCCCCTCTCCGGTTTGGGTGGCAAGGACTAGTCCTGCCCCGGAGTCTTTGAGAGGGGGGGTATGGGGCCGTCGCCTCCCCGCAACATCTATAGTCGTACGGGTATTGGGCCGTCGCCTACCCCGCATATGGCGCTCCGGTTTGGGTGGCCAAGCTCAGGGAACTTGCCCCGGAGGTCTTCCTGGGGGGGAGCGAGTACGCAGCTCGGCCCGTGCCCCTCTCCGGTTTGGGTGGCGAGGACTAGTCCTGCCCCGGAGTCTTTGAGAGGGAGGAACTGAAATTGTCATGCAGAAAAGGCGAAATTCGAAGACAAAAAAGGTGGGAACAAGGTGTTTCGTTCATGACTTACAGCTCTCGGCTATGCCACGACCGGCGCACCGCGCCCCTTGGAGTCATTAGCCCGTCCTTCACGGGGGGAGGGGTGTGGCTGATCCCGTTTCGACCTGGCAGTGGCATCGGCGGGAGCTAGCTCCGGCTGATAGGGGTCATCACTCCGCCCGGGGGAGTCGACTTTCAGGTTCACCTCTGGTCCTTTGTGCTTGGTTGACCCCACGTAGCAGCTCCTTGACAGCTTCTGGCTTCCCCGCACGATTCCCACCCCTCGGGGGGTTTGGAACTTGACCATCTGATGGAGAAGGCTGGGGAGCGCTCCAATGGCCGACATGTATGGTCGTCCTATAATCCCGTTGTACGCCGACATAATGTCGACCACAACGAACAGCGTCATTCGAGTGACGACCTGTGGCTCCTCTCCGAGGGTTATTGGCAAGGTGATCACCCCCATGATGGGGGTCGAGTGACCGGTGAAACCGACGAGGGGCCCGGTACAAGGTCTTAGGTCAGTCGGCCGTAACCCCATCTTCTCAATTGTGGACATGAACAGGATGTCGCAAGAGCTCCCTGTGTCGATCAGGAGGCGGCTGACGATGGCTGTCCCAATCTGGGCCTCGATGACGATGGCATCGTCTTGGGGCCGCTCGATCCCCTCTAGATCCTCGTCACTGAAAGTAATGGGAGGGTAGGCCATCCTTCTCCCTCTCTGGTCCCCTCCGAGACCCGCCGTCATCACTTGCCTTGCATACGCCTTTTTGCTTGACGACGACGCCAATTGTTATGCCATTTGGAAGGTTGTCATTAAGAATAGGGTAATGTGAGGTGAGGTTCAACTATTTAGTAGTGTTCAAATAGATATTATTTAGTAGTGTTCAAATAAGAATAGGGTAATGTGAGGTTCAACTATTTAGTAGTGTTCAAATAGATATTATGCCATTTGGAAGGAATTGTAGCGATTAATTAGTGTAAGGTAAGGGTTTTCTTGGGGTAATTTCATGTCATTCATACGAAATTCATAGAAAATTTGAAATGTTTGTGAAGCTATTGATTAAACCAAAATGCGTATATGTCAGATTTTAACTTGCATTTTAAGAGAACGAGGCAGTGGGTTTCAGGTTGTCATGAATATTGCAGTTGCATTGGAAGTTTTTGATGAGAAAATGCGTGCACTTGAAGTGATGCTTACAAAATGTGAAAGTAAGGAGTTTTATGATGTAAGTCACAAGTCTTGCTGTAGAATTTTACTTTACACCTAGATATGGAACAATTTAATTGATGATAAAAATAACTAGTGAGGGTCTTAAACCATCACAAATGGTTAATTAAAGTTCCCTTAGTTGACAAATGACAGGAGTCTATGAGCCTAACCAAGAAAATAAAGAAAAGGAAAGATAACGTCTTTGTCCCAATGAGGTGACAAGCCTTGGCCATGGCAACAATGGGGGAACATGCCACTAGAAGACCAGAATTGGCCTTTCCGATTGAGCTACATGGTAAACCAGCCAGAGACATGAAAACTTGTTTACATTTTACTGCAATTAACCCAAAGGGTGTGTTTGGTTGGTGGGAAATTGAGAGAAAATGAAGGAAAATAAGAAGGAAAATGATTTTCCATTGTTTGGCTTAAAAGAAAAGTGAAAAGAAAGAGAAAATGAAGGAAAAGAGTGGAAAATAAATAGTAAAACTTTTCTTTAGGGAAAACAAAGCAAAACTAACTATTCTCACATTCATGCATTTGTGTTTTTTAACAAATATAATTAGTAGCTATTTTTAATAAATTCATGAATAATTCATGAATTTTTTCAAAAAATTATGAATGAATTTTTCAAAAAATCACGAATTATTATCAAAATTTTACACTTGAATTATTTAAAATTCGCAAGTTATTGAAAATATACGAATTTTTCCCTTTTTTTCAAAATAGTATGTGAATAATTTGGATTTTTTTTTGAAAATCATGAATATTTAAATTATTTTTATTCATGAACTTGTTCGAAAAATTAGCGAATAATTCGTGTAATTTTCGCGTTTTGATTGAAAAATTCACGCATTATGCACGAATTTTTCTAATAGATTGCAAATTATTCCAATGTTTTCATATAATTTGTAAATTATTTATGTACTATTTAATATCACATTATTTACGAATCATGATATTTGTATGGTTAGAGAATTATTTGTTAGAATTCGTAATTTATTTGCTAACTTTCTGAATTATTTAGAACTAACAAAATTTTAATTTATTATGATTTTTAATTTATTATGAGACTAAAATACCTCTTAAATTTTTTAAGCAAATTATTTATAAAGTAAGTAAATACACCTCTTAAATTATTTAGCAAAAATACCTCTGAATTTTTTTCGTTTTGAATTAATAATATAATGAACGAAATTTCCTTATTTTCCTTTGAACTTTCTTCAAAATTTTCTTTGGCAACCAAACATGAGAAAGAATCTCATTTCATTTTCATTTCACTTTTCTTTCTTTTTTATTTTCATTTCACTTTTCTTTCATTCATTTTCTTTCAATCCAAACACACCCAAAGGGTCGAAAAAGAAAACAAAAGAAAACAACTGTGGTCTTTGTTTCTGTCCAGTTGGCTATATTAAAAAACAATCAGTTCACATTGCTTTGAAGACTTTGCATACACTTGAAAGAGAGTCCATAATCACAAGCTTTTTGTTACTTGCTCTTTTCCTCAATCTGCTACCCTACAGCTAAACAATTGGAACAAAAGGAATCAATCTTACAGCTGTAACTGCTAATAAGTAGAGTGATCATTGAGAATATGCAACGTCCTATCTCATCGTACAAAAAATTTGTTATAACACATTAAATGGAGAACTCAAAGAAATTATCTTTATCCCATATGAAACATTGAAGCCCCTCCATCCCAATTGGTTTTTAGGCAATAAGAGAGCAGCTCTATGCAGCACAGATGGAATATATCCTAAATTGGTTTTCACGCCATCATTATTTCCTATAAAATGTCCTAAATCTTTCATGCACATCAGCGAGTAGGTCATGTTATATATGTGTCCATTCTTCATGGTGCACTGGGATCCGACTACGATACAGCAATGTATCTATTGTGTAGTGTGTGTTATATTGGGTGTGTGTGTAAAGAAAGAAGGAAGTTAATATAAATAGAAGTGATAGCCTCTCCTTTGGGGCTAATCATACTTTCCCCAAATTACTTCATGGTATCAGAGCCTAAAAACCCCTAAAAACCCTAAAACAGCCGTCGCCTGCCTTCTCGCCGCGCCCGTCTTCTCGGATCTTTGCTGAGAGCCGTCGCCCGACTGCTCGCAGCGCCGAGTGCCCGCCTTCACAGATCCTTGCCGCCGCCCCAAGGATCCTCGTCGCGAGCCTAAAGAAAACCGGGAGCCCACCGCCTTCCGCCTGCTGCGCAAGCAGCCGCCGCCGCCGCCGCCTGCTGCGCAGGCCGCCGCCGCTTGCTGCAGCGCGTGCTGCTGCCTTGCTGCCGCTGCCGCATCTGATTCTCTGCTACAAAGGGGGATCCTAAAGAAAACCCTAACCCTAGATCTATGGTAGAGCCATGAAGATGACTCCATAGATTTACGGTTAGGGTATGACCTAGAAGAGGAGAAGGAGAAGTAGATCTGTGGATCTAAGAAGGGAGAAAGGAGAGATCTGCGGATCTAGAGAGATGGGGGACAATCTCACCTCAGCTGACATGAAGGCCTTCATTGGAGAGATAACGAAGCTGCTTGCTTCGAAGGAGTTGGGATCCTCGAGTGGATCGACGCCTTCACGTCCCGTGCAGAAGCTGGAATTGATGCCCAATGATGTGAAATTGGAAGGGACGAAGAATTACCTCAGTTGGTCCAGGAGGGTGCTTCTCATTCTGAGGTCGAAGGGGTTAGAAGGCATCGTTCTAGGTTCATGCAAGGAACCGCTGGACAAGGATGGGGATGATTGGAAAGTCTGGAGTACCACCAACTCTCTGGTGGCTGCTTGGTTGATGACATCGATGGTTCCACCCATTGCTGGGATGGTGGAGGCCATAGAGAGTGCTGCGGGGATATGGAGTATGGTGGAGAAAATGTACTCTGGAGCAGGGAATGTGATGCTCATGATGGAGGTTCAGGGCAAGGTCGACACCTTGAAGCAGGGGGAGATGACTATTCTAGCCTACTCTGCGGAGTTGAAAAGGCTTTGGTCAGAGTTAGATCACTATGACCCTATTGATCTGCCTGATCCTAGGAGCGTTGCGATACACAGGAAGTGGGTGGAGCGTAGGCGTGTGACACACTTTCTGAGGAACCTGAATGGAGACTTTGAGGTCAGGAGGGCGAGTATGTGCCACCTATCCTCCATCCCATCTCTGGAGGAGGCCATAGCTGCAATGGCACAGGAGGAGACCAGACTGAGGGTCATGAAGGATGAGGGTACTCAGGTCACTCGGGCTGCACTGGCTGTACCGGCAGTGGCAGCAGTGAGCGAGGATCGAGAGTGCGACACATGTGGGGTGAAGGGGCACCTGAGCTTTAACTGCCCACACAAGGGCAGTGGACGAGGACGTGGCACAGGAGGCAGAGGAGGAGGTCGTTGGGGCCGTGGAGGCCGTGGACGAGGTCGCGGCGGCCCACGGGCCAACTTTGCTACCGCTGACGGACGACATGAGACAGTGATGATCAAGGCCACGCCAGCTGAGGCATCAGATCTAGAGCAGCGGAGACAGTCCAGGTCTACTACTGAGAGCTCGGAGAGTCATGCAGAACAGACTGGGGATATTGCCTCGCCATTCGGTAACTTTGCCCACTTCGCTCACACAGGCTCAGGTAACCGATTAGCCCTTTTATGTAGAGATCATATAGAGTGGATTATTGACTCAGGTGCATCTAGTCATGTGTCAGGAGCATATAGACAATTTTCCACATATAAACCACATACCATCCATGAACCCGTTCAGACAGCTGATGGCACATCCCAACCCATTAGAGGGATTGGTACTATTCAGTGCACTCCCTCCATACGCCTCTCTTCAGTCCTTCACGTCCCATCATTTCCAGTCAACCTCTTATCTGTTGGCTCTATTGTTGATGATCTCGACTGTAGCATTACTTTTGACTCTACTCATTGTATGTTGCAGGAAAGGAAGACTGTGAGGAGGGTTGGGACTGGCGTCAGGCGTGATGGACTGTGGTATCTTGACAGAGCTAGTGGGGATGCTGCACTGGCTGTCGTTGGTGGAGAGAAGGAAAGGGATGTACTTTTGTTACATTGTCAGTTGGGACACTTGCCTTTTGATATTTTGAGAAAAATGTATCCCGATGTTTTGAATAGAGTGAATGAAATGAATTTGAAATGTGATGCATGTGAATTTGGGAAACACACTAGGACGTCATACCCTAGTGTAGGGATAAGGAGTGTAGAGAAATTTCATCTTATTCACTCAGATGTTTGGGGGCCCTGCCCCGTGACTTCAGTAAGTGGGTTCAGGTGGTTTATCACCTTCATAGATTGTCATTCTCGGATGACGTGGCTTTATATGATGAAAAACAAAGGCGAAGCGTTGAAGTGTTTTCAGGACTTCCATAGAAGTGTCAGAAATATGTATGAGGCCAAGATCCGTGTCTTGAGAACGGATAATGGGACAGAGTATGTAAACAGGGAGTTTGCATCTTACCTATCTGAGAGTGGGATAACTCATCAAACCACTTGTTCCAACACCCCCCCAACCGAACGGAGTTGCTGAAAGGAAAAATAGACACTTGTTGGAGGTAACTAGGTCACTCATGCTCACCATGAATGTACCTAAGATATTGTGGAGTGAAGCAGTGATGACAGCCACATATCTTATCAACAGGATGCCTTCACGGATCCTTGGTATGAAGTCTCCATGTGAGATTCTTATGGGAAAGAACACTTTTGTAGTTCCACCAAAAGTGTTCGGATGCACATGCTTTGTGAGGGATCATAGACCTTCTGTGGGGAAGCTGGATGCTCAGGCAATTAAATGCATATTTGTTGGGTATCCTTCAAATCAGAAAGGCTATAGGTGTTGGAGTCCCTCAGAAAGAAGGCTGTTTGTCAGCATGGATGTGACGTTCAGGGAGACTGAACCTTTTTATGGAGGACTGACAGATTCTACATCAGTATTTGATACTGGGGCCTCTACCAGCACAGGAGGAGCTGGTCGAGAGGGGGAGACTGATGACAGGAGGGTAGTGGTTGGACTTATACCGTGTCCTGTCAGACCTACTGGTACTGGTCCTGATAGCAGGGAGGAAGAAAGGACCTTGGTGGAAGAGGAGGAAGACAGGTTGTACAACAGGAAATATAGCAGGAGACAGAAGGATAGTCATGGCGATGGAGAACAACAAGAAGACATCTTTCCCACTGGAGAACCACTAGCTCCACTGCCCCATGTCGAGATTGATCAGTCTATCACGCCTGCTCGAGTCCCGACTTCCTTCCTGCCTTCCTCTCCTACCACGGATGGTAACCTTTCTTTGCCGTCTTCTAGTTTAGATCTTCCAATTGCATCTCGTAGGGAGCCTCGTATCAATGCCGGCAGGCCTCCTGTACGGTATGGATATGAGACTGATATTGCTAATCATGTCTCATATGCCTCTCTTACACCTGCATATAGGGCTATCATTGCATCCTTACAGTCTATCCCTATACCAAGTGATTGGCGAGTGGCAAAGCAACATCCCCAGTGGAAGAAAGCAATGCTCGAAGAACTTGAGGCACTGGAGAAGAACAAGACATGGAGACTTGTCTCACTTCCAGCAGGGAAGAAAGCTGTGGGCTGCAAGTGGGTATTCACAATAAAGCAAACTTCAGAAGGGAAGGTGGACAGGTACAAGGCGAGGCTGGTTGTCAAGGGCTACAGTCAGACTTATGGGATTGATTATGATGAGACATTTGCCCCAGTGGCAAAGATGAGTACTGTGAGAGTACTGATATCCTGTGCAGCGAATTTTGGATGGAAGTTGCATCAGTTGGATGTAAAGAATGCCTTCTTGCATGGAGACTTACAGGAGGAAGTATACATGGAGGTTCCACCTGGCTTTAGCACACAACAGACGGTGGGAAAGGTGTGTAGACTGGACAAGTCCTTGTATGGGCTTAAGCAATCTCCAAGGGCATGGTTCGACAGGTTCAGGCGTGCAGTCATCACTATGGGCTACAAGCAGAGTAATGGTGATCATACTGTATTCTATAGACACTCAGGACAACGGATCACTCTTTTGGCTGTGTATGTTGATGATATTATTATCACTGGAGATGATGAAGAGGGAATCTCTCACTTGAAGGTAAGGTTAGCGAGAGAATTTGAGGTCAAGGACCTTGGACAGTTGGGATATTTCCTTGGACTGGAGATTGCCAGGTCCAGGAAGGGTATAGTTCTCTCACAGAGGAAATATGCCCTGGATTTACTGGCTGAGACTGGTATGTTGGGGTGTCGTCCAGCAGTTACTCCTATTGACCAGAATCATAGGTTGCATTCACAATCAGGGGAGCCAGTAGACAAAGAAAGGTACCAGAGACTTGTTGGACGCCTTATCTACTTATGCCATACCAGACCTGACATTGCCTATGCTATCAGTGTGGTAAGTAGATACATGCATGATCCTAGGACTGGACATATGGAGGCAGTCTTCAGGATACTGAGGTATCTGAAGAATAGTCCAGGAAAAGGCATATTATTTGGTAGTCATGGTCACATTAATGTGACAGGCTACTGTGATGCAGATTGGGCCAGTTGCCTAGATGATAGGAGATCGACTTCGTGCTACTGTGTGTTTGTTGGGGGCAACTTGGTCTCTTGGTGCAGCAAGAAGCAGGATTTTGTGGCTCGTTCCACTGCAGAGGCAGAGTACCGTGCTATGGTGCTTGGTACTTGTGAGATGATCTGGTTGAGATCACTTCTACATGAGTTACACCTGCTGAGAGGAGGACCATTGCGGTTGTTGTGTGATAACAAGTCTGCAATTAATATTGCCAACAACCCAGTGCAACATGATAGAACGAAGCACATAGAGATTGACAGGTTCTTCATTAAAGAAAGATTGGACAAGAAACGGTTGGAGATCTCCTACATTACCTCTGGACAGCAACTAGCTGATTGCCTTACAAAGGGGTTGAACTCTAAAGGAGTGGAGGATGCTTGTAACAAGATGGGCATGATAAATATCTTTTGCTCATCTTGAGGGGGAGTATTGTGTAGTGTGTGTTATATTGGGTGTGTGTGTAAAGAAAGGAGGAAGTTAATATAAATAGAAGTGATAGCCTCTCCTTTGGGGCTAATCACACTTTCCCCAAATTACTTCAGTATCCATTGATCTCTTTGACATGAACCTATGCTTTGTAGCATCAAGTAATCAACGGTAAAAATTTAGAAGGGAATGCATTTGCTTCAAGTTCAGAATCCACATCATGAATGATCCTCCAATTAGGTGCTCCATGACACTGTTTTTGAATAATTGTTAGATGATATATATGATACATAGACAAGTGACATAGGCAAGTGACATATATGATACAATATGATACAAATCATATAAATCATATCATAATTGTTAGATGTATTGTTTGCTGCCTAAGTTCTGTATGATAGGAGTTTGGGTCAGGACTTGTTTGGGATCACCTTTAATACATTTGTCTACTGTTACTGATATTACCATTGCTGATTTTATTTAGTCGAGTTTTTTATTGTTGTTGATGTTGTGGATGTAAGTATGTTCATGCTTGAGTATTGTTTGATCTGTGTTTGTTCATGTGAGGTCTGGGTTATGTTTGGGTGTGTCATGTATGTGTAAGTGAGGTCTGAGTATGTTCATGCCCGAGTGTGATGCCCGAGTGTGTTGCTGCTGATCTTTAAGTTTTTTCATTCTACATTGACGTATCACATCATTGAAAGTTTGGCTCCTTCGTATATAACAACCAAGTCTCTCATCTCCATCTGATCAATTGAATATTCACCATATTATGAACACAAGAAGTTTCACTATGATGTATAAAGGATGAAGTGAAATTTACTGGTTTCGGAATGTAAATAGTGCCATGTCATTTTTTTATGGTATGTCAGGGTGAAGTGGATGTCATATGTCACTCTATAATACTTCATGTCTCAATATGCTTAAAGCTTAGAATTCAACGCATTATGTGGTAAGCCGTAGGCTTCTGTGCAGTTTACTTGCATTATGTTTCTGTTAGTGAGTTCCCTTCATTGTGTTCCTGTTAGGCGTTGGTTTATTTTGATCATTTTTATTAGAAACCCATCTCGTTAAAAAGCGTAAGGCTGCAAGAACAAAGAGACCTCTTAAGATATAATCAGTCATTAAGTTTTAAGTTCTGCTGATAATGTTGTTTATGAATGACATACCTCAATTGTCCACCAACAAAGTGTTAAACTTAATTAAAGATGGATGGTTGTAACTTGAAATGTTATGCCTTTGGGTGTTCTAAATTGTACAAAAAATGATTTTGTATAGAAGCTTTTGTTGTGATTCTCACTGATCACTAAAAGATTTACTGATTACAGTAAACCAGTAATTCTTCTAGTGATCAGTGAGAATCACAACAAGTGGTATCATAGCCCAGGTGAGCTGTCTGTGAGAGAGTAAAAAAGGGAGTAAAATTTTTGGGGAGGGAAATTTTTTTTCTACCATTACCTTTTTTTTTCCTCTACAAAATTTCAATGGAAGAATCATCCTCGTCGGGAGCTATGGTCAAACTGACGGCCATAAATTACACACTGTGGAGACCTCGAATGGAGGATCTCCTCAGTTGTAAAGATTTATTTGACCCATTGGAGGTCAAAGGAGTAAAGCCGGAATCCACCAAAGAAGCTGACTGGAAGAAGATGAATCGAAAGACGATCGGTCAAATCCGACAATGGATCGATCACAGCGTCTTCCACCATGTTGCGCAGGAGACGGACGCATATGCCCTCTGGCAAAAGCTAGAGGACATGTACCAAGCCAAGACTGCTCGAAACAAAGCCTTGTTAATGAGGCGACTGGTAAATTTGAAGCTGCGGAGTGGAACTTCCGTTGCGGAGCACACGAGCGAGTTCCAGAGCTTGGTGAATCAACTATCTGCGGTGGAGTTACAGCTTGGAGATGAAGAGCAAGCTCTTCTCCTTCTCAGTTCTCTTCCAGACAACTGGGAGACGTTGGTGGTCTCTCTCAGCAATTCGGCTCCAAACGGCAAACTTACCATGTCTATGGTTAAGGATGCCCTCTTCAACGAGGAGGCCAGGAGAAAAGAAGCCGGCACCGACCAATCGCATACCCTCGTGACAGAGACTCGAGGAAGACAACAAGGAGGTGGTCGAAGCTGGGGCAGAGGCAGAAGCAAAAGCCGTGGTAGGTCCACAGACGGGAGGAGGCCTACCTACAAGTGTTACCATTGTGGCACGGAGGGCCACATGAAGAAAAACTGTCGAAAGCTGTTACGAGAACAAGGTCACAACGGTTCTCAACAGAAGACGAAGGATGGAGATGCGTTAGTCACTTGCATCGGAGAAGTGGCTATTTGCTCTATCCAAGATGAGACATGCCTTCACATCTCCAACCAGGACAGTGAGTGGGTGGTTGATACAGCATCATCATTCCACGCCACTCCTCGAAGTGACTTCTTCATCAACTACAAGGCAGGAGACTTTGGCATTGTGAAGATGGGGAATACAAGTTCCTGCAAGATCGTGGGAATTGGAGACGTTCAGATTCAGACGAACGTCGGCTGCACAATCACGCTGAAGGATGTCCGCCATGTGCCAGATCTCCGGCTGAACTTGCTCTCTGGGACAGCCCTTGACAAACAGGGCTTCGACAACCACTTCAGCAACGGCACATGGAGAATGACGAAAGGTGCCATGATTATCGCAAAGGGGCACATTTGCGGTATGTTATACAAAACTCATGTGAAGATATGTACCGATAGCCTTAACGTGGTGGAACGTGAGGCTACTCCAAGTCTGTGGCACCAACGACTTGGTCACATGAGTGAGAGAGGGTTATCTCTCTTGACAAAGAAGGAGCTGATCTCAATCACTAAGGATGCTGGACTAGATCCTTGTCAGCATTGCTTAGTTGGCAAGCAACATCGAGTCTCCTTCAGTTCTTCTTCAACAAGGAGATCAGAGTTACTCAGTCTTGTACACTCTGATGTTTGCGGTCCCTTGGAGGTTGAATCTCTGGGTGGCAACAGGTACTTCTTGACCTTCATTGATGATGCTTCTCGGAAGGTGTGGGTCTACTTCTTGAGGACGAAAGACCAAGTGCTCGACTTCTTCAAGCTGTTCCAAGTCATGGTCGAACGTGAGACAGGAAAGAAGTTAAAGTGCATCTGCTCAGACAATGGAGGCGAATACACTTCCGGAGCATTCGATGTCTATTGCAGAAGTCAAGGCATTAGACATGAGAAGACGGTTCCTCGCACTCCACAACACAACGGCGTAGCTGAAAGGATGAACCGGACGATCATGGAGAAGGTCAGAAGCATGCTCAGTATGGCTAAGTTACCAAAGCCATTCTGGGGAGAAGCTGTTCGTGCCGCCTGCTACCTCATCAACAGATCACCATCAGTACCTTTGGATTTCGCAATTCCAGAGAAGGTGTGGTCTGGTAAGAATCCCTCATACTCCCACTTGAGGGTATTCGGTTGCTTAGCCTTTGCACATGTATCCAAGGAGCAAAGGCAGAAGCTTGATGCAAGGACCATTCCTTGTATCTTCATCGGCTATGGAGATGAAGAATTTGGGTACAGGTTGTGGGACCCAAAGACGAAGAAGGTGATTCGGAGCAGGGATGTGATGTTCCAAGAAAATCAGACATTGGAAGACATTGAAAAGCCCATGGCGTCTTCAACTGCAAGCTCAAGTGCTGAAGACATTGTTCCAGACCCAGCACCAACGCAATACGAAGAGGTGCATGAAGAAATACCAGAAGAAGAGGAGGCTGTTGAACAAGACGTGGAAGAAGAGGCGGATGCTGAGCAGGGGGAGCCACATCCCTCTCCAGCGGCTACTACACCACCATCACCGCAGGCAGATGATGGTACGTCTCCTGAAGTCAACAACTCACAAGTACGGAGATCTGAACGAGGCCGGATTCCATCAACCAGATATTCAGAAGCTGAATATCTTCTACTTTCTGAAGAGGGGGAGCCAGAGAGTTTCCATGAAGCAATATCTCACAAGAACAAAGAAAGTTGGTTGCAAGCTATGCACGATGAGATGGAATCTCTGCAAAAGAATTCTACTTATGAGTTGGTCAAGCTTCCACAAGGAAAGAAGGCGCTGAAGAACAAGTGGGTGTTCAAGCTAAAGAAAGATGGCAACGGAAAGATGGTGAAGCACAAAGCTCGGCTGGTGGTCAAAAGATTCCTTCAGAAGAAAGGTATTGACTTTGACGAGATCTTTTCACCTGTTGTGAAGATGGCTTCAATCCGCGTCATCCTCGGATTGGTAGCCAGGTTGAATTTAGAGCTTGAGCAGATGGATGTCAAGACAGCGTTTCTTCATGGTGATCTACATGAAGAAATCTACATGGAGCAGCCAGAAGGTTTCGAGGTTTCAGGCAAAGAAAACCTCGTATGCAAGCTGAAGAAGAGTCTGTACGGACTCAAGCAAGCACCACGACAGTGGAACATGAAGTTCGACTCATTCATGATGAGTCAATGCTACAAAAGGACCGCTGCAGACCAGTGTGTTTATACACAGCAGTTTCCAGACGGTAGCTTCGTTGCATTGCTTTTATATGTCGACGATATGTTGATCGTTGGACAAGATGCAACAAAAATTGGCAAGCTGAAGAAGGAACTCTCTAAGTCTTTTGATATGAAAGACTTAGGTCCGGCTCAACAAATTATGGGAATGCAGATAGTCCGAGATAGGAAACACAACAAGCTATGGCTATCTCAAGAGAAGTATGTTGAACGCGTGATCAAGAGATTCAAGATGGATCATGCCAAACCAGTTAGCATTCCATTGGCCAACCACTTCAAGTTGAGCAGGAGGTCAAGCCCTTCATCCAAGAAAGAGACGGAGGAGATGGCATCGATACCTTATTCTTCAGCAGTTGGAAGTCTGATGTATGCAATGGTGTGTACACGTCCTGACATTGCCCATGCGATGGGAATGGTGAGTCGATTCCTTTCTGATCCAGGAAAGGAACATTGGGAGGCGGTCAAGTGGATTCTCCGATACCTGAAGGGTACTTCAAAAGGCATGTCTATGCTACGGAGGAGCTGATCTAATCTTGGAGGGCTATACAGATTCAGATATGGCTGGAGATCTTGATAGTAGAAAATCTACATCAGGATTTGTCTACACTTGTGCAGGGGGGAGCTGTGTCCTGGCAATCAAGATTGCAGAAGTGCGTTGCGCTATCTACAACAGAGGCGGAGTATCTTGCAATTACAGAAGCTGGTAAGGAAATGTTGTGGTTAAAGCGATTTCTCCAAGAATTAGGGATCAAGCAGAAAATGTACATGGTACATTGTGATAGTCAAAGTGCTTTAGATCTGAGCAAGAATTCGATGTATCATGCTCGGACAAAGCACATTGACATTCGGTATCATTGGATACGGGAGGTGATGGATCAACAGCTGTTTGAGACTAGTGAAGATCCACACGAAGGAGAATCCAGCAGATATGTTCACGAAGGTGGTGACACGGGAGAAGCTGGAGCTGTGCAGAGACATAGCTGGGATGGTTGTTAAGTGACAATCACTTTAGATGCAGCTGGAGGGGGAGAATTGAAGGGTCCATCTGCCAACCTCCCACCTACCGCCTATTCCCCTTTGTTGATTTTTTCAACAATGTCCCTCTCTAAGAAACGTCATTAGAGACGTTTCTTAGATGATTAGAACACTATAAAAGGGAGATGAAGGCCGAGGTTCAGATCATCCCAATCCCAACACATCCCAAATCCCATAAACATCACAATTTCTCTTCTTCAAGAGAAAGAGAGAAGGCAACCCAGAGAGGTGTAAGAGTGAGGGATTTCTCCAGTGAAAGAAAATTACCCCAGATGGGGATTTACCCCAGAGAGGTAAATTGTAGTTTTTTTTATTGTTTACCCTAGTGTGTGTAAATTTATTTCTAGAGAGAAATAGCGAAGTTTTTTTTACTCTCCATTTTTACTGTTTTACCGTGATCAGTATTTTTACTGTTTTACTGTAACCAGTAATTCTTCTAGTGATCAGTGAGAATCACAACAGCTTTGACATATCGTGTTTCTATTATGAAAGCAGTATCGTGTTTCTATTATGAAAGCAGACTTGCGTTGTAGTTGGCCTATTGTGGTTCTATTAGGAATGCGTAGTTGGCCTGTTGTTTTATAGAAGGTTTTAATTGTCAAGTCACCGAAGGCTGTGCAGTTTACTTGCATTTTCCTTCTGCGCAGGAAACATTGAGAAAGGCAGAAGAGATTTTTGACAAGGAATACAAGGATCTTTATCTGTCCTGTCAAGGATTGCTTAACCGTAACCTAAATTAAAACCCCAGTCAGTTAACAATTCGGTAGGCTCCTCCTCGTAGTCCCTGCATCGTTTGTTTTAGTTTCAATTTGAAAGAATACTGCTTATATGCATGCTCTGATTAATGGACAATATTCTTGATTCACTTGGATGCAGGGCAATTGCAATATTTGCATTATGAGTTTTGAGGTGACGGTGTCAATATTGATCAACAGCGCCAAACTATTTTTGCATCGAGTTTGGTGCCAGCTCTGTCCAATTTATGGGGATCTTTTCGGTGGTGATGCTGTTAAGTGCCTTTGGTACTTCTTAAGACGTGGACGGATGCACGCGGAACAGGGCATGGACCAGAGCCAGTTTCCATATCTCTGGTAACTTCCCATTTTGAAGACAAATGTGTGGTTTTGAACTCAAAAGCTTCATATATGAAGAACTCGAGTTTCGGTCATAAGGGAAGAAACTCGAGTTTCGGTCATGGTAGTGCCTACTGTATTCAATAACATTTCCATCTCTGTATTGTGGGTGTATGCCTCATCATTCTACCAAGGATTGTGGACCAGGAGGAGGAAGATACAGAGCATGTTCGGAATTGTGATCCAGACAGTGCCCCTTCTTTAAAGAAAGCAGAGAGCTACTTCGTTGGAAATGAAAATGATAGATCCTTATACTTCAACTGGTCGGGAAATGCGTTAGGGAGTTGTTTCAGAATCAGAAGTTGCAATTGGTCGGAAAATGTATTCTTCGGAGTAATTTAATGGATAATGACTGCTTAGTTTTATATGCGATAATGTTTCTTGTTTGTATTAGGGATCATCTTCAACTATCAATGCACATGGTCTAATTTATGTGATTGTTGAATAAAAGCAATTTAATTTGATTATTTCTTGTAAGGATTGTTTCTTATAATTTAATGTCATTGGTGGTTTATTGAAGCATTTTGAACATTAAATGGATCTATTTAAATATGAAATGTAGGGAGAAACAATAAAACGAATTGAGACAAGCGCTGTCTATCTGACCTTTAACAACGCTTGTACTAAAGAAGCACTATCTATCTGGGATCTTAGACAGCGCTTGTACTGCTAAGGTCCCAGATAGACAGCGCTTGTTTAGTACAAACAGTGTCTATGGTGGACCTTTAACAACGATTGTACTAAAGAAGCGCTGTCTATTGGGACCTTAGACAGTGCTTGTACTAAACAAGCGTTGTCTAAGATCCCAAGTAGACAGCGCTTGTACTAAACAAGCGTTGTCTATGGTGGACCTTTAACAGCGCTTGTGCTGAACAAGCGCTGTCTATTGGGACCTTTGACAGCGCTTGAACTAAACAAGCTCTGTCAAAGGTCCCAATAGACAGCGCTTGTTTAGTACAAACGGTGTCTATGGTGGACCTTTAACAGCGCTTGTACTAAACAAGTGCTCTCTATTGGGACCTTTGACAGCACTTGTAAAACGCTATTAAAACCAACCCCCCTTTAGCAGCAACGAGATAGACATCACACAGAAGCGTTGTTAAAGACATTATTTAAGCGCTGTTAAAGGTCCCGTTTTTAGTAGTGGCAAGATGAAATTAATTCACACAATCAAGCAAACAAAAACCCAAGAGATTTCACCCTGGTTCATCCAGCCACACCAATATTCATTATGATCCTACACAAGGTAGTGAATACAATCCCTATATAAGAAATACCCTACACAAGGGATTTGTCCTACACAAGGACTCAACCAACCCTACTCAAGGGTCAAACTCACATACATAGAGAAACTAACTCCCACTAAGAGACTTAGAGTTATCGCACACAAGGACTCAACCAACCCTACTCAAGGGTCAAACTCCCATACATAGAGAAACTAACTCCCACTAAGAGACTTAGAGTTATCGCACACAAGGACTCAACCAACCCAACACGAGGGTTAAACTCCCACAAAGAGAGTAACTAACTACCACAAAGAGAGTTAGGGTTTCAATCACAAAGATAAAATAAATAGACTCTTACCTATGCATTGATGAGATGAACTTAGTCAATGTTGAATGCAAGGCATGGAAGACGATCTCCAAGTGTTGAGATGAGCTTTGATGCACTTGGAGGATTTCCATTGAGCTAGCTTCAATGCATGAAGAGGATTAGAGCTCTAAAGAGGGAAATGAGAAATATGAGTGGCTTTTAGGAATCTTAATGATCTTCAATTATAACCAAGAGTTTTCATGAGTTCTAATAGAACTAAGCCCTCTCATATATATAGGAAGCTAAGAAAACCCCATAAAACCAAGCAAAAAGCCAAAGAGAAGAAATCTACAACGACTATAATTTGGCTGGAATCATCAAGGACATGCGACTGCTGAAGAAGAGTGAGACGCCTGATGAACTGCTAGATTTTTCCAACGGCTATAATCTGAGCCAGGACATGCGACTGTAGAAGACTACACAGGCGGCTATACAACTGTGCAGGCGCATGTAAAGACTTCGTTAATCGACTGTCACATGGGATAGAATGGAGCTGAGAAATGTCAACTTACGTACTTGTGGATTCAGGTGACTAATGAACAAAGTTCAGGCGCCTGATGGTAGATAGGAGACTGTAAACTCTACATCAGTCGATTGACACACAAGATGGAGTGAAGCACAGATTTGACAAGTTACGTGTTTTGGCATACATGCGACTGCAGAACAATGTTCAGGCGCCTGATGGTTGACAAGTGCATGTCTTTTGAACTTCAATCGCCTGCACAAAAAGCTCAAGATTGAGTCAAGGAAATTTGACTTGAGCATGTGCATCATAGTTACCTATAGAATGCTGGCCAGACGCCTGGTGATCACTAATCGCATGTCCTGCCATTCGCATGCGCCTGTTGGAAAGCCAGAAACTCCAATGGAGTTCATGGCAAGGGGTAACCTATTGGATTGATTTCTATGAAGATCCTAAGGTTCACTAAGATGGTTAATACATATGCATAAATGATTATGACCATCTATCAAGGCATTACAAATTCCTAGACTCAAAAAGAGAAAAGTAAGTAACAAGAATGTTACATGGATTAGAATTGCTTCTCCTAGGTCTAAGTCTTCAAGCATGAGTAGCCTTGATCTCCCCATCATCTTCCAAGCTTTAGCACCTCTTGATGAGCTTTCCATCATCAAGTTCCAAGCTTTGGCAATGCTCAACTTGATGTCTATCCTTGCATCAAGCATTTAGTCTCCAAAATTCTATTTTTCAATTGTTAAACATGAGACTAAAACATTGAGAGTCATTAGCAACAATATAATGTTGTGATCATCATCAAAACAATATTGGTCTAAAACACCAATACCTAACAATCTTCCCCAATTTGATGATGACATACATTATGTAAAACATAAACAAATAAAGCACAATGCTAATAATCCCCTACTTATATGCACAAATTGAAAATAAATAAACCAATAAAGCTTCAAATCAATTGTGACTTATAATAGGCAAAGATTACATAAACCATATCTCTATGTATCTCTCCCCATATATGAATATCAGTCTCTCAAATAATATCTCTCTCCCAAATATGATTTACATAATCCATCTCTATCCCCCATGTTATTGTCAAAAAAGTGGAACAACATACAAGAAATAATTCTTGTCATTGAGTCCATTTTAAAAATGTGACAAACAAAGTAAGCGATTAAGATATGTTTGATACCGAATTGTAAATTTTACGTCAATTATTACTTCAATTCGTAAAGATTACATTACATAATTTAAACTTTTATGTTTTCGTCGTCCGTCTGACTTAGGCCGAACGTCGATTTTATAGCCCTAAGGACCCAGGAAACCATACAGTGGTCTCAGAGCTTGTTGATGCTTGAGTACAGGTTCTCAAGTTATGAACTGACTCGAAGTTATTGCTCTTACCGTACCAAGTCCTGATAATATGGGGATCTTATGATGGGTTGGGCGTTGTCGAGAGGCATACCGTAAAACAAGTTCGTAAGGGATCTTATGACGGGTCTAGGGTGCCATGGATGATGTGCATTAATAGCGTTACAATGATACCAGAGCAATACCCTACCGTGGTATCAGAGCCAGTCTACTTGATATATATTTTGCAATTATAAAGTGTATATGATGTAGCATGATTCTCCATCAGACAGAGGTTTCTAATTAAGCTATAGTCGTTCCCATGTGACGTTTTATTTTTGAAAAATTGTTTTGAAAATTAGATCTATTTTAAAATCATGTAATAATTTTAAAATTAAATCTTAATTATTATATGATGATAATTAATTTTGTGTAACTTAAACTTATGTGATAAATTTTACGTTGCATGTTTAGCTAAATTTTATGTGATAATTTTTAGTTAATTGGTAATCATGCTAAAATGTTTAGGTAATATTTTTAATGGTTATATTAGTTCTGGTTGATTATGTGATAATTCAAGAAAAACTTTTAGGATCGCCATTAAAAGCTTTCAGAAAATTATAAGATAATTTTTTATCGACATGTTATGATTTAAAATTGTTGCAACAAATTAAACTCCTAATAATTAATTAGGATAGCCCTCTCCGATAATTATTAATTTAATTGTTCTAATAATAATTATGAAAAGGCTATGATTTAAATTGTTGTAACTTAAATTTTAAATGCCTAATACCTGATTAGGATATCACGTTGATATTAATAAATCCTTATAGTTGATAAGGACATTAATAAAAGTTATTAACCAACCCTAATAATTTTGAATTTTAGGATTCAACTAGTTGATATGATTAAATATTTTTAATGAAGCCATTTCAAGTCGATGTCACATATATGAATAATTAGTATCCTTCAATAGATCATGATTAGGTCTAGTGTTTTTTGACTAGTGTTGTGGATCACCCTAGCTCGACTTGGGATAGTGATCATGGCATAGCCAATCACTGGCCGTGTTCGGCTGGACCGCAAGAATGCGAATTATGATTATGTAAAACCATCGATTACATCTAGTCAATTATGTTTAAAATATTCTTCAAGATTAGCCATAGCCCTACTTGCTTTTAGAATTTTGGAAACCAAGGATTCCTGTTATAGTTGTTGAGACAACTCAAGCTAAACATGGCTATCTTTTGGTTACCAATTCCATTAAACATGTGATGTAGTTCAGCTTAATCAAAACTGTCACATCGTGAACATAACCGAGTGCCGGTGTAAGTTAGATGTAACGGTCTGGTTTCAACGTACATAAATTTCCGTATTCACGATAGTATCAAACAAGTTCAAAGTGAGTAAATGATTTTTTTTCTAATTTTTTCGTCACTCAAACATTAAATTTGACTTCATATTCACGATCCTCATAACAATACGAACCAGTGGCTATTTTTTCATAATTTTTCGGAGTCGTTTGTATAAAGAAAATGATATTTCAATATAATCATTATTACTAATTACATTAACCTATTTACTAATTACCTTAACCTAGTTAACTAATAATTCACCCAAACTAGGACTTAAACTGGGGAGACACGTTTAAAGTTCTTCTTCACTTAGTCAAAATACTAAGCACCGTGATTAATGCACTAATAGTGCATTCATGCATCCTAATTGGCTATAAATATCCACTAAACCCAATTAAACCTATTTTAAAAAAAAATAAAACACTCACAGCTCATCTCTCTCTCTCTCTCTCTCTCTCTCTCTCTCTCTCTCTCTCTCTCTCTCTCTCTCTCTCTCTCTCTCTCTCTCTCTCTCTCTCTGTGTGTGTGTGTGTGCGTTCCCACTCTCCCGCTCACCCTCCTCCCTATCCCATACCTCTCTCTCCCCTTCGGCAGACTGCTGCCATCGCTAGCGACCGCGCCACCCTTTCCCGCCGCTTTCGCCACCCTCCAGCCTCCGCCGCAGTGCCCCAACACGTCGCCACAACCCCCCATTTGCTGCTATGCTCCGCCACCCACCACCGTGGCTCGCCTACAACATCGCATCCGCCCATCTCCCGACGACCCCCCAGCTCCGCCTTCGACGCCCCCCGTCGCTGCCCCGCGCCGCCAATCTACCACCGCAACACGCCACAACATCCCCAAATGCCCCCAGCTCCACCCTTCCCAATGTCAAACCTCCTCTCCTAGCGCCCTGCTCATGCCGTTTTTCGCCGCCTTCAGCCTCACCGCGCCGCCATGTAACAACTTCGTCGAACTCCGCCGCCCAACGCCACCTCGCTCACCACCGACGACGACGAGAACCCCCAGCCCTCGTTAATGAATGAAACGAAGAGGAGGTAACAGCTATTATACGATTTTGATACAAAATACGAAAAACTTGCGTATTAATGACTATAGTATATGGGTTTTCTGATTTAAAATTGATAATAAATCGTATATGCCTCATAAAAATACAAGACCATGTCCAGAAAATCGAGCGTGACATTTCGAACACAATGGCGCTGATTTCATCCTGATCAGGAAAGTATATTTTTCACAATAAATTTTTAAAGCTAAAATCTAATTACGGTATTTTTACTTATAAATCATATCTTAAATGTTCCACGTAAACTGATATATGAAAAAATTATATGTTGTAGTATTCAATGAGACGCTCATTTTGACAGCTTACTTGAAACATTTCTGATACATATTTCATTCAGAAGAAATTATTGAACGATTACAATAACTATTTAAAATTAGTTTTTAAATTTATTTTGAGCTTTTAAAAATTATTAAAAATACCCAGAGGCTCCAGAAAAATATTTCCATCTTAGGTAGAATTATGTTTCTCATATCTAGCCCGTATAAAATTTTAGAACACTTTTCAACACCTGTTCAATCTATTATAAAATAAAAACGATTGAGATAAATATGTAGAAAATGGTAGGGCTTATAACTACAATTTCTTATGATTTCAGGTACCAATTCCCTTGTACCAGTTTACTTGGAATCTCTAGCTCTAGTTCCAGCTTACCACAACCACCTCGAAACCGGTAAGTCACAGCGAATTCTAAATTTAGAAAACTAGATAGTGTACGAGCATGAAATTAGGACTTATATCGCCTCAGAATGGCTATTGACTTGAACCAACAACTAGAGACCTAATTTAATAGGAAATTAAAATCTCAGGACGAATATTCACTTAAACAAACAAATTTTGTATTCCATGTTTGTTGGACTTGTCTCTATCCTCAAATTTCTTAGCATCCGCATTGCTTTTCCTTCTGGTTTTAAGAAAGTCAATTAGTGGTCTTAGTTTAACTATCTTAGTGGTAGAAATCTAAATAAATATGGAACTCGAAATAAACATGAACTACTCTACTGATTATTAATATAACCAATGGAACAGATATGAATATTGGCATCTTAACATTGATACCACACGGTGTCTAGGATCGTTTGGGTCAAATTCTGGATCACCCTGCTTGCAGAGATAGTGATGTGCTTGGCCGAACCTGACTGGTCGTGTATGCATGGGTCAATGTTAGAATTCCAATTGTCATCAGTTTTGCAACCATTGATTATAAGTACATTCAAATGAGTTTCTTCGACCTTTCATCGTACGTAAACTCGTATTTCCCTAAGACCACTAGCTTGTCTCGTTCACCCGTTACATGAAGTTATTCATGGAATGTCGTGTAAAATTCGTTTGGAAGCTGTATTGAAATCTCAGGTTGAATTTCATGTAAGAATTTCCGATTTGAATCTCACATTAGAACATCGGTTTGAATACCAAACTATAGATCTTGAACACTTGACACTGCTGGGTTTTTGGGGTAACTCATAGTTTAAGAGTGTGTGGGAGTGACTAGAGTTCATCTACATGTCTAGCTGCCTGTGTTTCGACAAACATAAACATACTACTCGTGTCAGCATCCTGTCTAGCTTCCTGCGTTTCAGCATTCGTATGGGTAAGCGTACCCAAGCAATAAATGAACTTAATGGTTGCACATAATACTCTCCGACTTGAGTCACGTAGTTTTAGTTTCTTCATCACTTGTACTACTATAGTACAGTTTGTGGTCTTCCTTCAGTTCTGCTTACCATTACTATTCGGTTATGTACGTCTTGTCACAGTTGGTGCTCTGTACTTTTCTTTTTCGCTCTGATTTGCTTGTACATAGTTACCTTTTTATCACCTGCTTTAGTCATACTTGTGTACTGCTTCTTTTCTATGTTTAAAATTATTGTGACTTACTTATGGTTCCATTTTATTGCACCGACAGACGACGTACAGATCGAAGAAGAGGCCCCCGAGTTTGAGGAGCCAGAGTTTGATCCAGAGACTGCTGATTTCTAGAGATAGTTGAGTTGGTGTGCATATTGTATTTCCTTTCTGTATTTTCCTTTCCGTACTTTCTTTCATGTACTCAGTGTGAGAGTGTTGTTGTGTGTTGTATGTCAATTATGGACTGTAATAATGTATGTTGGCGTGAGTATTGGTACATCTCTGTATTGTGGCTATATTGTTTTCATTGGTAATCTACAGACCTGCAAATGTAATCAAATAAGTAATGGCCCTCTAAGAGTGGGCCATTGCAAGTTTGGTGGCCCATGCAGGTCCGTGCAAAATACCTTGTGAACAGCATAGTAAAATCAGGATGTACTGTATATAATACTCAATGAAGTCGACGATGCAGGTGCGTTCCTCAAACAATGGACGGAAATACTTCTGAGAGTCCCAATGGAGCTGATGTATCCGGAGCCAGTAATCAAACCAACCCAAACTATGGACCATCTCCTACAGTGCACTAAATATCTGATGTCGCACTACAAGAGCTTGTTCATGCCTTACGAGGGGAACAAAAGCGCGAAGGAGGAGTGCAACGATTCAGATCGCTCTGCCCAAAGCTTTGGAATGGTTTGGACGGTCCTCTGAAGGCTGAAGAGTGGTTATGAAGCACTGAGGATGACTTAAGAGCAGCCCAGACGCAGAATACGCATGGGTGGATACTGCTAAGTTGGAATTGACTGAGGGAGCTCGGATTTGGTGGAATTCAGCTAAACGTCGCCTTCAACGACCAATTGATTGGGCGACATTCACCTATCACTTCAACACCCAGTACTTCTCGTCCGAGGCACAGATGGACCTGCAAGCCCAGTTCGTCGATTTGAAGCAAGGTTCCATGACAGTGGAATAATATGATGCTCAGTTCACTATGCTTAACTGATTTGCTCCAGGGATGGTTGACACCCTTCTGACTTGAGCACAACATTTTAAGCAAGGACTGAACATCGAGATTCGACAGAATTTTGTCGAACGCCAATTGTATACCCATACTGAAGTCCTAGTTGCAGCTCGCGGGTACGAATTTATCGAAAGAGAATAGAAGCGAGAGAAATCCATAGCTGCCACTTCTAGAAGGCCGCTACCTCCAACATCTGCTGCTGGATCCAGCCGTCAACCTCCATCCAACAAGATGTACGTGACTATCCAACAAACTCAATTCAAGAGACAGGCTCCACCACCACGCCCGGTGTGTTGTCATTGTGGAAAGCTAGGACACTTCCGATCTGAATGTCGATTATATCTAAACATTTTCCCGATCTGTGGGTCGAAGGGCCATGGCGCAAGGGATTGCCCAAAGAAGCCACCACCTCCTAATCATGCTCATGCTAGGAATGCTCCACAACAACCACATCCTCCTCCGCAACGACAACCACTTCCCCTCAGCGACAAGAGTTTCAGCAAGCACGATGACATGTGCCACCCCCAAAGCGCCAAGCTTATACCATGACTGTGGAAGAGGCCGAAGCAACTGGCCAAGTGATCACAGGTACGAGATATCCCATTCAGTATCATATTCTACTATTTATAGATCATTGGCTTAGACATAATTCTCGTAACCGTAGGTATCATTTTAGTAGCTGGTAAACCCGCCCTCACTTTATTCGACTCTGGAGCTACACAATTGCTTCTTGACGAGTCGATTAGTCAACACACATGTCGTCCCCGTTGAACCTCTGACTTCTCGTTAGAAGGTCGACATGGCTGGCGGTTCCATACCAATACTAGAGGATGTCTTTAATGTTCTGTAATGGTTTGTGGATGTGATCTATTCGCCAACTTCATGGTGAACAAGATGCCAAGTTTCGATGCTGTTCTTGGAATGGATTGGTTAGGGACATTGCATGCTACCATTGACTGTCGTCAAAGGAGGGTAGTATTCGAGATACCCAACAATCCTATGTTCGAATTTCTTAGTGGAAGCAGATTAGAAGGACTACTGAAGTTTAGAGGCAGACTTTCAAAGGCAGTGGCGACTGCAGTGGAAGTTGAGGAAGAGAAACCTGAAGTAGTACGAGAATTCTTGGACGTATTTCCGAACGAACTCTCAGGGTTGCCTCCAAATCGCGGCCTCGAATTTACCATTGATCTATTGCCAGGTGCACAGCCGATATCCAAAAGACCTTATCGCATGGCTCCGCCTGAGATTGAAGAAATTCGGGCTCAGCTGGATGATCTTATACAGAAGGGATGGATTGGCCTAGTGTATCCGCATGGGGTGCCCTTGTACTAATCGTAAAGAAGAAGGATGGATCCCAGCGCATGTGCATCGATTACGAGCTGAACAAGATGATGGTGAAGAACAAGTATCCCCTGCCTTGCATCGAAGACCTTTTCGACTGGCTTGGAGGATCGAGCGTATATTCAAAGTTGGACTTGAGAACTGGGTATCATCAAGTGAAGGTAAAGAAGGAGGATGTTCACAAGACCACATTTCAGACCAGATATGGACATGACAAGTTCTTAGCGATGCCGTTTGGCGTGATTAATGCACTTGCAGTATTCATGAATCTCATGAATCAATTACTATATAACCATCTGGACGTAGTTGTCTACATCGACAACATCCGCATCTACTCAAAGGATGATCAGGAGCACAGAGAACATCTGAGGAAGGTCTTGGAGACCTTGAGACAATACCAACTGTATGCCAAATTTAGCAAGTGTGAATTCGGGCTAGACAAGGTGGCTTTCTTAGGCCACATCGTGTCGGGAGAAGGAATATTTGTTGACCACGAGAAGGTAGCTGTTGTTCAAAACTGGCCGGTCCCTAAAACTGTGACTAAGATTCGAAGTTTCTTGGGACTGGCTGGTTATTACAGACGATTCATCCAAGACTTCTCAAAGATCGCGGAGTCCATGACGCGATTGACAAAAGGATGTGGTATTTGTCTGGTCGAAGGCTTGTGAAGATGCATTCCAGGAGCTGAAGAGAAGATTAACTTCGGCCCTGATTCAGGTCATTCTAGACAGGACTGGAGGTTTCGAAGTATTTTATGACGCATCTGGTAAAGACCTTGTGTGTGCTACATCAGCATGGCCGAGTCGTTGCCTATGCATCCAGACAACTGAAGAACCACGAGAAGAACTACCCCACTCATGACCTTGAGCTGGCGGAAGTTATCTTGACCCTGGAGATTTGGAGACACTTCTTGTTGGGCGAGCATGTGAAGATATTTTCAGATCACAAGAGTCTCAAGTACATGTTCACACAGAAGGAGCTCAACATGCGACAACGACGATGGATCGAGTTAATGACAGACCATGATGTTGACCTTCAGTACCATCCTGGGAAGGTCAATGTCGTTCCAGATGCATTGAGTCATCTCCCTGTGGTGATGACCCTCACGTCATAATGGAGGCTATGACATGAGATACAAACCATGGAGATGGACGTAATATTGCCAGGAATAATGTCTTCATTACTCAACCTTCAGATCCAGTCAAATTTGGTAGACAGGATCAAGGCTGTCCAGGCAGGAGATGAGAAGCTATGGAGGATCAGCGACCTGGTGATGGCAGGTCAAAGGCCTGAATTCAAGATCCACGAGGACAGAACATTGCAATTTGGTAACCGCATCTGTGTACCATCTGGATACATTAGAGAAAAACTATTGGAGGAAGCTCACAGTTCTCCATATTCCATTCATCCAGGCGGTACCAAGATGTATTATGACTTGCGACAACACTATTGGTGGCATGGTATGAAGAGAAGCGTTGCACGGAGTGTGGCGAAATGTATAGTGTGCCAACAGGTGAAGGCTGAACATCACCGGTCTATCGGCTTGTTACAGCCTTTGCCCATTCCAAAATGGAAGTGGCAACACATTATGATGGATTTTGTGACGGGACTGCCAAAGAGTACAAAGCATAATGACGATGTATGGGTGATCATTGATCGATTGACCAAGTCAGCACACTTTATTCCTTTCAGAGTGGGCCAGTCAACCAAAGTGCTAGACAAGAAGTACATGGAGGAGATAGTGAAGTTGCATGGAGTCCCTGTCAGTATTGTTCCAGACAGAGACAATCGATTCACGTCTCACTTTTGGAAGAGTTTACAGGAGTGTCTGGGGACCTGCTTAAGCTTCAGTAGAGCTTATCATCATCAGACAGATGGCCAATCAAAACGCACCATTCAGATCTTGGAGGACATGTTGCATGCATGTATGTTGGAATTCAAAGGATCGTGGGTAGACCATCTTCATCTCGTGGAGTTTGTTGGTAACAACGATCTATGAACTTCGTGTTTGATGATAACAAACGTATGTGAACGTTTTAACGTGTGCGTTAAGTGTTTCAGGAAATGGAAAGCTTGGACATTTCTCCCATCCATTATCCAAGAGCCAAACCCCAAAAAATACACATGAGATCTTCTTTCATAGTTATAAGTGGAGCACAGCATTCTATATTCTCCTTTTCGAAACATAAAAGCCCAGGCAGGCCTAGTAGCTTTTAAAAAGGAGGAAACCGAATATTGAAGAGGCTATAAATTGAAGAGGCTCTTGATTATGTGAAGGACACACCAAATTGGCTCAGCCGCAACCTAGCAAAATAAACTTTGGTCAAATAAGCTTATTGTGGCATTTTTGTAAATAGACGAACTAGGTTTTTCTTAATACCATGTATATATCTGTGGCCGGCCATTCATCAAAGGAGTCGATCTCCAATATATCAGGCGGCTGCTGCTGGATGAACGAAAAAAAAACAATTCGTACTCTCCCCTAGCATTCTTTTCTCAAAAATCAAAGGTACACAAGTCTCTCTTTTTGGTTCTTCTCCATTGAAATTTCCAGAAGGATGCACACATAAATTCCCAACACCCTCTTGATTTTTAATTCTCCACTTCACATTTCTTTTGGGAGTTTTGTGATTGCAGGCCGGCCATTTGAAAGCACAGGGCACTCACTATTTTTTCAAAAAATAATCACAAAGTCTGAGATCACCAAGAGTTAGTATATTCTCAATTTGAAACCACAGTGCATTTTATTTTTGTTTTCTTTTGAAAAGTTTAGTCAACAGAGCCGCACAAATAATATGGGTGCACAGAGCCGCCGGCCTCATTTGTTTTAGAAAGGGTGTTTGGTTTCTTATTTTCTTTTGACAGAGCAGACATTTTTGTTAAGAAGCGTTTTGTTTTATAAAACAAATCTCTGTGTGCACTTGTTGGCCGAATTATGTGTGTAGACAATTTTTTTTGTGAGCAAGAAATAATCCTTTGATGCTGCAGATCTCTTTGTGCTTGCAAAGAAGTCTGCCACGTGAAGGAGGCTGCCGAATTGTCTCTGTGGAGAGAAAATCAAAAGAACCACATTTTTCGTTTGTCACTTTGTTTACAGGCGCAAGATTCAAAAAGCACAAGATCTCAAATAAAGACCTCTTCATCAAAACGAATTTTGCTGAGGGCGCACGCAAATATTTACTTCACAATTTCCGAGAGCCCAGGCAAATTGAAGCAGGCATCAAAAGGGAGTTGCATAACCTCTTGTTTTAATTTTTAATACCCTACTTACTCTTTATTAGTTTGCACGTGTTTGGTTCTCTAATTTCCTCACTTACGTTTACAGGCAGAGAAGCTGATTGCTGCAAGTTTTGAAAGGGATACAAGCCACAAGCTATGAGAAATGGACACCAAGTCCGCACGCTTTGAGAAACAGATCAAAGATTCACAAGCCGCAACCTCTTCGTGCCGTAGTTTCATATTTACATCAATTTCAGAGGTCCAAAATTTTCAAGAGCATATTTCAAGGCTTGCCGAGAGACTACTGCTACTTGCCAGACGACATCTGGCCCGCGCTGATTGACGAAGACGACTTCGCTACACGATCTGAGCATTCTAAACTCTCTTGTTTTATTATATCGTGTAGTATTGTGTTAGATCTTCGTAGGGAAACTTTACCTGTTTGTGTTACTTTTGGGGACCTGACGACTTGGGAGTCGTCACGGAGGGAGAGCATCTGACTAGATTGATAGTGTAGAGCACGTGGTGTGCGTACGAGCTAGGTGAGAGTAGATTTGGGATCTTGACTCATTATAGCTGTACAGGTTTACATATCTATCTAGTATTTGCTTTCGGGGGCTGGAGTAGGTCGTGGGGACGACCGAACCAGGGTATATCTGTGCGTATTCTGTGATTGTTATTTTATTGCCATGTATGTGTTTATAACTGCGTGGGATTTCTCGTGGGTTGCACGAGAATTTTTATTAGCCTATTCACCCCCCCCTCTAGGCTACGATCCAGATCCAACAAGTGGTATCAGAGCCAGTTTAGAGGATCTAGTCTAGATTTTTAGATGACCATGAATATATCTGATTGTGCTTTTGCTGAAGGTCAGTCTATAGCCCGTCCCCCTAAGTTTAACGGTGTAGACTTTGCATATTGGAAGGCGAGGATGAAAATATATCTAGTGTCTGTAGATTATGATGTGTGGGATATTGTTGAAAATGGTTATAGTCTACACACTATTAAAATTGAAGACACTGTTATGATTAAGCCTAAAGACAAGTGGGATCTAGCTGATAAAAAACTTTATACTCTTAATGGTAAAGCTATGAATGCGCTTATATGCTCTCTTGATAAATCTGAGTTTAATCGTATCTCACATTGTCTAACTGCGCAGGAAATTTGGCATACTCTGGAGGTGACCCACGAGGGAACATCGCAAGTGAAGGAATCCAGACTTGCGTTGCTTTGCACAGAATATGAGAGCTTCCGCATGCTACCAACAGAATCTGTAAAAGAGATGTTTGCGAGGTTCACAGACATCGTCTACAAATCCAGTTCCCTCGGTAAGCCATACTCTAGCCATGAACAGGTACGAAAGATCTTAAGGGCGCTACCAAGCTCGTTCAGGCCTAAAGTCACCGCTATTCAAGAAGCTAAGGACTTATCAACAATGAAAGTGGAGGACTTGATAGGCAACCTGATGTCACACGAGCTTGAGTTGCAGAGTATAGAAGCCAGAGAGAAACCTAAAGAGAAGACCAAAGCTTCCACACCATTAGCTCTTCAAGCTAACGACAACGATCTTGATGAGGAGCAAGCGTTAATGGTCAGAAATTTCAGGAGATACATTCAGACTGATCAAGGAAGATCTGAGATGGGAAAAAGGTTCATTCGTTCTAATAATTCTAATTTTGGTAGAAATTCCTATGATCAGAAAGCTATTAATAGAAGCGAATGTTTTAAATGCAGGAAGAAAGGGCACCACATAAAAGATTGCCCACAACAACACACAGCTCAAGTTGCAAAAGGAAAAACGAAAGTGCTGATGTGGGACATGGATAGCGAAGCTGAGGAGGAGGATGAGGAACATGAAGCCCACTCCGGCATGGCATTAATGGCCAAACACAATGAGGTAGAATCTCCCACTAAAGCTGAACTTTTAGAAATCTGTAAAGGAATGCAACATAGAATTGATGAACTAGAAGCTGATGTGGATAGTTATAGAAATGATAATTTTGATATGCAACAAACTGAGTATGACATGTCTATAGAAATGAAAAATCTAAAACAAGAGCTTGTTGCATGCAAATCTATCATTACCATGTTAGAAAAAGAGAAAGCTAGCTTGCCTGAAAAAATTGATTGTATTTCATGTCCCTCTTTATTAAAGGATATTAGCATGTATAAGCTTGATAAGATAAAGTTTGAAGTTGAAAATGAATTGCTTTCTGAAAAGATTAACATGCTAAATCTTGAACTTAAAGAAAAAATGAGGGAGTTTGAAAAGAAAGAAGAGGAAAACAAGCAAGCTTTCATTAGTAAATGCACTTTGCTTGTGAATGAAAATGATATCTTGAAATCCAAAGTCACCACCCTAGAATTGTCATTAAAGAGATTTTCCATTGGAAAACAAAATTTGGACATTATTCTTGGAAATCAAATTTATGGCAATAATAGGCGAGGACTAGGATATGGTCTTAAAAATGTTGAAAAATCAAAATATAGAAAAGTTCACATTGAATCAACAAAGGTTGGAAATTTTCATGCTAAGTGCTTTACATGTGGATGCGTTGGTCATACTTCATATCATTGCAAATATAGGAACAAAAACATTAAGTTCAAACAAATATGGGTTCCTAAATCTTTGATGACTAACGTGAGTGGACCTTGTTGGATTCCAAGGTCACACACGACACCTCTTTTGTAGGTGGATGGAAATTTGACGAGGAGCGATAAATTGAATGTCTCATTACTTTTTAGCTCCTTAGTCAAACGGCGACGCGAAGGTATATCTCATTCTTTGATCTTAATGAATATCTTCATAGTTTTTTGTGTGTGTGCATGACTTCTCTTTGTTTGTGTGCTAGTAGTTGCATTGTGTGCATGACTTCTTTTTGTTTGTGTGATTGCATCTCATGTCTGCTTTAGTACTTCATGCATTTATAAAAAAAACTGAAAAAAAAAAAATTGGTGCTTAAATGTGTATCTTTTCTCTGTGATTCATCTTTGAAGTATGCACGAATGATTTTCATATATATGTAGAAATTGGTGTATTATTGCTTGTGCCACATGCGCATGTTCATCTTTCTAAATATTCACGGCATATTCAATGAATGAAAATAACTTGATTTCTACACCACCTTCTTCACTTCCACATGTATTATTATTGTTGCACATTATGGAGACATCGTTTATGAAGTATGGAATGTGAATGTAGGAGGAAAACTTAACTGAATATCTAAGGGATATGATATACCTTGCCATGGATAAAAATTGAGCAAAAGAAAGTGTTGTTATGAGTATTTTGAAAAAAAAAATGAAAACAAAAGATAATTGCTCCGTATGAAAAATGGATACAATCCTTGGCAACGGTATTACCCACGAGTATCCAACATAAGCTTTATGGGTAAACTTTAGCATTGGTGTATTTACTCGTCAAGCAATGCCAACCCTACATCTAAGAGTCCTTATAGGCTATGTTTTGGGGTGTGGTACCTTGAACTCATTTTTAATGAGGTGGGAAAAATCAATCCTAGGTGATAGAACGTTATTTGGAAAATGTGGATTGGTTCCGGTTGACTTTCTTAATGATTCTCCATATGTGCTTCAATTTTAATCCTCACACGTACACGTTGGTGTTGAATTCTTCGTTGTTTCGTTTCATTGGATTTTGACTTGATTATTCTATGAGTGTATACATGCAATTATTGGTACTGGCTTATAATGCTCTCTTTTTGCATGGTGTCTGTTTTGACTTCGTGTTTCAACTTTTGATGATAATAAAGGGGGAGAAATAGAAAGATTTGATATTTGTGGTAATTGTTTGTGGTAATTGTTGTTGGTGTGCTATTTGGTTGATTCTTTGATTAAGGGGGAGCATTAAGGAATATTGGGGAAGCATTAAAATAGGGGGAGCATGCATATTGCTAACTTTGCATATCGGTGTTTGCACATCATTATATCTTATTGCATGTCACCCACTATTGTCATACTTTCACACACACTACTTGGAAGGCTAATGTTCAAATCTTATACTTAGTTTGTTATCATCAAAAGGGGGAGATTGTTGGTAACAACGATCTATGAACTTCGTGTTTGATGATAACAAACGTATGTGAACGTTTTAACGTGTGCGTTAAGTGTTTCAGGAAATGGAAAGCTTGGACATTTCTCCCATCCATTATCCAAGAGCCAAACCCCAAAAAATACACATGAGATCTTCTTTCATAGTTATAAGTGGAGCACAGCATTCTATATTCTCCTTTTCGAAACATAAAAGCCCAGGCAGGCCTAGTAGCTTTTAAAAAGGAGGAAACCGAATATTGAAGAGGCTATAAATTGAAGAGGCTCTTGATTATGTGAAGGACACACCAAATTGGCTCAGCCGCAACCTAGCAAAATAAACTTTGGTCAAATAAGCTTACTGTGGCATTTTTGTAAATAGACGAACTAGGTTTTTCTTAATACCATGTATATATCTGTGGCCGGCCATTCATCAAAGGAGTCGATCTCCAATATATCAGGCGGCTGCTGCTGGATGAACGAAAAAAAAAACAATTCGTACTCTCCCCTAGCATTCTTTTCTCAAAAATCAAAGGTACACAAGTCTCTCTTTTTGGTTCTTCTCCATTGAAATTTCCAGAAGGATGCACACATAAATTCCCAACACCCTCTTGATTTTTAATTCTCCACTTCACATTTCTTTTGGGAGTTTTGTGATTGCAGGCCGGCCATTTGAAAGCACAGGACACTCACTATTTTTTCAAAAAATAATCACAAAGTCTGAGATCACCAAGAGTTAGTATATTCTCAATTTGAAACCACAGTGCATTTTATTTTTGTTTTCTTTTGAAAAGTTTAGTCAACAGAGCCGCACAAATAATATGGGTGCACAGAGCCGCCGGCCTCATTTGTTTTAGAAAGGGTGTTTGGTTTCTTATTTTCTTTTGACAGAGCAGACATTTTTGTTAAGAAGCGTTTTGTTTTATAAAACAAATCTCTGTGTGCACTTGTTGGCCGAATTATGTGTGTAGACAATTTTTTTTGTGAGCAAGAAATAATCCTTTGATGCTGCAGATCTCTTTGTGCTTGCAAAGAAGTCTGCCACGTGAAGGAGGCTGCCGAATTGTCTCCGTGGAGAGAAAATCAAAAGAACCACATTTTTCGTTTGTCACTTTGTTTACAGGCGCAAGATTCAAAAAGCACAAGATCTCAAATAAAGACCTCTTCATCAAAACGAATTTTGCTGAGGGCGCACGCAAATATTTACTTCACAATTTCCGAGAGCCCAGGCAAATTGAAGCAGGCATCAAAAGGGAGTTGCATAACCTCTTGTTTTAATTTTTAATACCCTACTTACTCTTTATTAGTTTGCACGTGTTTGGTTCTCTAATTTCCTCACTTACGTTTACAGGCAGAGAAGCTGATTGCTGCAAGTTTTGAAAGGGATACAAGCCACAAGCTATGAGAAATGGACACCAAGTCCGCACGCTTTGAGAAACAGATCAAAGATTCACAAGCCGCAACCTCTTCGTGCCGTAGTTTCATATTTACATCAATTTCAGAGGTCCAAAATTTTCAAGAGCATATTTCAAGGCTTGCCGAGAGACTACTGCTACTTGCCAGACGACATCTGGCCCGCGCTGATTGACGAAGACGACTTCGCTACACGATCTGAGCATTCTAAACTCTCTTGTTTTATTATATCGTGTAGTATTGTGTTAGATCTTCGTAGGGAAACTTTACCTGTTTGTGTTACTTTTGGGGACCTGACGACTTGGGAGTCGTCACGGAGGGAGAGCATCTGACTAGATTGATAGTGTAGAGCACGTGGTGTGCGTACGAGCTAGGTGAGAGTAGATTTGGGATCTTGACTCATTATAGCTGTACAGGTTTACATATCTATCTAGTATTTGCTTTCGGGGGCTGGAGTAGGTCGTGGGGACGACCGAACCAGGGTATATCTGTGCGTATTCTGTGATTGTTATTTTATTGCCCTGTATGTGTTTATAACTGCGTGGGATTTCTCGTGGGTTGCACGAGAATTTTTATTAGCCTATTCACCCCCCCCCCCTCTTGGCTACGATCCAGATCCAACAGAGTTCGCTTACAACAACTGCTACCAGGCCAGCATTGGTATGGCACCCTTTGCAGCGTTATATGGCAGGAAATGTCGTTCTCCTTTGAGCTGGGACGACATTGGTGATCGAGAGCTCATCGTGCCAGAATTGATTATTGAAGCAGTGGATGTAGTTAGGACCATCAGGGAGAAACTACAGCTGGCTCAGGATTGTTACAAGCATTGGGCGGATGCAAAGCGCAGACATTTGGAGTTCCAGTATAGGGACCATGTGTCTTTGAAGATCTCTACTATTTTGTGGAATGAATCGATTTAGACGAAGAGGGAAGCTTAGTCCACGATACATTGGTCCATTTGATATTTTGGAAAGAGTAGGCGAGGTGGCCTATCCCCTTGCTTTGGAGGGAGTACATGAAATCTTTCATGTATCATATCTACGACGCTATGTAACTAATCCTAGTCATGTTGTGGATTACTCGGAGATTGCTATTCGCCCGGATCTATCATATGAGCATCAACCAGTCAAGATTATGGATTGACGACAGAAGACCTCAAGAATAAGGTTATCCACCTTGTCAGAGTGATGTGGCATCGCGACTCACCTGGAGAATCTACATGGGAGCGAAAATATGATATATGAGAACGCTACCCATACCTATTTACCAAGTCGGAGGATCTTACTAGTCTCGAGACTAGTTACGAAAGCTATGGTGATTTTAATAGTAAGTATTCACAAACATAATCACTTGTTTTCTTGATTCTATGGTATCACATTATATTTCATGTTATTTACAACCTTATTTACTAGATTACTAGCATCCATTAATCCTTCATTCTATCGTTTATTTGCTAGAGCTTCTTATCAGAAATTATCTGTTTAATGAAATTCGAGAACTTCCGAGAATGGAATTCTTATAAGGAGGGTAGGATGTAACGGTCTGGTTTCAGCGTACACGAATTTCCGTATTCACGATAGTATCAAACAAGTTCAAAGTGAGTAAATGAATTTTTTTGTAATTTTTTTCGTCACTCAAACATTAAATTTGACTTCATATTCACGATCCTCGTAACAGTACGAACCAGTGGCTATTTTTTCGTAATTTTCCGGAGTCGTTTGTATAAAGAAAATGATATTTCAATGTAATCATTATTACGAATTACATTAACCTATTTACTAAACCTTAACCTAGTTAACTAATAATTCACCCAAACCAGGACTTAAAACGTGGGGGGGACACGTTTAAAGTTCTTCTTCACTTAGTCAAAAGCCTAACCACCATGATTAATGCACTAATAGTGCATTCATGCATGCATCCTAATTGCTATAAATATCCACTAAACCCAATTAATCACACAATTAAACCTATTTTTTAAAAATAAAACACTTACAGCTCAACTCTCTCTCTCTCTCTCCCCCCTCTCTGCATGTTCCCACTCTCACGCTTGCCCTCCTCCCTCTCCCCTCCCTCTCTCTCTCCCCTCCGACAGACTGTCGCTGTCGCCAGCGACCACGCCGCCCTTTCTCGTCGCTTCAGCCTCCCCTCCAGCATCCGATCGCCGTGCCCCGACATGCCGTAATGGCCTCCCAGCTGCTGCTATGCTCCGCCACCCACCTCCGTTGCCTCGCCTATGCCATTGCCTCCGCCCACCTCCCAACGACCCCCCTACTGCTCCGCCCTCGACGCCGCCCCCGTCGCTACCCTGCCGTCGCTATGCTGCTACAACACACCGCAGCAGCCCCAAACGCCCCCAGCTCCACCCTTCCATGCATCAAACCTCCTCTCCGCGTGCCCTGCTCTGTCGTTTGCCACCGTCGTCATCCTCGTCGCGCTGCCCTCTACCTATTTCGCCGACCTCCGCCGCCTCGCTCGCAGCCAGCGACGATGAGAACCCCCAACCCTCGTTAACGAATGAAACGAATAGGAGGTAACAGCTATTATACGATTTTGAAACGAAATACGAAAATACGTGCGTATTAATAACTACAGTATATGGGTTTTCTGATTTAAAATTGATAATAAATCATATATGCCTCAGAAAAATACAAGACTAGGTCCAGAAAAACGAGCGTGACATAACGAACACAGTGGCACTGATTTCATCCCGATCAAGCAAGTATATTTTTCACAATAAAGTTTTAAAGCTAAAATCTAATTACGGTATTTCCAATTAATAAACCATATCATAAATGTTTCACGTAAACTGATATATGATAAAATTATGTGTTATAGTATTCAACGAGAAGCTCGTTTTGACAGCTTACTTGAAACATTTTAATACGTATTTCATTCAGGAGAAATTATTGAACGATTACAATAACTATTTAAAATTAGTTTTTAAATTCATTTTGAGCTTTTAAAAATTATTAAAAATACCCAGAGGCTCCAGAAAAATATTTCCTTTTTAGGTAAAATTATTTTTCACATATCTAGCTTGTATAAAATTTTGGAACACTTTTCAACACCTGTTCAATCTATTATAAAATAAAAACGATCGAGATAAATGGGTAGAAAATGGTACGGCTTATAACTACAATTTCTTATGATTTCAGGTTCCAATTTCCGTGCACCAGTACACTTGGAAGCTCTAGCTCTAGTTCCAGCTCACCACAACCACCTCGAAATCGGTAAGTCACACCGAATTCTAAATTTAGAAAACTAGATAGTGTACGAGCATGAAATTAGGACATATATCGCCTCAGAACGGCTATTGACTTGAACCAACAACTAGAGACCTAATTTAATATGAAACTAAAATTTCAGGAAGAATATTCACTTAAACCAACAAATTTTGTATTTCATGTTTGTTGGACTTGTCTTTATCCTCAAATTTCTTAGCATCCGCATTGCTTTTCCTTCTGGTTTTAAGAAAGTCACTTAGTGGTCTTAGTTTAACTATCTTAGTGGTAGAGATCGAAATAAATATGGAACTCTAAATAAACATGAACTACTCTACAGATTGTTAATATAATCAATGGAACAGATATGAATATTGGCATTCTTAACATTAATACTACCCTGTGTCTAGGATCGTTTGCGCCAAAGTTTGGATCACCCTGCTTGGCCAAACCTGACTGGCCGTGTATGCATGGGTCAATGTTAGAATTCCAATTGTTATCAATTTTGCAACCATTGATTATAAATACATTCAAATGAGTTTCTTCGACCTTTCATCGTACGTAAACTCGTATTTAGTTAATACCACTAGCTTGTCTCGTTCACCCGTTACATGAAGTTATTCATGGAATGTCGTGTAAAGTTTGTTTGGAAGCTGTATTGGAATCTTAGGTTGAATTTCATGTAAGAATTCCCGATTGGAATCTCTTATTAGAACATCGGGTTGAATACCAAACTATAGATCTTGAACACTTGACACTGCTGGGTTTTTGGTGTTACTCATAGTTTGAGAGAGTGTGGGAGTGACTAGAGTTCATCTACATGTCTAGCTGCCTTAGTTTTGGCATCTTGTCTAGCTGCATGTGTTTCGGAAAACATAAACATGATGCCCTTGTCAGCATCCTGTTTAGCTTCCTGCGTTTCGGCATTCGTTTGGATAAGCGCACCCAGGCAATAGATGAACTCAATGGTTGCACATCATACTCTCCAGCTTGAGTCACGTAGTTTTAGTTTCTTCATCGCTTGCACTACTATAGTACAGTTTATGGTCTTCCTTCAGTTCTGCGTACCATTACTCTTCGGTTATGTACGCCTTGTCACAGTTGGCGCTATGTACTTTACTTTTTCGCTCTGGTTTGCTTGTACGTAGTTACATTTTTATCACCTGCTTTAGTCATACTTGTGCACTGCTTCTTTTCTATGTTTAGAATTATTGTGACTTACCTACGGTTCAATTTTATGGCACCGTCAGACGACGTACAGATCGAAGAAGAGGCTCCTGAGTTTGAGGAGCCAGAGTTTGATCCAGAGACTGTTGATTTATAGAGATAGTTGATTTGGTGTGAGTATTGTATTTCCTTTCTGTATTTTCCTTTCCGTACTTCCTTCCATGTATTGAGTGTAAGAGTGTTGTTGTGTGTTATATGTCAATTATGCACCGTAATAATGTATGTTGGTGTGAGTATTGGTATATCTCTGTATTGTGGCTATATTGTTTTCATTAGTAATCTGCAGACCTGCAAATGTAATCAAATAAGTAATGGCCCCTGAGAGTCGATCGTTACATTAGGATTGGACAAGAAAGCAAGGGTCTGATTAGACTAGTCGTTATGATTTGTTGAGCCAACTCAAGGTCATAAGTGACTAGGGATAATAACATATAAAGGAATCACATACGATATGATTGATGAAGAGTCATCTATTGATCGCAGAGTGAAGTAACTTGTTGATTCAACTCAAGATTGTGAGGCTCAGGGTGGTTGAGTCCTTTTCCCACTAAATATTATTATGTGTTTATTTATTTGGTTTAAGATGATCGCGAAAATAGTGGGAGTGTATAGTTGAATAAAATCCAATTTAACTATATTTAAAAATCATTGGACATATGCTAAACTAGGATAGTTCTATGTTTCAATGTAGGAATCCAAGTCATAATATCCTAAAAGAATAAATTAATTGTTCAAAATGGTTGGTTAAGAAATATCGACTCAAAATCAAATTTGATAGTCTAAACCAGGTTCACACTGATCTTGAAGTGTCCTTCTTAGCACAGGCTTAAGGAAAATGATTTCCTTGAGCTTTAGGTCCAACAAAATAAATGCACACTACCTATCACTCGCCTCTATGAGGGACAGCTTGAACATACTGATGTTCAATGCAAGTTTCTTCATATAATTTGTTGAGTCAACTCAAGGTTGTATGGAAAACGGTTTCGATCCGCAAATTTCGAAACTTAGATCAAATTGTTTGACTCGAAGATGAGTGCATGAGCGGCGCAAGACCATGTATCCAAATCAGATCTTGAGTCAAGCAACTTGTTGAGTCAACTTAATGTTGTGAAGCTCAAGTGTTTGGATGCATGAGGTGCTTGCACAACTAATATTTGCGTTGGGACGTGTAATGTCTGAATGTGATTTAGAAAAAAAGAAGGCATTCAGGAATGTTGGTTGAGAAAGAAAGTTTTGACTATCATAAGAAAAGGCAATAGTAGGAGGAACTGAAACTATGACATATTTGATGTCACGGTTTCAGGATAAATCGCTATACAAAAGAAATAGATTATCCTACATGTTGGAAAAAAGAGCAAGTGTTATTTCTTGGACCAAAGAGGACATCTAACACATTTTGGCGAATGTCGTCACCTTGCTTCCAAGCAATGAGCAATATGTATAACGATATTGTATTGGGTGGTAATACATGAATGCGCAAGTTATAGAATACTAATATATGGCTAAATATACTAGGCCGTATCAAAGAGAACAGACTAAATAAGTCACATAAAGAGGGGTCTATTGACCTCTCGTATTATGAGTTGAAAGACACTTGTGAGTCTTGTCTCAAAGGTATGATGTCCATAACTTCTTCTGTAAGACAATGGGAGAACGAGTTGTAGAACTCGTGTCTCGTACATACGGATGTATCCGGACCCAAGTCTTAATTAGCCTAGATGTGACATTCTTATTTTATTACAACACGTGTTCCTGATGAAACACAAGTCTGATAAAATAGAGAATACAAAGACATAAGTATTTGAACTACTTCGATCAGATCGAAGAGTCAAATACTTAGCTGTGTAATTCTTGCGTAATTATAAGAAAATGTGATTTTCCCTTAGGTCAAGTCTCTTAACATATTGGTGTGTTGGAGAGCGTGGATCACACTTTGTTAAACATGATGTGATACATGGCAAGTGACTCTGAGTTACAATCCTCCCCTGGGTTAAGTCACAGATAGTAATACCTAGGTTCTTAATAAGGTTCTGTGAGGACCTTATCAATATGATATTCCTCAAATTAATCGTTAGGAAGTCACAGGATTACTCGAGTCTCATGAGACGAAAGAGTTGAGTAAGACATCATAGTTGATGATGGCCTAGATAACTTCCAAGATGCCATTCTGAGTAGTGACTCTAAGAAATGGCTTGATGCAATCTGAAAAGGGTCCGTGCATGTAAACAAGGTATGGACCTTAGTTGACGTGCCCATGGAAAGTGTTTCCTTTGGCTGTAAGTGAATCTCCGAGACAGAACATTAGTACAGATGGAAATTAGTGAAAAACAAGTTATGCTGGTTGAGAATAGTCATCATCAGAACTCCTATAAACGGATTATGATGAAATTTTCTCGCCAACAGCTGTGTATCGATTTATTCGGATCAGACTCGATGTAAATGCTCATGAAGACCATGAAAACTGGAGTATTTATGTGCAGTCTGTTTTCTAAATATGATTTAGAAGAACAAACTTATATGAATCAGCCAGAGAGTTTTCAAGGTCAGTGGGAGCGAATAAAAGGCATGCAAGACATCAAGGAGCCGGAACATATGTTTTGATAAAGTGGTCAAACAGTTTGACATTTTTTAGAAATGATTATGAACAGTGTGGACGACCAGTGACTATTTTGAAACATTCTCATAAGGTACGAAAATGATATTTTTAAGTCTCAAGTGAGGAGGTTGAGCTGGATGAGATCAAGGCAAGTTAGAAATTATGGATTCCAAAAGACCAATGCAATAATTTGGATGCGATTCAAATGATTGGTCTAGCATAAACATAAAAAACTCCTTAAGTCTATTCATAGGAAATTTATTTCCGTCTTGTTCAAAATAACAATAAGCTGTTTGGTAAGAGTTTATCTAAGTTAATAATAATGTAGTCGATATTAGAACTTAGATAAAGTCCCAAGACATTATGCGAGATTAAACAAGTATTGAAATGAGGATCTCGATCACGGAGAATTGTTTGACCATTATTGGCATAAGTCTGAAATCGTTCGTGGTAGCAGATGTTTCAAGAAAAGGATATCGAAACATCGGATAGGCCATTATGTCTTTGTCTTCACCACAGAGTGGTAACAATGATCTCATGGTCGTTCAACTTGGCGAAGTCGGAGACAAGATATATGTGTTCCTTGGAGAATAAGTTCACTGAATGACCCAACGAAAATTATCACATGGTTAATATAACAAATCTGTCAGTGAAAACTCTCAGTGATGATAGGCTATTTGGTCCTTAGACTTGATGTCATTGTACGAACCTGTACATGGACGGTGTCACTTAGATCTCTGACCTAGCTTCGAGACAAGGCCAGTTGAAAGGTCTTTGGTTGGGTGACACTTGAAGCGACTTAGGAGAGTAATGACCAAAGAGGATTCGTCTCTCCCGTTATGGAGATTTATGTCGCACGTTATGGTTCGGTCTTTAGTGAAAAACTTTGGCCAAAGTATGTTGGAAGAAGTCCAACATTATTTGACTAAAGACCGATGGAGACTAACCAAGTTCAAGCTATTGTAGTTGACAGGTTGACCGTACACTAGGCTTAACTAGGCGACATAGTTTTGACGAAGGGACTAAAACTGCGGTATTCTTCACGGACACAGTCAGGGTGGTCCCGACAATACTCATGTCGATGAGTTAACCACATAATTATGATACCGAAATAGGGACGACACCTGCTGCTTGTGGTCACTATCGTCTGGGGCTTTGAGCCCCACCTGTAGTAGGGTTAGGCTGTAGGGTCTCACACAGAGTGAGACATTCGGCAAGTAATAGGTAGAATTAAGGGAGATGATTCATTGGATGCAAGGGAATTAATACGTCACAAATTGTTAGCTACAAAAGCTTTAGAATACTTAGGATGTGGGTTATTGCATATGATGCAAAAGATAATAAAATATATTGTAAATTGTTTACAAATATATTTGATAAATAAATATGTTACAAAGTTGTTTGTGAGAATATAATGCGTAGAAAGTAGAAGAGGATTTTCCTGTGAAAGTAATAGAGAAACTCGTGCTTAAATCTGTCACGACCCGCTTCCCTGAAATGGAGGCGAGACGTGAGAAGGTCCGCACGGGAGTGGAGCTGTGAAGCCCCAAACCCGATAAGCGTCAATAATACATAAGCAGGTCCCTGTAACCACAACAGAATAACAATAATAACACAGAGAGAGACTGAAATAAAATCTCACATCTCAAAAGTTGTCCAACAAGAAAATAAGTCCAACATCCAGAAAAGCCACCAGGCTAAAAGAAAAGAGTCTAAGGCCCAGAACAAGGCCAACAAAAGTACAACGACATAACAAGTATAGGTGCTACGCACCGATAACAAAACAACTGTCTAACAAAAGCAAAACACACGAAGACACTAGGACTGGTCCCCAGTGTCCACGTACTCCCCGTCAAACACGGGCTCGGGCTCGGCGTCAGCAAACACCTCGTCCTCAACAAGGTACTCAGGCTCGGGATCTAACATGTGTCACCCAAAAGAGTAAAGGGGCACATGTCAGCAAGTCTAAAGACTTAGGCAAGGAAACTGAAAGTAAGGCAACTAGCAACCTAGCAGTTTAGTATGCATGACATGGCAGTTATAACATGAGTGCACAATTAAGACATGGCAAGACAATTTGTACATGAGAGCAATCATCGGGACAAGCCAAGACAAGAGTAGCCAAGCTACTATCAATTCCACTCAATTCGTATTGTTTTGCAAGTGTTTACGCCCTTCGCTGAATGGTACAACATTCAGACCGATCGGCACTAAACACAATTCACATTTCACGGTTGTTTTGTAGATGTTTACGCCCTTCGCTGAATGGTACAACATTCAGACCGATCGGCACTAAACACTACCCCACCCCAAAGAGTTTACGCCTTACAACTGCAGTTGTTGATCAAACAGACCCCCAGTTGCCTGGCCGCTTAACCCTTACCCCATCCCGCACTAAACAAGCCAGGGTCCCTGAACATGAGCCCAGCAAGTGAGCCAGGGTTGCCCCGCACGGGAGCTTGTTTCTTAGTTCACAATTCAATATATCGAGCGTTGGGGTTAGCAACTCATTATGCTCGCTTCTGGTCACGAGCCAGGAACACAAGTAGTGTAGCAAAGCTACGCAATCACTGAATTACATGAAGGATGCAATGTCATGACAATTTGTTTGCGTACCGGTAATGGAAAGTAAACATGACATGGTAATTGTGCAACATGCTAGATGTCGGAACTAGCTTCGTTGTCAAGCTAGTTCCCCAATTTGCGCCTAGGCGAGTATCATTTCGTCGCCTAGCCTCTTTTACGCCTACAACAAGCAAATGGCCTAAAACATGGCCTAAACCCTAAGTGTCAAGTTTCACTTGCCTAGCACCGGGGATGACGACCACTTCGTCACACGGATGCTAATCTACGGGGGAAATCGCTGTTTTGGGGAACAATCAACAAACAACATGAAATATTATTAGGGTTTCATAAAATTATAAATAAGTTATAAAAACAACGGTAGATCGATTTCTTACCGAGAGGAGGCAGAAGAAACACTCCGGGGAACCCTAGGATCAGATCTGGAAGCAAATGGAGAAGTTTGGGGAAACTAGGGTTTTGGGGGATTTAGGGATTTTGATGGATTTTGGTGAGATTTTGGGGAAGATGAGAGGTAGATAGAGTGAATGGATGGATTGGATGATGGATTTAGGGCTTGGAATGAAGGATTGAAGCTTGGAGGAAGATGGGGACTCAAGGGGGAAGATTTTAGGGTTTTGGGTCGTGTTGAGGAAGAAGAAAACGTTTGGGTTGGGTTTAAATAGGCTAGGCTGGCGGCTGCCCAGAAATTAGGGTTTTAACACTGGTTAGTCGGTCAAAGAGCAACCACTGACCGACTAGTTTGGCAACTAGTCGGTCGGTCGACCAACGCAGACCGACTAAGTGTAAACAGTAACTCCTGAACGAAATTAGGATTTAGAGTTAGTCGGTCCATGAACAATTACTGACCGAGTAGTTTAGCATCTAGTCGGTCGATGAACGTTCTTAGACCGACTAAGAGTGAACAGTATGATACCAAAAATAAAATGATGAGTTAGTCGGTTCAAGAAGCATTGCCGACCGACTAGTTTGCAACCTAGTCGGTCAACCAATCTTCTTAGACCGACTAACGATAAACAGTAGCTCCCTAAGAAATTTAGATAGCCCACTAGTCGGTCCAAGAAGGATTGCCGACCGACTGGATCGTCATCTAGTCGGTCGGTGCCCCTTCTTATACCGGCTAATGAGCACAAAAAGTTCCGATATGGAGCGCGGGGCCCCGGGATCGATTCCTAAGACTCCTAGGCTTGATCTAATAGTTAGATATGACCGCTATGAAGTCTGTCACGAGTGACATACTTCGAAATCGACGATCCTAAGGAAGAAATGAGAAAATACGACGAATCGATCGAAAATGAAAACTACGGAGACGAAAACCACGCATGGGGAGAAAATCCACCAAAACATATATTATATTATATTAAATCCAGATACATGAAAAGCAGTCGTTACATCCTCCCCAACTTAAGAAAAATTCCGTCCTCGGAATTTCCAAATACTCACGAGTCCGGAAACAAAAGTGGGAAACGCTCTCGCATCTCATCCTCATTCTCCCAAGTAGACTCTCCAAGTGAGCCGTGCCGCCACATCACCCTCACAAGATTGACAATCTTGTTCCGAAGCGATTTCTGACGCCTGTCCAGAATCTGCACTGGATGCTGGTCATACGTCAAATCGGGGCGAATGGTAATCTCCGAAAAATCCACTGCATGAGAAGGATCGCTAATGTATCGACGAAGCTGCGACACATGGAAAACATTGTGAACTCCTTCCAAAGATGGCGGCAAGGCCAAGCGATAAGCTACCTCACCAACCCTCTCCAAAACGTCAAATGGTCCAATGTATCGCGGGCTCAACTTCCCACGCTTCCCGAAACGAATCACACCGCGATTCGGGGAAATCTTCAAGAACACTTGGTCGCCCAGCTGAAACTCCAAAGGACGACGTTTAGCATCCACCCAATACTTAAAACGGTCCTGAGCAATTCTCAACCTCTCCCGAATATTCCTGACGATCTCCACGGCCTCCACGATCATCTCAGGTCCCAACAACTCCCGATCACCAACGTCATCCCAACTCAATGGCGATCGACATTTCCTCCCATAAAGAGCGGCGAAAGGCTCCATGCCAATACTCGCCTGGAAGCTGTTGTTGTAGGAAAACTCTACCAGATGTAGATGGTCCTCCCACGAACCCTTGAAATCCAACATGCACGACCTCAGCATGTCTTCCAAAATCTGAATCGTCCTCTCGGACTGGCCATCCGTCTGCAGATGGTACGCCGTGCTGAAACTCAGTCGCGTACCCAAGCTCTTCTGCAAACTCTGCCAGAACTGAGATGTGAATCTCATGTCTCTGTCAGACACGATACTCACGGGGACTCCATGAAGTCGCACAACCTCCTGCACGATTCACGTTACATCACTATCCAAACTAGGAAAAAGGAAACAAAACGGAGAGTAAAAGAATTTTACCTCCATATATCTCCTCGCTAGCGCCTCAGTGGACTGTCCCACTCGGAACGGAATAAAGTGCGCAGATTTGGTCAATCGATCTACGATCACCCAAATCGCGTCATTCTGCTTCGGACTCCGAGGTAGTCCAGTCACGAAATCCATAGTGATGTGCTGCCACTTCCACTCCGGAATCGGAAGCGGTTGTAGCAACCCGACCGAACGCTGATGCTCCGCCTTCACTTGCTGGCAAACCAAGCACTTGGCTACACTCCGAGCCATGCTCCTCTTCATACCATGCCACCAATAATTCAGACGAAGATCCTGGTACATCTTGGTGCCACCAGGATGCACAGAATACGGCGAACTGTGTGCCTCCACCATCAGCTCCTCTCTGATATCCCCAGCTGGCACACACAACCTGGCTCCAAACCTCAGCGAGCCATTCTCATGAATCAAAAAGTCAGTCCGCAGACCGGCTTCCACCTGCTCCCGAATCTTCATCAGCCTCGGATCCTCAGCCTGGCCAGCCTTAATCCGATCCACGATCGTCGACTGTACCTGCATGTACATCAACGACGAAGCCTCCCCAGGAAGAACAATCTCCACACCAGACTCGCAAAAATCCTGCTGCAATCTCCACTGCGCAGTCAACATCATCACCGCGGGAAGCCTACTCAGCGCATCAGGAACCACATTCACCTTGCCAGGGTGAAACTGCAAATCAATCTCATAATCCGCCATAAGCTCCAACCATCGACGCTGCCGCATGTTAAGCTCCTTCTGAGTGAAAATATACTTCAAGCTTTTGTGATCGGAGAAAATCTTCACTTTCTCACTCAGCAAGAAGTGCCTCCAAATCTTAAGAGCGAACACAACGGCAGCCAACTCCAAGTCATGCGTCGGATAATTCTTCTCATGAACCTTAAGCTGACGAGACGCATACGCCACAACATGTCCGTGCTGATGCAACACGCAACCGAGCCCTTGCCAGAAGCATCGCAAAAGATCTCAAATCCACCGCTGCGATCAGGCACAACAAGAATAGGGGCAGTCGTCAACCTCTCCTTCAGAATACCAAAAGCACTCTCACAATCACCCGACCAAACAAAAGCAACATCCTTCCGCGTCAACCTGGTCATTGGCTCAGCAATACGGGAAAAGTCCTTAATGAATCGCCGATAATAACCAGCAAGTCCAAGGAAACTCCGAATCTCAAACGCTGACGACGGAACAGGCCACTCCCTGATGGCCCTAATCTTCTCGGGATCCACAGAAATACCATCTCCAGTCACCACATGCCCCAGAAAAGCAACTCGATTCAGCCAAAACTCGCACTTCGAAAACTTAGCATACAAACTATGCTTCCTCAAAATCTCCAACACCGCCCTCAAGTGCGAGGCATGCTCTTCCTCCGACTTCGAATAGATCAGAATGTCGTCAATAAAGATAACGACAAACTTATCCAAAAAGTCGTAGAAAATCAGGTTCATCAGATTCATGAAAACTGCGGGCGCGTTAGTTACGCCGAAAGGCATAACCACAAACTCATAGTGTCCATACTTCGTCCTGAACGCTGTCTTCGGAACATCTCCCTTCCTCACCTTCAACTGATGGTAACCACTCCTCAAATCCAATTTAGAAAACACCCTCGAACCTACAAGCTGATCAAAAATATCATCGATGCGAGGCAACGGGTATTTATTCTTAATGGTCACCGCATTCAACTCCCGAATAATCCACGCACATGCGACGCGAACCATCCTTCTTCTTCACCAGCAACACCGGTGCTCCCCACGGAGACACACTAGGATTAATATAACCCTTCTGCAAAAGCTCATCCAACTGCTTCCGCAACTCCTCCAATTCAGAAGGTGCCATACGATACGGCGCCTTCGAAATCGGCTGCGCACCTGGAACGAGATCGATAGAAAATTCCAGAGCTCGATCAGGTGGCAAACCAGACATCTCCTCGGGGAAGACGTCGCCAAAATCTCGCACCATAGCTGGCCCCTCCAGCTCCATCTGCATAGCCACAGCCTCCACCGGCCTGGCCCGAAATCTGACAGGACCAAGCGAACTGCTACCGCGACTGAACTCGAACACTGGATGTCTGGGAATCTCGAACACCACCTTCTTCCACCGACAGTCGATCGTAGCATAGAAGCTCGCAAGCCTATCCATTCCAAGAACTGCATCATAGTTGATGATGTCATGGACAATGAAATCAGCGAAAAGCTCATGTCCACAGACCACCAACGAGCAAGAATTGCAACCACGATGCATCGAGACCACGCCATTCCCTGTAACGATATTCCAACTCTGGGGAAGAGGGGACGTCAACAAGGAATGCCTCTCCACGAAGCTCCGAGAAATAATGCACATCGATGCACCAGAGTCAAAGAGGACCCGTGCAGGAAATGTGCACACCAAAACCACACCTAACAATCAATTAACAATCAAACCCTAGTCTAGCAAACAACCATGTTCAAGCAAACAATACAATCTATCAATCAACCAACTAGGAAAGTAACAGCTAGATTGAGGATTACCTGCGATAACCTCATCCACAGCCTCGCTCTCCGCAGCGGTCATCAGAAAAGCCTGCCTCCTCGGCGGAACAGCCTGCCGAAAAGCCTGCCCCTGCGGAACAAGAGCTGCTCCTCGACCAGCAGGAACAGACGCTCGCTGCTGCAATGGATGTGCTGCAACAGGAGCCCTCCGCAGCGGACCCGCATGCCTACAATCTCTCACGACATGGGAGGCATCACCGCAAACCAGACACTGGCCCAGAAACTTCCGACACTGATTCTTGATATGGCCAGGCTTGCCGCAGAAATGGCAAGACTTCAGAATAGGCCCTCCTGGCCTCTTAAACTGAGCGGACTGATTAGGCCTGAATCCAGGTCTAACCACAGCTCTCGCCTGTTCCACAGGCCTCTTCCCAGCACCAACCAAAGATCCCCTCCTCTGGTTCACGAGCAGCTCCTGCCTCTTTGCAGCGACCAGAACCTTCTGATAAGATTCCCGGTCAGAAGAGGTCACAAAACTCTGGAGCTCTGAAGCAAGCCCCTGCAGGAACCTCTGAGCTCTCTCCTCAGCGTCCTGCACCATCTTTGGTGCAAACCGACTCAGCCTCATGAACTCCTGGTGGTACATGTCCACCGACGAGCTCCCCTGCTTCAAGTCGATAAAACGCTGCAGCATCTCTTCCCTGGCAGCCTTCGGGAAGAACTCACCATCAAATCTGGACTTGAAGGTAGCCCAAGCTATCGGCCCCACCAACAACTTCTCCTCCGCATCCCACCAATTCCTGGCGTTATCCTTCAGCTGCCTCTTCGCCAAATCAACCCATCCAGCCGGGGTGATCTTGGCCATCTTCAGATTGTCCTCGATGTTCCGAATCCACTCATCGGCAGCCAGAGGACCCTCAGAACCATCAAAATACGCGGGACCCAGCTCCCGAAATTGCTTCGCTCCAGGCTCGGAGCGAGGAACATCCGGAAGAGCCCGGGCAGCATGAGCAAGTGGGGCATTCTGGACTTGCAGAAGCACGCCCTGCTGCACTTGCATCATCTGCAGCATCATCCGCATCATCTCACCGCTGGTGGGTTCCCGCTCAGGCTCCTCATCATGAGGGAGCACACCACTGCCCCGACCACGGGTGAAACGCCTTCCTGCCATCTAATGACACAGAGAACGAATCCAATTAGACTCATAGCTTATGACATCGGACGTCGAACTTAGTTTATTGGACATTCTAATATTATTATCGCTATTCCAAAAATCGCAGGTTCGAGACCTGCATGGGCCACCACTAAAACCTGTCACGACCCGCTTCCCTAAAATGGAGGTGAGACGTGAGAAGGTCCGCACGGGAGTGGAGCTGTGAAGCCCCAAACCCGATAAGCGTCAATAATACATAAGCAGGTCCCTGTAACCACAACAGAATAACAATAATAACACAGAGAGAGACTGAAATAAAATCTCACATCTCAAAAGTTGTCCAACAAGAAAATAAGTCCAACATCCAGAAAAGCCACCAGGCTAAAAGAAAAGAGTCTAAGGCCCAGAACAAGGCCAACAAAAGTACAACGACATAACAAGTATAGGTGCTACGCACCGATAACAAAACAACTGTCTAACAAAAGCAAAACACACGAAGACACTAGGACTGGTCCCCAGTGTCCACGTACTCCCGTCAAACACGGGCTCGGGCTCGGCGTCAGCAAACACCTCGTCCTCAACAAGGTACTCAGGCTCGGAATCTAACATGTGTCACCCAAAAGAGTAAAGGGGCACATGTCAGCAAGTCTAAAGACTTGGGCAAGGAAACTGAAAGTAAGGCAACTAGCAACCTAGCAGTTTAGTATGCATGACATGGCAGTTATAACATGAGTGCACAATTAAGACATGGCAAGACAATTTGTACATGAGAGCAATCATCGGGACAAGACAAGACAAGAGTAGCCAAGCTACTATCAATTCCAATCAATTCGCATTGTTTTGCAAGTGTTTACGCCCTTCGCTGAATGGTACAACATTCAGACCGATCGGCACTAAACACAATTCACATTTCACGGTTGTTTTGTAGATGTTTACGCCCTTCGCTGAATGGTACAACATTCAGACCGATCGGCACTAAACACTACCCCACCCCAAAGAGTTTACGCCTTACAACTGCAGTTGTTGATCAAACAGACCCCCAGTTGCCTGGCCGCTTAACCCTTACCCCATCCCGCACTAAACAAGCCAGGGTCCCTGAACATGAGCCCAGCAAGTGAGCCAGGGTTGCCCCGCACGGGAGCTTGTTTCTTAGTTCACAATTCAATATATCGAGCGTTGGGGTTAGCAACTCATTATGCTCGCTTCTGGTCACGAGCCAGGAACACAAGTAGTGTAGCAAAGCTACGCAATCACTGAATTACATGAAGGATGCAATGTCATGACAATTTGTTTGCGTACCGGTAATGGAAAGTAAACATGACATGGTAATTGTGCAACATGCTAGATGTCGGAACTAGCTTCGTTGTCAAGCTAGTTCCCCAATTTGCGCCTAGGCGAGTATCATTTCGTCGCCTAGCCTCTTTTACGCCTACAACAAGCAAATGGCCTAAAACATGGCCTAAACCCTAAGTGTCAAGTTTCACTTGCCTAGCACCGGGGGTGACGACCACTTCGTCACACGGATGCTAATCTACGGGGGAAATCGCTGTTTTGGGGAACAATCAACAAACAACATGAAATATTATTAGGGTTTCATAAAATTATAAATAAGTTATAAAAACAACGGTAGATCGATTTCTTACCGAGAGGAGGCGGAAGAAACACTCCGGAGAACCATAGGATCAGATCTGGAAGCAAATGGAGAAGTTTGGGGAAACTAGGGTTTTGGGGGATTTAGGGATTTTGATGGATTTTGGTGAGATTTTGGGGAAGATGAGAGGTAGATAGAGTGAATGGATGGATTGGATGATGGATTTAGGGCTTGGAATGAAGGATTGAAGCTTGGAGGAAGATGGGGGCTCAAGGGGGAAGATTTTAGGGTTTTGGGTCGTGTTGAGGAAGAAGAAAACGTTTGGGTTGGGTTTAAATAGGCTAGGCTGGCGGCTGCCCAGAAATTAGGGTTTTAACACTGGTTAGTCGGTCAAAGAGCAACCACTGACCGACTAGTTTGGCAACTAGTCGGTCGGTCGACCAACGCAGACCGACTAAGTGTAAACAGTAACTCCTGAACGAAATTAGGATTTAGAGTTAGTCGGTCCATGAACAATTACTGACCGAGTAGTTTAGCATCTAGTCGGTCGATGAACGTTCTTAGACCGACTAAGAGTGAACAGTATGATACCAAAAATAAAATGATGAGTTAGTCGGTTCAAGAAGCATTGCCGACCGACTAGTTTGCAACCTAGTCGGTCAACCAATCTTCTTAGACCGACTAACGATAAACAGTAGCTCCCTAAGAAATTTAGATAGCCCACTAGTCGGTCCAAGAAGGATTGCCGACCGACTGGATCGTCATCTAGTCGGTCGGTGCCCCTTCTTATACCGGCTAATGAGCACAAAAAGTTCCGATATGGAGCGCGGGGCCCCGGGATCGATTCCTAAGACTCCTAGGCTTGATCTAATAGTTAGATATGACCGCTATGAAGTCCGTCACGAGTGACATACTTCGAAATCGACGATCCTAAGGAAGAAATGAGAAAATACGACGAATCAATCGAAAATGAAAACTACGGAGACGAAAACCACGCATGGGGAGAAAATCCACCAAAACATATATTATATTATATTAAATCCAGATACATGAAAAGCAGTCGTTACAAAATCGGAGTCCTAACGAACCCAGAAAGACTGCTTAAAAGGGGTTTTAAATAGTCTTTAAACATGGCCCAAAGTTTTTTAATCAAAAAGAATAAAAACCACAAAACCCTTTTTGGCACTGCCTATTGGGCCGTGGCTAGGCGGTCTGGCGCCCACTTTGTGGGCGCAAGTAGCCAGGCGCCCACCGTTGGGCACATGGCAGCCCACCTTTGGGTGACTGGCATGCGCCCTCTCTAGGCACGTACCAGGCCCGCGCCCAGGAAATTGGGTGGGTAGGGCCCAACTCGTAGGCCCCACTCGCAAGGGTTTGCTAGTTTTGGTTTTGATGGCTGAATTTGTTCCGAAAGTCTGATTTTTGACAAAGTTTGAGACTACGTTTAAGGGGGGACAAACAGAGTCAGAATTGAGATCTGTTTGTTTCTATACGTTCACCATTCAATGCTCTTTGATTTGATATATTATATCACTTATGAAGTTCAACGTTGAGGGAGGGAAAATTCGCTAAAGATTGACCTTTGTGAAAGGCAAACTTTAATTGATTTTTTCACTTCAACATTTAGTCCCACATCGGTGATTGAGAAAGGAGATTGGTCAATCGCCTATATAAATATGGGCCAACCCCCTCCTTGAAACCCGCACCAAGCTCCAGATCTGAGTAGCTCCATTAAACGTGAGCAAGCTCGGATCTAGGCTTAAATTAAATATTCCATCTTCTCCCTAATTCTTTCTTACTCCTGATCAGGCTCTTGCAAAGCTACGAATGAGTTTGGATCAGATCTGAAATCTTGACGGAGGATCCACTCAAGGTGAAACTTTCTTTGGCGCGTGCATGACTCGGCGACAAGGTGTTGCTTGCTTCGGGACACGGTTCGGTTTGGGACGCGGCTCGGCTAGGGAGAAGCGGCACAATGCATCGCTTCAGAGATAAAGAAACATTGTTGAAAACAACGTTTTGTATTCTACGAAAACGAAGTGCAAGGTATGTAGTTTAATTCATGCGTTTATAATTGCAAATAGGTTAATAGATCTGTCCTTAGGGGTTGGTCGGACCCAACCCCGGGATAGTAGAGATTCTGGCTAGGGTTGTTACTTTAGGGCTAGACTTAAAATAGTTTTAAGTTGGGTTTTCGCTACTTTTATATTTTTGTCATCCATTCAACTTAGGCCGGACGTCGATTTTATAGCCTTAATGACCCAGAAACACATACAGTGGTATCAGAGCTTGTTGATACTTGTGTATGTGTTCTTGGGTTATGAGCTGACCTAAAGTAATCGCTCTTACCGTACCAAGTCCCGATAAGATGGGGATCTTATGATGGGTTGGATGTTGTCGAGAGGCATGCCGTAAAACAAGTTTGTGAGAGATCTTGTGACGGGTCTAGGGTGACATGGACGATGTGCCTTAACATCGTTACATATCAGAGCAATACCTTACACATATGAACATGACGCCTACATTAGCACATATATAAACATGGCATAACAACATAATTAATGAAACTTAGCATACTAACATAACCATGAACTTCACTTCTATACTAGCATATGGCACAATGTGTCACACTAACATAATGTTACTACAATACTAGCATATGGACTTTAGCAATGGCATATAGACATATTAAAGATACTACACTTGCATATGAACATTTAGTATGGTATGTGAACTTATCTACTTGGCTTAAGCATGGTACACTTTTGTAGTATGAACATTAATACTATTTTCCTTTCTTTTAGCATGCTAATAATTTAATATGGAAAATTTAACATAATTGAGGTACATAAACATGGCATAGTTTTATAGACATTAGCATAGAATTTGATATACTAATAATCTGGATTACAACATGAACATCCCCCGTTTTTTATTGTAATAAAAACATAAAGCAAGAACATAAATCCTTTTATTCCCTACACCATTCTAAGCATGAACCCTAGCTAGAGTTGATAGACAGCCTGCCTCAATTGTCCTTCTTTCTTCTAGCTCTTCTCCCTCCAAGCTGTAAGCTTTCCTCCAAGAATCTCCTCCTTCAAAATCTCCTTATTCTTCCAAGCTTTCTCCTTCTTCGTGAATTTAATGGAGATGGTGAAAGTGAGATTTTTCAGCCTTGGTGGAGGAGGAGGTTGTGGCCGGCCTTGGGAGGTGAGAGAGGGCGTTGGCGGTGGGGTGGGTGGTGGAAGAGGAGGAGGTAGGTGGTGGAGTAGGTGGTGCAAAGGGGAATGGGGAGAATTCGGCCAAGAGCAAAGGGAAGAGGAGGATGAAATTTTTTGGAAAAAATTATGTTCTCTTTTTCTTTTTTCTTTTTCTATTTCCTCATTTTTCTTTTCTTTTTCTCCTAAAAAAATAACCCACCATCCTTATCATCATCTCTTTAAGCTAGGGTTAGCTAAGTGTAGCCTTAAGTGTCAACATGGGGTTAAGAGAGATTAGGCAAGTGACACCTAGTGTGCCATGTGTCTTCTTAAGGATTTTCAAAATTTTAATTTTTCGAAAAATAGAATACACCCAATAATATTTTATACCATTTAAATACATAGTATTTCAATCCAATACTTCACCATAACCATATCTAATAATGTTTAAAATTATTTAAAATTAGTTTTCTTATTAGAAAAATTAGGAAATTTCTTTTCTAAAAATACACAAAAATATATGCGTACAAATACGATCAAAATACGTACGTAATGTCCGTATATTTACCGTAGGGTGGTTACACGTCCTCTATTCCTTTCCACACTATAATCTAACGACTGCAGACCAGTTTAGGACCATGCTCCCAGCTCAATCTTATGGGTCCGTTCTACAGAGGCCCGAGCACAACTGCCCATATGATTTCCCAACCTAAATGGCTAAGTCTAATGCCCAGTCAAGAAATTCAAAACTTGAGGCCCCTCTGGGCCCTATGGACGTATCACAGCCTAGGCATCCCAAGCTCGGCACGGTGCACGTATCACAGCCTGGGCATCCCAAGTTCGGCACGGTGCAGTTACTAAATTTCCACACTTACACGGGGGCAAAAACAGGCATTCGTAGCAAAAAAGATCATTCCATTTCATTGTTTAAGGGTTACAAAATTTAGCTGACTCAGCAGCATACATATTTCAAAAAAAGACAAACTGAGAGGGGAAGACCACGGTCACGTGATTAGTCCTGTTTCAAGTCTGTCGTCCCCTGGTGCGCTCCCTTGCTCAGGCCAACTCTGTTCTTCTTTAGCTCCTTAGGCTGCCTTTGCTGGGCCTTCTACTCTTTCAAGTCCTCCTCCATCGCATGGACCAAACCCTGAAACCAGGTATTCAACCCTTCCAAGTCCCTCACCCTTTTCCGACAGAGGCACAACTCGGCCATAAGGTTTCATCGGGACTCCACTTCCTCCTCAACCACTAGAGGCCTCAGCTCGGACTTGGGAGCAAGAGAGATAGCAACCCGTGCCACCCGAGCATGCCTTCATCTTTGGGCCTCATCTCAACCTCGAAGAAATGCATGAGGTCCAAATCTTCTATGTTGACCTCTTCCTCAGTTGATGGAGCCCTAGCAGATGACGACACCAGTGCCGATGTCGACGATGAAGGTTGTTGGATCTGGATCCTAGCCTAGAAGGGGGTGAATGGGCTTATAAAAATATTCTCGTGCAACCCACGAGAAATCACACGCAGTTAAAAACACAAGCAGGGTAAATAAAATGCAAGCACAGAATACACTGCAGATGTACCCTGGTTCGGTCGCAGCAACGACCTACTCCAGCCCCCAAGCAAATACTAGCATTAATAAGTTCCTTCTGTACACCTACAATGGGGTCCTAGCTCCAACTCCCCCTAGACTGTACCACACTTAACAAAGTGCAGAACCCTATCAACCTAGTAAATGTGTATCTTGACTGCTACAACCCGTCAAGACCCTCTTGTCTAGTCCCAACCAGACAAGTCCTGAAATACACAAAAACTGGTAAAGTTTCCCCTACAGAGATCTACACACAATCACAAATATAATGCTAAAGTAAAGGTTTCAGAAATGCTCAGATTGTGATGGTGTGTCATCTCTGTCGTTCAACACGGCGTCAGCTTCAGTATGACACAAACGGTGTCTCGATCTGACTCCTAGATCTCAAGTTGTAGCCCTTTTAAGTTGAGTGCACAAGTCGGTCTGTGTGTAAAGCAATCTCAGTTCAAACCAAATAACTTGCGGTCTATGCGCACAACAACTCCTTTTAAAAAATAATAATCCATGTCAGCAAAAATTCGTTCCCTTCTTTTCTATCCCATCGTCGATTTGACTTAGGGCATGCAGCACACTCCAACTTTGATGGCGACTTCTCTGAGCGACTCTACTTCGACGAAGGCCCCTCCGAGCGACTCGACTTCGACAGTGACTTCTTCGAACGACTCGACTTTGACGGTGCCCATCTGAGCAACTCGACTTCGACGGCGGCCCCTTAACCACGACTCCGACGACGACACAGTTCCCGCTGTGGTGCTCGACGACGGCAGCAAGGGAACTCCAGCGACACTCGGAGATCACGACGTCGGGCTCTCGACTTTTTTCGATGGGTCGACGGTGACTCACTGGAAATGCTTCTTCAACGGCAGCCCCTCAACCCTGAGTTCTCGTTGACGTCTCCGACTTCGGCGGTGTTGGACGTCCACGACAGTAAGATGGACCTTGGGATGCTTCGACAGCCTTGTGAAGGAGATGTACAGCAGCAACGATCAGTTCTTCACGGGATCACGAAGGAGAACAAGGTCAACTCAAAGAGGGCAATGGCAGTGAGCTCTCCTCGGCAAGATGATGTTGATGCTTGTGGATGTTGCAGGCATTGGGAACTTGGATGCTTGGAGTTGAGGTTGCCGTAAGGAGATTTTGTGAGAGGATTGCGACTTAGGAGATTTTTCCCTCAAGTCTCTTTTTGATGCTTGCGGCTTCGTTGTTTGAAGAGCTCCCTTGCGTGACCTATTGATCCCTCTGCATGTGAGTTTATCTTTGTGGCTGAGGAGATGTCAAAGGCAAGGAGAACGTTTTTTCATGGGTATTTGGCTGCGGCTACTTGGGATCCTTTTGCTAGGGTTTGCTTTTTTTTTGTCGTGCGCCTCTCTCAACCAATGAATAGGTTCATTTATATGAGGAACTAGGGTTTTTGTGTGCGGCTTGGAGAGGATCCCAAAGATGTAGGGATGGGGTTGGACCAAGTCAAATATAAATTGATATGAATTAGGGATGGAATATGGTTTGAACAAATCCACTAACTGATCTCAATAAATCTCATGAGATACTCTTCATCCCATCTTGTATTTGGCCAAGTCCATTTGCTTTATGAACAACCCTTCATCTCTCTTCCAAGTTGCTATATGAATAGCAATTCCTTCAACGATTGACTTAGTCATCACTTTGAGGATTTACCGCTTTGCCATTCCTGAAACACACTTAGCACACACGTTAATAGCTACACACGTTTGTCATCATCAAACTAAGGATCCTAGATCATTGCTTCCAACAATCTCCCCCTTTTGATGATGACAAACCCATAAAAGATTTGAGCAAATAAATGCACGTGTGTGAGTTGTGATGGATGTAATGCGTATGATGTATACAATGAGCAAATAGATTCAAGCATTACTAGCATGCACAATATAGCATGCTCCCCCTTTTTCCAAGCTCCCCCTTTACATGTATTTTCAAGCTCCCCCTTCAACAAATAGTACCATGCCCCCCTTCAACAATTACCCAATTACCACCATTTGACACCAAATCTTTCCAACACTTTTCTCCCCCTTTTGTTATCATCAAAAGTGGATTAATGAAGTCATCAAATATCACATGCATTATTGAATTATTGAGTATAGTTAGCACTTGCATGTATTTTCTATAAAGTAGACAATTCAAGCTCATTGAAAATCATAACCTAGACTTCTCCACCATTGTGTAAGTGTGATAATATAAACATTGAAGTACAAGGGGAGATTCAATTTAGAACATCAACCAAATCAATCCACATTTTCCAGTTAACATGAATATCAACTAGATTGATTTTTCCCACCTCATTAAAAATGAGTTCAAGGTGCCAAACCCCAAAATATAGCCTATAAGGACTCTTAGATGTGGGATTGGCATTGTTTGACGAGTAAAATACACCAACGCTAAAGATTACCCATAAAGCTTCTGTTGGATACTCATGGGTAGTGTGCTTGCCATGAATTGTATCCATTTTTCATATAGAGCAATTTTCATGTATTTTTTTCATATTCATTTCTTTTCGTGCTCAATTTTTATTCATGGCAATACACATCATATCCCTTAGATTATTTAGTTATTATTCATCATACTTTCACTTTTCAATATCCATAAAAAGAATCTCCAAATGTACAACAAGTTTAGTATTCGTGGAAGTGCACATGTAGTTGTAGAAATCAAATTAATCATTTCATGAAGAATGTCATGACTACTAAATGGATTCTAACATGCGCATGTAGGTATAATAATAATACAATGACTTCTACGAAGGATATGAATTAACATTCAAGAAATACCACTTATAATGAGTCATAAAGAGGTAGTCATTAAGCACAATTTTTTTGATTTTTGGTTTTTCATTTTTTTGTTTTTCTTTTATAATGAACTAAAGCAAACTAAAAAACAAGCACACGAGCTCACAAACAAAAAAAATATTAAATCAAGCACACACACAAATCTATGAAGGTATGCAATGAGTGCAAAGAGGGAAAAGATATACCTTCGCGCCGCCATTTGACTAACGAGCCAAAGAATGAAACTTTCATTTCATTGCTCCTTCCCAAATCTCCACCTCACCTACATGAAAGGTGTTAAGTGTGACCTTGGAATCCAACAAGGTTCATTAGTGTTAGTCCTCAAAGCTTTAGGAACCCACACTTGTTTGAACTTTATGTTCGTGTTCCTAAACTTACAATAATAGGATGTGTGACCAACATTATCACAAGTAAAGCACTTTGCATGCATATTTTTTACAATAGAAGGCACATTATGGAATTTCTTAAATTTGGGGTTTTCGACATTTTTCAAACCAAATCCAAGTCCTCTTCTATTATTGTCATATAATTGATTTTCAAGTATGAAATCCAACGAATGTTTACCAATTGAAAATTTTCTTAATGACAATTCTAGATTAGAAACTTTGGATTTTAATAATTTATTTTCATCCACAAGCAAATTACATTTACTTATAAAAGCTCTCTTGTTTTCCTCTTCCTTCTTTTCAAAATCATCCATTTTTATTTTCAGCTCATTATTTAACATGCACAATTTTTTAATAAGCTCTTCAATCATATAATCCTTGTCAGTTTCAAGCTTAAATAAATCTTGTTTAAGCATGCTAATATCATTCAATAAGGAGGGACAAGAAAGACAAGTAGTTTTCTCAGGCCTGCTAGCTTTTTCTTTTTCTAGTAACACAATTTTAGCGTTACAGGCAACAAGTTTCTCTTTTAGAATATCTACTTCATCAGAAATGTCACAGTTTTCTTTTTGTAATTTAAAGCTAGCATTCCTATAGTCATTTAACATGAGTTCTAGCTCATTAATCTCATTTTGCATTCCTTTACAAACATCTAACAATTCAGCTTTAATGAAGGAATTTACCTCATCGTTATTTGCCATTAAGCAGACGACATCAGAGTGGGCTACCACCTCTTCATCCTCATCCTCAGCTTCGCTGTCCATGTCCCAAGTTAGCATCTTGGCTTTTCCTTTATCTTTAGCAATCTGAGCAGTCTCTTGTCTGCATTGCTTCGCGAAGGGTCCCTTTTTCCTGTATTTGAAGCATTCAACTCTATTAGCCGAATCATTTTCAGAAGAATTTTTATCATAATTAAAAGTGTTAGAGCGAATGAACCTTTTATGCATTTCTGATCTTCCTTGAGGAGTTCTGATGTACTTTCTGAAATTTCTAACCATTAGTGCTATCTCCTCATCATCATCATCTTCTTCGCTAGCTTTCAGAGCAAGTGGCTATGAAGCTTTTTCTTTCTCCTTAAGTTTCTCTCTTTCTTCAATATTTTGCAATTCAAGCTCATGGAACATTAAGTTACCTATCAAGTCCTCCACCCTCATCTGTGATAGATACTATACTTCTTGGATGGCGGTGACTTTAGGCCTGAAAGAGCTTGGTAGTACTCTTAATATCTTCCTCACCAGTTCAAGGCTAGAATATGGCTTACCGAGCAAGCTAGACTTGTAGACGATGTTGGTGAATCTCGCAAACATCGCTGATATGGTCTCTGATGGTAGCATGCAGAAGCTCTCGTATTCTGTGCACAGAAGTGCACGTCTAGACTCTTTCACCTGTGACGTTCACTCGTGCGTCACCTCCAATGTATGCCATATTTCCTGCGTAGTTAGACAATGTGAGATACGATTGAATTCAGATTTATCTAATGAACAAATGAGAGCATTCATAGCTTTAGCATTAAGAGAATAAAGTCTCCAATCATTGTCATCCCATTTATCATCAGGTTTAATCATCTCAACATTTTCAATTTTAATGACAGGTGGTTTATAGGCTTTTTCAAATATCTGCCAAGCTTTATAGTTAATAGAAATTAAGTAGATTCTCATTCGATTTTTCCAATAAGAATAATCTACTCCATTAAATCTAGGGGACGTGATATGGACTGACCCTCAGCAAAAGCATTATCAATGGGATTCATGGTCAATCCTAGGCTAGATCCTAAAACATGCTCTAATACCACTTGTTGGATTTGGATCCTAGCTAGCCTAGAGGGGGGTGAATAGGCTTATAAAAATATTCTCGCGCAACCCACTTGAAATCACACTCAGTTAAAAACACAAGCATGATAAATAAAATACAAGAAGAGAATACACATCAGATTTACCCTGGTTCGGTCGCAGCAACGACCTACTCCAGCCCCCAAGCAAATACTAGCATTAATAAGTTCCTTCTGTACACCTACAATGGGTTCCTAGCTCCAACTCCCCACCTAGAGTGTACCACACTCAACAAAATGCAGAACCCTATCAACCTAGTAAATGCGTACCTTGACTGCTACAACACGTCAAGACCCTCTTGTCTAGCCCCAACCAGACAAGTCCCGAAATACACAAAAACTGGTAAAGTTTTTCCTACAGAGATCTACACACAATCACAAATATAATGCTAAAGTAAAGGGTTCAGAAATGCTCAGATTGTGATGGCGTGTCGTCTCTGTCATTCAGCACGGTGTCAGCTTCAGTCTGGTGCAAACGGTGTCTCGATCTGACTCCTGAATCTCAAGTTGTAGCCATTTTAAGTTGAGTACACAAGTCGGTCTGTGTGTAAAGCAATCTTAGTTCAATCCAGATAACTTGTGGTCTGTGCACACAGCAACTCCTTTTTAAAAAAATAATCCACGTCAGCAAAAATTTCGTTCCCTTCTTTTATTTCCCACCGTCGATTCGACTTAGGGCGTGCAACGAACTCCAACTTTGACAACAACTTCTCCGAGTGACTCGACTTCGACGGCGGCCCCTCCGAGCAACTCGACTTTGACGGCGATGCATTAACCCCGACTCTGGCAACGACACAGTTCATGCGGCGGTGCTCGACAACAGCTCACTCGACGATGGCAAGAAGGGAACTCCGGCGACGATCGGAGATCACGACGTTGGGCTCTCAACTTCTCCGATGGGTCAACAGCGACTCGCTGGAAAGGCTTCTTCAACGTAGCCCCTCAACCCCGAGTTCTCGTCGACGTCTCCGACTTCGGCGACGTTGGACGTCCATGGCAGCAAGATGGACCTTGGGATGCTTCGACGGCCTTGTAAAGGAGGTGTACGACAGCAGCGATCTGTTCTTCACGGGATCACGAAGGAGAACAAGGTCGACGCAAAGAGGGCAATGGTAGCGAGCTCTCCTCGACAAGATGATGTTGATGCTTGTGGATGTTGCTGGCGTTGGGAGCTTGGATGCTTGGAGTTGAGGTTACCGTAAGGAGATTTTGTGAGAGGCTTGCGGCTTAGGAGATTTTTCCCTCGAGTCTCTTTTTGATGCTCGCGGCTTCGTCGTTTGAAGAGCTCCCTTGCGTGACCTATTGATCTCTTTGCATGTGAGTTTATCTTTATGGCTGAGGAGATGTCAAAGGCAAGGAGAACATTTTTGCATGGGTATTTTGCTGCGGGTTTGCTTTATTTTTTTTGTGTTGCCGCGCGCCTCTCTTAACCATTGAATAGGTTCATTTATATGAGGAACTAGGGTTTTTGTGTGCGGCTTGGAGAGGATCCCAAAGATGTAGGGATGGGGTTGGACCAAATCAAGTATAAATTGATATGAATTAGGGATGGAATATGGTTTGAACAAATCCACTAATTGGTCTCAATAAATCTCATGAGATACTCTTCATCCCATCTTGTATTGGCCAAGTCCACTTGCTTTATGAACAACCATTCATCTCTCTTCCAAGTTGCTATATGAATAGCAATTCCTCCAACGATTGACTTAGTCATCACTTTGAGGATTTACCGCTTTGCCATTCCTGAAACACACTTAGCACACACATTAATAGCTATACATGTTTGTCATCATCAAACTAAAGATCTTAGATCGTTGCTTCCAACAAAGGTAATGTCGACATAACCTGGGAATCCATGACGTCGTTTGAACCATGGGACTTAGACATTTTTGCAAACAAAGAAGGAGAAGATAGAAAAGACCCGAAGCACATAGATAAGTTGCTCTCCTTCCCTCCTTATATAAACTCAAGGTGCAGCGGGAATCTATTGGTTCTTGAGTTCAAGACCAATGTTGTTTTGATGATGATCAACATTATGTGGTGTGCTAATCATATTATATGTTTTAGTCTCAGATTTATTTATGTTTATCTTGATGTGGAGACAAAGCATATTGGTGATGGGATGGTGGTGGAAGGCTTTGGGGCAAAAGATTTCATGAAGATTATTGGACTTCAATTGTAATTTTACATTTTATCTTCATGTATTTTGCTTTTGTTCATAGATTAATTGTTAAGCCTTAAATTGATGCATACACAAATACGTATGCATCATTTCCTTCATAGAGTTCCTTAGAAATCATGTAGAACCCATCCCATTTTGTAACGACCCGCTCCCGGGGGGCCCGTTACTTATTTGATATTTGCGCAGGTCCTGCAGGTTACCAGTGAAACCAAAATAGCCACGATGCAGAGATGTACAAAAATACTCAAATAGTGTCCAATTATTACAATCCATACTGTACAAGATGGCCCAACAAGTATACATGAAAGAATAAAGTACACAACACTGAAATAACTCGGTAAGCTGCAGTTGAACTTTGGCGCTATTAGCTCAGGAGCATCTATCTTCATCTGTACGTCGTCTGCGGTGCCACGGAGATGGAACCGTAGGTAAGTCACAACAATTCTAAATATAGAAAAGAAGCAGTGCACAAGTATGACAAAAGTAACTACGTACAAGCAGACCATAGTGAAAAGTAAAGTGTTGAGCAACAACTGTACATAACTGAGTAGTTAAAGTAAATGAAACTGAAATGAGAGAATAACTGTACTGTGGTAGAGCAAGTGTAAATCAGGCTAAGTAAGTGAAACATGCTACTGGTGTAGCTAAAAGTACGGCAGGTAAAGTACTGGTGACTGTACAAGTGTAGTAAGTAACGTGCATGGAACGTGTAAAGTAAAGGTGACGGTGCAGAAGTGCGTAAAGTAAAAGTGACTGTGCAAAAGTAACTACACTACGTGACTCAAGTCGGAGAGTACAATATGTGACCGTTCAGTTCGTCTCTTGCCTGGGTGCTACCCAGACGAATGCCGGAACCCAGGCAGCAGGATGGTTTGCCGAAACGCATGCAGCAGGACAGGGCGCTGAAACACAGGCGACAGGACAGGTAGACCAAACTCTAGTCACTCCCGTACTCTCGCAAACTATGAGTTACCCCAAAACCCCAGTGAAGTGTTAAGTGTTCTATGTACATTTCCTTTTCATGATGTTCCACGAGATATTCCACAAGATACAAGCTGTTCCACATGTTGCTAGTCAAACCAAGTCAACTGGTTGACTTTCTTATTGAAAACCAGTAAGCCAGACATTCTTTTCAAAGCAAGCTAGCCAAGCGAAGTGAGGATAAAGACAAGTCCAACATTTCGGGGTGTCTAGTATTATTTCAAGATGTTATCAATTCCTTGTTCACGATGATAGTTAACCAGGACCACTGGTTTTAAAACCAGAAAATAAAGTAGAGCAGATGCTAAGAAATTTGAGGATAAAAACAAGTCCAACAAACATGGAATACAAAATTTATTGGTTTAAGGGTGGTAGTTTTGTTAGCACACAATTTACCCAAGTTGATGTTTTGTGTTTACCAACCACCAAAGTTGAAAGTTGGCAAAGTAATCTATAGTTGATTACTTTCCTATTAGATTAGGTTTCTAGTTCGGTTCAAGTCAAGTATCCGTTCGGAGGCTATAGTGGTGTCCTAAGTTCATACGGGTACACTTATCTAATTTTCTAACATTAGAATTAGTCGTGACTTACTGATTTCGAGATCGATGTAACAAGCCGGAACTGGTTCTAGGGCTTCTACGGACGTTGGTGCACAAGAACTTGTACCTACAATCACAAGAATACCTGGTTAAAGAACGCGACATTTCTATTTTAATAATGTGGTCGTTTTGATTTTTAAACGGATTGAAACGTAGTCAAAAAGTGTTCTAAATTTTTTCTATAGCCTAGTTATAAGGAAAATAATTTTATCGTAGGAGGAAATATTTTTCTAAAGCTTACATTAATTTTTATAATTTTTAAGAGCTCAAAAATAATTTAAAAACTATTTTTCAATTTGTGACGTAATTATTCAAACATTTCTTCTGGGTGCAATCGGTGTCGGAAAGTTGCAAATGAACTGTCAAAATGGCCGTCTCGGAGAGTACTTTAACATATATTTTTATCACTTAGTAGTGTACGTAAAAATATCAAGATACGGATTTTTAAAAGAAAGTAACGTATTTAAAATTTAGGCTTAAAAATTAATTCTGGAAAAACTAAGCGTCGGATTGAGATGAAACTAGTGCCATTGGGTCCGGAACATCGTTTCTGATTTTCTGGAGCTATCCGCACATTTTTCTGGCCCCTGTATAATTAGTTATTGGTTAAAAACTATAATAAGCATTTAATAATTACTTAAAATTACGAAAAATACGAAAATCTCCGTAATTACGGTTGTGCCATCACTACTTACGCAACCTCCGTTTACGCTCTTCGATCGTCTTCGAGAGTTCATGGCTGAGGGGGAGGGCTCGACGTTCGCTCTCGACGGTGGTAGGGGATCGGAGGGGCGGCGTCGGCACCTGACGGCGAGACCGCCGGGGCGGCGAGCGATGGTCGAGGGCGGCGGCATTGTGCATGTGGCGAGGCGATCGGTTGAGGGGGAGGCGCTTCACGGCTGCTACGATGTCGAAGGACGGCGGGGGCTGCTTCGCTTGGCGGCGGGAGTCGGAGCTCCGGGGGCTTTGGCTTACGTCGGAGCACGGCGGAGGAAACATCGGGCGGAGGAGCTCAGGCGAGGTCGTGGGAAGAGGAAGAAGCGTGGGAGGGGTTCTGTGGGCCGTTGGGTATGGCGGCGAAGCTGCACGACGTCGGAGGTGGGGCGGAGATGCACGTCGGTGCTTCGAGTCGGAGGCTGACGGTGCAGGCGACACGGCAATGGGCTTTTGCACGGAGACGGGGCGGTGCACGGTGAAGCAAGCGGCTCACGACGATGAACGGCGGCGGGCGTGACAGGCGAAGGTGGAGGGTGCATGGGTTCGACAGAAGTGAGAGGGGGAAGGAAAGTGAGAGAAAATCCGAGAGAGAGATAGGAGGGAGAGAGAGATAACGAAGGGGGGTTGTGTGCGTTAGTTTAGTGAGGGAGAGGAAAACGTTGGGTTGGCCTCGGGTGTGAGCTGAGGGAGGAGAAGATAGGAGGGGGATTTATAAGTAATTAGGATTATAATAATAATTTGTTTTTAGTCAAAGTCATCAATGAAGGGTGTAAATGAGGTTGTTGGGGGAGGAGACTAAGCTTGGAAATTGGCTTGGTAAGTTCCTCGTGGGCTGCTAACGTGGGAGTAGGTGAGGGCTAAGGTAAGTGATTAGTTTAGGGTAATTAAGTAAAGATTAATCAGTAAATACGTAATTAGTAAAAGTAATTAGCAATACGAAATTACGATTTTGCCCCTGAAACCAAACGTGTCCGAAAAATTACGAAAACATATCCACGGGATCGTATCGTCGCGAGGATCGCGAATACGAAGTCCATTACAGGGTTTGGGTTACGGGAATACTAGTTTTTGGCTAAAACGTTTAGAAAACAGGTATATGGGTTCTCTATTGAAATGATATCAGAAAATTACGAAATTAATGTGAGGAGCCCTAAATGATCATAGGAGGCTACTGTAGAAGTTTGAAATCGATTTGAAGACGTTTGTATAGAAAATAAATTCGTCGAATCAAAACTGTAATTTTGGTAGATGAATTTTAACAAAAATGTTTTGGGCATTTGAGGAAATCGGAAATTGCTGAAATACTTTATAATAAGTCTAGTGTTTCAAAATATTTTTATAGAATTTTTTTGAAATCATTTAAAACTCCTGACAAACCATTACAAAATGTCTTTTAAAATGAAATTACTTTAAATATTTTGTTTAAATGTTTTGGAAAAATACAGGTCGTTACACATTTGGTCCATTGCTCAAAACACTCTTTATAGTGTTTTTGAAGCTGGATCAAACGCTTTGTATATGGGCACCAGACGTCTGACGTGTCAGCTTTTGTGTTGCTTGATATTGCATTGGGTTAGTCGCCTGATGGTTTATGACCAGACGTCTGGACAGTGGTCCAGAAGCCTAATACATGGACTTCATGTGCATGTAAAGATTAAGCCTACTTTCTCATGCTCTCTGTCTGTTGGACCCATTATTTGCATCCGTCCGTTGAAGGCTTACCAGACGTCTGCACAGCGATTAAGTCGTCTGGTAGTTGTTCATCAAACGTCTGACATTTGGAGATTGGACTTTCTTTCTTCTGTCCATCTCATTCTACTAGCCATCTAGAGTTATGTTCTCAGGTGTCTGAGCAGTTGATCCGGTGCCTGGGAACATTTCTCTAGACGTCTGGTCACTAGAGAATAGGCCCATTCATAGTCGTTGGCTGTGATTTTTGAGGAGGGATTTTCTCGATTTTCGTGCAGTTTTGTAGGCTTATTTAAGCTCCTTTGTGAGGCATAATTTGGTACCGACTCTACACATATTGAGAACATTTGAGAGTGCATTTGTGAGGGTTTTAATTGAAGAGCTTTTCTTTTCCCTCTTTCTTCTCCATCATTCATAGCGTGATCTAAAGGTTGAATCCCTAGCAAAAGGAGAAGTTTTCCAAGTGCATCAAGCTCATCATCTAGCAATTGGTTTCCACACTTCCATTCCTTCATCTTCGCAATGGATAATATCTATAAACGACATAGGTAAGTGTGTATTTCATTTTTTATTTGCAAAACCTAGTACTCAGGATGTGAGTACATTGTTTGTGTGTGTGTGTGTGTGTGTGTGGGGGGGGGGGGGGGGGGGGGGGGGGGGGGGGGGCGTTACTCCACTTGGAGAGTTACTACATATCCCGATTTAGGGATTATCCCGGTTAGGGATTGTACTCTGTTATGGTTTTCGTGCCCCGGTTAGGGAGCATTTGTACTCTTGTAGTTGGAGAAGTTTCAATCAAGCATCGAGTTGTGGTGTTGGTTGATTTGTGTCTAGGAAGGGCTAGTGAAATCCACGGAGTGTGATTGCAACGTTGGACTGTAGTAGGATCGTCGGTTAGGGATCCGAACCAGGATACGTCTTGTGTTTGCATTTACATTGGCGTATCTTTCTTTGTTATTGTTGTTGAGATAACTATTTTATTTCTGCTGCGTATTGCGTTTAATTATTAGTAATTTTTTAATTATGCATTTTGCTTCCCTTTACACTATTTATGCCATTGTTTAGTGTATTGTGTAGCCATGCTACATAATAGAATCAACCCCAACCATTGGATCAGAGCATTCTGATCCATTCGATTGCAGTGACTGGACAACTTCCACCGAGCACGAATCAATAGATGCCATGTCATCAGCTCCTCGGGAAGTAACTGCTTGCATTCAATACAAGTCAGTTCAACCGATTCTCTCCCCATTACCTAAAACTTCAGCTCATGAATCCTGACAAAGGCGACGACATGCCATCATGAGTACTCGTCATTTTAAAAGAAGTGCCCCTAGCTCTCTTAGTCCTGAAGCAAGGCCTCGGCGAGGCGGGTAGTATCTCCCGTTCAGTTCGTGTCTCCGTCTCTCCACTCCTAACCTCACGATAGCGGTTCGGGTCCACAATGCCTAGCTAGGGAGACGAGTGGTCTTTGTAAATACCGATGTGAGTAGTCAAGTCTGGCCCACCAGCAGCTGATCCCGGTCCAACGCGTCAGATGTGATCCCCCAGAGGGAACCTCCCGACCTGGCTCGAGGGGTTAGTCAGGCCCGACCTTAGCAGCCCATATGCATGCACGGCGTGGGCCCAATCAAGCGACCAACATTCTCTCTCCAATCACGATCGGCATTCAATACTTGCCTTATCCACACAGACTGTCTGCCGCCATACATCTCCCGAAGAACAAGAGACAGTTACGCCCAGGTGACAACAACTTTCCACCTGGCTGGCCCTCATTCATCATTGGGCCTTATATAAACAGAGGGATACTTCCTCCAGAAGGTATGGCCTCTTGGGCTGCCATAATGTCCAATTGCCATCCAAAGACCCTTACTTTCCACAGGGCGGCGGCGGTTTCCGGCAACACCAACTCCTTCATGCTTGAATCTAACTCATGAGCGTCGGAGTCTGATCGGAGGGCCAACCCCTCTGGTGAGGTTGACGAGTTTTTCTCTGTTTCAGGCTCTAGCGAAAGATTCTCCGTCCCACACCCGGCAAAACCAGCCTGATCGGACTCAACCTATTGTGGGAATGCTTGCCTCAGTGTCCCAGCCCAGGCCTTCGGCTGCTTGGCCTTACCCCTGCAAGATTACGTGCATCAATAGCATTCGCTCGCAGAGGGTGTTGCCAAATGTGAAGAGATTGCTTATGTTTCAGTTGCCGATTTTATGTTCTGCGATTGGAACGATGAGTCAACTGTTGTGTGCCTCCCATGCATGATCATGGAACCCAATATTGTTACTCATCTGGCAAGAATTCAAACAATCAAGCACCTGCACTATCACAACTGAAATTGTTTTTTAAAAAAAAGACGATAATCCATTATACGTACCAGTCTTCGAATTACGCCAGAGATTATACGTACCAGTCTTCGAAATACGCGCGATGAGCATCAAAAAGGTAAATTCTCATCATATATTAGCTGCTATAATTATCACATTTGTTGCATGCATACAGTTTAGAGGGAGACCTGTATCTTAATTATTTAAAAATGGTAAATTTTACATTGAAACAAAAGTTTTAACAACACGACGCTGCCCCCCGTGTCCAATTGCAATTTGTCAAGCATTTCCTGAACACTGCAGTATCATCACCATTCGATCAAGGCTGTGAATGGACAAGTGGAGAGACGCATATAGAAGATTTAATAAAGGGAGAAAGCTTAAAATGCTGCTAGGGTTGAGATACTCCACAAACCAATTGGCTCCTCAAACTCCTGTCAAATTCTATGAAATTATTCAGGGTGGGCTTTTCAGATTGCGTGGTGGTAGCTGGAGCCTTATATGATTATACGCTTGCTACGTGAAGACGTCAATTAACTTCCCCACGTAGAGGGTCAAGGTTGCACTCAAAATTCCTTATCAATAAAAGACGATTCATCACGAGCGGAAGGTGCACATGAGCAGGAAGGCCTATCAGAAAGAACCATGTCTATCAACTTCCATGGATGTGGCTAATATGCTTGAAACACCTATTACATATTGATTCAAAAGGAACTCATCTTTTAGAAGAGAGAAATTATGTTTTGGCACCCTATTACATGAAAATATTATTTTTCATTTTTTTCTTTGCTGGAATCCCAAGAAAAGGTAAATCAACATATCGACCACCCTTAAGAATCAAAGATGCTAGTTGCTGCATCTCACTGGTTGTATACACTCCATGATCCATCAGTTGAATTTTTGCCCACTTATTAGAGACCTATGGTCTCATTCAGCGTGGAGTATCATTCTTTCACATTTTCCACATCATCAAAAATGCCTGGATTTCATTAGTATATAAGCAGTATCAAGCGTGCCCCCGACCAAAACAGCATGTTGGCATCTTAGGAGAATAATTCAACTAATAACAATTAAAAAGAAAGATATACAACTAAAATGGATGTAAATCAATAAATGAGCTATGCCCTCTGCACTATACAATTTTAAAAAAGGATATGGAACAAGATGAGTAGAGATCATCCTAGCTAACCTATCAGTAAAGAGTGTTGTATGTGAAGAATGTTGCGGCAATGGAAGCTATACAGATCAATAGGGAAGGTAGTAGGGTCACATTGAGGAGTTGATTTTCACCCAAGTAGCCGGCCAATGTGATCGTGGCATCAGCAATGACCCGTGCAAGGGTTCCAGCTTCCGTTGAAAGGAGCCCGCCATTGTATGTTCCACGAGCAAGCCTCGATGACATGACTCGAGATAGAAGAGATAGGTTGACACCTGCACAAATTTGTCAGTCAGGACGGTGAGTTGGTATAACGGTAAATTCATACAGCCGTGACACCGAAAGACACCGTGATATCAGTTTCCCCCCTTGTTCCCTCCCCTCCCAAGTTACACACGTGGAGAGCATCATGCATACACACACACCACACTGAAAGAACATCATGCTTCCAAAATGAATGTTCTTCGATCATGTTCTAGATGTTTCAAATTACACATTTTATGAAATCACAATATTTGTATGGTTCCAGGCCATAATAACCATCCTGACATGTAAGATACTATTTATAACTGATAATTTTCTAACTGATAAAGAAATTGACAGATGACTTGGAAACATTTCGCTTTTCACATATCCAATTATTCAGCTTGTACGTTCATCAAAAAAATTATTCACATTATAGTTGAAGATGCATCAAATCCAGTCACTGGCATGCGCACGGCAATAGCAGAAAGCCAGCGTTACTTCCTAGCTTAGGAAGAAAATGTTACTTTTATTCCTTGCTCATCAACCTTCATGCTACTGATCTCTTCATTCCAGGCTTATAAGATGAAGATATACGTGAGATCATCATTGTCGGCCTTGTCATCGTCATCGTCTAAGCCTTTTCCCATGAAAAGATTTGATAAAGTTATACGACTTTCAGCCTAAGTCCAGCCCTCTTACCTAGTGCCAAATTTCCTAGCCAAGGAAACTAGTAACAATATGGTATTTTCCTAATTCAAAAAACAAGTTGGCATCCTCCAAATTCTCTTCGCCTTGGGGAAAAGTCTGGAAATGTGAACAGGCGATAGATTTATTATAAAAATTACATTTAGCTCTCGAGGCACTATTCAAGCCAAAATCCAAATAGTTCACATTCCAAACATTTATGATAGATATGAGATATTTGGAAAATATTATGTTACTAAAGTAACAACTGAAAGGGATATTTTCATTTACATTCACGTCCCATGAGTAATGTGGATTTAATAATGATATGATGATGTAAGTTCCAAGAAGAAAATAGAATTTTTTTTCTTTGGCATAATATTTTATTCGAGGACGTGATGAAACGATTGGCATAGAATAAGAAAAAGGTCAAGTTTCATCTCTTACCAGAGAAGTAATAAATTTTCCACAACGCTTAAGCTATGATTAAGCAAGTATAATCGAGAAAAGCTTAATTTGTAAACAAGAAAAATCTATTAACTACAAATACTAATTAACTCCTAGAGCATTTATTTTCTTCTAATAAAAACACGTGCTTACCTTCAAGAACTTCGGCAGCTACAAATGTGATAAGGGCTGAACACACATATTGTGGCACAGAGTATGCACCAGTGACACGGAAGCTCATGATAATACCTATTAGGACCACAATTTCGGATGCTAGCAAGATTTGCCTGCAAAAAGTCATTGGTAAAATCCAATAAGTACGGGAAAAATAAAAAAAACTTACCATGTACCAAGCATTATAGAGTAAGACAATAGCATTGACGTGAAAAGTTTTTATGAAGTGAAAAGATTATTTGATGGACTAAATTGGTAAATGAACAAGATAATTAGAGCCAAAATTGTCCTCTCATGATTTATGTTGTTTATCGTTTTCTATAATTATTGTATTGTATATTGAAAGATAAATTTATCTTGTGTAATAATTAAGTGATATGATAACAATATACATAGCAAAACTCTAGGAAACTTTAATCATATAGGAAAAATATATAAATATGATGTAACAGAAGTCCAAAACACAGCCAAGCCAAATGAAGACGTGTTATATCTAAAACACAGGTATTAGTGGGTTATGTTGCACACACACAGCCAAGCCAAATGAACATATATTTGTTGGGGTTACATGTTGGCGTTGCCTCCAGAAAGGTCAATGAAGGTGGGTGAAGCCTCTTCAAGGATCTAAGACGATAGTTGGTTCCTAAGTGTCAACGAAGATTAGTAAACTAAGACAAGGCTCTGCAAGCTTCAAAGATGGTTAACGTGGTTAGCAAGCATTGAGTTAGGCAGCAGAAGTTGGTGAGTATTGATGAATTGAGAGAAGATAGGATTTTTTTTTCATTGAGAAAAGGAGAAATTGATCAGGTTTAGCTGAATGTATGAACCACATGAAACTTAAAACCAACCCAACCCAAATAAAAATCCATCCATCGATATGCACTAGTCGATATGAATATCGAGTGATATAAATCACATCGATCCAACATGACCACGATATTGTTTGATATTTACATCATCTGATACAGTTGTCCAAAAAATATTAAAATCCCTCCAAATTGTTTTGCTTCGTATGTTATGCACAACATATTAGAATTTATTGATAACTATTATAACATACAGAAAATGGCTACTATAACTGGAGATCATGAGGATGTGGTTGAATAATCCTCTAGAGAAAAGAAGTCATCCATTATACAGGGACAAGCAAGTGGCAACAGTTCCAAGAACTCAAGCAGAACCATTTGACATTAAGTCTATGATTTAGATGTTTGGAATTGTCACACCCACAGCACAAACACAAGAAGAAAACATATGGAATGTGATTTGGTCATCCAACATCAGCTTACATCCACATGACACATGGCGAGAAAAAAAAGTCCATTGACGGGAGAATAAGATTACAGGGGAATAGCCTCCTCTCCCTCACCAATCTCACAATTTCTCCTTACATCAACTAAACACTCTCATATGCCCTCTCGCTCCTGCACAATAGGATATAGGAGCCTAAGCCCCAAATCATAGCACAAGTCTCTCAATCCCTTTAGAGTTAGTATGCATAAGATACCACATCCTGCTACTATGCAACATTATTTAGTTATATCCAATACAACTAAATAATCCAGGCTCAAAGGCCCCAACTCCAATCATCTGAACTTCTGTGGTTCACCAAACACACCAGCATATAAAGTCCCCCTTGGATGTTAAACCGGATGCAAGACACAATGAACATGTGCTAAACACCCACATTAATTTTTTATCATGTTATAGTTTCCACACGTCACGAGCACCACCCTATATGTGGAATTCCTCTTTTCTAAGGATCACTGCAGCTTGAGAGGAAGGATACTGGAAAATGCACTTCGAAAATTAGACGTTCTCCATTAATTCCTTAAGTTGTTAAAAATCATGAGTGAAACAAACTACCATAGATGCTAATAATAAAACCAAAGTCTAACTCTGTTAAACATGACATGTACAACTGCATGTCCAACAAGGCCTTAAATTTAAACATGCAATTCTCTAACCTTTCCCTGTCTAGCCAGCATTTTCAATATCATTTTTACCACTTCCATCATTTGTATTCAAGGCCATGCTTATTTTAGGCAGTTGAACCAGTACACATTAAAAGGAGATTAAATACAATTGGATAGATAATACAGAGAACATTTGATCCATGTATCGTCTTTCTCCACTGTAATATTCATAAGGGAATATAGTGTACATGCATCATTTTTCTTCACTACTATATTCTTACCGGTTGATAAGGGTCAAAGTGACAAAATACAGCGAACTAAACAAATCAACAAATATTTTGCAGCTATATCTATAGTACATTGACTCCTAATTTGTTTTAGAAATTATTGTCTTGTTTCACTTCTTTCCTTTGCTTGTTTTTGTTTCAGGAACTATGATCTCATTTTATTTCTTCCTTTCCTTTTTTTACTTTAGGAACGACAATCTTATTTCACTTCTAATCTCATTTCACTTCTTTCTTTTCCATTTAAATTATTTAATAACATTTTATGTCATTGATGACTTTTCTAATAAATTTTCACATAGAACGTTTGTCAAATTATTCCGGTTTCATTTTCTTTGTGCGATAACTATTACATCTTTATTACACTTGCTCGATTTTAATTATATATATATAATTTTTATTTCATTTGAGGGCGCCAACACGTTTAAAAATTTGAAGTGTTCCACTTTGAATTATAGACAAGTTCTTTAATTCAAAATTTTCATTATTTCTTATCTAGTATCTTCGTTCGTGTATGTTCCTGACCTATAATTTTGATACCTTTGTGGTTCTTTCCCATTTTTATATTGGACAATACAGCATAAGCTATTGGCTTCAATGATCAACATAGTAAAAAAGCATCTATTTTAGCAGCAGATATCAGATACCGTTCATTGGCGTTATGTTAGGCAATGCTCGTAGGAGAAGTCTACTTACACATGAAGCCTCATCCCAAATACTTATGTTAGATTAGATGGACATTTAGATATTGGACTTATTGGGCTTGGACCCGTATTAATAGTACTTTATACCCTTTTATGACCCTATGTATACTAATAAAGTGTGAGAGATGAGACATCTACCTCTCTTATTCTTTAAAATCCTAATTCTATCAAAGTATCAGAGCTTAGGTTCTCAAACATTAACCCTAAACCCTCTTCTAAAACCAATTAAAATAACAATAGCTTACTTGTTTTCAACCACTAGCACATGTCACTACTCTTTTTCTGGATGTCAATTCCCACCTACCACTATCTCCCGCAGTAGATGCCACCACCAACAACCTCCACTGCCCTATTCTGTTATGGCTGCTGCTCCCCCCTGCAGCAGCAGCTGCTTCCTATCACTCTCTCTTCCTATCTCCTATATCCCCTCTTGTTCTCTTTCAAATTTGGTCCAGATACGATGCTTAATAAGATCTGAACCAGATCTATTTATCTAAGTTATTCAAAAATTTCTGTTTCAGATCAGTCAAAAAAACTTCTTTGGCTATCAACTGGCTACACTGATTGATCTAATTTTACTAGATTTTCTACTAGCTGTCCTATATCTATACCAGATTCACTAGATCTTATATTTGCTCTCTAGCTGGCTACTAGCTACCATGGCTTCTAGTGATAAAGTCTATGGATCCCATTATTTCGAATACCATGTCTCATACTAATGTCAAGTTGAATGGGATCAAATATCTCCTTTAGGCATAATCCTTCATTCTGTTTGTTGTCTCTAAGAAAAAAGTGTCTTACAGAAGATCTAACCCATTTCCAAATCAAAAGAGTATGAAGTGCTCTGTGATAACTTGGTTCCTCAACAACATGGATGAGAAGGTTAGTACAAGCATTATGTTCATAATGACTGCTAAGGAAATCTTAAGTACCCTGAAGATCTGTATGTGAGGAACATCTACATGAACATGTTCACAAACTCTAAACAAACAAAATCCTCAAAAAGGTTGAAAAAAGTAAGCCGATGGCAATTAATGCTGGCGGTGATTTTGCTGCATCGGCATAGTTGATAGAAAAGAAAACTTCCTTTGTTTAGGAATGCATCAGGTAATGTGGTTAAAAATATGCTTTATCGTCGTCATGGATGGGGACTATGTGCTACACAGCGTCAATTGTGTTCTAATTTGTATATGCTACGCTCTTTTTTTCCTTTCTATTTTCTATTTTTTGGGACGCACTGCAAACTTACTGTTCTTTCCTTGTTGCATCTTTAATGAGTCCACTGGCTATAAAAAAAGAGCATCACTACTTCCCACAATAACCGCCAAATGATAGAATTAAAGCAACCTGATAAACTGCAATTCGCTTAACTTTGGGGTTAAATATATACCAGTATAATGCAAAGTTCAAATATTTCAATAAATACTTAAATGACTGGTGCTACTATGGATGATCTCCAGATTGTCAAATACAGAGAAGGAAATGGGCACAATCCAATCTGAAACACAGTGGACTGAGACAAGGCATGGGCATTTGAGTAGTCTCTCCAAGGCGCACACTAGGGCATGCAACAAGTCTAGTCTCATGAGGGATGGTGAGGAACAATAAACTAGAAACTCTTCTCAATGTTACACACACTATCCTTTAGGGTGTGTTTGGTTAGTGGGAAAAGGAAAGAAAAGGAAGGAAAATAAGAAGGAAAATGATTTTTCATTGTTTGGATTAAAAGAAAAGTGAAAAGAAAAAGAAAATGAAGGAAAAGAGTGAAAAATAAATAGTAAAACTTTTCTTTCAACTTTTCCTCCTCTTGACCCAAGGAAAATGAGGGAAAACAAAGCAAAACTAACTATTCTCACATTCATGCATTTGTGTTTTTTAACAAATATAATTAGTAACTATTTTTAATGAATTCATGAATAATTCATGAATTTTTTCAAAAAATTATGAATGAATGTTTCAAAAAATCACGAATTATTATCAAAATTTTACACATGAATTATTTAAAATGAATAATTCATGAATATTAAATTATTTTTATTCATGAACTTGTTCGAAAAATTAGCGAATAATTCGTGTAATTTTCGCGTTTTGCTTGAAAAATTCTCGCATTATGCACGAATTTTGTTAATAGCTTGCAAATTATTTCCAATGTTTTCATATAATTTGTAAATTATTTATGTACTATTTAATATCAAATTTTTTACGAATCATGATATTTGTATGGTTTAGAGAATTATTTGTTAGAATTCTTAATTTATTTGCTAACCTTTTGAATTATTCAAAACAACTAACAAATTTTTAATTTATTATGAGATTAAAATACCTCTTAAATTTTTTAAGCAAATTATTTATAAGGTTAGCAAATACACCTCTTAAATTATTTAGCAAAAACACCTCTTAATTTTTTTCGTTTTGAATTAATAACATAATGGAAGAAATTTCCTTATTTTTCCTTTGAACTTTCTTCAAAATTTTCTTTGGCAACCAAACATGAGAAAGAATCTAATTTCATTTTCATTTCACTTTTCTTTCTTTTTCTTTTTCATTTCACTTTTATTTCATATGTTTTCTTTCAATCCAAACACACCCTTAAGCTGCAGGCACCATCCATCCAAATTCTAAAAGCCAATCCCACTTCAAGCAAAGAAACGTTCTGTGGCACTGCCATCAAAAGTCAAAGCCCTTGATGTGCTCTCCACACTCTAAAACAGAACTTTCTTCTATGAGCATATAGATGAGGAAAATCTGATAGCAGTTACCAATCAGTAACTGCATTGTTAATAAGTATGTGAAAGGTTTAGGTGCTTAATACAATTTCAGCCCGTCACCAAATATGTTTTAGTCAGCACCGTTTGTATCTTGCATGATACTGTGGACAATAAAAATAACAAGAAGCACACTGCATTGTTAAAATGGAGGAAAACAAGCAAAGCAAAACACACTGGGACAAACGACAGTAGCAACATTAGGTATCATGTCCCCTCTTCCCATCAAAGTACCATAAGAAGCAAAAAGTGCTACTATCGTATCACAAATTTGTACACAATCAAGGTTTATAAATTTTTTACAGATGGTCTTAAGATAAATATGTTAACTAGTTGTGTTCAAAATTTTTACAGAACTTAGTTACCTGTCTTCAAACATGTTGCTTATGTAGGTTCCAACAATGACGTTCACTGGAAGAACTGTCAGCCCAAGGATTGCTAGAAAAAGTGCAACCGTGCCGGTAGACCAACTAAAATATAATGAGGTAACAACACTTGATTCTGAAAGTAAAATCTCCATTGCATATTTGAGCATGAAATAAATTAATAATTGGACCTGTAAAGTGAACATGCAAGTTAGTTATGGCGACATTTCCAAAGAAAAATTGACTATTGACATTTAGTACTGCTATAAGACTTGACTTATTAGGTATACTGGATACTCAAGGAGATATTAAAGCATATCTTTAACTTTCTTACTTGTTAATTGTTACATTATTTCTCGTAAATAATAAATTAGTTGCTAATTTGTGTTCTTTGCTTGCAATTCTAGCTGGCTGTTAAAATGCAAAAATGTCTTTATTATGGAGAATTTTGGATGAAAAAAATGAGTATCTGCTAGCAAAGGAAGACATCTCTCCTTAGCTAGCGTCAAAAACATCACCCCTCACTATTTGTTGTGATGATCAGATCCATTCATTTTGATATTCATGTTCTAAAATCTCAAACCATTAATTTTCATGTGCACATAAGATTTTACATGTTCATTCACTCATCACAAATCCAACGTTTTTGTAATAACATAATTTTTTTCAATGGCTAGATGAACGAGTTCGAGCAAAACCTCTTCATCTGGGCTATGCGTTCATTGAAAGCATAGATGCCCATCATTTCATTATTGCTGCCTATAAATTGGACAGCTGAAGAACATGAATAATGAGAGAGTAAGTACACAATCCTAGTTTAATACTACATGTAACACGTACACAGCTTGAAGGTGCCTAGGTGATGGCAACCAAGACAAACCTTGGTTGAGCTGAAACATTCTACTGTTTTGTAGATTGAACAGATGGAGACCACGAACAATGGCACCGGTAACTACATGTACCAAACATTGCTTACCATTTTATTTCTGTCGCAAGATGTTTCGAAACTAAATCTTAAAGCCATCTTTTGTTCCGCCACTAGTTTAAAAGTTTTATTCATGTTTTCTTTCAATCTTTAGTGATAAGCTAACACAATCCCAGTGGGGAAACCAGGGATCGATCCTTGGTGGACGTGAACCGCACGTGCGCCTTTAACCAGCTTCCGATGTATTAAAAAAAGGTTAACAACAACTATAATTTAAATAAAATGAAGCATGTGTTTTATGCTAAAAGGGAGCGCAACAATTTTGATAAAAATCAAGAAAACAGGATGAAATGACATGATGGTCTTTATAGAATTCAACGAATAGCATAAACTTTCATGATGATTTTTATTAAAAATCTACAAAACCACATAAAGAGATGTAGTGGTTTTGATGGAGGGCAATAAAACAACATAAGAAGTGATGTTCTTTTAATAAAACTCAAAAACAACACAAGTCAACAAGATCTGAGATGCCAGTCATAAATATAAACATTCTAATATACCATGTGTATGGCAAGAATGCCTAATCGTTCTGATTACCACCTATCAAATAATATATAAGGAGTAGATCCCCACCTTTACTGATGGTGTGAGCAATCTATATGCTGAAGCAATTGAAGTTGCAGCTCTCCGTGAGTCTTCTGAGGCTTCTTCGCTATCATCACACTCTTTATCTCCATCCTCACCGGGAAGTACATTCCCACCTAGAAGTAAAGGTTGAACAAGGCCACTTTCCACTTCGGCAATATCCAATCGTTCTGCTGATTAAAAGTACAATCAGGTTATTAGTCATTATGTCATAATTGTTACAGAAAATTTCATTTGCTCATATCTTTTCAAATATTTGTAAATTTCATTAATACTACTAGAGTTATTAACAATTTCTCAAATAAAATGTTGTCAATCATGTACATATGAATCAAAATGATCAAAATATTTATGATATTTATCACATAATGAATATTTCTATTGCCAAAAACCACATCAATTTTGATATGCTTGCATACATAGTTGCATGGAGACAACCATGTTCGGTTTTGTTGATTCATTTGTACAACATAAAGAATGCTTTTCTCTTTATGAATAAGATCTTAATTCAGCCTTATCAGTGCTCCATTTTATCCCCAATATGGGTAACATCTAACCTCTTACGATGCACTCATTTCTTATTTCTTAGTGAATTTCCATGAATTCATGTTGCATTCTTATTTTTGTTACACACATTTTTTGGGCAGTCTGTTTCCAGAATTTTGACCCATAGAATATCGCTGACCATGTAGACATCATATAGAATTTTTCGTTCAATTTCAAGGGTATTCTATGATCATAAAGGTTATTTTAACTACCTAGATTGGATTCTATGGGACACATCTTGTTGTTTTTAATGTGCTAAAAAATCACTTTCATGCACAACACATGGGCCCCTGGCTTGGTTATTTGCTGTTGGGACTTGAAGCCTTGAGGGCCATCCCTTTGACTGACCGCCAGTGAGAGATTATGAGCTGTATGCTCTCATTTTTCCAGAGAACAAAAGGCAAGGGCTGCGTGTGTGAGTGCAGCAGGCTCTCATTTTTGCATAGCCAAAAGAAGAGGCTTGGATCTGAGTTTGGAGGAGAGAAAGCTAGGTTAATGGATAACCAATAGAGTTTCTTTTTGTATGAGATCCATGGTGTGTCTTGCTTCTTCCTCTAGCTTGTAGATCTTTAGTCCCTTTGGTAGCTTTTCTAGTTTGGAGCTATATTACTAAGGAGTGATCTAGCTAGATGTGGAGTTGGTTCCTTGAGGAGCTCTACATGTTGTAGAAGCTTTGTTATTAAGGATTCCCACTTGGTTGAGAGAGTGTGTGAGCTTGGTGAGAGATCTATGGTTACATGTTATTGATTGGAGCTATTCTCTCATTTTGGTGGAGGAAGAAGAAGAATATGATGTCGGTGTATGTCTTTCTTGATCATTAGTGGAACCAGGTGCATTGGATGCTGGATGTAGGTTGTTCGCAACCGAACCAATGTAAATCTCGGTCTCTTTTGTGTTGCTCTTACTTTCGTATTATATTTGCATGCTTACATTGTCTATCACAAGATTGTTGAGCGGGTTGGTTGTTGTGACAACTCTCTCTTGTGCCCGTGAGATGTTTGGTTTTATGCCTAGGTGATGCCTCGGTAGAATTCGGGATTGAGACCGTTTTGTGCGCCATTGTGTACCTAGCCTTGGTGTTAGGGAGGTGCACAGAGAACCAACAAGGGGTATCAGAGCTTTCGGTTTGCAAAGAAGTGTAGTGCCGCGATGTCGTCTTGCTTATGTGAGGAGACGGCCGGGTGTTCATACGAAGTATAGAGGCTTAATGGCCAGGACAACTATGGTCCATGGCGACAAAAGATGGTGGCTTTGTTGAAGCACCAAGGAGTTTACGGTGCCGTATGTGATACGGGTATGCCATGTAAGGAAACGGTGAATGATAAGCGAATGATGGAGCTTAAAGCCATCAGCGAGATCATGGAATCATTGGAGGATGAGATCCTTCTGCAATTTACCGATGTGGATGTCGTGAGCGACCTATGGAGGATGCTTGAAGCTCGGTACTCGACCAAGACACCCATTAGACGAAGGTTGCATTGTGGCAACGCTTCTATACTCACAGGATGAAAAGGAGAACCTCGTTGTGGAACTATGTTGGCAAGATGGACCGTATAGTTATGGACCTATAGGAATTGGGGAGTGTGATAGAGGACGAGCAACATGACATGATGCTATTGTATTCTCTTGCTCCGGTGTATTTCAAGTTTTTAGGCTCGATATTAAATGGTCGAGACTCACTCACGTTGGATGAGGTGAATTTCGCATTGCATATGAAGGATCTTCAAAGTTTGGTGTTACGTAACACCGATGGTTGTGAGATGTCCAATGTCATCAGGGATCACCAAGAGGGCGAATCTACTCTAAGATCCAAGACGGACCGTTTCAAGAGTCGGAATCGACAGTGGCAACAGCGGTCCAAGTCAAGGGGCCGCGGTGACAACAACTGCTTTCTATGTAAGGCAAGAGTGCATTGGAAGAGGGATTGCCCAAGGTTGAAAGCGAGGACATCGATTGGCATTGTGGAAGAGGTTGCTCAGAGTTCAACTCATGTTGGAGCACGAGACAGGATGTTTTCTGACGAGGATAATTGATCGGTGTTTGCGGCATAGTCCGTGGGAGAAGCACAATGTTCGTGGCTATTGGACTCGGGGTGTTCATTCCATATGACTCCCGATCGGAGTACGTTCGACTCATACATTTTCTGCATTGTAGAGCGGATTCTCGTAGGGAATGGTATGTAGTGCGAGCAGGTTGGGAGTGGCACGGTCAGAGTCAGGATGCACGATAGCATCGTCTGTGTGTTTGATGGCATCAGACATGTTTCTGATCTTTGAAGTGGTCTGATATCGATAGGAGCTTTGACTGGGATGGGCTACAGGAAGGTGATCGAGGAGAATCGACTGCATATTTTCCGAGGATGCCTGGTTGTCATGAGGGAGAAGAAGCGTGGCAACTTGTATGCACTCGATGGACACACGGTAATGGGCAAGACTGACAGATCACAGGAATCCAAGAGTGGAGATACAGCGAGACTGTGGCATCTCAGATTGGGGCATGCTGATGAGCAGAGCCTTGACATTCTTCAGATGAGGAGTGTGTTCGGAGGTGATCGTGGGCTTGAGTCTTGCAGTGAATGTGGTGCAGAGCAGCCGAGGCAAGTGCAGTTTGGGACAGCTGTCAGACACAGCTGAGAGTGTTGGGCACTTACTGTGCCTGTCGAAGTCGAATGGAACACAGAATGAAAATGAACGCAGCAGAAAAGAAGATATTTGCTTAACAATTTAGCAAAGCCCTAAGGAAAATTATGACCCTTAGCCAGAATCTATGCCAACTTGAGGTAGATCTGACCACCCAAAGAAGGATATATGCTACTGCGACATAATTAAAATAAAGCTTCTAAATTACATACACGAAACCTGGCCTTGGTACAGGCAAGGTGTACTGCACCGTCTTCCGAGCCGCTCCCCGTCCCACGTCGAACCGCTCTGCGTCCCGATGCAAGCAATCCCTTTGTCGTCGAGCTAACGACGCGCCGAATAAAGTTCACCTGAGTGTGAACCTTCACCAAGACTTCGTATTAGATCTGAACCCCTTCGTGGCTTTGCTAGAGCCCTTCAGGAGCAATGCAGAAATTTAGAGAGAAGTGAATATTATTTTAAGCTTAGATCCGATCGTGCTCCAACATTTTTGGGAGCTACTCAGATCTAAAGCTTGGGATGAGTTTAGAGGATGGTAGCACGTCCCTATTTATATAGGCGGCTGTCCCCTCCCCTTTACTCCACTTCCGATGTGGGACAATTCTTTTTGGAGTTAACAAAACAAGTTAGTTTGTCTTAACAAAAGGTCAAACTTTCATGAATTTTAACTCCCTCATCGTTGAGCTTCGATCTTGATACAACCTAACAAATCGAAGAGCACTGAACGGTGAACGCATATGAAAAAACAGCGCGTCAATCCGAGTTCGTTTGACCCCTCAAATGTCGTGCCAAAGTTTGCCAAAAACCACCAAAATTGCACAAAGCCCGCTGCCGCCAAACATGGGCACAAAGCCCTAGAGCGTGGGGCCCATGTGGGCCCCATGCATTGATGCATGCGCGGCTATGGCTGACACGCGCCCTATGTGGGTGCGTGCCAGCGCCTACAGCGTTGGGCGTTGCGCCCAACGTTTGGACGCAGCCAGCAAGGGGCAGGTCCTACCCGCCCCCTTTTCTTTTGGTCTGGCCTTTTGGTCAGGCCCATTAAGACTACGCCCTTTTTTTGTTTTCACAAAAATAATTCTGCTTTAACATTTAAAGCATGGGCTTTTCTTTTGGGCTGACTTTTGGGCCATCTATTTAAACACCTTTAAATAGACTTATATGGCTCATTTGGACTCCGTTTTTGACGCGGTTTAAACATGTGTTTATACCGGAACGATCACGTCATTCAGGTAACCTTTTCAACACGTTTATTATATTTAAATACGCATGTAAACAATTTACAACATATTAAACTCATTTGCATCACATGCAAAACTCATAGTCCCCTATCTAAGCTTAAAATATCATTTGCATCAAATACAAATGATCTGAGGGCATACATCCTCCAACATCTCCAACTTGCACTCAGGATCATTTATCCCGAATGTATGAGCTAACTGCAAACTCTTTGCGGTTTTCTATCTCTTGAATCAAATGCATATTCTCCCTAATATTTCTACCTATTACTAGACGAAGGTTGCACTTCTGTGTGAGCCCCTACAACCTGACCCTACTACAGGTAGGGCTCGAATCTCCAGACGGCAGTGACCACGGCAGTAATTGCCGTCCATGTTTTAGTATCATACTTATGTGGTTAACTCATCGACATGAGTATTGTCAGGACCACCCTGACTGTGTCTGTGATGAATTCCGCAGTTATAGTCTCTTCGTCTAAATAATGTCGTATAATTCAAGTATAGGGTACAGTTAAACTGTCAATCCCAATAGCTCGAATCTGGTTAGTCTCCATTGATATTTAGTCAAATAATGTTGGACTTCTTCCAACATACTCTGGCCAGAGTTTTTTCAAAAGACCGAATTAACTCTACGACACTAACTCCCATTGACCGGAAGAGATGAATCCTCTCTTGGTCATTACTCTCCTCGTACACTTCAAATGTCACCCAACCAAAGAACTTACGACAGGTCTTGCCTCGAAGCTAGGTTAGTGATCTAAGTGACACCGTTTACGCACATGTTCGTAAAATGACCTCAAGTCAAAAGACAACTAGCCTATCATCACTAAGAGTTATCATTGACAGATTGGTCAATCATTACCATATGACAACTCTTGATTGGTCGTTCAGTGAACTCATTCTCCAATGAGCACATGTGTCTCGTCTTCGACTTCGCCAAGTCAAACGATCATGAGATCATCGTCACCGCTATACGGTGAAGACTAAGACACAATGGTCTATCTGATGTTTCGATATCCTTTTCTCGAAACATTTATGACCACGAACCCTTTTAGACTTATGCTACTAACGGTCAAGCAATTCTCTATACATGTTTGACTTTGCATTAAGTCTCAGGACTTTACCTAAGTTAATATCTAATGATAACTATATTATGATTAACTTAGATGAATTTATACCAAACAGCTTACTGTTATTTCGAACAAGATATTTATTCAATTACACAGAGACAATTGCCTTGAGGGCATACCTATCTCGCTACATCTTTCACTTGCACTTAGGCCCATTTATCCCGAGATCTCATACCGTATATACACATAAGTCTTTCTAGACTTCATGTGATAGAGCCTTCGTGAGTAGATATGCTAAACCGTCTACTGATTAGACTTAATGGGTTTTCTATGTTCATGTTAGACCAACCATTTGAATCTCATCCAAATAATTCTTTTGGTCCTACGGAATCCATTTAATTTTTCTGGATCTCATCCAGCTCATCGTACCTTACAATAATAATTTAAATATAGTTACTGGTCATTTTAGACGGTTCATATTCAAAAGTGTCAAACTCTTTTGACCACTTTGTCAAAAAATATGTTCCAGCCCCTTGATGCCTCGCATGTATTTTATTCGCTCCCACTGACTTTGAAACTCTCTGGCTAATTCATATAAGTTTGTTCTTCCAAATCATATTTAGAAAACACACTATAAATGAATGCTCTAGTTTTCATGGTTATCATGAGCATTTACATCGAGTTCGTTCCGAGTAGATCTGTACGCATCTGCTGGCAAGACAATTTTATCATAATCTGTTTATAGGAGTTAGGATAAAAACAATTCTCAACCAACATAATTGTACTTCACTATTTTCTTTCTGCACCAATCTTCTAGACTCGAAGATTTACTTGCATTCAAAGAAACACTTTCCTTGGGCACGTAAACTAAAGTCCATACTTTATTCACGTTCACGTACCATTTCTAATTGCATCAAATTATTAATCGGAGCCACTACTCCGAATTTCTTCCTGGAAGTTGACTAGGCCATCATTGAGTATGGTGTCCAACTCGACTCTTCGTCTCACGAGACTCGAGTAATCTTTTAACTTCCTAACAATTGATTTAATGAATATCTTATTGCTAAGGTCCTCATAGAACCTTATAAAACCCTAGGAATTACTATCTGGGACTTAATCCAGATGGAGGATCGTAACTCAGTCACTTTGCCATGAGTTGCACTATGCCTAGCAAAGTGCGATTTATGCTCTCTAACACATCCAATATGTTAAGAGACTTGACCTGAGAGAAAATCACATTTTCTTTTCAATTTCGCAAGATTTATACAGCTAAGTATTTAAATTTTCGATCTAATCGAATCATTTCAAATACATCTGTCATTTTGTTCTCTATTTTATCAGACTTGTGTTTCATCAAGAACACGTGTCTCAATAGAATAAGAACTTATCATAGCTAACTTAGACTTGGATCCGGGTATATCAGTATGTATGGGACTACGAGTTCAACAACTCATTCTCCCACTGTCTTACAGAAGGAGTTTTGGTCATCATACCTGTGAGAATAAAATTCACAATTGTCCGTAGACTTCATAATACGAGAGGTCAGACCCCTCTTTATGTGACTTGTGAAGCTTAGTCTCTTTGATACAGCCTAGTCTATTTTGCCATATAAGTTTATTACTATCTTGTGTATTCATAAATTAACATTTAATATATTTTGTTATATATATTACTCATTGCTTCAGAAAAAATGTGACGACATTTGCCAAAATGTGTTTTTCTTTTGTATAACAATTCTTCTGAAATCGTGACATCAAATATGTCACATATTCAGTTCCTCACACTTATGCCTTTACTAATAATAAATAAAACTATCTTTCTCAATTGAGTTTCCTCAGTGCCTTCTTTCCTTTCTAAATCTCATTTAGATATTATATGACCCAACAAAAATAAGTAGCCATGCAAGCATCTCACGTATCCAAACGCCTGAGCTTTGCAACCTTGAGTGTAGCTCAATAAGTTACTCGTCTCAAAATCCGGTTGGGATACATAGTCTTTCACCACTCATGCACTCATCTTCAAATCAAACAGATTGATCGAAGTTTCGAACCTTGCAGATCGAAACCGTTTTCCATACAACCTTGAGTTGTATCAACAAATTGTATGGAGAAACATGCTTTTGAACATCAATATGTTCTAGCTGCCCCCATATAGAGGATAGTGACATGTAGCGTGCATTTATTTTGTTGGACTCGGACCTTAATGAAATCATATTCTTTAAGTCTTTCCTTAAGAAGGTCATTTTAATGTCAATGAGTATATAGTATAGTTTATCATTTAGAATTAGATATTCCATTAACCAATCATTTGGACCAGTTAACTTATTCTGTTAGAATATTATATTTGGATTCCATCGGTAAACACAGAACTTACCTTAGTTTAGCATATGGTTAATACTAAATATAGATAGAATGACTTTTATCTAACTATATCCTCTCACTATTTTTGCGATCATTTTTAAGCCTTAATAATGAACAATTTAATTAAATTAAATTAATGAGTAAGAGATCCAACCACAATGAGTCTCACTACCTTGAGTGTGCTCAACAAATTGCTTGACTCTGCGATTGGTAGATGACTCTTTATCAATCTTATCATATATGATTCTCTTATTGGTTTTTACCCCTAGCCTCTTATGATCATGAGTATGCTCATCCAAATCATAATGACTAGCCTAGTAGGATCCTTGTTTTCGTGTCTAGCTTAACTTACGCCGGCATTCGGTATATTCACGACACGACGTTTTGGGTCAAGTCTAAACTACATCTCATGTATTGAGAAGTTGGTTACCATAAAGTGTCTATGACATAGCTTGAGCGTATCTCAACAACCAGATCAAAGAACCTATGGTTGCCAACCTCTAAAATAAAGAGGGCTACGGCTAATCTTGAAAAAGATTATTAAAGTATTAGACTTAGGTATAGTCCAGAGTGTCATATAATCACGATTCGTGTCATTGCCGTCCAGTGAAATACGGCCAGTGAATTGACTAAGCCAGGATCACTTATCCCTTAGACTAGCTAGGGTGATCCAACAAACTTAACCAAGCATATTGACCGGATCATGGTTCATTGAATGAAACTTTTCACTTTTATATGCATGCCATAGACAAAAAGGCTTTTATTAACAACTCACTAATCCTATCAACTAGTTGAATCCTTAAAATTCAAAATTTTAGGATTTGTTAATAACTTTTATTAAGTCATTATCAACTATAAGGTTCACGTACTATCCTAATCGATAGTAGGATTTTAATAAATTCAATAACAACACTTTAAAGTATATTCTTTTAATGAAAATTATTATGATAACGATTAAAATAATAATCGTCGTTAAAGAACTACCCTAATCAGGAATTAGATTTTTAAAGGTTGTAATGAGTATTAAAACATAGCATGGCATTAAAATTTATTTTATAAATTTCAAATAGCTTTTAATGGCTAACCTAAAAGGTTTCAACAATTATCACATAATGAAGCATAGCCATTAAAACATAATCTAACTTTATCAACTATAAAATTAGCATGAAATTATTAACCTAAATATCACATAAAAGGTGTATAACTATTTAACAGTCATCACAAAATTATTAAACATGCATCAACACATTAAAAATTTATCATATAAATAATTAATGTGCAACTAAGATTTAACACTTAAATCAAAAGCATGATTTTAAAACTTAAAACAGTTTCATAAAAATCATTATATAATTTTATTTCATAAACTATCTTTTAAAATCATCATTAAAATTTCCATGTTTCTAAAAATAATTTTATCGCATAAAAGAATTTTAAAAAACATCTGAAATGAAAAACAGTTTCATTTTTAACAATATCACATAAAGTTAAATATTTTAGCATGCATTTAAAAGCATTCATCATTTTAAAAATGTCGCAGTCCTAGATCATCATGCAGACTAAGCTCTGATACCAATGTTGGGAATTGATGGACCCTAGGGCACTTACTGTGCCGTCCTAAGTTGGACGGACCATAGAATGAAAATGAACGCAGCGGAAAAGAAGATAAGCGCTAAAAAATTTAGCGATGCCCTAAGGAAAATCAAGACTTTAGCTAGGATCTATGCCAACTTGAGGTGGATCTGACCACCCCAAGAAGGATCTATGCTATTGCGACATAATTAAATAAAGCTTCTAATTACAAACCCGGAACCTTGCCTTGATACGGGCAAGGTGTACCGCATCATCTTTCGAGCTGCTCCACGTCCTGCGTCGAACCGCTCCGTGTCCCGAGGCAAGCAATCCCCTTGTCGCCGAGCTAACCACGCGTTGAAGAAAGTTTCACCTGAGTGTGAACCTTCGCCAAAACTCCGGATCAAATCCGAACCCCTTCGTGGCTTTGCTAGAGCCTTTCAGGAGCAATGTTGAAATTTAGGGAGAAGAGAATATTATTTTAAGCTTTAGATCCGAGCGTGCTCCAATATTTTTGGGAGCTGCTCAGATCTAGAGCTTGGGACGAGTTTAGAGGAGGGGGCAAGCCCCTATTAATATAGGCGACTGAACCATTCCCTTTACTCCACTTCCAATGTGGGACTATTCTTTTTGGAGTAAACAAAGCAAGTTAGTTTGTCTTAACAAAAGGCCAAATTTCCATGAATTTTAACTCCCTCACCGTGAGCTTCGATCTTGGTACAACCTACCAAATCGAAGAGCACTGAACGGTGAACGTGTAGGAAAAAACGGCGCGTCAATCCGAGTTCGTTTGACCCCTCAAATGTCGTGCCAAAGTTTGCCAAAACCACCAAAATCGCACAAAGCCAGTCACCGCCAAACCTGGGCACAAAGCCCTTAAGCGTGGGGCCCACGTGGGCCCCACGCATTAATGCACGCACGGCTGGGGCTGGCATGCGCCCAGCCCAGGCGCGTGCCAGGAACGCGCCCATGTGGGCGCGTGCCAGCACCTGCAGCGTTGGGCGCTGTGCCCAACGTTTGGGCGCAGCCAGCAGGGGGCGGGTCCCACCCGCCCCCTTTTCTTTTGGTCTGGCCTTTTGGTCAGGCCCATTAAGAGTACACCCCTTTTTTGTGTTTTCCCAAAAATAATTCTGCTTTAACATTTAAAGCATGGGCTTTTCTTTTGGGCTCACTTGGACCATCTATTTAAACTCCTTTAAATAGACTTATAGGGCTCATTTGGACTCTGTTTTTGACGCGGTTTGAACCTGTGTTTACACCGAGATGATCCCGTCATTCAAGTAACCGTTTCAATGTGTTTATTATATTTAAATACGCACGTAAACAATTTACAACGTATTAAACTCATTTGCATCACATGCAAAACTCATAGTCCCCTATCTAAGCTTAAAATATCATTTGCATCAAATACAAATGATCTGAGGGAATACATCTCCCAACAGGGAGCCACTAGAGTGCGTCTACGTCGGCGTATGGGGTCCATGTCCAGTTCCTCCCCTGAAAGGCGCAAGGTATTTCTCGGCCTTCATAGATGACTTCTCGATGAGAGTCATGGTTACTCTCATGAGATCTCGACAGGAGATTCATGAGAAGGTGCAGCTATGGAGGAGCATAATCAAGAAGCGGATGGGTAGACCCGTAGGAGAGATCCATACCAACGACGTAGAGATATAGGATGTTTGCAAGTCAGAGGGGATCGCGTGCCGATACACCATTCCTAATGGAGACCCTCACGATGGCGTAACAGACAGTATGATCAGGATGTTGGTAGAGAAGACACGAGGGTTACTCAGACCATCCGGCCTTCCTAGGAAATTATGGACGGAGACCCTTACTACTGCAGCATACCTCATCAACCGAATACTGTCACTAGCCGCAGATAGTTCTATTCTCGAGGAGTTATGGACATGCAAAATCGTTAACTTCTCGCAGTTGCGTATGTTTGGATGTCTTGTGTGGCCACATGAGAGGGACGATGACGATATAGGACAGTGCATGCATGATTGTGTCCTAGTCAGGTCTGTTGGTGGAGGTGCGAGAGGATACCGGTTATGGTGTCCTAGTCCGCGCGAGGTGATTGTCAGATGACACGTCATGATTGACGAGTCTGCAGTGCTTATGGCAGAGCAAACTCATGACGGTGTGCAGAGAGCAGAGGACAGCCCGGTCCATAGAGAGGATGAAATGATTCAGATTCAGATTCAGACTCAGACAGGTGATCATACACGTGTGCAGACGAACGGGGTGCAGTGTTCATCCGATGTGGTCAGTGTCAGTAATCAACCGGCATCTCACGATGTAGCTCCAGATTCAGTTCAGTTGGAGTTGTAGAGGACATCAGTTTATGAGGAGGCGTTGCAGTCGGCCATCGTATCGATGCAGTCAGTTGCAGTGTGTGTGAGGAGACAGAGGTCTCACAGTTTCAGCATGCATGTTTTGGGTGCTCTTGAGGAGATCCAACATGCTGAGGTGTGCAGCTTTAGCTTCGAGGTAGAGCCGTCGATCTACGGAGAAATAGTGCAGCTGGTTTTTGCGCCGATGCTAGAGGTTGTAGTGGGTGAGGAGACGAAGGTCTCTCATGTTTCCAACACAATAAGTTGGTGGCTTTTGTGGAGGACCAGTGTGTTGAGATGTGCAGCTTCAGCTTCAGAGTAGAGAGGTCTTTTGAGGAGCTTGACATTATGGTAGAGCATTCACTATGCATGGTAGAGCAGTCTTCACATCATGGATACATGCAATATGACTCTTATTTGGCTAGGCATAATTTATCAGGCGCATCTTTTGATACTTCGGAGGCCAGACCGGTGGAGATGCAAAGGAGCAAGGAATCTGATAGCATGGTGGAGTGTGGAGACTCCCACGGCAGTATGGAGACTGCGATGGTGGTCCCAAGTAGAGTTGCCACTAAGTTCGTGGAGCTGAGAGTTAGGAGGCCACGTATCGAGTGTGTTCTCGCTCGATATAGGGAGGAGACATGGCCGAGTGGAGCTTCTTCAGTGCGCACATCTCTCACCTTCAGCGAGTTCATCACAGGGTCTGGTATGTGAGGACGATTTCCAGAGGCTAGAAGTTGGTGCGGCAGACAGTTTGGTGCTTGTATGCGTACATGCGTGTCTTGAGTCATCGGTACAGTCAGTTGAGACACGGAGTCGGTGGACAGTGAGTCTTGATGACAGATAGCATATCAATGTACAGCTGGGGTCAGTCTGCATAGCAGCGAGGAAGATGGCGTGTTTCTCACAGATGATGGCCATGGCGAGCATGAGTTGCTCAAGGACCCGTGGGATGATGATAGGGATATTCATGGATCGACAGAGGGCTCATTGGACACTGGCACATTGTCATTTGATTCGTTCATGGAGTCCGAGCTCACAGGGTTATCCTCAGAAAAAGACGACTTCATCACAGACATGGTGATAGAGGAGGCAGAGATGCGTAACGTTAGGCTCAGGCGTCTTCTGAGCTTGGCATGTCTCTCGGAGGATTGAGGCGTCAGAGGGCGCGATTTCCGATGCACATAATGTAGATTCACATGTCCGATGGTCAAGACAAGGTGAGTTCATACACGACGGGTGCATGTTGGTGCTGAAGCTGGAGCTATACTGAAGAGAATGTGTGGATTTATCAGCAGAGTAGAGTGTTGTTTTTAGTGTGCTGAAAAATCACTTTCATGCAGAACACATGGGCCTCTTGCTTGGTTATTTGCTGTTGGGACTTGAAGCCTTAGGGGCCATCCCTTTGACTGACCGACAGTGAGAGATTGAGAGCTATATGCTCTCATTTTTCCAGAGAACAAAAGGCAAGGGTTGCTGCCTTTCTTTTGCAGAGCAAAAAACAACAGATGGCTGCGTGTGTGAGTGCGGCAGGCTCTCATTTTTGCAGAGCCAAAAGAAGAGGCTTGGATCTGAGTTTGGAGGAGAGAAAGCTAGGTTATTGGAGAACCAATAAAGCTTCTTCTTGTATGTGGTCCATGGTGTGTCGTGCTTCTTCCTCGAGCTTGTAGATCTTGAGTCCCTTTGGTAGCTTTCCTATTTTGGAGCTATATTATTAAGAAGTGATCTAGCTAGATGTGGAGTAGGTCCCTTGAGGAGCTCTACATGTTGTAGAAGCTTTGTTATCAAGGATTCCCACTTGGTTGAGAGTGTGTGTGAGTTTGGTGAGAGATCTATGGTTAGATCTTATTGCTTGAAGCTATTCTCTCATTTTGGCGGAGGAAGAAGATGATGAGGTCGGTGTATGTCTTGCTTGATCATTAGTGGAACCATGTGCATTGGATGCTGGATGTAAGTTGCTCACAACCGAACCAGTGTAAATCTCAGTCTCTTTTGTGTTGCTCTTACTTTCGTATTATATTTGCATGCTTACATTGTCTATCGCAAGATTGTTGAGCGGGTTGGTTGTTGGTGACAACTCTTTCTTGTGCCCGTGAGGTGTTTGGTTTTATGCCTAGGTGACGCCTCGGTGGAATTCGGGCTTGGGACCGTTTTGTGCGCCATTGTGTACATAGCCTTGGTGTTAGGGAGGTGCACGGGGAACCAACACATCTTCCTTGATTTCATTATCTTGATCTTAACTAGAGAAAATGGGCATTTCAAAATCAATGTACGTATTCGCCATAAATGTATAACATGTGATCATAACTTCTGCTAATCTTACATTCCATAAATTCTGTTTTCATTCTAGCGATTCTAAATCTTCTCCATGGTTATCTATTTCCATGCTTGTGCCGTTTCTAAACTCATCAACTAGTACTATATCATCAGCAAACAATGTGCATTGCGGACTACATCTTGAATGTGATTGTAATATAATTGGCAACCGATCCAAAAATAAAGGACTTAATGTGGTTTACTTTGATGAAGAGATGTTAGATTTTGACCAAGATATCATAGAAATCGTTACAAAAGACATACATATTTTTCATCACAGTTTTCAATTAATTTATAATTCCTAAACCATATTATCTTTATTTATGACCAAATATCGAGCGAACAAGAACCTATTAAGATACTATGACAGTGTATACCTTCCTAACATCATAATTTGTAAGCCTTCAACAAATCCTATGTCCTAGTTCAGTCATTAAAATTTTGCTTTGTTTAACCAAAGGAAGCAGACACAGATTGTGGCGATCATTTTCTTATAAAAGTTTCTTGCCATTTTATCCAGGATTCACTTGTCAAAACATGCAAGAAGCAAATCTAATCGTCATATATGGCTTCCAGACTGAATATCCATTGTATTTTTCATCCCTCAAGAAGCAAATATAACTCAAAGGGTTCAGAATTATAGACAAGGGTACATAGATGGAACTGATATTAGACAACTGATAAGGTTTTACAAAAAAAAGCATTAATCCATCTACAAAGAACGTGTATCAGTCTTTCATTCATATTGGCTCAAATTTAAATCCTCCGTAACTGAAAGAATTTCATTCCTTATGACAACAACATTTAAGTTTTCATCTCTATTATAGGGGTCTTTCATTCTATCACCTTCCAGACCTGCTAACCAAAAGCTTCTCTTTTACCATCTTTTTTCTATGAAGAAGATCATAGCACTAACAATTAATTTTCTATGACAAAAAAGAGAATAATAATAATGGCAGTGTATGTTTTTGTGCTACTACACAATATGTTGTGCATGCAAAGAGTTTTGCATTGTTATGGAGCTAACCAGGAACAGACTGGAGAGGGCCATTGTTCTCTTCACTGTCACGAGCTGGCTCTATGAATGAAATCCACACCCAAAATAAATATACAAGCCAAGCTAAAGCCATAATCCATCCTGGTAATGTGTTTTGATTGATAGTCAGAGAGTAGATCTTGAAATTAATCTGAAGTAAGCCTGCAAGAGCAGGACCACAAGCCATTCCTAGAGCACTTGCGCTAACAAAACCAGCAGAAGCTTGCATGCGAATCTTAAGAGGTACACAATCACTGATGTAACGACGATTAACCGCCCTTGCAGAACCCAACCTGAAAGAACGATACAAATCAATTCGGGAGACATTGCACAGAAAAAGATGGTATATCACTACAGAAAAACGAGGACAACATACTTTCATGTAAAGAGAGTTTTTTATAAGGAACAAAAATCATATTCAACACTGATTAATTCAAAAATCAACCTCAGGAGGGACAACATCTAGTTGCAAGAACCAAACTGAAAAGTCTTGATACTTAGATTTGACTGAACCAGTTGACACTTGACAGGGTCTGGAAATCAATACACACTGCTTAAGGATCCCAGTAATATGAACACATGTCAAAGAATATGAATGGAAAATTTTAAGAACGCCCCTTCGACTTTCACCAGTTTTGAGAAAACCCTCAACTTTTATTGTGCAACACCCTAACCTTTTAGTTTTCAGAAACATCATATCAGCCATTCAATAGTTGAATGATGAGCATGTCACTGGTGATTGGGTTTCTTGAAAATGAAATGCAAGTGTCCCATTTAACGGACTCCAGATGCCAAGACATTACTTTCAATGGGAACAGTAATGAAAACTCGAAGTTACAAGTGTCCTATCATATACAAATCTCTAACATGGCAAGCTTCTAGCATAAAATGAAGTCAATTATCTCTGAAGGAAAGAACTGACAAGTTCTAGAATTCAAGGACACAAGAAAAGCTACTTACCCACATAAAAGACGGCCAATAAGAAGAATTGCAAGTGAATTGAGATCGTATGCAACAGCGTAAAATGTGTTTCCCAGAATGAGCATAATGCTACTGAATATAAGAGGTCTGAAGTATGATTTATTCGACCACGCACTAAAATAAACTGATGAGAAAACTTGTGCAACGGCCATTGACCCAATGATTACACCACAAACTGTAGCTGCAGCTCCAAGGCTAGTTGAGTAACTATCTGCTGTTGGAACAATAATGTATGTGTTGACCATGTAAAGGAAAGTGTTTGCCAAGTTCAGGAGAAGAGAGATAAAATGATATCGTTCATCATCAATACGGTCCTCTGCTGAACTAGATATATCGTCTTGAAGAATAAGAGCATGCTGTCCCAAAAATTGAAGAAAGTTCGTTGAATTTGTTAGCCTGTCAACTGCAGCATTTATCGAATCGATGACAGGATCCTGCATCCAGTACCGATAGATGCTGTCAATAATAAAGTTATTAAAATGGGATCCATATTAAGTCCAAAAAGAACAAAAGCTGCAACCAAGTAATATGACGGAGAACCAAAACAGTTACCGTCAGAGCAACCGATGGCTGATCATAAATTGATAAGTAGCTTCCTTGACGATCTTGAAGGTCTGCGAGGTTGCGAGATAAGGCACCTACAACTGCCCCAATTCCCTGCTTATAGAAAGGATCACTTCAGAGAAAGTAATATTCCTTTTAAAATGGGTATGACTTTCTACCCATTCTTCATTCAAAAATTAAGTACAAGCAAGAAAATTTTCGTATGATTGAGAAAGTATGAATGACAAGTTAGGTGACAGGATGATGTCCTCATTTAACTGAAGTTGAAGTCAGAGCTAGAGATATTACCACATGCTTGAAAACCTGCTGTAGCTGAGAATAAGGATGATTTGATCGAGTAGTCACATAGTAATCTGTAAATCTAAACCCAAGTCGCTTATCAAACTTCTTCAGAATTTTCCTAATGCCAGTAGCATTCATATCAATAAATCTAAGAAGCTTCAAAAGATCTTGTCCGACAGCCCTATACGCTTCTCGCAGTCCACAGATCCGTGATACATTCGGCTGCTCTAAAAGCAATGCACGGTGATTTCCCAATTCCAGAATTCTGCTTGCAAGAATTCCTTCTTGTTCCAATACGAAAAGGACAGTTTTTTCAATCTGCAGAAACAACAAAGTTAAAGAAGCTAGAAGAGAGGCTGACGCACGCACGCACGCACGCACACACATATACATACATATATACACATGTACATATATATACACTTACATATACACATACACACATGCATATATACACATATATATACATATATACATATATTAGGAATATGGAAGTCAGCTATCCAAGGAGGAATTTCCTCCTCCCTCCTTGGCTAGCTCACACAACATCCAATCCCCGCATTTTTTTGTCAATTGGATCCCATCAGTTTGTTGGTCATATATTAAAACCTCAAAATACCAATTTTAGGGTGAACACTATGAGTTTTGGCCGTTCATAGGTTGCAAAAAGTCTATTTCGGTGAAACCGTTAAACTTGTGATGGATGGATGAACGAGTAAAACTCTTTCGATTCATTTGAAAACTGAGAGGTTGGGGTTTTAGAACATAAAAGATCAAAATGAACGGTTCGGATCGGAGACAAAAAATGGAGGATGTGAAGGTTTCATGCAACCAATGATCAATGGAAAATCAGCGACAAAAAGGAATAATAATTGGGAAAGAAGGGATTTTTATTGGATTTTTGGGAAGAAACAACTACTAATAGCAAGATAACTTGAGCCCTTTCGAGAGGAACTCGCTCTCCTAACTTTGATGAACGGATCAAAGTCTAAAACCCTCACAAAAGACACTTACGATGTTTCTCACACAATAAGCATAACCCTCATGACGGCTAACCCTAGATATAAATAGAGAAAACCTAGGAATAAAATATCATAAGAAAAAGACTAATCCGCCCTTCGACGCCTCCGATAGTAAGTGACACATCCGCCTTGGGACCCGCTTGGACCCGTGCCCGCCTCGTAGGGTGCGTCCGCATCAATACCCGCCCCTAAAAGAGCCACCTTGTCCTCAAGGTGGAAATCAGGGTACTGCTCCTGTATCGCCTCATACTGCTCCCATGTCGCATCGCACTCTGGTAGCCCCTGCCAGTAAATGAGGACCTCCCGACGTCGCCCCGGACCTCTCCGCACCGCCCGGACATCAACTGGCTCGAGCATCACTTCCATATCATCTGTGAGCGTAGGAGGAAGTGTGGAGGATGTAGCATGCTCGCCAATCGCCTGACGTAACTGGGAAACATGAAACACCGGGTGTATCGCTGTCCCTGGCGGCAGCTTCAACCTGTAAGCCACCTCTCCAATCCGAGTCTCCACCTCAAAAGGCCCATAGTAACGGGCCGCAAGCTTCTCGTTCCTCCTGTGGGCCAAAGACCGCTGCCTGTAAGGTCGAAGCTTCAGGTAGACCATGTCCCCTACCTGAAAAGTCACATCTCGCCGATGTCCGTCTGCCTTGGCCTTCATCACCTGCTGTGCTCGTGTCAGGTGCCTCCGCAGCTCCTCCAGCATCCTATCCCTCTCCTCCATCTGCTCCTCCACCTGTGACACCGGTGTCGCTCGGTGCCCATAGTAAACCAAAGAAGGAGGGTCTCGTCCGTACAATATCCGGAAAGGTGTCGTCCCTGCAGCCGAGTGGAAGGAGGTATTGTACCAATACTCCGCCCACGCCAACCATCTTGCCCACTGTCGGGGTGTCTCCGAAACAAAACATCTGAGGTAGGTCTCGACACTCCTGTTGACCACCTCGGTCTGACCGTCCGTCTGCGGATGGTAGGCGGTGCTCCGCTTCAGCACTGTCCCCTGAACTCGAAACAACTCCTCCCAGAAGTGACTGGTGAAAACCTTGTCCCGGTCGGACACTATAGACTTCGGAAACCCGTGCAGCCGCACCACCTCCCGCACGAAAACCCCCGCCACCGAAACCGCTGTGTAAGGATGCTTCAAGGGGATGAAGTGAGCATACTTGCTCAGCCGGTCAACCACAACCAAGATCACGGTGAACCCCTCCGAACGCGGCAACCCGTCTATGAAGTCCATGGACACCTCCTCCCACACCTGCTCGGGCAATGCCAACGGCTGTAGCAGTCCTGCCGGGGCCATCGCCATGTACTTGTGACGTTGGCAGACGTCACAAGCCGCCACCAATCGCGCGATGTCCTTCCGCATTCCCGTCCAGTATACTTCCCGAGCCATCCGCATATACGTCTGCTGCACGCCCGAGTGCCCTCCGATCGCCGACCCATGGAACTCCTGAAAAAGAGTCGGAATCGATGCAGACCCCCGCGGAATCACCAACCTCCCCTGGTAGAGTAACCTTCCCCCCTCTAGCGTGTAACCTGGCACCCCGTCACCTCCCCCTGTAAGCTCTCTCTGATCTGCTGCAGCTCCGGGTCTGCCTCCGCCTCCTGTGACAACTGGTCCAGTCCTCTCCACTCGGGTATCGACATCGCCTGCAGCTGGCTCCCCTCATCCCGCCGAGACAATGCATCTGCAGCCTTATTTTCAAGCCCCGGTCGGTACTCAATATCGAACCGAAATCCCACCAGCTTCGACAGTAACTTCTGGTGCTCTTCTGCCACCAACCTCTGCTCTAACAGATACTTCAATGCCCGTTGATCTGTCCGCACCACAAAAGTCCGTCCCAGCAGATATGGTCGCCATTTCTGAATGGAGAAGACTATAGCCATTAACTCCCTCTCGTACACTGACTTAGCCTCTCCCTCGTGGTCAACACCTGGCTGAAGTATGCCACCGGCCGCCCCTCCTGCATCAGCACCGCCCCAAGACCATATCCCGAAGCATCCGTCTCCACTACGAATGGCTGGCTAAAGTCTGGTAGAGCAAGGACCGGCGCTGTCGACATCGCCGTCTTCAAGGCTTCGAAAGCCTTAGTCGCCTCTTCCCCCCACCGAAAACTGTCCTTCTTCAGCTGCTCCGTCAGTGGCCAGGCAATGGTGCTGTATCCCTTCACAAACTTGCGGTAATATCCCGTCAATCCCAAGAAACCCCGCAATGCCCGCAGTGTCTGTGGTAGAGGCCACTCTAACATCGCCACAATCTTTGCCCGGTCTGCTGCTACCCCCCCCCGTCGCCTGAGACAATGTGCCCCAAGTACTCGATCTGACTCCTCCCGAACGAGCACTTCTTCCGATTGGCGAATAACTGGTGCCCCTGCAACTCCCTGAAAACCACCTCCAGATGCCACGTGTGCTCCTCCAATGTGCGGCTATAGACCAAGATGTCGTCAAAGAACACAAGGATGAACCGTCGTAGGTAAGGACGGAACACATTGTTCATCAAAGCCTGAAAAGTAGACGGGGCATTTGTCAATCCAAACGGCATCACCAAGAACTCGTAGTGGCCCTCGTGTGTACGGAACGCCGTCTTCGGGATGTCCTCTGCTCGCATCCGGATCTGATGATACCCAGACTTTAGATCTACCTTCGAGAACACCCTCGCCCCATGCAGCTCGTCGAGCAACTCATCTATCACCGGAATAGGAAACTTGTCGGGCACAGTTTCCTTATTCAGGGCTCGGTAATCCACACAAAAACGCCAGCTCCCGTCCTTCTTCTTCACTAACAAAACTGGGCTCGAGAAGGGGCTGACGCTGGGCTGGATCACTCCTGCTAGCAACATCTCTCTGACCTGCCGCTCGATCTCATCCTTCTGCACGTGGGGATACCGGTAAGGCCGAACACTGACGGGGGGTGCGCCATCCCTCAGTACGATCGCATGCTCGTGGTCCCGGGGTGGAGGTAACCCCTGTGGCATCTCAAACACCTCTGCGAACTGCTCCAACACCGACTGCACCTCTGGTGGCTCCTCCTCGGGTTCGGGCTCCGCCTCTGTGGTCATCCCCTGAAACTCCACCAAGTACCCCTGCCCTGCCCGTCGAATAGCTCGAGTCATGGCACTGAAAGCTACCATGGCATAGCACAGGCTCGGGTCTCCCTGAAGCACCACCGTCCGCTCGCCATCCTTGAACTCCATCCTCAACCGTTTCCAGTTGGTCATCGTGGTCCCCAATGTCTTCAACCACTGGACTCCCAAGATGAAGTCGACCTTTCCCAACTCGAACGGTAAAAAATCCTGAACGATCTGCACCCCCTGAATGACTAAGCAGAGGCCTCGGCATAGCCCCGTACTCTCCTCGCACCGTCCATCCCCCAACTGTACGGTGAATCTCCCACGGGACATCTGCAACCCCAGCAGCTCCACCACTCGCAGGGACACAAAATTGTGGGTGGCCCCACTATCAATCAAAACCGTCACTGCTGTCTCTCCGACCTGTCCCACCAACTTCATGGTGGAGTTCTGTGTGAACCCCATCACGGAGTTGAGGGACACCTGCGCCTGCTCCTGCTCCACCGGCTGCTCTACGGGGACGACCTCCTCCTCGGCCTCCTCTGGGTCGATGTACTCCTCATCGTCCGGCTCGATAGTGATCTGCAGTAACCGGCTCGCACACCAATGGCCCGGGGTGAACTTCTCGTCGCAACGGAAGCACAACCCCCTGGCCCTCCTGTCCCGCACCTCAGCCTCGGTCATCCTCCGCCCTTGTCCCGCAGGACGCGCTGCTCCGGTCTTCTCCCCCGCTCCGGCCGAAACGGCCGGTGGTAGTCTCGGGGCGGCGGCGGCTGTAGGTGGGACCCTCTGCTGTGGTGCCCCCCAAGTCCCTCTGATCCTCCGCTCCTCCGCCTGCTTCTCCTCCGCCCGCAATGCCAGCCGAATCACATGCTCCAGGTCCCTGGGACTCTGCATCCAAAGCTCGGCTCGTATCGAGGGCTTCAGCCCTCGCATAAATGCCCCAAGAATACGTCTTCCGACACCCCCTTCACCCTGCCTGCCAGCACCTCGAACTTCCCCAGGAAGTCCAACACCGTCCCCTCCTGCCGTAGTCCAAGCAACTGCTCGTAGAAATTCGCCCCCGGTTTGGCCTGGAAGTGGTCAAGTAGGAAAGCGGACAACTCCTCCCACGTCCGAAAAGGGGCTCGGGACATCCTCCAGCGGTACCAACTCAGCGCATGTCCCTCCAGATAGCAGATGATGTTCTCCAATACTTCCCGCTCTGAGATCCGCATCACCTGAAAATACCGCTCCGCCCGCACTATCCACCCGTCGGGGTCGGTCCACTCAAAAATGGGCATCTTCAACTTCTCCATCCTCCTGTCTGGGTGCATGGTCTGGTGTCCTCCTCCCTGAGCTCTGTGGCCTCCGTACTCGGTCCCTGCCCCTGCCGTAGGTCTCCTCGGGAAACCCTCGCGGGCCCCCAAAATTTTCTGCATACTCCTCCATGGGCCACCTCTGACGCTCCTCCTATGTAGCTCCAAAAATCCCGCGGTAGCCTCTTGCGGGGCCCTGATCGGTGCTCGGGGGGCCGAAAAACTGACCCGGGGGGTTTACTGGGCCCCCCCAGGCCCCAATATCACTCGCCGGGGCCCAACCGGCCCCAGGGAAAGCCGCGTGGTCTCCCTGGGACTTGGCGAGGCCCAGGTGTGGCCCAGGCGGGCCGCGCGACCCCTCCTGGGCTTCGCGCGAGCCCGCCCAGCCGTCCTGGGCCCCCGCGCGGGCTCGGGGGTGGGCCGTGAGGCCCCCCGAGCCCTCGCGGGGTCCTAGCGGGGCCGCGCGGGGGGGATTAGGGTTCCCCCCCAGCCGCCGCTCTCCCTATCTTCCGGGAAGCCTCCGCCTTGTCCGTCGCGTCCCCTTGCCTCCGCAAGAAACCCCAGGGGGTCTCCTTCGCGCCGCCGCCGCTCTCGTTGCACGTCCTCCACCCACGACTCCTCCCGGAACCCTAGATCTTCCCTCTCCTTCGTGATTTTGGTTCCCAGAGGTGCCCCGGATGTATTCGTCATCAACTTTGGATCATCCACCTTAGTAAGATGATTCTCCGCCGCGGATTCTTCCCCTCCGATCTCCACTTGCTTCCCTTTCCCCTCAAGTTTTTGAAGAATTTTCAAGATCTGAACTTGAGTGGCGTCCGACTCCTCGTGCTTCTTCATCAAGCGAACCTCCATCTCCTTTTGGGAATTTGAAAGCATCTCGACCGTGACCTCCAAAGCCCCCACCTTTTTACTAACCTCTTCCCGGATCTCCTTTCGCAGCGCCTCCATCTCCGTCTTGAATCGGGTGCCTTCCGCCATTGGATCTATTGCTCTGATACCAATTTGATACGATTTGGATCGTATCAATGGAAAATCAGCGACAAAAAGGAATAATAATTGGGAAAGAAGGGATTTTTATTGGATTTTTGGGAAGAAACAACTACTAATAGCAAGATAACTTGAGCCCTTTCGAGAGGAACTCGCTCTCCTAACTTTGATGAACGGATCAAAGTCTAAAACCCTCACAAAAGACACTTACGATGTTTCTCACACAATAAGCATAACCCTCATGACGGCTAACCCTAGATATAAATAGAGAAAACCTAGGAATAAAATATCATAAGAAAAAGACTAATCCGCCCTTCGACGCCTCCGATAGTAAGTGACCCATCCGCCTTGGGACCCGCTTGGACCCGTGCCCGCCTCGTAGGGTGCGTCCGCATCAGCAACCAATGATGAAATTTTTATCCTTATGTAGCTGATACCCGTTTTCCACTTTACACACATCAAAATGAACTGTTCGGATCGGAGACAAAAAATGGAGGATGTGAGGGTTTCATGCAACCAATGATGAATTTTTTATCCTTATGTAGCTGATACCCATTTTCCACTACACACACACGACTTTCTCATTCATCGTCATCATTATCAATTTATGTTAAAAATATAAGGATAGATGGAACCACTTTAATATAAATCAATGGTAGTCTGCTACTGATAATGATGCTAATGAATGAAAACTCTTACATATATAACAGGATACATGGAACCATTTTAATATATGTCAGTAGCAATCTGCTGATAAATGAATGAGAAACTCTTATAAAAACCTTCTTAAACTAAGAAGCATACAGATATTCCTAAGTACCTTCACTCAAGACAAGTAGGAAAATGTAAGACCTCATACAAAAATTTAAATATTATAAGTCATTAAAAATAACAAACATCCATCATTATCATGTGTATGTGTGTATGTGATGTAAATATGGAACATACCACCCTAAAATTAAAAATTGGTAGGCCAAATGAAAAATACATTCTATTAAGTGTAATAACAAATTTAAGCTGTTAAAAATTTCAAACAAATTTGATATGTTTTGCACAGCAACAAAAACAACATTAAAGAATTGTACTATCATCGAATAATTTATTTGCCGATTGATGCATGAGTAAAACCAAGGTTTGAGAACTTGGTTTCGGTATCGGGTTCGGTCCAATTAACAATTTTCTGGTTTCGACACGTTTTGTTAGTATCGTCGGTTTCATTTTAAGTTTCAGTTTCAAATTTATTTCAAATTTATCTATATTTTTACGAATATGTTTTTGTAATAATGCATTTATAATAATTGAACTTTACTCAGCTATTTTTGTATGCAAGTCCTTGTCTATTCTTATATAACCCAATTTAAGATGCAAAATTTGTTTTTCAAAGTATTGTATTAGATTATAAATAATTCTAATGATTTCAAAGGCTATTTGTAAACAAACTAAAAATGTAATATGCTAAAAGTTAAGGGGTATACTGAAATATGTTGATAAGATATTGGTACATATAGATTTTGGGTATTTAAACCCAAACTTCAAATTTGGTACAATTAGGGTTTTTGGGTGTACCAAATTTGACATTTGAGTTTAAATACCTGAAACCCATCAAAACAATTACAACCTAAGAACTATATACGCTATCGACTCCTCTCTCTTTTGTAGTGATCTAATGCAATTGCAATTTATTCATTGCCAAAAAAAGAAAAAAAGAAAAAGGGCGGTAGCACGACCAAATAGATCAAAGCAGATATCTCCTCCAGATCGAAGCATCGGACTCCTTCATGTCAGGTAAACCCTCACTTTCTAGAATGTCTAAGAAGTTTTTTAATTTATGATTGCTATCTATTTGTTTTGTCTCAAAATTCTTAAGGGTTTATGCTCAAATCATTCTACCATATATATTCCTAGGTCAATATTGATTTTTTTGGGGATTTTTAGGGTTTTCGGTTGAAACCAAGATCTAATGCTAGTTTTGTACTTGTCGCCAACAAAACTGGTATAAATAGCCAAAATTTATTGGTTTCGGTCAAAATCTCAAAACTTAGGTAAAACATATCAAAATTATTTGAATTTGTATTTATAAGGAATTTAAATGTGATAGATTTAAAATGGAATATATTTTCAATTTGGGTTACCAGTTCTTAAATTGGGGTGATATGACAGTAGCTTTGATCATTACAATAGGATCCTAGCCAAACTTTAACTCTTTCTTCCTTTCTGTGTGTTATAAAGAGAGATGAAAAGTAATCTTTTGAGGACGGTTCTCATATGAAATTTCATGGAAACTCCAGATAGGTCATACCATGAATAATCTGTTCTCAAATGAAGTTTCATGGAAACTCCATGATAGGTCATACCATGGATAATCTGAACCATTTAACTCTTGATCTACACAAATAAAGTAGCCTAACTAAGAAAAATCAAATGATTCTAAACATGCATGAATATGCATCCAATGATATTTTTCGACACTTAAAACACTGCATTTTTTGGAATCACTTAATTCATAAGAAAACAAGTTTGAAATTACTTAATTTTCATAGTTAAGCTAATATATGTATGTAGACCAAGTTGAATGGCTTGGATCATTCAAGGGATGGCCCGAGTTCGAACTTAGTTTGAAAACTGTTCCCACGTTGGCTTTCATACAATCATCGTAATGAAAGGCAAGGGCGGAACCAGGATGAGATGATTGGGGGGGCCGAAACTTGGATGAGATGATCGGGGGGAGGGGCGATGGCTCATTCCCTCCAATGTCAAACGATGTCATTTGGAACCCAGTTTTTTAATTAATCCATGCCCCAAAATAGCACTGTTTCGAGGCGGAATATTTATAAAAAAAGACGCGCACTAAAATGACGTTGTTTTAGGACGTTTTTAAAAAAAAATTAGAGACACATAAATGAGATTCGAAGTCGCATCCATAGAGACATAGTGTTGAATCTTTATCAATTACTCCATGAAATAACTAATCCAAAATTTATGTAAACTATCAAAGCATATATAATTTTAGTGCGCGTGTAGCCAGTGGGGGGACGCACGTAGCATATGTAATGTTACGTAAACTATCAAAGCACTAGAAATTGCCCGTGCCCGGAGGGCACGGAGGCCGTCGTCGCATGGGCGCAAATGCGGAGAGAAGCAGTCGTCAAAGTGAAAAAAGTGTGGGGGTGTGTGTGAGGAGGGCCAGGGGCAAACGGATGAAAAGCAGGGACTAAAACACAAAAAAATCACCAAAACCCACCCCAAACCCAAGCACAGAACCCCACCCAACCCCTACGGGACCTTCACCAACGTCCCAGTCAGCAACCCAAAATATGACTGGGACAAAACTGACACGTATGACAAAATTCAAAAAACGTTGTCAATTGTATAATAGATATACTCAATTAGATACGGACTCAACTAAGTTATAATTAGAAAATGAAAAAAAGAGAATCTAAAATATTTTGCACACCCCAAGTATTGAACCCGCCACCTTCTACTTGGGAGAGAAACGTAACACCAACTTGCCAACAACAACCATGTGATTGGAGATTTAATTAATTTACTTAACATCAAAATCTAAAATTTTACTTAACTTAAAAATCTAAAAAAATTTTGCAACACCTATGGATTGAACTCGCGACCTCCTGCTTGAGAAGAAAACGCACAACCAACTTGGCAATAAACAAACGATGTAAAATGGATTTAATTAATTTACTTAACCAATTTCTGCCACAGCTGCCATATATATACCCTTGTAAATTTTGAAAAATGGGGGGGGGGCAACGCTAACGTGGGTCCGCCCCTGATGAAAGGTATATAGATACCTTAATTTTAAATCGGTGTGATATGTCTGCATCTTTGATCCTCTCGATATAATCCTAGCCATTCGATATACACACACACACATACATACATACATATATGTTGACTAGGATCCATTCAGATGGATCAAACATGCAGATACATCCAAGTCGAATATAAAATTAGACATCATAAATAGAAAATCCATTCCATTGGATGTGATCTAATATGTTTAAATTATCTCCAAACAAAATGTCAAGTAATTTGTATATTTTTTGCCCATGCATCAAGTGGTTGCAAAATCAATGCTTTAGAACGTTATAAAATCGGCTAATTTTGTAACCACTTGATACATGTGCAAAACATGTTCAAATATGTTGAAATTTTGTTTGGAGGTTATTTAGACATGTTAGATCACATCCAACGGACGGATTTTCTATTTAGATTATCTAATTTCTATTTGACTTGGATGGATCCGCATGTTTGATTCATCCGAAGGGATCCTAGTCAATATGTGTGTGTGTGTGTGTGAAGTCAACTAAATTAGGAGGAATTTTCTCCTATATGCTTGTTAAAAGGTCTACTTCACTCTTTTTAAAGATGATTGACACCGTTCTTTTTAGCTTCACAATATAAAACCCCAATACACTAAAGATCTAATGAACACACATCATTTTGCTTGTTGATCTATTAGCAACAAATTAATCAGTTTTGCAATAGTAAAATTTTTGCATGGACTAGATCAACAAGCATTTCAATTTGGGTTCAATAAATATTTGATGAGTTAACATTATAGAATATAAATATCAAAATAAACGATGCTAATGAACCAAAAATAATGAAGAATGGACTTTTAACTTCTGCATTGGAGTCGCTAACACCATATATATATGGAACATGTAGGTTAGTCATGGAGGAAATCCCTTCTTGACTATCTTTAAAAAGTCAAATCTCTATTATTTTTAGGCAATATGAATCATTCACTTTGATTTTTCACTTTCTAAAACGTCAAAACGTCAAATATATTTAATGAACTTAGGGGGTTTTGCTTATTATTCATCAACTTATTTTATGTAACTTTAACAATTTTGTAGAAATAGAACTTTTTGATACATATGGCTGAACGATTCATTAGATATTTAGTGCTTTGGGATTTAGAATATGAAGATCAAAGTGAACGGTTCTAATCACCTAAAAATAACAGATATTGAATTTTTAACAATAAATAAGGAGGAATTTCCTTCCTAGCTAAATGATCTACATATTCGCGCGCGCACACGCACACATATGAAAAATGAGCATGATATGGTAACTCATTTAGATAAATAAGCTGATCTTTCAAATGGGAGCGACTATGTCCCACTAATGCGACAAGGTTGATGAGCGGAAAAAAGATGGATGAAATATATGTTTAATTTTTTAACTGCCCTACATCTCTCTCTCCCCCCTCTCTCTTCTTGTTCTCTTTCAATTCCCACGGCCCGCTCAACAGCCCAAGCCCAATGGGCTTCCTTCTCATTTTCCCCTCTCTCTCACTCGATCCAGCAGCGACACCGAGTCCTCGAGGGCTCTTCGAACGCGACCCTCCCTCTCACGACTCGCAACACCGAAGCCCGAGCCTTAGTGCTTCATTGACTCGCGCGCGCGCGCGTGTGTGTGTATATATATATCATCGACAGCGGAAGGCCTCTAGGGCTTTGACATGTGGCAATTGAGCCCCCTTCGTCCCTTCGACGTCCTCCTCTCGTACGAGCAGCACCTCGCGCCCATTCCTCCATCCTTCTCTGCGGCACCATGACACCCTCATGTCCCCTGGGGCTCCCGATTGCTATAGATACCTCTCTTCTCCACCTCCTCATTGGTTTATATGGCTCCTCTTGTTGTGGTCTGTTCCCTTCTTGCTTGTGGTGGCTCCTTTTGTTGTTCATTGGCTACCCTTGCCCGCTGATTCAGGGTGCGTGGCTCTCTTGCTTACGATATATTCCTTCCTTGCTTGAGTCAGGTTCATTGGCTCCTCTTGCTTGCGGTCTGGCGCTTTCTTTGCTTGAGTTAGGTGGGGTGGTTTCATTGCTTGCGGCTATGGGTTCCTTGCTACTTATTGGCTGCAACTGGCTTCTCTGTTACTTGTTTAGGGTTTGGTGGCTGCCCTTGATGTGTTGGGGTTCAGTGGCTTCATGCTTACTGTTTTGGCTTGTTGTCTGGGGCTTCACTTATTGTCTGGGGTTCCTCTTGCTTGCGGCCTATCACTTCCTTGCTACTGATGGATGTAGCTCCTCTTGCTTGAGTTGGGTACGATGGCTTCTCTTGCTTGCGGTGATCCTCCTGATGACTGATGGCTTTTCTGATGCCTTGTTCGTGTTTCGGATCTAAACTTTCTTTGGTTCTTCGGCTTATGCCATATCCTTCAAATTCAATTTCAGCCATCTGCTTATTGTCTTGGGATTTTGGGTTGTAGTTGTTTGTGGTTTGCTTTCTACTTGCTGTTTGGGATTGATGCTTGGGGTTTTGGGTCGTATTTGCTTATTGCTTGGGTTCTTGGGTTGTTGCTTACGGTCTGGGATTCCTTGCTACTCATTAGTTGCGGCTAGCTTTGGGTTCCTTGCTGATTGTTGCTTGAGGATTGGGCTTCCCTCATCGTTGTTGGGTTCGATGGCTGGCTTTGCTTGTTGCCGTGGGGCTTCTTGCTAGTTGTTGAGTTGCGACGGGCTTCTTTGCTTGTTGTTTGAGTTGGTTCTCCTACTTGCTGTTTTAGGGTTTCCTTGTTGTTATGTGGTTCGTTGGCTTTCCTTGCTTGCAGTTTTGGGCTCCATGCTGGTTGTTGAGTTATGGTTGGCTTTTATGTTGCGTGTTGGATTCGGTTGAATCTCTTGTTTGTTGTTTTGGGGTTACTGGGTCGTTATGGGTTGCGGCTAGCCTCCTTACTTATTGTTAGGTTGCGGCTAGCCCTTCTTACTTGTTGTGGGTTGTGGCTGTCTTATTTACTTACTGTTTTGGGTTCTTTACTAGTTGTTAGGTTTGGTGGCTTCCCTTGCGTGCTGTCTTGGGTCCCTGGGTTAATGCCGGGCTTGGCTGGTTTTCTCGCTTATTTTGGGTTTCGGTGTAGTTCGCTTGGAATTTGGTCTCTACGGCCTAGAATCTCTAGAGCCATTATGAGTTTGACTTTCGGGCTTTCCTTATCAAGCAATTACTCTATTTTCTTTGTTTCTTGGTTTGTTGCATGGAACAGTTGGGTGTTTTATTATCAGCTCAGGTTGGAATATCATGCCGTCATGACATGATAAACATCCATGCCTTACTTTATTTTTATGCCAGTATTACTATCGTGTCATTTCATTATCTTTTGATCTTGCTAGTACCATGAAGTTTAATATTGTTAAATTGAGTAGCCTTGGGATGTTACTTGTGATGTCACGATACTATTCACGATATTGTTCTCGATACTTATTCCTTATACTTATTCACAATACTGGACGACTGGTGGAATTGAGATTGACTCTAGACATGTCTGGTTACTACATTCGAGCATGGATCGTTTAATTAATATTGAACCACAACACGACACTAAAACTAATAAATTGATTACTTCAGCTTGACTCACCAGGTTTTAGGATAACTTATGCTTGTGAGAGTACGGGAGCAACTGGGACATGTCTTTCGGCCCTGTTTGGGAGGATTTCCATTCCAGACGATACTATTTCGATACTATACTGTTCTCGATACTTGTTCTCGATAATATTCTCGTACTAACATTATCGTATGGATCCTGAGTAGTCTGTTACTCGGCCTGAGGTAGTGCCCTTGCGGTCTTAAGTGGGTCTTCGTATTGCATACCATACTCTCCATCATAAGTCACGACCTAGAATTGGTTCACTTTAGTGAGTACTACTTTACAGTAATTGTGTTCTTTTAATACTCATAACACGTTACTTTTCTGTGCCTTTATTTCTGCTGTCATACCTCCTTTTGTACATCTTTACTTTTCATGTCGTATGGTTTGATATTGTCTACTTTATTGAGCGTGGTACGACTTCTGTTGCCCACTAGGTGATGCACAGGATCATGCAGAGGAGTCTGAGCACGGGAGTCTGAGCACGAGTCAGACTTCCAGTACATGACGTTGAGCCCTGAGTTAACGATAGGTGAGTGTTACATTTACATTTCAGTCGTAGTATAGATTTTATTGTCTCATTTTCCCTGTTCAGTATTGCGCTACATGTTATACTGTAAGGATTTCATATCTTTCTGCATTGCTCCATGTTGACTTCACGGGTACCTGCAAGATCTACATACACTTGTTTCAATTGTGACGGCACCCGGGAGGCGAGGCGCAGGTTTAAACAAAATATAGGTTAGGTTTAATACCTAAGATCATTTGAAACCGAAACTTAAGTCCAATAAAGTATTGAATTTGGGCTTAAATTTATTAAAATATTTATAAAATTTGGGCTCCATTGAAAAATATTTATTAAAATTCTTTCAATTCATTAAAAATCTAAAATTTATATTATAAAATATATATAATTTCATTAAAATTCTACAAATTATATTATATATCCATTTCTTTTTAAGTATATACATAAAAAAATCGAAATCGTACGAAACATGCAAAACTAATCGAAATCTAAATTTTTTTCAACAACCGAAACTAAAACCGAGACTGACATTAAGTTCTCAAATCTTGCAATCCTATAATAACAGACCAGTCTCTTTTGTGGATTCTTAGCTTTTGACCTGAACCAAACCTCAACATGACCCAAAAAAATCAAATTCATATCTGATTTACATTTTAAAATTAATAGGAAATCGTTTTCCTCTGTCGTGTGTTTAGAGACTATAGAGATAGATTGGCAAATATCAGAGTGATTCTTAAATATTCACTATTTTATTCAGATTGCCTATTCATTTATCACATATCAATGGATAAGGTAAGGGTTCGACGTCCTTTTCAAATTTCTCATCCTCTGACTCCAATTTAAAAGCAAGAAATATGATAAGATACCAAGTTGTTAAAATCAACTCATTTGAAATTAATGGATGATGGAGATAGAAAAGATTGGTGGTACTCTTTTAAGGCATCATCGTCATTCTTTAATACAAACAAAACTGTAGAATTTTGCTATTGCAAAGCAAAAAAGGTTTTCCTAAATATTTTTTACACTTTTAAAGGATAAAGGCTCATAGGCTTACAAAAGATCCCATGAGGTGATAGAAACACCCTATTAAAGGGGAAGAAGACAGAGAGAGAATTAACTCTTATTTCCTTGCCCACATCACAATGAATCTCTAAGAGCTGCTTTAGCATTTATGTTGCCTATGTGAGCTGAAAACCTAAGTCATTGCAAGATGAATTATGACCTTTGATTTTTCGGTCAAAAAATCCCTAAACATACTGTTCATGGAAAGACTTAAACATATAATCTCTCACAATGGAAGGATATGTTTTTACCACTTAATCTAAGTTCAGTTGGCTCTCTACATATTAAGTTTAATAATTCTATGATGTATGTCATCATCACATTAGCCTTCACCTTTAAATATTAAGGTTGGCTTCAAGAACTCAATAGAAAGAATGTCGGATCGTAATAATGTCAAATCGTAATGTCGGATACTTATTTTATATGCATAATGATATAAAGCTTTCTCTTATGTTAAACCTAGATCTTTCATATACCTTTTCATCAATTACATCCATGTCTTCTTCGGCCTATATCTCTTTCTCTTGATTTTCACATTCACATATTCTTCTACTAGGCATATATGGCCAACCATCTCAAGTGATGTTCTCTCATTTTATCCTCTATGAACCCCACCTACCTTCACACGAATATTCTCATTTTTATCTTATATTTACTAATATTTTCATACACCAATCGTAACAATCGTATCTCTACCACACCTAACCTCTTTTCATCCTTCTTAGTGTAGCTTAACACTCTATGCTATATAACAAAATTGGTCTAAATGATATCTTATAAACTTTACCTTTTAACAGAAATTATATATTTCGATATCACAACACTCATATTGCAGCTCTTCATTTCAACTATCTTGTTTTAATTCTATGATCAACATCTTCCATAATCTATGCATTCTCTTATATAATCGACCCAAGATACGTACGCACTTACTTGCATATATATGTTCCCCATCCAATTTCACCATGCTATGATTTTCATGTCCCACTCTACTAAATTTACAGTTCATGTATATTGTTTCTAAGTTTGAAACCTCGATTCTTCAATATCTGCATTTACAAATTTAATATTACATTTATGCCATTTTTCATCTCAACAATTAAAATAATATCATCTGTAATTAACATCAATAATGCAAAGAGGAGTAGAACGAACAATCAATATAGCAAAGAAGAGTGGAATCAAAGCTGAGCCTTATGTATATATTATTAATAAATATTACTTTCTGTTTTGTATCTATTTTAGCTTTTGCATTTTAAATAAAGTTTAAGACCAAAAATGGACACGACCTTAACCAATAGGAACTCGAGACTCGCAAGTTAGTTTTGGATCACAATGGTTGATGCCTGACCCGATAAACCAATAATGCACCCAGGCCCCGAAGGTTACTCGACTTATGAATGAGTATATTTGGATCAAATTATAGAACCTTGCATAGCTTCAGCTCAGGTATGAGTCATGTCAAAAACGCACTCAACCTATTTGCAGCCTTAAGTCTATTGCTAGGCATTTGACCAAACAGGATCATCCAGTTCCTTAAGGATTTATCATGAAAATACTGATACTAGCCCTGCTAGGTATTGGTGTTTTAGACCAATATTATTTTGATGCTGATCACAACCAGTGTTCTAAATATTGGATATGGGTCGTGTATTGGCCTAGGAAATTTGATATCGGATTGTGGATTTCGGGAATATATCAGGTATATTGATTAAATATCAGAGTGTCATATCAGAGCCTTAAAATGATGACATATGCAAGCATAGATGTATCTAAGATGATATAAACTATACTAACTCAAATAAAAGTATGTTTTGGTTACATTTCTCTTGTTAAACATGAATATCGGGATATTGACTAAATATTAGTGTGTCATAAGGCTAAAAGTGATGTCAAATAAACCCAAGACTGGAAGGAAAAAATCACAAATTTTAAAAAATATATGAAAAACTGAAAGAAAAAAGACTCGGCTACTCAACTTGATCGGAAAACACTCCCTTGCACATATTGAATGCCGATCGTCGAAGCTCAATCAATTGTCGTTGGAAATTTTTGCCAGACAGAGCTGAGCAAAGCGGCGTGAATTGATTTAGGGCAAAGCAGCAATTATTTCTCAAAAACCCTCGATGCCTCATCGTTTTAAGTAAATGATTTGGGTCGAGTGACTCGGGTCGGATTCACTTTTAATTGGACTGACCCGCTAACTTTATTTTACAAAAATAGTGAATTGTGGTCGATATTTCAAAGGGATATATCGGCCGTAATGTCGGCCGCAACCCGATATTGCGGTGGTATTTTCTCAAATATCGGAAACCGCAATATATAAGCATATATCGTATCGGCCTAGTGATAAAACCGATATTGCGACCGATATATCGGATATCGGTCCGATATTTAGAACACTGATCACAACATTATATTGTTGCTAATGACTCTCATGTTTTAGTCTCATGATTATCAAATGAAGAATAACATGATTTGGAGACTAATAGCTTGGTGCAATGATGGAAATCAAGAGGAGCATTGCCAAAGCTTGGACAAGTGGTGCCAAAGCTTGGAAGATGATGGGGAGCATTAAGGCTTCAAGTGCTTAAAGATTAGACTCTAAGGAAAGCAATGTAATCCATATAATTTCATTTACTTGTTTTTCTCTTTTTGAGTTTAGATTTATTGTAATGCCTTGATAGATGATCTACTCATTATATAACCATCTTAGTGAGCCTTAGGATTATCATAGAATTCAACCCAATATGTCCATCATGCCAAATGACTCAATTGGAGTCGCTGGCTCTGCAATAGGTGACTGCTGAATGAAGGACAAGAATTTAGATGATTCCAGGCGCCTGACCAGCCTTCTATAGTCGACTGTTGTGTACAGCTCAAGTCAAATATTTCTTGACTCTTTCTTGAGCTTTTTGGAGCAGGCGACCGAAGTTCATTTGACAGGCGTCTGTCTATCATCAGGCGTCCGGATATTATTCTTCAGTCGTCTGTATGCCAAAGTGCGTAACTTGTCTTTTTCGGCATCTCTCCAGCTTGTGTGTCAGTCGACGGATGTAGAGTTTTCAGTCGTCTGTCATTTGTCAGGCACATGGACTTTAATCGTCAGTCGTCTAAATGCACAAGTGCGTAAGTTGTATTTTCTCAGCTCCAATCCATCACATGTGACAGTCGTCTGCTGAAGTATATTCAGGTGCATACACATTATACAGGCGCATGTGTAGTCTTCTACAGTCGCATGTCCTGACTTAGATTATAGCCGTTATGAATTTTATAGCTATTGATCAGTCGACTGGCGATCCTTTTACAGTCGCCTGTGGATGCCGAAAAATCCCAGATTCTAGCAGCTGCAGAATTCTGTCCTTGGCCTCTAGCTTAGATTTTATGGGATTTTGGGGCTTCTTATAAATAGGAATGAGCTTAGTTCATTTAGAACTCTCTAAACCATTGAAGATCATTAAGGATCATTAATCCACACTCCTACTCTCTTATTTCCCTCTTAGAGCTCACATTCCTCTTAATGCATTGAAGTCAAGCTCAAGGGAAATCATCCAAGTGCAATCAAGTTCATCGCATCATTCGGAGATCATCTTCTATGCATTGCATTCATTATTGAGTAAGTTCATCACATCAAGTCATAGGTAAGAGAGTTTATTTTATCTTTGTGTAGTGGAAACCCTAGCTTTCTTTGTGAGAGCTAGTTACTCTCTTTGTGAAAGTTTAAACCTTGTGTAGGGTTGGTTAATTACTCTCTTTGTGAGAGTTAAAGTCTCTCTGTGTGAGAGCAAGGATTTCTCTTAGTGAGAATCAAAAATCCTCTGTGTGAGGCATCTCTGTGTGAGATTGTATTCACTTCATTATGTATGACTATAGTGGATATTTAGTGTAGCTGGACTGACCCAATTTTGGGAAGCAGTGTAAAATCTCGTGTTTGCGTTTGCATTGATTGTGTGAATTATTCTACTCTTGCATTTATAGTTTTGCATTTGCAAGTTTAATTTTTAATTACACAATTTGTGTCATTATTCTATTCACCACCCTCTAGAGTGTTTGTTGTTAGTATTGTAAGGTAGACAGACCTTACAAGCCCCACACAAGGTTTGTGAACATTCATTCTCTATCTATCAAGTACATTCTCCACTTATTTCTTGGATAATCAACGACATTTCATATGAAGTACATGCCATTAGACATTTATAAATAAAAAATCTTTTGGTTTTGGATATTGTGTGTCAATGCATTGTGACGTAAGAAATTTAACATATTTACAATAATAGGACTTTTCCATCCCCTAGATCAACATGCAAAAAAATCTAGTGTTCGCTAAGTCTTTGGTGCATTTGGGTTTTGGAGATCACCTTGAACGATGAGATAGCCATCGAAAAATGTGGAACTTGAGGGATAATGGAATAAATGAGAAGCAGGCAGTAGAATTTATTTATGTCCAAGCACGCCATTTTGTACACAAAAAATAAAACTGGTTTAAGGCACCAAGTAATAACTTCAACAAAAGTTCACGTAACTGATTATATAACCTTTTAATTGTATTATGTATGTCTAATTGTAAAATCCCATTTATGATATAAAAATCCGGCCCAAAAATCTCTCTTTCTCTTTTCTCTCTTTTTCTTTTTTTCCCAACCCAAATGCTCGACCCAATTGCCTGGTCCACCCTCTAAACTAAAAATATCTCTCACCTACCCCCACCCTCCCCCTCACGTGACTATCTCTCTCGTGATCACTCTGAGGCGACGACGAAGCTTTCTCCCTCTCATTCTTTCTCTCATCCTTCCTTCGATTAGAGGAAAGACCCCTACAACAAGCAACCTAAGGCCTCGTCTCCTCGCTCCACCTCACGAACACATGCCACGGCCTCCAAAAGTCTACCACGCCTTAAATTGTGCAGTTTCGTCACAATTTCACACTATTCTGGCGCCGCCTGTCTTCGCGACAAATCCATGTTTCCCCTGAGCACCACAGGTCTCTTTCCCTTTCTATAAATGCTCGGGTGAGCTCCTATGGTTTTGGTTTTCAAGATTTTCAAAAGGTATTTCAACTTTTCTCTTTGAATTGGGGCTTTAGTGTTCGGTTTTCTTCTCCTTTCACCACTGAGCAGCTACAGCCATCCTCCAGAGAGGCGATGGGTCTTGGATTTTTCCATCAGACTTCGATTTTCAGTAAATCACATTAATTCTTGAATTTTGGTTTTTAATATTTTTAAATTTGTTCACAATGATGATTCTGAGCAAAACTCGGGTATCTCCGGAGCTTAGTGACGACCCTCCATATTGACAATCCTCCATATTTCTTATTGCTACACCGTTCGCTGCATGTTATCCAGGTCAGAGTAATCTACTACTTGTTGCATGTTATAGTATTCATTACATGTTTGGTACATCTTACTTGTTATCTGCCATTCATATGATGCATGTTTAAATTTTAATATGCTACAATTGATATGTCACCAATTGCTTGCTAAATCGTTCATGTTTCAATTACCTGCAACATGCTACATGTTTCCTATTTCGGTAGTCATATCACATGTTGCACCTTAGTCCATAACATTGAAAATAGCTATATGTATGGTGTGCTATGATTAACAATGATTACTGGAATCTTGGAATCTTCTGTTAGAATATCCTTTGAAATATCTTGTTGGAACATCATGTTCAATTATCTTGATTGGAATATTCCGTTGGAATATTTTGATGAAACATCTTTTTAAAATCATGGAAACATGATTGGATTGAATCACACAACACACTAACATATCGTCTAGTTTCGATGTTGCTCTAACCTGATTAGTAAACGTATTGCATGTTTCATGTGGAAAGCAAATAAATACTACCAACATAGAACAACACATGTATCACATCACTGAGATATTTACAGATGTACACTTGACATATACTTGGCACTTTCAGACTCACTGTGTTTTGGGATAAATCGTAACAGTGGGAGTGCGGGAGCGACTGAAGGCATGCTCATGTTCATATTTACAATGTCCCTTCTTATTTTAATGTTAGGCAACTAAGTCAATAAGTCAATAGGTCAATGAGTCCACCCCTCCTGTTGTTATTGTTGGGCTTGGCCCGGGTGAGCGCACACGTGGTACGAGGTGGACTTCTGGTTACTTAATGCACTCCCCAATATGATTTACGACCTAAGATTGGTATAACTGTGAGAACAATGGTAATTTCACCTCAAAATTGTAAACTATATTGCATGCCTATTTTGCTTACTAGTTTCTGCTTATTGGTTAATTTTACGTGTACTGCTTGTTTTTAGTTCCTGCTTGTTAGTTATGCTCGCATAACTGTTTAATTCCACGTTCTAGAATTACTGTGTGTGATTTACCACTGACTGCTGGCAGCTCTAAGTTTTGTGACACGGTTAGGTGCCATTTAGGTCTACGATGAGGTCAAGCTTTTAAGAATTCAGACTTTACTATGGAGACTCTTTGTAGGAAAGGTACGAGCTTGTATTTCTCTGTATTATTTTAATGAGAAATTATGTATGAGTATGTTGACACACTCTGCTTGTAGTTTATATTGTTTTCACTGGTAATTAACAGGACATGCAAATCTTGTGAAATGTAATGGCCCGCAGGGGTCGGGTCGTTACACTATCCAAATTAAACAAGTATAGTACTGCATTTCCAGTTTCCTGATCTCTTAAATGCCTCTCACTTACTTAAGTATAAGCAACTTAGTATATTACTTAGATCTAATAAAATATATCATTATACAATATATGACTACATTGGACGTTCGGTTTGCATTAAATGGGGGTTTTAATATCAGATACATGACATCAAACAATATATCAGGGATATGAGATCAAATATCAGGCATCCTAGATATATATCATATATATATACAAAATAATGTATATATACTGGTAGCACAAGAAATTTTCATGTGCTGACGCGCATATACATCTTTTTTTTATTTTTAAAAAACTTATATGTGTTTTATACATCATGTATGATCAACGTATCAAAAATCAAGTAAATCCAACATTATTTGACCTTTGATCTACTTGTTGCAATTTCAACGGCTTCAAAACAATATAACTTTTTATAACAAGTGGATCAATGATTAAATTTCCCTAAAAAGCTCATACATATTAGAATTTCGTGATTTTTAGAATGTATACATATAAAAAATTTCAAAAATACATGAAAATATCGATTTTGTCATATTATCAAAAGAAATTTTCTGCACTAATAGCACATATTTATTAACCTCATATATATAATACAAATAAAAGATGTTTTTGACTGGGTTTGCTGCTTAAGACAAATAAATGGGTAGAAAGATCATTAAGATTTAATCTTACGAAATCAATAGTTAGGATGAAAATTTGTGAAAATTTTGGAGGAAAACTCTAATTTGAGGGCGGATTGGGAGAAAAATCCTAAAATTTTGAGGAAAACTAAATTTGGAGGGAACTATATTTTGGAGGAACTAAAATTTTTAATTTTAGCGGAACTAAATCTGGATGGAACTAAATTTTTGAATGAAACTAATTTATTTGAGGGGAACTAAATTTTAATTTAAAATTTTGAGTGAAATAAAATTTTAAATTTTGGATGAAGCTAAATCTGAAAGGAATTGAATTTTGAGGGAACTAAAATTTTCGAGGGAACTAAATTCTTTGGGGGAACTAAATTTTATTTAGAATGTGGTTTAAAAAATTTATTGGTGTTATTTTGAAGGTAGTTGCAAATTTTTTTGAAGGGGATTTTGAAGAGGCTGTAAAATTCTTTAAGGGGGAGATTTTGATTGTGTTGAAATTTTTCGGAGGAATATGTTGAATGCCCATATGTCACGGGTTATAACTATATATAAAGATTAATTCTAATTCCAATATAAAATGCAACAAAACTATCACATCATGCAAGCAAAAGCATTCAAGGATAACAAATGTTGGCACCATGTAATAAAATAAATTATGAATTCAAAAAAGGAGAAAGGAAAGAGCACAATGCCACTTACTGCCTTTCTTTTACTACTATGTTACTATCAGAGCAATTATTTACTGGCATTGCAACAACTACAGCTGATTCCACTTGTTGGCAGCTCATTAAAAGATGTGCGTTTCCTTCATATAGTTCTCTTGGATGACAATTGGACTAAAGCACAAAGGAGAAAAGGCAAGGAAAATGTTTGTTGGCTTTGAAAGAAAATACATTTGGATATTTGAAATTGGTTCCAAATTCATATTGACTATGACTTAAAATCTAATAAAACAAAGGAATTAATGGGTCAGTGGCACATGATCAAAAGCGATAAGGTACACTGACATGGCATTATGTAGTTGGTCTAAAAAGCAATCCACGTAGTTTGCTTTTTAGCGGCCAACTACAAGCCGTGTCTTTTTTGGGACATAGACGTTTTGAGCCGTAATCCGACACATACTTTCAATCAACAGATGCTTCAGATGTCACTCCAACTTACCCAATAGACAACGGTCATTTCCATGTCCTAAGATATTGCAACTCTACATAGCATGCAAGGCAAAATTATGTGCCAGTAATTAATATGGTTATTATTTAATTAACTAAAGGGCATAAAATCAAATTAGGATTAGAAGAATATTAAATTTAATTCTTAGCTTCATGTATTTGAATTTCCTAAAAAATTTAGTTACAGTGTAATATAAATTCAAATCATAAGAGATTATCGCCGAATAACGGATTCCAGTCACCCTTTATACACTTTACTAGTCATAACACGTGCCCTCGGGCACGGTTTTTCTAAGATATCCCCTCAAAATATTTGTTCTCCCCAAAAATTATTTTCATCTCCAAAATCTAGTCGAACAAAAAACTAGCTTCGGCGCCGGCGGGCGCCTTCGGCGCGGCGCGGCGCCGGCGCCTTTGGCGACCATGTTAAATTTGCAGTTGCATGAAATTTGTGTTTGCATAACCAAACGTGAGTTGGGAAGGAACGTGCAATGTTTGCGGTTATACGAAATGAAAGGATTTTTTTTTATTTTAAAAAACTATGATAAGAAAAGGGTATGAAATTTGTTAACACATTGCACTACAAGCACATGAAATGTGTTAACGATCGATCCAGCCACTGACTAAAATTTTAGTGATTATTAAAGTGAGTTGGGAAGGAGAAGTGCAATGTTAGAAGAATCAAACATGTTGATAAAAAGATATATGGAAATACACAACTTCCCCACCAAAACACATGCAGAATAACGCACATGCAATATTCACATTTCCAAGAAGAAATCGTGGAGAAGTTATATTGCAATATCAAATGTGAATATTGACATGCAGAATAACCGCTCTCAAGTTATATTGCATGTGCGTTTACAGTCCACATCTCCAATAAGTCGTGTGTTTTGCGGGCAACGTTAGAAGGAGAAAGTGGCGAAGTTGTTAAAGTTTTTTTTGTTTTAAAAAATTATCCTAGTCAGCGTCCCAGTCAGCAACCCAAAATATGAATGGAACAAAACTGACACGTATGACAAAGATTCAAAAACAGGTGTGAATTGTATAATAGATTGTTCATGTGAATACAATAGATTGTTCATGTGAACATTAACCATATTGTGGGTTGCTTGCTTACTTTGAAGTATCTTTAGTTTAGTTTGTCCGGATTTTTTCTGCAACGCATCCTCGTGTAAAACCTTATAAGAATGGTTCGACCAAGGGTAGGAATAAGTTTCCATGTCTTATAGATCAAGTTATTGTACTGCTCACATTTCTCCCTTAATTCTTTCTTATCTTTTACCCTCATTCTATTTCTTCACAACAACATTAACCAAAACAAATTCCTATTTCCCCCCACAATAAGCCCTATGTTTGATTTATAATTGCAACCCTGGCTTTTTGGTGCACTAGAATGGCTTATAGCACACCAAGCAGCCATAAATTTCTTTAGATACAAACATTTAGATGAATCTGACAAAATGTCAGATACAACCTCTATTGATTCTGTTGAATTTGATACGTCCAATCACGATATCCCCATTCCTAGAAGAATCTACACAGACAGCGAACAAGGAGAATCTAGTGGCTCTGCGGTATATCTTCCAGCTCCTCCTGGAACTAAACTAAGGTTTCAAAAATATTGATAAATGATAAAGATAAGGACTTAGGCCTCTAACCCTAGAGATCTATCGATTTCAACATCTAGAATTTCTTCAAACTTCACGCTGGCGCTATTCCTCACCCATCTCGTGCCTTGCATGCAAAAAAAATTAAAAGATCGAAAACAGCTTAGAAATCTTAATTGTTATTACATCATGCTATAATCTTATTACAAGTAAAGGCATGAATGTCTGAATCAAAAGAAAACTAGTCCCACATAAATTAAAAATTCTTTAAAAATAAGTTTATCTTTTATAATTAAGGATAAAGAAAAGATTAAAATTAAATTCTAAATTGACTCAAACACTAATAAAAGAATTCAAATAAAAAGAAAACTTATAATAAACACAAACTCAAGAATAAAAAGAATTTTTCTAAAAAATCAAAAAGACCTACATGAGAAATTAAAAAGACTTCAATAAAAGACGTATAAAAGGGCTCAAAACTAAAAAGACTAAATAAATCAACTCAAACTCCTAAAAAATACCAATAGAACTATAATTTCTTGTTATTCTATTACAGTCCTCCTTACAGTATGATTTTTCTCCCATTCTAAAAAAAACTCATCATGCTCCATGTTCATTCAGCATCACCTTTCTTTATGACTATGGCAAGTAGGACACAACGCAACCAAATGTTGACATGTCCAACACACCAGAACACGATACACATGTCACTCCTTGTCCTATACACACATGTACGAATTTATTCCCGTTAAAATTTGATAGATCTGTAATTTGGCTCATTAGGGGCGTTTTTGTAATTTTCGGATTTATGGGGCATTTTCTTAATTTTTAGTTTTAGATGGTCTTTTTACAATTTTATATTTTCAGTTTATTATATATGTGTGTTAGGAGGATTAGGGATGCTTATGCTTGATTTGATGAAGAAAATTGTGAGGGTTTGAGAGAATTCACTCTTATATTGGAGAGCATGGGCCCCTCTCGAATCGGCGGATTGGAAGAGCGGTCTACCTCTAGAAGTGTGGCCAACCATCTTGTATCCCCTTTGCTTCAGGTATTATCAATAAAACACCCCCTTCTCCAAAATCTTCTCTTTTAGCCCTAAAAATAAAATCTTCCTCTAAACCCCCACATTTACACCCAAAATCCCATCTTTATCTATCCAAACCCTAGAAGAACCGTAAAAATCATTTTTTCCTACATAAAAACCTAGAAAATCCAATCAAGTGTTATCAGAGCGGTGAGATCCACGACGACAGTGACGAGAAATAAAGACAAGTTCGATACTTTTGAGGAAAAATACAACGACAAACTTGAGGACGTGAAGCAAACCCTAGCAAAGTATAGAGAAACCCAATAAAATCATGGAGAAATCAGCGCAAATCATGCAACAACTTGCGAGCATATCTGTGAAAATATTTGATCGGGCCGAAAACCCTAACCTAGGGCAAAATGTGACAACTTTAATGCTAATGCAACAAATTTCAGATCTAAAGGCATCAAAAATTCAAATTTAGGCGAAAACCCTGATCTAGGACAAAAGGCGTCAACTTTGGACAAGAAAGAGTAAAAAATCAACCCTTTTGATGAAGAGATCCATCTTGAAGGCAATTCAGCTTTAGATTTGAACATCAACGATGACTCCGACGCGAATCAGGACCTGAAGGAAGAGGCGGGAGACAACAAGGGGCACAACGTGCCCGACAACCCTCGGCACGCAGCCCTACATGCCCTGCAGTGGCTGGCTGCCCGCAGCCATGGGGCGAAACTATGTAGAGCTTTCCCTTGGTAGCTGCCCATGGCAAGAAAATAAAATAAAAGTTTGTATTGGTTTCGGACCGGTCCCCTCCGAAACCGATCCGAAACGGCCGAAACCGGTCGGTTTCGGCCGAAACCTAAAACTATGGTTTGTATTACCCTTCATAAATGTCTCTTTGAGGCCGAATGGTTGGGCATTGCTTTATGAAACCTGATGTGCTCGTTTCGATTCCCGCCCTTGTCACAAAGAATCTAGTTTTGATTCTTCTTATTCGTTATTATTTGTTCCTTATTTTAATTGTTTCGAATGTTAGGTATACTTTAACAGTAACCCTTAACCAATGCTTTAAGCCCCACTAGTGAGGCTTTGGTGTTTGAAACCAAAGGTTCTAGTTTCAATATCTCCTCTAGTCATTTTTTTAATTCATTATGTTATATTTTATCATTGTGTTGCATGTTGTGTATAATTTAACTACCGTCTCTTTACGGCCCAATTGATAAGGTGTTAATCTCTTCTGGGCTCTATCCACATTGCAGTCAGTTTTTATTTATTACTATCTGTTACTTATTATCATTTTTTTGTTACTTATTATCATTTTTTGTATGTTGGACATAATTTAACATTTAATTTTTTGTTATGATTTTTTGTAAACCTATGAAGTACTTGTGACAAGAGGGAAAGAGCGAGAAACAATTTTTGGCATGTTCGTTATTATTTAACGTTTAATTTTTTGTGGAATGTTACTTATTAACGTATTGTTGTAAATAAATTAAAGACAAGATTGTAATCTATTCAAAGAGATTGTATCATATCCATGTATGAACTCTTCCATCCCATATAAATAAAGGCCTCTGATGTCTTCTGCAAAGATACGTTTACAACACGTTATTAGCACGCTCATCCAGAGATTAAAGGCATTTTCGTTGCGAAAGCTAGGAGGGAGATGGTTGATCCATCGGACGCGGACGTCAGCCACCTCCACGCGCTCGTCTTTTTCCTCAATCTTTGAGGTATATCAAAAACGATGCAATTTTTTATCATGGTCATAATGCCTATAGATCTCCCAAGATCGAACTAGAAAACATCAAAAATAGATTTTTTTTAAGGGGATGACGTCGGCTCCTCGCTGCCGATTTTTGGCCGAGCGGCCACCGCCACCCCCTCCACTGATGCCCTGTCACCCCTTAGCAGCTATCACACGCTGTCGCTTTCTACTGCGGTAAAAACCATGATCTAGGGTTTTCAAAAAAAACAACTCACGGTCGACCGACGACACCCACACGACCGGCAGCCGCAAACCCCCCTCTCCTGTAGCCACGCTGCTCCCCCAATGGAGGTGGCACGCGCGGCCCATAGCAGCAACGAAATCCTAATACATGGTTTTTCAAAAAAAATTCCTCAGCACTTACACCGGCGGCCCCTCGCCACAGGCAACCAAGCACCGCCCCACTGCGGTGTACCGCCGTCCCCATATGGCAGCATGAACACCCCCACCCCCGATTCTCCCAGCGTTTGATTGTCGTGGGGAGCAGCGACAGCTAACCCCGCCGCTCCCCCAATGACATTAAGCATGTGACCCAATAACGGAAAAAAAAGATTAAGGCTGCTGGCCAAAACATGCAGCAGCGTGCATGCTTCGGCCCGCAAACCCAAAAAAGAAAAGAAAAAAGGATGCGAGCCAAAGCCCAAAACGACCTGCGGGCTTCGGCCCATAGGCCGAACAAAAAGTAAAAAAAGAAAAGAAAATGTGATGGGAACCCAAAAGTAAATCTAAAATTTATTAGAATAAACTGAAAATAAAGATAGATTGATACACTTAAAGGGGGTAATCGCTCTTCCAAGACGCCTATTGCTAGGGGGACGTCCGTACCCTCCCTAGATCAGGGAACCTTCTCCTCACAAATAACCAAACAACTCTCAATTTCGCATATCAGGGCCGGTTAGCCGCCCCTCTTATTTATAATAATCCTAACTAAAAATCTAATTACCACAATACCCCTACAATAATAAAATAACACAAAACATAATAAAATAGGCCCAAAACTGGGCCCGATCTAACATTACTCCGCCTCCAAAAATCCACCTTGTCCTTAAGGTGGTGCATGAAGTCTGTGGGCCTTCTGTTCCAAATAGAATGTAAGCCTCCTCCCAGGTCAAAAGGATGAGAATGGTCTCCACCGCTTTCAACGACGTCTTGAAAAATATCGTCGGGCCAAGGCAGGCACAAAAAGGCGTCGTCGAGCTCCTACAAATAAGCTTCCAGATCTGAAACTTACGCTGCCGCCTTCAGATCGGAAACTTTCGCCGCCTTCGGATCTAAAACTTCCGCCGCCGTCAAATCTGAAACTTCTGCCGCCTTCAGAGTCAGATCTGAAGCTTCAGCCGCCTTCGAATCTGAAACTTCAGCCGCTTTTGGATCTAAAACTTACGCTGTCTCCAAATATAAAACTTCCGATGTCGCCTCCAGATCTGAAACTTCCACAGCCTTCAGATACAGACCTGAAATTTTGCCGCCTTCGGATCTAAAACTTTCGCCGCCTTCGGATCTGGAACTTCCGCCGCCTTTATATCTGGAACTTCAGTCACCTCCAAATCTGGAATCTGTCGCCTTCAGAACTGGAATTTCTGCCGCTGTTGGATCTGTGTTTTCATCTAAATCTGAATCGATCCTCTTGGAAAGCGCCGCGAACTCCTTCAGATCTTGTCTGTATTCTTGATATGATTGCTGCAACTGTAGGCATAATTGCATGACGATCTCCAACCTTTCCTGCATTGATCTCCTTCAATCCGACATGGATCGTTGCTCTGATACCAAAATGATATGAACCCAAAAGCAAACCTGAAATTTATTAGAATAAACTGAAAATAAACATGAATTGATTACACTTAAAGGGTGTAATCGCCCTCCCAAGACGACGATTGATAGGGGATATCCACACCCTCCCTAGATCGAGGAACCTTCTCCTCACAAATAACCAAACAACTCTCAATTTTCACATACCAGGGCCGGCTAGCCTCCCCTCTTATTTATAATAATCCTAACTAAAAGTGTAATTATTACAATACCCCTACAATAATAAAATAACACAAAACATAATAAAATTACCCCAAAATTGGGCAGGATCTAACAAAATGCTGCGGGCCTTAGCCCACAGCGGCCTACAGGCTTCAGCATACAACTACAAATGAAAAATAAAGAAAAAACATATATGGCAACTAAAAAGAGAGAAAAAATGAAATAAAAATGAATAAGAGGGGGTTGAGTGCCTAAAATAAAAGGGAAAATATGGGGGAGAATATGGGAAAAATATAGTGAAAATAAGGGGATAAATTGGGATATTTGGTGAATAAAAGGGGTACAAAGGGAAAATTTTATTTTTCCTCTCAAAACAAATTATATAAGGGCATTATTCAACTTTATTTGAATTAACCCCGCATGCACACAAACTATTACTAACATATTATCATATATGATGCATGTGTTTAGGATCATATTTATATGCCTTGCATCACATATATCTGCCACAAATTCTAGGATAAATTTTATGCTTATTTGTGCGAGCATTAGCTTAATAATTATGAAGATTCTCCGACCGCTTTGCTATTAGTTATCTAACTTAATGGTACATGACGTCACCTTATGGTCTACTTAATTATTAAGCATTAAATATGATGATTTTATTTATCCTGCGAATCTGTATGCATGTGATGTGTATAAACATGTTTTCTGAGCATAAATTTTGCATCAATGGCTAATTATGGTTTTGTATCGGCCGTTTAGTCCCGCATTCTACTTTTCCCGCACTTCTCTTTTTTGAAAGAAATTGTAGTGAGGAACAAAAATGTAATGCCCAAAACCGATGACCATTTCCATGGAGGCGAACGCAACTCTTGAAGAAGAAAATTTTTATGGTATCCATGTGGTTTCTAAAATTGTAATTTTCTTTTTTACTTTTGTAAAATGGACTGTATTTCTGGACTTTGTGAAATTATTTTTTATGTATTGACTGGCCGATTTACGCAATTAGCTCATTCATTTAAAATTACCTCTGCATGACATAATATTTTTAGTATGTTTAATTCATGCAAAATTGTGCTATTCTAAATAAATGGCAAAAATCGCAAGCGTCAATTTCGAAATACTGGATGCATCAGAAAGAATTATATAAGCTGGCAGCTGGCTGTCAAATTCCACCTGCGAACTCAACCTCTTATAGCAACAATTACAAAAGACAAGCAGGCGATAGACATTGAAAAAGGGAAAGCTATTATATACATTCATTGCCACGTGGATAAGACCTAAAGGCTGAATACCTTACGGTCGAAAATCTACTCGAGCTGTGGACTGTCCTTGAGGACATGTATATACTCCCAATGAGCCATTATGAGTGGGAAAACCTGATACTTTAGGACTTTAAGTCCATAGCTGAGTACAACTCAGCTCTGTTCAGCATCACCTCACGCCTAAATTGTGTGGTGAAGAAGTCTCAGAGGATCGCATGGTGGAAAAGACTTACACATCTTTCCATGAAAAAGATGTGATGTTGATGCAACAATATCGTGAACGAAAGTTTACTAAGTATTCTGAGCTGCTATCATGCTTACTAATGGTAAAACAGAATAGAGAGCTTCTCATTGCCACTCATAACATGCGTCCTACTGGCACGGCTCCCCTACCAGAAGCTCACAACGCATCTTCTTCCAAGAAAAAGAATAATAATAATAAAAGGAAATGAAAATTCCAGAAGGGACGACCAAACAAAAAGGCCAGTGGACAAGTCCACCAGAACAGAAATGAAGAGAGGCGGAAGTTCACATGGCACATAAATGATAACAACAGAAATCAAGCACCTCCTCCAAGAAAAGATTGGAAAGACCGGTGTCATAATTGTGGCTTAAAAGGACACTGGTCTAAAATGTGCATAACTCTACGGCACCTCCAAGGTTTGTACAAATAGAGCTTGAAGAAGAAAGTCGAAACAAATCTGGTGGTCACCCACTCCTATGCTCCAGTCCAGTTTACAGCTGATGATTTCGAAAAGAATGACTTGTTTGATTAGTTTCTTTTTATCTTTGGTAATAACATTGTCATTGAGAGTTGTTTATGATTTCATAACTATGTAGAGTGCTATTAAATAAAGTAGTTATGCTTTGAAATAAAATGTGCTTATATGGTTCATCTTTTAATAGATGGACTACTCCCATGATTGCTTAGTAGACAGTGCGCCTCAACACATACAATCCTTCAATATAAATGTTATTTTCACAGCATTACACTATATGATAGCTTGGTAAATATAATCAGGATCATCAAACATAATTGAAGGATCAGGGAATGCAACATTGTTGCTCACAAATAGTACACAAATAAAAATAAAGGATGCATTATTCTCTCCGAATTAAAAATGAAACTTACTAAGTTTCAAGGATATCCGTCTAAACGGGTTTTACTTAGAAACTGCAAGTATAAATAAGAAAGAATATCTGTATGTGACATCTCAAGAAAAAGGAGTCAAATGCATACTTGAGCGTTTTGAGAGCCTTTCATCAAGCCTATATCATACAAAGATTCGGAGAGGGGAAGAAAATTTGACGGAGCACCTGAAGTGCCCGATATCATCCAAGTTTCTACTTTGGCACGATAGAATTGGCAACACTGGATCGATTATGATGCACCGCATCTTATCCCAATCCTACGTACAATCCATTAGAGTCTTTTTATAATTGACTCTGCCAACCTATTTTGGGTATGAACATGTAGCACATGATGTTCAATTTCTATCCCAGTTACTAGGTAATATTCTTAAAATGGCCGGAAGGTAAATTCCCCAGCATTATCCAGACGAATTTTCTTTATTTAATTGTCTAGAAAATACACCTGCAATTTTATTATGTGTGCCAATAGCTTTGGAAAAGCTAGATTGTAGGTCGATAGTAGACACGCATACGAATATTTTGAGGATGCATTAATCAGTACCATGGAGTACTGAAAAGGCCCACTGGGGGTGGATTGGTCCACATATATCTCCTTGTATTCTTTCGAGGAAGCTTGTAGATTCTTTGTCCACTTTAGTGGAGATTGCCTTGTAATCAGTTTTCTTTTGGATACAAGGGAATTCACCCTTTTGACGAATCTTCTGGTTTTTCAAATCATGTCCATAAGATTGGGAGAAGATGCGATGCACCATAACCGATCTAGGGTGGCCAAGTCTATCATGCCAAAGTAAAAACTAGGATGATATCAATCACTTCGTGTACTCCGTCAAATTTGATTCCTCTCTCTGAATCTTTGTATGATATAAGTCTGATGAAAGGCTCTCAAACGCTCAAGTATGTATTTGACTCCTTTTTCTTGAGACGTCATATACAAATATTCTTTCTTATTTATACTTGCAGTTTCTACGCGAAACTCTTTTAGACGGATGTCCTTGAAACTTAGTAAGATTCTTTTTGAATTCGGAGAGAATAATGTATCCTTTATTTTTATTTGTATACTATTTGGGAGCAACAATGTTGAATTCCCTGATCCTTCAATTATGTTTGATAGTCATAATATTGTATTTACCAGAAAATCATATGTTATAATGTTATAAAAAGAGCATTTATATTGAAGGATTGTATGTGTTGAGGCACGGTCTACTAAGTAGTAATGAGCGCATTCCATATATTAAAAAATGAACCATATAAGCACATTTTATTTCAAAACATAACTACTTTATTTAATAGCACTTTGCATAGTTATGAAAACATAAACAGCTCTCAATGACAATGTTTTCCAACAAAGATAAAAATCAACTAATCAAACAAGTCATCCTTTTCGAAATCATCAGATGTAAACTGGACTGGAGCATGTGAGTGGGTGACCACCAGATTTGTTTCGACTTTCTTCTTCAAGCTCTCTTTGTACAAATCTTGGAGGTGCCGCGGAGTACTGCACATTTTGGACCAGTGTCCTTTTAAGCCACAACTATGGCGCGTGTCTTTCCAATCCTTTCATGGTGGGGATGCTTGATTTTTGTTGTTATCATTTTTGTGCCATGTGAACTTCCGCCTTCCTTCATTTCTGTTCTGGTGGACTTGTCCACTGGCCTTTTTTTGGTCGCCCCTTCTGGAATTTTCCTTTTATTTTATTATTATTCTTCTTCTTCTAGTAAGACGATGCATTGTAAGCTTGTGGTAGGAGGGAGCCGTGCCAATATGGCGTATGTTATGAGTGGCAAGGAAAAGCTCTCGGTTCTGTTCAGTCATTAGTAAGAATGATCGCAGCTCAGAATACTTAGTGAAATTTCGTTCTCGGTATTGCTGCATCAATATCGCATCTTTTAATGGAAAGACGTGTAAGTCATTTCCAGCATGTGATCCTCTGAGACTTCTTCACCACACAACTTCAGGCATGAGGTGATGCTGAACAGAGCTGAGTTGTACTCAGCTATTGACTTAAAGTCGTGAAGTCTCGGGTTCTCCCACTCATAAAGGGCCCTTGGGAGTATAACATCTTTCTGATGTGTATACCTATCCTTAAGGACAGTCCACAGCTCTAGTAGATCTTCGACCGTAAGTTATTCAGCCTTTAGGTCTTATCCACGTGGCAATGAATGTATATAAAAGCTTTCGTTTTTTCAATGCCTGTCACCTGCTTGTCTTTTGTAATTGTATCTATAAGGGATTGAGCTCGCAGGTGGAATTTGACATCCAGCTGCCAACTTAGATAATTATTGCCTGATGCATCCAGTATTTTGAAATTGACACTTACGATTTTTGCCATTTATCCATAATAGCACAATTTTGCATGAATTAATAATACTCTAAAAATATTATTCATGCAAAGGCAATTTTAAATGAATGAGCTAATTGCGTGGATCGATCGATCATGACATAAAAATAATGTCCCACAATCTAGAAATACAATATATTTTACAAAAATGAAAAAGAAAAATACAAATTTGGAAACCACATGGGTCCCATTAAAATTTTCTTCTTTAAGAGTGGCGTCCGCCTCCATGGAAATGGTCATCGGTCTAGGGCATTACGTTTTTGTTCATCACTATAATTTCTCTCAAAAAAGAAAAGTGCGGGAAAAGTAAAATGAGGGACTAAACAGCCGATCCAAAACCATAATTAGCCATTCATGCAAAATTTGTGCTCAAAACATGTTTATACAGATCACAGGTATCATAGATTTGCAGGATAAAAAATCATTATATTTAATACTTAATAATTAATTAGATCATGGGACGACGTCATATACCGTTAAGTTAGATAACTAACGGTAGAGCGGTCGCAGGATCTTCATAATATTAAGCTAATCTCGCACAAATAAGCATAAATGCTATCCTAGAATTTGTGGCAAATATATGTGATGCAAGGCATATAAATATGATCCTAAACACGACATCATATATGATAATATGCTAGGAATAGTTTGTGCACATGAGCGGTTAATTCAAATAAAGTTGAATAACGTCCTTGTGTAATTTGTTTTGAGAGGAAAAATAAATTTTCCTTTTTGAACCCCTTTTTATTCACCAAATATCCCTTTAATTTTCCCATACTTCCCCCCTATATTTTTCCATTTATTTTAGGCCCACAATCCCCCCTTTATTCATTTTCATTTTCTTTTTTCTCATTTTTTTCAATTGGGCTGAGGACAACAGCTAATCCCCTTTTTATTCATTTTCATTTCCTTTTTTCTCTCTTTTTTTCAGTTGGGGCCGCGGGCTCAGCAACTTGCCCCATATGTTTTTTCTTTATTTTTTGTTTGTAGTCCGAAGCCCGCATGCCACTGCGGGCTATGGCCCGTAGCATTTTCTTTTCTTTTTTTATTTTTTGTACCTTTTGTTTGGCCCACTGCCTTTTTTTCTTTTCTTTTTTTGGGTTTGCGGGCTGAAGCCCGCAGGCCGCTGCGGGTTTCGACCCACAGCCTTAATCTTTTTTCTGTTATTGGGTCACATGCCCAATGTCGTTGGGGGAGCGGTGGGGTTAGCTGCCGCTGCTCCCCACGGCAGTCAAACACCGGGAGAATCAAGGGTGGGGGCATTCATGCCGTCGCACGGGGGGCGGCGGTGTATTGTCATGGGGTGGTGCTTGGTTGCCTACAGTGAAGGGCTGCCAGCGCTATGTTTGGGAAAAATTTTTTTTCAAAAACCCCTGTATTAGTATTTTGCCACCGCTCTGGGTGTCAGCGGGCCATCGCCGCTTGGGGAGCGGCGGGGCTACGGGAGAGGGGGTTCGCAGCTGCCGACGACGTGGATGTTGTCAGCTGATCGGGGGTTTTTATTGTTTTTATTTGTGAAAACCATATATCAGTGTTTTTGCCGCAGCAGAATGCGACAGCATGCGACAGCCGCTAAGGGGCGACGGGGCATCAGTGGTGGGGGTGGCGGTGGTGGTGGCTGCGCTCCCAAAAATCGGCAGCGAGGAGCCGCCGTCATCCCCTTAAAAATCTATTTTTGATGTTTTTCTAGTTCGATCTTGGGAGATCTATAGGCATTATGACCATGATAAAAAATTGCATCGCTTTCGATATACCTCAAAGATTGAGGAAAAAGACGAGCGCGTAGAGGTGGATGACGTCCGCGCGCAAAGGATCAGCCATCTCCCTCCTAGCTTTCGCAAAGAACGGACCTCCAATCTCTGGATGAGCATGCTAATAACGTGTTATGAACGTATGTCCTGGAAAAACCTCAGGCCTTTATTTATAGGGTGTGAGAGAGTTCATATATAGATACGATACAATCTCATTGAATAGATTACAATCTTATCATCTCATTAGGTAATCTATTTACAACAATACATTAATAAGTAACATACAACAAAAAATTAAACGTTAAATAATACCCAACATACAAAAATATGTTTCTCGCTCTTTCCCTCCGTAACTAAGTCCAGCATAAGTTTACAAAAAATCATAACAAATTATAAATTATGCCCAACATACAAAATATGATAATAAGTAACAAACAGTCATAAATAAAAACTGACTGCAACGTGGATAGAGCCCAGAAGCTTTGGTCCCATAGACCAATGCCTTATCAATTGGGCCAGAAAGAGACGGCAGTTAAATTATACACAACATGCAAAACAATGATAAAATGTAAGATAATGAATTTAAAAATGACTAGGAGGTATTGAAACTAGAACCTTTGGATTCAAATACCAAAGCCTCACCAATGGGGCTTAAAGCATTGGTTAAGGGCTACTGTTAAACTATACCTTACATTCGAAACAATTAAAATAAGGAACAAATAATAATGAATATGATGAATAAAAACTAGATTCTTTGTGACAAAGGCGGGAATCGAAACGATTACCTCAGGTTTCATACAGCAATATCCAACCATTCGGCCTCAAAGAGACATCTATGAAGGGTAATACGAACTTTTATTTTATTTTCTTGCCCTGGGCAAGCTCTACACAGTTCTGCTCATGCTGCTGCTTTGATAAAAATGTCATTGTCTTTCTCCAATGCAACTTGCATATAGAATACCACCGAACATCTCTTACTTAAGAACTTCCGATTGTGCCGTTTATATTCTCATAGCACCATTGCAGATAACAAAATGGGTCATCAATGTCGTCTATGGATCTATGTAGGATTTGACGCATCCTCAATAATAATATATACGAAACCCAAAACGGGGGACGCATTCAAAGCACGTCTTAAAGACTGTTAATTTGATGAAACAATATTCCCCAAATTATGCTCAGATACTGCAAAATCTGGAGTACAAATAGTATCGTGTAATACAAAATCATGAACCCACTATGATCCGGTAACTAAGCAATGTGAAGATGAGATCTTAAAGATCCTCCACATTCAGAATATTGTTCAGTTTACCAGATTCATTTATTGACAACCAAAAGATTGTCAAATCACACATCCCCGCTGCAAACAGTGTTATAAAAGGCGCTTTCATTATGCACGCGGTCTAGAAGCGTATAGCACATAAGCAGATTATGCAACTGATTGTAAGGATTATGCGGTTTACGCGAAAATGAATAATTTAGTATAAAATAAGCAATATGTTTATGTGTGTGTTTGTGTATATTAAATTAAAAAAATCTTAAAAGATAAGAATAAGGAAAAAATAATATTAACTTTTTAAAATATAGATTAATTCATACTAAAACATTAGCACCATCAAGACACTCAATACATAAAATAACTAAAATCTACTGTCTAAAGCAATCTACACACAAAACATAAATGTTAGTTTTACGTCCAAATCAAAAGCATATCAAACATAAGTACTTTGAATATAAAAAACTGATTTTTATGCTTAACTGGTCGGATTTCTTAACGGGTTGGGATTTTTTAGTTGCCGATTATGCGCCCACAAATATGCGGGGGCATAACATTTATGCGGCCAAATATGCGACTGACCGCATAATTCGACCGCATATCTTAATTTTCATGCGGCCAAAGACCGGCCACTTATATGCAGCTGCATATAACTTGTTTTAGAACACTGACTGCAAATAATCCAATTAGGATTGACATCCCCGAGAATGGATGCACCGTAGCAGAAGCAGCTATTCCTCATCGGAAAAGAGTCAGACCACTAGGCTCTAAGGACAAAATCTAAAAAAAGAAAAACTCCTGGAGACCTTGTTGTTGGATCCTGTGGATGTCAAGCAACACTAGAAGGAGGGTTGAATAGTGTTGTATAAAATAACCTTTTTCGTTCTTAATAGATTAACACAAATCAAAGTCTTCTAATGTTGCCTAAGAAACCAAGTAGAGTGATTTACGCTTGGTTCTTAATCAACTCAATAAATCTTCAAATCAAATCAGAGATAAAAATCTTCTGGTAGTCGACTCCCTATGAACAGTAGTCGACTCCCAGAGGGAAATTAAGCACAGCTCAGATAGTTAAATACCTAATGAAGATATATAAAATTTACACAGAAGTATAAATACAAAAACTAATCTTTGCAGTATATTATAAAAGAGTTACAAGAAAAATATTAAACAAAGAATAATAAGTTAAATAGGAATTGCTTGCAAAGATAAACAAACACAGATAAGCAAACACAGACACAAAGATTTTTATCATGGTTCCCCACAACTTGGGTACGTCCAGTCCCGACCAATCCGGTACGAGATTTCCACTATCTGCCTTAGCAAATACAAGCACCTAACTTCACTCGTTATGATTTCCAACAACATAGCCTTAACCAGGATTTCCAACCGCAACACCTAGACTTGTCTAAGGTTTCTAACAACACCCTTACAGCAAAGGGTAATCACAAAGCGAAAAACGATATCCAACTCACCACAATTGTTTGACGGAGATTGGATTTACACCCATATTCTATAGCCAATAATAATAGACAATTACGTGCTTTAGTGGCTTGATAGAATAAGATTCTAGATCACACAAAGATACGAATGAAGTCTTTGTGATCTGAATCAAATGTTTTTCAAATTCCTTTTAAATAAAATCAGAGAATAAGTAATACGGATTTTGAAAACAAATAGCCAAATAAAAATTCGATCTTCAGAAAATAATATCTTAAAGAAATTGCAAGATCAAGAATAAAAACAGATTTGGCTAAGAGAGAATGAGAGCTGAGAATTTGATAGCGTTTTGCACAAGAGAATTTGATTTCAAGAGTTGTTATGTTTTCTCAAAGAAAATGGTCCTCTGTTTATAGGTGAAAACTGAGAATTTGAATTTCAAATTCTTTTGACTTTTGTCCCGAAAATCATGGGAGAAATAAATTAGAGATATGTCAAAAGTCAAATCAAGACGTCAAATTTCGACAGCTTGTAGTCGACTCCCTGGGGTTGGTAGTCGATTCCCAGAGTGTTTCAGGAGAAATTGATTCTTAGCTGATAGTCGACTCCCACTCCTTGGTAGTCGACCCCCAGAGGAGTTTTTTCTGAGACACTGCTAGTCAAACAGGTAGTTAGCTCCAGGGTGTAATGGAGTTTCACTACGAAAATGCAAAGCGACTAGAAAAAGCTCTCAATAACTTTTTGAAAATGATTTAAAAGGTATTTAAGATGTTTGGAAATCATTTATGTCTGTGTGTTGTCTATACGATTGGCTTTAACATAACCCTAAGAAAGACACAACACACTCACTATAGACTAGGACACGACTTCGGAAGCTTGATCAACTGATGGAGTAGATGTGAGCTTCATTTGACCTTCTGTTCCATTTGAGCTTTGAGCTTCATCATTGATCTAGCAACGTTCGTCCTTGTCTTTGAGCGTAGATTACGTTTCTCTGGAGTATGCATAAAGCTTTTCATTTGTCGCACAACCTGCACACTTAGTCGTAGTGTAATTAGTACACTAAGCTTCATTTGGTGTACTCATCATCAAAATCACTTGGGGTGGACTTCAATTTCCATCTCTCCCTCTTTTTGATGATGACACCCAAATGAAAAATGAAGTAAGTTGACATACTAATTTGACATGAAAAATAAACTTACTCCCCCTGCTTTGATGCGGTTCTCCCCCTGCATCGAAGCCGTTAGAAAAACAATACATTCATATAATATATTTATTTTTGCATTTCAAATCTTTCTCCCCATTGTCATCAACAAAAAAAATTAATGACATAATATAATTAATCCTTACTTAATTCTTTTTCTCCAACAATACCCAATTCTCTACGAAGTCTTGAGAATGTATCTTTTTGTATGAGTTTTGTTAGGATATCTGCAACTTGATATTCAGAGGAGACAAATTTAAGTTCAACATCCTTTTTGACACAGTGATCATCTATAAATCTGTGTCTAATATCAATATGCTTTGTTCTAGGATGAAGAACAGAGTTTTTAGTGAGATTAATAGTGCTTTTATTATTACAATAAATTACACATGTAGATGTATTAACATCATAATCTACGAGGACTTGTTTCATCCAAAGTATTTTGGCACAGGTAAGTCCGGCAGCTATATACTCTGCCTCAGTGGTAGATAGTAAAACTGAACTTTGCTTTTTGCTAAACCACGAGACAAGAGAATGTCCAAGAAAATGACATGTTCCACTTGTGCTTTTTCTTGTGGCTTTACATCCAGCATAGTCTGCGTCATTAAACGAGGTTAAATTAAATGTGCTGCCTTTGGAGTAAAATAGTCCAAAGTCAGAAGTGGTTTTAAGATATCTAAATATGTATTTTACCGTTTTAAGATGTGATTCTCTAAGATCACATTGAAATCTAGCACCTGCACAAACACTAAACATAATGTCAGGTCGGCCAGCGGTTAAATAGAGCAAAGAACCGACCATACATCGATATGTTTTCTGATCGACCTTTTTACCTGCTTCGTCTTTGTCTAAAGAAGTGGATGTTACCATAGGTATGTTCTTTCCTGATGCGGTTTCCATCCCGAACCTTTTGATCAAGTCTTTGGCATACTTCGTTTGATGAATGAAGGTTCCTTCCTTTCCTTGTTTGATTTGTAGTCCGAGAAAGTATGTGAGTTCCCCATGTGGCTCATTTCAAATTCTTCCTGCATTAACTTAGCAAACTCTTGGCAAAGATCTTCATTAGTAGATCCCAAAATGATGTCGTCTACGTAAATTTGGATAAGAATAATATCATCATGAATTTTCTTAACAAATAAAGTGGTATCTATTTTTCCAACAATGTAACCTGAGTCAATTAAGAATTTTCTTAATCTTTCATATCAAGCTCTTGGGGCTTGTTTTAGGCCATACAAGACTTTGTTTAGCTTGTACATATATCCTATTGTCTTATCATGTTCAAATCCGGGAGGTTATTCAACGTAGACTTCCTCCTTTATGAATCCATTCAGGAATGCGTTCTTCACATCCATTTGGTATAGTTTAAAGTTTTTATATGTGCAAATGCAAGTAGCATCCTAATAGATTCTAATCTAGCAACAGGGGCGAAAGTTTCATCGAAATCTATACCTTCCTCTTGTGAGTATCCCTGTGCTACTAACCTTGCCTTATTTATTACCACATTTCCATCTTTGTCTAGTTTGTTCCGATATACCCATTTAGTGCCGATAACTGGACGGTCTTCCGGTCTAGGTACCAACTCACATACTTGATTGCGCTCAAATTGCAGAAGTTCTTCTTGCATGGCTTCAATCAATGATTCATCTGCAAAAGCTTCTTCTACCTTTTTCGGCTCAACGTTATAAACAAATGCAACATGTGTCAAGTGTTCTATTTGAGATCTAATTCTAATTCCTGCATCAATATCACATATGACTTGTGTGGGTGGGTGATATGTGACTTCAGGGACTGATTTTGGCAAAGTACTAGAAATGTCATTAACAGTGATTCATTATTAGGAGTAGATGCAATTGTCATCGTCACTATGAGCAGTGTTGTGAGAGAGAGATTCATCAAATATTACATGTAAAGTTTCAACAATAGTTTCGGAACTCATATTGTAGATTCTATATGCTTTACTACGTAAAGAATAACCGATAAATATGCCTTCATCCGCTTTGGAGTCAAATTTATCTAGTTATCTTTAGTATTCAGAATATAGCACTTACAACCAAAAACTCTGAAGATACTTTCGGAATTCGTTGGAGCAATAATTTATAAGGAGTCTTTTTAAAAGGTTTTCTTATTAAAACTTTGTTTTGAATATAGCACGTGGTTGCTACAGCTTCCGTCCAAAAACTTTTTGGAAGGTTGCTTTCACACAACATTGTTCGTGCACACTCTTGAAGTGTTCTATTTTCCCTTTCAACTACCCCATTTTGAGGAGCAGCTCTAGGAAAAGCAAAAGTATGAGAAATGCCTCGTTCTTCACAAAACTGTTTAAAATGTTCATTTTCAAATTCACCACCGTGATCACTTCTTAAAGAAATAATTTTCAAAGAGTATAAACGTTCAATTCTTTTGAAAAATATTTCGAACTCATGGAAGGCATCATTCTTATGAGTTAAGAATAATACCAATGTATATCGGGTAAAATCATCAACTATGACAAATACGTATTTAGAGTTACATACAGATGGAGTTCTAGTTGGGCCAAACAAGTCCATATGAAGTGGTTCAAGTGGCCTGTTCGAACTGAGGGCTCCAATATTCTTAAATAAACTCTTATGCATTTTGCCAAATTGACATGAATCACATAATTTATCCAATTTAAAATTTATTTTGGGAAGTCCTTGCACCAACTCTTTCCTAGAAATCTTATCCATGTTTTTGATGTTCACATGATCAAGGCGTCTATGCCAGAGCAAAGGGTCATTTGTTGAAACAATTAAATATAAATTTGATTCACATTCATTTAATCTAAGTACATAGATATTTTCTACTCGCTTACCTTTAACAAGAATATTTTTCATATCCTTGTCGTATACTAAACAAGAGTCAAGTGTAAAGAGGACTTTCATACCGTTGTCGCATAGTTGGCTTATGCTCAATAAATTATGCTTTAGCCCATTTACCAAGCTTACGTCTTTGATGAGTAATTTTGAAGGACTGCCAATGTTGCATATTCCGACAATTTTACCTTTCTTGTTGTCGCCAAATGTCACGGTTCCACCGTCATACATTTTTAGAGCACTAAGTAGTTTTGTGTTCCATGTCATGTGTGCGGAGCATCCGCTATCCATTATCCATATGTCCTGAAAGAAGATAGTTTTGACACGTTTGGTACCCACTTATGATTGAGTCTGATTTGTTAGGAAAGAAAATTTCTATCATTATGTATAGTTTTAAATGTTGGGTATCAAAGAAATATACATTAGGCATGCAGATACCCTAATATATGCACATATTGGAGGATCATTCATTAGGAACCCAAATTCGATTTGAATTTGATTTCCTATGTACGATGTTTAACATGGTGGAAACATAAGCATTCTTTTCATGTTTGTTTAAATGTTTTGGTACCCAAATTGTTTTGTTAGCAAAACTATTATAACCATGTATGTGATGTGCATTGTGTGTAACGTGATTGTGACGATAAGATCTATCATAGTAATTATGCTTGCCCTTTTTGCTATAAACAAGAGTATTTTGTCTCACATTTTTATGAACAGTATTTTGAACTATCTTTTCATTAGAGGTGGATGCACACATACCGGATATGATAGCTTTTACATTTGGTTTGTTCTTAACTTTTTCAAGTCGTAGAACAAGTTCCTCATGTTTAAGCTTACTTGAAGATAAATTACTTGCGAGAAGGTTAAATTTATCATTCAAGGTAGAAACATACATAGCATATTCAGATTTCAGAGCATCGTGATCACATACTAATTTATCATACTTGTTGATCAAATCTTTTTGGTCATTACAAGAGAGTTTTAGAGACTCATGTTTATTAGCAAGAGAGTCAAATTCATTCTTGAGTTTATCATGTTCTTCATGCAGAGTCTTATGCTTTTTCTCTAGAGTTTTGTGCTTCTTTGACAAACGTTCATATTCTCTATAAAGATTTTCATATGCGCTTGCAATATCAAATTCATTTTCCTCATCGGAACTAGAATCACTTACCTCATTCTTGTCGCTCTGACGAGCCATCATGCATAGTTCTTCATCGTTGGCTTGAGGTATCTTTATGGGTGTTTGGATCTCATTAAATCTTGATCTGAATCTTTCGTCCAACAAGTTTAAGATTTGATGTGCGGTTTCCGCCTTTTCTACAAGGTCTAGCATTTGATCAGTTAATCCAAAAAGTAAATTCATTACCTTTATGTTGTTGAAGTAGTCTTCCTCTTGATCAGGATTCCATTGAGTTTTCGGTATGGTTGGAATCTCGTATGATTCTCTAAGAGAACTCATGTATTTCAGATCTTGTGCCTCTAAGAATATCTTCATTCTCCTTCTCCATTGAGAATAAAAGTTGTCGTTGAAGATCGGAGGAGTATGAGTGTTGCAGACGTTTGTTGATGCCATCGATTTGACCTTGCTCTGAAACCAAGTGTTGGATCTTGTGGATGGCAAACAACACTAGAAAGTGGGTTAAATAGTGTTGTATAAAATTACCTTTTTCGTTCTTAATAGATTAACACAACTCAAAGCCTTCTAATGTTGCCTAAGAAACCAAGTAGAGTGATCTACGATTGGTTCTTAATCAACTTAATAAATCATCAAATCAAATCAAAGATAAAAACCTTCTGGTAGTCGACTCCATATGAACAGTAGTCGACTCCCAGAGGGAAATTAATTACAGCTCAGATAGTTAAATACTTAATGAAGATATATAAAATTTGCACAGAAGTATAAATACAAAAACTGATCTTTGCAGTATATTATAAAAGAGTTACAAGAATAATATTAAACAAAGAATAATAAGTTAAATAGGAATTGCTTGCAAAGATAAACAAACACAGATAAGCAAACGCAGACACAGATTTTTATCCTGGTTCCCCACAACTTGGGTACGTCCAGCCCCCGACCAATCCGGTACGAGATTTCCACTATCTGCCTTAGCAAATACAAGCACCTAACTTCACTCGTTAGGATTTCCAACAACCTAACCTTAACCAGGATTTCCAACCGCAACACCTAGACTTGTCTAGGGTTTCCAACAACACCCTTACAGCAAAGGGTAATCACAAAGCGAAAAACGATATCCAACTCACCACAAATGTTTGGTGGAAATTGAATTTACACCCAAATTCTATAGCCAATAATTATAGACAATTACGTGCTTTAGTGGCTTGATAGAATAAGATTCTAGATCACACAAAGATACGAATGAAGTCTTTGTGATCTGAATCAAATGTTTTTCAAATTCCTTTTAAATAAAATCAGAGAATAAGTAATACGAATTTTGAAAACAAATAGCCAAATAAAAATTCGATCTTCAAAAAATAATATCTTAAAAAAATTGCAAGATCAAGAATAAAAACAGATTTGGCTAAGAGAGAATGAGAGCTGAGAATTTGAGAGCGTTTTGCACAAGAAAATTTGTCAAGAGTTGTTATGTTTTCTCAAAGAAAATGGTCCTCTATTTATAGGTGAAAACTGAGAATTTGAATTTCAAATTCTTTTGACTTTTTTCCCGAAAATCATGGGAGAAATAAATTAGAGATATGTCAAAAGTCAAGTCAAAACGTCAAATTTCGACAGCTAGTAGTCAACTCCCTAGGATTGGTAGTCGACTCCCAGAGTGTTTCAAGAGAAATTGATTCTCAACTGGTAGTCGACTCCCACTCCTTGGTAGTCGACTCCCAGAGGCGTTTCTTCTGAGACACTGCTAGTCAAACAGGTAGTTAGCTCCAGGGTGTAATGGAGTTTCACTACGAAAATGCAAAGCGACTAGAAAAAAGCTCTCAATAACTTTTTGAAAATGATTTAAAAAGTATTTAAGATGTTTTGAAATCATTTGTATGTGTGTTGTCTATACGATTGGCTTTAACATAACCCTAAGAAAGACACAACACACTCACTATAGACTAGGACACGTCTTCGGAAGCTTGATCAACTGATGGAGTAGATGTGAGCTTCACTTGAGCTTTTGTTCCATTTGAGCTTTGAGCTTCATCATTGATCTTGCAACGTTCGTCCTTGTCTTTGAGCGTAGATTGCGCTTCTCTGGAGTATGCATAAAGTTTTTCATTTGTCGCACAACCTGCACACTTAGTTGTAGTGTAGTTAGTACACTAAGCTTCATTTGGTGTGCTCATCATCAAAATCACTTGGATGGACTTTAATTTCCATCACTTGTGAGTTGTGACAATACCACTAAAGAAAAATAAGCACATGTCCATACCTTCACCCCCTCTTGGAATTCGTTGCAGAGGAAAAACCGAGAGAAACTGAAATATCATTAAAATATGTACGTATATGGGAGGTGTTGGACAGAAAGAGTGCAATCGTCACCAATGACTTCGCGTTTCATATTGCCATTCACGGCACTGAAGGTGACGATGATAATGATCCACATTTCATTGTTGAATGCAAATGAAGAAATGGTTGGCCAAAATAGAATGAGGCAATAGAAGCAGAGCTGGACTCGCTTAAGAAACGCAAAGTCTTTGGACCAATAGTCTAGACACCGAATGGTGTCAAATCTGTGGGATATAAACGGGTATTTGTCAGAAAGAGAAATGAAAATAATGAGATCACACGCTGCAAAGTAAGGCTTGTAACACATGGATTTTTCCAAAGACGGTGTATAGACTATGAAGAAACATACTCGCCGGTAATGGATGCGATAACTTTCCAATTCTTAATAAGCTTAACAGCAAAAGAAGGATTGGGTATACAGCTAATGGATGTTGTAATTGTATATCTATATGAAAATCCCAATAAATAGATATATATGAAACTTCATGATGGCTTTTCACTGCCTACAAATTTAAAAAATAGACCTCGTGACATTTATTCTGTTAAGCTACAAAGATCATTATATAGTTTTAAACAATCAGGAAGGATGTTGTATAACAGACTCAGCCAATTCCTTGCACAAGGATTCCATAATAATGAAGTCTGCTCTTGCATTTTTATAAGAGCAAAAGGAACATAATTCGTAATAATTGCAGTATACGTAGACGATCTAAATCTCATAGGATCTTCTGAAGAGATCACTGAGATATCTATAAGCCTAACAAGAGAATTTGAAATGAAAAACCCTGGCAAAACAAAATTCTGCCTTGGCTTACAGTTTGAACATCTAAAAGATAGAATCCTGTTACACCAAACCACATACACAAAGAAATTACTACAAAGATTTCACATGGACAAATGTCATCCATTAAATACACATATTGTAATGCGATCCTTGGATGCACATAAAGACCCCTTTCGTTAGCTGGAAGAGTGGGATTATATACTTGGTCCTGAAGTCACTTATCTGAGTGTTATTCGAGCACTTCTATATCTGGATAACACACACGTCCCAATATAGTGTTTGCTGTAAATTTACTAGTCAGATACAGTTTAGCGCCCACAAAGTGCCACTGGACCGGGGTTAAGCATCGTCTGTGCTACCTCCAAGGGTCAACCGATTTTGGCTTGTTTTACAAAAAAAGAATCATCATCCACACTTGTTGGTTATTCTGATGCATGATACAGGTCTGATCCCCACAATGTAAAGTCACAAACAGGGTACGTATTTACCTACTGTGAGACGACAATCTCTTGAAAATCTGTCAAACAGACCATAACAACCTCATCCAATCACTCAGAAATTCTCGCAATCCATGAAGCAAGCAGAGAATGCGTTTGGCTACGCTCAGTTGTACATCACATCCTAGTGACGACCGGATTGAAGACTGGTGACATTGAGCTTACCACTATGTTTGAGGACAATGTTGCTTGCATTGCCCAGTTACATGATGCTATATCAAAGGCGACAGAACAAAGCACATCTCTTTTAAATTCTCCTGGACACATGAGCTGTAAAGGGATGGCGAGATCGACGTCAAAAATGTGCAATCAAGTAAAAACCTAGCGGACATGTTCACTAAGTCACTTCCTACGGCTAATTTCAGGAAACTTGTACAAAAGATTGAAATGATGCATCTAAAAGATCTGAAAGCCTAAGGGCTTGTACAAATCAGGGTGCGTTAAAATAATTTGTACTCTTTTTTCGTAGCTATGCTTTTTTCCTACAGGGTTTTCCATAACTAAAGGTTTCGAGGCAAATCATATTAACTCAGGATCATGAAGTATCCGCCCCTTGTGATACTCATATGATGCTTAGAATTTCGAAGCATTCATGAGCAGAGTTCACACTTATTGCTAGATAAGGGAGAGTGTTGTAAATAGATTACATACTGTAAGGATAAGACTGCAATCTATTCAAAGAGATTGTACCATATCCATGTATGAACTCTTCCATCTCCTATAAATAAATGCATGTGGTTTTCCCAGGAAATAAATGCATGGGGTCTTCCCAGGAGATACGTTCACAACACGTATAATTTTTTGTTTTGGTATTTTTAAAAAGTATACTTTATGCCATAGTTATTTTTGCCCAGTGCAAAAAAATTCTGGTTACATCACTATCCGCAGCCCTGCAGGGCCTGCCCGCAGTCTCACGGGCCCACCAGGGCTTGCGTGCAAGTCTGATGTGCACGCCTTGGCCCGACGACGTCCTTCAGGTCTCGCCTTGACCCGACGATACTTTTCAGGACCCGCATTGGCATGTCGACACTCTTCCATGACCCCAAAGCCATTGGTTTTCAGTTGGACGTCCTTCCGAGTATCAACATTTCTGAGTATCAACATTTCTGTTTTGGGCATGGATGACCTTCGAATGTGATTGACAACTATCGTGACTTTTTTCTGAACGTCGTTAAAGGCGGTGGAGATCAATCTTATCCTTTTGACCTGGGAGGAGGCATGCAACCTACTTGGAACAAATGGCCCACACTTCATGCACCATATTTGAGGACAAGGTGGTTTTTCAGTAGCAGCGTAATGATAGATCTGTAATTTTGGCCCATTATGGATGTTTCTGTAATTTTCAGATTTCTGGGGGCATTTTCATAATTTTCAGTTTTAGAGTGTCTTTTTTGTAATTTTATATTTTCAGTTTATTATATATGTGTGGCTAGGGGGATTAGTGATGCTTATGCTTGATTTGATGAAGAAAATTGTGAGATGTCGAGAGAATTCCCTCTTTTATTGGAGAGATCGGTCCCTTCTCGAATCGACGACTTGGGAGAGTGGTCCACCTCTAGAAATGTGGCCAACCATCTTATATCCCCCTTTTTAGGTATTATCAATAAATCAAACCATTTTTCCTAAAATCTTCTCTTTCTAACTCTAAAACCCTACCTTTCCACCCAAAATCGCATCTTTATCCATCCAACCCCTAGAAAAACCCTAAAATCATCTTTTTCATCATAAAACCCCGAGAAAATCCTATCAAAAATATGTACCACATCAAGTATTTTATGCCCTATTTGACGAAAGCTATCTTTATAGTTTATTCTACTGAAATTTAGATCTTTTTAACTTGAAGATAGACTTATCGTATATTTATGAGTCAGACATACATATAAGCACAAGAAATATACATGTGTAGTTGTGTCCTCGTGTCTAGAGCTTGGATAACTACCATTCAGACACCTCGCGCTGAGCATGACACTCATGTCCATGTCACCAGATAATAGTTTTATGATTGCTCATCTTTAAAAAATACAAAGATCATTTGTTCTGAGAGTCTCTAATCCATGAATCCATTTCTCATGTGTACAAAATTTAAGAAACTATTGTCAGTTAAGATATGCTGAAACCCCAAAGGACTCTTTTGATGGCACTCTCAAAATTCACATGCCAGAATCATGTGTGCTGCAAGTGAATCCAATTATAGCTACATGCAAGTGAAGCATATATAATCTAGCATAATTGTCAACATTTACATTTCTTAACTAGGTAATTCTTTCTTGCACTGATTATTAAAAGTTTAAAACTATGACATGAATAAAGACAGACATGCTTGAGCCATTAGTTAATGCTTTTGATACCTGGAGACTTGAGTGCAATGAAGTACAAGCAGTAACCACTCACACAAGTGGTTACCTTAGGATGCACCGGCACTATCAAATCCAGGTAGTTGCTCATAAAACTTCTCAATTACCTGGTCATCTAGCATCCTTGAGAACTCTTTGTGAATCCGGTGATGATCCTTTCCATCATGTTGAGCCTGCTGAACATACTGCTTTACTCTCTTCTTCATTAGCTTGTAGTTGATATAGTATCTGGCAAAACCAAAACAGGAAAGAAAAGGAGATGAACACATAAATTTGGTATAGCATAACTCAAATTGGTGAAATTAACTAATAAAAGATTTGAACATATGTAAGCATGCTCTTAGATTGAGTGCTAAACTTGGCTACACTTGGTAGGATAAAGAAAGCGGTTAGATAGAAAATTCATAGCACATTTAATCTAACTATGAATGAAAGTTCAAAGAATTTCATTGTGTTTTACCCATGCATCAAGTGTCAACAAATTAATCAATTTTACAACACACCCACCCACCCACCCCACCACCCCCCACCCCCCCGAGTCATGTCATTCATATTGTAATATATTTCAAATATGCCAATACGATCCATCAATGTTCAAAAAATCATGCAATATAAATATCAGCCCTTTTGGGAAGGATTTGTATGTGTAATATGGAATCAGATCCCTCATTTTTTGGCATCATGGAAAACTCTTCAAATATGCCATGTCAAGTATATATTCAAGCCATTTCAGTTATACTATAAGGCTAAACAATCAAGCTATTAAATGAAAGTAAATTGAACATGAACTAATTGATTAAATAATATTCATATGGCAATCCACTGATAGAATTGCTTAGAGAAAGAAAGAAGTCCCTTAGATTATAAAAATAATTTATGAACAAATGAAATATCTATTGAAGCTGAATCTATCTGTAACCCACAACTAGGTTGAGATAAGACAACCGATACTTAAATTTTGATAATTTTAGTCCAAATAATCAGATAGTTTTGATATAGCTATTAAACCGTTGGTTGACCTAATACCAAAACTCAGATTTCAAACCATTATAAATAGAGAATAATAAGTATCATATGATATAATATATAAGATATCTCTATAGTATACAACAACATGAAATATTCTACCTCACATAGTACAAGAGGTCACATGGAGTGTATTTTTTACCCACATACCTTTTGTCAATAAGAATATGCATCCTTTGTGGAGAAGAATACGTCATATCATATCATCGTATATGAGAGACATCTCTTATATATCATTTGATACTCATTACTCGCATATATATAGTATACAAAATTTTCGTTTATTGTTTAACGAAAACTGAACATCCCATATAAAAATTATGAACCAAATCATAAATCCATTTTGTTGGATAATGAATTTAACACATCTAAGATATCTATAATAAAATTTCAAATTATTTCAATATGATTTACACATACATCGAGTAAGTGACAATTACTCACTTTAGTGAAATTCTAAAATGTTGATCTTATAGCCACTTGATGCATTAGTAAGATATACCTAAATTATTTAAAAGTTTGTTTATAAATAGTTTAGATGAGTTATATCACATCTAATTAGTGGATTTTGAGTTCAGTCTTTTTATTTGGGCGTTATGTTTTCCATCAAAAATAAACAGAAATTAGTCCATCTCATATGTGTGTGTGTCACTGTTTTAAATATCCATAGATAAAAATGATATATCTCCCGATACATCATTTTGGATCATAACAATACGATATGGCCAATATTATATAGACAAAAACATTGTAAGTTTTTAAGCTTATATCGGCCAATATATCCCATGTTTGTTATTGCAATACTAGAAATTGCCCATACCCAGAGGGCACGGAGGCAGTCGTCGCATGGGGTGCAAATACGAAGAGAAGCATGTGCCAAAGAGAAAAAAATGTGGGTGTGTGTGGGGAGGGTCGGGAGACAAAGGAGAAAAAGCATGTGCTAAGCCCAGAGGACACGAAGGCTGTCGGCACCAGGACGCAAATGCGGAGACCAAGAAAAAACCCGTGCACATGATGCACTGTGATCGGAAAAAACCCCCGGGAGAAACGGGGGCCAAAGCGAAAAAGTGTGGGTTTGTGTGTGAAGAGCGTTGGGGCTGAAGGATGAAAACCATGTACAAAAGCGCACAAAAATATGCGGTGCAAAGTGAAAAAAATAGCGATGGCAAATCCGTAAATATAGAGAAGATGAAAAGTCTTTGGGTTTTATGAAAAAGTAATGACAAGCTTGCAAATAAGGAGAATGTGGTGGGCTTTTGTTTGGGGGTTCCGCCAAAATACCCAACTCCACACCCAACCCTTCAACCCACACCACATTGGCCCCCACTCTTCCAAACACTTTATCCTAGTAGGACAAAGGGGTGCCACATGGGACAACCCTTTGTCCTAGTATGACAATATTCAAAAACATCCCTCATTTGTATAATAAATTTTTACTTATATTAATACCAATATTGGCCTAAATTTTATACTCAAAGCTACTTATATAAGTATTTCAGAGCAAGGGCAGGGTCCAGCTGGCCCTGCATGGCAGCAGCAGCAGCAGGGCTCAGCCAGCCTTGCAGGCAGTCGTGGGGCTCCGATGAAAGTGATTGGGGTCCTCGTCCTTCGTGGGATCATCTTCTGCTTCGTCGAATTCCTCCGTGTCAGAAAGACACCCTTCGCTGGATTCTCGTCTTTCTCCTTCTTTTTCACCAAAGTTGCAACCTTTCCCATAGATCTGTATTTTCATCCACATCTGAATTTATCGACACCTTTAGATCCGCCAATTGGTGCATCATAGTTTGCATGAAGGTCCCCATCCTCGCATTCGACACCTTGGATCCTTCCTAGATCGATGTCCTAACCTCAGATCTGAGTTTCTCCATAGATTTCTTCATATCGCGACTTTAATATTGAGTCTTTCCTCCAAAAGTTCCGTCTATTTCTTACCTCCACCTTCGTCATGGATCATAGCTCTCTGATACCAAATTGATAGAATCTGCTAGGATTTTGATGGATAAAATTAAGGTTTTTGATAGAAAGGTGGGATTTTTGGTAAAAAGATGGGAATTTTAGGGTTAAAAGAGGATATTTGGGGGAAATGTGGAATTTTTATTGATATAAACTAAAAATAAGAAAAATTATAAGATATGTTGGTTTCTTCGGAGAGGAAACCGCTCTTCCTTTGTCACTTTCGAGAGGTGGACTGCTCTCCCAAGCTTCTATTCGAGACGAAGCCGCAATCTTCCAACAGAGAGTTTTCTTCTCTCAAGATTCAACACACTCACCTCTAATCTCTCTAGCCCCTATATAAATACTACTCTGAAAATAAAAAAATTACAAAAATAACCATAAAGCTGAAAATTAAGAAATAACACTAGAAACTGAAAATTACGTAAAATGTCCCTAAAACTCTAAAACTTCTGCCCTTTCCTTCTTGGATGCCGTCTCATCAAGGAACCAACGCCCATCTGTTCAAGCATTTTGGAAGCACCTTGCCCTTAGCCATGGTCGCGGTAACTGAACAGCTACTAGCACTTGAACTGCCTTTGCAGATGTGGAATAAATGCTTCCCAGAATTGTCTCTCTGCTAGACTTCAAGCAACTATTCCATTTAGTTTTCCTTGTTTGCATGTTCATTGAGAGTGACTTTTTCCACGCAACCAAAGGGGAACCCCTGCTGCTGCTACCCTTTTGGACTATGCTGATGAAGCATCTGCAAACATCCAACGATGCAATGACCACAACAATTCCTTCGGGCTTATGGAGGTGAGGAGGAGTTAATTGTTTGGAGGCACATCCTCAGCACTAGATTGACCTATCCATTATCAAAGAATTCATCACCACCTGTCAGTTATTTGCCTCATTACTCCTTTCCTTCAATCTTCTGACCTCTTCATATTCCTATCCTCAACACTTCTCTCCACTTCCCTACACGTAGTTTTAATCCCGTACTGAAATGGTGAAATAATATTAAAGTTGCTCTCCTCTCTCTCTCTCTCTCTCTCTCTCTCTCTCTCTCTCTCTCAAAACAAATGCCTTCACTTTCACAGTTACAGAGACCGCATATGCAAATTACTATTGCACTCGTACCTACGGTAAGGTATTATATGGTAATTACCATACGGAATCTCACAAGAACAGGATTAATAATGAGATAACATAATGAACTAAGAGACGAAATAAACGTTCAATTATTCTTTACAAACTAACCACATGACAAAAGCAACATGATTTAAAATGCACAAACTTCAATTCTCATTTGAAACTAAACCGCCAAACATTTGGATCTTAACTAATAAAATTTAATTGCCACTGACTTCTAATAATAAACAATTTTCTTTATAAAATATAGTTAAAATTCAGATAATAAATAAAGTAAAAAACAAATCTGATCATTGAACAGAACTTACCCTTTCCATTCAGGAACTTGATCTGATGTTAGTCTTTTTCCAAAATTAACCATCTTGACTTGAAAAAATTATGAATCTACAACCAACACAGTAAACCAAAATAAAATCAATAGATAGAAACATAATTTATAAAATAGTGAAATTTCTAGCACAAAGTGAACAGAACTTGCAGCAATAATTACATCGTACGTCATCTGACTTCCCTACGGTGGATTCTAAAGGGCTTATCACAAAAAATATAAAGGGTACTGCACATAAATATACATATAATCTATAGGACAGAACACATATGGTTCATATGTCAGCATCAGACTCTTCTAGGCCAAGAGACATTTTAAATAAGTGTAAAGCAAGTAATAGTTCAAAAAATTAGTTAGGAGAAAGTATATTCGAAACTATAAAGTCTATCACATTCATGTCTCGCTAAGTCTATCACAAACTTCACTGCAAGGGACACTTAAAATCCAAAATGGTTGCACAAGCAAACAACGTACCATATGTTGCCAACTTATGATATGCTGGCATTACAAGTGGCTCAGATAGACAAATATTTCAAACAACAGACTGCAAGAAATCACATTAATCTTTGCTGTAAAGTAACTTCTCAAACCAACAAGGCAAAACGGATTTGGGTGATTACTGAGATTCTGACTATAAGAATATACAACATATGCTCAATGAACCCAATTTATTTACTGCCAAAATTAGTATTTGCATAGCTCAGAGATTCCACATATAACATTTTATATACAGCAGGAAAAACTCATTGACTATCTCAAATATTAAGGTTTGTCGTTCAAGGTTTCAAATGCCCCAGAAAAGACTCTTTAGACATCCACTGGCAACCATCAGTTACAGCAGTTTGTAGTCTACCAGAAATGATCAACTTCTACCAGTTTGGCTAACTGCAAAAGATGTAACCAGAAATCATGTATCAATACATTGATCAGAGTTACATCATGGAAAGGTCAATGATCCATTGCTGCTCTAAAGAAACAGTACAAGAAATTATTCTAACAAGTATTCCTGGTCAATTTCATTAATAAGGTACCAATAACGTTGAGTACTTACAGAATCTCAAGCACCAGTCAGCCAAGCTGAATTCAAGTTCCCTTCATTTTTTCCCCCGCTTCAATTCTACGAATTTGCTAAACTACAAAGATAAATATTACTTGAAAGAGCGTGATTACATTTTCCTTCTGGTTCTTCAAACTAATGTGTTAAGAGCATGTTTAATGGTTTGCAATATTCCTCAATCAATTTGTTCCAATATCAACATTTATAAAAAGAGTCAATGTAGTCAGCAATAGCAGAGCATTTGCAAATTTAACAAGAGAATATTAGATCATCAAAGCAAAGAATGCACATGGCTTGAAATAAACAATGAACGAAAAAAGTTGACTTCAGGCAATATTCAAGTTTTAAATACGCACAAACGTTGCCATTTGGAACAAGTTACAGAAGCACGTACATTTGTTGCATCGTAGATCATGTCTCATAAATCAATTTCACAGTATTAGCTTGGTCATTTTCAATGAATTAGTTTAACCTTGCTCTGCTAGGCTGCTTCCAAATTGTTTCTTAACCACTGTAAGCTCAACGTGCATGATATGTTACAGACGTTCCTTATAAAAATTTCATACTTCTCCTTTACATGATTCACAGCAGACATCAATGGTCGTTTCTGAGTGCACCGTAAAATGCTTGTTTTATTTCCACTCCCCTGAAGTTATGATTTAAAAGGTTTATCTCAAATTAAACCAAACAAAAAAAAATTATTGAAACATTCTTGTTAAGAAAAAGTCTCACATTTGATGTAATAGAAAAATGTGAGGTAGATAAAATTGAAGCTGGGCTCTACCTTATAGCTTAAGTTTTTTGTTTAGAGTGTACCAGCCAAGATTATATCATCACCAATTTGACTTACACTGGGCGCTCCCATCATGTTATTATCCGAATTCTAACATGGTGCTAGAGTGCAACCGTAAAGATTATGTCTAACACTTCTATAGCAGAGTTTCTTGCCCTAATTGGATAAAAAAGTTACCAATTGATTACACATGTTAAACTTGGGATCAATGGTGTTCAATTTGTCGGGTCAATTTCAAAAAAAACAAATTTTCATCCAAGAAATTATTAAATGCTTAGGACTTGTTAATGAAAACCACAGCATGCTTCATTAGAAATACGACATTTTTTGAGAAAACGAAAAAAATGAAAAATAATTCGCAAAATCGACTAAAATAATAATTAGCAAAATTGACCAACTTTTGGCCACGTCAGTGCCCATGGGTGACTGGGCACTGACGGGGCTCGTTTCCATTTGGCCGGGTTGCCAACCCTGGCCAAATCGTTTTACGACGCAAAAATGCCCAATTTTACCGGGTTGCCAACCCCGACCAAATACCCTTAGCCGTTCTTCTCGTTAAAAACGGCAAGCTCCGGCCTCTATCAAAATCATGTCAACTCATTTCTCCTTCCTCCTCCTCCTCCTCGCCATTTCAACCTCCACGGTCGTCTCCGGGTCCTCGACTTCGTATCCATCCCTCTGCCTCGCACCCATTCCCTCTACGCCTATCCTCCTTCCAACCTTGTTTTCAACTCCCTCTACCATGCCTCCAATCTCGTCTCATCCTGTTTGGCTAAAAAATTTGCATAACCTTTTTCGCCAATCCTTTATTCTTATCATTATTATTGTGTAGAATTTGTCGACTAAAGTTGAAGAGTCAACTTATTGTGTAATTTGATATGTGATTATTTTTTTGACAAGCTATGTCCTTATTGTACTTGTTTATTTGCAGAAACTGGCATATAAAAAAAGAAACAATGGAGGTCACTGAATGTACTAAGATTGTTCTTGAGAAAATCCGAAATTTTGATCCTGAGAATGAAACCAAAATTTTGAGCCTGAGAATGCAACCAATCCCTTCTCTCCAACCTCCACAGTCGTCTCCGGCTCCAATGACCCGGTCGAATTCATCCGAACAAGCTACTCCTCGATCTGTATCCATCCCTCTGCCTCGCATCCCGAATAGTACATGTCAAACTGCATAAGTGATTTACGAAGCACAAAACCAACTCCCACATTGCCAATTTTATGCACAAGCATGTTGACATAAAAGAGTACTTGCAAGCGTTGCATCTTCAATCTCTAGCTTTTCTTCTTTTCCTTTTTAGGGACGTGAGCTTTTGTTAGCAAAAAGAAAATCCAATCAAAGGGAGGGGGGGATGGACCTTTCTGACTGTCACAAGAGCAAATTCTTTCCTATATCACTCATTTTATTTTTGTTGAATGGTAATTTGCTTCAACAGACCAATAGCAATACAACCCACATGTAGCAGAGGGCCAATATCCTAACAGCTTCCTCATAATCCGTTGATCTTTCTGTCAACAAGTTGTTGTAAGAGACAAGCCTTGAAGTGACTCTTAGTGGCACCTGTTTTGGATCCGTGCAGTACCCACACGTGTGAGCCATGTTACCTCCAAAATAGAATTTATTTAATTTGTAGCCACTGCGCTCGGTCCTCGCTCCAATGTGTATAATTGTAATTATTTTTGTTAGAAGACCCCAACTGTCTGATAAAAAGTATGATGAGTTGAATATACTATGTCAGAGTGTCAACACCAGCCACTTCGATTGATCAGTTTAGCCTCAAAATGAACTGGGTTGCCAACCCCGATCAAATTAATTTGACAGTGGTTCCTAACAATGTTATTTTTGAGGTTGTCCGCCTCAAGTGCAAAATCACTAAATCTACCGTGATGAGAATTGGTCCACTTTGGTCAAAATTTTGAAACTTGGTCCGTTTTTATAATTATTTTTTAAAAATTGACCAAAATTGAAAAATTGCCCTACGTCTGAATCAATCTATATTACAAATTAGGGACATTGCCCACGGGTATGTCCCATGTGGCAATGTCCTATCACCCACTACCCTAACATTCACACATTCCACTCTCACATATTTACATGTTTGACATCCCCATAATCACACTCTCCAAAAACCCAAAAATAACCCCCACAAACTCACTTAATTGCATATTTGCCCTATGGAATTTTTCCTCTATAACCCCCAATTGTTTTTGGGTTTACCCTTTTACCCTCCGACGATACAGACACCCACATCAACACTTCTCGCTCCTTTTCGTTTGCGTGTGTGATCCTGTTCGTATGGGTTTTTCTTGCGACATGCACTGTATGCACTGGTTATTTCTAGTCATTCTATTTAAAAAAAATAAACACGCCATATGTGGTCATGTGGCATTTAACTTTGCTTCCCAGTGGGGCCAACAGGATCCATAACCAATGGGGCCACCACGGTCGATAACTGGTGAATGAGGAACATGCCCGCCTTTAAACAGCTTTCCAATGTTTAAAAAAAGGAATAAACACAGCAAAATTGAATAACAATAATCATGCTTCCTCTTCCCTTTTAGATCTGTTAACTCTTCCATGCATCTAAATCAACCAATCTATAGCTCAAAATGCCTAAATCGACGAAACCATATCAGATCCTAAAATCACGCCGTACGCCCTTGCGATTACTTTCTAACACCGAATCTCAAGCAAAATAATGCAAAAAAGAGCAGGGCATTTTTATGCCAAACCCCGCAAATAAAGAAAAATATATACGTAGAACAAGTCACAAGAGGAACTATAAACATTACCAGAGAGAATGCAAGATCGAAACTTTTGGCGGCGGCGGCGTCTTCTTCTTCTTCTTCTTTAGATGATCATCAACAAACAAACGAATCGAAAGAGAGAGAAGAGGCGACGCCAGAATTCCACGCAAAATTCAAAAGGATTTCAGATGCATTGCAGACGAAATCTAGGGCAAAGAACTCGATATCAAAATGCTCGGAGAGAATATGAGGCTGTGGGGGAGAGCGAGGGAGAGGGAGAGGGAGAGGGAGAGGGAGAGGGAGAGATGCGTGTTTGGTTTGTGTTTTTTGCAGCCGCGTTCCGCTATTTATTGATAGTAGAGTTCCCCATATCGGAGCCCTCAAAATCGTCCTTCCGATCCAAACGAATCAGCCCGATATATCGTGCGCGTTGGCATGTCGCGTTTCGGGATTTTACAAAGGCGAAATTTTAAAAAAATTCAAATATCAATAATAAAAGAAATTGTACCGAGAGAGGAATATTCTTGAGAGATATTCGGGGAATCAAATACGGGAGGATGGGGGCGGCGCTACCTTTCCGAATCCGTGCCTGTTTGGACTCGGATTGTGGGACCCACTGCCGATCGGACGGTAGGGAGGCTCGCAAGTTTGTTTGGGGAGTTGGGACGGGCGGGTGGGATATGGACCACGATGGAGACCCTGACCCCTTCTTCCGTCCTGCCAATCGGACCCTGTTGTTTGATCGTCCCTTTGGAGGGGCCCAGATGGCCAGGATGCCTATGATCCTGTGTCGACCTCCATGGTTTTTTTTTTTGAGAACAACTTTATGCACCTGCTGTTCGGTGCGTGGAGTTGGACACTATTCCACAAATGGAAAGAATTTAAAGACAAAGGTTTAAGATTTGACTTAAAATTTTAATTTTCTTTCTAGTTTTGGGAAATAGTCCCATCCTTATACCGAGTATTCGGTGGATTTAGCAATGTCCTTTTTTTTGATACATAGGCCAATCCTAGCAATTGTGATATGAGTTGTTACAAAGTTGTGGTGTTGAGAAATATGGGTGAGAAAGTGGCAATGATATTACTCTTGGTGTTGTGATGTAATGGTTAGTAATTTTAATTTATAACCAAAAATTATTGTTTGATACAATCTCCAATGTTCCAGAAGAGAAGTGGATCAATCGTTTTGGTCCGTAGGATGATTTCTGGATATCTGACATACAGGTATACATTCTCCTTACACCTGCTCCCATCGCATATTTCTTCCTCCATTGCTCGGCCCGATACCTCGCGCACAGTCTCTCAGTGAACCGGACTCGATTCCACTGAGCATTCTTTAGTCAAGATCTGACTTACTCATTGGAGGGGACTTGGTCGGAGCCAAGGTCTGACTCCCTGATGAGTTGCTCGTTTTGCAGATCATAGAAGACATCGCCCCGTCGAAGCTCAACTTCAACGCCCGACGGATCGGTTCTGAGCATCCTCGCATCAGAGTCTGCTCGGCCGACCGATCCCGGAGGTCATCATCCAGCCGAGGCCCAGCTTTGGCATCCTACCGCTCGGTGCAGACCATCCCCGGCCAACCGCCCCGAAGGTCCTCCTCATCTTCCACGTCAGCGACGACCTTCGGACCTCCGTACTACCAACCTGTGGTGAGAAAACACCTTGAAACATTTGGCACCGTCTGTGGGAATGAGATCATCACCACGTCATCCACAACACCTAGCATGAAGTCGCATAATGCCAGGGACCCCTGCATGCTACCTATCTTGGAGGATAGCAGCTACTCGCCGCCCGACACTGACTTCGACCATTCGGCTGAAGGGATAGCGAATCGCACCCGATAACCCGCAAACAATTCCACCTGTTCGCTTAGGAGATGAATGCCGGTATCCAAACTCTGGCAGCGGCAGTGCAACAGCTCACTAGTCCGCAACACTCACAGATGGGAGACCCGTCGAGATTCCCGAACCACCCGTGGAAGCACCCCCACATTGCGCTCCGCTGTGGTCGCCAACTATGGCGGAGGGTACCTGAACCAGGAACAACGGTTCAGGCCACCATCTTTCTCTCATTGGTAGTCCCGAACCCCCGTTTCCCCCCGACGCGAGGGCAGACAAAGAAGCGGGCAAACTTGGGACGAGCCGTTCCGCAGCGACGTCCAAGCGGTCACAATCAGCCCGAGAACGATCGAGCGACCGCCCAACCACTGACAACTGACACGGGCGGAGTCAGAGTCCCCGCCGAAAGAGGTGAGCGGGCTGCAGAGAGCGTCGCCAAAGGGAAACCTCCCGACCGCCGACCCCAATGCCCAACTCAGGCGGCCGGGGAAGCGAGCCCTTCCGTACCTCTGCCGACCTACCCAGGCAACTCGAACACCGGACGGATGACCCACCACAACACCCCCCTTCGGGAGCTCCCGAGGAAGAACGCAACCTGCTGGTGAAGAGTATCACTTCTTCACTGGTGTCGTCCAAGTTCAAAGTGCCGAACATGAAAAACTATGATGGCACCGGGGATCACCAAGAGCACGTCCATGACTACAATGGGATCAAGGAGTTCCAGGGGCCGACGATGCCCTGCTCTGTCGAGGCTTCTACACTAGCCTATAAAAGACAGCAAGGGAGTGGTATAACCGCCTCCCTGATCGATCCATCGGAATTTTTCGAGCGCTATCCTAGACCTTCTGTCGATAATTCATGACCGGGGCAAAGGAGCTCGGACCAACTCTTCAATGTAGTACAGGGGCAAGGTGAAGCACTCATGGACTACATGCTGTACTTCAACACCCAGAGGTTGAGCGTGGAGAACTGCGCCGAGGAGATCATCATAGCGGCCCTAAAGAAAGGGGTCTTGTATAAAGTGTTGGGAGATGTGTATGCCCTCGAGACAATTTATCTCTGTGTACGAGTACAAACATTTTGTTCAAAATAACAGTAAGCTGTTTAGTAATAATTTGTCTAAGTTAATAATAATGTAGTCGACATTAGAACTTAGGTAAAGTCTTGAGACTTGATGCGAGGTTAAACACGTATCGAGATGAGGATCTCGATCATGGCGAATTGATTGACCGTTAGTAACATAAGTCTAAAATCATTCGTGGTCATATATGTTTCGAGAAAAGGATATCGAAATATCGGATAGACCATTGTGTCTTTGTCTTCACCATGGATTGTTGACGATGATCTCATGGTCATTCGACTTGGCGAAGTCGGAGCCGAGACACATGTGATCATTGGAGAATGAGTTCACTGAATGACCCAACGAGAGTTATCACATGGTTAACATAACTAATCTGTCAGTGATAACTCTCAGTGATGATAGGCAAGTTGGTCCTTAGACTTGAGGTCACTGTACGAACGTGTACGTGAACGGTGTCACTTAGATCTCTGACATAGCTTCGAGGCAAGGCCTGTCGAAAAGTCTTTGGTTGGGTGACACTTGAAGCATGCGAGGAAAATAATGACCAAGAAAGGATTCGTCTCTCCCGTTTATAGGGAGTTAGTGTCGCACGTATTGGTTCGGTCTTTAGTGAAAAACTTTGGCCAAAGTATGTTGGAGAAGTCCAACATTATTTGACTAAAGACCAATGGAGACAACCAAGTACAAGCTATTAGGGTTAACAGTTTAACCGTACCCTAGGCTTGACTAGGCGCCATAGTTTTGAAGAAGGGACTAAAACTGCAGTATTCATCACGGACACAGTCAGAGTGGTCCCGACAATACTCATGTCGATGAGTTAACCACAAAATTATGATACTGAAACAGAGACGGCACATGCTACTCATGGTCACTGCCGTCTGAGGTTTCGAGCCCCACCTGTAGTAGAGTCGGGCTGTAGGATCTCACATAGAGTGAGACATTCGTCAAGTAATAGGTAGAATTTAGGGAGATAATACATATGATGTATGGGAATTAATTTAGTTGCAAAGAGTTTGCGATATAAGTCTAAAATATTAAAGATACGGGTTGAATTGCATTTGATGCAATAATATTTAAATATGTTGTAAAGTGTTTGCGAGCGTATTTTAAATAATAGATGCATAGAAATAGAGAGGATTTTTCCACGAAAGTCGGGGAGAAAACCGTGCTCAAATCGGAGTCCAAACGGGTCCAATAAAGATGTTTAAAAGGGGTTTTAAACATTATTGAAACAAAGAAAAAAGCCCATAAAAGAGTTTATGGCAGGCCCGGGCCATTGGGTCGGGCCTATGCCAACTGGCGCCCCTTTGAGGGGTGGGGCGCCAGGCCATGTGAGCGCGCGCCCCCATTTATGCATGCGCCTATCATGCTGCGGGCGTGGGGCCCACGTGGGGCCCCACTTTCTAGTGCTTCGTGCCCAATGGTTCTGGCAACTGTGTTTTTGCTAAACGTGTGATATTTGGGCTACTTTGAAGCTACATTTGAGGGGTCAAACGGAGTCAGAATTTAGCCCCATTTGTTTATATGTGATCACCGTTCAGTGCTCTTTGATTTGATATATTGATATCACTTGCGAATCTCAACGGTGATGGAGGAAAAATCAGCTAAAGATTGGCCTTCATGGAAGGCAAACTTTAATTGATTTTTTCCTCCAAAACCTTTAGTCACACATCGGAGATGATGAGAAGGGGATGGATCAGTCGCTTATATAAATAGGGGCCAACCTCCCTCCTTGAAACATGCACCAAGTGTTCGATTCGAGTAGCTCCAAAAAGTTTTGAGCACGCTCGAATTAAGACTTAAATTAATATTCTCTCTTTCTCCAAAATTCTTCCTTGCTCCTGATCGGGCTCTAGCAAAGCTACGAAGGAGCTCGGATCGAATATGAAGTCTTGACGGAGGATCCACTCAAGGTGAAACTTTCTGGAGCACGTGGTTGGCTCGGCAACAAGGGTGTTGCTCGCCTCGGGACGCAGTTCGGCTCGGGATGCGGTTCGGCTCCGGAGAAGCGGCTCAGCCCCAACGTGGGGCATTGCTTCAGAGATAAAGAAATGTTGCTTAAAACGACGCTTCGTATTCTTCGGAAGACGTGAAGTGAAAGGTATGTAGTTTAATTTACATGCGTGTATAATTGCTGTTAGATAGATCTATCTTTAGGGGTTGGTCCTCAACAAGGTACTCAGGCTCAGGATCTAACATGTGTCACCCAAAAGAGTAAAGGGGCACATGTCAGCAAGTCTAAAAGACTTGAGCAAGGAAACTGAAAGTAAGGCTCTAGCAACCTAGCAGTTTAGTATGCATGACATGGCAGTTATAACATGAGTGTACAATTGAAACATGGCAAGACAATTTGTACAAGAGAACAATCATCGGGACGAGACAAGACAAGACAAGACAAGAGTAGCCACGCTACTATCAATCTCACTCAATTCACCATTCACGTTGTTTTGTAGATGTTTACGCCTTACAGCTGAATGGTTTTACATTCGCTGATTGGCCGCTTAACAACTACCCCAAACCCAAGAGTTTACGCCTTACCACTGCAGTTGCTGATCGGGCAGACTCCCAGTTGATTGGTCGCTTAACTCTTACCCCCAATACCCACACGTAATGGAGCCAGGGTCCCTGAACATGAGCCCAGCAAGTGAGCCAGGGTTGCCCCGCACATGAGCTCGCATTATTAAACATTTGGCGTAGGGGTGCACCTAGCCGGAAACACGCAATTCGGGCATTGGCTATCAACCAACACATGGCCCGCTTCTGGAACACGAGCCAGGAACACAAGCATTTATAGCAAAGCTACGCAATCACAGAAACACTTAAGAATGCAATGACATGACAATTAATTTGCGTACCGTTAATATAAAGTAAACACGACATGGAAATTGTGCAACATGCTATATGTGTTGGAACTAGCTTCGTTGTCAAGCTAGTTCCCCAATTTGCGCCTAGGCGAGTATCATTTCGTCACCTAGCCTCTTTTATGCCTACAACTAGCAAATGGCCTAAAACATGGCCTAAACCCTAAGTGGCAAGTTTCACTTGCCTAGCACCGGGGATGACGACCACTTCGTCACACGGGTGCCAATCTACGGGGAAATCGCTGTTTTGGGGGAACAATCATCAAACAACATGAAATTATATTAGGGTTTCATAAAAATATAAATAGGTTAAGAAAACAACGGTAGATCGATTTCTTACCAAGAGGAGACGGAAGAAACACTCCGGGGAACCCTAGGATCAGATCTGGAAAAGATTGGAGAAGTTTGGGGAAACTAGGGTTTTGGGGGATTTGGGGATTTTGATGGATTTGGGTGAGATTTTGGGGAAGATGAGAGGTAGATAGAGTGAATGGATGGTTTGGATGATGGATTTAGGGCTTGGAATGAAGAAATGAAGCTTGGAGGAAGATGGGGGCTCAAGGGGGAAGATTTTAGGGTTTTGGGTCGTGTTGGAGAAGATGAAATCGATTGGGTTGGGTATAAATAGGTTGAGCTGGCGGCTGCCCAGAAATTAGGGTTTCAACACTGGTTAGTCGGTCAAAGAGCAACCACTGACCGACTAGTTTGGAAACTAGTCGGTCGGTCGACCAACGCAGACCGACTAAGTGCAGACAGTAACTCCTGAACGAAAATAGGATTCTAGAGTTAGTCGGTCCATGAACAAATACTGACCGACTAGTTTAGCATCTAGTCGGTCGATGAACGTTCTTAGACCGACTAAGAGTAAACAGTAACTCAACCAAAATTAAGATGATGTGTTAGTCGGTTAAAGAAGCATTGCTGACCGACTAGTTTGCAACCTAGTCGGTCAACCAACGTTCTTAGACCGACTAACGATAAACAGTAACTCCTGAGAAATTTAGAAAGCTAACTAGTCGGTCCAAGAAGGATTGCCGACCGACTGGATCGTCATCTAGTCGGTCGGTGGCCCTTCTTACACCGGCTAATGAGCACAAAAAGTACCGATACGGAGCGCGGGGCCCCGGGATCGATTCCTAAGACTCCTAGGCTTGATCTAATAGTAAGATACGACCGTTATGAAGTCCGTCAAGAATGACATACTTCGAAATCGACAATCCTAAGGAAGAAACGAGAAAATACGACGAATCGATCGAAAATGAAATCTACGGAGACGAAAACCACACAAGAGGAGAAAATCCACCAAAACACATATTATATTATAATAAATCCAGATACATGAAAAGCAGTCGTTACAGTATTCTTCGGAAACGAAGTGAAAGGTATGTAGTTTAATTTACATGCGTGTATAATTGCTGTTAGATAGATCTATCTTTAGGGGTTGGTCGAACCCAACCCTGGGATAGTAGAGATTCTAGTTAGGGTTATTTCTTTAGGGCTAGACTTAAAACTGTTTTAAGTTATTATTCCGCTGTTCAATTTGATTTTGTCGTCCGTCCGACTTAGGCCGGACATCGATTTTATAGCCGTAATGACCTAGAAACCCATTCAGTGGTATCAGAGCCAGTCTATCGTGATCTATATTTTTTGCAATTATAAAGTGCATAAGATACAGCATGTTTTCTCCATGAGATGGAGGTTCATTAAACTATTAATAAAATTGTTTTTTTCCATGTGATGGTTTTAACTTCAAAAAAAATTGTTTTTGAAAATTAGATCTATTTTTAAAATCATGTGATAATTTTAAAATTAGATCTTTATAATTATTCGATAATGATTAATGTAACTTAAATTTATGAGAAAATTTTAAGTTGCTTGTTTAGCTAAATTTTATAAGATAATTTTTAGTTGATCTGTTATAATGCTAAAATGTTTAGTTGATAGTTTTAATGGTTATATTATTTCTTGTTGATTATGTGATAATAAAAGAAAAACTATTAGGTTAGCCATTAAAAGCTTTTTGAAAATTATAAGATAATTTTGATTGACATACTATGATTTAAAATTGTCGCAAAAAATTAAACTCCTAATACATAATTAGGGTAGCCCTCTCCAATAATTATTATTTTAATTGTTCTAATAATAATTTTGAAAAGGGATATTACTTAAATTGTTGCAACTTGAATGTTTTAAATCCATAATACGTGATTAGGATAGCAACCTAAAAATCCTTATATTTGATAATGACATTAATAATAGTTATTAACCTATCCTAATAATTTCAAATTTTAGGATCCAACTAGTTCATAGGATTAACTAGTTTTAATGATGCCATTTCAAGTCGATGTCACACGTATGAATAATTAGTATCCTTAAAGGATCATGATCCGGTCTAGCGTTTTTTGACTTGTGTTGTGGATCACCATAGCTCGACTAGGGATAGTGATCCTCACCTAGCCAAATCCCTGGCCGTGTTCCGCTTGACCACAATGATGCGAATTATGATTATGTAAAACCATTGATCACATCTAGTCAATTACGTGTAAAATCTTCTTTAAGATTAGACGTAGCCCTCCTTGTTTTAGAGGTTGGCAACTATAGGTTCTATGTTATAGTTGTTGAGCACACTCAAGCTATGGCATAGCTGCCTTATGGAAACCAACTTCTTAATATATATGATGTAGTCTAGACTTAACCTAAACCTTTCGCGTCGTGCATACACCGAGCGCCGGCCTAAGTTAGGCTAGACACGAAAACAAGGGTCCGACTAGACTAGTCATTGTGATTTGGATGAGCACACTCATGATCATAAGTGGCTAGGGGTAAAAACCCAATAAGGGAATCATATAAGATATGATTGATGAAGAGTCATCTACCAATCATAGATTTAAGCAATTTGTTGAGCACACTCCAGGTTGTGAAACTCAGGGTGGTTGGGTCCCTTTCCCACAAATTTTAATTTAATTATTAAAATCGTTCATTATTATGGCTTAAAATGATCGCTAAAATAGTGGAAGGATATAGTTAGCTAAAAGCCATTCTATCTATATTTAATATTGAACATATGCTAAACTTGGGTAGTTCTATTTTTACCGATGTAATCCAAATCATAATATCATAAGAGAATATGCTAAATGGTTGAGAAGATTGATTAAAAGAATATCAACTCAAAATCTATTCGATAGACTAAACTATGTTCTCACTGACATTAAAGTGTCCTTCTTAACACTGGCTCAAGGACAATAATTTCCTTGAAGCCCTAGACCCAACACAATTCAATCCGCAAGGTATGGAACTTCGTGCAAACTGTTTGGCTCGAAGATGATTGCATGAGCAGTGCAAGGCTATGTATCCTAACCGGATCTTGAGATGAGCAACTTATTGAGCACACTCAAGGTTGTAAAGCTCAAGCGTTTGGATACATGAGTAGTGTTAAGGCCAAAAATGACCGAAACAATAATGATGCTGACATGGACCCCTTTTGATGTGTTGGAGCCTCGTCAGCCAGTTCAATGGGACCCTAGGTTAGTAGGAACGGGGTCATTTGTAGTCAACTTGTGATGCTCGTTCGACCCTCAAATGGATCGAGCCTCGATCAATTGATATTGAGGAGCAGCCACACAACCTTTTCGCCGGTCAGATCAAACCTCGGGCGATCGCTGATGAAATGCTGCCGTACTAACTGAAGGGTTTTCTAGGACCCTTAGGGCACAAAAACTCTATTCCCATCCTAAGTCGAACGGAATATAGACAAAAAATGAACAGCGGAAGAATAAACAAGTTAATCTGATTAACATGCAGTTAAACAATTTAACTTAGCCCTAAGGTACAAGACCCTTAGCCAAGATCTATGCCGACTCGGGATTGATCTGACCATCCCAAGAAGGATCTAACCTACTGCGATTAAATTAAACTAATGCTTATAAAACACATACCGGGAATCTCAACCCTGGGGCAGACGAGATGTTCCGCACCGTCTTCCGAGCCACTCCCCGTCACACGCCGAGCCGCTCCTCAAAACGCTCCTCGAACCGCTCCGCATCCCGAGGCGATCAATCCTCGTGTCGCCGAGCCAACCACGCGCGGAAGAAAGTTTCACGCGAGTCCCCTTTACTCAAAATCCGATGTGGGACTAATGTTGGAGTTAATTAAATCAAGTTAGTTTGCCTTTCACAAAGGGAAAATTTCCATGAATTTTAACTCCCTCACCGTTGAGCTTCATGATTGATACAACCTATCAATTCGAACGGTGTTCAACGGTGAACGCATAGGAAAAAATGACGAGTCAATCGGAGTCCGTTTGACCCTCCAATTGATCGCCCAAAGTTCAGCATACTGCTTGATTTTCGTCCAAAATCAGCCGTCGAAAAACAGCTCTCTGCCTAGGTTTCTGCACCAAGCTGTGGGGCCCAGCATATGGGCCCCACTGCCCAAAAAGGGTTGACTGGGTGCCTGACCCAGGCCTGGGCACCGGCACCCAGGCGCCTGGCGCCTGGCGCCCAGACCTGGGCGCCAGGCGGGCGCATAGGCCGGGCGCCCAGGGCGCCCGGGCCCTGGCGGGCCCAGGGTGCCTGTTGCCCAGGGCGCCCGGGCCCAGGGCAGGGCCTGGGCTGGCCACTGACCCAGACCAGACCAGAATGGTCTGGCCTGGGTCAGTCTGGTCTAGTCTGAACTGACTTGACCCATTGGGCTGTTTTGATCATAACTTGGGCATCTGGCATCCGATTTGAACGCCGTTCGAACCTGGGCGTAGACCAGGACATTTCCGTCTTACCCCTGAGCTTTTCCTTGCGTTTCTTATATTAAGTATAGTCTTAAACAATTTAAGACACATTTAATATCTTTTACATCATATGCAAATTAGTCCATATCTAGGCTTAAATTTGCATTTGCATCAAATACAAATGATCTGAGGGCATATCCCTCTACATCTCCCACTTGCACTCAGGATCATTTATCCCGAATGCAGGAGATAATTCCAAACATCTTTTGCAATATTTTATCCCCTGCATCAAATGCACATTCTCCCTAATCATTTCTACCTATTACTAGACGAAAGTCGCACTCTGTGTGAAACCCTACAGCCTGACCCTTACAACAGGTTGGGCTCGAAGCCCTATACGGCAGTGACCACGAGCAGTGGTTGCCGTCCCTGCTTCAGGAATCATCATTATGTGGTTGACTCATTAACATGAGTATTGTCGGGACCACCCTGACTGTTTCCGTGATGAATTCTGTAGTTTTAGTCTTTTCGTCTAAACCATGTCATGTAGATCAAGTCTAGTGTATGGTCAAACTGTCAACCCCAATAACTTGACTCCGGTTAGTTTCTATCGATCTTTAGTCAACTAATGTTGGACTTCTTCCAACATACTCTGATTAGAGATTTTACTAAAGACCGAACTAACTCTACGACACTAACTTCCATTGACCGGGAGAGACGAATCCTCTCTTAGTCATTACTCGCCTCGTACGCTTCAAGTGACACCCAATCAAAGACCTTTTGATAGGCCTAGCCTCGAAGCTAGGTCAATGATCTAAGTGGCACCGTTCACGCACAGGTTCGTAAAATGACCTTAAGTCAAAAGACCAACTTGCCTATCATCACTAAGAGTTATCATTGACAGATTGGTCAATATAACCATATGATAACTCTTGTGGATCATTCAGTGAACTCATTCTCTAATGAGCACCTGTGTCTCGTCTTCGACTTCGCCAAGTTAAGCGATCATGAGATCATTGCCACCGCTAAACGGTGAAGACTAAGACATAATAGTCTCTCCGATGTTTCGATATCCTTGTCTCGAAATATCTACGACCACGAACCCTTTTAGACTTATGCTACAGACGGTCAAACACTTCTCCATGATCGAGATACTCATCTCGATACATGTTTGACCTTGCATAAAGTCCCAAGACTTTACCTAAGTTAATGTCTAATGTTAACTACATTATAAAATAACTTAGATAAATTATTACCAAACAGCTTACTGTTATTTCGAACAAGTTTGTGCTATTCACACATAGAGATAGATTGCCTTGAGGGTATCATCTCTCAACATCTCACACTTGCACTCAGTCTCATTTATCTCGGTATCTAATACCGTTTTTACACATAAGTCTTTCTAGACTTCATGTGGTAGAGTCTTCGTGAGTGGATCTGCCAAACTGTCTACTCTATAGACTTAAGCGGTTTCTATGTTTATGTTAGACCAACCATTTGAATCTCATTCAAATAACTCTCTTGGTATGTCGGAATCCATAATATTTTATTTCCTTGGATCTCATCCAGTTCATCATACCTTACGATAATAATTTTAAATTAGTTACTGGTCATTCCGAGCGAGATGTTCCGCACCGTCTTCCGAGCCGCTCCCCGTCCCGAGCCGCTCCTCAAACCACTCCTCGAACCGCTCTGCATACCGAGGCGATCAATCCTCGTGTCGTCGAGCCAACCACGCGCAGAAGAAAGTTTCACGCGAGTGAAAGCCTTCGCCAAGATTTCGGATCCGAATCCGAACTCCTTCGTGGCTTTGCTAGAGCCCTCAAGAGTAAGGCAGAAATATAGGGAGATAGAGAATATTAATTTAAGCCTAGATCCGAGCGTGCTCCAACATTAACGAGAGATGCTCAGATCTAGAGCTTGGGACGACTTTTTGAGGAGGGGAGCAGACCCCTATTTATATAGGCGGATGACTGCTCCCCTTTACTCAAAATCCATTGTGGGACTAAAGTTGGAGTTAATTAAATCAAGTTAGTTTGCCTTTCACAAAGGGCAAACTTCCATGAATTTTAACTCCCTCACCGTTGAGCTTCATGATTGATACAACCTATCAATTCGAAGGGTCAACGGTGAACGCATAGGAAAAAACGGCGAGTCAATCGGAGTCCGTTTGACCCTCCAATTGATCGCCCAAAGTTCAGCATACGGCTTGATTTTCGTCCAAAATCAGCCGTCGCAAAACAGCTCTCTGCCTAGGTTTCTGCACCAAGCTGTGGGGCCCAGCATGTGGGCCCCACTGCCCAAAAAGGGCTGACTGGGCGCCTGATCCAGACCTGGGCACAGGCGCCCAGGCGCCTGGCGCGCCAGGCAGGCGCCTGAACCGGGCGCCTTGGGCACCTGGGCTCCCAGGCGCCCGCCCTGGGTGCCTGGGCAGGCGCCCAGGCGCGGGCCCAGGCGCCTGGGCCTGGGCGCGGGCCCAGGCCTAGGGCGCCTGGTGCCCAGAGCGCCCAGGCCCAGGGCAGGGCCTGGGCTGGCCACTAACCCAGACCAGACCAGAATGGTCTGGCCTGGGTCAGTCTGGTTTAGTCTGAACTGACTTGACCCATTAGGCTGTTTTGAGCATAACTTGGGCATCTGGCGTCTGATTTGAACGTCGTTCGAACCTGGGCGTAGACCAGGACATTCCCGTCTTACCCGTGAGCTTTTCCTTGCGTTTCTTATATTAAATATAGCTTAAACAATTTAAGACACATTTAATCTCTTTTGCATCATAAGCAAATTAGTCCCTATCTAGGCTTAAATTTTCATTTGCATCAAATACAAATGATCTGAGGGCATATCCCTCTACACTAACCTCCCACAGAGTTGAGCCTCGATAATCTGCATCACAAGGAGGCGTCAGGGGGGTCGGATCTGGGTCCCAACCTAAATTGCCTCCGATGCTTAAGTTAGATGGGAACTTAAAGGAGGAAGCTTGGTGCTACCAAAATCGACCGACGGAGGCTCGTCTCGAGTCAGGTGTCGCATGCTTTTTAGCGGAAGAAATATTTGATGGAGTATAGAATGTCAGAGTATCGGATCCCGTACCTCCCATTCTGTTCCTCCCTCCTCCTATTTATAGACCTCCTCGGTCTCTTTAATGACGTTGGGAGGATAACCGTCACCAATTATGGCACCATGATCCTCTCCCTTAATAGGAGTAACTGTCGCCCACGTCCCCCTTATTTATGAGCTTCCTCCGATCTCTTGCACATTAGGCGGGAGTGCAACGGTCGAATGGCTCGTTGGCTTTGACTGAGTTTGCTTCACAGTTCCTTCGTGGGCCTTGTGGGCTTTGGTCGATCGCTAAATGAGGCCCCTCGAGTGTCGGCCTAATGACGTAACAATGACCCAAGTCGCTCGAGCTCAGACAGTTTGCCTATTGAGGTCAAGCGACGTTACATCTCATTAATGGGGCACGACAGTCAGGGAACTAACAATCGAGTTTTTGGCACCAAAGGGCTGCTTTGTTGATTTCGATGTTCTGCCAGTTCGAAATCCAAGATACTAAGAGGCTTAGATCTCCGACACATGTCTCAACACGTTGAGGTCATCTTGTCAAAATAAGACGGTTCTGGAGGGAAAAATTGAAGTCATCGTCTTCATCGTTTCTAACTTAGATTGTCTTCTTTTGAAAATGGCACGTCATCTGTCCATGCCTCTGGGAGGAGCTCGGCTTATGTTGCGCAGAAGAATAAGTAGGAAGCTGTGGTGCCCAGCTTGATCGCCAACCAAATATCCAAAGTGGGAGTCGATCAAATCCTCGAATTCCAAAAGAAATATGTCTGGCTCGACTACTAGATCCGGTTGCCGGAGAGGGATGAAAGGGTTCATTATCTCGGCGATCGGGAGGTTGGGGTTTATGTCAAAGCCTTCCAACAATGGCTTCTATTCCACATGCATCCTTTCATCCACTACTTACTGAGTACATTGAACATTTTCCTTTGCCAGTTGATGCCAAATGTCATAGGGGTATTGGTTAGTTTCATTGCTTTATGCGTGATGAAGAAGGTTGAACCGATGATGTGGTTGTTCAATTAATTCTTCTCGATTCCTCCCCTTAAGAACCCGGGTTAGTATATGATAATAGCCCGCCGAGGTAGGATGCTATTTGCCGATCTCCCTACCTCGAATTCAAATTGGAGAGACGAATTCGTATTCGTGGACTTTCAATGCGAGGCGAGCTTTTGCACCGAATGGGGTGTGCCTGACTTGGGTTTGGCTGAGGACAAGCCTTTATTCGAAGTGGAGAAGGAAGCTGCCGATGCATTGTCGAATCTGCCAGAGAGGATAAGGAAGATGAAGTGGTTATGGTCCGACTCGGTGATGCATCGGACTGTATGGACGAAAGGTCGATTCAATTCTGCCCTTCAACCGTTCGATCTTCATCTTATTTGAATTTTGTTTTCCTGGCAGGCATGGTTGGTCTGGAGTACCAGGTGGATCCTGCTTTGAGGGAGGGTGTCGAGGCGTCTATTAGAGAAGCTGAGGAGAGCATGTTATCTCCTCAAGTGCCCCTCCTGGAGGAAGGAGTGGCACGAACCTTAGAGGATTTGCCCATTATCGCTCATGGGGTCCCTCAGCTGGCTCGTCTCCAGCTGAAGAAAAAGGAAAAGTCCCCCCCACCAACTTTGAGATGGTTGCAGTTGTGGGAAAGAAAAGGAGGTGGCAACTTCGCCTTAGTGACTCGGAGACGTCTGGGTTGACTGATGCTGTGGATCGGCCTCGCCTTTGGATGTGAGTCAATTGTGTGGTAAGGCACATCTCCATGAGCAGGAACATGGAACTCCTTTAGAAGGAGATTCAGGGGGGTCCCCACCTCCTCCGGTGACTCGTTTCTAGTAGGATTCCTGGCCTTGGGGGGTCTGTTTCCTCCAATGTCTCTGACTGAGGATATTCCTGAAGAATTCAAATCGCTTTTGCTGGAAAGTCGATCGCCTCAAGCCCCATTTGATTGTTCCACGGAGGAGCTCCTTCACATGGAATTTCCAATCAAGAGCGACGATTCTGCTCTTTTGGATCGCGGAACCGCCTCTAGGATCGCCGAAAATGCGACCCTTCCGCAGGATAGGGCCGTCCTGGAGAGGGTCGATTACGAGAGGCTCACTTCAATTGTCGTCCACGCGAATGTCCAGGTAACTATTGTGTTAGCTTTAATTATGGATGAAGCAGGCGTGGTTGTTGATAGCTGTGACTTGTATGTAGGCTCTCGTGGCCAATGCTGTGTTGCATCGACGCGCATCGGTGGTGGCCAACCACGAAGTCACCTTAGGGGCCGTCAAGAAGGCCATTGAGAAATCTCAGGCGGAGCTGGATAGTCTGGTGCTTCTGTGTAAACTGAGACAGTCACGGGTGCTTGAACTTGAGCACGAGTTAAATGAGTCCTATAAGAGGGAGTTTGCTCAAACTGCCTCGAGGGAGCGAGCGAAAAAAGACGTTACTGGAGGAGAAAGTCAGGTGGGAAGTCAGAGAGAACGTGCTCCTTGCCTTACTCACTGACAGCTTTCTGGGAGTTGGCACATATGCCATTGCGGAGAACGCGTGTCACGCCCCGCTTCCCAAAGCAATGGAGGTGAGACGTGAGAAGGTCCGCACAGACGTGGAGCTGTGAAGCCACACGCCTGATAAGGGACAATAAAACATATGCAGGTCCCTGTAAGTGCAAATGGAACAACAAATAATAATAACATGGTAAGGGAGACTGATAAAAGTTAACCAATCTCAGAATTTGTCCACAACAATATTCAACATCACAGAAAAGCCACCATGCTAAAGGAAAGAGTCTAAAGGCCCAAAACATGGCCAACATAAGGCAACATAACAAAGTATTGGCGTCACGCACCGAACAATTACAGCAGTCTAAAATAAAAGGAAAAGCTCAACGAAGACACTAGGACTGGTCCCCGGTGTCCACGTACTCCTCCTCAGCAAACGTGGGTCCTGACTCGGCGTCAGCAAACACCACGTCCTCTCCAACGAACTCTGGCTCAGGATCTAACATGTGTCACCCAAAAGAGAGGGGGCACATGTCAGCAAGTCTAAAAGACTTAGGCAAGGAAACTGAAAGTAAACTAACAACCTAATAGTTCAAGTTAGGATGCAATGACATGACATTTAAGTATGATGCAACAGTTAAAAGGACAAGAAGGGACAAGCACGCACGATGTAGCAAAAGCTATCAAATCACTAATTCACGAGTCACTTATCACGAATTTCACTTATCACGAATCACTTATCACGATTTTCACTTTGTGCTCAGAGTTTCCGTCTTTTGGCTAGAGTGGCTGATCAGGCCAACTCCTAAGCTCAAGCGACCGTTTAACCCTACCCCTCCACGTGTATCGAGCGTTGGGATTAGCAACACACTGTGCTCGCTTCTGGATCACGAGCCAGGAAGTGTATTTGGCATAGGGGTGCACCTAGCCTCAAGTCACGATGTAGGAGTCAAAATCCTACTTGCCGCAGCTTACATTTTAAAGTAACGTGTGCTACACAAACACGATGAACAAGCAAGTATGCAATGACATGAACAGATATTCACATACCGTTAATTGAAATTAAACATGACATGCAAGCATGATGAAGGTGACGGATCTAGCTTCGTTGTCAAGCTAGATCAAGGGCGTCTAGGCAGCTATCCTTTCACTGCCTAGTCTCTTTTACGCTAAAACAAGGAAATGGCCTAAGGACATGGCCTAAAACCCTAAGAGGCAAGTTTCACTTGCCTAGCACCGAGGATGATGATCACGAAGGTTCGTCTCACGAACGCTAATCTACGGGGAAGTCGCTGATATGGAGAAACAATCATCAAAACAACATTCATTTTTATTTGGGTTTTACAAAATCACAAATGGGTTATGAGCATATTATAGGATCGAGTTATTACCGAATCGTAGCGAAATAACGATGCTAAGCAATCACGGCAACGGAAGAACGATCCGGGGAACTAGGGCTCAGATCTGAAATGGACGGAGAAATCTAGAGAAAATGGGATTTTGTGGGTTTTGGGGGTTTTCCGGCGGCCTAGAGGTGATGGCCGGCCTAAATGGAGAGGGGGAGAGGCTCTTGAGGAAGGAGGAAGGCTAGGGGAGGATGGATGATGATTTGAGGAAGAAGGAGGCTCAGAAGAAAATGAAAGAAGAAAGAAAAATGTTTGGGGTTTAAATAGAAAATCGTATGGCGGCTGGGCAAACCCTAGGTTTACGACAACAGTTAGTCGGTCAAAGAAGAGTTGTTAACCGACTAGTTTGAGAACTAGTCGGTCGGTCGACCAATTGTGACCGACTAACACCAAACAGTAACTCAGCTCGTCAAAATGGTCAATGAATTAGTCGGTTAAAGAACAATGGCTGACCGACTAGTTTGCAACCTAGTCGGTCGGTGGTTGTTCTTGGACCGACTAACGATAAACAGTAACTCAGGTAAAATAAATCAAAAGAACTAGTCGGTCTGAGAGCAAGTTCTGACCGACTAGTTTCACATCTAGTCGGTCGGTGGTTGTTCTTAGACCGACTAAGAGTAAACAGTAACTCCTGTATAATTGATTCAATGAACTAGTCGGTTTGAGAAGAGTTCCTGACCGACTAGATCTCAATCTAGTCGGTTGGTCCCCCTTCTTGAATCAATTAAGGTGCACGAAAAGTGCCGAAATGAAGCGCAAAGCTTCGGGAAGATTCCTATAGCTTCTAAGATCACTCTAACTCTAAAATATGAGCGATTTGAAGTTTGTCATGAGTGACTTACTCCAAGATCAACGATTCTAAGGAAGAAGCTAGAAAATCACGACGAAACGATCGAAAACGAAAGCTACGGAGACGAAAACCACACATAAGGAGAAAATCCACCAAAACATATATATAATATAGTTAATCCAAATACATGAAAACCAGTCGTTACAACACGGTCCAAGAATATAAGGATTCATTGACCGCCTTCGACAAACTGTATACACATAGGTATGAGCGATGTCGGTCGGAAGTGAAGGATCGATTTCCTGATATCGCCGCTGAGATTGACCAGATCAATGTGCTTTTCCTAGTCATCTATGTCGATGATTTAAGTAAAGGCACAGAGGGGGGCGCTCCTGTTGGCGAAATTGTCACCACGACAGGTGAAGATGTGGATGTTAGTGCTCCGAGGGATCAAGAGCATGTTGCTGCGCTTGAGGGAGACTAAGGGCATCTTGACTCGCTGAGGGATCTTGATGCTCTTCTTATCCCATTTTCAAATGTATAGGGGGTATTTGTCGTATAAATGATGACAATTTTGTAATGTAAGATAATGCCAGAAAAGTAGACTTATATCTATTTGTTTGTAATTGTTCGTATGTGTGATCATATTTCCTGTTGGCCCCTTTCGAGCCCTTGTTCAAGATAGTAGGGGTTGAGTTGTCGAACCATATCCAAGCTAGACCACCTCGTTCATTTGCGAAGGGGTCGTTCAGTTGCGAAGGGGTGACCCCTTCGACTTACGGCTGACGATACGAAAGGATCGTTTAGTTGCGAGGGGGTGGCCCCTTTGACTTACGGCTGACGACGCAAGGGGGTTGTTCAGTTGCAAGGGGGTATCCCCTTCTCCTTACGGCTGATGACACGAGGGGGTCGTTCAGTTGCGAGGCGATGTCCCCCTTCGACTTCCGGCTGACGACTGTTAAATTCAATCGGTTACGAATGGATGGTCCCTTCGGCTCGTGGCCAATGATGCGAGAGTGTCATTCAATTGCGAGGAGATGACCCCTTCGACTTATGGCTGACAATGCAGAGGGTCGTTCAGCTGAGAGGGGGTGGCCCCTTCGACTTACGGCTGACAAAACGAAAGGATCATTCATTTGCGAGGGGGTGGCCCCTTCGACTTATGGCTAGCGACATGAGATGGTCGTTCAGTTGCGAAGGGATGGCCCCCTTCAACTTACCCCCTTCAACTTACGGCTGACACCCGTTACAAGAGGGTCGTTCAGTTGCAAGTGAGTGGCTCCTTCGACTTACATCTGACGATGCGAGAGGGTCATTCAGTTGCAAAGGGGTGGCCCCTTCGACTTACAGCTGACGATGCGAAAGGGTCATTCAGTTGTGAGTGGGTGGCCCCTTCGACTTACGGTTGACGACATGAGAGGGTCGTTCAGTTACGATGGGATGGCACCCTTCGACTTACAGCTGACACCTGTTATGAGAGGGTCATTCAGTTGCGAGGGAATGACCCCTTCGACTTATGGCTGACGACATGGGACGGTTGTTCAGTTGCGAGGGGGTGGCCCCATCGACTTATGGCTGACAACTGTTAAAGTCGTTCGGCTGTGAGGGGATGGTCCCTTTGGCTTACGGCCGACGACATGAGAGGGTCGTTCAGTTGTGAAGTGGTGACTCCTTCGATTTACGACTGACGATGCAAGAGGATTGTTCAGTTGCGAGGGGTGGCCCCTTCGACTTACGGCTGACGACACGACAGGGTCGTTCAATGCAAGTGGATGGCCCCTTCGATTTACGGCTGACGACACGAGAGGGTAGTTCATTTGCGAGGGGGTGGCTCCTTCGACTTACGGCTGATGATACGAGAGGGTTGTTCAATTACGAGGGGGTGGCCCCTTCGACTTACGGCTGACGACTGTTAAAGTGCATAAGTCAGTCTTTATCAATATGATCATAAATTGAATATGGTCCATCTAGATTTTCCTAAGGCTCGGGTCCTTGTAACGAGGAGCTTGATGGGGGTAATTCCCACAAATTCACAAATGCTCTATTGAAGAAAGTTATTTCGAAAAGGAAGCATACTTGTATTGATGAAAGACAAACGTGCTTAATAAAGGAAGAAAAAAGCATACATGCATTTTTGATTTTCACCTGGGATCGTTTTCTTTTCATGCCTTTATTTGATCTTGAACTTAGAAGCTTGCTAATCGACCACCTTGGTGATAGGTGACCCTGTCATCTTGTCTTTTTGATTTGTGGCCCCTTCTTTGCTTGGCTGGTCGTCGACTGGATTCTTGGGGTGCCCACGCTTGACCGGTGTGTCGATTTCTTTGTTAAGTGTCCAACAATCATTGTATCATACCCATAATCATTGTGGTACTTGTAGAATTTGAAATCGTCCCTTTTTTCATACTTGCCCTTCTTGGCGGACTCTGGAACAAGTCCCTCTCACTGGGCATAATCTAGGACCTCTGCCTTAGGAGCATTTGGTCTTACATAAGCTCGGCGCTCCTTGATTCGAGGGATCCTTTCCTTCTGTCTCTCCCGAGGTTCCTGGCGAGGGGTACCCTGGGATTTCTTTTCTCGTTTGGCATCCCTATAGTAGGCAGGAGTGCCTTTTTCAGTAGTTTCAAGTGCCTCCTCCGCCTCTTCCGAGACGGTGAACCGATCTGTTATATTGAACATCTCCATACAGTTGTTAGGTGGAAACTGGTGGAGGGCCCTCCACAAATGCTTATTCAGCACTGCTTGATTAAAAGCCACGATGACATTCACATCCGACATGTCCTCTACCTCGAGCCTTTCGTCGTTGAACCGCTGGACGAGGGCTCAGATTGACTCTTTTTCCTTCTGCTTAAAAGTGAAGAGGTGGGAGGACTTTCTCTTGGGACACCGACCCGTGACAAATTGCATGTAAAACAGACCGGACAATTCGTCAAATGGCCCGACATTGTCATCGGGTAATCCGTTGTACCACCCTTCCATCATCTTAATTAGGGTAGTGTGGAAAGCTCGACATAGGTATGGCTCGTTTACTCCATGGAGCAGCATCATGTTTAGATATTTACAGACGTGTGCCCATGGATCACCTTTGCCGTTGTACGTCGACAGGGAGGGGAGCTTGAAATTTGGGAGGAAAGGAGCAGACGTGATGTTCTCCTTCAACGGGGTCTGTCGATTTACGGTATTGGTAAGTGGGAATCGAACATCCCTGCCTTGGAGGTAAGTAGCTCATGAGGATCAGTTGGGAATTTCTTTCGCCTCTCTCCTCTCATTTCCACATGGAAAATCGAAAGGGTTATGGCCTTAAGTGACCCCATTTATTACCTGATTCAGGATGTTGCGAGTTGCGTGTCTATAGTTGGAGGGACCAGGTCCTTCCTGGAAGCCGAATGCACGGTTATCATTCCCCATCTCTCCCTTATGGTGAGATGTAGGTGTGGTATTGAGTGGTGCATTCTCCTGTCGGTCTACTCTTGGATCTCTTGGATCCCTAGGCATGGAAGCATCCCTTGTCGATGCCAGAGTTGGATTTGGAGGCGGTGGTTGCTCGTTTGCGGGTGGTGGGGCTCCCATGCTTTGACACACCACAACCGCCAATACGCTGATGCTCTTGTCAACCCGCTTTGCAAATCAGTTGAATTTCTCCTGGGACACCTTTGGTACCTTGGTTGCCCTTCTAAGTCCTTTTGATGAGGATCTAGAGTCTGCGGCATCTTCCACCTGTACGCTCTTCACGATCTGATTCTCATTTGGACCAAGGTTTGGTTCGATGTTGCTGGGTCCAGCTGACATATCTTGTTAATTGCTTTGGGTTGTCGAACTGATGAACTTTTCCACAGACGATGCCAAACTGTTAAGGCCAAAAATGACCAAAACAATAATGATGCTGATGTAGACCCCTTTTGCTGGGTTGGAGCCTCGTCAGCCGGTTCAATGGGACCCTGGGTTAGTAGAAACGGTGTCGTTGATAATTTTTAGTCAACTTGTGATGCTCGTTCGACCCTCAAATGGATCGAGCCTCGATCAATAGATATTGAGGAGCAGCCACACGACCTTCCCACTGGTCAGATCGAACCTCGGGCGATCGCTGATGAAATGTTGTCGTACGAACCTCCTACTGAGTTGAGCCTCGTTAATCTGCACCACAAGGAGGCGTTAGGCAGGTCGGATCTGGGTCCCGACCCAAATCCTCTCAGATGCTTACGTTAATGGGAACTTAATGGAGGAAGCTTGGAGCTGTCAAGATCGACCCACAGAGGCTCATCTCGAGTCAGGTGTCGTAAGCTTTTTAGAGGAAGAAATATTATATGGAGTATAGAATGTTAGAGTATCAGATCTCGTACCTCCCATTCTGTTCCTCCCTCCTTTTATTTATAGACCTCCTCGATCTCTTTACTTACGTTGGGAGGATAACAGTCACCAATTATAGCGCCATGATCCTCCCTCCTTAATAGGAGTAATTGTCGCCCATGTCCCCCTTATTTATGAGCTTCATCCGATCTCTTGCACGTTAGGCGGGAGTGCAACGGTCGAATGACACGTGGGCTTTGACTGAGTTTGCTTCAGAGTTCCTTTCTGGGCCTTGTGGGCTTTGGTCGCTCGCTGAACAGGCCCATCAAGTGTCGGCCAAATGACGTAACAAGTATCTTGCACAACTAATATTTGTGTTAGAACGTGTAATATCTAAATGTGATTTAGAAAAGAAGAACGTATACAGGAAAGTCGGTTGAGAGAGAAAGTTTTTGTCTATCAAGGTAAAAGTAGGAGGAACTGAGAAGGTGACATATTTGATGTCACGGGTTCAGGATAAATCATTATACAAAAGAAATAGATTATCCTACGTGTTGGAAAAAGGAGCAATTATTGTTTCTTGGACCAAGAGGACGTCTAACACATTTTGGCGAATGTTGTCACCTTGCTTCTGAAGCAATGAGTAATTTGTATAGCGATATTGTATTAGGAAGTAATATATGAATGCGAATGTTATGGAAAACTTATCTATGGCAAAATAAACTAGGCCGTACCGAAGAGGACAGACTTGACAAGTCACATAAAGAAAGGGCTCTTGACCTCTCGTATTATGAGTCGAAAGACACTTATAAGTCTTGTCTCAAAGATATGATGGCCAAACTCCTTCTGTAAAACAGTTGGAGAATGAGTTGGAGAACTCATGGTCTTGTACATACGGATGTATTCAGACCCAAGTCTAAATTAGCCTAGATATGTTATACTTATTTTATTACGACTTGTGTTCTTGATAAGACACGAGTCTAATAAAATAGAGAACATAATGATAGAAGTATTTGAACTACTTCAATCAGATCGAAGAGGAGAATACTTAGCTATGTAATTCTTGTGTAATTAAAAGAAAATGAGATTTTCTCTCAGGTCAAGTCTCTTAATACAATGGTGTGTTGGAGAGCATGAAACGTACTCTGTAAGACATGGTGCAATACATGGTAAGTGACTGAGTTATAATCCTCCCTTAAATCCTGGATAATAATGCCTAGGTTCTTGTTGAGGTTCTGTGAGGACCTTATCAACTTGATATTCCCCAAATCAATCGTTAGAAAGTTAAAGGATTACTCGAGCCTCGCGAGACGAAGGAGTCGAGTAAAACATCATAAGTTGGTGATGTCCTAGGCAACTTCCAAGATGCCATTTGGAGTAGTGACTTTAAGAAATGCCTTGATGCAATCCAAAAATGGTCCTTGCACGTAGATAATGTATGAACCATAGTTGACGTGCCCAATGGAAGTGTGTGCTTTTGGCTGCAAGTGAATCTTCAAGACAAAAGATTAGTGCAGATGGAAGATAGTGAGGTACAAGTTATGCTGGTTGAGATTAGTTATCATCAGAACTCCTATAAACAGATTGTGATGTAACTTACTCGCCAAAAGCTGTGTACAGATCTATTCGGATCAGACTCGATGAAACTGCTCATGATGACCATGATAACTAGAGTATACATGTATAGTCTGTTTTCTTAATATGATTTAGAAGAACGAACTTATATGAATCAGCCAGAGAGTTTTCAAAATCAGTGGGAGCGAATAAAAAGCATGCGAGGCATTAAGGAGCCAAAACATATGTTTTGACAATGTGGTCAAAGAGTTTGACACTTTATCATAAATGATATGAACCGTGCAGATGACCAGTGATTATTCTTGTAAGATACGTAAAGGATATTGTGTTAAGTCTCATGTGAGGACGATGAGCTGGATGAGATCCAGGCAAGTCAAAGGTTTTGGATTCCAAAACAAAAAGGTAATTATTGTAGGAGTTTTGATGGACCCTTATGGCACATTCTGTGCCCGTCCAAAGTCGGATGGACCACATAAGCAAAAGAATGTAGCGGAAAAAATAGATACGTTAAACTATTTAACGAGGCCCTAAGGTTCAAGACCCTTTAGCCAGTATCTCTGCCAACTTGGGATGGGTCCGACCATCCCAAGAGGGAGCTAAGCTACTGCGATTAAATTAAAAGAACGCTAATTAAATTTACATAGCCGGAACCTTGCCTTGGTACAGGCAAGGTGTACTGCACCATCTTCCGAGCCGCTCTCCATCCCCTACCGAACCGCTCCTCGAACTGCTTCGTGTCCCGAGGAGAGCAATCCTCTTGTCGCCGAGCCAACCACACGTCTAAGAAAGTTTCACCCGAGTGTGAACCTTCGCCAAGATTTTGGATCGGATCCGAACCCCTTCGTGGCTTTACCAGAGCCCTTCAAGAGTAAGGCAGAAATTATAGGGAGAAGAGAATATTTGATTTAAGCCTAGATTCGAGCGTGTTCCAACATTTTTGGGAGACACTCAGATCTAGACCTTGGGACGAGGTTAGAGGAGGGGAGCAGACCCCTATTTATATAGGCGGCTGGCCCCCCCTTTACTCAACTTCCAATGTGGGACTATTGTTTTGGAATTAATAAATTCAAGTTAGTTTGCCTTTCATAAAGGCCAAACTTTCATGAATTTTAACTCCCTCACCGTCGTGCTTCGATCTTAATACAACATATCAAATCGAAGGACGCTGAACGGTAAACACGTAGGAAAAAAACGGCGAGTCAATCGGAGTCCTTTTGACCCCTCAATTGATTGTCCAAAGATCAGCCCAAAGCTTGATTTTCATCCAAAATCAGCCGTCAAAAACTGCATACTGCCTAGGGTTTTGCACCCAGATGTAAAGCCAACCGTGTGGGCCCCATAACATCAAACATGCTGACTGAGCGCCTGCAACCCAGCCTGGGCGCAGGCGCTCAGGTGCCAGGCCGGGCCCATGGAGCCTGGCGCCCAGGCCCAAGGCGCCTGGCCCAGATGTCCGGGTTTGGCCAGGCGTCCGGGTCTGGTCCGGGCCTAACTTGACCCATTTATGCTGTCTTGACATATTTGGGCATAACTTGTGCATTTGGCATCCGATTTGGACGCCATTTGAACCTGTGTTTACATCAGGACATTCTAGTCTTACAGGTAACCTTTTCCTTGTGTTTATCTCATTAAATATGGTCGTAAACAATTTACGACACATTTATCCCATTTTGCATCATATGCAAATAAGTCCATATCTAAGCTTAAAATTAATCATTTGCATCAAATGCAGTTTTCTCTTTCTTGCATCAAATGCACATCCTCCCTAATGTTTCTACCTATTACTATACGAAGGTCGCTCTCTATGTGAGACCCTACAGCCTCACCCTACTGCAGGTTGGGCTCGAAGCCCCATACGGCAGTGACCACGAGCAGCAGTTGCTGTCCCTGTTTCAGTTTCATAATTATGTGGTTAACTCATCAACATGAGTATTGTCGGGATCACCCTGACTGTGTCTGTGATGAATTCTGCAGTTTTAGTCTCTCCGTCTAAACTATGTCATTTAATTCAAGTTTAGGGTACGGTCAAACTATCAACTCCAATAACTCGAATCCGGTTAGTTTCCATCGATCTTTAGTCAAATAATGTTGGACAACTTCCAACATACTCTGGCTAGAGTTTTCACCAAAGACCGAACTAACACTACGACACTAACTCCCATTGACCGAAAGAGACGATTCCTATCTTGGTCATTACTCTCCTCGCACGCTTCAAATGTCACCCGACCAACGACCTTTCGACAGGCCTTGCCTCGAAGTTAGGTCAGAGATCTAAGTGACACCATTCATGTACAGGTTGATACAATGACCTCAAGTCAAAGACCAACTTGCCTATCATCACTAAGAGTTATCATTGACAAGTTGGTCAATATAACCAAATGATAACTCTTGTGGGTCGTTCAGTGAACTCATTCTCCAATGAGCACATGTGTCTCGTCTTTGACTTCGCCAAGTCAAATGATCATGAGATCATCGTCACAACTATATGGTGAAGACTAGGACATAATGGTCTATCCGATGTTTCGATATCCTTTTCTTGAAACATCTACAACCACGAACCCTTTTAGACTTATGCTACAGACGGGCAAACATTTCTCCATGATCGAGATACTCATCTCGATACATGTTTGACCTTGCATTAAGTCTCAGGACTTTTGTAACGACTGGTTTTCATGTATCTGGATTTATTATATTATATATATATGTTTGGTGGATTTTCTCCTCATGTGTGGTTTTCGTCTCCGTAGCTTTCACTTTCGATCGTTTCGTCGTGATTTCTTAGCTTCTTCCGTTGATCGTCGATTTCGGACTAAGTCATTTATGGCGGGCTTCATATCGGTCATATCTTATTGTTAGATCAAGCCTAGGAGTCTTAGGAATCGATCCCGGAGCTTCGCGCTCCATTTCGGAACTTTCTGTGCACGTTAGCCGTACAAGAAGGGGAACCGACCGACTAGATGACGATTTAGTCGGTCGGCAAACCTTCATGGACCGACTAGTTGGCCTTGTTAATTTCTCAGGAGTTACTGTTTATCGTTAGTCGGTCTAAGAACATTGGTCGACCGATTAGGTTGCAAACTAGTCGGTCAGCAATCGTTCTTTAACCGACTAACTCTATGATCATTTTTGATACCAAGTACTATTCATTCTTAGTCGGTCTAAGAACGTTCATCGACCGACTAGATTCGAAACTAGTCGGTCAGTAGTTGTTCTTTGACCGATTAAATCTAAATCTTATTTTTGTACAGGAGTTACTGTTTGGACTTAGTCGGTCTGCGTTGGTTAACCGACCGACTAGTTCCCAAACTAGTCGGTCAGTGGTTGCTCTTTGACCGACTAATCAGTGTCGAAACCCTAATTTCTGGGCAGCCGCCAGCACTCCCTATTTAAACCCCGCCCACGATTTCTTTCATCCCTCTTTCATTCTCCTGAGCCTCCTTCTTCCCCAAATCACCCTCCAACATTTCCCCAAGCTATTCCTTCCTCCCTTGGAGTTTCCCTCTCCATTTTGGCCTACCACCATGCCCTAGGCCATCTCCAACACCCAAAAATCCCCAAAACCCCATTTCTCCAGATTTTCCCCATCCATTCCAGATCTGAACCCTAGGTTCCCCGGATAGTTTCTTCCGTTGCCGTGCTTGCTCGGCATCATTCTTCCGCTCCGATACGGTAATAACTCGATCTCTTAATATCCTCATAACCCATTTGTGTTTTTGTGAAACCCTAATAAAACTAGGTTGGATGTTGTTCGAATGTTGTTTTGCCATGGCAGCGATCTCAACTCCGTAGTTAGCATTTGTGTGACGGCCTCGTTGATCGTCATCCTCGGTGCTAGGCAAGTGAAACTTGCCACTTAGGGTTTTGGGCCATGTCTTAGGCCATTTGCTTGTTGTAGGCGTAAAAGAGACTAGGCGACGAAATGATACTCGCCTAGGCGCAATTTTAGGAACTAGCTTGACAACGAAGCTAGATCCGTCATTTATCATGTTGCATAACTCCCATGTCATGTTTAATTTTAATTAACTGTACGCAAATTAATTGTCATCCATGCTATCCATGTTGAATGTTGCATTCGTAGCACACGCTACAATACTTGTGTTTCCTGGCTCGTGTTCCAGAAGCGGGCTACGTGAGTTGGTTGATAGCCAATGCCCGACCTACTTGTTTCCGGCTAGGCACCTGCGTTGTAGGCATAACCCTACGCCATACGTGTTAAATACACTTCCTGGCTCGTGATCCAGAAGCGAGCATTCCGTGTGCGGGGTAATGCCCTGGCTCAATACACGTGGAGGGGTAGAGATAAACGGTCACTTGAGCTTAGGAGTTGGCCCGATCAGCCACTCTAGCCAACAGGCAGAATCTCTGTGCACAACTTGTTATTTGACGTGTTTACTTGACGTGTTCACTTGACGTGAACTACTTGACTTGTACTTGTCCGTGTTTTACTTGTAAAACTTGTTATCCATGCCTTACTTTCCACTTGCTACTTGTTCTTCCCATTACTTGTCACTTCCACACTATACTTGCCATGTCATGCATCATACTATAACTGCTAGGTTGTTAGTTTCCTTACTTTCAGTTTCCTTGCCCAAGTCTTTTAGACTTGCTGACATGTGTCCCTTTACTCTTTTGGGTGACACATGTTAGATCTTGAGCCTGAGTTCATTGTTGAGGACGAGGTGTTTGCGGACGCCGAGCCCGAGCCTATGTTTGGCGAGGAGTACGTGGACACTGGGGACCAGTCCTAGTGTCTTCGTTGAGCTTTCCCCCTTTTGTTTTAGACTGCTGTAGTTGTCGGTGCGTAGCACCTATACTTTGTTATGTTTGTCCTTGCTGGCCTTGTTCTGGGCCTTTAGACTCTGTCTTTTAGCCTGGTGGCTTTTCTGGATGTTGAACTTAAATTTTAATGTTGGACAAATTCTGAGGTTTGAGATTTTGTTTCTGTCTCTCCTTGTGTTATTATTGTTGTTCCGTTTGTGGTTACATGGACCTGCTTATGTTTTATTGACGCTTATCGGGTTTGGGGCTTCACAGCTCCACTCTTGTGCTGACCTTTTCACGTCTCGCCTCCATTTTAGGGAAGCGGGGCGTGACAGATTTTTTTGGTGACCCATGCAGGTCCTTCTGTAACTGCGATTATCGGAATGACGATAATAATATTAGAATGTCCAATAAACTAAGTTCGATATCCGAGTCATAAGCTATGAGTCTAATCTGCTTCGTTTTCTGTGTCATGAGATGGCAAGAAGGCGATTCACCCATGGTGGAGGTAGTGGTGTGCCCCCTCATGACGAGGAGCCTGAGCGGGAACCCACCAATGGAGAGATGATACAGATGATGCTTCAGATGATGCAGGTGCAGAGGGCGTGCTCCTGCAAGTCCAGAATGCTCCACTTGCTTGAGCTGGTCGGGCAATCCAGGATGCCCCTCGCTCCGAGCCGGGAGCGAAGCAATTTCGGGAGCTGGGTCCCGCATATTTTGATGGGTCTGAGGGTCCTCTGGCTGCCAATGAGTGGATTCAGAACATTGAGGATAATTTGAAGATGGCCAAGATCACCCCGGCTGGATGGGTTGATTTGGCGAAGAGGCAGCTGAAGGATAATGCTCGAAATTGGTGGGATGCGGAAGAGAAGATGCTGGTGGAGCCGATAGCTTGGGCTACCTTTAAGTCCAGGTTTGATGAGGAGTTCTTTCCGAAGGCTGCTAGGAAGGAGATGCTGCAGCACTTTATTGATCTGAAGCAAGGGAGCTTGACGGTGGACCTGTACCACCAAGAGTTCACTAGGCTGAGTCGGTTCGCACCGAAGATGGTGTAGGATGCTGATGAGAGGGCTCAGAGGTTCCTGCAGGGGCTTGCTTTAGAGCTCCAGAGTTTTGTTTCTTCCTCTGATCTGGACTCTTATCAGAAGGTTCTGGTCGCTGCGAGGAGGCAGGAGCTGAACCTGAGTCAGAGGAGAGGACATGTTTCTGGTGCTGGGAAGAGGCCTATGGAGCAGGCCAGAGTGGTGGTTAGGCCTGGTTTCAAGCCTAATCAGCCAGCTCAGTTCAAGAGGCTAGGAGGGCCTGTTTAGGAGACTTGCCATTTCTGCGGCAAGATCGGGCATGTCAAGGATCAGTGGAGGAGATTCCTGGGCCAGTGTGTTGTCTGTGGAGATCCTACCCATACCATGAAGGATTGTCCAAGGTCGAAGCAGCCTTAGAGGGCACCTGTTGCAGCACAGCCGTTGCAGCAGAGAGCATCTGTTCCTGCTGGACGTGGAGCAGCTCTTGTTCCACAGAGGCAGGCTTTTCAACAGGCTTTTCTGCCAAGGAGGCAGGCTTTTCTGATGACTGCTGTGGAGAGCGAGGCTGTGGATGAGGTTATCACAGGTAATCCTCAATCTAGCTATTACTTTCCTAGCTAGTTTTTATTGTTAGATTATGTTGTTTGCTTGAACATGATTGGTTGCTAGACTAGGGCTTGATTGTTAGACTGTTTGTAGGTGTGGTTTTGGTGTGCACATTTCCTGCACGAGTCCTCTTTGACTCTGGTGCATCGATGTGTATTATTTCTCGGAGCTTCGTGGAGAAGCATTCCTTGTCTACGTCTCCTCTTTCCAAGAGTTGGAATATCGTTACAGGGAATGGCGTGGTCTCGGGGCATCTTGGTTGCAATTCTTGCTCGTTGGTGGTTTGTGGACATGAGCTTTATGCTGATTTCATTGTCCACGACATCATCAACTATGATGCGGTCCTTGGGATGGATTGGCTTGCGAGCTTCTATGCTACGATCGACTGTCGGAGGAAGAAGGTGGTGTTCGAGATTCCCAGACATCCAGTATTTGAGTTCAGCCGAGGTAGCAGTTCGCTTGGTCCTGTCAGGTTTCGGGTCAGGCCGGTGGAGATTGTGGCTATGCAGATGGATCTGGAGAGGCCAGCTGTAGTGCATGATTTCGATGACGTCTTCCCCGAGGAGATGTCTGGATTGCCACCTGATCGGGCTTTGGAATTTTCTATTGATCTTATTCCAGGAGCGCAGCCCATTTCGAAGGCACCATATCGTATAGCGCCAGCAGAGTTGGAAGAGTTGCGTAGGCAGTTGGATGAGCTTATGCAGAAGGGTTATATCAATCCTGGTGTGTCTCCGTGGGGAGCACCGGTCTTGCTGGTGAAGAAGAAGGATGGTTCGCGTCGCATGTGCGTGGACTATCGGGAGCTGAATGCGGTGACCATCAAGAATAAATACCTATTGCCTCGCATCAATGATATTTTTGATCAGCTTGGAGGTTCGAGGGTGTTTTCGAAGTTGGATCTGAGGAGTGGTTATCATCAGTTGAAGGTGGAGAAGGGAGATGTCCCGAAGACAGCGTTCAGGACAAAGTATGGACACTACGAGTTTGTGGTTATGCCTTTCGGTGTAACCAACGCACCTGCAGTTTTCATGAATCTGATGAATTTGATCTTCTATGAATTTTTAGATAAGTTTGTCGTTATCTTTATTGACGACATTCTGATCTATTCTAAGTCGGAGGAGGAGCATGCGTCGCACTTGAGGGCAGTGTTGGAGATTCTGAGGAAGCTTCGGTTGTATGCTAAGTTTTCGAAGTGCGAGTTTTGGTTGGACAGAGTTGCTTTTCTCAGGCATGTGGTGACTGGAGATGGTATTTCAGTGGATCCCGAGAAGATCAGGGCCATCAGGGAGTGGCCTGTTCCGCAGTCAGCATATGAGATTCGGAGTTTCCTTGGTTTTGCGGGATACTATCGGCGCTTCATTAAGGACTTTTCCTGTATTGCCGAGCCAATGACCAGATTGATGCGGAAGGATGTACCTTTTGTTTGGTCGGGTGATTGTGAGAATGCTTTTGGTGTTCTGAGGGAGAGATTGATGACTGCCCCCATTCTTGTTGTGCCTGATCGCAGCGGTGGATTTGAGATCTTTTGCGATGCTTCTGGCAAGGGTCTCGGTTGTGTGTTGCATCAGCACGGGCATGTTGTGGCGTATGCTTCGCTTCAGCTCAAGGTTCATGAGAAGAATTACCCGACGCATGATTTGGAGTTGGCTGCTGTTGTGTTTGCTCTTAAGATTTGGAGGCACTTCTTGCTGAGTGAGAAAGTGAATATCTTCACCGATCACAAAAGCTTGAAGTATATTTTTACTCAGAAGGAGCTCAACATGCGACAGCGTCGATGGTTGGAGCTCATGGAGGATTATGAGATTGATTTACAGTATCACCCTAGCAAGGTGAATGTGGTTCCTGATGCGCTGAGTAGGCTTCCAGCGGTGATGATTTTGACCTCGCAGAGGAGATTGCAGCAGGATTTTTGCGAGTCTAATGTGGAGATTGTTCTTCCTGGAGAGGCTTCTTCGTTGATGTGTATGCAGATACAGTCGACGATCATGGATCAGATCAAGGCTGGCCAGGCCGGAGATCCAAGGCTGGCGAAGATTCGGGAGCAGGTGGAAGCCGGTCTGCGGACTGACTTTTTGGTTCATGAGGATGGCTCGCTAAGGTTTGGAGCCAGGTTGTGTGTGCCAGCTGGGGATATCAGAGAGGAGTTGATGATGGAGGCACATAGTTCGCCGTATTCTGTGCATCCTGGTGGGCCAAGATGTACAAGGATCTTCGTCTGAACTATTGGTGGTATGGCATGATGAGGAGCGTGGCTCGGAGTGTGGCCAAGTGCTTGATTTGCCAACAAGTGAAGGCGGAGCATCAGCGTACGGCAGGGTTGCTACAACCGCTTCCGATTCCGGAGTGGAAGTGGCAACACATCACTATGGATTTCGTGACTGGACTACCTCGGAGTCCGAAGCAGAATGACGCGATTTGGGTGATCGTGGATCGATTGACCAAATCCGCGCACTTTATTCCATTCCGAGTGGGACAGTCCACTGAGGCGCTAGCGAGGAGATATATGGAGGTAAATTCTTTTACTCTCCGTTTCTATTTCCTTTCCCTAGTTTGGATAGTGATGTAACGTGAATCGTGCAGGAGATCGTGCGACTTCACGGAGTCCCCGTGAGCATCGTGTCGGACAGAGACACGAGGTTCACATCTCAGTTCTGGCAGAGTTTGCAGAAGAGTTTGGATACGTGTCTGAGTTTCAGCACGGCATACCATCCGCAGACGGATGGCCAGTCCGAGAGGACGATTCAGATCTTGGAGGACATGTTGAGGGCGTGCATGTTGGATTTCAAGGGTTCGTGGGAGGACCATCTACATCTGGTAGAGTTCTCTTACAACAACAGCTTTCAGGCGAGTATTGGCATGGTGCCTTTCGTCGCTCTTTATGGGAGGAAATGTCGATCGCCATTGAGTTGGGATGACGTTGGTGATCGGGAGCTGTTGGGACCTGAGATGATTGTGGAGGCTGTGGATGTTGTCAGGAACATTCGGGAGAGGTTGAGGATTGCTCAGGACCGTTTTAAGCATTGGGCAGATGCTAAACGCCGTCCTTTGGAGTTTCAACCGGGCGACCATGTGTTTCTGAGGATTTCCCCGAATCGTGGTGTGATTCGCTTTGGGAAGCGAAGGAAGTTGAGCCCGCGATACATTGGACCGTTTGACATTCTGGAGAAAGTTGGCGAGGTAGCCTACCGCTTAGCCTTGCCGCCGTCTTTGGAAGAAGTTCACAATGTTTTCCACGTGTCGCAGCTTCGTCGATACATTAGCGACCCATCTCACGCTGTGGATTTCTCGGAGATTACCGTTCGTCCTGATATGACGTATGACCAGCAGCCAGTGCAGATTCTGGACATGCGTCAGAAGTCACTTCGGAACAAGGTTGTCAATCTTGGAGGGTGATGTGGCGACACGGCTTGCCTGGGGAGTCTACTTGGGAGAATGAGGATGAGATGCGAGAGCGCTGCCCACTTTTGTTTCCGGACACGTGAGTGTTGGGAAATTCCGAGGACGGAATTTTTCTTAAGTTGGGGAGGATGTAACGACTGGTTTTCATGTATCTGGATTTATTATATTATATATATATGTTTGGTGGATTTTCTCCTCATGTGTGGTTTTCGTCTCCGTAGCTTTCACTTTCGATCGTTTCGTCGTGATTTCTTAGCTTCTTCCGTTGATAGTCGATTTTGAAGTAAGTCATTCATGACGGGCTTCATATCGGTCATATCTTATTGTTAGATCAAGCCTAGGAGTCTTAGGAATCGATCTCGGAGCTTCGCGCTCCATTTCGGAACTTTCTGTGCACGTTAGCCGGTACAAGAAGGGGAACCGACCGACTAGATGATGATTTAGTCGGTCAGCAAACCTTCATGGACCGACTAGTTGGCCTTGTTAATTTCTCAGGAGTTACTGTTTATCGTTAGTCGGTCTAAGAACATTGGTCGACCGACTAGGTTGCAAACTAGTCGGTCAGCAATCGTTCTTTAACCGACTAACTCTATGATCATTTTTGATACCAAGTACTATTCATTCTTAGTCGGTCTAAGAACGTTCATCGACCGACTAGATTCGAAACTAGTCGGTCAGTAGTTGTTCTTTGACCGACTAAATCTAAATCCTATTTTTGTACATGAGTTACTGTTTGGACTTAGTCGGTCTGCGTTGGTTAACCGACCGACTAGTTCCCAAACTAGTCAGTCAGTGGTTGCTCTTTGACCGACTAATCAGTGTCGAAACCCTAATTTCTGGGCAGCCGCCAGCACTCCCTATTTAAACCCTACCCACGATTTCTTTCATCCCTCTTTCATTCTCCTGAGCCTCCTTCTTCCCCAAATCACCCTCCAACATTTCCCCAAGCTATTCCTTCCTCCCTTGGAGTTTCCCTCTCCATTTTGGCCTACCACCATGCCCTAGGCCATCTCCAACCCCCAAAAATCCCCAAAACCCCATTTCTCCAGATTTTCCCCATCCATTCCAGATCTGAACCCTAGGTTCCCGGATAGTTTCTTCCGTTGCCATGCTTGCTCGGCATCATTCTTCCGCTTCGATACGGTAATAACTCGATCTCTTAATATCCTCATAACCCATTTGTGTTTTTGTGAAACCCTAATAAAACTAGGTTGGATGTTGTTCTAATGTTGTTTTACCATGGCAGCGATCTCAACTCCGTAGTTAGCATTTGTATGACGGCCTCGTTGATCGTCATCCTCGGTGCTAGGCAAGTGAAACTTGCCACTTAGGGTTTTGGGCCATGTCTTAGGCCATTTGCTTGTTGTAGGCGTAAAAGAGACTAGGCGACGAAATGATACTCGCCTAGGCACAATTTTAGGAACTAGCTTGACAACAAAGCTAGATCCGTCATTTATCATGTTGCATAACTCCCATGTCATGTTTAATTTTAATTAACGGTACGCAAATTAATTGTCATCCATGCTATCCATGTTGAATGTCGCATTTGTAGCACACGCTACAATACTTGTGTTTCCTGGCTCGTGTTCCAGAAGCGGGCTACGTGAGTTGGTTGATAGCCAATGCCCGACCTACTTGTTTCCGGCTAGGCACATGCGTTGCAGGCATAACCCTACGCCATACGTGTTAAATACACTTCCTGGCTCGTGATCCAGAAGCGAGCATTCCGTGTGCGGGGTAATGCCCTGGCTCGATACACGTGGAGGGGTAGAGATAAATGGTCACTTGAGCTTAGGAGTTGGCCCGATCAGCCACTCTAGCCAACAGGCGGAATCTCTGTGCACAACTTGTTATTTGACGTGTTTACTTGACGTGTTCACTTGACGTGAACTACTTGACTTGTACTTGTCCGTGTTTTACTTGTAAAACTTGTTATCCATGCCTTACTTGCCACTTGCTACTTGTGCTTCCCATTACTTGTCACTTCCACACTATACTTGCCATGTCATGCATCATACTATAACTGCTAGGTTGTTAGTTTACCTTACTTTCAGTTTCCTTGCCCAAGTCTTTTAGACTTGCTGACATGTGCCACTTTACTCTTTTGGGTGACACATGTTAGATCCTGAGCCTGAGTTCATTGTTGAGGACGAGGTGTTTGTGGACGCCGAGCCCGAGCCTGTGTTTGGCGAGGAGTACGTGGACACTGGGGACCGGTCCTAGTGTCTTCGTTGAGCTTTTCCCCTTTTGTTTTAGACTGCTGTAGTTGTCGGTGCGCAGCACCTATACTTTGTTATGTTTGTCCTTGCTGGCCTTGTTCTGGGCCTTTAGACTCTTTCTTTTAGCCTGGTGGCTTTTCTGGATGTTGAACTTAAATTTTAATGTTGGACAAATTCTGAGGTTTGAGATTTTGTTTCTGTCTCTCCTTGTGTTATTATTGTTGTTCCGTTTGTGGTTACAGGGACCTGCTTATGTTTTATTGACGCTTATCGGGTTTGGGGTTTCACAGCTCCACTCTCGTGCGGACCTTTTCACGTCTCGCCTCCTTTTTAGGGAAGCGGGGCGTGACAACTTTACCTAAGTTAATTTCTAATCATAACTACATTACGATTTAACTTAGATAAATTCGTTCCATACAGCTTACTGTAATTTTGAACAAGATGTTTGCATAGATACACAGAGATAAATTGCCTTGGGGCATACATCTCGCAACATCTCCCACTTGCACTCAGGCCCATTTATCCCGGTATCTCATACCGCTTTACACATAAGTCTTTCCAGACTTCACGTGGTAGAGCCTTCGTGAGTGGATCTGCTAAAACATCTATTGTATAGACTTAAAGGGTTTTCTATGTTTATCTTAGATCATTCATTTGAATCTTATCCAATTAATTTACTTTGGTCCTTCGGAATCCATTTAATTTCCCTGGATCTTATCCAGCTCATCGTACCTTACGACATTAAGTTATTAGTCATTTTAGATGGTTCATATTTAAAAGTGTCAAACTAATTTGACTACTTTATCAAAATATGTTCCATCCCCTTGATGCCTCACATGTGTTTTATTCTCTCCCACTGACCTTGAAAACATCTCTGGCTAATTCATATATGTTCATTCTTCTAAATCATATTTAGAAAACGAACTATAAATGAATGCTCCAGTTTTCATGGTTATCATGAGCGTTTACATCGAGTTCGGTCCGAGTAGATCTGTACGCATCTGATGGCGAGACAGTTTCATCGCAATTCGTTTATAAGAATTAGGATGAAAACGTTCTCAACCAACGTTAGCTGTACTTCACTACTTTCTTTCTGCACCAATCTTCTAAACTCGAAGATTTACTTGTCGACATTAAGAAACAATTTCTTTGGGCATAAGACTACATTGTTTCTGGGTATACATCTAGAGCTGGTCAACTATCCTACCATGATGATGAAGGACACACCCAAGTCCTCTGCCAGCTGCATCACAAACTATCTTGAATCCTTTTTCCGTTGGGACATGTGTAGTAATCAACCTCTGCTTCAGCTCATCGAATGCTCGCTGACACACCTCAAACCAAATATTATAAACATTCTTCTTGGTGAGGTAAGTCAGTGGTATAATGATCTTAGAGAAATCCTTGATAAACTTGCTATAATATCCAGCCAACCCCAGAAAACTCCTGATATTCGTAGCTGATCAAGAAACTGGCCATCTCTCCACCGCAACAACCTTCTCTGGATCGACTGATATCCCATCTCCAGATACAATATGTCCTGAAAAGCCACTGTATGCAACCAGAGCTGGTACTTGCTATACTTGGCATACATCTGGTGCTGCTTCAAGGTCTCGAAAGTGATCTGTAAATGCTTTGCATGCTCTTCTTCATCCTTCGAGTACATCAAAATGTCGTCGATAAAGACTACCATAAACTTCTCCAAATATTCATAGAAGGCTTGGTTCTTCAACCTTATGAATGTGGCAGGTGCATTGATTATGCCAAAGGGCATATCCAAAAACTTGTAATGTCTAGTAACGGGTCCTGAAAGCCGTCTTGGGAACATCCGACTCTCTGACCTTTATCTGATGGTACCTGCTTTGCAAATCCAACTTCGAATACACTTGGGATCTACTAAACTGGTCAAAGATTTCATCAATACGGGGGAGATGATACTTGTTCTTCACTGTTACCTTATTCAACTCACTATAGTCGATACACATCCTCCGCGACCCATCCTTCTTGTTGACCAATAACACTGGCACTCCCCATGGAGATACACTGGAGCGTATCATTCCTTTCTACAACAAATCCTTCATCTGGTTGCGAATCTCGGCTAATTCCGTCGGAGCCATACGATACGGGGCCTTGGTAATCGGCTGCGTGCCCAGTACCAAATCAATAGCGAAATCCAAACATCTGTTTAGGGGAAGTCCATAGATATCATCTGGGAAGACATCATGAAAGTCTCGGACAACCCTTGGTTGATCTGGCTTAGCCTCCATCGCCATCGCCACTACCTCTATCGACTTGGCCCTGAACTTCACGTGTTCAAGTGTACTGCTACCAATAATGAACTCAAACTCCGGATGGTCTGGGATCTGAAAGACTACCCTCCTCTGCATGCAGTTAATCGTAGCATAGAACATACCCAGCCAATCCATCCCAAACACGGCCTCAAAACTAGGCATCTCTATGACCAGAAAATCAGCATACAACTCTCTCCCACAAATATCCACAGAACAATGGCGACAACCAAGGGAATTGTGAAGCACTCCATTCCCCATGTTAGTGTTCCAGCTGGTGGTAAGATAAGTCACTGGAATCAAAAGCTTAGTCATAAATCTCTGGGATAGAAAGCAGTGGAATGCCACATAATCGAAAAGTGATAGAGCAAGGAAGGAAGTAACCATGATAATGCCTAATATAAACAAATCAAAGCAAGAAACAAGAACAACTTATAAGGAAGCCAGAAAAGAAGAAATCTAAGATGAAGGCTAGAATATATACATAATTACATATATAACATATACGTTATACACTACTCAAGGTAGGGTCGAAGATATACCAGTGATAACCTAACCAGTATTCTCCGATCCCACCGCAGACATCGTGAATGCTTGGTGCCTCTGAGAAGTCGGGACATTCCTCTGAGGAGTACACTGCTAACCAGACAAAGGACGTCATCGGGAAACTAGATGCTCGGTCCCGATGGCACCGGAGGTGGCAATCTCTATGGAGTAGGCGTAAGACTCTGCTACATCGGCCTCGTTGCCACAGGTGAAATAGGAACTGGAGAGCTACCCTGACGTGGATAAAATATACTGATGTGCCCAGACTCTCCATAAGCAAAGCATCATCCTTCTTCTCATGCCCAATCTTTCCACAATGCTGACAGGATGTCTGTCTCCGTGAAGATACTGGGACTCCTGATCTCCTAAACTGAGTAGTCTTAAGGGCCTAGTAAACTTCTTCTGCTGCCCTGCAGAACGTCCATCTGTAACCGCTGGAGTCTTCCCAACACTCCTCAAATGAGTCTCGTGCATCCTCGCCGCCTTCAGCATCACCTCATGAGTGGGCAAATCTAATGTCGACATTGCTCCCCTATACTCTGGATCTGGTCCATGCGGAAGCGACGAGCTCGAGTGGCATCAGATGTGATCAACTCTGGATCAAACTTGCTCAATAGAGATAACTCAGTGGCATAAGCATCTATACTGGGTCAATCGCTCAAACCATTGTCTCACCACACCCTTCACTGTCTCTGGAATGAACTTGAACTCAAAACATTCCTTGAACTTCTCCCAAGAGATATGCTTGGTTAGATGTCGCTCTTCTCCATCCCACCAATCTTGAGCCTGATGGGTCAACTGTCTTCGAGCAGCATCCACCCAACCATCCTGTGGATATATAACTGCGAGCAGATCATCCTCGGTATGCCTCAGCCACCCCTCAACCTCTAAGGGACACTCATTGCCTGAAAAGAATCTCGGACGCATCTCCTAGAACTGCTTGAAGCTACCAGTCTTCTGAGTCTGAGCCTTAGCCTGCATCTCTGTATGCTGACTCAAACTCGCCTGAACTCCCAGTGGAATCTTCTCCAACAAGGAAGGCTCAGGGTGAGCCACCTCGGAGGAAGAAGTCCAGTTCCCAGTGTCCATTCTGTAGAAGAGGATAGAACAACAGGGTTCAGTACAAAATAAATGATTATAATGTCAGAGCATCATTAGTACTACTCGTATGCATATCGCAATGTGAGTTGACCTACATGGGCCACCAAAAAAACCATATCATGCACTGTTCCCCCAAATACACGGAAATTGTAACAGCCGTTATTCGATAATATGCATTTTGCACGTATCTTATCCTTGTCTGTATTTTTCCCTATCTTTACTCAAATACGTATTCGTATTACGTATAGCTATTATACGTATTCGTATGACGAACGTATTTTGATACATATTTCTATTAGTATATATTATTAAGTGAATTCATTATATGAATTCAAAACTCAAAGTTTAAAATTCAAATTCAAAATCCTTTAAACTTTCTAATTTTACCCGATTAAAACCTATAGTTAATTAGGAAATATCTTTCTCACTAATTCCCTTAATCGCTCCTCGATTATTGTAAAATTCAATCCAAATTAATTCCTTATTTTACCATCTACCATTTCTTGTTCTTTCCTTTTCTCTCTTAGCAATTAATCCCTATTCTTAATTTCCAATTATACCTTTGTCCCTTCCAATTTTTCCCTAGCATTAAAACCCTACACTACAAATTATCAAAAGAAAAACAAATGAGAGCAGCCGACCTATTCTTCCTTAGCCCAAACGCGCGACTGGACCCCGTAATCACGATCCACGCGACTTCACGACCGCACCGATAGTACTTTTATAAGTTTTGGTTAACATTGAGCCTGGGGCAAAATGGTAGTAATTTAGAGATTTTAAATTAAATTTATATTAATCCAAATTATTCTCTTAAACAAATCCATATATCTTAACTAACACCAAATCTTACCCGAACTACCCAGATTCACAGCACTCATCCCTCGTCCGCAGCTAACTCATGCATTTCCCCCATACACGTACAATCTTGTGCACGTAATCAAAACGAATCCCAACCTATGATCCCAAGTCCTGTGCACGATCTCCTCTCTCCAAACAAATAAAACTCTCCAAAACCCTAAGAAAAGGGGCAAGCTAAACTCTCTCTCTCACAGCCGCACAAAAGCCAAGGCCAGCCTTCGAAACTAAACTAACATCCTTAACCTATCTTCTCCCTCAAACAAACTAAAACTCTCAAAACCCCAGTACATCCTCTCTCTCCCCGAGTCTCCCCTCAACCCCAGCGAGAACCCATGACAACTCCCCGACCATCTCCTCGCCACCTTCTCTGCCACAATCAGCCACACCCTCCTCCCACAAACGAAACCCTAGCAGCCACCTACCCTCTTCACCCTCGCTCTTGTCTCTGGCGGGCTCTCCCCTCTGTCGTGCACCGACCGCGTCCTCTACTCACCACCGTGCCGCCACCCTCCGACGGAAACACGCTGCCTTCGACCCGCAACGTCGGCAGCCAAACAAACCCGACAGAGCCCCTTTGCCCTCGGAGCCTCCCAGTTGCCACTGCAACCTAGCGCCAACCCGCCCTCCACCTGGATGCGAATCCCTCTCGCCGCCGACTGCCACACGGTAGCCCGCCGCCCCAGATCCACTGCACGTGCCGCCTGCCGTTAAACCTCACAAAGCAACGCTGCCATCAGTTGCCACTGTTTCCCCTCACCGTTGCCCGCACCCTCGACGACCAGAACCACCCTACAGAGCTCGTCGCACCGCTAGCTACCCCGCCAGCTATCCTGTGCCGCCGTGCACCGCCCCTTGCCATCCTGTCGTACCGAGCTCCTCCCTTGAGCTCTCCCCTGTAAAAGAAATGGAAGGTTTAAAAGAAAGAAAAATGTAAGTTGATCTTCTTTTATGAGCCATGCTTTCTTGGAACAGTAACCCTATATGAGTACACATAGGCTAGTACAGATGTAGAGTACTGAGTAATACAACCTATATTTTTATAAACAATATCATATCATATCTATATTTTATGTTATATAATCAGTAGTACTGTTATAGGCATAAGCTGATATATATATATATATATATATATATATATATATATATATATATATATATATATATATATATGAGGAGGGATCAAATGACCCCCAAAAATAACCCCCAAAAATGACCCCCTATCAAAAATCCTATGTCCCCCATTTTTTCGGAAGATCCGAACCGTTCATCTTGATCTCCACCCTCTAAATACATGACCCACCAATTTTCAACCCGATCCCATGTGTTTTTCCCATTCATCCATCCGACCCAAATTTAACGGTTTCGCATGAACATGACTTTTGCGAATGGTTGATGAACGGGAAAAACACATGGGATCGGGTTGAAAATTGGTGGGTCAGGTATTTAGAGGGCGGAGATTAAGATGAACGGTTCGGATCTTCCGAAAAAATGGGGGGCATAGGATTTTTGATAGGGGGTCATTTTTGGGGGTCATTTTTGGGGGTCATTTGATCCCTCCTATATATATATATATATATATATATATATATATATATATATATATATATATATATGAGGAGGGATCAGGGTCATTTGATCCCTCCTATATATATATATATATATATATATATATATATATATATATATATATATATATATATATATATATATATATATATATATATATATGAGGAGGGATCAAATGACCCCCAAAAATGACCCCCAAAAATGACCCCCTATCAAAAATCCTATGCCCCCCATTTTTTCGGAAGATCCGAACCGTTCATCTTGATCTCCACACTCTAAATACCTGACCCACCAATTTTCAACCCGATCCCATGTGTTTTGCCCGTTCATCCATCCGACCCAAATTTAACGGTTTCGCATGAACAGAACTTTTGCGAATGGTGGATGAACGGGCAAAACACATGGGATCGGGTTGAAAATTGGTGGGTCAGGTATTTAGAGGGTGGAGATCAAGATGAACGGTTCGGATCTTCCGAAAAAATGGGGGGGCATAGGATTTTTGATAGGGGGTTATTTTTGGGGGTTATTTTTGGGGGTCATTTGATCCCTCCTATATATATATATATATATATATATATATATATATATATATATATATATATATATATATATATAACAATGCATTATGAAGTTCTATAAATCGTATATTATTGTTACTAATACAAAAGTTATACATATTGAGGAATCGTATGTTACATTACATATCAAGAGTATATACATTATACTACTTAAACAATGTGGAATAAGTTAAGGTTAATATTACTATATTTAGTTAAATTCCTTAGCTTAATGTTTTATAAATCCTTGACGCAGATAAACCGCGCTCCTTGTTACAATCATCTGGACACCCGAAACCGTCAAATCAGCAAGTGTGCGAATTTACACAAATTGTCGAAGTATTAATGTTTAAATGCATTTTCTGTGTGTGCGTGTGTGTGGACCCCTATTAAGTAAATTGATAATGCCATGTAAATGACATGAAATGCTTGAACAGACTTGATTGAAGAAATGGAACATCTTGACATCTTAGATTCGGGAATTCATGTATTTGATTAGATTTGGCTACTTCCGTCGGTCATATATGACTAGTCTGGCTCGTGTTCCAGTATGGTCATATATGACTAGTTTGGCTCGTGTTCCAGTATATGGCGGTATGGATAACCTGCGGAGAATAAGGCACTCTCCAAGATAAAGAGAGTGATCCTTTGGATTGATAACCTGAAGAGAATAAGGCACTCTCCAAGACAGAGAGAGTGATCCTTTGTATGGATTTGTCTTGTGCACTGGATTGGGGTTGGGTTGAGCGGTCGCAAGGTTTAGAGGGTTTGATCCCCTCTAACCTTAAGACGTGAACCTTAGAGTCACACACATTTTCTTGTCTTGTCTTGTCTTGTCTTGTCTTGTCTTGTCTTGTCATGTAGCCGGTAGCATACGCTACGGCCATTGCCATTCCACGTTTACTTTCTTGCACTGTCTTTTACTTTCCTATCATGTTTATATAAAATGCCTTGCTTATTAGTGCTCGTTTTAAATTCCTAGAACTGCGATGCTTAGAAGTGATTCACTTTACTTTAAAATTGCCATGTTATAATCATGCTGCTGACACCTTGTATAACCTGTTAATATTTCATAATTTATTACTATTCGTACACCTTGCCTTGGGTCGTATTACTTTCACTTGTAGACCCTTGCTGACATACGTTCTTGTTTTTGGAATGTATGTCAGAGCACGAGACAGGTTACCAGGGGGATTTGTTTGAGACGGCTGATCTTGAGAGCCAGGAGTTTGCTGTTGACGCTTAGCCGCTTCCTGCGGAAAACTAGAGACCCCTTTCTATCACTGCTTTAGATGTTTCTTTAGTACTTTATAGTAGGGATATGTACCCTGTTGTAGTTTCCTTTGGCCATGCTGAGGCCATGTTGTTTTATTTCATGTACGAACTATGGATGTGGCTTTAAATTAATGAAATGCTTTTATTATTCTGATTGTATGCAAGAACATGCTATGTGTTGTTATCACAGACGCTTAGTGAACTCGAGCTTCACCGCTCCAGTTCATACAGACCTTAGTAATGTTCTCGCTTCCATCGCTTTTTGAAAAGCGGGACGTTACAGGTTTTAGTGGTGGCCCATGCAGGTCGTACATTTACAAACTACAGAACAATAGAAATACTATCATTAGCCAAAACGTCTAGAATTACCTCGTACACGAAATTTACCCAAGTATCTTATCTAAGCATAATAAGGAAACCCAATACCGCGATTATAGGATGGTTTAGTTAGACACCATTGCTTGTTAGTTAGACACCCTTGCTGAGATTTAGTATTATCATCATAGGAGTCACCGTAGTAGTTTCTCACCCATGCTTGAACCATATTAAATTTTAGAGTTCATTTAGTCGTTCGCTTGGACCTATCAAATTTCGGGCCCAGCAGAATGTAGTGATCATCGCATCTGTACAAGTCGAACCTAAGAAGCCTACAATAGTTAGAGACTTCCCTGAAGACATTTCTGGATTGACGCCCCCATCGAGCATTGGAGTTCGGCATTGATCTTATGCCAGAGACTTAACCGATTTCAAAGGCGCCTTGTCGTATGACTCCTGCAGAACTGGAAGAGCGATGTAAGCAATTGGATGACCTGTTACAGGAAGGATTCATTCATCCCAACATCTTCCTGGGGTGCACCTGTTCTGTTGGTTAAGAAGAAGGACGGATCAAGAAGAATGTACGTGGATTATCGGGAGTCGGACAAGGTCACTGTGAGGAATAAGTAACCGTTACCTTGTATTGATGACACCTTCGATCAAACTCAGTGGATTGCATGTCTTCTCAAAGTTAGACCTTATAAGTGGATACCGTCAGGTTAAGGCCAGGAATGACGACATCTACAAGACCGCTTCCCGGACCAAGTATGGACATTGCAAGTTCGTTGTCATGCCGTTTGGGGTGACCAACGGCCCTGCAGTATCCATGAATCGCATGAGTATCATATTCTGCGAGTTCCTGGATAAATTCGTAATGATATTCGTAGATAATATGTTAGGTTTATTCGAAGAGCGAGGGGGAGTATACAGAGCATCTGCACATGATATCAGTGACTGCCCTCACCGTAACAACAAGCCGACGACTCCTGAGCCTTCTGGATCTACCCAATGTGGACCCTCCCTGATTCCACAATAGAAGGCTTTTGAATAAGTGAGGCAGAACCAGTCAAGGCATCAGGCAAATCGCCATGACAACCGCAGAGGCTGAGACTGATGAGCAAGTGATTATAAGTAATGCCTGACCTTTCCTTTATAATACTTATGGTATATGTATAGTAGGTCCATTAGTATTAATGGTTATGGTCGTAGTGTATATATAGATAGTGTGTGTGGACCCATGTGTGTGGATCTCTGTGTCCCACTCATGTATGAGTGTACAGACCCTTGGTATACTAGTGTATTATGTTTGACTATTGTGCTATATGTGCCTATATAGTATTATACGTGATATATATATATATATATATATATATATATATATATATATATATATATATATATATATATATATATATATATATATATATATATAGAGTTATACATAAGGTAGTAAGCGTCATACTTGTACGTATGTGTGCATATCTATATCACTATAGGGATATCTATGTGTATTAGAATTTGGTGTTCGATCATCTACTAGAGGTGTATGTATTTTGGATGTACTTGTCAATATCTGAAATTGTATGCTAGTAAGATTATGTGCATGTTGGGTGTAATATGTGTGCTTATACTTGGGTGTACATATCTATTGTATGATCTATATATTATTATGTATGGGCGTGTGCTTATGCGTAGATAGATATGTGTGTAGTTATAGGTATCTATGCATATTGTGTGAATATGTGTGTCTTATGTATGATAATAAGGTTATGATATTACATTGTTTTATTTTCTCTATGGAATGATGTATGTGCATGTGTATACCAAGAGGTATACATGATTGTATGTTTTGTAACTATATATGAATGTGTATATGTAGTAGTATACTAGCTCTATGTAGATTACTATGGTTGTGTACCATTGTGTGAACTTATAGTATGTACGTCTAAATTTTTACGTAGATATAAGATAGGAGTGTAATAATGTAAGCATAGATATGAGTGTAAGGTGTATGCGTGCATTTATATGTAAGTGACTGTATGATGTATATGTAAGTGTATGCATATGAGTGTGCATTGTCCTTATAATGAATGTATGCCTGGGGTAGAATAACCTTAACGTCTAGGTTTGCCATCCTTAAGTGGGCCCTATTCAAGGAAGTCTGAGGACGGACTTGAATTTAGTAGATCGTGATGACCCTAGCACTATATTTATGGTAGAGCATGTCTATTGATGTGTATTGTGTAGTGCATTGTATACAGCTACATATGTGGTAATATTTATTATGTGGAATATAGAGTATTATGTAAAATGATTATAATATTGGTGTGTTGCTTAACTAAATATTATTGTGCTTATGTATTAGTATTGGGTGATATACGATACATAGATATACATAAACATAAACATATACATATATATGATTGTGTATTATGATTGTATACGTATAGTAATGTATTACGTGTTAGTAATAATGTGGGTGTGCAAGGTAATGGCACGCTTGCAGTTAGTAAGTTGATGTGTGTGTATTAAAGTATTTGCCTTGAGTACAAATGTATAGTATGATGACTTTGTATTAATTGTGTTATGTTATAATTATAGTAGTTTAGTAATAATATTGATATGAATTAGTGATGTATGTATGTGTGTTATTATTATTACTAGCATGGTTGTTAATTGATATTACTAATAGAGATACTACTATTGTTATTATTATTAGTATCAGTAATATTAATTGGATGTAATGCGTGATGGCATGAATGTCATTTATAGTTAGTGAGTGAACATAGTAGCGAGTATGGTGCGTGTACATTAGAAGAGGAGATCTGAGCGTTGCCCTTATTTATTCATGTACCCTAGCTGATAGGAATTCCAAGGGCGGAATTGTTCTTAAGGTGGGTAGAATGTAACGGTCGGTATTCGATAATATGCATTTTGCACGTATCTTATCCTTGTCTGTATTTTTCCATATATTTACTTAAATACGTATTCGTATTACGTATAGCTATTATATGTATTCGTATGACGAACGTATTTTGATACGTATTTCTATTAGTATATATTAATAAGTGAATTCATTATATGAATTCAAAACTCAAAGTTTAAAATTCAAATTCAAAATCCTTTAAACTTTCTAATTTTACCCTATTAAAACCAATAGCTAATTAGGAAATATCTTTCTCACTAATTCCCTTAATCGCTCCTCGATTATTGTAAAATTCAATCCAAATTAATTCCTTATTTTACCATCTACCATTTCTTGTTCTTTCCTTTTCTTTCTTAGCAATTAATCCCTATTCTTAATTTCCAATTATACCTTTGTCCCTTCCAATTTTTCCCTAGCATTAAAACCCTACACTACAAAATATCAAAAGAAAAACAAATGAGAGCAGCCGACATATTCTTCCTTAGCCCTAACGCGCGATTGGACCCCCTAATCACGATCTACGCGACTTCACGACCGCACCGATAGTAATTTTATAAGTTTTGGTTAACATTGAGCCTGGGGAGAAATGGTAGTAATTTAGAGATTTTAAATTACATTTATATTAATCCAAATTATTATCTTAAACAAATCCCAATATCTTAATTAACACCAAATCTTACCCGAACTACCCAGATTCACAGCACTCATCCCTCGTCCGCAGCTAACTCACGCATTTCCCCCATACGCATACAATCTTGTGCACGTAATCAAAACGAATCCCAACCCATGATCCCAAGTCCTGTGCACGATCTCCTCTATCCAAACAAATAAAACTCTCAAAAACCCTAAGAAAAGGGGCTAGCTAAACTCTCTCTTACAGCCACACAAAAGCCAAGGCCAGCTTTTGAAACTAAACTTACAGCCTTAACCTATCTTCTCCCTCAAACAAAATAAAAATATCAAAACCCCAGGACATCCTCCCCCCCGAGTCTCCCCTCAACTGCCAGCAAGAACCCACGACAACTCCCCCACCATCTCCTCGCCACCTTCTCCGCCACAATCAGCCACACCCTCCACCCACAAACGAAACCCTAGTAGCCACCTACCCTCTTCACCCTTGCTCTCGTCTCCGATGGGCTCTCCCCTCCGCCGTGCACCGACCGCCTCATCTACTCACCACCGCGCCACCACCCTCCGGCGGCCACACCCCGCCTTCGACCCGCAACGCCAGCAGCCAAACAAACCCGACAATGCCCCTCTGCCCTCGGAGCCTCCTAGTCGCCACTGCAACCTAGCGCCAACCCACCCTCCACCTAGCCGCGACTCCCTCTCGCCGTCGACTGTTGCCGTTAAACTTCACGAAGCAACGACAGCCTCCGACTGCCATCAGTCGCCTCTGTTTCACCTCGTCGTTGCCCGTACCCACGATGGCCAGAACCACCCTATAGAGCTCCCCGCGCTGCCAGCTACCCTGCCAGCTGTCCTGTGTCGCAGTGCACTGCCCCTTGCCACCATGTCGTGCCGAGCTCCTCCCTTGAGCTCTCCCCTGTAAAAGAAATGGAAGGCTTAAAAGAAAGAAAAATGTAAGTTGATTTTCTTTTATGAGCCATGCTTTCTTGGAACAGTAACCCTCTATACGTACACATAGGCTAGTACAGATGTAGAGTACTGAGTAATACAACCTATATTTTTATAAACAGTATCCTATCTTATCTATATTTTATGTTATATAATCAGTTGTACTGTAATAGGCATAAGCTGATATATATATATATATATATATATATATATATATATATATATATATATATATATATATATATATATATTATAAAAAATGCATTATGTACTTCTATAAATCGTATATTATTGTTACTATACAGAAGTTATACATATTGAGGAATCGTATGTTACATTACATATCAACAGTATACACACACACACACACACACACACACACACATTATACTACTTAAACAATGTGGAATAAGTTAAGGTTAATATTACTATATTTAGTTAAATTCCTTAGATTAATGTTTTATAAATCCTTGACGCAGATAAACCGCGCTCCTCGTTACAATCACCTGGACACCCGAAACCGTCAAATCAGGCAAATGTGCGAATTTACACAAATTGTCGAAGTATTAATGTTTAAATGCATTTTCTGTGTATGCGTGTGTATGGACCCATATTAAGTAAATTGATAATGCCATGTAAACGACGTGAAATTCTTGAATAGACTTGATTGAAGAAATGGAACATCTTAACATCTTAGAGTCGTGAATTCATGTATTTGATTAGATTTGGCTACTCCCGTCGGTCATATATGACTAGTCTAGCTCGTGTTCCAGTAGGGTCATATATGACTAGTCTGGCTCGTGTTCTAGTATATGGCGGTACAGCTAACCTGTGGAGAATAATGCACTCTCCAAGATAGAGAGAGTGATCCTTTGGACTGATAACCTGTGGGAATAAGGCACTCTCCAAGACAGAGAGAGTGATCCTTTGTATGGATTTGTCTTGTGCTCTGGGTTGGGGTTGGGTTGAGCGGTCACAAGGTTTAGAGGGTTTGAGCCCCTCTAACCTTAAGGCGTGAACTCTAGAGTCACACACATTGTTTTGTCTTATCTTGTCTTGTACCAGGTAGCACACACTACGGCCATTGCCATGCCACGTTTACTTTCTTGCACTGTCTTTTACTTTCTTGTCATGTTTATATAAAATGCCATGCTTATTAGTGCTCGTTTTAAATTCCTAGAACTGCCATGCTTAGAAGTGCTTCACTTTACTTTAAAATTGCCATATTATAATCATGCTGCTGACACCTTGTATAACCTGTTAATATTTCATAACTTATTACTATTCATAACCTTGCCTTGTGTCGTCTTACTTTCACTTGCAGACCCTTACTGACATACATTCGTTTTTTTGGAATGTATGTCAGAGCACGATACAGGTTACTAGGAGGATTTGTTTGAGACGGCTGATCTTGAGAGCCAAGAGTTTGCTGTTGATGCTTAGCTGCTTCCTGTGAAAGACTAGAGACCCCCTTCTATCACTGCTTTAGATGTTGCTTTAGTACTTTGTAGTAGGGATATGTACCTTGTTGTAGTTTCCTTTGGCCATGCTGAGGCCCTGTTGTTTTTTTTTTCACGTACGAACTATGGATGTGGCTTTAAATTAATGAAATATTTTTATTGTTCTGATTGCATGCAAGAACCTGCTATATGTTGTTATCGCAGACGCTAAGTGAACTCGAGCTTCACCACTCCAGTTCATGCGGACCTTAGTAACGTTCTCGCTTCCATCGCTTTTTGGGAAGCGGGGTGTTACAGAAATACGTATATTCCTGGTATTCGTAGAGAAACAAAGTGCAACACGGCCGCAGAAGTATTCGGCTCAAGGCTTTGACCCCTTGACTCCAAGCACTACTAAGCGTAAATCGTGATTATAGTAAATTTCTTTTCGCAGGCCACTGCGACACATTGGAATAATACATATATGGAAAATACAGAACGTGCTCCAACACGGAAATAATCCATAGACAATTGTAGAGATCACATAACACACACACACACACATATTTATATACACATTAATATAGAAGAGTACATTACATATCACAGCTGTACATGGGTACAAAAATGTGAATAACAAAAAGAACTCCCAAGCCCACAAAAGAAAAAGTGTCCACACACACAGTACAACGCACTTCCTAGACTACCCCTGAGAACCCAACTCCACAAAGTCGCCCTCCGAGGGCTCCATTTTAAGCTCGAAGCTCAGGGTACTCTCCTGAATCAAGTCCCGCTCCATCTGCTCAGTCTCCAATCCTAGGGGAAAGGGGGACGGGACACGTCAACGCATGACCCAGTAGGAAATCTAACAACTCTAGGTAGGGGGCCAGTCTCAGAACTGCTCTACCTAACTAAGGTATGGCTACTAGTGATAATCATGGCAACAGGTCCAATGCATAAAGTAAAGTAGAAACATCACAGATAAGTAACGAGTAGAAAGGGAAAGTAATGCAAACCTGATATGCATAAGGAAAAGCAGACAACAATGAATGCACATTAATAAATGATAGTGTAAGGAAATTATAATGCATTAATCTTCAAGGGTTTTGCAATTATAATTTAATATTTGAAAACCCCTGTAAAACAGAGGACGTAAGGAATTGAACCTCACCTAGGGTGGGTGAAAAGGTGGTACACCACCAGCGAACACGAGCACTGTGACAAACGGGGCCTCTCGTAACTCTCCTATTTCGGGAGTGAGATGGTGGTGTTGGGGTTTTGGCGGACTCTCAGAGCTCGGGTCTGTGTCCCTCCTAAGTCGGACGGACCACTGGGGCATAAAAGCGCAGCGGAAAAAACAAAAACGAAAACTTAGGCTAGCTAAACAATTTAGCTAGGCTCTGAGGGAGCCAGAAACTAGCCCGATCTATACCAACTTGGGGTGGATCTGACCACCCTAAGAGGGATCTATTCTAAAGCGACTAATTAAATCTACACTAAAAATTACTTAACCACATACCCAAAATCTTGGCCCTGGAGCAGGCAAGAAGTACCACACCGTCTTCTGATGCTCCCCGTAGCCGAGCCGCCTTGACTCGATCCGCCTGAGCCGCCTCCCACCCTTGAACCGATCCGCCTGAACCGACTTTCGCCTCCGAGCCGATCACACGCGGTAGAAAGTTTCACTTGAGTAGAACCCGCGTCTTAGACGTGGATCCAATCCAAACCCCCTTTGTAGTCTTGCTAGGACTACTCCGGAGAATAGGAAGAGAGAGAGAGAGAGAGAGAGAATAGTTTAGTCGCCGATCGAGCTTGCTCTAAAAGTCTGGAGCTACTCGATCGAGGACTTGGTGTGTTTTTCAACGAAGAGAGTGCACCCCTATTTATATAGGGAGTCAGCACTCACTCTTTCGTTGTGAGCAATGTGGGACTTTTGCAAATGAGAGAAAAAAATCAATTAAGCCAATTTAGCTTAATTTGTAGTTTAAGTGGGCTTTTCATAAAAGCAAACTTTAACTAATTAATTCTCTTCGCTCATTAAACTTTAGACACCAAACAAGCTATCAATCCGAAGGGCTTCGAATAGTGAACGTGTAGGAACCGACGGCGACGAATTTTGACTTCGTTTGACCCTTCAAACAATTGCCCAAAGTCGGGCAAAAATCAACTTTTCGTAGCTGTCATTTGGTGTTTCAAAACCCCTAAAATTAAGTTAAGTTGCGGGCGCACCCGCCCAAGACAACAGAGGCGAGCCGCCCGCCCGCTGGGCAGCGGGCGCTGGCCCGCTGCAGACAGCGGGCCGCGCCCGCTACGCAGCGGGCGTGAGCCCGTTGCGACAAGCGGGCTGCACCCGTTTTGCCTCTGGGTATGGGCTTGTTAGCCCAGTGGGTCTTACCCAACTTGCCTTGAACTGTTTTCGCGTTTCTGGGCTCGTTTGAGCTCTGATTTGGACGCGGTTTGAACCTGTGTTTAGACCGGGATGATCCTGTCAGTCAGGTAACCCTTTCCAATATATTTGTTCCTACTAAATTTGTCGTAACCAATTTACGACACGTTTAATCATTGTTTGCATCAAATGAAACATTTGTCCCTATTGCTATTACAACTAATTTTCACAACTAGACTTGTAAATATTAACTATTCAATATCATCAAATGATTCTCTCTCAATTATTCTTCCTATTACTAAGACACGAACGCTACTCGGTGTGAGACCCTACAGCCTGACCTTACTACAGGTTGGGGCTCGAAACCCCTAGACGATGACAACCCTGAGCAGTAGCTGTCGTCCCTGTTTTAGAATCATCATAACGTGATCGACCCTTTGACAAAAGCATCATTGGGTTTACATTGGCTGTGTCAGTGATGAACTCTGTTAGCTATAGTCCCTTCGTCAAGACTGTGTTCCTGTTGGCCTAGGGTATGGTTTAATGTCAACCCTATTAGACAACATTGGTCAGTATACGGCGGTCTTTGTTGTATTCACGTTGTACTTCTTACGACGTACCTCGGCCGAGGATTAACACAAAGATCGTACTGAGCCTGTAACACTAACTTCCCTTTAACGGAAGTGACGAATCCCATCTACGTCATCTACTCACCTCGAGAGCTTCAGGTGCAACTCAATCTAAGATCTTTCAGCAGGCCTAGCCTCGAAGCTAGATCATAGGTCTAAGCTACACCGTTCACTCACAGGTTTGTACAAATGACTTCAGGTCTTAAGGACCAGCTTACCTATCATCACCCTAGAGTTATTAAAGATACTTCAATTAAAGTTAACCATTTAATAACTCTAATTTGGTCGTTCAGAGAACTCATTCTCCAATGAGCACCTGTTTCTCGTCTTCGACTTCACCAAGTCGAATGACTTTGAGATCATCATTACCCTAAGGTAAGACTAAGACACAATGGTCTATCTGATGTGTCGATATCCAATTCTCGACACATCTATGACCACAAACCGTTTAAGACTTACGTTTCTATTCGGTCACTTACTTACTCATAATCGAGATCTTATCTAGATACGTAAGTATCTAACTATAAGTCTATGGATATTATCTAAGAATATTAATACGAATGAATTTATATTTAGGATAATAGGTACCATATACAGTATGAACGAGACGTATATTCAGGATAAATTGCCTTATGGGCATATATCCTCCTACATCTCCCACTTGCACTTAGGATATTTATCTCGGTATCTCATACCGTTATAGCATATCAGTCACTTGTACATTTATATGAAAAACCTAAGAGTGGTTTTACTAACGAGTATCTACAACGAATTTTAATGGATTAAATAATACATCTCTTGATCACACAGGGTTGATCCTTTGGAAAAATGATCTGGATCAATTTTTCCTATCTTTGTATAGCTAACATTTAGCTTATACAATCTAGATGTAGGGTCTAACATTTCTATAAGTCAGTCTCAGCTCATTACACTTTTCTTGTGTCAATATGTCAAGTACATATACGACACCCTTAGTCTCTATATATGATTAAATCAAAACAATTTTGATTCAATGTTTTATATAGATGATTTATATAAGTTGGAAATCCCTTTTACTTAGTCCGAGAAATCGGAACTAAGCATACGAGCTGGCTCCCACTGAATTTAAGAATTACTTGGTTAAATACTTTAATATTATATCTAAATCATATTTAGATTATATATACGAAGATATAACCATTTGGTAAGTGCTTTAGATGGAATGTACTAGTGTCAGGTTCGGTTTGACGAATGAGTCAAGTCAAGATCGGTTTAAGGAATCTTGACATTTGACTCATTCAATCAAACGTCCTACACTGTACTTTTCCCTTAACCACATTTAATATTAAATCTTTAATAACTAAATACAGTTTATTAAGAATTAATCTTAATATGCGTATAATTGTGTTCACACACAATTTATACGCCCCTAGAACCTATACTTAACTACCGATTGACTATAACATTAAGTCAGCTCAAAAAACAACATTTTCCGAAGCTTCGCATCATAATTCGAGAATTTTTGCAACCATCTCAGAAAGCCACAATCACAGAAAATTTAAGCCAATCAAATTTCAACTCAACAGAAAACACAATTTCTGAGACATTCATTAAAACAACGGATTCATAAAGATGAACCGTAATCTATTTATCCAATAAACTTTGAGTGTAGAATACTCAATCATTGTTTTCAACCTTTAAGAAATGATACATTTTATTTAAATAAAATTTAGTATCATCTCCTTCTCGATCATGTCTCTTGAAGTCTTTGAACGGCCCTAGCGCAACGATTGCTCAGATTGCCGACCGTCCTCCGCACTTCTCCCAATCTTTGCTTTATTTCAGCCACCTGTATACATTACACAGATGTCATTAGTATCTCATACTATATGATTGGAAATAATTACGTTTTATTGAATTTAATTTGTACTTGAGGTAGAGGCATTAGTATGCCCCTTCTTCTCTGCAAGATAGATCTTACAGTTCCTCTTCCAGTGGCCAATCTTATGGCAATGGAAGTACTCAAATTTTGACGGGGCCCTTTTAGTCTTTTTCTACCCTTTCTTCGCCTTCGCAGGTGGCGGGACCTGCCTCTTCTTACCCTTGCATTTCGGCTGGTCGAAAGAAGCAGAGCCAACAACCAATGCAGTCGGCTTCTTCTCAATCTCCTCAAACTACCTAAACATATTGAGGAGACCAGGAAGATCCGTTTCAAGACTGTTCATTATAAAACCAGTGATGAAAGGCTTAAACTCAGGAGTTAAAGACTTCAGGATAATATCCACGGACATCTCATTGTCCAGGAAAAATCCTAACTGGGCGGCGTCCTCTACGTACCCGATCATCTTGATAACATGATCTTGTACGGGCCCTGCCTCCATCTTTGTGCCCCAGAGGTTGCTAGTGGCTTTGAACTTGACAGCTCGAGATCGCTTGCCATATAACTCTTGTGTATTAAGAAGCATACTTTGAACATCTATATGTTCATGCTTCCTCTGCAGCTCGTTACTCATCGAAGCCAGAGTAAGGCACCTGGCCTTCTCTGCATCCCTCTGGTATAGCTTATATGCTTCCTTTTCCTCAAAGGTCGAATCGTCATCGGGCTTATCCGGAGCGTCCTCGAACAGTACGTATCCTATCCCGGCTAGGGAAAGGACCAACTTAATGTTTCTAAGCCAGTCTTTGTAGTTCGTTCCATCGAGCACGTTCTTCTCAACCATATATCTAAGACCTGAATCCATTCTGCATTTTCATAGATACTTTAGTCAGTATATGTTCGTTGTATAGTTTTAATGGTTTTAATAAAACTATATTCTCCCACTAAATTTATTAAAGCCATAATAATAAACAATTTATTATAAAAATAACATTTGTGAGAAAGGGATCCGATTACCCTGAGTCTGACAACCTTGAGTGTGTCTCAACAAGTTGTTTGACTCTGCAGTCGGTAGACAAACTTGTCGTCAATCATATCTATTATGATTCCCTATCGATTTTACCCCTAGTCATTTGTGATCATGAATGTGCTCAACCGGATCACAATGGCTAGCCTAGTCGGACCCTTGTTTTCGTGTCTAGCCTGACTTGCCCCGCCGCTCGGTGTATGCACGCCACGTTGGTTTGGGTTAGGACTTAGACTACATTCTTGGTTAGACTTACGCCGATGCTCGGGGATGAGACAACGGTTTTAGTCAGGTCAAGATGTTAATCAAGAAATCGGTTTCTATAAGATTGACATGTCACGGCTTGAGTGTAGCTCAACAACCACAATAGGTTTCTTACAGTTGCCAACTCCTAAAACAAGGAGGGCTACGATTTATCTTGAACAAGATTATTATCGTATTTGACTTAGGTATAGTCGATGGACTTACACAGTCATGAATCGACTCCTTGCGGTCCAGCGAACGCGGCCAGGGAATTGACTAAGCCAGGACCACTTAGTACCTAGTCTAGCTAGGTTAGTCCAGCAAACTTAGCCAAGCACATTGACCGACATCATGATCCATTGAAGGAGTTTTCATCAATCTTATGTTCGTCCAAACAACTAAAAGGCTTTTAATTTAAAAGAACTAGTTAATCCTTATCAACTAGTGGATCCTAAAATTCGAAATTTTATGGATTGGTTGAACAATTTTTATTAAGTCCTTATCAACTATAAGGTTCGTGTGTTCAACGTGCTACCCCAATCTAATTAGGATTTTATAAAACAATTACAACATGTTTCAACATTAGTCTTTTATGAAAAATCATCAATTAAATGATTTAATGAAATGATTGACAATCAAAGGGACTACCCTAATCTGGTATTAGGTTTTGATGTTGTTTTTGTTTATAAAACATAACATGTCACTAGTTTATTAAAATTTCATCTCATAAAGTTTTAAACATTTAATGGCTAACCTAATAAGGTTCATGAATACATTATTCAACATGTCCATTAAAAGAAAATGAAACAACTAATTTATCCGAATAAATAAAAGTTTCAACTAGTGACATATAATGAAATTTTGCAAGTTAAAAATTATCTACATAATAAATAACACGCAAACCTAAAATTTAACAATTAAATTTAAAGATCAAAATTTAAAGCTTCAAATCATTTTATCACATAAAACTAGGTATCATAAAATTATCAAATAATTTTAAAACCTAGGCTTTATTATTTTAATCAATCATTTCTAAGATTAAAATATCGCACAAATAATTTAGAAACATATATGTAATTTAAAAGAAACTAATTTATCTTTTCATCTTATGAAAATAAAATATTTCTATAATTTACATATTCACTAAAGCAATTTTAAAACACTTTTAAAATTATTAGAAATTGATTTAAAAGCTTTCAAATAAAGTTTTTAAAAATTTCTAACCTTTATGTAATTTAAGAAAATTAAATTTCCAAAATAAAATATTCCTTAAAGTTACATAAACATTTAAATGCTCGGAAAAATATTATATCTCATAAAAAGAACTTTTATAAAGCATTTAAACATTGGAGACCTATTTAAAATTTATCTCATAAAATTAAATTGTCCCCAAAAAATTTTCGTGTTGCAAAAACAACAAAACAATTTTAAACTAATTTTAACATAAAGCTAAAATAGTTCGTATGTTTAAAATTAAGCAATTTTAAAGATTTAAAATGTCGCTATAAAAGATCTATAGCATAACCGTGGCTCTGATACCACTGTTGGGGTTTTGGCGGACCTCAGAGCTCGGGTCTGTGTCCGTCCTAAGTCGGACGGACCACAGGGGCATAAAAGCGCAGCGGAAAAACAAAAACGAAAACTTAGGCTAGCTAAACAATTTAGCTAGGCTCTGAGTGAGCCAGAACCTAGCCCGATCTATGCCAACTTGGGGTGGATCTGACCACCCCAAGAGGGATCTATTCTAAAGCGACTAATTAAATCAACACTAAAAATTACTTAACCACATACGCGGAATCTTGGCCCTGGAGCAGGCAAGATGTACCGCACCGTCTTCTGATGCTCTCCGTAGCCGAGTTGTCTTGACTCGATCCGCCTGAGCCGCCTCCCACCTTCGAACCGATCCGCCCGAACCGACTTTCGCCTCCGAGCCTATCACACGCGGTAGAAAGTTTCACTTGAGTAGAACCCGCGTCTTAGACGTCTGGATCCAAATCCAAACCCCCTTTGTAGTCTTGCTAGGACTACTCCGGAGAATAGGAAGAGAGAGAGAGAGAGCGAGAGAGAGAGAGAGAGAGAGAGAGAGAGAGAGAGAGAGAGAGAGAGAGAGAGAGAGAGAATAGTTTAGTCGCCGATCGAGCTTGCTCTAAAAGTCTGGAGCTACTCGATTGAGGACTTGGTGTGTTTTTCAACGAAGAGAGTGCACCCCTATTTATATAGGGAGTCGGCACTCACTCTTTCGTTGTGAGCAATGTGGGACTTTTGCAAATGAGAGAAAAAAAAATCAATTAAGCCAATTTAGCTTAATTTGTAGTTTAAGTGAGCTTTTCATAAAAGCAAACTTTAACTAATTAATTCTCTTCGCTCATTAAACTTTAGACACCAAACAAGCTATCAATCCGAAGGGCTTCGAATGGTGAACGCGTAGGAACCGACAGCGACGAATTTCGACTTCGTTTGACCCTTCAAACAATTGCCCAAAGTCGGGCAAAAATCAACTTTTCGTAGCCGTCATTTGGGGTTTCAATAACCCTAAAATTAACTTAAGTTGCGGGCGAGCCCACTAAGCTTAGCTGGCGCGCCCGCCCAAGACAACAGAGGCGGGCCGCCCGCCCGCTGGGCAGCGGGCCTGTTCGTTGCTTGCAGTGGGCGCTGGCCCGCTACAAGCAGCGTGCGCGAGCATAGCGAGCTGCGCCCGCTGCAAACAACAGGCTTGGCCCGATGCGGCCAACAGGCCGCGCCCGTTTTGCCTTTGGGTATGGGCTTGTTAGCCCAGTGGGTCTTACCCACCTTGCCTTGAACTGTTTTCGCATTTTTGGGCTCGTTTGAGCTCTGATTTGGACGCGGTTTGAACCTGTGTTTAGACCGGGACGATCCCGTCAGCTAGGTAACCCTTTCCAATATATTTGTTCCTAATAAATTTGTCGTAACCAATTTACGACACGTTTAATCATTGTTTGCATCAAATGCAATATTTGTCCCTATTGCTATTACGACTAATTTTCACAACTAGACTTGTGAATATTAACTATTCAATATCATCAAATGATTCTCTCTCAATTATTCTTCCTATTACTAAGACACGAACGCTACTTGGTGTGAGACCCTACAGCCTGACCTTACTACAGGTTGGGGCTCGAAACCCGTAGACGACGATCACCACGAGCAGTAGCTGTCGTCCCTGTTTCAGAATCATCATAACGTGATCGACCCTTTGACAAAAGCATCATTGGGTTTACATTGGCTGTGTCAGTGATGAACTCCGTTAGCTATAGTCCCTTCGTCAAGACTGTGTTCCTGTTGGCCTAGGGTATGGTTTACTGTCAACCCTATTAGACAACATTGGTCAGTATACGACGGTCTTTGTTGTATTCACGTTGTACTTCTTACAACGTACCCCGGTCGAGGATTAACACAAAGATCGTACTGAGCCTGTAACACTAACTTCCCTTTAACGGAAGTGACGAATCCCATCTAAGTCATCTACTCACCTCGAGAGCTTCAGGTGCAACTCAACCTAAGATCTTTCAGCAGGCCTAGCCTCGAAGCTAGATCATAGGTCTAACATACACTGTTCCCTCACAGGTTTGTACAAATGACTTCAGGTCTTAAGGACCAGCTTACCTATCATCACCATAGAGTTATTAATGACAGTTCACTTAAAGTTAACCATTTAATAACTCTAATTTGGTCGTTCAGTGAACTCATTCTCCAATGAGCACCTGTGTCTCGTCTCCGATTTCACCAAGTCGAATGACTATGAGATCATCATTACCCTAAGGTAAGACTAAGACACAATGGTCTATCCGATGTGTCGATATCAAGTTCTCGATACATCTATGACCACGAACCGTTTAAGACTTACGTTTCTATTCGGTCGCTTACTTACTCATAATCGAGAGCTTATCTAGATACGTAAGGACCTAACTATAAGTCTAAGGATATTATCTAAGTATATTAATACGAATGATTTTATAGTTAGGATAATATGTACCATATACAGTATGAACGAGACGTATATTCAGGATAAATTGCCTTATGGGCATATGTCCTCCTACAGGTGGGACCTTTGCCCTATGGTGCATCACGAGTACATCATGGGCCGCTCTAACCCTGCCCACTCCCCTTACCGGCTGTCAGGAGTACAAGTGAGACTTATATCAACTGGGCTAGTTCTTTAGTATATTTTACATGTGTTTTCCCCCAAACCCACTGTTTGGAATCTCGCCAATCTAAAGATAGACTGTGGGTTCTAGGTTGTTGTTACACTCAATTCCTCACTCTCAGTTTATAAATCAATTTCTCATTTCTTTCATTTCGGTGGTCTCATTTACCGCATTCACATTTCCATTTCGTTCGTAATTTCACCCATGTCGTGTTTCAACAACGACCATCGCGTCACAATTTCCAGAAAGAGAGCATTCTACTTTCATGCTCATTTACGCTCATGTTTTCACAATAAAATCAAGTTTCATCCAATGTCATAAACATGAGCTTTAACTACTAATTTGGAACATAACACATGAGTTTTTAACATTTGAGCTAACTCATTCTCATAATGAACATAAACATACAACATATGCATAATTCCATTAACATGAAACATACTAACAACTAGCATATGGACATAATGACAAATTTTAGGGTATATGAATGTGACATCTACACTAGCATAGACATAAACATGGCTACAGCTACACTAGCATATGAATATGCCAACAACTTTAGGAACATATGAACAAGATGCCTACATTAGCACATACATAAACATGGCATACTAACATAATTAATGAAACTTAGCATACTAACATAACTATGAACATATTAAGATAACTTCTACACTAGCAAATGGCATAATGTTACACACTAACATAATGTTACTATAATACTAGCATATGGACTTTAGCAATGGCATATAGACATATTAAAGATACTACACTTGCATATAAACATTTAGCATGGTATGTGAACTTATCTACTTGGCTTAAGCATGGTACACTTTGGTAGTATAAACATTAGTACTAGCAATTTAGGCATGTTACAATTCTATTTTCCTTTCTTTTAACATGCTACTGATTTAAAATGGAAAATTTAACATAACTGGGGTACATAAACATGGCATAGTTTTATAGACATTAGCGTAGAATTTGATATACTAATAATTTGGATTACAACATGAACATCCCCACCTTTTTTTATTATAAAAAACATAAAGTGAGAACATACATCCTTATTCCCTACAACATTCTAAGCATGACCCCTAGCTAGAGCTGGTAGACAGCCTACCTCAATTGTCCTTCTTTCTTCTAGCTCTTATCCCTCCAAGCTGTAAGCTTTCCTCCAAGAATCTCCTTCTTCAAAATCTCCTTCAATTTAATGGAGATGGTGAAGTGAGATTTTTCGGCCTTGGTGGAGGAGAAGGTTGTGGTCGGCCTTGGGTGGTGAGAGAGGGTGGTGGTGGTGGTGTAGGTGGTGGAAGAGGAGGAGGTAGTTGTTGGAGTAGGTGGTGCAAAGGGGAAGGGGGAGAATTCGGCCAAGAGCAAAGGGAAGAGAAGAGGATGAAATTTTTTGGGAAAAATTATGTTCTCGTTTTCACTTTTTCTTTTTTCCTTTTCTATTACCTCCTTTTTCTTTTCTTTTTTGCCTAAAAAATAACACAGCATCCTCCTCCTCATCTCTTTAAGTTAGGGTTAGCCAAATGTAGCCTTAGGTGTGAACATGGGGTTAAGAGAGATTAGGCAAGTGACACCTAGTGTGACATGTGTCTTCTTACGGATTTTCAAAATTTTAATTTTTAGAAAAATAGAATACACCCAATAATACTTCATACCATTTAAATACATAGTATTTCAATCCAATACTTCATCATAACCATATCTAATAATGTTTAAAATTATTTAAAAATAGTTTTCTTATTATAAAATTTTGGAGTTTTTCTAAAAATACACAAAAATATATGTGTAGAAATACGATCAAAATACTACTTAACATCCGTATATTTTCAATAGGGTGGTTACACGTCATCTATTCCTTTCCACACTATAGTCTAACGACCGTGGACCAGTTTGGGACCATGCTCCTAGCTCAATCCTCACAGGTCCTTTCTACAGAGGCCCGAGCACAACTGCCCATATGCTCTCCCAGCCTAGAGGGCTAAGTCTAACGCCCGGGTAGGAAATTCAAAAACCGAGGCCCCTCTGGGTTTGGTGGAGGTATCACAGCCTAGGCCTTCCAAGCTCGGCACGGTGCCGTTCCTAAAATCGCCACACTTACACATGCACAAAAATGGGCATTCGTAGCAAAAAAGATCCTTCCATTTCATTGTTTACAGGTTACAAGATTTGGCTGACTTAGCAGCATACATCTTTAAAAAAAGACAAAAGGGGTAGGGAAGACCACTGTCACGTGATTAGTCCTGTATCAGGGCAGTCGTCCACTTGTGTACCTCCCGTGCTCGAGCCACCTCTATTCTTCATCAGCTCCTCAGCCTGCCTTCGCTGGGCCTTCTACTCTTTCAAGTGCTCCTCCATCGCATGGACCAAACACTGAAACCAGGCATTCAACCCCTCCAAGTCCCTCACCCGCTTTCGACAGAGGTACAATCGGCCATAAGGTTGCATCGAGACTCCACTTCCTCCTCAACTGTAAGGATCGTTGATATGGCTATTTCAATAATAAACAGCGGAAATGATTAGTATTGTCAGCAATTAGGAGATCTACAAAGTAACATGTATATTCCTTTAAATATAAATAACTTGCAGTGAAAGAATCAACACAATTAATGAAACCAAACAAATAAGCAAACTAGCCAAGCAAACACAAACACCAAGAATTTATCCTGGTTCGGATTCTCTTGATCCTACGTCCAGTCCTCTACCCAGTAGAGATTTTCAATCCATAATAACACTTGCCCCGCAAGCAACAACATACAAAAATGTCGACACTTCCTGTGCCCCAAACTTTGTATAATCTAAGGAAAAATGAAACAACACCTAAAGCCTTGAAATGAATTTCAAATGGAATTCAAAGGAAATGTGTAAATGAAAGTTTAAGGTTTCTAGATTTTGAATGGAAGAAACACTCTTGAAGATTTTAGTTTTCAAATGATGAAAATATCAGAATTTTACTTCTCCAAATGAATACAATGGCAAAACTTTCTGTTGAAGAAAATAGAATTTAAGTTTTAAAGAAGAAAGTTGGAAAATGAAGTGAATGAAAGAGAAGGGGTACTCATCTATTTATAGACATGAAAATAAGTTGTAACTGTCATATTCCAACAGTCAAAAACTGTCTCCAACGGATAGAACAAACCAGTTGTAAAAACGGTCAAAAATGGAATTGGTCGGCCAATGATTTTTTGTTGGTCGATTAATTTTGAAATGACAAAAATTGACTATTTAAGGTTACTGACATGGAATTGATATGAAGAGGAATTTGACCAACAAATTTCAAAGTCAAAGTCAAAAAGGAAAAAATAGCCGGCTAACAAAAATGTATTGGTCAGCTAATTTCTAAAAGAGGAATTTTAGAATTCTGAAAAGACTAGGTTGTAGATAAATGTTAGGAGATACCCTAGTCATCTAAGATAAGTCATCATCAGGCTTAAAAATCTATAAAGTGAAAAATACATTGATTACATAAAAGCCGTAGATATGACTGCATCTGAATTTGAGAAGTCTTTGTGCAGGAAGAAGTAACTAGTGATTATGTCCAAGATGTAAACGTTGAGTAGCCAATTATCTGCACAGATGGAGTTAATAAAAATAATATGTTTGTCATATCAAAACCATATGGAATAAAGATATGAAATTATGGAATTCCAACATTCTCCCCCTTTTTGATGATGCCAAACATTTAATAGTATGAATTAAGTAAATTCTTATAACTCCTCCCGAGTAAATGCCATATTATGGTGTTTAAATTTATCCACCTTTGTCATTGTCAAAAAGGATATTGGCGTCAATGACAATCATTTCTTTTGGATACCGGAAAAATAAACATTTAAGTAATGGTACGCTCTACAATGTAGGGTCTGGGGGATTAGTCCTTAAGAAACCAAACCCATGTAGAATTTGGTTTTTCCAAATAATCATGTGAATAAACAATATTATTCATATATGAATCAACATATAAATCTCTATCATGCAGACATTGTAATGCCCTACAAGCTACTGCACAAGTACTAGAGGGGGGGTGAATAGTACTTTAAAATAATAAGGAGTATAATTCCAAATTAAATTGCAAACAACTACCAAATCAATTTGCGGAAGCTTAAATTGAATGACAACAACAAAATTAACAATGCAAACACATGATGTTAATGGGTTCGGATCCACCCAAGTCTCCCCGACTTGTTCCCGGTGATCCTACGTCCCAACCACCCGGATCCCCTCCGGATACTTGAGTTAGAAACCCTAACTCAAGATTTCCACTATGAATAGGAATGATATGGAGACGAATCTCTTACCTAGATAGAAATGACCTAGGTTCGTATTTATAGGGTCCCATAAAAACAACTTAGGTCATTCTCCAACGGATAGAAATCTGGGAGAATTAGTCGGTCAAAGAACAACCACTGACCGACTAGTTCATATTAAACGATCTTCGAGCTTTGGGAAGTGTTGAGATGTCGCTTTGAATGTTCTCGTGAATTTGGCGATGATCTCCAATACTGCGCTCACAAATTGTTAGTTCATGGATTATTTATGTTTGCTCATCATCAAAACCAAATCCGGGGAGTCCAATATTCAACATTCTCCCCCTTTTTGGTGATGACAAACCAACATAAATAATAATTAAAAATAATGATTCAAATGTAAAATACTTACTCCCCCTGCAATGATGACACGTTAATTCCAAAATGAATATATATGAATTGCATCAATCAGATGAGTAAGATAAATAAAGAGAATCGATTTTCGAAATATCGGATTTTGAAAATCCTTATATGTATCTTAACTCCCCCTGAATCTAACATATCAAACTAGATTCTTGGAAATTGAGTTAAATTTTCATTTGCGCTATTTATTATCATTATCTCTCCCCCTTTGGCATTATCCCAAAAATGGGGGGCATACAACGACAACAACTAGGAAATGGAAAATCCAACATCGGGAGTCGTAGACAATGACGATGGAACTAATTGACACCAAGGGAAAAGCGATAAAATCAAATCAAGGTGTGCCAAAATTGTCCATTATCAAAAAGCGATAATCAAAATCATCAAAGATACCAAATAATTATTCATTTCTTGAATAAAGAAACATACTCTCAAATATTCAATATTATTGGTTAAATTTTGTGCATGGAAAACAATTCTATACAATTATAGAATTTAAATCTATTTAACCAAGTTTTCATGTGTTGAGCGACGAATTCACACATCATATGAATTGAACGAATATTAAATGTGCACGACGAATTAAGACAAAGAGAACGACGATGTATATATATAAATGATAACATCATGAATACATTCAAAAAGATATCGATACATCAAATGCAACATACCCATCAAAAAGAAATACATCATCATCATCATCCACATCAAAATAAATACAACATCATCATCCACATCAAAATATAACATCATCATCGACATCATCCAAAATACATCAAAATATCATAACCCTCATACTCTATCCTAACCCAAAATACTCTCACTAAGATATATCATCCAAAGCGTAGTGGAGAGTCCTCGGAACAACGATCACGAGGAAGTGGCTGGATCTGCAGTGTCCGTGGGTCCAGTCGACGGAGTGGACTCAGGCTCTGCAGGGAGTAGAGGTGTCTCAACAGACGGGATCGTCGGGGTAGGAGTGGAAACGACTGGCTCAGCAGCAGGGGTCGCAACAGCAGGGGTCTCAACAGCAGCAGGTGAAAGATGTGCAGGCTCGACAGCAGGGTCAGCAGCAGTGGCCGTGGCCTCATTGCCACGAGCGAAGGAAGTGACAAGCTCGTCAATCTCCTCATCGTCCATCTCCTCGGCCTCAGAAACTGAGGGAGGAAGATCAATCCCCATCATCTGAGCCATACGGCAGACGACCTCCTCGGTACGAGCCAAACGTGACTCGTGCCGACGAAGAAGGCGTACGACATCATCTAATGTGGGAGGAGGAGAGGGGGCAGCAGCAGCTGAGGGAGTAGACTGGGAAGCAGATGCGGTAGACCTCTGCACATGACGAAGCGCCGCTAGAGATTTCTTAACGGTCGTCGCGTTCAGAGGAGTACCCAAGGGACGCTCATCGTCAGGAGGGAGAGGGACTCGGAAATGACGAAACACAAGGGTCAGCAGACAAGGGTATGGAATATGCGCAGATTTATTGGTCTTGCGTATACACTCGAAAGAGTCCATCTTATCGAGTATCACGCGAGCCCAATTAATCTCGCACCCCAAGAAAAGAGCGTAGATCAATTTCAAGAACGGCTGGGATGGAAGTGAAGATGATCCATACTTAGGGAGAAGGCATGACTTCAAGATCAGGTTAATGACCCACGCATTCGGCTTGAAAGATTTCGATGGAACACCAATGAATGCGGAGGGGATAACCTGGAAGATATCTGAAAGAACTGACTGATCCAAGGAGGAAATATCATCGAAGGAAATGTCAGAAGGAAGGAGACCACACGACGAGCAACCAAGAATCTCCCCCAAGATTTCTGCCGTGAGAACTATAGGAGTTCCCAAGACAGTAGTCTTAATGGAGTGGCTGGCATCGTACTGGCCTCGAACACGATTGGCATAGAACAATTTCACAAGGCGAGGATATGGTTTAGGGTTGGCCTTAAGATCATAGCGGAGATAATCAAGGAGACCACTATAGGAGAGAAGATCAGCAAGGCCGAGAAAATCAGAAAACTGAACGTAATGCTCTAACAACAGTGGACAGTGCTCTATACGGTTGTACGCTGCGAGACACTGAGGGTCATCGCGGCACAACGATATGTCTACACCGCCGACTGGCATAGGAGCTTTACCCTTAGCCTTACGGGTCTTCGGAGGAGGAGGAGGAGGTTCCCTAGGGCCAGACTCGTCCTCAGGGACAAACTCAGAGTCGGAATCAGGAGGAGTACCAGGAGTGTGGAGAATGGGCTTTTTAGGCAAATGTTTTCTGGGTTTGACTGTCGCCGACCTCTGCTTCTTTAGAGGAGGTGAAGAGGGAGAAGCTTGGGTAGATTTGGCACGGCGCTTAGGCTTAGATGGATTCCTAGGGTTGGACGGCCCTACAGACATAGGAGAAGCCCCAGACGGAGTGAAAGGAATCCGCGTCTTTGCCATGATCGTGGCACGACAAGGACAAGCAAACGTAGAGAAGATCAAATACCCTAGCTGAAACCCTAGATTCCTACAGCAAACTCGAAATAAACAAGCCCTAGAAGAATTTTGTCGGAAGGGTTTAGGGATTTTGCGGGCTTGAGCTGAAGGGAATACCGACTAAAAAGATTTTTAGTCGGACGAAATGAGTATAAGTCGGTCTGGAAATCGAAAATACGCATTTGCCCTAACCCACTTAGTCGGTCACAGTTCAAGCACTGACCGACTAGATTACGATCTAGTCGGTCGGTCAATGAGCTTGAACCGACTAAGTCGAAACAGAGGCAAACAGGAATTTTAGGGCAAGAATTAGTCGGTCGCAGTATATTCACTGACAGACTAGTTTTCAATCTAGTCGGTCGGTAAGTGTACTGTGACCGACTAAAGAAAGAAAATGATAAGATTAAGATTAAAGCTTGATCTAGTCGGTCTGAGTTTACTTGCTGACCGACTAGATGAGCATCTAGTCGGTTGACAAGTGAACTGAAACTGACTAGAAAAGTCCAAAAATTGATAATGGATTTCTCTTCACAAACCACTTGGATGAAACATCTTAACACTCTCATTAGTCATCTAATTTACCCCATAAAACGTCGAAATCTTAAATACGACATTGAAATACGAATTCGATCATAAATTCAAACAAAATCACATAAAATTCCCAAAAATTCAATAAATCTAGCATGATTGAAATATCGCGAAATATAAAAGCATGCAAGATAATTGAATGAAATATGAATCCTATATCTCGGATTCACCCATAATCCCCAATTCTCGACGCAATCGCACAAAGGAGTCCTCCTTTAGGGGTTTCGTGAAAATATCGGCGATTTGCTTTTGGGTTTCAACGTACACTAAAATGATGTCCTTTTTAGCAACATGATCATCTAAGGAATGGTGTCGGACATCTATGTGTTTTGATCGGGAATGGTGCACCGGATTCTTTGAAAGACATATAGCACTTTGGTTATCCACCATGATAGGGCTAGTATCACAGTGAATACCAAAATCCTTCAAAGTGTGTCTCATCCAAAGAACCTGCGCACAAGCGGCACCGGCGGCAATATATTCCGCCTCAGTGGTTGAAAGTGATACGGAATTTTGCTTCTTGGAAAACCAAGAGACAAGAGAATTTCCTAGAAAATGGCAAGTGCCACTAGTACTTTTCCTGTCGGATTTGCATCCCGCATAATCGGCATCACTGTATGAGACTAACTCATACGTGCTAGATTTCGGATAAAGTAATCCAAAATCTAAAGTGTAACTCAGATAACGGAAAATACGCTTTACCGCTACTAAGTGAGACTCCTTAGGTTGAGATTGATAACGAGCACATATGCATACGGCAAACATAATATCGGGCCTACTTGCGGTAAGATAAAGTAAACTACCTATCATACCTCGATATAGACGAATGCCTACATCCTTACCGCCCGTATCCTTGTCGAGATGCGTAGTCGTGCTCATTGGAGTCTTTTTCCCGGAAGCACTTTCCATTCCAAATCGCTTAAGCAACTCCACCGTATACTTTGTTTGGTGGATGAAGATTGCATCGTTCATTTGGCGAATTTGGAGACCTAAGAAATATTTGAGTTCGCCCATGTGGCTCATCTCAAATTGGTCCTTCATAACATTAGAAAACTCTTCGCAAAGAGTGAAGTTAGTAGCACCGAAAATAATATCATCAACATAAATTTGAACTAATAAAATATCATTATTCGCATGCTTAACAAAAAGTGTAGAATCGGCTTCGCCCATTTTAAAATTCAAATCCAAAAGAAAATTCTTTAGGCGATCATACCAAGCTCGAGGAGCTTGTCTCAAACCATAAAGAGCTTTCTTTAGTTTAAAAACATGATTTGGAAATTTTTCATTTATGAAGCCCGGAGGTTGAGAAACGTAAACTTCCTCAACAACATATCCGTTTAAAAATGCACTTTTAACATCCATTTGAAATAACTTAAAATTTTTATGGCATGCATAAGACAATAAAAGTCTAATCGATTCTAATCTAGCTACCGGAGCGAAGGATTCTTCGAAATCGATACCTTCCTCTTGGCGATAGCCTTGAGCAACTAACCGAGCTTTGTTCCGGATGACGACTTGATTTTCGTCGGATTTTTTCTTGAAGATCCACTTTGTCCCTATGACGGTGTAGTTCTTCGATGGCAAAGGAACAAGCTCCCATACCTCATTCCTCTCGAATTGAATGAGTTCCTCCTCCATGGCAAGGATCCAAGCACTATCTTCGCACGCTTCAACTATATTCTTTGGCTCTATTGATGAGACAAAGGCACTATTGGCGAAGTGGTGGACTTGAGATCTCGTCTTGACACTATCATGAATATTGCCAATGACTTGCTCATGGGGATGGTCGCGAACGGTATGAAGCCGCTTGGGAATACCTTGATCACTAGGCTAGGCACATTCTCAACAACTTCATTAGTCGGGTTAGTCTCAATAGAATCAATTGAATAAATAGACTTAGAATTTTCAAACGAATCACATAAAACATCCATAGAATCATTATCATTTGAAATTCTAGAAGTAGTAAAATTCTCATTAAAAGAGACATGAAGTGATTCCTCGATCGTAGAGGATCTTTTGTTGTATATCCGGTAGGCTTTGCTACGTGAGGAATACCCAACAAATATCCCCTCATCCGATCTCGGATCAAACTTGTCCAAATTATCATATGTGTTTTTAATAAAACATTTTGCGCCGAAAACACGAAAATGTTTAACTTGAGGCAATCTACCAAACAACAATTCATAGCAAGTTTGTTTGGTGCCGGGCCTCAAAAGTATTCTATTAAACACATAACAAGCGGTGTGTACCGCTTCCGCCCAAAATTGATAACCAAGTTGACTATCTTTGAGCATAGTGCGAGCACACTCCACAATCGTTCTATTCTTCCTCTCAACAACACCATTTTGAGGAGGTGCGCGAGGGAAAGAAAACGTGTGAGTAATTCCAAGATCATCACAAAAATTTGAGAAAGACTCATTCTCAAATTCACCCCCATGATCACTACGAATAGTGACAATGGTGGTTCCGATGAGATTTTGTACTTTCTTCACAAATATTGTGAAGTTTTCAAAAGCTTCATTTTTATTACATAAGAAAAATACCCATGTAAATCTTGAATAATCATCAACGATGACTAGTCCATATCTTGCATTTCCTAAGGAAGCAACTCTAGTTGGCCCAAATAAATCTAGATGTAATAGCTCTAGTGGCCGTTTCGTAGAAATGCTTTTCTTAGGTTTAAATGAAGATTTAGGAAGCTTGCCACGTTGACAAGAATCACAAAAACTTTTCTTTTCAAAAACGAGCTTCGGAAAACCTTTAATGGAATTTAATTTCGAAAGCTTATAAAGTGGTCCAAAGTTCACATGTCCAAAGCGTCGATGCCATAAGTGTTGTTCACTTGTGTTGGCAACGAGACATTGTTCATATGACTTGGGAAGATCCAAAATATAAATATCTTTATGGCGTGTGCCGGAAAATAATAATTTATTATTATCATTTGAAATATGACACAATCCTTTCGCAAAACTAACTTTGTAACCTTTGTCACAAAGTTGACTTATTGAAATAAGATTATGATTTAAACCATCAACTAGATAAACATCACTAATTAAGGGTTTAGAAGGGTTACCCACTTTACCAACACCGACGATGGTTCCGCTCTCATTGACTCTGAATACGACGCGATTTCCATTTGCAATGGGAACAATTCCGGAGAGCAATTTAGCGTCACCCGTCATGTGTTTTGAACACCCGCTATCGAGTATCCAATTCCCTTTGGAGCCAAATTTGAATTTGTTGCTCCTTTTCTTTTTCTGTCCCTTGAGTACATAAAGATAGAAAATTTCATATCATGGTACCCAAGGTCATTGGGTCCTCAAGGGTTAGACCTTTGGAAGCCAAGTCCAATTGGACTTTGACTTCCCCACATAATTTCTACTATGCACAACATTCGAAAAATAAGCATTCATATACATTTGTTTTTCATCCATGCTTGTGTCCTTTGGGCTCCAAATAGTGAAAATTTTGGGAGCCCTCATCCTATTGGGTGCATGCATGCTACGTTGATTTCTACGTGATGCATGTTGTGGATAGGCATAAGGAACATGATGGAATAGTGCACGACGAGAATTATTCATATGATGCGGTGGGTGAACATATGCATGTGTGGGAACACGAGCGTGAGGGTGTCTCACATGGTGTGCACGTGCCCGAGAATGTGTTGCATAAAAATCATCATATGTGTGTGATGGTGGAGTAGGACGTGTGTTCCTATGTGGCATGGTATTGGTGTACATATAAGCATGCCCCTTCTTTGGAGGTCCACCCAAGGTGGGTTTCTGTCCAAAAGAGGGCGTGGACGAGGTGGAAGCACCATTGGTAGATGAACTACCAATAGAGTGTTTGCTACCACTCGTAGAGTCACCGGAAGTTGGCCTAACAAAAGTAGTGGCCGCTTTGGATGGACATCCCATCGTATATCCCAAACCAATGTGGTGATTGGCTGGAAGTAAGTCACTTAGGATTTTATCCAAATGGTCCTTACCCTTATTGAATCTATTGATTCGGCCTAATGTGTTCTCATATTTCTCTTTGAGAGAACGCATAGAAGTATCTAAAATAGATACTTGCAATGTGAGCACATAAACACAAGATTTAAGATTCTCATTCTCAATACTCAAAGTCGAGTTTTGAGAAGTTAAATCCGCTATCCTATGTTCTTCCGGATCATCTATGCTAACATGTTCAAGTTTAGATTTGAGATTAACAATCTCATTTCTTAACTCTTCAACAACGGTGTCGTTGTTGGTGACGATAGTCTTAGGCGAGGTTTGAATGCTAGCTAGGTCATCTTTTACTTTAGTATATCTATTTACTAATTTAGTGTATTTAGACCATAAATGAGAGTTAGCATCCCTAAGATCATCCATCGTTACCTCATCGCCTTCGTCGTCGCTATCATCGGAAGAGGAGGATCCTTGATCATGCTCCTCTCTCGCCATGAAGCACATGTGCGCTTGCTTCACTTTCTCATCGTCCGACTCTCCGCTTGAGGAATCCTCGGAGTCGGTGAATGTTGCTCCGACAAGTCCCTTTTTGTACCCCTTTTTGTACTTCTTTGACTTGTCGAACTTCGGCGCCTTCCACTTCTCCTTTTGCTTGTTTTGAGGACAATCCGCTTTGATGTGTCCTGGCTTATTGCATTTAAAGCACAAAGGTGGAGAGGCGTTAGTAGAAGTAAATTTAGATTTTTGTTTGAAGTTACCCTTTCGGAAGAAGCGATTGAACTTCTTTGCCATGAGTGCAATGGATTCCATGTCCATTTCTTCTTCCGAGTCCTCATCATCGGTAGAGGTGGATGAAGCCGCCTTGAATGCAATCGCCTTTTTCTTAGGCGCGTCTTGGTTCAAATAGGACTTCATCTTTTCTTGTAACTTCACCTTGCTATCTTTGCGTACCTCGTATGACATTAAAGTACCCATTAGTTGAACTACGGTATATTTGTTCATGTCATTACCTTCCTCGATGGCGAAGGTACGTTTCTCCCAAGAAGAAGGAAGTCCTTCGATAATCTTTGATCACTTCTCCTTTTGAGTGTAGGACTTGCCGAGGGCCTCTAACTCGTTTATTATGTCAAAGAAGCGAGCGTAATATTCTTTCATCTTCTCGCCCTGTTGCATATGAAACATTTCGTAATCTTTGTTTACGACTACGAGTTTAGAGTCTCTTACCCTACTCGTCCCTTCATGAAGAATGAGGAGGGAGTTCCAAATTTGATATGCACTCTTACATGTGCATATCTTATTGAAATCCTCGGGCTCCAATGCGCATTGCAAGGCGTTCATTGCCTTGGCATTGCTTACCTCCGCGACGACCTCCGCGGTAGTCCATTTCTCAAAGTCTTCTTCTTTGGGTTCAATGTATTCCTTCATTGTAGTCCTCCATAAGGATGCACTCCGGAGGAAGGTTTCCATCCGGCATTTCCAGTACCCGTAGTTGGTACCGTTGAAGAATGGAGGCCTCGTAGAGGAATGTCCTTCCATCACCGATGACGCTCCTTCACGGTTCCTGAAGGTGTCATAGTTGGAAGGTGGAGGCACGGTCTTGTTGTCGTTGGCAGACATAGCTAAGTATCTGGCTCTGATACCAAATGTAATGCCCTACAAGCTACTGCACAAGTACTAGAGGGGGGGGGGGGGTGAATAGTACTTTAAAATAATAAGGAGTATAATTCCAAATTAAATTGCAAACAACTACCAAATCAATTTGCGGAAGCTTAAATTGAATGACAACAACAAAATTAACAATGCAAACACATGATGTTAATGGGTTCGGATCCACCCAAGTCTCCCCGACTTGTTCCCGGTGATCCTACGTCCCAACCACCCGGATCCCCTCCGGATACTTGAGTTAGAAACCCTAACTCAAGATTTCCACTATGAATATCTTGTGAAAAACCTTCACAAGATCAAATCATACATGCAAAAGCACAAGTGAATCCCACAACCCGGGATCACAACCTTCTCTCACAACCGAGAGAATCAACAAGCAATATAAATGAGTTATATTGAAATAAGCAAACTTACCACAAAATCCTATACCTTGAGTTTTTCTTACCCAATAGGTGAAATGAAGGATTTGAGGAAGATGAAGTCACCAAGACCTAGAACCAAGGAAATGACCAGCAATAGGTGCCTAGGAATGATATGGAGACTTGGATCAAGCTATAGCTTGAAGAGCTCACCAAGAACAAGCTTCTCTCTAGATGGATTCTAGATCTAGAATGAGAGAGAGAATGGGTTTCTTGTGAGGAAGAGAGCTTTTGATTTGAGTGAGAAAGGCTATCTCTTTTGATCTCAATGAATCTCTGAATAGAATCTCTTACCTAGATAGAAATGACCTAGGTTCGTATTTATAGGGTCCCATAAAAACAACTTAGGTCATTCTCCAACGGATAGAAATCTGGGAGAATTAGTCGGTCAAAGAACAACCACTGACCGACTAGTTCATCAACTAGTCGGTCAGTCAAACAGCATGGACCGACTAAGAGAGGAACTGAGAAGAAAGAGAATTTCAGACCTAGAAATCTAGTCGGTCCAAGAAGACTGGCTGACCGACTAGTTTCACAACTAGTCGGTCAGTCAATGAACGTAGACCGACTAAGAGGCAAAATGAAATAGTCTGAGTGCAAGTTGACTTAGTCGGTCCAAGAACAAAAGTTGACCGACTAGATTGTCAACTAGTCGGTCACCAAACGTTCTTAGACCGACTAACGATAAACAGTAGCTCAGGAGAAATTTAGAGTGAACAGTAAGTCACAACTAGTCGGTCAAAGAAGCATCACTGACCGACTAGTTCACAAACTAGTCGGTCGGTGAGTCAACGTAGACCGACTAACTGTAAACAATAAAGTCCAAGAAATTAAGGAATCAAACTAGTCGGTCCAAGAAGAGTTGCTGACCGACTAGATCACCATCTAGTCGGTCAGTACTCCTTCTTATACCAACTAATATGCACAAACAAGTCCGAATCGAAGCGCGACGCTTCGAGGAAGTTAGAATGAACTTGTACTAAGATCCTAGAGCTACGATATGAGCGTTATGAAGTTAGAATGGTAAGATATACTCAAGGCTTAACATTCTATATATCGAAGCTAAAAGACTATAAATAAAACCTTATTAAACGGTCTTCGAGAGCTTCGATTCATTCTTCATAACTTTCAAAACGGCGCAAAAGCTTCAATGAAGCTTTAGGCATGAGTATGAGCTTTGGGAAGTGTTGAGATGTCGCTTTGAATGTTCTCGTGAATTTGGCGACGATCTCCAATACTGCGCTCACAAATTGTTAGTTCATGGATTATTTATGTTTGCTCATCATCAAAACCAAATCCGGGGAGTCCAATATTCAACAGACATAAGTCCTTAGGAACCCAAATATGCAAATGAGTGGGTTTCCTATGCACAAAATGAGTATGAGCATAGATGGATGCATGATACTTGTTAGGTACATTAACAATCTTATGTTTAACATCCAAATAAGATGAGATATTAGGTTTGGTATCATTCTTCTTTGAATAACCTAACCCATGCCGATGATTTGTAGGATATTGAAATGAGAGAAAATCATTAAGATGATCCTTTCCTTTGTTGAACTTTTCAACAGTAGAAGATATCTCGTTGTATTTCACCTTGAGTGATGAAATATTTGTATCCATTTCGGTTATGCGTGCTTGCAAGTCATGGACCTCTAACGTTAGAATTTCATTCTCTTTGCTCAAGACCATATTCTGAGTAAGAAGTTGTTCTTTTTCACAAGATAACATATCATGAGATGCAAGTCTTGAAACAAATGCCTCGTGTTCAACAATCAAAGTGTCATTATTATGTTTCAAAGGTTTGTGCATATAATTTAATCTCTTAAAGCGCATATACAAATCATTGAATGCAGCTAACAATTCTTCATTATATAAACTACTTACTTGATTGTTGTCATCTTGAGCCATGAAACACATATGTGAACTTTATTCTTCTTCTTTCTCATCTTCATCTGAAGATTCGTCCCATGTCGACGCTTCCAAGATGAGTAGTTAGAGCCCGTGAACAATGGAGGCATTACGATAGAATGCCATTCGGGAAATTGTGTTGTACTTTTTGTTGAAGCCATCGTTCACCAGAGATACCAATTGTTAGTTTGGAATTAGACACGTCTCTTAAACCAGGTTCTGATACCAAATATAAGGATCTTCGATATGGCTATTTCCATACTAAATAGCAGAAATGATTAGTATTGTCAACAATTAGGAGATATATAAAGTAACTTCTATATTCCTTTAAATATAAATAACTTGCAGTGAAAGAATCAACACAATTAATGAAACAAAACAAATAAGCAAACCAGCTAAGCTAATGCAAACACCAAGAATTTATCCTGGTTTGGATCCTCGTGATCCTACGTCCAGTCCTCTACCCATAGAGATTTTCGATTCACTATAACACTTACACCGCAAGCAACAACATACAAAAATGGTGACACTCCCTGTGCCCCAAACTTTGTACAATCTACATGAAGAGCTTCAACTTATAAAGGAAAGAATGAAATAACACATAAAGCCTTGATGTGAATTTCAAATGGAATTCAAAGGAAAGGTGCAAATGAAAGTTCAAGGTTTCTAAATTTTGAATGGAAGAAATATTCTTGAAGATTTCAGTTTTCAAATGAAGAAAATATCAGAATTTTACTTCTAAAGCAATGGCCGAACTTTCTCTTGAAAAAGATAGAATTTAAGTTCTAAAGAAGAAAGTTGGAAAATGAAGTGAATGGAAGAGAAGGGGTACTCATCTATTTATAGATCAGAAAGGAAGTTATAACGGTCATATTCCAACAGGCAAAAACCGTCTCCAACAGATAGAACAAACCAGCTGTAAAACGGTTAAAAACGGAATTGGTAGGCCAATGATTTTTTGTTGGTCGACGAATTTTGAAACGAAAAAATTTGACCGTTTAAGGTTGCTGACGTGGAATTGATGTGAAGAAAAATTTGACCAACAAATTTCAAAGTCAAAGTCGAAAAGGAAAAATTAGCCGGTTAACAAAAATGTATTGGTCGGCTAATTTCTAAAAGAGGAATTTTAGAATTTTGAAAAGACTAGGTTGTAGATAATGTTAGGAGAGACCCTAGTCATCTAAGTTAAGTCATCATCAGGCTTAAAAGGCTATAAAATGAAAAATACATTGATTACATAAAAGCCGTAGATATGACTGCATCTGAATTTGAGAAGTCTTTGTTCAGGAAGAAGTAACTAGTGATTATATTCAAGATGAAAATGTTAAGTAGCCAGTTATCTGCACAGAAGGAGTTAGTAACAATAATATGTTTGTCATATCAAAACCATATGGAATAGAGATATGGAATTATGGAATTCCAACATTCTCCCCATTTTTGATGAAGACAAACATTTAATAATATGAATTAAATAAATTCTAATAACTCCCCCTGAGTAAATGCCATATTATGGTATTTAAATTTCTACACCTTTGTCATTGTCAAAAAGGATATTGGCGTCAATGACCATCATTTATTTTGGATACCTGAAAAATAAGCATTTAAGCAATGGCACCCTCTACAATGTAGGGTCTGGGGGATTAGTCCTTAGGAAACTAAACCCATGTAGAATTTGGTTTTCCCACATAATCATGTGAATAAATAATATTATTCATATACGAATCAACATATAAATCTCTATCATGCAGACATAAGTCCTTAGGACCCAAATATGCAAATGAGTGGGTTTCCTATGCACAAAATGAGTATGAGCTTAGATGGATGCATGATACTTCTTAGGTACATTAACAATCTTATGTTTAACATCCAAATAAGATGAGATATTAGGTTTGGTATCATTCTTCTTTGAATAACCTAACCCATGCAGATGATTTGTAGGATATTGAAATGAGAGCAAATCATTAAGATGATCCTTTCCTTTGTTGAACTTTTCAACAGTAGAAGATATCTCGTTGTATTTCACCTTAAGTGATGAAATATTTGTATCCATTTCAGATATGCGTGCATGCAAGTCATGGACTTCTAACTTTAGAATTTCATTCTCTTTGCTCAAGACCACATTCTGAGTAAGAAGTTGTTCTTTTTCACAAGATAACATATCATGAGATGCAAGTCTTGGAACAAGTGCCTCGTGTTCAACAATCAAAGTGTCATTATTATGTTTCAAAGATTTGTGCATAGAATTTAATCTCTTAAAGTGCATATACAAATCATTGAATGCATCTAACAATTCTTCATTATATAAACTACTTACTTGATTGTTTTCATCTTGTGCCAAGAAACACACATATGTTGTCGCAAATGCAGTTCCTTGCATTTTTTGACTTTGAAAGTAAGAGACAATCCTTCTTGAATTATCCTGGTTTATTACAATGATAACACAATGAAGAATTCTCATTAGTATTTAAAAAATTCTTATTTTTGAAATTACCTTTGAGATACTTCTTGAACTTGCTTGTTAAGTATTCCAAATCATCATCATCATCTGAATCATCATTGTCTAATGATGCATGAAAGGCAATGTTCTTCTTATGGGTGCTTTCTTGCTTTCTATCTTCAAGTTAGACTTCATATGCCATAAGATTTCATATTAGGCTTTCAACTGTGAGGGTGGATAGATCATTGGCTTCTTCTATTGCTGTTGTCTTCTTCTCCCATTCTGGGGTTACCGCACGATGACTCTTCCTGACTTGTTCAGTTTGAGTATATACTTTACCAAGATCAATTAGAGAGTTGGTGATGTCGGTGAATCTAGTGATCATCTCTCCAATTGTCTCGTTGTCCTTCATCTTAAATAACTCAAACCTGTAAACACGAACAGAAATTTTAGTTTCCTTAACTTTATTTGTGCATTCATGTGTTACATCGAGTGTATGCCAGATATCATATACTGATGTGTGCTGGGAGACTCGATTGAATTCATTCTTGTCCATTGCACAGAATAATGCATTCTTCGCCTTAGAATTCAACGTTGCATTAGCCTTTTGTACAATGGTCCATTCACCATAAGAGGTTGTTGGCTTGGTGTAAGATGTCTCCACAATGTTCCAAAGTTGGAAGTCGATTGACTGGAGGTAGATCATCATTCGTCGCTTCCAATATGAGCAGTTGGATCCTATGAACAATGGAGGCCTTACGGTAGAATGCCCTTTGGGAAATTTTGTTGTACTTGTTGTTGAAGCCATCGATCACCAGAGATACCAATTGTTAGTTTGGAATTAGACACGTTTCTTGAACCAGGCTCTGATATCAAATGTAAGGATCGTCGATATGGCTATTTCAATAATAAACAGCGGAAATGATTATTATTTTCAACAATTAGGAGATATATAAAGGAACATGTATATTCCTTTAAATATAAATAACTTGTAGTGAAAGAATCAACACAATTAATGAAACAAAACAATTAAGCAAACCAGCCAAGCAAACGTAAACACCAAGAATTTATCCTGGTTCGGATCCTCGTGATCCTACGTCCAGTCCTCTACCCCGTAGAGATTTTCAATTCACTACAATACTTGCCCTGCAAGCAACAACATACAAAAATGGTGACACTACTTGTGCCCCAAACTTTGTACAATCTCTACACCAATAGGTTCAACTAAAAGTTAAAGGTTTCCGAAAGAAACACTCTTGCTTTTCCAATTGAAAACAAAATGAAGTAACAAACCAGTGGAATTTATATGAAGAGCCAGCTAACAAAAATGCTAAAAGTGGAATTTTATAAGTTAAGTCATCATCGCAATTAAATAAAAAACATGCAGGAAGAAGTAACTAGTGATTATGTCCAAGATGTAAATGTTGAATAGCCAGTTATCTGTACAAAAGGAGTTAGATGGAATAGAGATACAGCGTAATTCCAACGTTCTCTCCCCCTGAGTAAACGATTATGGTGTTTATGGTGTTTAAATTGCTCCACCATTGTCATTGTCAAAAAAGATATTGGCATCGATGACCATCATTTCTTTTGGATACCTGAAAAATAAACATTTAAACAATAATACCCTATATAATGTAGGGTCCGGGGGATTAGTACTTAGGAAACCAAACCAATGTAGAATTTGGTTTTCCTACATAATCATGTGAATAAACAATATTATTCATATATGAATCAACATATAAATCTCTATCATGCAGACATAATTCCTTAGGAACCCAAATATGCAAATAAGTGGGTTTCCTATGCACAAAATGAGTATGAGCATAGATGGATGCATGATACTTCTTAGGTACATTAACAATCTCATGTTTAACATCCAAATAAGATGAGATATTGGGTTTGGTAACATTCTTCTTTGAATAACCAAACCCATGCAGATGATTTGTAGGATATTGAAATGAGAGCAAATCATTAAGATGATCCTTTCCTTTGTTGAACTTTTCAACATTAGAAGATATCTCGTTGTATTTCATCTTGAGAGATGAAATATTTATATCCATTTCGGATATGCGTGCATGCAAGTCATGGACTTCTAACTTTAGAATTTCATTCTCTTTGCTCAAGACCACATTTTGAGTAAAAAGTTGTTCTTTTTCAGAAGATAACATATCATGAGATGCAAGTCTTGAAAGAAGTGCCTCATGTTCAACAATCAAAGTGTCATTATTATGTTTTAAAGATTTGTGCATAGAATTTAATCTCTTAAAGCGCATATACAAATCATTGAATGTACCTAACAATTCTTCATTATATAAACTACTTACTTGATTGTTGTTATCTTGAACCATGAAACACACATGTGCACTTTGTTCTTTTTCTTTCTCATCTTCATCTGAAGATTCATCCCATGTTGCCACAAATGCCTTCTTCTTCTTATATACTTTGTTGAAGTTCTCTGCATTTTTCACTTTGAAATTAAGGGACAATCCTTCTTGAATTGTCCTGAAGGGACAATCCTTCTTGAATTGTCCTGGCTTATTACAATGATAACAAAAAGAAGGATTCTCATTAGTATTTAAAAAATTCTCTTTTTGAACTTACCTTTGAGATACTTCTTGAACTTGCTTGTTAAGTATTCCAAATCATCATCATCATCTGAATCATCATTGTTTGATGACGCTAAAAGGCAATGTTCTTCTTGTGGGTGCTTTCTTGCTTTCTATCTTCAAGTTGGACTTCATATGCCATAAGATTTCCTATAAGGCTTTCGACTGTAAGGGTGGATAGATCATTGGCTTCTTCTATTGTTGTTGTCTTCTTCTCCCATTTTGGGGTTATCACAAGAAGAGTCTTCCTGACTTGTTCAGTTTGAGTATATACTTTACCAAGAGCAATTAGAGAGTTGGTGATGTCGGTGAACCTAGTGATCATCTCTCCAGTTGTCTCGCTGTCCTTCATATTAAATAACTCATAATTGTGAACAAGAACAGAAATTTTAGTTTCCTTAACTTTATTTGTGCCTTCATGCGTTACCTCGAGTGTATGCCAAATAGCATATGCTGATGTGGCCTGGGAGACTCGATTGAATTTGTTCTTGTCCATTGCACAAAATAATGCATTCATCGCCTTAGAATTCATTGTTGCATTGGCCTTCTCTATAGTGGTCCATTCAGCATAAGAGGGTGTTGGCTTGGTGTAAGATGTCTCCACAATGTTCAAAAGTTGGAAGTCGATTGACTGGAGGTAGATCATCATTCGCCGCTTCCAATATGAGTAGTTGGAGCCCGTGAACAATGGAGGCCTTACGGTAGAATGCCCTTCGGAAAATTGTGTTGTACTTGTTGTTGAAGCCATCGATCACCAGAGATACCAATTGTTCTTTTGGAATTAGACACGTCTTTTGAACCAGGCTCTGATACCAAATGTAAGCATCATCGATATGGCTATTTGAATACTAAACATCGGAAATAATTAGTATTGTCAACAATTAGGAGATATACAAAGTAACTTGTATATTCCTTTAAATGTAAATAACTTGCAGTGAAAGAATCAACACAATTAATGAAACAAAACAAATAAGCAAACCAGCCAAGTAAACAAAAACACCAAGAATTTATCCTGGTTCGGAGAAGTTGGTCCTTAGACTTGAGTTATTACACCTGCTCCCACCGCATATTTCTTCCTCCATTGCTCGGCCCGAGACGTCGCGCACGGTCTCTCAGTGAACCGGACTCGATTCCACTGAGCATTCTTTAGTCAAGATCTGACTTACTCATCATAGGGGACTTGGTCGGAGCCAAGGTTCGACTCCCTGACAAGTTGCTCGTTTTGCAGATCATAGAAGACATCGCCCCGCCGAAGCTCAACTTCAACGCCCGACGGATCGGTTCCGAGCATCCTCGCATCAGAGTCTGCTCGGCCGACCGATCCCGGAGGTCATCATCCAGCCGAGGCCCAGCTTTGGCATCCTACCGCTCGGTTCAGACCATCCCCGGCCAACCGCCCCGAAGGTCCTCCTCATTTTTCATGTCAGCGACGACCTTCGGACCTCCGTACTACCAACCTGTGGTGAGAAAACACCTTGAAACATTTGGCACCGTCTGTGGGAATGAGATCATCACCACGTCATCCACAACACCTAGCATGAAGTCGCATAATGCCAGGGACTCCTGCATGCTACTGTAATTTTAGCCTGTATGGATCAATACACTAGAGGGGGGAATAGTGTATATAAAAAAATATTGCAAATAAAACGTTACTAATATTTGCAAAGATGGCACAGAAATAAAATGACAAGTATAGAAATTTAAATCAATCGCAAACACAGAGATTTATCCTGGTTCGGATCCTCTTGATCCTACTCCAGTCCTCTACTCCCAGTAGAGATTTTCAATCCACTATAATCACTTGCCCCGCAAGTACAAACTTACAAAAATGGCGACACTCCCCGTGTCCCAAACTTTGTACAATCTCTAAACAGAGATTCAAACCTGTTAAATAATGAAATAGAAAAACACCTATAGCCTTGGTATAATTTTCAGAGAAAGAATTCAAGGATGGTGTTAAAAGACGAACTTCAAGATGTATAAGATATGTAATGAAGAACAATACTTGAAGTTCTCTGGTTCATAAAAGAAGAGAGAGATCAATCGATTTCTTCTTGCAATTATGAACACAAACAACTTTCCAAAATGATGTTGAAATATCCAAGTTCTTCCGTTCTTAAACGAAGAAAGAAATCTAATGATTTCTTCTTACAAATAAGAAAAGAACAACTAATGGCCTAAAGCTTTAAAAAATGAAAGACTTGATTTCAACAAATAGGAGAGTAAAGAAGAGGAAAGTGAGTGAAGAGAAAGAGAGGGTTTACCCCTCTATTTATAGTGTTTAGGGATGGTTGGTGACTGTAGTTAACGTTGGAAAACAGGCAAGAACCATCCCTGAAAATTTGGGATCAAAACGGCTAGTTTTGAAATTGGTCGACCAAAAGGACAAATTGGTCGACCAAAATTTAGACAGAGAATTTTGACCGTTAGAAGACAGTTCTAGAATCTACACGGCTATGGGAGTTAGCATATGTAATCCCATAGTCAAATTCGAAGGTTTAAAATTGGTCGACCAAAATGGGGTTATTGGTTGCCAATTTTCAAAGTTGCGAATTTTCGAATTTGGGAAATGTAGATCTCTGAGTAATGGAACCTAGATGACTAAGACATATTATCACAAGGCTTTGTGACTCTAATAAAGTAAATTTTACTTTGATTACATAAAGCCGTGGATAGGATTGCATCTGCAACTGAATTTGAGAAGATTCTTTGCAGGAGATCCTTATCAAGTGATTATATATCCAAGTAGTGGATTAGGTGCCTTTGCCTTTCCAGTTTCATGAATGATATATCCGTTTGAATACGCATGAAGATATCTGATTGTGTGGAACTCAGCATTGATTTGTATCTGCATATATAGAGTTAGTAGCACTGAATGTGTTTGTCATATCAAAACCATATGGGAATAGAAATATGGAATTATGAAATTCCAACATTCTCCCCCTTTTTGATGATGACAAACATGAAAAATATATATTGTTAAAATTGAACATATTAGATATACTCCCCCTGAATATGTGGAGTTTGTGAATACTCCCCCTGAGTAGATGAAATATATTCTCCCCCTTTGGAATCCTCAAAAAGAGGCAAACAGTAGAGTAGTGATTAATAATAAAAATTGGGTAAAAAATGGGAGAGAAATATAAGTAGCGGAAAAATAAGGAGTATATAGCCGTAAATAATGAACAAAAGTGGGTCACTGGTTAAAAAAATGAGTTAGAGGCCGACAAGAGTATATTGGCCGAAAATAGTTGTAGGAGAATATAGGGGGAGGCCGAAAAAATGGAGAATGCCAAAAAACAATGAATAAAATTATGTAAAAAATAATTGGTGGGAAGGCCACTTAAAAAATGAAGAATTGGAAGTATAGAGCGAGCCTCGGGCTATATTAGTATAGAAAAAAATAATACATGAAGCATATAGGAGTGGGAAAAATAATTGTAAAAGAGGACACAAGAGACTTGTCATGTGGCAGGTTGTGAAATGACCAACATGGATACTTGGTGGTATGTATGAACATAGGATATATTGGAGGTAAAAAATATATATGTGTGCCAGGGATGAAATCTTGTACAAAAATAAAGTTAGTAAGAGAATATCCTGGGAGGAAGGAGACAAGCATGATATGGTCATGAAAAATTTTGTACAAAAAAAATGTAACACATAACAATGAGCCCTTCCTGCAGAAAATATGTGCATGCTCTGCAAGTGTATAGAATATAAATCAAACATATGATAAAGAAAGAAGTAATAATAATGAATAGAGAGCAGAACATCACATAATAAGTAGTCAAGTAACCAGGGGAAATAACAAAAAGAACTTGACAGAACCACTAGAAGAGAACAGAATATCACAAAACAAAGTAGCCATTGTCAACCAAGGGACATAGCAAAAGAAATAGGTGATAACAATTACAGAATAACCAGGACAACAACACATAGAAAGTAGCAACAAAAAAATATTTAGCTAAGGGAATGGTTGCAGAAGAGAATGCAAACATCACCATACGAAAAACAGAAGTGAGGAACCAAATATAAACCAAAGTGTGTACAGAACTGAGTTGGACATCATAAAACATCATAAGCACATTGCTGGAAATCATCACCAACGAAGGGAAGAACATAGAAACAACATACATCCCATAGTCTGAACATATGAACAACAACAAACAACAAAACAACAAAACCCAAAGTTCTTACATAACAACACCAACAAACCAAGAAACTAACACAAGAATATCACCAGACACCTAAGAAACGAGTACCCAAAGTGCCCAAAACAACCATCGAAATCCACTGAAACCAACATTGGAGGAAACACCACGAAACCATGAAAAAACAACGACCGATATCTGAAACATATCCGTAGTGACAAGGAAAAGCTAAGGCCGAGATGATGGCCCAGGAGGAGAGGTCGGTGCGTCAGACGACGGGCGATGAACACGGAAATGCAAATCCTCAAAATGTGTAGCAATCGTGTCCACGACGATCTGAAGAGAGTCCATCATCTTATTATGCTCACGCATTGTATGAGCACTCGAACTCATGTGAGACTGAATGCTGCGGAAGCCATCATGCATCTCATTTCTAATATCAGAAAAACCACGGGTAATGGAATGGCGTAAAGCACGGACTTCACCAAGCAATTCATCACCATGGGAGGAGGAGGGTGTAACAGGAGTGCTAGGAGAAGCACCAGAATGGGAATACCGCTTTCTAACGAGAACACGACCATGGGCGCGAGAAGAGGAGCCGTCGGTATGGGTGCCGGGAGAGGGACGTGTGCGAGGAGTGGTACGGGGTCGGGGAGAGAGAGTACGGGTGCGAGGAGAGCGAGACATGGACCGAGTAGTAGGATGGGATGGAATAGGAGATGTATCATGGACAGAAGCATCGGCATCATCGTCCTCCTCAAGATCAGAAGTGTTAGAAATAACCAACTGCATATGTGTAAGCGTCTCAGAGTTGAAATCTATAGGGTTAAGGAGTGGGACTGAATTGGAAAAAGGAACCTGAAACGCTTCTAGGATCCGAGTGATCAGCGAAGGGAGGAAAATGTGAGAGCGTACAGGTTTGACTAAAGTTTCCAAAAGAACAGAACCCCAACATACGGGAAGCTCACCCATCAAAGCATAAAGGCAACATGCGGTCTTGGTACTGACGTAAGTGAGGGAACCGATCTTTGGAGCGAGATTGGTGAGGATTATTTTAACCATCATGCAGGCAGGGGGATGAAGGGTGGCCGCAGAACGCTTCGGGCAGAAATCAGTGGACAACAGAAGCTTAATGGCTGTGTCAGTGAGATTTTCGGGTAGAGATTGGACATGGGTCGGGGGTAGATTCAGTAACCGAGAAAGCATTGGGCCAGTCAACCTGAAGTAAAACCCATTCATAATGGTGGTAATAGAAAGCATACCAGCCTGGGTGGATGAATCCAAATTTGCATAGAACTCTCGGACGAGAGTAGGGAAGTAATGAGTACGGTTGGCAGTCAACCAAAGGGAGACGAGGCCGGCGGAGCGGAGAGGGCCGAAGATCTGGGAGAAGCCGTGATCGTTGAAGTCGACATGGCGTTCTGGATGGAACGGGAGGGTCTCCAGGAGGCGAAAGTGCTGCGAAGCCGCCGAAGAACGAAAATAAGCTGGGGAGGCCGTCGCAATGAAATCGAGGGAGCACAGATCCATCGGTGGTGAGGGTGAAATAAGGCCGATCAAAGGTAGAGCGGAGCCGATCGAGGAAAAACACGGTGACGGTGGTCGATTTTGGGGTGGTCGCTGGCGAAATCGGGGTCGGAGCCGGTGAAATCGGCGGTCGGTGGTCTAGGAGAGCGGCGGAGGGGCGATTAAGGCGAGGAGGCGGAGGATCGGCGACGGGCTGGTGGTTGGAGGGAGGCGTCGGCGGGGTTATTGGGTGGAGGCCGGCGTTTAGGGTAGTGAAAGGAGGAGGCCGACGGGATTTCGGGGGAAAATGGGTGCTTCGGGAAAGAGAAAGAAAAAGCCGTGGGAGAAGATATTTTGTGACTTATGACCATAGGCCAGAATTAAATAGGAAAAATAATAAGTTAAAGGAAGTTTGGGAAACTGAAATAATTCCAATCGGCAGAGCAGTTGGAAAACGAATCCCACGCAAATTTGAAAACGAAAGGATGGGTTCAGTTTTGGAAGCAAAAATGGAGGGAACGGGTAACGAGAATAAGCGGGAAGACGAAGTAGTTACCGAAATAATAATAAAAAATCGACAATTGGTCGACCAATTTTAAAAAACAGCCAAAAAATTTGAAATTTTTTTGAAAAAAATCTAAAAATAAAAATAAGAATATGCCATAAGTCTGATTCACTAATAAATCCTAAATTCCTAGGAAGCTTAATAAAAGTCTCTTCTTTCAAAGGTTTAGTCAAAATATCAGCAGTCTGATGTTCAGTAGCTATAAATTTAAGAACTATATCTCCTTTCTGAACATGATCATCTAGAAAATGATGACGCACATCAATATGTTTTGTACGAGAATGATGCACATGATTTTTAGAACGATTAATAGCACTAGTATTATCACAAATAATAGGGCAAGTAGAGCAATCAATACCATAGTCTGAAATAGTTTGTTTCATCCATAAGATTTGAGCACATGCTAAACCGGCGGCAATATATTCTGCCTCGGTTGTAGATAATGAAACAGAGTTTTGCTTCTTGCTAAACCAAGAAACTAAAGCATGACCTAAAAAGTGGCAAGTACCACTGGTACTTTTACGATCTGATTTGCAACCAGTAAAATCTGCATCACTATATGATAATAAATCAAATGTGCTTGACTTGGGATAAAATAAACCAAAATCAGAAGTGTGCTTAACATATCTAATTATCCTTTTACGGCAGTTAAATGTGAAACCTTAGGATCTGCCTGAAAACGTGCACATAAACATACTGAAAACATAATATCTGGTCTACTAGCAGTTAAATAGAGTAGAGAGCCAATCATACCTCTGTAAAGACGTTGATCAACACTCTTACCATTTAAATCTTTGTCGAGAGAAGTAGATGTACTCATTGGAGTACGTTTTTCTGCAGAACTTTCTAAACCAAAACGCTTGATGAGTTCTTTAGAATACTTGCTTTGGTGAATGAAAATTCCTTCCTTCAATTGTTTGATTTGAAGACCGAGGAAGTAATTGAGTTCACCCATGTGACTCATCTCAAATTCTTTCTGCATAATCTTAGAAAAATCTTGACAAAGAAATTCATTAGTAGAACCAAAAATAATATCATCAACATATATTTGAATAATGATTATGTCAGATTTAATGTTCTTAATAAATAAAGTGGAATCTATTTTACCAATTGAATAACCAGAATTTAAAAGATAGCTTTTAAGTCTTTCATACCAAGCACGAGGTGCTTGTTTGAGACCATATAAAGCTTTCTTCAATTTGAAAACATGATTTTCTAAATTTTCATGAATAAAACCAGGAGGTTGTTCAACATAAACTTCCTCCTTGAGAAAACCATTTAGAAAAGCACTTTTGACATCCATTTGAAATAATTTAAAATCTTTAAAACATGCAAATGATAACAACATTCTAATAGACTCAAGACGTGCAACTGGTGCATAGGTTTCATCATAATCAATACCTTCTTCTTGATTATAACCTTGTGCAACCAATCGTGCCTTGTTTCTAATTACCTGACCAGATTCATCCAATTTATTTTTGAATACCCACTTGGTACCAATAATTGAATGATCTGTAGGTCTGGGAACTAATTCCCAAACATCATTTCGTTGAAATTGATTGAGTTCTTCCTGCATAGCAATAATCCATGAACTGTCTTCACATGCATCTTTGATGTTCTTTGGTTCAATGGATGAAAGGAAAGAACAATGCGCCATTTGTTCAATTTGACGTCGAGTTTTAACTCCATCTGTAATATCTCCAATGATTAACTCCGATGGATGATTTGGAACTTGTGCAAATGCCTTAGGAAGATCTGTATTATCTGAAATAGACTCAACAGAGGGTTTAATAGCATCAATTTCATCAAGTTTAATATTATCTAAAGAATTAGATAAAGGTAGTATATTCTCTTCATCATCAATGATGGGAGAATTAGATGAGGGGTTCTCATCAAATGTGACATGTAGTGATTCTTCAACTATTGAAGTTCTTTTGTTATATACTCTGTAGGCTTTGCTACGTGTTGAGTATCCAACAAAAATACCTTCATCAGATTTTGAATCAAATTTATCAAGTGCATCTTTAGTATTAAGAATGAAACATTTACATCCAAACACTTTAAAATATGATACACGTGGAATGCGATTAAAGAATAATTCAAAACAAGTTTTATTAAGCAATGGCCTTATAAGAACTTTATTCATAATGTAACAAGCAGTTGCAATAGCTTCAGCCCAAAAATATTTCGGTAATTTACTATCACAAAGCATTGTTCTTGCGTATTCTTGTTAAGTTCTATTTTTCCTTTCTACTACTCCATTCTGAGGAGGAGCACGAGGAAAAGAAAAATTGTGAGTAATGCCATTTTCATTACAAAAATTGGTAAAAGATTCATTTTCAAATTCTCCTCCATGATCACTACGAATAGTGACAATGTTAGAGGATTTGATCTTTTGTATCTTTTTACAAAATATTGAAAATTCTTCAAACGCATCATTCTTGTTTTGTAAGAATATAACCCAAGTATATCTTGAATAATCATCAACAATGACAAATGCATATCTACTTCTATTCAAAGAAGTTACTCTTGAAGGACCAAACAAATCTAAGTGTAAGAGTTCTAATGGTCTCTTTGTTGAGATAACGTCCTTTGATTTAAAAGAAGATTTGTGCATTTTTCCTTGTTGACAAGCATCACAAAAATGTTTGTGTTTGAAAGAAATATTTGGCATTCCATTTACTAATTTGTGTTTTGAAATATGCTAGATTTTTGAAATTAGTGTGTCCAAAACGTTTATGCCATAAAAGTGTATCATCAGATGTAATCATTAAACAATGATTATGAATGCTAACAGACATGCATAAGATATAAATGTTATTCTTACGCTTACCACGGAATAAAACAGATGACATATCAGAATCATAAATAATGCAATCATTTTGTTCAAAAACTATTTTGTATTTTTTATCACATAACTGACTAATGGAAAGTAAATTATGTTTCAAACCGTCAACCAGGAGAACATTCTAAATGATAGGCTGATTTGTATTCCCAATTGTTCCAGTGCCTACGATTTTGCCTTTGTTGTTGTCACCAAAGGTAACTGTGCCTCCATCTTTATATTTAACGGTTGAAAGCAAGTTGACATTTCCCGTCATATGTTTTGAACATCCACTATCCAAAATCCATCTTTCCTTTTTAGGTACCTGAAAGATAAAACATTAAGCATTGGTACCCTTTGTTTGAGGGTCCTTGGGATTAGATTTTTGGAAGCCAAACCCAAGTGGAATTTGGCTTTTTAATGTAATCACTAGAATGAACAATAGACTGTAAATAATGAGAAATATAATAATTTCTGTCTTCTAAGCATGAATTCTTAGGAACCCATATACTAACTGTAGTATGTTTCCTAGGAGATGATTTTGAAATGTTAGTAACATTTCTTTGTGAAGAAGAAGTAAGAATATTTACTTTCTTCGTGTAAATGAATGCGTGATTCTTCTTTTGTGGTTTAACAAAAATTGTTTTGCCACCAGAGGAAGAAGTATTATAAGACTTGTGTGTATCCTTATGAGAATATCCCAGTCCTAGTCTATGATTTGCTGGATATTGAATTTTTAGCAAATCATCGAGATTTGTCTTTCCTTTGTTAAATTTATTAATATTGGAAGACATCTCGTCGTATTTCATCTTTAGTGATGAAATATTTTTATCCATTTTGGATATTTGTGTATGAAGTTCTAGATTCTTAGTTTTGAGAATATCATTCTCTTTACTAAGATCTAAATTTTGAGAAGATGTATTCTCAATAGGTGTAGTGTCCTTAGAAGAAGATAATTCTTGATATTTAATAAGGAGATCTTCATTATTCTGTTTCAAAGATTTATGTTGACTATTTAAATTTTTTGAAACGAGAATAGAGATCTTTCAATGCATCTAATAATTCTTCATTACTAAAAGCACTTACCTCATCTTCATTATCTTGTGCCATAAAGCACATATTAGCACTTTCATCATGGTCATCTTCATCATCTGAAGATTCATCCCAAGTTGCTGCAAATGCTTTCTTCATCTTGTCAAACTTCCTTTCTCTTCTGGATTGATCGTTGTTGTTGGAAGTTTTGAACTTTGCTTTCAGAAGTGGACAATCTTTCTTCATATGTCCTGGCCTATTACAATTGAAACAAAGAGAAGAATCAGTATTTTTAGATTTATTATTATACTTACCTTTTTGAAAGAACTTTCTGAAGTTCTTGGCAAAGAATGCCATGTCATCATCTGAATCTTCATTATCTGATGTTGTATTGAAGGCGAGTACTTTCTTCTTTTGATCTGATTCATCTTTTGCATCTTGTAATGTGACTTCATGTGCCATTAAGTTACCAATTAGATCTTCCATGGATAATGTGGAAAGATCATTGGCTTCCTCAATAGCAGTGATCTTTGGACGCCATTCTGGGGAGAGTACCTTAAGAATCTTGCGTACCTGATCAAGAGAAGAGTAAACTTTTCCAAGAGCAGTAAGAGAATTAATAATGTTAGTGAACCTGGTGTTCATTTCTCCAATCGTCTCTTTGTCTTGCATCTTGAACAACTCATACTTATGAACCAAAGAGGCAATTTTGGTTTCCTTCACTTTATTGGTTCCTTCATGAGTTACCTCGAGTATGTGCCAAATCTCCTTTGCACTTTTGGCCTGGGATACTCGATTAAACTCATGTTTATCCATGGCACAGAATAAAGCATTCCTGGCCTTTGAGTTGTTGGTCTTTGCAGATATGTCGTTGGCGGTCTAATCAGCAACAGGTGTTTCTGGCTTTGTGTATCCTGTCTCTACGATGTCCCAAATCTCATAATGCATACTTTGGAGATGAATCTCCATTCGTATTTTCCAATATGAGTAATTAGAACCATAAAATAGAGGAGGACGAACTTGAGAGTGCCCTTCAGGATGCTGATTGTAGTTGTGTGGAACGACGTTCATGTTTGATGTTGAGGAACTTGCTGCCATCTTATCCTTGCTTTGATACCAAATGTAATTTTAGCCTGTATGGATCAATACACTAGAGGGGGGTGAATAGTGTATATAAAAAAATGTTGCAAATAAAACGTTACTAATATTTGCAAAGATGGCACAGAAATAAAATGACAAGTATAGAAATTTAAATCAATCGCAAACACAGAGATTTATCCTGGTTCGGATCCTCTTGATCCTACTCCAGTCCTCTACTCCCAGTAGAGATTTTCAATCCACTATAATCACTTGCCCCGCAAGTACAAACTTACAAAAATGGCGACACTCCCCGTGTCCCAAACATTGTACAATCTCTAAACAGAGATTCAAACCTGTTAAATAATGAAATAGAAAAACACCTATAGCCTTGGTATAATTTTCAGAGAAAGAATTCAAGGATGGTGTTAAAAGACGAACTTCAAGATGTATAAGATATGTAATGAAGAACAATACTTGAAGTTCTCTGGTTCATAAAAGAAGAGAGAGATCAATCGATTTCTTCTTGCAATTATGAACACAAACAACTTTCCAAAATGATGTTGAAAAATCCAAGTTCTTCCGTTCTTAAATGAAGAAAGAAATCTAATGATTTCTTCTTACAAATAAGAAAAGAACAACTAATGGCCTAAAGCTTTAAAAAATTAAAGACTTGATTTCAACAAATAAGAGAGTAAAGAAGATGAAAGTGAGTGAAGAGAAAGAGAGGGTCTACCCCTCTATTTATAGTGTTTAGGGACGGTTGGGGACTGTAGTTAACGTTGGAAAATGGGCAAGAACCGTCCCTGAAAATTTGTGATCAAAACGGCTAGTTTTGAAATTGGTCGACCAAAAGGACAAATTGGTCGACCAAAATTTAGACAGAGAATTTTGACCGTTGGAAGACAGTTCTAGAATCTACACGGTTATGGGAGTTAGCATATGTAATCCCATAGTCAAATTCGAAGGTTTAAAATTGGTCGACCAAAATGGGATTAATGGTTGCCAATCTTCGAAGTTGCGAATTTTCGAATTTGGGAAATGTAGATCTCTGAGTAATGGAACCTAGATGACTAAGACATATTATCACAAGGCTTTGTGACTCTAATAAAGTAAATTTTACTTTGATTACATAAAGCCGTAGATAGGACTGCATCTGCAACTGAATCTGAGAAGCTTCTTTGCAGGAGATCCTTATCAAGTGATTATATATCCAAGTAGTGGATTAGGTGCCTTTGCCTTTCCAGTTTCATGAATGATATATCCGTTTGAATACGCATGAAGATATCTGATTTTGTGGAACTCAGCATTGATTTGTATCTGCATATATAGAGTTAGTAGCACTGAATGTGTTTGTCATATCAAAACCATATGGTAATAGAAATATGGAATTATGAAATTCCAACAGCTACATATCTTGGAGGATGGCAGCTACTCCCCGCCCGACACTGACTTCGACCATTTGGCTGAAGGGATAGCGAATCGCACCCGATAACCCGTAAATAATTCCACCTGTTCGCTAAGGAGATGAATGCCAGTATCCAAACTCTGGTAGCGACAGTGCAACAGCTCACTGGTCCGCAACACTCACAGATGGGAGACCCGTCAAGATTCCCGAACCACCCGTGGAAGCGCCCCCACATTGCGCTCTTCCGTGGTCGCCAACCATGGCGGAGGGTACTTGAACCAGGAACAACGGTTCAGGCCACCATCTTTCTATCATTGGTAGTCCCGAACCCCCGTTTCCCCCTGACGCGAGGGCAGACAAAGAAGCGGGCAAACTTGGGACGAGCCGTTCTGTAGCGACATCCAAGCGGTCGCAGTCAACCCGAGAATGATCGAGCGACCGGCCAACCACTGACGACCGACACGGGCGGAGTCAGAATCCCCGTCGAAAGAGGTGAGCGGGCCGCAGAGAGCGTCACCAAAGGGAAACCTCCCGCCCGCCGAACCCAATGCCCAACTCAGGCGGCCGGGGAAGCGAGCCCTTCCGCACCTCTGCCGACCTACCCAGGCAACTCGAACACCGGACGGATGTCCCACCGCACCACCTCCCTTCGGGAGCTCCCGAGGAAGAACACAACCTACTGGCGAAGAGTATCACTTCATCACTGGTGTCGTCCAAGTTCAAAGTGCCGAACTTGAAAAACTACGATGGCACCGGGGATCACCAAGAGCACGTCCAGGACTACAAGGGGATCATGGAGTTCCAGGGGCCGATGATGCCCTGCTCTGTCGAGGCTTCTACACTAGCCTATAAAAGACAGCAAGGGAGTGGTATAACGGCCTCCCTGATCGATCCATAGGAATTTTTCGAGCGCTATCCTAGACCTTCTGTCGATAATTCATGACCAGGGCAAAGGAGCTCGGACCAACTCTTCAATGTAGTACAGAGGCAAGGTGAAGCACTCATGGACTACATGCAGCACTTCAACACCCAGAGGTTGAGCGTGGAGAACTGCGTCGAGGAGATCGTCATACCGGCCCTAAAGAAAGGGGTCTTGTATAAAGTGTTGGGAGATGTGTATGCCCTCGAGGCAATTTATCTCTGTGTACGAGTACAAACATTTTGTTCAAAATAATAGTAAGCTGTTTGGTAATAATTTGTCTAAGTTAATAATAATGTAGTCGACATTAGAACTTAGGTAAAGTCATGAGACTTGATGCGAGGTTAAACACGTATCGAGATGAGGATCTCGATCATGGAGAATTGATTGACCGTTAGTAGCATCAGTCTAAAATCATTCGTGGTCATAGATGTTTCGAGAAAAGGATATCGAAATATCGGATAGACCATTGTGTCTTTGTCTTCACCATGGATTGGTGACGATGATCTCATGGTCATTCAACTTGGCGAAGTCGGAGCTGAGACACATGTGATCATTGGAGAATGAGTTCACTGAATGACCCAACGAGAGTGATCACATGGTTAACATAACTAATCTGTTGGTGATAACTCTCAGTGATGATAGGCAAGTTGGTCCTTAGACTTGAGGTCACTGTACGAACGTGTTCGTGAACGGTGTCACTTAGATCTCTGACCTAGCTTCGAGGCAAGGCCTGTCGAAAAGTCTTTGGTTGGTGACACTTGAAGCATGCGAGGAAAGTAATGACCAAGAAAGGGTTCATCTCTCCCGTTTATAGGGAGTTAGTGTCGCACGTGTTGGTTCGGTCTTTAGTGAAAAACTTTGGCCAAAGTATGTTGGAGAAGTCCAACATTATTTGACTAAAGACCAATGGAGACAACCAAGTACAAGCTATTAGGGTTAACAGTTTAACCGTACCCTAGGCTTGACTAGGCACCATAGTTTTGAAGAAGGGACTAAAACTGCAGTATTCATCACGGACACAGTCAGAGTGGTCCCGACAATACTCATGTCGATGAGTTAACCACAAAATTATGATACTGAAACAGGGACGACACCTGCTGCTCATGGTCACTGCCGTCTGGGGTTTCGAGCCCCACCTGTAGTAGAGTCGGACTGTAAGGTCTCACACAGAGTGAGACATTCGTCAAGTAATTGGTAGAATTTAGGGAGATAATACATATGATGTATGGGAATTAATTTAGTTGCAAAGAGTTTGCGATATTAGTCTAAAATATTAAAGATACGGGTTGAATTGCATTTGATGCAATAATATTTAAATATGTTGTAAAGTGTTTGCGAGCGTATTTTAAATAATAGATGCATAAAAATAGAGAGGATTTTTCCACGAAAGTCGGGGAGAAAACCGTGCTCAAATCGGAGTCCAAACGGGCCCAATAAAGATGTTTAAAAGGGGTTTTAAACATTATTGAAACAAAGAAAAAAGCCCATAAAAGAGTTTATGGCAGGCCCGGCCCATTGGGTCGGGCCTATGCCAACTGGCGCCCCTTTGAGGGGTGGGGCGCCAGGCCATGTGAGCGCGCGCCCCCATTTATGCATGCGCCTATCATGCTGCGGGCGTGGGGCCCACGTGGGGCCCCACTTTCTAGTGCTTAGTGCCCAATGGTTCTGGCAACTGTGTTTTTGCTAAACGTGTGATATTTGGGCTACTTTGAAGCTACATTTGAGGGTCAAACGGAGTCAGAATTTAGCCCCATTTGTTTACATGTGATCACCGTTCAGTGCTCTTTGATTTGATATATTGATATCACTTGCGAATCTCAACGGTGATGGAGGAAAAATCTGCTAAAGATTGGCCTTCGTGGAAGGCGAACTTTAATTAATTTTTCCTCCAAAACCTTTAGTCACACATCGGATATGATGAGAAGGGGATGGATCAGTCGCTTATATAAATAGGGGCCAACCTCCCTCCTTGAAACATGCACCAAGTGTAACGACTGCTTTTCATGTATCTGGATTTAATATAATATAATATATGTTTTGGTGGATTTTCTCCTCGTGCGTGGTTTTCGTCTCCGTAGTTTTCATTTTCGATCGATTCGTCGTATTTTCTCGTTTCTTCCTTAGGATCGTCGATTTCGAAGTATGTCATTCGTGACGGACTTCATAACGGTCATATCTAACTATTAGATCAAGCCTAGGAGTCTTAGAAATCGATCCCGGGGCCCCGCGCTCCATATCGGAACTTTTTGTGCTCATTAGCCGGAATAAGAAGGGGCACCGACCGACTAGATGACGATCCAGTCGGTCGGCAATCCTTCTTGGACCGACTAGTTGGCTTTCTAAATTATTCAAGAGCTACTGTTTATCGTTAGTCGGTCTAAGAACGTTGGTTGACTGACTAGGTTGCAAACTAGTCGGTCAGCAATGCTTCTTTAACCGACTAACTCATCATCTTAATTTTAGTGTCTATACTGTTCACTCTTAGTCGGTCTAAGAACGTTCATCGACCGACTAGATGCTAAACTAGTCGGTCAGTATTTGTTCATGGACCGACTAACTCTAAATCCTATTTTCGTTCAGGAGTTACTGTTTACACTTAGTCGGTCTGCGTTGGTCGACCGACCGACTAGTTGCCAAACTAGTCGGTCAGTGTTTGCTCTTTGACCGACTAACCAGTGTTGAAACCCTAATTTCTGGGCAGCCGCCAGCCTAGCCTATTTAAACCCAACCCAAACGTTTTCTTCTTCCTCAACACGACCCAAAACCCTAAAATCTTCCCCCTTGAGCCCCCATCTTCCTCCAAGCTTAAATCCTTCATTCCAAGCCCTAAATCCATCATCCAAAGCATCCATTCACTCTATCTACCTCTCATCTTCCCCAAAATCTCATCAAAATCCATCAAGATCCCCAAAATCCCCCAAAACCCTAGTTTCTCCAAACTTCCCCAATCTTTTCCAGATCTGATCCTAGGGTTCCCCGGAGTATTTCTTCCGCCTCCTCTCGGTAAGAAATCGATCTACCGTTGTTTTCATAACCTATTTATATTTTTATGAAACCCTAATAATATTTCATGTTGTTTGATGTTTGTTTCCCCTTAACAGCGATTTCCCCGTAGATTAGCATCCGTGTGACGAAGTGGTCGTCATCCCCGGTGCTAGGCAAGTGAAACTTGCCACTTAGGGTTTAGGCCATGTTTTAGGCCACTTTGCTTGTTGTAGGCGTAAAAGAGGCTAGGCAACGAAATGATACTCGCCTAGGTGCAAATTGGGGAACTAGCTTGACAACGAAGCTAGTCCCGACATATAGCATGTTGCACAATTACCATGTCATGTTTACTTTCCATTAACGGTACGCAAATTAATTGTCATGTCATTTCATTCTTTAAGTGTTTCTGTGATTGCGTAGCTTTGCTACGAATGCTTGTGTTCCTGGCTCGTGTTCCAGAAGCGGGCCATGTGTTGGTTGATAGCCAATGCCCGAATTGCGTGTTTCCGGCTAGGTGCACCCCTACGCCAAATGTTTAAGAATGTGAGCTCATGTGCGGGGTAACCCCAGGCTCACTAGCTGAGCTCCATGTGCGGGGACCCTGGCTCCATTACGTGTGGGTATTGGGGGTAAGAGTTAAGCGACCAATCAACTGGGAGTCTGCCCGATCAGCAACTGCAGTGGTAAGGCGTAAACTCTGGGTTTTGGGGTAGATGTTAAGCGGCCAATCAGCGAATGTGAAACCGTTCAGCTGTAAGGCGTAAACATCTACAAACAACGTGAATAGTGAATCGATTGAGATTGATAGTAGCGTGGCTACTCTTGTCTTGTCTTGTCTTGTCCCGATGATTGTTCTCTTGTACAAATTGTCTTGCCATGTCTTGATTGTGCACTCATGTTATAACTGCCATGTCATGCATACTAAACTGCTAGGTTGCTAGTTGCCTTACTTTCAGTTTCCTTGCCCAAGTCTTTTAGACTTGCTGACATGTGCCCCTTTACTCTTTTGGGTGACACATGTTAGATCCTGAGCCTGAGTACCTTGTTGAGGACGAGGTGTTTGCTGACGCCGAGCCCGAGCTTGTGCTAGACGGGGAGTACGTGGACACTGGGGACCAGTCCTAGTATCTTCGTTGTGTTTTACTTTTGTTAGACAGTTGTTTTGTTATCGGTGCGTAGCACCTATACTTTGTTATGTCGTTGTACTTTTGTTGGCCTTGTTCTGGGCCTTTGGACTTTTCTTTTAGCCTGGTGGCTTTTCTGGATGTTGGACTTATTCTCATGTTGGACAATTTATGAGATGTGAGATTTTATTTCAGTCTCTCCTTGTGTTATTATTGTTGTTCCATTGTGGTTACAGGGACCTGCTTATATTTTATTGACGCTTATCGGGTTTGGGGCTTCACAGCTCCACTCTCGTGCGGACCTTTTCACGTCTCGCCTCCATTTTAGGGAAGCGGGTCGTGACACCAAGTGTTCGATTCGAGTAGCTCCAAAAAGTTTTGAGCACGCTCGAATTAAGACTTAAACTAATATTCTCTCTTTATCCAAAATTCTTTCTTGCTCCTAATCGGGCTCTAGCAAAGCTACAAAGGAGCTCGGATCGAATCTGAAGTCTTGACGGAGGATCCACTCAAGGTGTAACTTTCTGGAGCACGTGGTTGGCTCGGCAACAAGGGTGTTTCTCGCCTCGGGACGCAGTTCGGCTCGGGATGCGGTTCGGCTCCGGAGAAGCGGCTCAGCCCCAACGTGGGGTATTGCTTCAGAGATAAAGAAATGTTGCTTAAAACGACGCCTCGTATTCTTCGGAAACGAAGTGAAAGGTATGTAGTTTAATTTACATGCGTGTATAATTGCTGTTAGATAGATCTATCTTTAGGGGTTGATCGAATCCAACCATGGGATAGTAGAGATTCTAGCTAGGGTTATTTCTTTAGGGCTAGACTTAAAACTGTTGGATATGGAAGACGTTTGTACACCCTTGTGGGGGATGTACGAGGGATTACGGACCTCGAACGTCGCGCACACGAAGTCATGTGCAAAGGGAATCTGTTCCCTTGCGGAGAGGATCTCTGTATGAGCGGGAAAGTCGCATTATATATGCATAAGTGCATGCGACATATGGCTAATAAAGGGGGAATATCTTAAGCTTATGTTGTACCATGCATATGGTACAACTTAAGCTTATATTGTGCCATGTATCATGGTACACCTTAATTAAGTTGTTCCAAAGGAACAACTTACCCTAAAATAACTACCTTGGGGGCTATAAATAAGACCCAAGGGTAGCCATTTTCCTTACACATTTGCATGAAATTCATGCATGCATCTTCTTCATAGCGAAGCTCTGCAGAAATATTTCCTCTCCCTCCTTCCAAGTTCTTAATCTAAAATAGAGATTTAGATTGTGGATTAGTAGCCTTACTCCGTTCGTGAGAAGACTCGATCCGTCGTGGCGAATCCGAAGGCAAAGTTCCGAGACTATCGTTCCGCATACGCAAGCGTAAGTCTCCACTTTAATTATCGATCCTAACTTTGTTTTGGACAGGATCCTTCATTGGTATCAGAGCCATATGGGTTCGCCCCGGTCAATCCACCGCCCCGTCGAAACTACGAACGAGTCGTTGTCTTTTTCACGAATGGGTCTCCTACTATTACGGATATAGTAGGAACGCTTCGTGACAGAGAGAACGCAGCGGTTGTTCTTTTCACGTTAGAGTCTTCTATCATTACGGATATGGTAGGAACTCTCCGTGACGGGAAGAACCGACCGTTCACGTAGTACGTTATTCATTTTTGGCACACGGCCATTAAGAGATAACTAATTTCTTCGACGAACGGGTGCTTCATCGAGGAAGATGATGGAAGTTATTTCCATCGGGTAAGAGGAAAATTTGGTGCATGTGCACCATGGCCAAATGGGCTATGAAGGCCATGCATCCCCTCTCCCCATGCGGAGGGGGTTGGCTACGGCCAATAACCACCGGCGACCGCCCCATCAAGGGGGAGGAATGAGTGCGGCAACCCCATTCAAAGGGGGTGGCCGGCCATGGCCAAAGGGGCCATGGCCGGCCAACGCCAAATGGCCTTGGCCATGGCCGGCCATGGCCAAGCCATGACCGGCCATGGCCTGGCCGGCAGTGGCCGGCCAAGGCCAGGCCGGCAGTGGCCGGCCTTGGCCAAGGGCCTGCCGGCCAGGCCGGCCCTGGCAGTGGCCAGGGCCGGCCCTGGCCGGCCTGCCGGCCCTGGCAGAGGCCAGGGCCGGCGCCCTGGCCGCTGCCAGGGCCAGGCCAGGGCCGGCGCCCTGGCCGCTGCCAGGGCCAGGCCGGCCCTGGCAGAGGCCAGGGCCGGTGCCTTGGCCTCAGGCCAGGGCCTGGCCGAGGCCAGGGCAGGAGCCCTGGCCCCGGCCAGCGGCCTGCCGGCCCTGGCAGAGGCCAGGGCCGGCGCCCTGGCCTCAGGCCAGGGCCTGGCCGAGGCCAGGTCAGGAGCCCTGGCCCCGGCCAGTGGCCTGGCCGGCAGGCCCTGGCAGAGGCCAGGGCCTGGCCGGCAGGCCCTGGCAGAGACCAGGGCCTGGCCGGCCCTGGCCAAGGGGGCCAGGCCCCCTGACCGGCCAAGGCAGAGGCCCTGGCCGGCCTTTGGCCAAGCCCCGGTCAGGGCAGAGGCCCTGACCGGGAAGAAGTTGCATTTCGAAAATTGGTCGACCAATTTTGTGTTTTTGGTTGACCAATCCGACAGATGGTCTGGGTCGATTGCAAACTTGCCAAATGACCCATACGGGGTAACAAATGGCCTTGGTCAAACACGAATGTGTCGATTAGTCCATACGGGACTAACCACAGTGCCAAATAGTTCATACGGGACTAACGTTTTAATGAAGTTTTTCATTTGGGCTCTACTCCTTGAAGATTAGCCATAGTGCTCTACTTCATGCGAGATTAGCCATGTCATTGTGCTCTACTCTACGGAGATTAGCCAATGTACTTGTGACGTTGTGCTCTACTCTACGGAGATTAGCCAACGTGCTTTCAAAATTTTTTGGAAAAAGATGTTTTTCAAATAGGTTATGTCCCATCCTTAAATCGGGATAGCGCAATTTAGAATTCCAAGTCCTACCACGATCCGGCCATGGTTATCTAACCCATGGGTGTGTAGAACAGGTCTCGTGGCTTGGCAATTGTTGCGTTAAAATTCTTTGCGCTAATTCTCACCTATTCTATTTTGAAAGATAAGTTTTTCAAAGTGATTTTCCGCTGCTAATACCATACGGGTATTATTTCTGATTTCTTTTTACTTGAGATAAGTAAGAGGGATACTTTGAAAGTTACTTCTAGATGGTAGTTGGGAACGTAGTGAACTTCTCGATTCTAGAGTAACATTTCAACGCATCCAAGGAACTTATCAAGTGTTTAAAGAATCGAAACTTTATGCATAGAATTTTGATCGTGTTTTTCATTCTCTTTGCAGTTTTTTGAAACGAAAATGTCTACCGCTTCTAAGAAAATTGTCGCAGAGCTTAACAAAGGTGAAAAGCTCAACGGCGACAATTATAAACTTTGGTCAATAAAGATCCAATATGTTTTGGAGGAGCAAGATGTGCTCGAAACACTCCAAAACATAATGGTAGAACCTGAGTTGGGCAATACGGCCCAACACAAGAGGGACCGGGAAGCTTATGACACTTGGACTCGAAAGAACAAAATAGCACGTATTACGTTACTGTCCGCGATGGACAATGACATAATGCGCCTATTTCGGGAATTCGATCTAGCCAAAGACATATGGTCTGAGCTAGAAGTAAAGTTTGGTGGAACTTCGGTTACCAAACTCCGCTCCTTGAATATTCAATTTGATTCGTACAAGATGCGGCGAGATCATTCTATGAAAAAGCATCTCCGCCACATGGCGAATCTTATATCTGAATTAAAGGATGCGGGTGTTACGCTGTCTGACGAACAGCAGATCCAAGCGGTCATTCGTTCACTCCCAGATAGCTGGGATAACATGAAAATGCATCTCACTCATAATGAGTGCATTAAAACTTTAAGCGATGTTTCGAAACACCTCGAACTCGAGGAAGAGCGGATTCAAGCCGCAAAACCAAGTGCAGAAGTGCACGTGGCCGCTAGTTCCTCACATGGGGGAAATAAGCGGAAGAATAAACGCTTAAGGTTTGTGAACGAACGTAAGCAAGAACCGGAGACCTCAAAGAAGACAAAGAACAAAAAGTGGCAAAAGAATGTGCACTCAAAGAAGAAAAACTTGAAGAAGATCAAGTGCTTTAAGTGCAACAAGTACGGTCACTTCGCCCGTACATGTACGGATGGAAGTGATAAGGTAACTTGTAGGACTAGTTACATATGTGTTTCTAGTTCCATGTTTCTTGCTGAATCTAACTATTTTTGGTTGATTGATTCAGGGGCCACAGACCACGTAGCGAAGGACAGAAGGTTCTTCGTAGAGTATCGAAAGATAACTCAAGGAACAAAGTGGATATACGTCGGCAACAACACACGTGTTGAAGTCAAAGGCGTCGGAACATGCAAGCTAGTTCTCGACAACGGCCGGACTTTGTTATTGCACGACGTCCTCTTTGCTCCAGATATTAGAAGGAATATCGTTTCCGTGGTCATGTTAATGTCTTTAGATTATGAGTGGAGGTTCTATAAACAATATGTTGACCTTGTTTGTAATAATTCTTTGATTGGTTCTGGTAATGTTTGTAATGGATTAATTGTTTTAAATACAATGAATGATGTTGCTTCTTCCATTAATGAAAGTTTTCATTTGACAAATGCTTCTAACTCTGAGTCTGAAATCATTTGTTGGCATGCAAGACTTGGTCATATTGGACCAACTAGAATGGATAGACTTGCCAAAAGTGGCTTGCTATCTAATGTTTCAAAAGTTGAAATGTCAACTTGCGAACATTGTCTTGTAGGGAAAACTTGTCGCAAGCCGTTTGGAACTGGCACAAGGGCCGAAGTTCCATTACAGCTTATCCATTCGGACATTTGCGGTCCAATGAATGTTAAGACAAGACACGGGAAGTCCTATTTCATCACATTCATTGATGACTTCACCCGTTTCGGACATATCTATTTGATATCCCACAAAAGTGAAGCTTTGGCTTGCTTTAAAAACTATATGAGTTTAGTGGAGAATCAATTAGATCGCAAGATTAAGGTTTTGCGAACCGATAGGGGCGGTGAATATCAATCAATAAGTTTTAAGGAACTTTGTGATGAAAAAGGCATAGTACATCAGGTAACTATGCCTTACACTCCGCAACAAAACGGTGTTGCGGAAAGAAGAAATAGGACATTGATGGAAATGGTCCGTTCAATGATGTCTCAGGAAAATTTGCCTATCACCTTTTGGGGTGACGCATTATTAACGGCAGCATTCATCTTAAACCGTGTACCCTCGACGTCGGTAAGTTCTACTCCTTATGAGTTGTGGAACAATAGAACTCCAGACTTAAGCATTCTAAAACCTTGGGGTTGTGCATCTTACGCACATTTATCCTCTCACAAATATGGCAAACTTGGGCCACGTGGGAGGAAGTGTATCTTCATCCGATACGCTGAAAACTCCAAAGGATATGTTTTCGTCGGTCAAGAGGACAATGGAGGTCTTATAGAATTCGAATCGAGGGATGTTGTCTTCTTGGAAAATGAGTTTCCAAGACAGGGTGAGATAAGTCAAGACTTATCCTTGTTTGAGACTTGGGATCAAAAAGGATCGGAACGTTCGAGTGGGAGAATTCTTGGTGAAGAAGAAAATACGTTTCAAACTTCACCAATGAATGATACGAACGATACCAATCCTATTCCGAGTGGGAGTGATGTTATTCCAAGTGGGAGTGATGTCATTCCAAGTGGGAGTGATCAAACTCAAACAAGACGTAGTAATCGGACGAGGCTAACACCTCTGAGATTTGATGATGAATTTCCTCAAACATTCATGACATTACTACAAGATGATGACGAACCTGCAAATTTCAAACAGGCCGTCACATGCCCTGCTAAAGATAAATGGATAGCGGCAATGGAAGAAGAACTTCAATCCATGAAAACAAACCAAGTCTGGGACTTGGTTAATTTACCTAAGGGACGTAGAGCCATTGGGAACAAGTGGGTTCTCAAAATCAAGCATAAGGCTGATGGCTCCATCGAGAAATATAAAGCTCGCCTTGTTGCGAAAGGTTTCACGCAACAGGAAGGAATAGACTACGAAGAGACTTTCTCTCCTGTCGTGCGTTTTACCTCGATTCGCTTAATTCTGGCAATGGTGGCTTGTTTGGACCTCGAATTACATCAGATGGATGTAAAGACTGCCTTTCTTAACGGAGAACTAGATGAGGAGATCTACATGGAACAACCAAACGGGTTCGTACAAGAAGAAAACAAACATAAGGTTTGTAAACTTCGTAAATCCATATATGGTCTTAAACAATCCTCAAGGCAGTGGTATATGCGCTTTCAAGAAGTTGTTTTGTCGTATGGATTCTCCATGCTCGACGAAGACAATTGCGTATATATTAAGAGGATTAAAAACAAGTATATAATTATGTCTCTTTATGTAGATGACATACTTATAGCCGGAAATGATAAGCGTCTTATATTGGATATCAAAGCTTGGCTTTCATCCGTCTTTGAGATGAAAGACATGGGTGAAGCTGCATATATCCTTGGGGTTAAGATCTCAAGGAATCGTTCCAAGAAACTTCTTTCTCTCTCTCAAGAGACGTATATAAAGAAAGTTTTAGAACGGTTTAATATGCAGGACTGCAAGCCAATTGATACTCCAATAAGCAAAGGCGATGGTCTATGTTTGGAGATGTGTCCCAAAGATCCAAAAGAAAAGAAAGCTATGGAAAAAGTTCCATACTCCAGTGCTGTCGGGAGTCTGATGTACGCCATGATGTGTACTAGACCCGACATTTGCTATGCTGTTGGTATGGTAAGCCGTTACCAATCCAACCCAGGGCAGGCACACTGGAAAGCGGTGAAGAGGATATTAAGATACCTCAAAGGGACTGCGGACTATGCGTTATGCTATCAAGGCAATACCTTGAGACTCGAAGGCTATACCGATGCTGATTGGGCGGGTGATCTCGACGAGCGAAGATCTACCTCGGGCTTTGTTTTCTTACTCGGGAATGGTGCAATATCCTGGAGCAGCAAGAAACAAACCTGCATCGCTCTATCAACCATGGAAGCCGAGTTCGTAGCATTCAGCATGGCGGTCCAAGAAGCTGTTTGGCTTAGGAAATTCTTAGACAGGCTGACGAATGCCTCTGACTCGAGCACTGTTCCTATATACAGTGATAGTCAAGCTTCGATTGCCTATGTCAAAGATCCTAAATTTCATTGTAAGACCAAACACATTGACATTCGATTCAAGTTTGCGAAGGATTATGATAAACGAAAGGAAGTAGACATATGATACATATCCACGCATGAGATGATAGCGGATCCCCTTACTAAGGCGATCCCCAGAGATGTGTTTTTCAAACACTTATCATCTATGGGAATGCGTAGGTGCTGAGCTGTATCATGTAATATTTCCCATGTCTATAGAAGATCAAAATTTAATTTGCATACAAGTTTCTTACAAATGATTTTATATACATTTGTGTTTAAGTCTCAGCTATTTTTGTGTGTATGTCGGACAGATTAAGGTTGGCTCTCTCACATGAGCAACCGCCTTATCTTATCAGATGGATAAGATAGAGATGAGACTAGTTTAAAGTCAAAATCATTAGACAAATGATTTAGAGTCATGACTTAAACAAGATAGTCGAATAAAAGATTTGCATCATACGGATGCTTACAAAAGATCTGAGATCTGTATCACAAGGATATAAAGATCTCATTGGATTTTTTAATCCTATCTGTCTTATGCAGGATGAGAGTCCGTGAATATTTCACGAGTAGTAAGGGGACTCAAAAAGATAGGCATTGTGGTGTCTGATCTTTTCATCCGTACAACATCATTAAGACATACTCTCCCTGGGAAAGGAGTGATGTTGTAGTACGTGTTCATACCACGTATGCATTTCGACCACTGAGTTAGTAGCAATAGTGTTTGCTATTATGTGAGACTCAAAGGCCATACGGGTCTTAACTCTTACCCTCAAGGACTCCAATTGGTTCCTTTAGATTTGACGAGATGATCGCTATCTTAGCGTGTTGCTAATGGGCTATGGTAATTCGGCTCGGCGGGGCACGTTAGAAAAGCGAATCAAGTCAAGATCAGAAGGTTCGCAAGAAGAGGAAGATTGATTTCATATTCGCATTTGGACTTTAATGATTCAAAGCTGGCCAGCCAATTGTAATCCAGATGGGATTCAATTGTTGAATATAAAGTATAAGAAATGTGAAGAAATAATCTAGGGTAAAGCATGCGTTGAACTACTCAACTTTGCACCTTCGAGGTCGTTGTGTATCTCTAACAAGTGCACAACAACAGACTCTACGCACATGACGGTCGCACGGTCTATTTCTTGGTATGATAGATGAAAGAACTAAGGGAAAGACGTTCTCTTACAATCCCCTCAAGTGTGAGTGGGAGATGTTGGATATGGAAGACGTTTGTACACCCTTGTGGGGGATGTACGAGGGATTACGGACCTCGAACGTCGCGCACACGAAGTCATGTGCAAAGGGAATCTGTTCCCTTGCGGAGAGGATCTCTGTATGAGCGGGAAAGTCGCATTATATATGCATAAGTGCATGCGACATATGGCTAATAAAGGGGGAATATCTTAAGCTTATGTTGTACCATGCATATGGTACAACTTAAGCTTATATTGTGCCATGTATCATGGTACACCTTAATTAAGTTGTTCCAAAGGAACAACTTACCCTAAAATAACTACCTTGGGGGCTATAAATAAGACCCAAGGGTAGCCATTTTCCTTACACATTTGCATGAAATTCATGCATGCATCTTCTTCATAGCGAAGCTCTGCAGAAATATTTCCTCTCCCTCCTTCCAAGTTCTTAATCTAAAATAGAGATTTAGATTGTGGATTAGTAGCCTTACTCCGTTCGTGAGAAGACTCGATCCGTCGTGGCGAATCCGAAGGCAAAGTTCCGAGACTATCGTTCCGCATACGCAAGCGTAAGTCTCCACTTTAATTATCGATCCTAACTTTGTTTTGGACAGGATCCTTCAAAAACTGTTTTAAGTTATTATTCCGATGTTCAATTTGATTTCGTCGTCCGTCCGACTTAGGCCGGACGTCGATTTTATAGCCGTAATGACCTAGAAACCCATTCAGTTGTATCAGAGCCAGTCTATCATGATCTATATTTTTTGCAATTATAAAGTGCATAAGATGCAGCATGTTTTCTCCATAAGATGGAGGTTCATTAAACTATTAATAAAATTGTTTTTTTCCATGTGATGGTTTTAACTTCAATTTTTTTTTGAAAATTAGATCTATTTTTAAAATCATGTGATAATTTTAAAATTAGATCTTTATAATTATTTGATAATTATTAATGTAACTTAAATTTATGAGAAATTTTTAAGTTGCTTGTTTAGCTGATAGTTTTAATTTTTAGTTGATCTGTTATAATGCTAAAATGTTTAGTTGATAGTTTTAATGGTTATATTATTTCTTGTTGATTATGTGATAATAAAAGAAAAACTATTAGGTTAGCCATTAAAAGCTTTTTGAAAATTATAAGATAATTTTGATTGACATACTATGATTTAAAATAGTTGCAAAAAATTAAACTCCTAATACATAATTAGGGTAGCCCTCTCCAATAATTATTATTTTAATTGTTCTAATAATAATTTTGAAAAGGGCTATTACTTAAATTGTTGCAACTTGAATGTGTTAAATCCATAATACGTGATTAGGATTGCAACCTAAAAATCCTTATATTTGATAATGACATTAATAATAGTTATTAACCAATCCTAATAATTTCAAATTTTAGGATTCAACTACTTCATAGGATTAACTAGTTTTAATGATGCCATTTCTAGTCGATGTCACACGTATGAATAATTAGTATCCTTAAAGGATCATGATCCGGTCTAGCGTTTTTTGACTTGTGTTGTGGATCACCATAGCTCGACTAGGTATAGTGATCCTCACCTAGCCAAATCCCTGGCCGTGTTCTGCTTAACCACAAGGATGCGAATTATGATTATGTAAAACCATTTATCACATCTAGTCAATTACGTGTAAAATCTTCTTTAAGATTAGCCGTAGCCCTCCTTATTTTAGAGGTTGGCAACTATAGGTTCTATGTTATAGTTGTTGAGCACACTCAAGCTATGGCATAGCTGCCTTATGGAAACCAACTTCTTAATGTATATGATGTAGTCTAGACTTAACCTAAACCTTTCGCGTCGTGCATACACCGAGCACCGGCCTAAGTTAGGCTAGACACGAAAACAAGGGTCCGACTAGACTAGTCATTGTGATTTGGATGAGCACACTCATGATCATAAGTGGCTCGGGGTAAAAACCCAAAAAGGGAATCATATATGATATGATTGATGAAGAGCCATCTACCAATCATAGATTTCAGCAATTTGTTGAGCACACTCCAGGTTGTGAAACTCAGGGTGGTTGGGTCCCTTTCCCACAAATTTTAATTTAACTATTAAAATCGTTCATTTTTATGGCTTAAAATGATCTCTAAAATAGTGGAAGGATATAGTTAGATAAAATCCATTCTATCTATATTTAATATTGAACATATGCTAAACTAGGGTAGTTCTATTTTTACCGATGTAATCCAAATCATAATATCATAAGAGAATATGCTAAATGGTTGAGAAGATTGATTAAAAGAATATCAACTCAAAATCTATTCGATAGACTAAACTATGTTCTCACTGACATTAAAGTGTCCTTCTTAACACTGGCTCAAGGACAATAATTTCCTTGAAGCCCTAGACCCAACACAATTCAATCCGCAAGGTATGGAACTTCGTGCAAACTGTTTGGCTCAAAGATAATTGCATGAGCAGTGCAAGGCTGTGTATCTTAACCGGATCTTGAGATGAGCAACTTATTGAGCACACTCAAGGTTGTAAAGCTCAAGCGTTTGGATATATGAGTAGTGTTAAGGCCAAAAATGACCGAAACAATAATGATGCTGATGTGGACCCCTTTTGATGTGTTGGAGCCTCGTCAGCCAGTTCAATGGGACCCTAGGTTAGTAGAAACGGGGTCATTGAGAGTTTGTAGTCAACTTGTGATGCTCGTTCGACCCTCAAATGGATCGAGCCTCGATCAATTGATATTGAGGAGCAGCCACACAACCTTTTCACTGGTCAGATCGAACCTCGGGCGATCACTGATGAAATGCTGCCGTACTAACTGAAGGGTTTTCTAGGACCCTTAGGGCACAAAAACTCTATTCCCATCCTAAGTCGGATGGAACGTAGACATAAAATGAACAGCGGATGAATAAACAAGTTAATCTGATTAACATGCAGTTAAACAATTTAACTTAGCCCTAAGGTACAAGACCCTTAGCCAAGATCTATGCCGACTCGGGATGGATCTGACCATCCCAAGAAGGATCTAACCTACTGCGAATAAATTAAACTAATGCTTTTAAAACACATACCCGGAATCTCAACCCTGGGCAGGAGAGATGTTCCGCACCGTCTTCCGAGCAGCTCCCCGTCCCACGCCGAGCCGCTCCTCAAACTCCCCAAATCGCTCCTCGAACCGCTCCGCATCCCGAGGCGATCAATCCTCGTGTCGCCGAGCCAACCACGCGCGGAAGAAAGTTTCACGCGAGTGAAAGCCTTCGCCAAGATTTCGGATCCGAATCCGAACTCCTTCGCGGCTTTGCTAGAGCCCTCAAGAGTAAGGCAGAAATATAGGGAGATAGAGAATATTAATTTAAGCCTAGATCCGAGCGTGCTCCAACATTTACGAGAGCCGCTCAGATCTAGAGCTTGGGACGACTTTTTGAGGAGGGGAGCAGACCCCTATTTATATAGGCGGCTGACTGCTCCCCTTTACTTAAAATCCGATGTGGGACTAAAGTTGGAGTTAATTAAATCAAGTTAGTTTGCCTTTCACAAAGGGCAAACTTCCGTAAATTTTAACTCCCTCACCGTTGAGCTTCAAGATTGATACAACCTATCAATTCGAAGGGTGTTCAATGGTGAATGCATAGGAAAAAACGACGAGTCAATCGGAGTCCGTTTGACCCTCCAATTGATCGTCCAAAGTTCAGCATACGGCTTGATTTTCGTCTAAAATCAGCCATCGCAAAACAGCTCTCTGCCTAGGTTTCTGCACCAAGCTGTGGGGCCCAGTATATGGGCCCCACTGTCCAAAAAGGGCTCACTGGGTGCCTGACCCAGACCTAGGCGCAGGCGCCCAGGCGCCTGGGCCCTGGCGCCCACCCTGGACACCTGGGCAGGCGCCCAGGCGCCTGGGCCTGGGCGCAGGCCCAGGCACAGGGCACCTGGTGCCCAGGGCGCCCAGGCCCAGGGCAGGGCCTGGGCTGGCTACTTACCCAGACCAGACCAGAATGGTCTGGCCTGGGTCAGTCTGGTCTAGTCTGAACTGACTTGACCCATTGGGCTGTTTTGAGCATAACTTGGGCATCTGGCGTCCGATTTGAACGCCGTTCGAACCTAGGCGTAGACCAGGACATTTCCGTCTTACTCATGAGCTTTTCCTTGCATTTCTTATATTAAATATAGTCTTAAACAATTTAAGACACATCTAATCTCTTTTGCATCATATGCAAATTAGTCCCTATCTAGGCTTAAATTTTCATTTGCATCAAATATAAACGATCTGAGGGCATATCCCTCTACATCTCCCACTTGCACTCAGGATCATTTATCCAGAATGTAGGAGATAATTCCAAACATCTTTTGCAATATTTTATCCCCTGCATTAAATGTACATTCTCCCTAATCGTTTCTACCTATTACTAGACGAAAGTCGCACTCTTTGTGAGACCCTACAGTCTGACCCTTACAACAGGTTGGGCTCGAAGCCCTATACGGCAGTGACCACGAGTAGTGGTTGCCATCCCTGCTTCAGGAATCATCATTATGTGGTTGACTCATTGACATGAGTATTGTCGGGACCACCCTGACTGTTTTCGTGATGAATTCTCTAGTTTTAGTCTTTTCGTCTAAACTATGTCGTGTAGATCAAGTCTAGGATACGGTCAAACTGTCAACCCCAATAACTTGACTCCGGTTAGTTTCTATCAATCTTTAGTCAACTAATGTTGGACTTCTTCCAACATACTCTGATCAGAGATTTTACTAAAGACCGAACTAACTCTACGACACTAACTTCCATTGACCGGGAGAGACGAATCCTCTCTTGGTCATTACTCGCCTCGTACGCTTCAAGTGACACCCAATCAAAGACCTTTTGATAGGCCTAGCCTCGAAGCTAGGTCAATGATCTAAGTGGCACCGTTCACGCACAGGTTCGTAAAATGACCTTAAGTCAAAAGACCAACTTGCCTATCATCACTAAGAGTTATCATTGACAGATTGGTCAATATAACAATATGATAACTCTTGTGGATCGTTCAGTGAACTCATTCTCTAATGAGCACATGTGTCTCGTCTTCGACTTCGCCAAGTCAAGCGATCATGAAATCATCGCCACCGCTAAATGGTGAAGACTAAGACACAATGGTCTCTCCGATGTTTCGATATCCTTGTCTCGAAATATCTACGACCACGAACCCTTTTAGACTTATGCTACAGACGGTCAAACATTTCTCCATGATCGAGATACTCATCTCGATACATGTTTGACCTTGCATAAAGTCCCAGGACTTTACCTAAGTTAATGTCTAATGTTAACTACATTATAAAATAACTTAGATAAATTATTACCAAACAACTACTGTTATTTCGAACAAGATGTTTGTGCTATTCACATATAGAGATAGATTGCCTCGAGGGTATCATCTCTCAACATCTCCCACTTGCTCTCAGGCCCATTTATCTCGGTATCTAATACCGTTTTTACACATAAGTCTTTCTAGACTTCATGTAGTAGAGTCTTCGTGAGTGGATCTGCCAAACCGTCTACTCTATAGACTTAAGCGGTATCTATGTTCATGTTAGACCAACCATTTGAATCTCATTCAAATAATTCTCTTGGTCTGTCGGAATCCATACTATTTTATTTCTTTGGATCTCATCCAGTTCATCATACCTTACGATAATAATTTTAAATTATTTACTGGTCGTTTCAAATGGCTCATATCTAATTCTGATAAAGTATCAAACTCTTTGATTACTTCGTCAAAATATATGTTCCATCCTTTGATGCCTCGCATGTAATTTATACGCTCCCACCGACCTTGAAAACTTTTTGGCTAATTCATATAAGTTGGTTCATCTAAATCATATTTAGAAAAATGAACTTATAAGTGAATGCTCCAATTTTCATGGTTAACATGACCGTTTACAATGAGTTTGGTTTGAGTAGATCTGTACACATCTACTGGTGAAACTGGTTTCATCATAATCCATTTTATAGGAATTAGGATGAAAAACCGTTCTCGACCAACATGATTGTACTTCACTATTTTCTGTTCTGCACCAATCTTTCAACTTAAAGATTTACTTGCAGAAAGTGATGAAACATTTTCCTTGGGCACGTAAACTAAATTCCAAAATTTATTTATGCACACGGACCTATTCTGATTACATCAAATTTTAAATCGGAGTTACTACTCTGAATTTCATCTTAGAAGTTGACTAAGTCATCATCAGTTATGATGTCTAACTCGACTCTTCGTCTCACGAAATTCGAGTAATTATACAACTTCCTAATGATCGATTTAATGAATATCTTATTGATAATGTCCTCATAGAACATTATCAAAACCTAGGCATTACTATCTGGGACTTAACCCAGAGGGAGGACTTGACTCAGAGTCATTTGCTATGGATCGCACCAAGTCTAACTAAGTGTGATCCATACCTTTTAACACACGGATGTGTTAACAGACTTGATCTGAGAGAAAATAATATTTTCCTTTAGTTACACAAGATTTTATATATCTAAGTATTTGTCCATTCGATCTAATCGAATCAGTTTTAAATACTTTTGTCATTTCGTTCTTTATTTTATCAGACTTGTGTTTCATCAAGAACACGTGTCTTAATAAAATATACGAATAACTTATTTTGGTTAATCTAGACTCGGGTACATCAGTATGTACGAGACTGAGTTCGACAACTCATTCTCCCACTATCTTACAGATGTGTTTCGGCCATTATATCTAAGAGGGTAAGATTCACAAGTGTCCGTAGACTTCATAATACGAGAGGTCAGACCCCTCTTTATGTGACTTGTGAAGCTTAGTCTCTCGATACGGCCTAGTCTATTTTGCCATATAAGTTTGCTACTATCTTGTGTAATTATATATTAACATTTAATATATATCTTATCGTTATACATATTACTCATTGCTTCAGAATCAAATGTGACGACATTCGTCAAAATGTGTTAACTTTTGTATAACAATAATTACGAAATCGTGACATCAAAATATGTCATATTTTTGTTCCCTCATACTTATGCCTTTACTAATGATAAATTAAACTATTTAACTCGATTGACTTTTCGGAGTGCATTCTTCCTTTTCTAAATCATATTTAGATATTAAATAACCCAATATAAATAAATAGCTATGCAAGCATCTCATGTATCCAAACGTCTGAGAGTTGCAATCTTGAGTGTAGCTCAAGAAGTTGCTTGTCTCAAGATCCGGTTGGGATACATAGTCTTGCACCGCTCACGTACTCGTATTCGACTCAAACGGTTTGATCGAATTCTCGAACTTTGCGGATCAAAATTATTTTTCCATACAACCTTGAGTGTAGCTCGACAAGTTGTAGGGAGAAACATACTTCGAATATCCTATATGTTCAAGCTGCCCCATATAGAAGCGAGTGACATGTAGCGTGAATTTATTTGTTGGACCCAGAACTTAATGAAATCATATTTTTTAAGTCTGTTCTTTAGAAGGTCATTTTTATGTCATCGAGAATATAGTTTAATCCTATCAATTAGAATTTAACTTGATATTCAATTAATCAACCTATTTGACCAGTTAACTTATTCCATTAAAATATTATATGTTGATTCCTTCGGTAAACATAGTCTTGCCCTAGTTTAGCATATGTTCAATATTAAATATAGGTAGATTGGCTTTTATCTATCTATATCCTCCCACTATTTTTATGATCGTTTCAAAGCTTAATAACGAACGATTTAATCGAGTTAAATTAATGGGTAAGAGATCCAATCACCTTAAGCCTAACAACCTTGAGTGTAGCTCAACAAGTTGCTTGACTCTGTGATCGGAAGATGTCTCTTCATCGATTATATCAGATATGACCCTCTTATCGGTTTTTACACTTAGCCATTTGTGATCATGAGTGTGCTCATCCAAATCACAATGTTTAGTCTAGTCGGACCCTTGTTTTCGCGTCTAGCCTGACTTGCCCCGGCGCTCGGTGTATTCACGACCCGTCGGTTTGGGTCAGGTCTTAGACTACATCTAGCCAGACTACATCATTGACTTATCTTACGCCGGCACTCGGTGTATTCACGACACGACGGTTTGGGTCAAGTCAAGATTTCATCTTATGGATTTAAGGAGTTGGTATCTACAAGGTTGCCATGTCGCAGCTTGAGTGTAGCTCAACAACTGTAACACGGGTCCTATAGTTGCCAACCCCTAAAACAAGGAGGGCTACGGCTAATCTTGAAGAAGATAATTAACGTATTTGACTTAGATATAGTCCAGGGTGTCATACAATCATGATTCGCATCATTGCGGTCCAGCAGAACACAGCCAGGGAATTGACTAAGCCAGGATCACTATCCCTTATATGGTGATCCAGCAAACTTAGCCAAGCACATTGACTGGATCATGGTCCATTGAATGAAGCTTGTCATTTTTATATGCGTGACATAGACTAAAAGATTTTATTAACAACTAATTAATCCTATCAACTAGTTGAATCCTTAAATTCAAAATTTTTGGATTTGTTTAATAACTTTTATTAAATCCTTATCCTTATACAACTATAAGGTTCACGTGCTATCCTAATCGATATTAGGATTTTAATAAATTTATTAACAACGCTAAAAGCGAAGTCTTTTAATGAGAATTAATTTCATAACAATTAGAATTAAAAATTCATTAAAGGGACTACCCTAATCAGGAATTAGGTCTTGAAGTGTTGTTAATGTTTTATTAAAACATAGCATATCGTTAGAATTTATCTCATAAATTTTAACGAGTTCTTTAATGGCTAACCTAAGAGGTTGTCTTGTGTTATCAAATAAGGGACAAGATGTCATAGCCATTAACATAAAGTTACACTAATTTTATCGCAAAAAAATGTACAACTATTTAACAATTAAATAGACTAATGTTTATCAAATAAACAAGTTCAGCATGCATACTTAAATTTAACATTAAAATTTAAAAATGTGATTTTTAAAACATATTATTTTATCTCATAAAAACTTGTTTTTAAAAGATCACAAAAATTGCATGCTACTTAAAGTATTTATCGCATAAAAATTTTAAACTTTTAAAATCAGTTTTAAAAGTATCACATAAATCTAAAACATCATTTTAAAAAAACATGCTTAAAAAAATTATCATATAAAATTTTTAAACATCTAAAATTATTTTAAATTTATCGCATAAATTTTTAAAGTTTTAAAATCAGTTTTAAAATTATCACATAAATTTTAAAACGTCATTTAAAAAAATTTCCATGTTCAAAAATTTATCATATAGAGTTTTTAAACATCTAAAACATTTTAAACTTATCGCATAAATTTAAAGAAACATTTTCAAAAGGGCTTCTAAACATTTTCAAAAAATTATCTCATAACTTTAAAACATTTTATAAGGCATCTAAAATATTTTAAAATTATCTCATGACATTAAAACATTTTAAAAGTATTTTAAAAAGCATTTCAATGTTTAATAAAATCACAGTGCCAGATCGTTACGCAAACCTAGGCTCTGCTAACACTGAAGGGTATTCTAGGACCCTTAGGGCACAAAAACTCTATTCCCATCCTAAGTCAGACGGAACATAGACATAAAATGAACAGCGGAAGAATAAACAAGTTAATCTGATTAACATGCAGTTAAACAATTTAACTTAGCCCTAAGGTACAAGACCCTTAGCCAAGATCTATGCCGATTCGGGATGGATCTGACCATCTCAAGAAAAATCTAACCTACTGCGATTAAATTAAACTAATGCTTATAAAACACATACCCGGAATCTCAACCCTGGGGCAGGAGAGATGTTCCGCACCGTCTTCCGAGTCGCTCCCCGTCCCACGTCGAGCCGCTCCTCAAACCGTTCCTCGAACCGCTCCGCATCCCGAGGCGATCAATCCTCGTGTCGCTGAGCCAACCACGCGCGGAAGAAAGTTTCACGCGAGTGAAAGCCTTCACCAAGATTTCGGATCCGAATCCGAACTCCTTCGCGGCTTTGCTAGAGCCCTCAAGAGTAGGGCAGAAATATAGGGAGATAGAGAATATTAATTTAAGCATAGATCCGAGCATGCTCCAACATTTACGAGAGCCGCTCAGATCTAGAGCTTGGGACGAATTTTTGAGGAGGGGAGCAGACCCCTATTTATATAGGCGGCTGACTGCTCCCCTTTACTCAAAATCCGATGTGGGACTAAAGTTGGAGTTAATTAAATCAAGTTAGTTTTCCTTTCACAAAGGGCAAACATTCGTGAATTTTAACTCCCTCGCCGTTAAGCTTCATGATTGATACAACCTATCAATTCGAAGGGTGTTCAACGGTGAACGCAAAGGAAAAAACGGCGAGTCAATCGGAGTCCGTTTGACCCTCCAATTGATCGCCCAAAGTTCACCATACGGCTTGATTTTTGTCCAAAATCAGCCGTAGCAAAATAGCTCTCTGCCTAGGTTTCTGCACCAAGCTGTGGGGCCCAGCATGTGGGCCCCACTGCCCAAAAAGGGCTGCCTATGCGCCTGATCCAGACCTGGGCACAGGTGCCCAGGTGTCTGGCGTGCCAGGACAGGCGCTTGGGCCGGGCGCCCAAGGCGCCCGGCCTAGGGCACCTGGGCTCCCAGGTGCCTAGGCACCTGGCGCGCCAGGACAGGCGCTTGGGCCAGGCGACCAAGGCGCCCGGCCCAGGGCACCTGGGCTCCCAAGCACCCAAGGCGCCTGGGCCCTGTTGGGCCCAGGACGCCCGCCCTGGGTGCCTGGGCAGGCGCCCAGGCGCCTGGGCTTGTGCGCGGGCCCAGGCCTAGGGCGCCTGGTGCGCAGGGCACCCAGGCCCAGGGCAGGGCCTGGGCTGGCCACTGACCCAGACCAGACCAGAATGGTCTGGCCTGGGTCAGTCTGGTCTAGTCTGAACTAACTTGACCTATTAGGCTGTTTTGAGCATAACTTGGGCATCTGGCGTCCGATTTGAACGCCGTTCGAACCTGGGCGTAGACCAGGACATTCCCGTCTTACCCATGAGCTTTTCCTTGCTTTTCTTATATTAAATATAGTCTTAAACAATTTAAGACACATTTAATCTCTTTTGCATCATATGCAAATTAGTCCCTATCTAGGCTTAAATTTTCATTTGCATCAAATACAAATGATCTGAGGGCTACACTAACCTCCCACAGAGTTGAGCCTCGATAATTGATCGGCCCCGGATATACACCCGGAGAACGACTGTAGTTTTACCGCAAGCGCACGGCGTAGTGGCGAGCGGGTATCGAACACGAGGAGGTGGTGTTGGCTCCAATCTATCCTAGGTTGGTTTGACTACGAATGTATTATTGGTGGAGATGGCTATGGTATGATATAATGGAAATGGTGGTGGATGTCGGTATCGGAGATAAAGAAGTCGGATAAAATATCGATTTAGATAAAATACAATAAAAGAGTCTAGGGCTAGGGAATCCCCACTACGGATCATCATTCGTCATTGTGAATAGTGAATCTCAATATTACTAGGCTTGTGTCGAGGTGAACTAGTCGTAACTGAATATAGAACCAAGCTCACGCTCTCGCGCTATTGCCGGTCTATAGCAACCTAGATTAGGGCCCAATCTCTTGCAAACCCTAACCTAAGCCGCTAGCGTGAAGATCGACATCATCGTCCAATCGCTCCTCGAGCCCACTCTCGTGCAAACTCGAGTTACGATCTAGGTTATGATAGTTCGTATTCGTCCAATCTCTTGCAAACGAATATGGGTATAGATTTACAATTAAAAATCCTAGCTTTGGTCCAATCTCTTGCAAACCAAATCTAGAGAAATCCAATTGTAAATCTAAATCGAATATCTAGGCCTTCCCATCGATTAGAATCCAATCTCTTGCAAATCTCAAATCGATGGAAATCCCTAGCTATCCGTAGTAAATCAATCACAACCTAACCTCCTAGCAATTCTAGCAATTTAGAAATTCATTTATCACAAATATGAAATTAGATCCATAGGGTTCATCCCCAAACCCTAGAACAACAAATCTACTCTAGCATAGCAATAATGATATGAAAATCAATAGAAATCATTGCTTGCATACAAAAAGATAGAAAAACAAAGATTCAGATAAAAAGAAGAAAATACTTAGCTTGATGAAGATCTTCAATCCAAAATACAAGCTTTTAGATCTAAGAGGGGGCCTAGGACATGGCCTAACCTCTAAAATAATCCCAAGAAAAACATATGTGGCCTAGGGCATGGCCTTCACTCCTTATTTTACACTTTTTTCCCGCATGTTTGCATGACATTTAGATCGCCCAAATCATGTTTTTCACGATATATCGACGATATTGCGATGCTTTTCACGATTTGTCGTTTTTGTCGCATTTCAGGTGATTTGGAGCGATTTGGAGTGATCTCGAGATACGCCTACTCCAGAGTATCACTGATGACCTCCCCGAGGGGTATTTTGCTGTTGGAGAGGAGCGGAAGAAGAAAGAACGTCGCAAGAGCGACGAGGAGGCCAAAACAAGCTGTTTGGGCATTTTTGGTGTCCCACTCGGCCGAGTGAAGGACTCACTCGGCCGACCAGCGAGACACTGCTCGGCCGACAAGATCAGATACGTTTCATACGTGCACTCGGCCGAGCATCGGAAGCCACATCGGCCGAGTGACGAGATCCCGTCCGCCCGAGTGGCACCCAGACGACGCATGTCAAAAATCGCCAACTTACTGTTTTTCGTCTGCCTGAGCTTCAGAAGACCCACTCGACCGAGTGGCAAATGCCGACCGCCCGAGTACTAAGAAGCCATCGGCCGAGTGACGACAACTCACTCGACCGAGCGACTCCCGAAGTGAAGACCCCCGGAGACCCAGACTTACTGGAAATTTACAGGGTTTCTCACTCGGCCGAGCGACTTTTGTCACTCGGCCGAGTGCGACGCGCTGCCTGTAGCGAAAATTGCGGATTTCAGGCTGCGCAGGGGCATTTTGGTCACAGTTTTTTGGACGATTTTGGGGGGTATTTAACCCCTGTTTTACCCTAGTTTTGGAGGGCTTTTCTCTTAGATTTTTGCAGCTTTTTAGATTAACTTTTTAGCTTTATTCTTGTGATTGGAGAGGAGACAAAAGTTGATTTTTGTTGAATTATTTGAAGAACTCCATTGGTTTGTGTCTCTCTCCTCTAAAAATACTATTTTTATTGCTTATCTCAATATTGTGATGAATTCTCTTGTTAATTTCATTGATTATTTTTGTGTTTGTGCTATGAATTGTGAGTAGTCTCCACGTCTTGGGGAGTGGGGATGAACCCTACGAGCCCAATTTTAGATTTGTGATGAATTGGTAGAGATTTTGCTAGAATTTGCTATTAGGGTTAGATTGGGATCGATTTATTACGGATAGCTAGGTATTCATACCGATTGGGATTTGCAAGAGATTGGATCCCAATTCGATAGGAAACCCTAGAAATCCGAATTGGGTTGGAATCGAATTTCCGTAATATCGGTTTGCAAGAGATTGGACCGATACTAGGGTTTTCGGTTGCAATTCCATGCCGATACCCGTTTGCAAGAGATTGGACGGGTAGGAACTATCCCAACCTAGGTCGTGGCCCGAGTTTGCACGAGAGTGGGCTCGGGGCGCGATTGAACGATGATGTTGATCCTAGTGCTAGCTTGCCTAGGCTAGGGTTTGCAAGAGATTGGACCCAAAACCTAGGATAGCTATAGACCGACAACAGCGCGAGAGCGTGAGCTAGGTTCTACATTTAGTTGCAACTAGTTCATCCAAAATTTTATTCTGGCAATTTTGATACCAATGAACCACATTGACGAGATACGGTGAGTAGCGGGGATTCCCCATTCCCTAGGCGTCTTTTATTTGATTTGATATCTTCGTACTTTGTCTGACGATTGTGACAGGATCGCCAAAGGCAAATTCTCTCTTTTATATTCTTAAATATCCAGGTTGATTGGAGCAAGCACGGTCATTCGTCCTCCCTGTGTTCGATAACCCGCTCGCCGCTATACCGTGCGCTTGCGGTAAAACTACAACCGTTCTTTGGGTTACATTCCGGAGCGATCAAGTTTTTGGCGCCGTTGCCGGGGAAGACATTTTGACGATGTTCGGCATCGACCAGCCGGTTATTTTTCTTTCTTTCTTTACTTTCTTCTATATCTTGTTCTAACTCTGTTCGCAGCCCTATTTGCATATTCTCCCCGTATTTTGCGTAAGATCTTAACAGGGAGAATGGAGGATGCAATGTCAACAACAGAACTCAGTCAGGAAGATTATGACTCCTTCACGAACCTCCTCAAGGAGCTTGTCGACGAGGTCCACGCGACCGGAACTTTTGCTATCGATATCAAGGACCCCGACGAACAACTGTTTGCTAGTTTTGTGATGGATCAAGTCTCCCCAGATGGGACTATCGGGGGCAATGTCAGAGTTGATGTGATGGACGACAAGTTATATTTCGAAGAAGGTAGAACAAGTGTCGAGGAGCACTATACTCCCGGAGAATCTTTCGAGCAACCCGACGTTCAGGGAGTTACACTCTATGACACTCACTCTTGCTTTTATGAATCGTCTGATGTGTTTCTTGATTCCAGGAACGAACCGGAGCAGAGTGAAGGTTTTGACGATGCTAGCACAGAATCGGAGAGCGCCTATTTCGATGCATCGTCCTCACTAAGTTGTGAGTCTGACTCTTCACAAGAGAGCGCGCCACCTGAACATGAGCTAAACCCAGTTGACAAGGAAGAAGCCAAACTCATGCGAGCTGATGAAGTAGAAGGAGCAGCACCTCTTGAGGTAGAACTTAAACAATTACCTCCGAATCTAAGGTATGCCTTTTTGGGTAACAAATTAACTTTCCCGGTGATAGTCAATTCCCACCTCACGCAAGGTCAACTTGAAAAACTCCTAGACGTTCTTAGGAGCCACAAAGATGTCCTTGGCTACACTATCTCCGATCTAAAAGGGATAAGCCCTAGGCTTTGCACACATAGGATCCATTTGGAGGATACCGACGCCACCTCCATAGAGCCTCAAAGGCGGTTAAACCCGAATATGAAGGAGGTGGTTAAAAAGGAAATCCTAAAATTGCTCGACGCCGGTATCATTTATCCCATCTCTGACAGTAGATGGGTTAGCCCTGTTCACGTCGTCCCCAAGAAAGGGGGGATGACAGTCAAAAAAAATGAAAAAGGCGAGCCCATATCTACACGCACCGTCACGGGATGGAGAATGTGCATTGATTATAGGAATCTAAATAAAGCTACCCGAAAGGACCATTACCCATTGCCCTTCATTGATCAAATGCTTGAACGCCTAGCTAAACATAAATATTTTTGCTATCTTGATGGGTATTCGGGATTCTTCCAAATCCCTTTGCACGAAGATGACCAAGAAAAGACCACTTTTACTTGTCCCTATGGTACCTATGCCTACCGTAGGATGCCGTTTGGTCTTTGTAATGCTCCTGCCACCTTTCAGAGGTGTATGACATCCATATTTTCTGATTACATTGTAAATATTATGGAAGTTTTTATGGATGATTTTTCGGTTTATGGAAGTGAGTTTGACTCTTGTTTGGCCAATCTTACTAAAGTCCTAAAAAGGTGCCAACAAAACAATCTCACTCTCAATTGGGAGAAGTGTCACTTCATGGTCACGGAAGGTATAGTTCTCGGACACCTTGTCTCTTCAAGAGGAATTGAGGTAGATAAAGCAAAGATTGAGGTAATCGAGAAACTCCCTCCTCCTATTAATGTCAAGGGCATTAGAGGCTTTCTTGGTCATGCGGGGTTTTACCGCCGCTTCATCAAGGATTTCGCCTCGATTGCCCGACCACTTACTTCCTTGCTCGCTAAAGATATTCCTTTTATTTTTTCAGGGGAATGCTTGCAAGCCTTCAACACTTTGAAGGAAGCACTAGTTTCCGTGCCCATCATACAACCACCGGATTGGAGCCTTCCCTTTGAGCTAATGTGTGATGCTAGCGACCAAGCCATTGGAGCGGTATTGGGACAAAGAAAAGATAGGAAGCTTCATGCGATATACTATGCGAGCAAGACATTGGATGACGCGCAGAAAAACTACACAACTACCGAAAAAGAGCTTCTAGCGGTCGTCTATTCCATCGAGAAGTTTCGCTCTTACCTCCTCGGTTCCAAGGTGATTGTCCACACCGACCATGCGGCATTGAAGTATCTTTTGAACAAGAAGGAAGCCAAACCTCGGTTGATTAGGTGGATACTCTTGTTGCAAGAATTTGATTTGGAGATCAGAGAAAAGAAAGGTACGGACAATGTCGTGGCGGATCACTTGTCTAGGCTCATTCGCGACAAGGAGGATGAGAGTTTACCTATCGACGACACATTCGTGGATGAGAGGCTATATGCCATAAGGACCGGTGAGGTACCTTGGTACACGGACTTCGTCAACTACTTGGCTTGTGGGATTAAACCGCATGGGATGCCCACGCATCAAAAGAGGAGATTTCTGCATGAGGTCCGTAGCTATTTTTGGGAAGATCCATACCTCTTCAAGATGAGGCAACGTCTACCGCATGGGATGCCCACACAGTGTCATTCGGAGGTGTGTTTCTAAAGAGGAGGCAACGTCTATCATTTTGCATTGCCACGGTCTACCATGTGGAGGACATCATGCCGCCTCTAAAACAACCGCTAAGATTTTGCAGAGCGGATTCTTCTGGCCTACAATGTTTAAAGACACCCACGACTTTGTAAAGGGGTGCGATAGATGCCAACGGACCGGGAATATCTCCAAGCGCAATGAGATGCCAATGAGGCCCATCCAAGAGATTGAGCTTTTTGATTGTTGGGGAGTAGACTTCATGGGACCATTTCCGTCGAGCAATGGTAACAAATACATCCTATTGGCCGTTGACTATGTCTCCAAATGGGTGGAAGCAATCGTCACCCCTACTAATGATGCAAGGGTCGTCTCCAAGTTCTTCAAGCACAATATCTTCCCACGCTTCGGAGTGTCTCGTACCTTGATAAGCGACGGGGGAAGCCACTTCATAGAGAACAAGTTTGAAGCCATGCTAAAGAAGTACGGGGTAAACCATAGAGTTGGCATGGCATATCACCCCCAGACAAGCGGCCAAGTGGAAGTATCAAATAGAGAAATCAAGCAAATTCTTGAGAAGACTGTGGATCGATCTAGAAAGGATTGGTCAATGAAGCTAAACGATGCTCTATGGGCATACCGCACGGCCTTTCACACTCCCATCGGCACTACACCGTTCCGACTTGTTTATGGGAAAGCTTGCCACTTGCCGGTAGAGTTGGAACACCGTGCATATTGGGCCATCAAGACCTTTAACTACGATTACAAGAGTGCGGCAGTGAGGCGACTCTTGGACATCAACGAGCTTGATGAAATAAGAAGAGACGCCTACGAAAGCTCAAGAATTTACAAAGAAAGGACCAAGATTCTCCACGATGCCCGCATAACCGTCACAGACTTCAAAGTAGGAGACAAGGTCTTGCTCTATAATTCCCGGCTCCGACTATTTCCCGGTAAGTTGAGGTCACGTTGGTCCGGACCTTTCACCATCAAGAACATACAACCGGGAGGGGCCTTCGAGTTGGAAAGCAAGGACGGAGCCTCGTTCAAGGTAAATGGTCAGAGACTCAAGCATTATTCTGAGGGAGTCCCAATGGGAGAAGTCAATAGAATATATCTACTTAAGGGATGGCCGGATGATCTTTCATACCTCCTTGACGAGGTTATCGAAGAGGCGATCCCCCATTCGATTGGTGCCCTATTCAATGAGGATTTCGAGGAAGGCCCGGATTTAGCCCAAGATGAGAAGAAAAATGATTCCCCCGACTTCTCCGCTGAAAATGATGAAGGCGACACTGATGTCGCAAGGATTCGAGAGCTCTGCAAGCTCTCGAAAATGAAGTCTCCGAAGAAAGCTCCGCCGATACGGAAATCGGCGTCCCCGGTGAAACCGAGGACCGGAGTAAATGCTAGCTTGGGGTAGCCTCCCCCCAACAATATTCGAGACGGGAGACCACCGAGGGAGAACACGCCGCCGCAACTTCCGAATCCAAGCGTTCTTCCCGGAAAGTTTGACGGGTGCATCTCATATGCACCAAACATCCCGCATTGATTGAAAATCATATGGGGGTCGAGCTCACGACCTTAAACGAGCGCTTGTCGGGAGGCAACCCGATGGTTATTGCTTTATTTTCACTTTTCTTTTATTTTTGTTTTAGAAATTTTTAGTGTTTTGAGTCGTTCGCCCAAAAATTTTGTGATAACGGGTCCTATTTTTCCTGACAGGAGAGGAGAACGAGGTACCCATCATTAGGAGGATGCACAAGGTGACGAGGAGCGTCCCAAGAAGGCACTCGATGCTTAGGAGGAAGATGAAATCGACTGGAGGAAGAAAGACGGAGTTTAGAGCCCAAACGAAGACAAACAGTGGAAAACAAGGCTCACTCGGCCGAGTATACTAGTCACTCGGCCGAGCACACAAGTTCGTCTGGCCGAGCCGCCCACGAACGAGGGAAGTCTACTGTACCCAACTCTCTGTTTATTTTCCTGATTTCAGTATAACTGCTACTCGGCCGAGTATATATATTCACTCGGCCGAGTAAAATCGATACGCTCCTAGGGCGAGTCTTGCCGAGTGGCTTGAGCCACTCGGCCGAATGGACTTACTCCACTCGGCCGAGGGTGGCAAGGCCACTCGGCCGAGGGTGGCAAGGCCACTCGGCCGAAGCGTAGCGGGGAGGAATGTTTTCTTAAAGTTCACTCGGCCGAGCGACCCAGTCACTCGGCCGAGTCGTAACTTTTGCTATAAATAGGGGCGAGGGTCGGGCTCGTTTTTCGAAATGAAACAAATCGTAAACCGCCCGACCCCTCACCTCCCTCGCCCGCTGCCCTCGCTCACTCACCCGATCATCGACCCCACGCCGCCGCTCGGCCACCCACCGCCGGCCGAGCCGCCGCCGCTCCTCGCCCGAGTCGCCGCCAGCGGCCACTGCTCCGGCCGACTCCGGTAACCCCATTTTCGCCTGTTTTCTCCTCTTTTGTGTGTTTTTCGAGGATCCATGTGCTTAACGAACCCCAAACCCAAATTAATTTCTATTTCTATCTATTATACCCCTAATGCTCCATACGTTTTGAATATTACTCGCTGATATCTCCGTTTCATGCGCAGGTTATTTCTGGGAGCTTAGGGGATCCCAGAGGAGCTTCCAAGGACTGTTTTGGGCTTCGTGGAGGCGTAGTCTTCGCACGCTTCCATAGCTTTGCACTCGCGGTGTGTCGTGGTATATTCTTTCCTTTATTTTATGCACGTCGCATTTTTTATTGGTTTTGGTGAGAGCTCGGGGCCCATATGCCGCCCCGGACACGGCCGAGGTTGAGGAGAGCTTCCGCCAAGCGGAAGCGGTCGGATGATGCCGGCCCCTCCCACGAGGTGGAGGACTCTCCTCCGCCTTCTCCCACACACCCCGTCCACCCAGCACGGCCAGCAGGCCCCGCACACCCCGCACAGCCTACAGAGCCCGCACAGCCACTCCCTGCCGCTCCACAGCCACCACCTCCGGCTCCACTTATCGGGCCGCTGGGGATCACGTTCCGGAACGACGCACACCGCGTCGCTTTCGAGCGTATCTCCCAGCGCTCGATCGTACCCTCCAGGTTCGCACACCTTGCAGATCTAGGACGCCTGGGGGTACTAGAGGGGATGCTCACGTTGTACGACAACGTGGGCTGGCGAGATTTCTTTCAGGTGTCGGCGGACACGTTTATCCGTCCGACACTTGAGGTTCTTAGTTCGATCGCCCGGACCGACGAGGGATGCTCGTTTCGGTTCATGGACTGGGAGTGCCAGGTCACTCTCGGTATGATGAGAGCCTTCTTCTCGTGGCCCGATTTCCCCGGGGCCGACCGAGGTTACGCCCCCACCCATATCCCCCCACCTTCCTTTGACGCCGGCGCCTTCCGGGCCCGGATTACGGGTCTTCACGCTGCCTTTGACCCTAGTAGGGCCAAGGCCTCGGCCATTGTCCATCCCTGCCTCTGTATAGCTCAGCGCCTTATGGCGACGACCTTTTTGGCCAGATATGAGCCGGGTACGATGTCCACGCCAGAGCTCTATATGCTCTACGCGATGACACGGCCCAGAGCTCTATCAAGGGAGGGCGATGCGTTGGTCCCCGCCATCGTGATTGATGTCGCGGCTTGGTTTTTGGACCGCATCATCGTATCGGTGGGCGTTCGCTCACCGATATGCTGCAGCGGCCTGATCACCTTGCTCGCCCTTATGACCGACGAGGACTTCCCTGACGACCTGCGACGAGCACCGGGCCCCACTTCTTTGTCGATTGATGTTATGGCCCGGATGAAGATGCTGCGTCCGCACGGTGAGCGACACTGGGTCTGGCTGCACGGCCCTTACGGTGCCGATTACATGATTCTTCCGAGCCCAGCTCGGACTCAGATTGCACCGGCCCATGTGGACTGGCTCCCTGCGATGGATGTTCTGATCCCTGCCGCATACGTGCTCGAGGCCGAGGAGGCCTAGCAGGCTCACGCTACCCACGCTGCCCCCGCAGACCCTGTTGCACCTGCCGAGACCGCTGCCCCAGTTGACCCCGTGGCCCCTCAGCCTATCCCTGATACTTCCGCTGCTCCCGACACCTCTGTCCACACCTCTGTCGGTGTCGGGAGTACCCTAGCTGAGCCCACTTCCACTGCTTCCATGCCTGTCACCACCACCACTGGCCCTCTGTCTGCCGAGCCTGTTTCCTCTGCCCCACCCGAGCGCCCGCCGACTATAGTTGAGTGCGGAGAGCCCTCTTTTGCCACTGCCGTAGAGACAGTAGTCTCCACCTCTGTCTCCACTGTTGCAGTATTCTCTGAGAGTGTCGTGGCGTCTGTCTACACTTCTGTGTCACCGACCTCTCTGGCCTCCTCGCTGCCTCTTTTGTATTCTTCTTTTATTGCTGCTGCCTCCACTTCTCACCGTCCTGCCCTGCCTCGCACTGAGGCCAGGCCCACACTTACGAGCGCAGCACCTTTCGTTCCCTTGCCTGCTGAGCCCGTCACCTACGCCACCAGAGTACGCCAGCCCCGACCTACACAGCCCAGACCGGTGCGTCCCTCTGCACCACCTCCCCCCGACACTGTACTTCTGAGCATTCGTGCTCTCGAGGGGGCGGTGAGTGGCCTCAGAGGCAACCTTAGGACCCTGTCCGCCACCGTCGCCGATATGGATCACTGCTTCGACCTGCTTCCACACATTCACTACTGTCTTACCCAGGTCCTAGAGCGACTCCCACGCGTACCCGTACCCACCCAGCAGGTTCCCACCCCCACTACCACACACACACACAGCCTGCTTCCACACCCACACCCGCTCAGCAGCCTGTCCAGCCACCACCACCACCTCCGCCTCAGGACGGAGACGGCGCAGCACCACCTTCTTAGGCACCCTTGATGCCATCGATTCTTTTTGCCGTTGTGCTGCCCGTTTTTGCTGGGTCCTGATGCATTTTGCCCACCACCCCCCTGTTGTGATATGATTCCCCGGATTTGGTTTTGGATGATGAGCAAACATAAATAATGTATACTAACTTATTTGTGAGCGCAGTTATGGAGATCGTCGCCAAAAGAATACGAACATCAACAGCGACGCCTCAAGACTTCTCAATACGCGTGATCGTGTGCCTGGAGCTTCGTTGAAGCTCAAGGAGCAATATGGAAGTCAAGAGGAATGAAGATTGAAGCTTTGAAGACGGCTCGTAAGGTTTAATTTATAGTCTTCTAGCTTCATAGATTAGAATGTTAAGCCTTGAGTAGGACTTACTTTATAATCTTCATTTCGCTCATATCTTAGAGCTAGGATATTCATAGAAGCCATTAGAAACTTTCCCGAAGCCTATCGCTTCTTCCCTCGGCTTCGAGTGCATGTTAGTTGGTTCAAGAAGAGTCACCAACCGACTAGATGACGATCTAGTCGGTCGGCAACTCTACATGAACCGACTAGTTTGCCTTCTCTATATTCAGCTCTTTCCATGACTACAGTTAGTCGGTCAAAGAAGAGTCACCGACCGACTAGATGACGATCTAGTCGGTCAGGAGTCCTTCTCAGACCGACTAGTTGTGTACAGTCATTTTCAGCCTTAGCTACTGTTTCGAGTTAGTCGGTCAAAGAACGTTTACCGACCGACTAGTTAGAAACTAGTCGGTCAGCATTTGTTCTTAAACCGACTAAGTCGTCTTGAAGTCTACCTATTCTATTTCAATGTTAGTCGGTCAAAGATCATTCACCGACCGACTAGTTGTGAAACTAGTCGGTCGGTAAGTCTTCTTAGACCGACTAGTTGTCTTTGCCTGTACTTCGACTTCTTGGCTGTTCTACCGTTAGTTGGTCTACGGTGTATCACCGACCGACTAGTTGATGAACTAGTCGGTCAGTGATCCTTCTTTGACCGACTAGTCTGGTTCAGAATAGAGCCGTTGGAGCTTTTCTTGAAACGTTTTTCTCTCCCCCTCTCCTCTATCCTATATATAGTTGGAGGGGCTCTTTCATAAGTTTCAAGGCTGCCATTTTAGAGATTTGGAGAAATCTAAGAGAAGCTATTCTACTCCATTCTAAAGCTTTCTCTTCCTCACAAGAATCTCTCCCTCAACTCTTTGAGCCATTTCCTCAAGAGAGATTCTCTCCATTGTGAGCCTTCCAAGCCTAGAGCTTGATCCAAAGTCACCATCCTCCATCCTAGCCTTCGATCGCTGATCTTATTCTTGGAGATTCGGTTTGGTGACATTCTCTCCTCAAAATCCATCACTGCCCTAATTTGGTAAGTTTACTCAAGGCATAGGATTTTGTACGGTAAGAGTTTATTTCATTTCATTTCATTGAATTGTTGTACACTCTCGGTTGTGAGAGTTTAAGTGATCCCGGGTTGTGGGATTCACGGGAATCGATTGTAGGTCGATTGCACTTGTGGAGTTTCCGCAAGTGGGTTTAGTGGAAATCTTGAGTTAGGGTTGCTAACTCAAGTATCCGGAGGGGATCCGGGTGGTTGGGACGTAGGATCACCGGAAACAAGTCGGGGAGACTTGGGTGGATCCGAACCCAGTAATATTGTTTGTTTGCGTATGTTTTAATTCTTGTTGATAGTTGTTTAATTCCGCATTGTCGTTTGTTTCTTGCACAATAATTAGGAATAACTATCTTGATTATTTTAAGTACTATTCACCCCCCTCTAGTACGTGTGCAGTAGCTACCACAGGGCACTACACCCCCTCCCCTCACTTTTTTTGGATTCACATTTTGATCATATCGTTATATATCCTTCTTGGGAGAGAGGGAGAGTTTTTGGTGCCACACCTTTATATCTGTATCACTCCTATATCTGCATGCATCATGTCCGCATCATATTTTTCATTTCATTATTTTTCATTTTCTTCTTCCATCATGCATGCATCCTCACTTATCCCTCCCATTTCGCGTTTCTCGGTGTGCCACACTTTGCACATTGAGGACACTATGCCATTTAGCTTGGGGGAGTGAGTTCTCACGTTCTTTTCGATTTACCACCTTTATTTTTAGTTTCTTCACGTCATTTTCCGCTTTTGCACTTATTTTCATCATTTTTTCTTTTATTTTACCATGCATCACGTTTTCCTTATTTTTCTGTGTGCCGCACTGAAAATAGTTTTATTTTCCCCTTTATCTTTATTTTCTTTTTCATCCCATGCTAGAGATGACTTTTCTATGATGATGACGTGGAGTTAGCTTCCTTTATATGCATGCTATATTTGTAATGTCTTAGATTTTATTTCTGATATCGTATGCTATGACATTGCCTTGCATTTAGAGATAGTAACCCACACTTTTTCAGCATGAAAATGGATGAAATTTTATTATTAGCTGAGTCTGAATATTCATATGTATGCCATCGCAGAAAACACACCAAGATTCACGCATTGAATGCTCATATCTGGAGTATCGTTTTCTTTTCCTATATCACTTCTATATGCATGATTTGTACATTTCACTTCAGGATGATTGAATGATGTTAGCTATGATAAATCTGGATTAGTTTAGCTTTTTTATGATCGAAATTGAGTAGATTAGATTACCCTGCTGAAGTTGTCGTGCATGTCTTATAGAGTGAACTGAGAGACATATTTATTTCTTTCTCCACATATCTTGAACATCAATTCTCTATTTTAAAATCATTGGTGAATCTCCCCTTTGCGATTCTATTATATGGCATTTCCCCCGCTATTAATTCCTAGCTCCAAATTTCCCAAAACCAAAGAAAGAAAAAGAAAAAATTCTTGTATATCCTTATTTCTCTTTGAGTTGGGATCATTGTGTATATATGTTATTTGAAAAAAAAATAAAAAAAAGGAGAAAAAGAAAAAGAAAAGAGGAAAGAACCTCAATAAAAGATCACATCTCATGTTCTCTCTTTCTTCTCTCTTTTCGTATTTATTTTCATTACTTTTGGAGCTTTATAAAAATGGGAATGTAAATATTTTTTATGCCACCACGCTTATAGATAAGCTTGGGGGAGGGAATCCAATGATGTGAGAGAGAGTGACTACTTGACGTTGTACGACAACCTAGGCTAAGTAATATTCTATACTCGGTGAGATTATTTTTAGCTTTACGAAGTTCAGAAATCCATGCCTAGCACTCATTTCATGAAATCCATGCTTATCTATTCTTTCTATTCCATTGTGTGATATTCTTATACTCCTCTTAGAAAGCATTCAATTGAAAAGTGTGTGATCTGCGATTTGTATACCGCTTTAAATGATTCAGACGATGTTAATTCTAAAATTATTCCGTTTTTCATGATTATATCATTGTTCGTGGGTTTTCTATTTCTATTTGCGCCATTATACTATGATATCGAAATAAAATTCTTTGACATTTGTTTTTCATTCGATGCATGCTATACGAGTAAGCGAAGCCCACGTCCTGAGAAAAAGATCTAGCATCTTCCCTCTTCGCTTCTTTCTTTCTTCTTTGTTTTTATTTCGTTTTTCGTTCTTCTTCGTTTTTCATTTTTCGTTTTTCGCCGTTTTCATTTTCCGAATCCACCGGGTTCGCCTTTTACTTATCTTCCTCGAGGATGAGTAAGAGGTAAGCTTGGGGGATTTTGATCGCTACTTATTTTACACTTTTTTCTCGCATGTTTGCATGCCATTTAGATCGCCCAAATCATGTTTTTCACGATATATCGACGATATTGCGATGCTTTTCACGATTTGTCGTTTTTGTCGCATTTCAGGTGATTTGGAGCGATTTGGAGTGATCTCGAGATACGCCTACTCCAGAGTGTCACCGATGACCTCCCCGAGGGGTATTTTGCTGTTGGAGAGGAGCGGAAGAAGAAAGAACGTCGCAGGAGCGACGAGGAGGCCAAAACAAGCTGTTTGGGCATTTTTGGTGTCCCACTCGGCCGAGTGAAGGACTCACTCGGCCGACCAGCGAGACACTGCTCGGCCGACAAGATCGGATACGTTTCATACGTGCACTCGGCCGAGCATCGGAAGCCACATCGGCCGAGTGACGAGATCCCGTCCGCCCGAGTGGCACCCAGACGACGCATGTCAAAAATCGCCAACTTACTGTTTTTCGTCTGCCTGAGCTTCAGAAGACCCACTCGGCCGAGTGGCAAATGCCGACCTTCCGAGTACTAAGAAGCCATCGGCCGAGTGACGACAACTCACTCGGCCGAGCGACTCCCGAAGTGAAGACCCCCGGAGACCCAGACTTACTGGAAATTTACAGGGTTTCTCACTCGGCCGAGCGACTTTTGTCACTCGGCCGAGTGCGACGCACTGCCTGTAGCGAAAATTACGGATTTCAGGCTGCGCAGGGGCATTTTGGTCACAGTTTTTTGGACGATTTTGGGGGGTATTTAACCCCTGTTTTTACCCTAGTTTTGGAGGGCTTTTCTCTTAGATTTTTGCAGCTTTTTAGATTAACTTTTTAGCTTTATTCTTGTGATTGGAGAGGAGACAAAAGTTGATTTTTGTTGAATTATTTGAAGAACTCCATTGGTTTGTGTCTCTCTCCTCTAAAAATACTATTTTTATTGCTTATCTCAATATTGTGATGAATTCTCTTGTTAATTTCATTGATTATTTTTGTGTTTGTGCTATGAATTGTGAGTAGTCTCCACGTCTTGGGGAGTGGGGATGAACCCTACGAGCCCAATTTTAGATTTGTGATGAATTGGTAGAGATTTTGCTAGAATTTGCTATTAGGGTTAGATTGGGATCGATTTATTACGGATAGCTAGGTATTCATACCGATTGGGATTTGCAAGAGATTGGATCCCAATTCGATAGGAAACCCTAGAAATCCGAATTGGGTTGGAATCGAATTTCCGTAGTATCGGTTTGCAAGAGATTGGACCGATACTAGGGTTTTCGGTTGCAATTCCATGCCGATACCCATTTGCAAGAGATTGGACGGGTAGGAACTATCCCAACCTAGGTCGTGGCCCGAGTTTGCACGAGAGTGGGCTCGGGGCGCGATTGAACGATGATGTTGATCCTAGTGCTAGCTTGCCTAGGCTAGGGTTTGCAAGAGATTGGACCCAAAACCTAGGATAGCTATAGACCGGCAACAGCGCAAGAGCGTGAGCTAGGTTCTACATTTAGTTGCAACTAGTTCATCCAAAATTTTATTCTGGCAATTTTGATACCAATGAACCACATTGACGAGATACGGTGAGTAGCGGGGATTCCCCATTCCCTAGGCGTCTTTTATTTGATTTGATATCTTCGTACTTTGTCTGACGATTGTGACAGGATCGCCAAAGGCAAATTCTCTCTTTTCTATTCTTAAATAGCCAGGTTGATTAGAGCAAGCACGGTCATTCGTCCTCCCTGTGTTCGATAACCCGCTCGCCGCTATACCGTGCGCTTGCGGTAAAACTACAACCGTTCTTTGGGTTACATTCCGGAGCGATCACCTTCCCCCAAGCTTATACCAAACAATCCTATTCAAATGACTCGATCAAAAATGTCATGGCTTTGCTAAGCGAGATTGAGTCAAACGAATAAGAATGTGAGTATTCACTTGAAAGAAATGCTCGATGGGTGGTGAGCAAAAAGGATGTGACACATCAAAATATGGAGAGGGCAATTAATATATATAATGGGTTTGGGGTGTAAAAATTTTTGTTGCCGTCATAAGAGGTAATATTTATTCAATCAAATCTATACGGTCCCCTCGCTGTCGAGAGGATTCGGGTTTATTGAAAGCATAAAAATTTCTACACTACTGGATTGATATCACCTATATCAAAAGGCGGATCCAGTATCTTTGCTGGTGCAGGCAACTGCTCCAACTGCTCTTTCCGTGGCTCCGCCAGGTGCATGCGTTCATGAACACCAACGAACTCCAGCAATGCATCCTCCAGCATTCCCACAAGGACTCCACCTGAACCATACAGAGAATAGGATGCATCAGTTCGCCGCAAAAAATTCACCCTCATAATAAAAGTATCCCAAAGAGAATCGTCTATAGAAATGTATGGAATAAATAATGGTGGACGATACTTCCCTGGAAATAATCCAATATCCTCACGTGCCGTGATAGCTGTCTCCACGGTGTCTTCTCTCTGCTGCTCAGGTAAATCTAGATCATAGATGTGGACCCCATCAAGATGCTCCTCATCATCATCAGACTCATCCCAGTGCACCCCTTGATCATATTCATATGTGTACATGGGTGCTAACTCCTCGCTCTCCTCCTTATATACGTCCCATCGTACCTCTTGATCGTATGTACATGAATCCTGCAAAAGGCACGATGAATCATAAAAAACATCATACACTGGAGGGAAATCAAAGATAAAGGGCGAGGGAGTAAAGAGATCTCCCTGAAGGGGGGCCAAAAGCTCTGTGGGGTAGTCCTCTGCGTCAGTGGGAGGATGAGGTGGCTGCAGAAGCTCTAATGGAGGAGGATAGTGCTCAGGATCCTCATGAATGGCTGTGTCCTCGTCCTGATGCATGACCTCCTCGGTGATAAGCTCTGGCTCTGTGTGTAAGGCCTCCTCAAAAGCATGCTCTGGCTCGATAGTGTGCTCAATTTCTGCTTCCTCCACTGTATCTTCATCCATCCACTCTTCATATGCAACAGCTGTATTGTAGGATGTGGGATCGACGGTGGCACATTCTGGCTCTGGTAATATGATTGGAGATGCTTCTTGCCCATAAGATAAAGGAACAGAACTGATATCTTTGGGAATCGTCGCAACCTTAAACATGAGCGCATTCATTTCAAGTTGCCTCTTCACCCGTTCCAATAGAAGGTTACTCTTTTCAAGCCCGGCTTGCATTTCAACCTGGTGTGAATGCATCTCATCAAAAAAGATCATTTGTTTCTCATCAAGCTCGGGCCAGTGCGTCTCCTCAAAAAAGTATTCTCCCATCTGAGCACTTTCATCAAAATAGTACTCTCCCATCTGAGCACTCTGATCATAATAGTAATCTCCCATCTGAGCACTCTGATCAAAATAGTAATCTCCCATCTGAGCACTCTGATCAAAATCTGTGGTCCACGTAGTATAATACATAGCACCTGATCAACAAAGATAAATACCTGGAGAAAAGATATCAGTGGCACAAAAGAAGATAGAAATGATAATAATGGTGGCGGGGGTGAAAATTTCCTTTTTATTTATTTATTTATTTTTTTTCGTAGTCTAATCAACCTAATTGTGACAAATTGGCACCCAACGGAAACACCTCCCCGGCAATGGCGCCAAAAACTTGATCGGCCCCGGATATACACCCGGAGAATGACTGTAGTTTTATCGCAAGCGCACGGCGTAGTGGTGAGCGGGTATCGAACACGAGGAGGTGGTGTTGGCTCCAATCTATCCTAGGTTGGTTTGACTACGAATGTATTATTGGTGGAGATGGCTATGGTATGATATAATGGAAATGGTGGTGGATGTCGGTGTCGGAGATAAAGAAGTCGGATAAAATATCGATTCAGATACAATACAATAAAAGAGTCTAGGGCTAGGGAATCCCCACTACGGATCGTCATTCGTCATTGTGAATAGTGAATCTCAATATTACTAGGCTTGTGTCGAGGTGAACTAGTCGTAACTGAATATAGAACCAAGCTCACGCTCTCGCGCTATTGCCGGTCTATAGCAACCTAGATTAGGGCCCAATCTCTTGCAAACCCTAACCTAAGCCGCTAGCGTGAAGATCGACATCATCGTCCAATCGCTCCTCGAGCCCACTCTCGTGCAAACTCGAGTTACGATCTAGGTTGTGATAGTTCGTATTCGTCCAATCTCTTGCAAACGAATATGGGTATAGATTTACAATTAAAAATCCTAGCTTTGGTCCAATCTCTTGCAAACCAAATCTAGAGAAATCCAATTGTAAATCTAAATCGAATATCTAGGCCTTCCCATCGATTAGAATCCAATCTCTTGCAAATCCCAAATCGATGGAAATCCCTAGCTATCCGTAGTAAATCAATCACAACCTAACCTCCTAGCAATTCTAGCAATTTAGAAATTCATTCATCACAAATATGAAATTAGATCCATAGGGTTCATCCCTAAACCCTAGAACAACAAATCTACTCTAGCATAGCAATAAGGATATGAAAATCAATAGAAATCATTGCTTGCATACAAAAAGATAGAAAAACAAAGATTCAGATAAAAAGAAGAAAATACTTAGCTTGATGAAGATCTTCAATCCAAAATACAAGCTTTTAGATCTAAGAGGGGGCCTAGGGCATGGCCTAACCTCTAAAATAATCCCAAGAAAAATATATGTGGACTAAGAAAACATAATGGGGGTCCCCTTCTAATGGTGGCTACAAAACCCTTAAATACTCCCCCAAAACCCTAGCAAAAAACCCTAGAAAACCCCTCTAATTCGTTCCCAAAAACAGCCCAAACCGCAACTTAAAATCTGGGCCCGTCGCCGACTCGGCCGAGTGGAACATGTGACTCGGCCGAGTGGAAATTCCAGCACTGCAGCGTCAACTTGCAGAAATTCCCCAGATTTCATCGGACCTCCGATTGGCGCGTTCTTGGTGGAGTTGGAACCGTCATGAAGTCTCCTATCCATGAAAAATATGAGAAAAATATTTTGGTTGCTAGAATGATAGCAGATTTCAAAAGAGTGGGAGGCTGTCTGAAAATCTGGGCGATGCGTGTCCTCGGCATCACTCGGCCGAGTGGACTTCTCTACTCGGTCGAGTTGGCTTCTCTACTCGGCCGAGTGACAGACCCTGTAAAATTCCAGTAAGTCAGGGGTCTTGGGGGGTCTGTCTTCGGAGGTGACTCGGCCGAGTGGCTTTACTCACTCGGCCGTGGGGCATTCGGTACTCGGCCGAGTCGGAACCCTCAATTGCCTGACGGATTCCAGTAAGTCTGGGATTTTTGCTTACCGTCGTCGTGATGCCACTCAGGCGAGTGGTGTCTCTGTGCTCGGCCGAGTGGGCTGCCGATGCTCGGCCGAGTGGGCTGCACGCTGATACTCAATCTGCTGCGTGTCCGATCTGACCGGCCGAGCGGGCTTCTTTGCTCGGCCGAGTGACTCCTTCACTCGGCCGAGTGGCATGCTAAAATGCCCAATCTTCTCCGTTTCTCCTCCTCGTCGCTCCTACGTTGTTCCTTCTTCTTCCACCTGTCTCCCATCGCCGAATAGCCCTCAAAAGAGCCTTGGGTGATTCTCCGGAGTGGGTGCAAGTCCCTTAAGCTCATTTTTGCTCTCGATCGCTCCATATTTCCTGAAATCCGACAAAAACAAGAAATAGTGAAAAGTAACACAGTATCATCGAATAATCGTGAAAATCGCAATATGAGCAACCGAAATGGCATGCAAATATGTAGAAAAAAGGTGTAAAATATGGACCGATCAATAATCTGCATCACAAGGAGGCGTCGAGGGGGGGGGGGGGGAGGGGGGGTCGGATCTGGGTCCCAACCTAAATTCCCTCCGATGCTTAAGTTAGATGGAAACTTAAAGGAGGAAGCTTGGAGCTACCAAAATCGACCGACGGCGGCTCGTCTCGAGTCAGGTGTCGCAAGCTTTTTAGAGGAAGAAATATTTGATGGAGTATAGAATGTCAGAGTATCAGATCCTGTACCTCCCGTTCTGTTCCTCCCTCCTCCTATTTATTGACCTCCTCGGTCTCTTTAATGACGTTGGGAGGATAACAGTCACCAATTATGGCACCATGATCCTCTCCCTTAATATGTGTAACCGTCACCCACGTCCCCCTTATTGATGAGCTTCCTCCGATCTCTTGCACTTTAGGCGGGAGTGCAACGGTCGAATGGCATGCTGGCTTTGACTGAGTTTGCTTCACAGTTCCTTTGTGGGCCTTGTGGGATTTGGTCGATCGCTGAACGATGCCCCTCAAGTGTCGGCCTAATGACGTAACAATGACCCCCGTCGCTTGAGCTCAGACAGTTTGCCTGTTGGGGTCAAGCGACGTTACATCTCATTAATGGGGCACGACAGTCAGGGAACTAACAATCGAGTTTTTGGCGCCAAAGCGCCCGCTTTGTTGATTTCGATGATCTGCCAGTTCGAAATCCAAGATACTAAGAGGCTTAGATCTCCGACACATGTCTCAACATGTTTAGGTAATCTTGTCAAAATAAGACGGTTCTGGAGGGAAAAATTGAAGTCATTGTCTTCATCGTTTCTAACTTAGATTGTCTTCTTTTGAAAATGGCTCGCCATCTGTCCATGCCTCTGGGAGGAGCTCAGCTTATGTTGCGCAGAAGAATAAGTAGGAAGCCGTGGTGCCCAGCTTGATCGCAAACCAAATATCCAACGTGGGAGCCGATCAAATCCTCGAATTCCAAAAGAAATATGTCTGGCTCGACTACCAGATCCGGTTGCCAGAGAGGGATGAAAGGGTTCATCATCATGGCGATCGGGAGGTTAGGGTTTATGTCAAAGCCTTCCAACAATGGCTTCTATTCCACATGCATCCTTTCATCCACTACTTATTGAGGACATTGAACATTTTCCTTTGTCAGCTGATGCCAAATGCCATAGGGGTATTGGTTAGTTTCCTCGCTTTATGCGTGATGAAGAAGGTTGAACCGACGATGGGGTTGTTTAATTACTTCTTCTCGATTCCTCCCCTTAAGAACCCGGGTTAGTATATGATAATAGCCCGCTGAGGTAGGATGCTATTTGCTAATCTCCCTACCTCGAATTCAAATTGGAGAGACGAATTCGTATTCGTGGTCTTTCAAGGCGAGGCGAGCTTTTGCACCGAATGCGGTGTGCCTGACTTGGGTTTGGCCGAGGACAAGCCTTTATTCGAAGTGGAGAAGGAAGCTGTCGATGCATTGTCGAATCTGCCAGAGAGGATAAGGAAGATGAAGTGGTTATGGTCCGACTCAGTGATGCGTCGGACTGTATGGACGAAAGGTCAATTCAATTCTGCCCTTCAACCGTTCGATCTTCATCTTATTTGAATTTTGTTTTCCTGGCAGGCATGGTTGGTCTGGAGTACCAGGTGGATCCTGCTTTGAGGGAGGGGGTCGAGGCGTCTATTAGAGAAGCTGAGGAGAGCATGCTATCTCCTCAAGTGCCCCTCCTGGAGGAAGAAGTGGCACGAACCTCAGAGGATTTGCCCATTATCGCTCATGGGGTCCCTCAGCTGGCTCGTCTCCAGCTGAAGAAAAAGGAAAAGTCCCCCCACCAAATTTGAGGTGGTTGCAGTTGAGGGAAAGAAAAGGAGGTGGCAACTTCGCCTTAGTGACTCGGAGACGTCTGGGTTGACTGAGGCTGTGGATTGGCCTGCGCCTTTGGATGTGAGTCAATTGTGTGGTAAGGCCCATCTCCATGAGCAGGAACAGGGAACTCCTTTAGAAGGAGATTCAGGGGAGTCCCCACCTCCTCTGGTGACTCATTTCTATCAGGATTCCTGGCCTTGGGGGGTCTGTTTCCTCCAATGTCTCTGACTGAGGATATTCCTGAAGAATTCAGATCGCTTTTGCTGGAAAGTCAATCGCCTCAAGCCCCATTTGATTGTTCCACGGAGGAGCTCATTCACATGGAATTTCCAATCAAGAGAGATGATTCTTCTCTTTTGGATTGCGGAACCGCCTCTAGGATCGCCGAAAATGCGACCCTTCCGCAGGATAGGGCCGTCCTGGAGAGGGTCGATTACGAGAGGCTTACTTCAATTGTCGTCCACGTGAATGTCCGGGTAACTATTGCGTTAGCTTTCATTATGGATGAAGCAGGCGTGGTTGTTGATAGCTGTGACTTGTATGTAGGCTCTCGTGGCCAATGCTGTGTTGCGTCGACACGCATCAGTGGTGGCCAACCACGAAGTCACCTTAGGGGCCGTCAAGAAGTCCATTGAGAAATCTCAGGCGAAGCTGGATAATCTGGTGCTTCTGTGTAAACTGAGACCGTCACGGGTGCTTGAACTTGAGCACGGGTTAAGTGAGTCCTGTAAGAGGGATGTTGCTCAAACTGCCTCGATGGAGCGAGTGAAAAAGACGTTGCTGGAGGAGATAGTCAGGTGGGAAGTCAAAGAGAACATGCTCCTTGCCTTACTCACTGACAGCTTTCTGGGAGTTGGCACATATGCCATTACGGAGAAGGCGGTCCAAGAATATAAGGATTCATTGACCGACTTCGACGAACTGTATACACATTAGTATGAGCGATGTTGGTCGGAAGTGAAGGATCGATTTCCTGATATCGCCGCTGAGATTGACCAGATCCATGTGCTTTTCCCAGTCATTGATGGCGATGATTTAAGTCAAGGCACGGAGGGGGCCGCTCCTGTTGGTGAAATTGTCACCACGACAGGTGAAGATGTGGATGTTAGTGCTTCGAGGGATCAAGAGCATGTTGCTACGCTTGAGGGAGACCAAGGGCATCTTGACTCGCTGAGGGATCTTGATGCTCTTCGTATCCCATTTTCAAATGTATAGGGTGTATTTGTCGTATAAATGATGACAATTTTGTAATGAAAGATAATGCCAGAAAAGTAGACTTATATCTCTTTGTTTGTAATTGTTCGTATGGGTGGTCATATTTCCTGTTGGCCCCTTTCGATAGCTTAAGCCATTGTTCAAGATAGCAGGGGTTGAGTTGTCGAACCATATCCAAGCTAGACCACCTCGTTCATTTGCAAAGGGGTCGTTCAGTTGCGAAGGGGTGACCCCTTCGACTTACGGTTGATGATGCGAAAGGACCGTTTAGTTGCGAGGGGGTGGCCCCTTTGACTTACGGCTGACGACGCAAGGGGGTTGTTCAGTTTCAAGGCGGTGTCCCCTTCTCCTTACGGCTGACTACACGAGAGGGTCGTTCAGTTGCGAGGGGATGTCCCCATTCGACTTCCAGCTGACGACTATTAAATTGATTCAGTTGCGAAGGGATGGTCCCTTCAGCTCACGGTCAATGACGCAAGAGTGTCATTCAATTGCGAGGAGATGGCCCCTTCGACTTATGGCTGATGATGCGAGAGGGTCGTTCAGCTGAGAGGGGGTAGCCCCATCGACTTACGGCTGACGACACGAAAGGATCATTCATTTGCGAGGGGGTGGCCCCTTCGACTTATGGCTGGCGACATGAGAGGGTCGTTCAGTTGCGAAGGGATGGCCCCCTTCGACTTACCCCCTTCAACTTACGGCTGACACCCGTTACGAGAGGGTCGTTCAGTTGCAAGTGAGTGGCTCCTTCGACTTACGTCTGACGATGCGAGAGGGTCATTCAGTTGCAAAGTGGGTGGCCCTTTCGACTTACAGCTGACGATACGAAAGGGTCGTTCAGTTGTGAGTGGGTGGCCCCTTCGACTGACGACTTACGACACGAGAGGGTTGTTCAGTTACGATGGGATGGACCCCTTCGACTTATAGCTGATGCCTGTTATGAGAGGGTCGTTCAGTTGCGAGGGAATTACCCCTTTGACTTATGGCTGACGACATGGGATGGTCATTCAGTTGCAAGGGGGTGGCCCCATCGAATTATGGATGACAACTGTTAAAGTCGTTCGGCTGTGAGGGGATGGTCCCTTTGGCTTACGGCCGATGACATGAGAGGGTCGTTCAGTTGTGAAGTGGTGACTCCTTCGACTTACGACTGACGATGCAAGAGGATTATTCAGTTGCGAGGGGTGGCCCCTTCGACTTACGGCTGATGACGCGACAGGGTCGTTCAATTGCAAGGGGATGGCCCCTTCGATTTACGGATGACAACACGAGAGGGTAGTTCTGTTGCAAGGGGGTGGCCCCTTCGACTTACAGCTGATGATACGAGAGGGTTGTTCAGTTGTGAGGGGGTGGCCCCTTTGACTTACGGCTGACGACTTTTAAAGTGCATAAGTCAATCTTTATCAATATGGTCATAAATTGAATATGGTCCATCTAGATTTTCTTAAGGATCGGGTCCTTGTAACGAGGAGCTTGATGGGGGTAATTCCCACAAAATTCACAAATGCTCTATTGAAGAAAGTTATTTCGAAAAGGAAGCATACTTGTATTGATGAAAGACAAACGTGCTTAATAAAGGAAGAAAAAAGCATACATGCATTTTTGATTTTCACCTGGGATCGTTTTCTTTTCATGCCTTTATTTGATCTTGAACTTAGAAGCTTGCTAATCGACCACCTTGGTGATAGGTGACCCTGTCATCTTGCCTTTTTGATTTGTGGTCCCCTTCTTTGCTTGGCTGGTCATCGACTGGGTTCTTGGTGTGCCTACGCTTGACTGGTGTGTCGATTTCTTTGTTAAGTGTCCAACAATCATTGGTATCATACCCATAATCATTGTGGTACTTGCAGAAATTGTGGTACCCCTTTTTTCATACTTGCCCTTCTTGGCGGACTCTGGAACAAGTCCCTCTCACTGGGCATAATCTAGGACCTCTGCCTTATGAGCATTTGGTCTTACATAAGCTCAGCGCTCCTTGCTTCGAGGGCTCCTTTCCTTCTGTCTCTCCCGAGGTTCCTGGCGAGGGGTACCCTGGGATTGCTTTTCTCGTTTGGCATCCTTATGGCGGGCAGGAGTGCCTTTTTCAGTAGTTTCAAGTGCCTCCTCCACCTCTTCAAAGACAGTGAACCGATCTGTTATATTGAACATCTCTATAAGGTTGTTAGGTGGAAACTGGTGGAGGGCCCTCCACAAATGCTTGTTCCGCACTGCTTGATTAAAATCCGCGATGACAGTCACATCCGGCATGTCCTCTACCTCGAGCCTTTCGTTGTTGAACCGCTGGACGAGGGCTCAGATTGACTCTTTTTCCTTCTGCTTAAAAGTGAAGAGGTGGGAGGACTTTCTCTTGGGACACCGACCCGTGACAAATTGCATGCAAAACAGATCGGAAAATTCATCGAATGACCTGACACTGTCATCGGGTAATCCGTTGTACCACCCTTCCACCGTCTTAATTAGGATAGTGTGGAAAGCTCGACATAGGTATGGCTCGTTTGCTCCATGGAGCAGCATCATGTTTAGATATTTACGGACGTGTGCCCATGGATCGCCTTTGCAGTTGTACATCAGCATGGAGGGGAGCTTGAAATTTGGGAGGAAAGGAGCAGACGTGATGTTCTCCTTCAACGGGATCCGTCGATTTACGGGATTGGTAAGTTGGAATCGAACATCCCTGCCTTGGAGGTAAGTAGCTCATGAGGATCAGTTGGGAATTTCTTCCGCCTCTCTCCTCTCATTTCCATATGCAAAATCGAAAGGTTTGTGGCCTTAAGTGACCCCATTTATTACCTGATCCAGGATGTTACGAGTTGCGTTTCTATAGTTGGAGGGACCAGGTCCTTCTTGGAAGCCGAATGCACGGTTATCATTCCCCATCTCTCCCTTATGGTGAGATGTATGTGTGGTATTGAGTGGTGCATTCTCCTGTCAGTCTACTCTTGGATCTCTTGGATCCCTAGGCATGGAAGCATCCCTTGTCAATGCCAGAGTTGGATTTGGAGGCGGTGGTTGCTCGTTTGCGGGTGGCGGGCCTCCCATGCTTTGACACACTTTGCAAATCAGTTGAATTGCTCCTGGGACACCTTTGGTACCTTGGTTGCCCTTCTAGGTCCTTTTAATGAGGATCTAGAGTCTGTGGCATCTTCCATCTGTACGCTCTTCACGATCTGATTCTCATTTGGACCAAGGTTTGTTCGATGTTGCTGGGTCCAGCTGACATATCTTGTTAATTGCTTTGGGCTGTCGAACTGATGAACTTTTTCACAGACGATGCCAAACTGTTAAGGCCAAAAATGACCGAAACAATAATGATGCTGATGTAGACCTCTTTTGCTGGGTTGGAGCCTCGTCAGCCGGTTCAATGGGACCCTAGGTTAGTAGAACCGGTGTCGTTGATAATTTTTAGTCAACCTGTGATGCTCGTGTAGGATCCTGTCAAACAACGTTAGGATCGATAAATGAAGTTGAGACTTACACTTGCGTACGCGGCACGGTAATCTCGGAACTTCGCCCTCGGATTCGCCACAACGGTCGATACTTCGTCACGGAGGATCGAAGCAGAGTTTCACCGCCTAAATCTCTAACTAGAAAAGGATTTTAATGGAAGGGAGAAGAAGAACATAAGATGGCTTATGCAAACTTATGGCATGGAAAGTGTGAATGAATGCCTTGCCCTTGGGTCCTATTTATAGGCTTTAGGGGTGGTTATTGTAGGAAATAACCAATTATAAGCTTATTAGCCTATATTAGCACATTCATTTTTCTTCTTCTTTATCCACTTATCAAGTGCCATTTTGCACTTATAAAGTGGCTTTTTCCACTTATCGAGTGGCTTTTTCCACTTATCGAGTGGTCCTTTTCACACGAGAAAAGGTTCCCTTCGCGCACGCCTTCTTGCACGCGACATCTGAGGTCAGTATACCCTCATACATCCCCTCATGGGTGTATTTATTTCGTCCATATCCAACATCTCCCACTCACACTTGAGGGGATTGTAAGGAAACTTATTTTCCTCTAACTCTTCTGTTTGTCATACCGAGAAATAGGCCGTGTGACCGTCATGCGCATAGAGTCCGCTGTTGTGCACTTGTTAGAGATACACAACACTCCTCGAGGTGCAAAGTTGAGTAGATCAACGCATGCTTTACCCTAGATTATTTCTTCACATTTCTTATACTTTATATTCAACAATTGAATCCCATCTGGATTGCAATTGGCTGGCCAGCTTTGAATCTTTAAAGTCCAAATGTGAATACGAAATTAATCTTCCTCTTCTTGCGATCCTTTTGATCTTGACTTGACTTGCTTTTCTAACATGCCCCGCCGGACCGAATTAACCATAGTCTATAAGCAACATGCTAAGATAGCAATCACCCAGTCAAATCTTAAGGAACCAATTAGAGTCCATAAGGGTAACGAGTTAAGACCCATGTGGTCTTTGGGTTTCACATAATAGTAAACTTATTTACTATTCTAACCCAATGGTAAAAAATGCATACGTAGTATGAATACGTATTACAACATCGCTCCTTTCCCAGGGAGTGTATGTCTCAATGAAGTTGTAAGGATGATGATCAGACACCACAATGTCTGACTTTGAGTCCCTTTTTCTACTCAAATAATCCTTTGGACTCACATCCCGCATTTAGACAGATAGGATTTCAAAAATCCTCTTAGATCTTCTGTTAGCATCCATATGATGCAGATCTTTCATGCGACCATTTTGTTTAAGTCATGACTCTAAATCATCCGTCTGATGATTTTGACTTTAAACAGGTCTCATCTCTATTCTATCTGTCTGATAGAATAAGGCGGTTGCTCATGTGAGAGAGCCAACCTCAATCTGTCCGACATACTAGAAAATATAGCTGAGATTTCAAAAAATGTACAAAAAACATTTCTCAAGAAATTCATATGCAATGTTTGAAAAAGAACATATTCTTTTATTAAATTTGATCATTTACAGACATGGGAATTTACATTGGTACAACTCAGCTCTTACGCAATCCTTGGGATGATAAGTGTTTGTAAAACACATCTCTGGGGATCGCCTTTGTGAGCGGATCCGCTATCATCTCATGTGTAGATATGTACCTTATGTCCACTTTCTTGGTTTTATCATAGTCTTTTGCAAATTTGTAGCGGATATCAATGTGTTTGGTCTTACAATGAAATTTAGGATCTTTGACATAGGCTATAGATGCTTGACTGTCGCTGTGTATAGGTACATCACCTGAGTCACTTGCATCAATTAGCGTGTCTAAGAATTTCCTAAGCCAAACAGCCTCTTGGACTGCCATGCTAAATGCTACAAACTCGGCTTCCATGGTTGAAAGTGCGATGCATGATTGTTTCTTGCTACTCCAGGATATTGCACCAGATCCGAGTAGAAAAACATATCCTGAGGTCGATCGTCGCTCATCGAGATTACCCGCCCAATCAGCATCAGTGTAGCCTTCGAGCCTCAAGGCATCTCCTTGATAGCATAAAGCAAAGTCCGCAGTTCCTTTGAGATACCGCATTATCCTCTTAACCGCTTTCCAGTGTACTTGCCCTGGGTTGGATTGGTAACGACTTACCATTCCAACTGCAAAACAGATGTCCGGTCTTGTACACATCATAGCGTACATAAGATTACCAACTGCACTGGAATATAGAACTTTTTCCATAATCTCTTTCTCCTTTTGGTTCTTAGGACATGATTTCAGACATAAATTATCGCTTTTGCTCATAGGAGTATCAATGGACTTGCAGTCCTGCATATTAAATCGTTCCAGAACCTTCTTTATATAAGTCTCCTGTGAAAGAGAAAGAAGTTTCTTCGAACGATTCCTTGAAATATTAACTCCAAGGATATATGCAGCTTCTCCCATGTCTTTCATCTCAAAAACTGATGAAAGCCAAGCCTTGATATCCATCAAAAAGCCCTTGTCATTTCCGGCTATTAAAATGTCATCTACATATAGAGACATGATAACATACTTGCTTTTAATCCTCTTGATATATACGCAGTTATCTTCATCAAGCATGGTAAAACCATTTGATAAGACAACTTCTTGAAATCGTATATACCATTGCCTCGAGGATTGTTTAAGACCATATATGGATTTAAGAAGTTTACAAACCTTATGTTCGTTTCCTTCTTTTACAAACCCTGTTGGTTGTTCCATATAGATCTCCTCGTCCAATTCTCCATTGAGAAAGGCAGTCTTTACATCCATTTGATGTAATTCGATGTCTAAGCAAGCTACCATTGCCAGAATCAGGCGAATCGAGGTAAAACGAACAACAGGTGAGAAGGTCTCTTCGTAGTCTATCCCTTCCTGTTGCGTAAAACCTTTCGTGACAAGGCGAGCTTTATATCTGTCAATAGAGCCATCAGCCTTATGCTTGATCTTGAGAACCCATTTGTTCCCAATAGCTCTACATCCTCTGGGTAAGTCAACTAAGTCACAGACTTGGTTAACTTTCAAGGATTCTAATTCCTCTTGCATCGCTTCCATCCATTTGTCTTTTGCAGGGCAAGATACGGCCTGTTTGAAAGTAGCAGGCTCGTCATCTTCTTGTAGTAAAGTCATAAAGGTTTGCGGAAATTCATCCTCAAATCTTAGAGGAGCCAACCTTGTACGACTACTACGTCGTATTTGAGATTCGTCAAGTCCTTGTTGACTCGAATTTAGATCAATTCTAATATCACTCCCACTTGGAATGTTGTTAGAATTGCTCCCACTTGGATCATTATTCCCGTATGGAATAGGATAATCGTCATTCGTATAATCCATTGGTGAAGGTTGAAATGTATTTTCGTATTCACCAAGAATTCTCCCACTCGCATGAGGTAATCCTTCTTGATCATAAATCTCAAATAGAGATAAGTCCTGACTTATCTCGCCCTGTCTTGGAAACTCGTTTTCCAAGAAAGTGACATCCCTCGACTCAAACTCAATTAGCCCACCATTGTCTTCCTGACTAACAAAAACATAACCTTTGGAGTTTTGTGCGTATCGTATAAAGATACATTTCCTTCCCCTTGGCGCAAGTTTGCCATACTTATGGGAGAAAATATATGCGTAGGATGCACATCCCCAAGGTTTTAAAATGTTTAAGTCAGGAGACTTTTGGTTCCACAATTCATAAGGAGTGGAGCTAACTGATTTCGAGGGTACGCGGTTCAAAATGAAAGTGGCCGTTAATAATGCATCACCCCAAAAGTTGATTGGCAAGTTAGCTTGCGCCATCATTGAACGGACCATTTCCATTAAAGTCCTATTCCTCCTTTCAGCAACACCATTTTGTTGAGGAGTATAAGGCATAGTTACCTGATGTACTATGCCCTTTTTATCACAAAGTTCCTTAAAACTTGTTGATTAATATTCACCGCCCCTATCGGTTCGTAAGACCTTAATCTTGCGATCTAATTGATTCTCCACTAAACTCATATAGTTTTTAAAGCAGGTTAATGCTTCACTTTTGTGGGATATCAAATAGATATGTCCGAATCGGGTGAAATCATCAATAAAAGTGATGAAATAGGACTTCCCGCGTCTTGTCTTGACATTCATCAGACCACATATGTCCGAATAGATGAGCTGTAATGGAACCTCGGCCCTTTTACCAGTTCCAAACAGCTTGCGACAAGATTTCCCTACAAGGCAATGTTCGCAAGTCGACATTTCAACCTTTGAAACATTGGATAGAAGGCCACGTTTGGCAAGTCTATCCATACGCGTTGGTCCAATATGACCAAGCCTTACGTGCCAACAAATTATATTTGACTCATAAGGCGAAGAATTTGCGACATGGAATTTTTCATTACTTAATGAAGAGTCATACATTGTATTTAATACAATAAATCCTTTAAATACATACCCAGAACCAATAAGAGTATTATTACAAAACAAGTCCACTTTACAATTTTGAAAGAACCAGCTATAACCAAGACCCATTAACACGACCACAGATATAATATTCCTTCGAATATCTGGAGCGAAGAGGACATCATGAAGTAGGAGAGTGCGGCCGTTGTCCAAGACTAGCTTGCAAGTCCCAATGCCTTTCACTTCAACACGTGTGTTGTTTTCTACATAAATCCACTTTGTTCCTTGGGGTATCCGATGATACTCCATGAAGGACCGTCTGTCCCTTGCTATGTGGTCGGTGGCACCTGAATTAATTATCCAAAATGGATTAGACTCCACAAGAAATATTGAACTAGAAACACATATGTAACTAGTATATTTACAAGTTACCTCGTCGCCTCCACTCGTACACGAACGAGCATAGTGACCGAGCTTGTTGCACTTGAAGCACTTGATCATCTTCAAGTCTTTCTTCTTGTGCCATTTCTTGTGCCCACCCCTATGTTGGGTTTCTTGGTAGACTCAGGTTGCTTTTTACGTTCATTTGTGAACTTCGAACGATCTTTCCGTTTCTTTCCCCCATGTGAGGAACTAGCAACCATGTGCACTTCTGCACTTAGCTTGGCAGTCGCAAGCCGCTCTTCCTCTAATTCGAGGTGCTTTGAAATGTCGCTGAAGTTCTTGATGCTCTCATTGTGAGTGAGATGCATCTTCATTTGGTCCCACCCATTTGGTAGGGAACGTATGACTGCTTGGATTTGTTGCTCATCAGTGAGCACATGACCTGCGTCCTTTAACTCCGAGATAAGATTCGCCATATGTCGCAGATGTTTCCCCATGGAATGATCTGGACGTTTCTTATATGAATCGAACCTTATAGTTAAGGCGCGAAGTTTGGACACTGATGTGCCACCGAACTTCTCTTTTAGCTTGGACCATATGTCCATGGCTAGTCATGTTCTCGGAAGATGCGCATTATGTCATCAGCCATACTGCTTAATAACGTAATGCGTGCTATCATGTTCTTCCGAGACCAAGCATCAAAAGCTTCCTTGTCTCGTCTGTGTTGGGCCGTAGTGCCCAACTCGGGTTCAATCATTACGTTCTTTAGAGTTTCGAGCACTTCTTGCTCCTCTAAAACGTATTGTATCTTGATGGACCAAAGTTTGTAATTATTGCCGTTGAGT